>CP141154.1:31020000-32270000 GCA_035233585.1 Antiaris toxicaria
CATAAACATACTTTTGTATTTATCATGCTTTAATCTCATATACATACTTTCATCCTTGAATCTCGTGAACTTACTTTCATACTTGAATCTCGTGAACATACTTTCCTATTTAACATACTTGAACCATCGTAGTCATACTTATGTATACTTAAACCTCATACACATAGCATACTTAACTTATGCTAAACTTCATAAACATTACATATTGGAAACATTACATACTTACACGTATGTTTACACATCGTATGCTACACATCGTAAACATAACATATATATCATACTTATTATCGTGAAAATACTTTCACATTTAACATAATAATTATACTTGTCATGCTGAAATACATAAAACATCATAAATGTACTTAAGCGTCGTAAATTATACTTACATATACTTAAATATCCTTAACATTATAAACATACTTTCATACATACAGACATTGCATACACGTATCGTTTAGTACTTAGACATTCATATTTAAATATAACATGCATATGCATCATCGTATAGAGCATACTTAACATAATATGATTAACTTACGTTTATTAACTTATGCGTAATAGTTATAACATATCATATTTTTAACAGGAACGTTAGTCATATTATACTTGCTTATTACCATGAGTAGTACTATTCATTATAAATAGTAACTTTATAACGTTCTGTATGCTTAACATTAATACTGTGGCGGCCCGCCCCTTGTAGAGATCATACAATGTTATTACAGTTAAGCTTTATCACTAACTGCGATAGTTTGTACTCTCATGGGTCGCCGGCTAATCTCTCACTCAGTAAAACATGACGTTTTTGGGGAAAATTTTTTTTTTTTTTTAACATCATGTAAAACATTTCCCACTATTTACTTTATCGGCAAGTACAAAGTAATTTACATAATACAGTACTTTCGTAAAATATATATACAATTACAAAAGAACTGTTTTCTTTTTCCCTTCTCTTTTATCGCTCAGCGGAAAGACTCTGGCAGGACCATATCCCTCGCCCATTTATCCCATTTGACACGCGCTACCCCGTCCGCCATCCAGTCAAACAAGCTACTGAGCTGGTCGCTTACCTGCAACATAAGCAAAAATGGTGAGCTACAGGCGCAGTAAGTTCAAACATGCAAGAAATAAAATCTCTATGAATAGTACTATTCATCATGAATAGTATCGTTGACCACTATTCATACGTGAATGGTAACTTTGACCACTATTCATTGTAAATTGTAAGTTTGACCACAACACAGTGTCACAACAGTACATCTACTGTGATGTTAGTTCCCTCACGAAACTATCTTATGCTCAATTATGGCATAGTTTCAGTTTTAGGTAATTATCTTTTATTATATTCTGGTTTTGAGCTCAGGTTGGCAGTACCATTGAAGTGCGCATGACTGGGAGCGATACATTAGTGCTGACCTCCACAACCTTAATCTCATAGCCTCGAAGGCAAAATAGTATATGACTGGGAGCGGTACATTAGTGCTGACCTCCACAGCTTTAATCTCATAGCCCCGAAGGCAAAAGTACCTCCCTGTACGGAAGGCTGGTACGCCAGAAAGTGGTTTCATTACCGACTTTTTAAGTTCTAACCCGGTGACTTCATATTGCCCCGTGGTTACGAATGGTTCACATTTTAATTTTTAGGGGAGTGAGTTTCATTAACCTCGCTCTAATGCCCGAAGCACAATTAACAATGTGTCCATTCTCAATAGTACCCATAGCACATTACGTCTCTCTCTCTATTCTATAATAGTGCCCGTAGCACATATGTACCTAACTTATAGTTAGTACATCAAAGTTAGCAACAATAATGTTATATGTTACAGACAGGTAAATGTCTGAACTTACCTTATCGGTCTCTTCCCTTTTTCTCTCTTGGATCTTTGATCGCCCTCCTTGTAGGTCGATTTTTGGATCCTACAGACAAAATCTTGTCTGTTAATTTTATTTCCATTTATAGCTTTTATTTTTCATTAAAAAGCTTAAATAAAACCTATTTATGACTTTTTTGGCTTTATTTATCATTTTCCCAATTTTTCTCAACTTTTACAAAATTACGATTTTGCCCCTATATTTTGACAAAATTACAGTTATGCCCCTGACGGAATTTTCTCGATCCAGACTGCATTTTTGGCTCTCAGGAACTTTTCTGACTCTTTTCTAATCATTACCGGGTTCATTTCTATTTTATTTCTATTTTTCACTTTCCCGACCCTCGGGAAGCACTATTCCGACCCTTACGTCGGTTTATTGATTTTCTATCGTTTCGGAGTTTCAAATGGACGTTTCAAAATTTAAAACGTTCATCTAGACATTCCCGATCTAGGTCTCCGAGACTCAGATTTTCCGTTCCCGACTCGAACTTTTATTTCATTTCCAAAAACGGCCCCCCTCGGGGTCGGTTTTTCAGTTTCACTCACGTTTTACATTTTCAAGGGGACGAGTTACTATTCACAAACCACCCCTTAGGTTTTCCTTATTCCATTTTCCGTTAGGGACTCGGGTTTCCGACCCGACCCCAAACTTTTATTTTTAATTTCCATTTTACCCCTAATGCCGTTTTCGATATTTCGGCAGCATTTCGGCGTAATTTTAAGGCTCCCGGCGTTAGGTACGCCTCGAACCATATGTACCTGCCACGTACTATACCACAAGCCTATTTTATGTAAAAGTTTTCCAAACTTTTACATAAAAGCTCACAAAATTCCAAATTCACATCTTGAACCACATTACACAAATTTTTTTCAATTTTGCCCTTAGTTTTTGGCCACGGTTTTGACAATCAAAACCTAACCAAAACTTCTCACATTTTCCACCAAATTTTAGGCTATTCAAATGTCATTTTCTAACACATTTTCAAGCCAATTTCATTGCATTTTTCAACAAAATTCCTAGGGTTTTTATCCTCACATAACCCATGGCCACACTAAGGGAAACATACCCCAAATTTTCTTTTCTTGATTTCAATCACAATTCCATCATTTACATTATAAAATGCATGATTTTAAATCATCCAAACATCAACAAAACCATGCAAAATTTTCCACCAAACCCTAATTAACCCACAGCCATTATAGGGTAAGTTCACACCACATTTTTTTTCAAGCTTTCCATAATGCAAATCATGCTTTATACTTAACCAAAATGTAATTTAAAGCATGTTAACACTTAAACCATAAAAATTTCCCATTGATTGCTCTTGGTAACCCACGGTTTTACCCTTGGAAAACCAACCAAAATTTGGTTTTTCTTTAAACCAAATACATGGTTTTCTTCCTAATTACACCCTTAACAAAACCCAAGCACCAAATAAATGAAAACAACCAAAAATTTTTCCATCTTTTCCACTATTCATCACACGGATTTCTTGAAGAAAAATCAAGAAAAAATTCAATCCAAAGAGAGTTACCTTGTTCACTTGCTTCCTTAGGCTTCAATGAAAGGTTTGACACCAATTTTTGAAGAAAGATTGAAGAAATCAAGTGGTTCCTCTTGGGTTGCTCACGGTTCCACCATGGAAATACTTAGAAAAATTTTTCCTCTTATGTTTGGCTTGAAAAATTGTCTCGGCCACTTTTGCCAAGTTTTGCCGACTTACGCAACAAATAAGCCAATTAATTTGGCTTTCCACCAATCAAAAATTAACACATTTCAACCTAATTCTTTCCATATTTTCCAAAAATTAAAATGGTGAATTTTTGGCCAAATCTTGGCCTTTAGATCAAAAAGACAACTTAATCATGGCCATTAATTCTACCAACCACCATTTTCCTTCCATTTATTAAATGGATTTATGATGTCATAAATGCTAAAGCATATGTTGACTTTGACTTTCACTATTTACATTAATTCGACTACTTTTTGACCGATACCGGTTCGAGCCGAAATTTTCCTGAAATCAACCCGGCGTGTTCCTGAGGTCTCCTGTACAGTCGGATCAATTTAAACTGCTTCCGTTTGATCAAAATTAATCCCGGAAGTTTTCCGTCTTTTATTGCCCCGGTTAAGGTTTTCAATGCCGGTTTTGACACCGTTTCACCCGTTTCAACTCAGTGAATTTTTCCAACACTGAATTCTTACTCGTCAGTATTGTTAGAACATTTTCATATATTCCAAACAATATAAATACATTTATTTCACTCTTTAAATAGTACAAATTGTTATATACATACATTTGTACATTTTCTTCCGAGAATTGCCTGAATTTCCCGGTTGTCACATTCACCCCTCCTTATAAAATTTTCATCCTCGAAAATTAGAACAAGTGGGGGTATAAACTCCTCATCTCGTCTTCTCGTTCTCACTTAGCTTCTTCAATGTTGTGATTTTTACATAAAATCTTCACTAGTGGGATTGTCTTATTCCTCAGTACTTTCTCTTCACGAACCAGTACTTGAATAGGTTGTTCCTCATATGTCAAATCCTCATGGATTTGAATAGGCTCATGCTTCAACACATGGGACGGATCTGGTATATACTTTCTCAGCATCGACACATGGAATACATTATGCATTGCCGACAATTCAGGAGGTAATGCTAATCTGTAAGCGACCCTTCCAATACGTTCGATAATTTCATAAGGTCCAATATATCTTGGACTTAGTTTCCCTTTCTTACCGAAACGCATAATCCCTTTCATAGGCGATACCTTGAGAAACACGAAGTCTCCTTCATCAAACTTTAAGGATCTCTGCCTTTTGTCCGCATAACTCTTTTGTCGGCTTTGTGCAATTTTCATTTGACGCTGAATTCTAGCAACTGCATCGGAAGTCTCTTTTATGAAATCCGTCTTATGCAACTGCTTCTCTCGCAAATCATACCAGTGTAATGGTGATCTGCACTTCTGTCCATATAAAGCCTCGTAAGGTGCTATGCTTATAGAAGCTTGGTAACTATTATTGTACGAGAATTCAATTAATGATAACTTCTCGTTCCAATTTCCCGCAAAATCTATTACACAAGCTCGAAGCATGTCCTCTAACGTCTGGATGGTCCGCTCCGACTGTCCGTCTATTTGCGGATGAAAAGCCGTACTGAGTCTCAATTCAGTACCCATGGCCTCTTGCATACACTTCCAGAAATTCGAAGTGAATCGTGCATCTCGATCTGATACAATGGATTTTGGTACTCCATGTAATCTAACGACATGAGTTACGTATAACTGAGCAAGCTTTTCCAACGAAAAAGTCATCTTGACAGCTATAAACCGTGCCGTCTTGGTCAGTCTGTCCACAGTAACCCAGATGGCATCATAACCTTCTCGGGTTTTTGGGAGTCCCACTACAAAATCCATCGTAATGTGTTTCCATTTCCATTCAGGAATCTCCAGAGGTTCCAATCTTCCTACTGGATGTTTATGCTCCGCTTTGATTCTTTGACGGGTCATGCATCTGCTCACGAATTTTGCTATATCGTTCTTCATCCCTTTCCACCAGAACTGTAACTTCAAGTCCTGATACATCTTGCTAGCTCCGGGATGAACCGAATAGGGTGTCTCGTGGGCTTCTGACATGATCCGTCTTCTAAGTTCCTCATCAGCTGGAACATTTATCCTTCCTTGATAAAGGATTATTCCATCCTTGGAAATTCCTTCTTGAGAACTTGTCATTGTTGGGTCTCGTCTTTGAGCTTCCTTTATATCCTCAAACAACGATGATTCCACTTGGAGTGCAGCTAATCTTCCAGATATCAGCTCCAAGTTCAACGAATTTATCTCTTGCTACAATGGCTTCGGAAGCCTTTTTATAAGTAGCTGGTACGATATGGTAGACTCTCTACTTAGAGCATACGCTACACGGTTGGCCTTTCCTAGATGGTATAGGATTTCACAATCATAATCCTTCACCAGTTCCAACCATCTTCTTTGTCACATATTGAGCTCCTTTTGCGTGAAGAAATACTTCAGGCTTTGGTGATCAGTGAAAATCTGACACTGAGCTCCATAAAGATAGTGCCGCCAAATTTTAAGTGCGAACACTACTGCAGCAAGTTCAAGGTCATGCGTAGGGTAATTCCTTTCATGCTCCTTTAATTGACGGGAAGCATAGGTAATCACCTTGCCGCCTTGCATTAGGACTGCTCCCAATCCTACTTTAGATGCATCACTGTAGATCACAAACTTCTCCCCTTCAGTGGGAAGCATAAGGATTGGTGCGCTTGTCAGCCGTCTCTTTAATTCCTGGAAGCTTCTTTCACATTCCCTAGTCCACTCGTACTTCCTTTCCTTGCGTGTAAGAGCAGCAAGAGGTGCAGCTAAACGCGCAAATCCCTCTACAAATCGTCGATAATAACCAGCTAACCCCAAGAAACTGCGTATTTCCGTCACATTCTTGGGTGCAGGCCACTGGTTAATTGCATCTACTTTTGTCGGATCTACAGCAATACCTTCTTGGGATACAACATGTCTGAGGAAATGTACTCTGTCAAGCCAAAACTCACATTTTGAGAATTTGGCATACAGTTGATGCTTCCTTATCGTATTCAGCACGATCCTCAGATGCTCCTGGTGCTCCTCATGAGTCTTTGAGTATATAAGAATGTCATCAATGAATACAATGACAAATTTATCCAAATACTCTTTAAAGATTCTGTTCATTAAATCCATGAACGCTGCCGGTGCATTTGTTAATCTGAATGGCATTACAAGAAACTCGTAGTGACCATAACGAGTCCTAAACGCCGTCTTAGGAATATCACTTTCTTTAATTCTCAACTGGTGATATCCTGATCGTAAGTCGATCTTGAAAAATACCGCTGCGCCTTTTAACTGGTCAAATAAGTCATCAATTCTAGGTAATGGATACCTATTTTTGATCGTGACCTTATTCAACTCTCGGTAATCAATGCACAAACGGAATGTTCCATCTTTTTTCTTGACGAATAACATAGGTGCACCCCACGGAGAGTAACTCGGTCTGATGAATCCTTTATCCAAAAGCTCCTTTAATTGTTCCTGTAGCTCCTTTAACTCCACTGGAGCCATGCGGTATGGTGCTTTGGAAATAGGTGCCGTTCCAGGCATCAACTCAATTTCGAACGAGATTTCTCTCTCTGGAGGTATCCCTGGTAACTCTTCCAGAAATACGTCAAGAAATTCATTAACAACGGGAACATCTTCAGGTTGAAGCTTCTGTTCCTCTGTAGTATCCACCACATATGCCAGATATCCCATGCAACCACTGGCTATCAGCTTGCTTACTCTCAGCGAACTGATCATCATCTTCCCGGGTTTTCGAGAAGTATCGACATATTCGAAACTCTCTTCTTCCTCGGGTTGGAATACTATCTTTCAATTCCGGCAGTCGATCGTCGCTCGGTATTTCCTTAGGAAATCCATGCCTAGAATCACATCGTAATCCGCGATCTTCATTACGATCAACTCCGCATATAGTTCCCTATTTGCCACATATACTGGTACATGAGGTAGCCAGTAATTGGACAACAATACTTCCCCAGAGGGTAAAGCTGTCTTAAATATTCTTCCCATATAGTCCTTAGGAAACCCTATCTTGTCAGCAAATGCATAGGAAACAAAAGAACGCGTAGCACTGGAATCAAACAGTACAGAGGCTACATGACTAGCGACAGTGAGCTGACCTGTCACTACGTTCGATGTTCCTACCTCTGCATCCTCCTTGCTGTAGGCCATCACACGAGCATCAGCACGTGGCACACGCTCCTAGCGTTGCGGCCTTACTAGGGACTCTTCAACTCTGGCCTGAAGGGAATGAGCTTGTGGGCGTGTCTGGTGCTGTTGGGAAGTGCCTTGTCCACTCTGCCTATTATTTGGACAGTTCCTGGCATAATGGCCTTCCTTTCCACATTCATAGCAAATAAGTGGTCCAAATCTGCATTGCCCAGAATGTCTCTTCCCGCATGTAGGGCAATTTTGTACATTGGATTCCGCATTACCGGCTGTTCTTCACTGCTGGTTTCGATTATTTCCCTAGCGATTCCCAGAAAAATTACCTTTTCTCTTGTTTTGCTGGGATCCTTGATTATTGCCCTGGCTTGGTTTAGCATTCTGATTAGGCTAGCTCGATTGACCAACTTGTGTAGACTTAGCCAAAGCCCTCTCCTTCTTCTTGGCCTCCCAGTGCTTTTCTCTTTCCTCTTTCTGTCAGGCTACGTGAAACTCAGCTCTGATGTCCTGACTCACATAATCTGCTACAGAAGTAGGCGGTACTTGTCCAGTGTCTACTAATGCAGCAATTTCTGGCCTGAACATCCCGATCATTTTCTGTATTTTCTCCCTCTCAGTAGGGACTACATAAGGGTATAAACGGGATAACTGGTCAAACTTTCGGCAAACTTCGCTTACTGACATATTTCCTTGCATCAATTCTGAGAACTCTTTCTGTTGTTGTCTCAGAGATGCAGGGTCATAATATTTCTGGTTAAATTTTTCCAGAAATTCCGCCCAACTCATGGTTGACACATTCCTTCTCATTCGTACAACATATAATCATTTTGATATTTCATTCATAGCAAAACGTTAATATATCATACATCACCATCACCAGTCATATATACATCGGCCATCATATACATCTTGGCCACAAGTCTATACTAAAGAGCTTTCCTCTCTAAGCTACTTATGTACATGTATACATCTACTGGTCACACATTCCCTATGTCTGGGACTAGAGGATATTCTTCGGGATCCTCGTCGTCATCTGGATCATCTGAATCGTCACCACCCCTAGGCAATGCTCCCTGTCCTGAGTCATCACCTCCTCGTGGTCTAGACAGTCCAGCCTCATGATCATTCATCATTCTTCTCAGCCCAAAGATGCGTGCGAACATCTCATCTTGACCCAGTGTCTCTCGTCGACTCTGCGTCAGATGCTCAATCAGAATCTCCCTCTCGATCGTCCTGATCGTCACCACAAACTCTTGGAGCGTAGGAGGAAATAGCTTAATCACCCTCTGTCTCAACTCCACGGGTAAACCTCTCTAAAACAGCTCACAACAGTTTGCTTCAGTGAGGTTGGGCAATGGACATCTCCTCCTAATGGTCTCCTCAAATCGTGCTGCGTAAGACATAACTGTCTCACCAGACAATATGACCATCCTCTCTGTCTGGAGAATATAGTCCCTAACCTCATCGAATCCAGGGTACACAGGTGTATCAGCCTCTCGTCTCTCTAGAGGTGCTGGAGTAGGTGCCGGATCCCTAGGCGGAAACTGATCAGCCAATCGCTGATAGAACTCAGCCCAACTAAATCCTAATAAAATCTCCTGGTCACAATACTCCCAGAATACTCGAACGTCTCCCTGAAACATACTGATGGCCAACTGAATCCACATATCTCGATCAATGTCGCATATCACCATAATCCTCTCTATGGCATGGAGCCAGTCCTTTGCCTCCATCGATTGTCATCCACCATCAAACATAAGAGGACTGCTAACTCGAAATGCCTGTACTGCCCGAGCCGAAACTCTCACTCCAATGTGTTGGCGTCCACCAACAACTGGAATGTCCACTACTACAGGTGGATGAACAATCGGTCGTGGCTGTACTACATCTACTGGCACTGGCACTGGTGCTGGTGCTGGTACTGGAGGTCTCTCGGGCACCGGGGGTCTGATTACCGGTCGTTGGGAAATAGACGGCCTCACAATAGGTCTCGTCCATACCCGTAATACCCCTCTTCGTCGTGGTAGCGGTGGTCTCACATAAGGAGGTCTGGTCATCTTGCTACCTATAAGGTAATTATTTTCACGTAAGAAAATAATTAACAAAACTTAATTAAACTACTTACTTGGATAGCGGTGCAGGATGCGCGAAGTGTCAAATCAGGATATGGTCAATTCTGCTCTGACATACCAACCGTGAGGGCAGTTGGTAATCCAAATTAAACCAATCGTAATTCCGTTCTGATACCAACTGTGGCAGTAGTTGGTATTATAAACTAAACCAATCGCTAACCTTGCTCTGATACCAACTGTGGCGGCCCGCCCCTCGTAGAGATCATACAATACTATTACAGTTAAGCTTTATCGCTAACTACGATAGTTTGTACTCTCATGGGTCGCCGGTTAATCTCTCACTCAGTAAAACATGACATTTTTGGGGAAATTTTTTTTTTTTTTTTTAACATCATGTAAAACATTTCCCACTATTTACTTTGTCGGCAAGTACAAAGTAATTTACATAATACAGTACTTTCGTAAAATATATATACTATTACAAAAGAACTGTTTTCTTTTTCCCTTCTCTTTTATCGCTCAGCGGAAAGACTCTGGCAGGACCATATCCCTCGCCCATTTATCCCATTTGACACGCGCTATCCCGTCCGCCATCCAGTCAAACAAGCTACGGAGCTGGTCGCTTACTTGCAACATAAGCAAAAATGGTGAGCTACAGGCTCAGTAAGTTCAAACATGCAAAAAATAAAATTTCTATGAATAGTACTATTTATCATGAATAGTACTATTGACCACTATTTATATGTGAATAGTAACTTGACTACTATTCATACGTGAATAGTAAGTTTGACCACAATACAGTGTCACAATAGTACATCTACCGTGATGTTAGTACCCTCACGAAACTGTCTTATACTCAATTATGGCATAGTTTCAGTTTTAGGTAATTATCTTTCATTATATTCTGGTTTTGAGCTCAGGTTAGCAGTACCATTTAAGTGCGCATGACTGGGAGCGGTACATTAGTGCTGACCTTTACAGCCTTAATCTCATAGCCCCAAAGGCAAAATAGTACATGACTGGGAGCGGTACATTAGTGCTGACCTCCACAGCCTTAATCTCATAGCCCCGAAGGCAAAAGTACCTCCCTGTACGGAAGGCTGGTACGCCAGAAAGTGGTTTCATTACCGACTTTTTAAGTTCTAACCCGGTGACTTCATATTGCCCCGTGGTTACGAATGGTTCACATTTTAATTTTTAGGGGAGTGAGTTTCATTAACCTCGCTCTAGTGCCCGAAGCACAATTAACAATGTGCCCATTCTCAATAGTGCCCGTAGCACATACGTCTCTCTCTCTATTCTATAATAGTGCCCGTAGCAAATATGTACCTAACTTATAGTTACTACATCAAAGTTAGCAACAATGATGCTATATGTTGCAGACATGTAAATGTCTGAACTTACCTTATCTGTCTCTTCCCTTTTTCTCTCTTGGATCTTTGATCGCCCTCCTTGTAGGTTGATTTTTGGATCCTACAGACAAAACCTTGTCTGTTAATTTTATTTCCATTTATAGCTTTTATTTTTCATTAAAAAGCTTAAATAAAACCTATTTATGACTTTTTAGGCTTTATTTATCATTTTCCCAATTTTTCTCAACTTTTACAAAATTACGATTTTGCCCCTATATTTTGGCAAAATTACAGTTATGCCCCTGACGGAATTTTCTCGATCCAGACTGCATTTTTGGCTCTCAGGAACTTTTCTGACTCTTTTCTAATCATTACTGGGTTCATTTCTATTTTATTTCTATTTTTCACTTTCCCGACCCTCGGGAAGCACTATTCCGACCCTTACGTCGGTTTAGTGATTTTCTATCGTTTCGGAGCTTCAAATGGACGTTTCGCTAGTATTTAAAACGTTCATCTAGACATTTCCAATCTAGGTCTCCGAGACTCGGATTTTCCGTTCTCGACTCAGACTTTTATTTCGTTTCCAAAAACGCCCCCCTCGGGGTCGGTTTTTCAGTTTCACTCACGTTTTACATTTTCAAGGGGACAGGTTACTATTCACGAACCACCCCTTAGGTTTTCCTTATTCCATTTTCCGTTAGGGACTCGGGTTTCCGACCTGACCCCAAACTTTTATTTTTAATTTCCATTTTACCCCGAATGCCGTTTTCGAAATTTAGGCAGCATTTCGGCGTAATTTTAAGGCTACCGGCGTTAGGTACGCCTCGAACCATATGTATCTGCCACGTACTATACCACAAGCCTATTTTATGTAAAAGTTTTCCAAACTTTTACATAAAAGCTCACAAAATTCCAAATTCACATCTTGAACCACATTACACAAATTTTTTTCAATTTTGCCCTTAGTTTTTGGCCACGGTTTTGACAATCAAAACCTAACCAAAACATCTCACATTTTCCACCAAATTTTAGGCTATTCAAATGTCATTTTCTAACACATTTTCAAGCCAATTTCATTGCATTTTTCAACAAAATTCCTAGGGTTTTTATCCTCACATAACCCACAGCCACACTAAGGGAAACATACCGCAAATTTTCTTTTCTTGCTTTCAATCACAATTCCATCATTTACATTATAAAATGCATGATTTTAAATCATCCAAACATCAACAAAACCATGCAAAATTTTCCACCAAACCTTAATTAACCCACAGCCATTATAGGGTAAGTTCACACCACATTTTTTTTCAAGCTTTCCATAATGCAAATCATGCTTTATACTTAACCAAAATGTAATTTAAAGCATGTTAACACTTAAACCATAAAAATTTCCCATTGATTGCTCTTGGTAACCCACGGTTTTACCCTTGGAAAACCAACCAAAATTTGGTTTTTCTTTAAACCAAATACGTGGTTTTCTTCCTAATTACACCCTTAACAAAACCCAAGCACCAAATAAATGAAAACAACCAAAAATTTTTCCATCTTTTCCACTATTCATCACACGGATTTCTTGAAAAAAATCAAGAAAAAATTCAATCCAAAGAGAGTTACCTTGTTCACTTGCTTCCTTAGGCTTCAATGAAAGGTTTGACACCAATTTTGTGAAGAAAGATTGAAGAAATCAAGTGGTTCCTCTTGGGTTGCTCACGGTTCCACCATGGAAATACTTAGAAAAATTTTTCCTCTTATGTTTGGCTTGAAAAATTGTCTCGGCCACTTTTGCCAAGTTTTGCCGACTTATGCAACAAATAAGCCAATTAATTTGGCTTTCCACCAATCAAAAATCAACACATTTCAACCTAATTCTTTCCATATTTTCCAAAAATTAAAATGGTGAATTTTTGGCCAAATCTTGGCCTTTAGATCAAAAAGACAACTTAATCATGGCCATTAATTCTACCAACCACCATTTTCCTTCCATTTATTAAATGGATTTATGATGTCATAAATGCTAAAGCATATGTTGACTTTGACTTTCACTATTCACATTAATTCGACTACTTTTTGACCGATACCGGTTTGAGCCGAAATTTTCCTGAAATCGTCCCGGCATGTTCCTGAGGTCTCCTGTGCAGTCGGATCAATTTAAACTGCTTCCGTTTGATGAAAATTAATCCCGGAAGTTTTCCGTCTTTTATTGCCCCAGTTAGGGTTTTCAATGCCGGTTTGGGCACCGTTTCACCCGTTTCAACTCAGTGAATTTTTCCAACACTGAATTCTTACTCGTCAGTATTGTTAGGACATTTTCATATATTCCAGACAATATAAATACATTTATTTCACTCTTTAAATAGTACAAATTGTTATATACATACATTAGTACATTTTCTTCCGAGAATTGCCTGAATTTCCCGGTTGTCACAAATACTTAAACTTATTTAACATCATTCATACCCTTTCTAACAGAACATATATGATACCAATTATGACATCAAAATATTAACACAACATATATCATACATTGCTTTAGATTTTATACTTAACGTATATAATATCTAAAACATACTTATACATACTTTTTATCATAACCATACTTGACATATTGCACATCTTGAGTGCACTTTCATACTTAATATGCTTTAAACCTACTTAATATCTTGAATGTACTTGCATTCTTGACATGCTCTAAATATACTTAATATCTTAAACATACTTTTGTGCAATCCTCTACTATTTACTTAACATTAAACTTCCAAATCCGGGACGTACTACCAATTGGGAGCCTTATAATAACTGAAAAAAATTTCATACTTATCATTGTAATAATTTAAACTTAGCATATTGAACATAAGCTTAACATCATAAGTATAACATACTTGACACACTTGTTATTGTGAAAATACTCTCACATTTAACATCATGAATACACTTATCATACTTAAATACATAAAACTTTATAAATATACTTAAGCATCATAAATACACTTACGTATGCTTAAATATCCTTAACATCAAACATAACATGGATCATTAACATAATAAATAATATGCATTGCTTTTATATTACTATTTATTATGAATAGTAACTCTGACCATGAACAGCATTGTCGACTATGAACAGTACCGTTGACCGTGAACAATGACTTTGATTGCATTGGTATTCGTAATGTTAGTATATCTTATCTCGTTTATGGACTGTATATTTTTATTTTTATTTTTATTTTCTTGAGTCTTTATCTTTCATTACGTTCTGGTTTTTGGGTCCCATAATTGGTCATACCGTAATGCGCGCATAACTGAGATGGACTCTAGAGAGCAACCTACTAGCCAATCCTCCACAGTCTATATAACATCAAACTTCCAAACCCGGGACGTACCACCATCGGTTTGGAGTCCTATTATAACTTGTAACTGAAATCTGAGAAACCTCCACCTGTGTGGGAGCCGGTACGCCAATACTGATTTAATTACTGAGTTTCTAGTGGTTCCTGACTGGTGGCATTTATGCTGCCTCCTGGGTTTGGGACTCTTTAAATTATTCTGTGGTTTATATTGTAGTTTTCTTAAAATTTTATCTCTTATGTTAGTGTGCATACGACACCTGACTACTAAATTCCTCTCATCTCTATCACCTAAGCATACGGAATAAATTTATGCTGTAAACAGAGAAATGTCTGAACTTATAAAATATAACACACAAACATAAACATGTCAAGTCAATTTACATTCGACTTAGACGTAATGCATGGTTCATAACATGACTTTCATAACATTCAAATCATAGTATCTTGGCACTAAAACTACACATAAAACACATAAATATGACCTGTTCATTTATGTTGCAGACAAGGAAATATTTAAACTTACATGCCGCATATAAAACACATAACACATAAACATGTCCAGTAAGTTCATGTTGCAGACAATTAAATACCCGAACTTACTGTATATAATAGTTAAACATAAAAGTCAATTCATGTTTGACTTAAACCTAACACATAAACATCCAACATTTAAAGCTTCAGTCTTATTATTTTGCTGATTCTTGTCTTTCCTTACTGTCTTTCATATGGTTCCGACTAGGGGGCATTATCATTATCTCCATGGTCTGGAACACTACTCATATCTTTCTTTTATTGTATGTATTTTATTAAATACACCTTTGTGCATATAACACCTTACATATATACTTTACATTTTATACATAACACATAAACATATTACATAATTTCATGTAACAGACAATAAAATGTCTGAATTTACTACATATAAAACATAGATATAAACATGTCAATTTATGTTGTAGTCAACTAAAGGTTTGAACTTACAACATATAACACATAAAAGTTTATACATGTCGCAGACATAGAAATATTTAAAACTTACCACATATGACACTTAGACATAATAGTCTATTCATGTTGCAGTCAATTAAATGTTTGAACTTACTGCTACTTCTGCTCGTATCTCCTTTCTTGCTTCCTTGGTCTGTAGATGTCCCTTTATTGCGTCTGTATCGGATTCCTATAACCGAAATAATTACGGTTATTTTCGTTACTTAAATCATACATAAAGCTAAATAAAACGTAAAAATTCTATGTTTCATTTCCCAATCATGCATTAGGAGTTTATAATTTTCCGTCAACTCCTGTCAAAATTTACGATGAATAGTAATTTTAACATGAATAGTAACTTTGACCGTGAATAGTATCTTTACCCTGATCATGAATTTTGTCATTTTAATACTTAAACTAGATTTTCTAAGTCCATAAATCATAAAATAATAAACTTAAAGGCTTAATGACCCTTTTTGGACCTTTCTGAAATTTTTGATCAAAATGACCATTTTGTCCCTAACGAGCTTTTGGGCCGTAAAATCTTTACTTTAACATTTTAATAGGATTTTCTAAATCCAAAAGTCATAAATTCATTTTTCTTAAGCCTTTTCGAGCTTTTTTAGCCTTAATTGCGGAAATGCTTGGGTCACTATTCATCGACCCTCGGGTGGTACTATTCTAACCCTCGATCGTTAATCTTTTATTTTTTGGGCCTAAGTCACCAAGAGGGCTCGGGTTTCCATCCCAATCATATTTTTACCCTTCGGTTCCTAAAATACCCCTTTGTGTTGTTTTTGAAATTTTGACATCATTTCCGCTTAATTTTTGGGTTCTCGGTGTTTAAGAAATGCCTCGAACCATCTAACCTAATTCTATTCTACCATGTATTATAGCAGAGGCCTATATTTTTATGTAAAATTCAACTTTTACATAAAAATCTTTACATTTTGCACATTTTCTTATTTGACTATTTTTCATACACATAGTCCATTTTTCTTACAATTTCACATGTAAAAGTACATAATTAATACATAATCATTCCGAATCATAAATTTAGGAATGAGGGACCGAAATCACTACCAAAATCATCCTATTGGCGATCGAACGAACCGTTCGGTTTCACGTGCACAAAATTTTTTTCTCTGTTCTTCGCTTTTGAAATTTCGTCTTGTAATTCCGACGCTATGGACATGTCCGGAACGTCGAAAATAGGCCAACGGGCCATTCTTCAATTTTTGGGGTCCAGGTCCCCATTGACCGGTGTTGACCACCGTTGACCGGCATTGACTGGTGGCGGTTTGGGCCAAGCTTGGTACCAAAACATAGATCTTGACGTGAGGAACTCATTGGTGGTGTCAATTTCACCAATTAAAGCTCCTATGGCCAGAAATTAACCCTCGAAAGTACGACGACGGCGGCAAGCTTCAATCTCCGTTTTCCTGACGTTTTTGCCCAAAATTGGCTTGGGGCTTTTGATCTACGTGAAATTATGAGCATTTTAATACCCATCACATCACTCAACTCCGCCGGAATAGTGAGATTCGACGGCAGTGACACGGCGGCGATGACAAAGCTTCGAGCGGCGTGATCTAGCAGTTGTTAAGGTGAAATGAGCTATGGGTTTTGTTCTCCTCTTCACCACGAAACTTTTGGGATTGGAATCACCTTGATCGGAGGTCAGACGGCGGAGAAATCGACGTTCAAATTTTTCAGCCACCGGTGGCTTCGGGCGACACGTGCGGCTTGCTCCAGTAGCTGCTCCGTCACGTCGGCACACCGTTGGACTCAGATCGGCGAGAGCTTTCCAACGGTGTCGGCAGTGTCGAAAACGGACACCGTTTCCGGTAGTTGGTTACTGTTCATTCGTGGGGGTGTGGGAGGAAGAGATAGAGAGAGGAAAAATATGGAGGACTGTTTTGCAATTTCTGATTCCCCCCCCTTTTATACTTTTTTTTGTCTAAAATTTCAACATGAGTTATCCTGACTAATTTGGGCGTGCTGAACCCAAGTATATCAGTTTTATTTTCATCTAAAGTCATCTTGACCAGTTTCCGGTACTGCGAATTCTCGGTCAAAAATTACCTTTGTGCTTAAGTAACTAATTTGAGCATACAAATAGGCTATACTGACTAATTTGGATGTGCTGAATCCAAATTTATTAGTTTCAACTTCATTCGAGGTCATCTCGACCGGTTTTCGGGATCTGTGTGATCCTGTCTCGAAAAACATGTCAGATGCCCGTTAACTAATTTGGGCGTCCTGAGTCTAAATATATCAGTTTTATATCAAAAAAATGTCATCTTGACCAATTTCTTGATACTGCATGTTTCCTAGTTAAAATTTACATTTTATGCTCAATTGACTAAATTGAGCATACTGAATCTAAATATATCAGTTTTATATCAAGAAAAAATCATTTTGACCAGTTTCTCGATATTGTGTATCACATACACATAAAATCACTACATTTCACATTTTAAACACGAATTTCATCGTGTACATTCCATATACTAATTTTTCAGAGAATGATGAAATTTTCCGATTGTCACAATTAAAAAGTGAGGAGAATCAAAATCCAAATAGGATTTTCTAACTTGAATTTTATCTCACTCTTATCCAATAAAAACCAAAAATCTCCCTTAGGTTTATCCTTTAAATTTTCGGCCACTTCAGGGAGGGAGAGAATCCAAATTCAACTGGGATTGAAACTTGAATTTTTCCCTGCATCTTTATCCCATAAAATCTGAATTCTACTAGCACTTATCCATCCTAACAAACTCAGTTTTTTCTTAATAGATTTAGGATTTAAAATTCAAGTAGGATTCAAACAAGATTATCCACTCTATTATCCAAATCAAATTCGAATTCTAACCCTATGGAATTATCCACAAAAAATTCGAATCCTTCATGGATTGTGATTCAAAATTTGAATTCAAATTTCAAAATTCAAACTTCAAATTCAAAATTCAAATTTAAATTTCAAATTCAAATTTTGAATTTAAATTTCAAATTCAAATGTCAAATTCGAATTTCAAATTTAAATTTAAATTTCAAATTTCAAAATCCATAAAAAGTTGTATTTCAAATTTTTGTTCTCATGGATAATTTTCTACAACTCCAATTCAACCTCAAACAAAATCATGACAACTTTCTTTAGAGTTCAAATAATTGTGTACTCTATTATCCAAAACAAAATCTGAATTCAACCGGAGAGAATCTTGTCCACCATCCTAATCCTATGTCAACACCATCCATGCAAAGTCAACTAGCCAATAAGCATACACTGATCAATTTGCCAACCGTTAAGGAATTATATGGAGTTAGTAGAGGAAATAATTGGACATATACAATCAAGCTCCCGTGAATCCATATGATCATCATTCTGTACCAAACAACTCAATCATATGATCACTAATTTCAAAGTCATACCACTATAAACCTGAAATTGAACTCCTAATTATATACCGTATTACGAAAGCCTATAACAAGCTAATGTCCAATGACCTTGTCATGTATGCAAAACCCTCATATGATATCCACGATCAGCCTTAGCTCAAAGTTCGTTCAATCCTACTGATCAACCTATCTTAAAGAAAATGATTATTCACCATATGTGAATAAGAAGTCATTCGCCCAGCAGACGACCTAAGGCCTTATCCATTTTCACATCTAGTATAATGCCTTTAAGAGGATACCTTTAACTCCTTAGAGTTATGATTCTGATATCTGTAAACAAACCCTTCATCGTATACAAGTCATGCAGCCAACGAACCGGTCTATAAGCTTACTACCTCTGAGACGCTTTAGCCATTGAAACATCAAAGTACACAAGTCATAGACATGAAGTAGTTCATTTACTCAGGATTAAGGTTATTACATAATGAACGTCAAAAAAAGATTGATCCACTCATAGCGGACTATGTAGATCAATCACGCTTTAGTCCTGGTCTAATATGTCACCACCAAGCAACATATCTATATCTCTACTTGGGGGTCTATGCTCCAGACAGTCAAGATAAACTGTCTCTACCATGGCTTTAGACAACATAACAGTCTTAACATGAGTTAGATGCTCGGTCTAACCCCATAGACTACAGACCTTAGTTTAGATTGCTTAGTTTAGAACATTGTATTCTCGCACACAAAAGTCCATTGCATGCAACGTTCTAACAGTTTTAACACAAGCAGTCAGTGAGCAATATTTGCTTACATTTACTTTAACATGTAAATAGAATAAGGACAAACAGTAATGTAATGAATAATCTCTATATTATAATTTTATTATCCAATTCAAAATAAATACATCAAAATATCTCTCATACTTAGGGCATTTCCTAATAACACTTTACTTGTCTCTCTTTTATTGTGTGTATGTTATTAGAAACATTATTGTGCATATAGCACCTACATATATAATTTACATTTTACACATAAACATAGCAGTCAATTCATGTTGCAGACAAGAAAATTTCTGAACTTACAACATATAACACATAGACATAGTAGTCAATTCATGTTGCAAACAAGGAAATATCTGAACTTATAGATACTTCGCTAGTATCTCTCTTTTCACTTTCTGGGTCCGCAGACGTTCCTTCATCGCTTCTAGATCGGGTTCCTATAATCGAAATAACCACAATTATTTTCGATATTTATTTCATACGTAAAGCTTAATAAAATGTAAAAATTCTACGTTTAACTTCCTAATTATGTGTGACAACCGAGAAATTCAGGCATTCTCGGAAGAAAATATACAAATGTATGTATATAATAATTTATACTATTTAAAGAGTGAAATAAATGTATTTATATTATTTAGAATATATTAAAATGTTCTAACAATACTGACGAGTAAGAATTCAGTGTTGGAAAAATTCACTGAGTTGAAACGGGTAGAACGGTGCCAAAAACGGCATTGAAAACCCTAATCGGGGCAATAAAAGACGGAAAACTTCCGGGATTGTTTTTGATCAAACGGAAGCAGTTAAATTGATCCGACTGCATAGGAGACCTCAGGAACCCGCCGGGACGATTTCAGGAAAATTTCGGCTCGAACCGGTATCGGTCAAAAAGTAGTCGAATTAATGTGAATAGTAAAAGTCAAAGTCAAAGTTTACTTTGCATTTATGACATCATAAATCCATTTAATAAATGAAAGAAAAATGGTGGTTGGTAGCATTAATGGCCAAGATTAGTTTGCTTTTTGATCTAAAGGCCAAGATTTGGCCAAAATTCCACCATTTTAATTTTTGAAAAATTTGGAAAGAAATAAGGTTGATAAGTGTTGATTTCTCATTGGTTGGTAGCCAAATTAATTGGCTTTCTTTGAGTTTAAGTCGGCAACTTTTGGGAACAAATGGCTGAGACAATTTTGAAGCCAAAACAAAGAACAAAAAGTTTCTAAGTGTTTTTCATGGTGAGTACGTGAGCAACCCAAGAGAAACCAAGTGAATCCTTCAGGTTTACTTCACAAAATTGGTGTCAAACCTTTCATTGAAGTCCAAGGAAGCAAGTGAACAAGGTAACTCTCCTTGGTTTGAAAATTTTCTTGATTTTTCTTCCAAGAATCCGTGTAATGAATAGTGTAAAGGATGGAAAATTTTTGGTTGTTTTGATTGATTTGGTGCTTGGGTTTTGTTAAGGGTGAGATTAGAAGAAAAACCATGCATTTGGTTTAAAGAAAAACCAAATTTTGGTTGGTTTTCCAAGGGTAAAACCGTGAGTTACTAAGAGTAGTCAATGAGAAATTATTGTGGTTTAAGTGTTAACATGCTTTAAATCATATTTTGGTCTGATGTAAAGCATGATTTGTATGATGGAAAGCTTGAAAAAAATTTGGTGTGAAATAACCCTAAAAGGCCGTGGGTTAATTAGGGTTTGGAAAAAAAATTTTGGCATGATTTATTTGATGTTTAGATGATTTAAATCATGCAATTTATTATGGAAATGATGGATTTGTGATTGAAAGCATGAAACAAAAAAAAAATTGGTGCATGTTTCTCTTAAATGGCCGTGGATTATATGTAGTTAAAAACCCTAGGAATTGTGTTGAAAAAGGCATTGAAATTGGCTTGAAAATGTGCTAGAAAATGACATTAGAATAGCCTAAAATTTGGTTGAAAATTTGAGAAATTTTGGTTAGGTTTTGATTGTGAAAATCGTGGCCAAAAACCAAGGGTAAAATTGAAAGAAAATTTTGTGTAATGTGGTTCAAAATGAGAATTGAATTTTGTGAGCTTTTATGTAAAAGTTTGGAAAACTTTTACATAAAATAGGCTTATGGTATAGTACGTGGCAGGTACATATGGTTCGAGGCGTACCTAATGCCGGTAACCTTAAATTTACGCCGAAATGCTGTCGAAATTTCGAAAACGACATTTGGGGTAAAAAGAGAATTAAAAATAAAAGTTTAGGGTCGGGTCGGAAACCCGAGTCCCTAACGGAAAATTGAATAAGGAAAACCTAAGGGGTGGTTCGTGAATAGTAACCCGTCCTCTAAAAATGTAAAACACTAGTGAAACTGAAAAACCGACCCCGAGGGGGGGGCGTTTTTGGGAAATGAAATAAAGGTCCGAGTCGGGTACGGAAAATCCGAGTCTCGAAGACCTAGATCGGGAATGTCTAGATGAACGTTTTAAATACTAGTGAAACGTCCATTTGAGGCTCCGAAACGATAGAAAATCACTAAACCGACGTAAGGGTCGGAATAGTGCTTCCCGAGGGTCGGGAAAGTGAAAAGTGGAAATAAAATAGAAACGAACCCAGTAATGAATAGAAAAAAGTCAGAAAAGTTCCTGAGAGCCAAAAATGCAGTCTGGATCTAGAAAATTCTGTCAGGGGCATAATTGTAATTTTGCCAAAATATAAGGGTAAAATCGTAATTTTGTAAAAGTTGAGAAAAATGAGGAAAATGATAAATAAAGCCTAAAAAGTTATAAATAGGTTTTATTTAAGCTTTTTAATGAAAAATAAAAGCTATAAATGGAAATGAAATTAACAGACAAGGTTTTGTCTGTAGGATCCCAAAATCGACCTACAAGGAAGGCGATCAAAGATCCAAGAGAGAAAAGAGGAAGAAACTGATAAGGTAAGTTCAGACATTTATCTGTCTGCAACATATAGTATTATTATTGCTAAATTTGATGTACTAACTATAAGTTAGGTACATATGTGCTACGGGCACTATTATAGAGTAGAAAGAGAGACGAAATGTGCTACGGGCACTATTAAGAATGGGACACATAATAAATCGTGCTTCGGGCACTAGAGCGAGGTTAATGAAACTCACTCACCTAAAATTAAAATGTGAACCATTCCTAACCACGGGACAATATGAAGTCACCGGGTTAGAATTTTAAAAAGTCGGTAATGAAACTACTTTTTGGCATACCAGCCTTCCGTATAGGGAGGTAATTTTGCCTTCGGGGCTATGATGAGATTAAGGCTGTGGAGGTCAGCACTGATGTACCGTTCCCAGTCATATACTATTTGCCTTCGAGGCTATGAGATTAAGGTTGTAGAGGTCAGCACTAATGTACCACTGCCAGTCATGCGCACTTAAATGGTACTGCCAACCTGAGCTCAAAACCAGAACGTAATCAAAGATAATTACCTACTACTGAAACTATGCCATAATTGAGCATAAGACAGTTTCGTGAGGGTACTAACATCGCGGTAGATGTACTGTTGATATACTGTGTTGTGGTCGAACTCATTATTCATAATGAATAGTGGTCAAAGTTACTATTTACATATGAATAGTAGTCAATGTTACTATTCATAATGAGTAGTACTATTCATATAAATTTTATTTCTTGCATGTTTGAACTTACTGAGCCTGTAGCTCACCATTTTTGCTTATGTTGCAGGTAAGCGACCAGCTCAGTAGCTTGTATGACTGGATGGTGGACGGGATGGCGTGTGTCAAATGGGATAGAGGGCGAGGGATATGGTCCTATCAGAGTCTTTCCGCTAAGCAATAAAAGAGAAGGAAAAAAAAAAGGAAAAAGTCTTTTGTAATAATATATATTTTACAAAAGTACTGTATTATGTAAATTACTTTGTACTTGTAAACAAAGTAAATAGTGGAAAATGTTTTACATAATGTTTACAGAAAAAAAAAAAATTTTCCCAAAAAACGTCATGATTTAAAGAGAAAGAGATTAGCCGGCGACCCATGAGAGTACAATTTATCACAGTTAACGATAAAGCTTAACTGTAATAGTATTGTATGATCTCTACGAGGGGCGGGCTGCCACATTATGAACTTAAGGGGTTTCTGCTAATTATGTAAAAATCCTACGTTTAGATTCTATGGGTTCCTTCGTCGCTTCTAGATCGGGTTCTTATAATCGAAATAATCACAATTATTTTCAATATTTATTTCATACATAAAGCTTAATAAAATGTAAAAATTCTACGTTTAACTTCCTAATTATGAACTTAGGGGGTTTCTGCTATTTTTTTTTTGTCAAAATGACCGTTTTGCCCCTAATGGATCTTTGGGCCATAACATTTCACTTTAACATTTTGACGGGGTATTCTAAGCCCAAAAATTATAAGATAAATTTTTCTAGATCTTAACATATTTTTACAGCATTAATTGCTACAGATTCACTGTACAAATTCATTGTCTATTTTTTACCCGACCCTCGGATGGCACTATTTTGACCCTAGGTCATTTACCCTCTTTTTCTTATATTTCAAGGCTCCGAATAGACGTTTTACTAATCTTGAAAACGTTCATCATCCTTTCCCAGGCCTAGGTCATCGAGGGGCTCGAGTTTTCACCCCAACTACATATTTACCCCTCGTTCCCCAAAAAATCCTCCGAGTCGTTCTAAAAATTTCAGCAACATTTCAGCTTTAATTTTAGGTTCCCGATATTTAGGTAACGCCTCAAAACCATTATACCTACCACGTACTAAATAAGAGGCCTAATTTTTATGCAAAAGATCAAACTTTTTATGTAAAAATTTTCATAAAAACCTAATCGTTTCTAACGACATTTTCATCCATTCTTTTCCATTCTCACCCTCGATTTTTGTCCACAATTCAAACATAACTTTTTCTTCACAAAATCTCTATTCCATCACATATAAGTCCCATGGTTTTTCCTTAAATAATACACCAAGATTTAGTTTACAATCCACCAACCACACAATCTTGCATTTCCACATCAATCATCATTTGTACATTACCCAGACTCAACTATTTTCCACAAAACTTTATTTCTCATGCCATAGAGCTCACGGATTTTTGCTTGGAACAAAGCATAAAATTTTTGTATCCAAGCTTCTAATCTCACCAATATTCATCTCAAAACATGTCTTTGCCACAAACACATACTAAACTAGCTTTTAAAGCACTAATCCAACAAGATTTAATTTCAAAATTTCACACCCATTCTCCAACATAATCCATGGTTTTCTCTTAAATCCATGCATAAAAATTTTAAGTTTCAAGCTCCTAATCTTGCTATCTTCCATTAAACATCATTCCTTGGCTAACATGCATGCTAAACCACTCTTGGAATCACTAAACTAACCAAAACTCAAGCTTAACAATTCACTACCATTTCCACATAATAGCCATGGGTTTCCTTCAAAAGAACTCAAGAAAGAGATTGAGAATTGGTGCTTACCCCACTATGAAGATGAACTTACTCTTAGGAAGGGTTTTTGTCAAGGTTTGATGAGAAAACTTGAAGAAAAAACTTGGCTTGGGGTGGGAGTGAAGCATGGCAGTAATGGGCAGCAAGAATTGAAAAATTTTTTTTTTTCTGTTTTTCTGTTGGAAATCCGTGGCTTAATGGCAGCCAAAAGGAAGGGACTAGTTAGCAATTCTTTAGGGACCATTTAGCAAGCTTTTTAGGCAATTTTGGCAAGTTTTAGGGGTTGTTTTGAAACTTTTTAGGGGTTCATTTGCAATAAACAAAAATTTTTTTGATTTTTTCCTTCACCAAACCGACTCCAAAATCTCCTTGATTTCCCAAACTTTTTTCAAAATTTTTTTACATGTAATTTTGGTAAACTTTTAGCCCTTGGATCAAGATCACCTTAAACCTAAGCCATTGGATCTTTCTAATACTTTCAATACAAATTTCACTTTTTATTTATAACATCATCTCGTGACATCATATGATGACATCTTCTCTTTGCTCTTTCGATTAAAGTTTGACCAAGAGTCAAACTGAACGATACTTTCCCAAAATCATGTCGGTGGGTTTCTGAGGCCATCTATGTGATCGATTTGCCTTATTTCACTTTTGTTTATCTAAAAAATTATTACCAAATTTTTTCGTCTTTTAGTGCACTTGATTCATCGTCTAGGGCTTTCAATATCGAAATGGCATCATTTTTTCCTGTTTCAGTTCTGTGAAATTTTCCACCATCGAATTCCTGACCTTTAACATTGTTAGAATATTTTATAATGTTCCAACCAATACTAAATCATAAATTTCATATTTTTAAACATGAAATTTATCATGTACATACGCTATACATATTCTACGAGAACAGTGAAATTTCTAGGTTGTTGTAGGAAAAAATCGATAAAATATATCAGACTAGCACAGCAGAATTACAAAAAATTTTTCAAGATCGTTAAATATCTCATGATACCATATACAATAAACTAACAACAATAAACTCATACCTTCAGAGGACACCAAACTGTATGAGGAGAATGACCAGAGGGCTTTAACTAACTAGCCTTCTCTGCTATTCTCTAATTCCTGGATAGCAGAGTGTGTGAGCACTCGGATCCTTGATCGGTATGCTAGCACTGTTAGTCTCCTTCCGACTACCCATATCTTGAAAGAGCTTATTGTTATGTTAAGTTATGCAACAATAAGCCTACTCACTTGAGAGTCTATGGTTTGAGAGAACCGGAATGGTTGGACCCCTTTTTATATACTTGCATGAGGTGATCTCTTGAATTTGAATTGGACCAAGAGAAGGTTTTCTCCCCTTCCTTCCACACAAAATCCAAATTTCCTATAGGCTATAATCAAAGGAAGATTTGGCCACCCAAGAGGATTTTGAATTCAAAATTCAAACAGAATTTTAACTTGAATTTTATATCCTCATTTATCCACTAAAACCAAATTTCCCCTAGGCCAAGAACATGACTAGATTCGGCCATCCAAGTGTGAGGAGAATCAAAATTCAAATAGAATTTTCTAGATTGAATTTCATCTCACCCTTATCCACAAAAAATCAATTCTCATTAGGCTTATGCATAGAGATTTTGGCCACTCATTATGAGGGAGAAAATCAAAATTCAAATAGGATTAAAACTTGAATTTTTCACTCATCCTTATCCACAAAAATCTGAACTCATCAAGGGGAGATTCTTTACAACAAATTGGGACATTTTGATAGACTTAGGATTCAAAATTCAAATAGGATTCAAATAAGATCTTTTCTCCCTTATCCACTATAAAACTGAATTCTTCTAGGATAGATATCCCTCAACAAATTTGGTTACAACATGATTTTGTGATTCAAAATTTGAATTCAAATTTTAAAGTTTAAATTTTAAATTTTAAAATTCAAACTTCAAATTCAAATTTCAAATTCAAATTTCGAATTCCAATTTCAAATTTCAAATTTCAAACTTAAATTTCAAATTCAAATGTCAAATTTAAATTTCAAATTCAAAATTTAAATTTCAAATTTCAAATTTCAAAATCCACAAAACTTGTATTTCAAATTTTGTCCTCATAGATAATTTTTCACAACTCCAATTCAAACTCAAAGAAAATCATGGCAACTTTATTTGGAATTCGAATAATTATGTAATCTCTAATCCAAAATAAAATTCGAATTCAATAGGAGAGAATCTTATCTTCCATCCTTATCCTATGTAGACACAATCCATATTTCATGCAAGACAACTAGCCAATAAGCATCCCCTAATCAATTTTCCATTCCATTAAAGAAGTATGTGGAGCTAGTAGAGAGACTACTTGGACATATATAATCGGGCTCCCGTGAATCCATATGATCATCATTCTGTACCGAACAACTCAATCATATGATCACTAATTTCATAGTCACACTCCTATAAACCTGAAACTGAACTCCTAATTATATACCGTATTATGAAAGCCTGTGACAAGCTATTGTCCAATGACCTTGTCATGTATACAAAACCCTCATATGATATCCATGATCATCCTTAGGTCAAAGTCCATTCAACCTACTGATCAAGCTATCTAAAAGTTCCATTATACTACTGAATAAGAAAATGATTATCCACTATATGTGAATAAGAATTCATCTGCCTAGTAGACAACCCAAGGCCTTATCTATTTTTACATTCAGTATAATGCCTTTAAGAGGATACCCTTAACTCCTTATTAGAGCTATGATTCCAATATTTGTAAACAAACCCTCCATCGTATACAAGTCATGCATCTAACGAACCGGTCTATAAGCTTACTACTGAGATGCTTTAGCCATTGGAACATCAAAGTACACAATTCATATGCATGAAGTAGTTCATCTACTCAAGATTAACGTTATTGTATAATGAACGTCAAAAGCAGATTGATCCACTCATAATGGACTACGTAGATCAATCATGCTTTAGTCCTGGTCCAACATGTCACTACCAAGTAACATATCTATGTCTCTACTCTAGAGTCTATGCTCCGGACAATCAAGACAAACTATCCCTACCATGGCTTTAAATAACATTATAGTCTTAGTATGAGTTAGATGCTTGGTCTAGCCCCATAGACTACAGACCATAATGTAAACTGCTTACTTTAGAACATTATTTTCTCGTATACAAAAGTCCATTGCATGTAAAGTTCTAACAGTTTAACACAAGCATTTAATGAGCCATATTTGCTTACATTTACTTTAATAAGTAAATAAATTAAGGATAAATAGCAAAGTAATGAATAACCTCTAAATATAATTTTATTATCCAGTTTAAAATAAATGAAATACATCAAATGTCTTTCATGCTTAGGGCATTTCTTAACAATCTCCCACTTGCCCTAAGCTAGTAGATGTGCTATGTTATGCATCCCTATCGCCTCAACATGCCTTTCAAAGCTTCTAGCCACCAAAGTCTTAGTAAAAGGGTCGGCAATGTTGTCCTCAGACGCGACCTTGCATACATTCACTTGGCCTGTCTTCACGTGCCCTCTAATTATGTGGTATCTCCAATCTATGTACTTAGTCCTCTTGTGGTGCCGAGATTCCTTCGTGTTGGCAATAGCCCGCTATTATCATAATAGAGTGTGATAGGCTTGTCAAAACCTGGAATGACCTTAAGGTCTCTAAAGAACTTGCGGAGACAAACCGCTTCTTTAGATGTCTCAGCCGCAGCCACATACTCAGCCTCCATTGTAAAGTTAGACATGCAACCTTGTTTCACGCTCCTCCACACAATGGTGCCTCCTCCGAGTAAGAACACTGATCCTAATGTTGACTTTCTCGAATCCTTGCAAGTATGGAAATCTGAGTCTGTGTATCTTATGGGTGTTAGGTCCCCTCTAGAATACACTAGCATATAATCCCTCATTCTCTTAAGATACTTCAGTATATGCTTTACTGCTCAGGATTCGTTTGATATCAACTCACCATAGCTACTGCAAAATATATATCCGGGTGAGTTCAAAGTATAGCATACATAAGGCTACCCATAGTGGATGCATAAGGGACCTTACTCATACGCTCTCTTTCTTTCGATGTCTTGGGACAGTTATCTAATGAAAGAGTTAGATCGATAATGGAAGGTTGTGAGCCTTTTTTTGCATCTTGCATTGCATACTTATCAATTATCTTATATATGTATGAAGCTTGAGATAATGCAATCATTTTATTCTTTCGATCTCTAAAGAAACGAATGCCTAGAACATAATTAGCTTCTCCCAAGTCCTTCATGTCAAACTGTTAGTGCAACCAAAGGTTGACCGATGATAAATTACCTACATCATTCCTAATGAGTAGTATATCATCAACATAAAGTACCAAAAAGACCACTTTTTCATCCTTAATACATTTATAAACACAAGGTTCATCAACGTTCTACTCAAAATTGAATGTTTTGATCACTTGATCAAACCTTTGGTTCCATGAGTGGGATGCTTGCTTTAATCCATAAATGGATCTAAGTAACTTACAGACTTTTCTCTCTTGGCCTTTTACCACGAACCCTTCGAGCTGAATTATATAGATACTTTCTTCAAGATGGCCATTTAAGAATGCCGTCTTGACATCTATTTGCCAGATCTCGTAATCGAGAGCCGCAGCAATAGACAAAAGAATACGGATAGACTTCAGCATAGCAATAGGTGAAAAGGTTTCGTCGTAATCGATTCCTGCCTTTTGCGTGTATTCCTTTGCTACAAGTTTAGCCTTGAAAGTTTCAACTCTCCCTTCACCATCCTTCTTTCTTTTGTAGTCTCACTTGCATGCAATGGGTTTTATCCCATTCGATAGATCCATAAGTTCCCAAACAGAGTTAGATTACATAGAATCCATCTCATTGTTCATGGCCTATTTCCAAGATTTAGAATCAACATCATTTATAACTTTATCATAAGTGACCAGATCATCTTCATGCTCATGAGCCTCGACCTGGTATACCTCAGCATCATACATGAAGAAATTAGGTTTTCTTGAAACCCTCCTACTACGACGAAGCACCCTAAGCTGTTGATCGTCTACAGGTCTTTCACTAGAACTCTGACTTACGTCCAAGATTGAAATCTGTGGAGAAGTTCTATCACCTGATAACTCCTGTAGCACTACTTTGCTTCAAGGCTTAAAGTCATTCATATGACTTTCCTCCAAGAATGTCACATGGGTTGATACAATAATCTTTTGTTCCATCGGGTTGTAGAACAGACCCCCCTTAGTTTCTTAGGATACCCTATAAACATGCATAATTCCGATCTTGGTTCCAACTTCTTCGCATCCCCATCCAGTACATGTGTCGGGCAGCCCCATATTCTCATATGTCCAAGGGAGGACTTTCTGACACACCATAATTCATATGGAGTCCTAAGAATTGACTTGCTTGGAACCTGGTTCAGAATATAGCACGCTGTTTGTAATGCATATCCCCAGAATAATAACGGCAGCATTGAATAACATATCATGGACCGTACCATATCTAATAAGGTCTCATTTCTCCTTTTAGCTACACCATTCTGTTGTGGAGTACTAGGTGCAGTCAATTAGGATAATATCCCATTCTGTACAAGATGTTCTAGAAATTTATTGGAGAGGTATTCACCACCTCCATCCGATCGAAGTGTCTTTATGGATTTACCTAATTGCTTTTCTACTTCTGTACGATATTCTTTGAACTTGTCAAAGGTTTCGCTCTTGCGGTGCATCAGGTACATGTATCCATACCTCGAGTAATCATCTGTAAAGGAGACATAATACTCGAACCCTCCTCATGCTGCGACGTTCATGGGGCCACATACATTAGTGTGCACAATTTCTAAGAGTTCTTGAGCCCTAGTACGCTTAGCTCCAAAGAACCTCTTACTCATCTTACCCTCAAGACAAGACTTACATTGAGAAAGACATACCTCCTCCAGAGATTCTAAAGGACCGTCCTTCACCAACCTTTGAATCTTATCCTGTTTAATATGACTAAGTCTTAAATGCTAAAGATACGCCTTGTTAGAGTGAGAAACATTCAACCTTTTAGAGTTATTAGTTAATTCGATGTCAAGCAGTGAGAACATATTTGGTTTAATCAAATACAGGTTTCCATCCATCCATCCATAATAGATAAAAGACTTATTTTTACTAATATAAACTCTTTTAGTAAAAGAAACTAAATAAGAATCTCTTATTAAACAAGCTACCGATATAAGGTTTCTCCTAAATTTAGGAACATAAAAACAGTCTTTCAATAGTATAAAATTAAATTCATCAAAATAAAGATAAACGTCTCCCACTGCCTCAGCCACCACCAAGCTACCGTCTCCAGTCCGCAACGAGAGGCTCCTATCATGTAGACTTCTCATTTCCATAAACCGCTACATAGAAACACAAACATTATTAGTGGTGCCCGAATCAATAACCTAAGTGTCTTTTGATTCTTCCACTAAACACGCTTCTAAATAATGAAGTTCCTTACCTTCCTTGCCCTTGGTGAATAGGAATTCTCAACAAGCCTTCTTGAAGTGACCTACTTTCCCACAGTGGAAGCACTTGGATTTTTTAGCATCTTTGGGCTTTTTGTTCTTCTTCTTCTTCTTCCCATCCAAGACAGGAGAATTAGAAGAACTGGAAGCCGCTTGCTTCTTATTTGGCCTCTTTCTTTTCTAAGAAAGTTTGAAAGATTTCGCCAAGTTGACCTCTCCTTTAGGTTGGACCGCATCCCCGTCCTTAATCATTCACTTATAAGCTTGGAGTTGCTTCATGAGCTTGGTAAGTCCTAACTCCCTTGTTGCCAGATTATATGTGGCTTTAAACCCCACAAAATCCTTTGATAGAGTTTTAAGCACCATCTCGATCTGGGTGTTGTAGTCCTGCTTAACACCATTTTCAGCAGCCTTAGCAAAGAATCCCATAAGAGTGATCATATGGTTCTTCACTGAAGTTCCTGCCTTGGAGTTCATGATACTGGTAATGGCAGACTATCGAGCTAATTTTTCTTGGCCTCTGAACATGTTCTCTAAGTTCTCCATGATCTCCCTAGCAACTTGATAAGTTTCATACTACTTTTGTAAAGCACTCGTCATGCTAACAAGAACGTAGCAACGAGCTATCTCATTAGATTCTCTCCAATGAGTATAAGCAACCGAGACCTCCTCAAGTAGTGTGTCAGGTTTGGGCCTAGGTAGGCATGGTTCGTCCAGTACGAACTTGTGTCTCTCGCAGCTGAGAATTATAACTAGATTTCTTTTCTAGTCTTTATAATTATCGTCATTTAGTTTATTTTCAGTAAGTATTGAAATGAGGGGTGTCAATGACATTTTGAACTAAAATAAGATTATACAAGAATATCATTACAAAGCCCAAGCAAATATAGGAAAAATTTAGCAAATAAAATATACAAGTATATTCCTACATGAAACTTGAAAAAACATGTAGCACTACAATGGTAATTCTCAACATCTATTGCCCCAAGCCACAGAGGGGCAGTCATGGGACAAATAGCTAGAACAAGGACCCCATCCAATTAATATATGTTGCCTTAAATCCTCCAAGGTTAAGACATATATTAATAACTGCTTATTTTGGCCACTAGTTTAGTTAACAGAGCTTCTAGGAAAGGTTAATAACTAAATGAGTCTTGAGTATATAACCATTGTTTTCGTAGTCCGATCCATGTCCTACCAAGCCACTGAGGGGTAGTCATAAATAGAATCATACCCGAACATGTTTTCCACATAGGAAATCCAACCTAGTATATTGGCGGTGGTAAACACCTACCAAGGGGTATGGTCAGGGCAGAACTGACGCGAGGCGTTACCATGCTTTCACATATAGATCAACAATGGAGGTCGTGGGTTTTGTTTGAAACCCTTTCCCACTCAATATTTTGAAAAATATGCAAGTTTCGTAAAATATGTGTGATCAATATAGTTTGAGTGGCATTCACTTATCCTATATGACATGTTATCAAATATGCATCCAAAACATCCATCAATACATATTCATCCATCCATGACATATTACAGAAAAAATAAATGATGGAAAAATTAGATAACCAAGCCATGGTCCCATTCTAGAGTAAAGATAAAATAAAGATTACAAAAATTCCATCCAAAGCATTCTTTGGGTCTTGAATTTTGCTCCATCTTCTTGTATCCATCTTCATCTAGCCTCTCCATTTATTTCTCATCCTAAGAATAATTTAAAATTCAAATTTCAAAAATTTAAATTTCAAATTCGAATTTCAAATTTAAATTTTTAAATTCAAAATTTAAACAAATTTAAATTTCAAGTGTAACAATATGTAATTTCAAAAATTTCAAATTTTCAATTACATAATTTTAAACATGATTTAAAATTAAATCTCAAATTCAAAAATTAAATTTTTCGTTTTTCAGCCAGTCGGCCCATGGGCCCGGAGGCCCGCAACCACCGTGGGTAGCACCAGCCCCCTGGGGGACTGGCAGCCCACGCCCAAGCCAGGTGCAGCCCTGCCAGGCTACAGGCAGAGCCTGCAGCTACAAGCTGCACCCCCTGTGGGGTTGCAGCAGCTCGCCAGGCTACAGGCCTGCAGCCATGGGCCGCAGCCCTTAGGGCCTTGGCAGCCCCTCTAGGGGCCACAGCCACCCCTGGCTGCAGGCATAGCCTACGACTGTGGGTGGTCCAGCCCTGGACAGGGGCTGCCGCAGCCCCATCCTGCTCGAGGGCAGGGGCTACAACCCCACCAAGGCTGGTGGCCCGTCTCGAGGGGTCAGTCCTCGATTTTCATGTCATATTCCAATTTACCCATTAGGATCTCTAAAAATTAATTTGAATCCTAATTAAATTGAAATTTTCCACACAAACAAAATTTCAATTTTCAAATTAAATTTAACTTTTGGGAAAAATAAATTAACTTTAATCCCTCTAGGAATAATTACATAAAATCTTCTAAACTGTTTCCGGTGTACAAAATTCTAATCATAAAAATTCTAAGAGACTAAAAATTAAAATCCATAAAAAAATTACGATGATAATAAACCACTCCCATGGTTACATAAAAATTCCTAAATAAAATTTTTCTAAATTATAAAGAATCATAACCGGCATTAAAACAAGCATGCTTATAATAATTCAAAAAATTAAAATAACCACATACTACATTTATAATTCATGATAACAATATAAAGGAATCCTAGAATGCCACTCTCTAGATATCAAGTCCATACATAAAAAAAAGACTAACGTATTGTCTAATTTATGTACATGAAATAATCACAAGATGCCTCTGATACCAATTGTAGGAAAAAATCAGTAAAATATAATAGAATGGTGCAGTGGAATTACAAAAAAATTTTCAAGATCGTTAAATATCTCGTGACGCCGTATACGATAAACTAACAAAAAAAACTTATAAATTCAGAGGACGCTAAACTACAGGAGGAGAATAACCGGAGGGCTTCAATCAATTAGCCTTCTCTACTATTCTCCAATTCTCGGATGGTAGAGTATGTGAGACTCGAATCCTTGATCGATACGCTAGCACTGCTAGTCTCCTTCCAACTACCCATATCTCGAAAGAACTTATTGTTATGGTAAGTTATGCAACAGTAAGCATGCTCACTTGAGAGTCTATGGTCTGAGAGAACTGGAGTGGTAGGACCCCTTTTTATATACTTACATGACGTGATCCCTTGAATTTGAATTAGACCAAGAGAAGATTTTCTCCTCTTCCTTCCACACAAAATCCAAATTTCCTATAGGCCATAATCAATGGAAGATTCAGCCACCCTAGAGGATTTTGAATTCAAAATTCAAACAGGATTTTAACTTAAATTTTATATCCTCATTTATCCACTAAAACCGAATTTCCCCTAGGCCAAGAACATGACCAGATTTAGCCATCCAAGTGTGAGGAGAATCAAAACTCAAATAGGATTTTCTAGGTTGAATTTAGTCTAACCCTTATCCACAAAAAACCGATTCTCCTTAGGCTTATCCATAGAGATTTCAGCCACTGATTGTGAGGGAAAGAATCAAAATTCAAACAGGATTGAAACTTGAACATTTCATTCATCATTATCTACAAAAATCTGAACTCATCAAGGGGAGATTATCTTCAACAAATTCGGCCAATTTGATAGATTTAGGATTCAAAATTCAAGTAGGATTCAAACAATATCTTCTCTCCCTTATCCACTGTAAAACTGAATTCTTCTTGGATAAATGTCTCTCAACAAATTCGGTTACAACGTGATTTTGTGATTCAAAATTTGAATTCAAATTTCAAAGTTTAAATTTCAAAATTCAAACTTCAAATTCAAATTTCAAATTTAAATTTCGAATTCAAATTTCAAATTTTAAATTTAAATTTCAAATTCAAATTTCAAATTTCAAATTTCAAACTTCGCAAAACTTGTATTTCAAATTTTGTCCTCATAGACAATTTTCCACAACTCCAATTCAAACTTAAATAAAATCATGGCAACTTTATTTGGAATTCAAATAATTGTGTAATCTTGTATCCAAAACAAAATTCAAATTCAACGGGAGAGAATCTTGTCTTCCATCCTTATCCTATGTAGACATAATCCATATTTCATGCAAGACAACTAGCCAATAAGCATACCCTGATCAATTTGCCATTCCATTAAAGAATTATGTGGAGCTAGTAGAGGGACCACTTGGACATATATAATCAGGCTCCTGTGAATCTATATGATCATCATTCTGTACCAAACAACTCAATCATATGATCACTAATTTTAGAGTCACACCACTATAAACCTGAAACTGAACTCCAAATTATATATCGTATTACAAAAGCCTGTGACAAGCTATTGTCTAATAACCTTGTCATGTATGCAAAGCCCTTATATGATATCTATGATCAGCCTTAGGTCAAAGTCCATTTAACCTACTGATCAAGCTATCTTAAAGTTCCATTATACTATCGAATAAGAAAATAATTATCCACCATATGTGAATTAGAAGTCATCCACCTAGCAGATGACCCAAGGCCTTGTCCATTTTCACATTCAGTATAATGCCTTTAAAAGGATACCCTTAACTCCTTATAAGAGCTATGATTCCAATATTTGTAAACAAACCCTCCATTATATACAAGTCATGCACTCAACGAACCGGTCTATAAGCTTACTATCTCTGAGACGCTTTAGCCATTGGAACATCAAAGTACACAAGTCATATACATGAAGTAGTTCATCTACTCAGGATTAAGGTTATTGTATAATGAACGTCAAAAGCAAATTGATCAACTCATAGCGGACTACGTAGGTCAATCACACTTTAGTTCTGATCTAACATGTCACTACCAAGCAACATATTTATGTCTCTACTCGGGAGTCTATGCTCTAAACTGTTAAGACAAACTGTCCCCACTATGGCTTTAGACAACATAATAGTCTTAGTATAAGTTAGATGCTCTGTCTAACCCCATAGACTACGGACCATAACTTAGACTACTTACTTTAGAACATTGTCTTCTCGCATACAAAAGTCCATTACATTCAATGTTCTAATAGTTTAAGACAAGCAGTCAGTGAGCCATATTTGCTTACATTTACTTTAACATGTAAATAAAATAAGGACAAACAACAATACAATGAATAAACTCTAAATATAATTTTATTATCTAGTTTAAAATAAATGAAATCCATCAAATGTCTTTCATGCTTAGGGCATTTCCTAACAATTGTGACATTTATCACTTCTTATAAAATTTTCATCCCCGAAAGTTGGGACAAGTAGGGGTACAATGATTTTATTTCATCTTTGTAATCGTTACGTCCCTCCTCATTCGGATCTGGCATCCTTTGCTAAAGTAATCCAATATCAGGTGCAATGAAGAAAGCCATTCTTTTGCTTCAAGGGGTTGGTTGAACCTTCACATTTCTACAGATTCATCTAGTAGAAATGTTCATAGAGTGGCTCTTGGTTCATCCTCGATTGTGGTTCACAGACTTTTGGAATAATAGTGATACTACTTGCTCTACCACAGCTACCTACAGTGGTTGAATTTCCTCTAGAGCCTGCCTTTACCCATTTGAGTCAACCGCTGTCTTAGCTCCATGTTCTCTTTCATTTGGGCCTCTAGAAAAGCCTGTAACTCTTCAACTCTTTCAGATAGTGTTTGGACAATGTCCTTTTATGTCCATTGACCATGTGTATTTATCATGCTTTTTATATTTCTAAAGTCGTAACTTTCCATAAACGAACTTCATAATTTTTTTTTTTTAAATTCACGGCTTTCTAAGTAAAGCAATGTCATATCATCATATGACATCAGCACGAATTATGAACAAAAATCATTTTATAATTGTTCATCACATGTACATGTCATTTCATAGCATTTACATGTCATTTTAGACATTTCAACATAACATGAAGGCCATATATATATCATAGTCTTGTACATCAAATTTTCCTGGTCTATAGGAAACTCCTCCGGGTTTTCTTCTGCATCATCTAAACCATCATCCATGGACATTCCTTGATCTGCGTTTGCCTTATCTCAACGTCATAATGAACCAGCCTCATGGTCATTTGCCAGTGGTCGTGGCCCAAAGAAATGCACTAACATGTCATCATGAAATTCCTGCTCTAGCCTATCATGTTCTACTCATTCCCCCAGCAGCTCTCCCTCAGTTTTGATTACCGTCACTACGAACTCTCGTAGTATAAGGTGGTAAAGCAGACTTATTCTCTACGATAGCTCTGCAGTCAGTCCTCTCTAAAAGATGTCGTAAAAGTCCTCATCAGTTCCTCGAAGCGTACAACATACTTTAGGACTATGTCACCGGACGTCATCTGTAGTCTTTTGGTCCGATGAACAAACTCCTTTATATCTGCGACCCTAGGGAACATAAGTAGTGTCACTTCCTCACTTGCCCATGAGAAACTGAGGCTGATGCTGGACTCCCCCGAGAGAATTACTCGATCATGGTATAGTGAAACTCGGTCCAGTTAAGCGCTTATCCTGGTCACAAGCATCCCAGTACACACAAGCATCTCCCTAAAAGGTGCTAATAGCCAACAGGACCTAGTTATCCTGATCAATGGCGCACAATCGAAGAATCATCTCGATGGCATGAAACCAGTCTTGTATTCCCATGGAGTGCTAGAGTACTGTCTACCCTCGAAACTTGGTGGATGACTGGCCCTAAAAATCTGTACAGGTTGAGTAGAAATCCTCGTCTCTACGTGCTGTCGTCTACCCCTGACTAGAAAATTAATCTCAACTGGTGAAAAGGGTACCAGTTGAGGAGATGGTGCTCTAATCGTCATTGAAACAACGATCTGTGGAGCAGAGATGCTTGTTGACACTAGAGAACGTAATGTTAGGCGTTAGACAATGATAACCTAACAACTGACCTTGTTTATACTCGAAACTCATATAGGCGTTGGTACGGACGAGGTCTCGTGTATAGTGATCTCATCATCTTATCCCTATAAAATGTTTATTTTCAATAAATAAACATTTACTAACTTAAAATAAAACTAATTTACTTGAATTGACGAACAGGATGCGCATCGTGCCTATGACGTCCCGTGCCTTAAGTGGCCCGGACTGTCACTTAAAAACTACTACTTGAACTGATACTTATACTTACTTACAAACCATTAATACTTACTTAAACTTATTAACTTGGATACCTTAATTTTAGGGGATTTTTTTTTACGTATGTATTTGTGACGCCTTAAATTTTATTTAAGGGTCAATATATAATTTAAATAAAATTAGTGTGCCAAAAATTAATTAAAAATCTTTTGGAAACCCTAGGTTGGTTTCCTAGTCAAATTCGACTCAAAAAGTCAACAATTTTGACTTCAAAAACCCTAAAATATTCGACCATTACTTGGGATTTTAATTAAAATTTAAATTCTACAAATCCAAGGATGATTCAAACTCAAATTTCATCCCTTAAATGTAAAGAAGAAATTTGGCCCTAAAGCGTAGGAAATAAAGGAGATTTTATTTGAATTAAAAGCTAGGTCAAAACTCAATCAAAATTCAATTTATTTTCCCTCAAAAACTAATGGGTAATTTTGGTCACTTAAGGAGAAATAAGGAGAGAAAAGCCCTAGCCTCAAAATAGCACAAAGTTTCCCCTTTTGCCCCTCAAAATATTTGGCCAAGCAAGGAAGAGAAAGGGAAAGAAAAACCTAGTATAAAAACCCTCTTTCAACTCTCATTCACCTTTCCTTCCTCTCCCAAAATTCGGCCAGCCTCCCCTTGTTTCCTCTCTGAATTCTCCTCTCCCAAAACACACCCAAAACAGCAAGCAAAACCTACCTAAAGGCAGCTCAAAGATTCAACAATTTTTGAGACAAAAACAAGGTGAGAAATCAACTTTTTCCTTCCTTCTCCTTTTGATTTTAAATCTGAAATTTATATGGTTTTTCTCCACTGTTTTCCCTACTGTTTTGAAGACTCCAACACTCACAAAAATTCAGCCAAAAAGGAGACCAAGCATCAAAAATAGTACAGTACAAACAAGGTGTGATTTCTCTCTCTAAAACCCTAAAAATTCTGCCTCATTGATCCCCTTTCAAAAACCCTATTATCACATGTGTAAATTTTATGATTTTTGCCAATTTGATTCTTGGGTTGTGTTAATGACATATAAATAAGGTTCTCCACGAAATTTCATGATCATTGGATGAAAATTGAATTGGTTTGAGGCTAATTGAAATTCGGACAGGAAAAACGGAAATCTGGAAAAATTACCATATGAACAGTAAACTTCTGTCAGCCATAACTTGAGTTGTAAAAATGATTTTCAAGTAAATCTTGAGCCTAAAATTAAATTCAAGATGTCACCAAAATGCCTGAAAAATTTCAGAACCAAACTCATCCGTTGGCCTAGTCAAAGTATTTTTCTAAGATAGGTGGACAGAACTGCCAGTTTTTGAACTGAAACCAAAACCCAAATTTTATGCCTGAAAACAACCCCTCAGTTTTTGGCCTAATTGAATAAACAAACAATGTCTAAAAATTATATGGAATTAAAGCTACGGATGTCTAGTTTAACATATTAAAAATTTAGAATTTTTGGGATTAAAAATGAATTAATATTGATTTTACAGTCAGCCTAGGTCAGTCTGCTCATGACCAGTAATATCCTAACTTAGAGTTTTTCACAAATTTTTTTTTAATCCCAAATGTTTATTAAACATTTTAAAATCCTTTTGTGGCACACTAAAATAATTGGATGATTATGTCTAGACCTAGACTGATCATATGTTGTGATTATAGGATTTATTTGATGTTCTTGCTTGATTCGTGGATCACGTTGTCGCAACGCTTGTGCAATAATCGAGGTAGGACTTTCTAGCCTTTTCTGGGAGTAGTCAAGTGTTTTAAATTTCCCTGTTTTATCGATGGCATGCTGTTTTCAGTTTATGAAATTATTATACTGTTTTTGATGAAATAAACGCATGCAAAGTGTTTTGTAATAAATGTGTATTTTAAAGCGTGTTTTGATTAGTGGCATAATATAACTTGGTAAATACCATCTTTTGAATAATCCGATGAACATAATTGAGCTCTAGTTCACGATCATTGTAAATGATGCGTGCGTCCCAAAGTTGACGCCATGGGGGAAGGTCCCTAAACCTGCGCAGGGCCGTTCGGCCTATTTAGACCGTAACGAGATGTTCTAGGATAATACAATTTGAGGCACGTATATTATAGCTACGACAAGTCCTCACTCAAAATATGATGGTTTATTTTAATGATTTATTATTTTTAATATTAGGGCACGTATATTGTAGCTACGCTAAGTCCACAGCAGAATAAAACTTGTATTAAAAATGTTTTCACGAAATTGTTGATTATTTTTGGAAATTATTATTATGCCATGTATTCTTAAATTGTTAATTATTTTTGAAAACGATTATTATGTCATACTTTTAAATGTTACCTGTTTAATCCACCTTTGTTTCTGTCCTACTGAGCCAGTGCTCACGTCTCTTTTTCTTTGTGATTTCGAAATGACTACTTCCAGGTACAGGAGGTAGCAGTTCCGAAAATCGTTGAGCTATCCGTTTCTACCGAAGATGATGCTATCTGTTTTCTCCATCTTCTTCTTTCTGTTTCTCGTTCTGATGTAATGAGACTTTAAGTTTGGACTTTATTTCACGTTATTTAAATTTCATGCTTGGGAATATTTTATGGTTGGTAATTTCTTTTGAAGACCGATTTTGTGTTTGGTTTCCGCATTAAAAAGTATTTATTTTCTACTTTATTTTATTATGTGGTTATGATGCTACTTTATAAATAATTAGGCTTAGCTAAATTATGATGTTGACCCGCTTTTCGTAATAAATGTTTTTCCTTAAATCTCGAGTTGATATCATGATTTGGCTGCCGTGTCACGTGTCTAAATTATGGGTCATGATAAATAATGGTATCAGAGACCAGGTTTTGAAAAGGGTTTTCATCAAAACGTTTTCAAAATACCCAAGCATGGTTTTCCTTACTCTTAGAAGCTTATAGGATTTCCTCTTCCTTCAATCTTATTCAGCAAAATGGCTCGTCCCGGCACGCGTAGTCAGAGGCAGCAAAGAAGCAACGACGAAGAGAACCCTGGGAACACACAGCCTCAAGGGAGTCAGAATGTAGCGGTTCCTACACCGAATGATCAGCTAACAGCGATGCAAAATCTCGCGGCGGCGATACAGGCTCTCCTCACCGTCTTACCTTTTGGAACACCTAATCTAGCTCCTGTAGCCAATGTTGTTCCTAATGAGACCCAGAGAGTGGGGAGTTCTTCTCAAACTCCTCAACAAACACCTACCACCGAAAACCCTACCTCTGGTGCAGTACCTACCCAGCCTATGATACATCCTAAACAGGCAGCCCTAACTCTTTTCTTTAAGCCTTATGTACCCACTTTCGACGGCACGGGCACAGAGATGGATGCCGACTACTGGTTTGATGCCATTCGCAAGCAGCTAAAGTTGACCACCACACCTGCAGAGTTCTGGGTTGAGTTTGCTTCCAACAAGCTGGTGGGTCTAGCCTCTACCTGGTGGGCTAGTATCGAGGATGGTTTGACAGAGGAGCAGAGGTCTTCTTGGACAGTTTTTGAGGAGCGTTTTCATGAGCGTTTCTTTTTAACTCAGTTCCACGACAGAAAAGCTAGGGAGTTCGTCTGTTTGAAGAAAGGGTCTATGTCAGTGCGGGAATATGAAGCCAAGTTCACTGAGTTGGCCCGGTATGCGAAGAATCAGGTTTTGGATGAAGCTACTAAGTGTCTCTGCTTTGAGGAAGGGCTTAGCCTCTATGTGAAGAGGGGTGTACAACCGTTCCAGATCAGGGATAGCTACCAGCAGATAGTTGCTAAGGCGTTGACAGTGGAAGAGGGCGACAAGGAGTTCCTTGATGCTCGTAACAGAAACAAGTCTGGACCAATCCGCAACAAGCCGCAGCACAAGCCGCAGACTCCTGACCAGAAGAACCAGCAGTCTCAGGGATCGGGTTCTCATCAGTTTTCTGGACAGTGACAGGGTCAGATGAATGTGATTACCTGCTTCGAGTGTGGTGAGGAAGGCCACAAAAGAAATGTCTGCCCGAAGAGACAGTCAAGATACAATGCTCATAGACATCGTCATCAGCGGAATCAGAATGGTCTTCCACAGAGGCAACAGTTTACTTCCCAGTCTTCACAGTTACAGCGCCCTCAGCTTCCGACTCCCCATCAGCTTCAGCGCACGAGCCAGTACACTGCGCCTTATGCTTCACATGCTACACCGCTACAGTAGTTCCCAGTGCCGAGTTATCAGAGACCGCCACCACAGGGTCAGAGTACGGGCTATCAGCGAGGGAATACAGCTCAAAATCGTGGTAAGGCACCACAGGTACATGCTCTTGGAGCTGACAGCATGGAGATAGATCATATACCGACTGCATTAGATGGTATAATTCCTATCTTTGGTACATATGCACATGTTTTGTTTGACACTGGGGCTACACACTCTTTAATAGCCCAACGTTATGCTCGTTCACTTGGTTTAAAACTGTAAAATCTTGACTCTCCCTTATGTGTGAAATCCCTGTTGGGCACGACTACCGTTAGTGATGGGTGTCAAGCCTATGTTTATGTTGGGGATGTTTGTTTGGAGGCATCACTTGTGGTAATGCCTATGTTTGCTTATGATGTTATTCTGGGATATGACTGGCTTTCCCAATATGGGATTATGCTTGATTGTCGTAATCGTCGCGTTATCTTTACAACTGATTTCGGACATGTAGTGTCCTATCAGTTAAGCTTAGTTTCAGATATTGATAGATCTGCTCTGAGGTTAGTGTCGAAGAGTAGACAGGGTATTCTTTGCTTCTTATCCTTGTGTGCAGTGGAAGGATCCAGTTCTGAAAAGAGTACCCAACCTATACCTGTTGTCGATAGTTTTCCAGATGTTTTTCCAAAAGCTCTTCCAGGTTTACCGCCTCATCGAGAAATAGAGTTTCGTATCGACTTAGTTCCCGGAACAGCTCCTTTTGCTTCTGCTCCGTATCGTATGGCACCTCTAGAGATGAAAGAGTTGAGTAAGCAGCTGGATGAGTTGAAATCGCTGGGCTTTATCCGAGATAGTAACTCACCTTGGGGTTCGTCAGTCCTTTTTATGAAGAAAGCCGATGGTTCGCTACATCTCTGTGTGGACTACAGAAAGCTCAACAGTGTGACCATCAAAAATAAGTATCTGTTACCACGTATAGATGACTTGTTCGATCAGTTGGGTGGAGCTTGTTTCATCTCCAAGGTTGATTTGAGATCTGGTTATCATCAGCTTCATGTTAGAGAGGAGGATATCCCGAAGACAGCGTTCCGAACAAGGTATGGCAGTTATGAGTTCTTAGTAATGCCTTTCGGTTTGACAAACGCGCCAGCAGCCTTCATGGATATGATGAATAGAGTCTTCCGACCTTTTCTTGATAAGTTCGTCATCGTATTCATCGACGACATCCTCATCTACTCCCGAACTCGTGAAGATCATGCACAGCATCTCAGTATAATTTTACAGACTCTTCGTGAACATCAGTTGTACGCCAAGAAAGAAAAATGTGAGTTTTGGATGACAGAGGTTAAGTTTCTCGGGCATATCATCTCAGGAAACGGTATATCAGTTGATCCATCCAAGGTTGAAGCGATTCTTAACTGGGAACGACCGAAGAATGTTCCAGAGATCCGAAGCTTCTTGGGCTTAGCGGGATATTATCGACGTTTTGTACAGGACTTCAGCAAGCTCGCCGCTCCCCTCACCAATCTGACAAAGGAGGATGTACCTTTCGTTTGGGACAACAGCTGTGAGTCAGTTTTCCAGGAGTTAAAGAGTCGTTTAACATCTGCACCTATCCTTATCATCTCGGATCAGGATCAAGTATATGACATCTACACCGATGCTTCTCATCAAGGTCTTGGAGCAGTTTTGATGCAACAGAACCAAGTTGTCGCTTATGCCTCACGACAACTGAAACAACATGAACGAAACTACCCTACACACGATCTAGAGTTAGCTGCAGTAGTGTTCGCGCTTAAGATTTGGCATTGTTATCTGTATAGTGCTAGTTTTAGACTGTTTTCAGATCACAAGAGTTTGAAATACCTAGCTAATAGAAAGATCTCAACCTACGTCAGAGAATATGGGTAGAATACATGTAAGACTACGACTTCCAAGTCGAGTACCATCCGGGTAAAACAAACGTGGTTGTAGATGCACTAAGTAGGAAAAGAGAGGCAGTTCCCAATCCTGATCATGATGCTTCTATAATGGCTATGCAGATAGATGAGTGGGAAAAGGACAGAGTTCTTACAGCTTATCAGGTTCGTTTTGGCAAAGTTCAGGGTTACCCAGTGTTGTACAACTTAGTAATGGAACCAGACTACGTGCAGAGGATCAAGGAGAATCAGTTGGCAGATACACATTTCGTTGACATCCGAGATATATTGTTAAAGGGCAAGCATGTTGCAGAGTGGTCGATGGACGCCAGTGGAATTCTTTACAACGAGGGTCGCTTAGCAGTGCCACACATCCCAGAGCTTATACAGGAGATCTTGTCAGAGTTTCATCAGTCGAGGTTCGCCATGCACCCAGGTAGAAACAAGATATATCAAAACCTAAGACGGCAGCTTTGGTGGAGAGGTATGAAGTTAGATGTGAAGAACTTCGTGGCCAACTGTTTGACGTGTCAGAAGGTAAAGGCAGTACAGGAGAGACCCATAGGTCTGCTCCAACCACTTCCAATACCTCGGTGGAAGTGGGATAGTATAGGAATGGACTTCTTAACCGGCTTACCGAGAGCACAAGATAGATCTGATAGAGTCTGGGTAGTTGTAGATCGTCTCACGAAGACCGCGCACTTCATCACGTTCAAGACGACTTGCAACAGGAACCAGCTAGCCGAGCTTCACATGAGGAACGTAGTCAGATTACATGGAGTCCCTTCAGTGATTGTTTCTGATCGTGATACGTGCTTCAATGCTCACTTTTGGCAAAGTCTACAGGAAGCTCTAGGCACAGAACTGAACTTCAGCACCGCTTTTCATCCGCAAATAGATGGTCAGTCGGAGCGTCTCATACAGATTCTCGAGGATATGCTACGTGCCTGCGTTCTTGATCTTGGAGATGGATGGAGCAAACACCTCTACATGGCAGAGTTCGCATACAACAACAGTTATCAAACGAGTATCGGAATGGCACCCTTTGAAGCATTGTACGGAAAGCCTTGTCGATCACCCATCTATTGGGTTGACAACTAGGAAGCACCAGTGGGTGGACCCGATATGATCCTAGACTAGTACAAGAAGATTGCCATCATCAAACAACGACTTCTAACAGCACAGAGTCAACAGAAGAGCTATGCAGATCAACGTAGAAAGCCATTGGAGTTCGAGGTCGGAGAGTTTGTATTGCTAAAGGTGTCACCGAAGAAAGGTATCTCTCGTTTCAGAGTTAAAGGGAAGCTAGCACCACGTTACATTTGACCTTTTGAGATCGTACGCAGAGTTGGTAAGGTTGCATATGAGCTGAAGTTACCCAACATCTTGGAAGTGCACAACGTTTTCCATGTATCGATGCTGAGGAAGAGTGCACGAACCGAGTCCGAAGTCATTTCAATAGATGATGTAGAAATCCAACCAGATGTCTCTTACGTCGAGGTTCCGGTGAAGAGTTTGGATCTTAAGGTCAAGTAGCTGAGAACGAAAACAAAACCCATGGTGAAGGTTCTTTGGAGTTACCATGGTGAAGAGGAAGCCACATGGGAAACCGAGAAAGATATGCGCGAGAACCATGCTGAATGGTTCGCTAAGCAGTAGAGTACATGTAATGTAGTTGACCTAAGTTTGTTTTGTAACCCTACTCTGTTCATAGTGGTAGATATACCACTATATGTTTTGAAAGGTGCATTTAGATTGCTCAATGAAATGAGAAGTTATTCATATTCTTAATCTCTTCTTTAGTATGGAGTAATTCTTAAAGTTTCGAGGACCAAACTATTTTTAGTGGTAGATATTTGTGACACCTTAAATTTTATTTAAGGGTCAATATATAATTTAAATAAAATTAGTATGCCAAAAATTAATTAAAAATCTTTTGGAAACCCTAGGTTGGTTTCCTAGTCAAATTCCACTCAAAAAGTCAATAATTTTTACTTTAAAAACCCTAAAATATTCGGCCATTACTTGGGATTTTAATTAAAATTTAAATTCCACGAATCCAAGGAGGATTCAAACTCAAATTTAATCCCTTAAGTGTAAAGAAGAAATTCGGCCCTAAAGTGTAGGAAATAAATGAGATTTTATTTGAATTAAAAGCTAGGTCAAAACTCAATCAAAATTCAATTTATTTTCCCTTAAAAACTAATGGGTAACTTTGGTCACTTAAGGAGAAATAAGGAGAGAAAAGCCCTAGCCTCAAAACAGCACAAAGTTTCCCCTTTTGCCCCTCAAAATATTCGGCCAAGCAAGGAAGAGAAAGGGAAAGAAAAACCTAGTATAAAAACCCTCTTTCAACTCTCATTCACCTTTCCTTCCTCTCCCAAAATTCGGCCAGCCTCCCCTTGTTTCCTCTCTGAATTCTCCTCTCCCAAAACACACCCAAAACAGCAAGCAAAACCAACCTAAAGGCAGCTCAAAGATTCAACAATTTTTGAGACAAAAACAAGGTGAGAAATCAACTTTTTCCTTCCTTCTCCTTTTGATTTTAAATCCGAAATTTATATGGTTTTTCTCCACTGTTTTCCCTACTGTTTTGAAGACTTCAATACTCACACAAATTCAGCCAAAAAGGAGACCAAGCATCAAAAATAGTGCAGCACAAACAAGGTGTGATTTCTCTCTCTAAAACCCTAAAAATTCTGCCTCATTGATCCCCTTTCAAAAACCCTATTATCACATGTGTAAATTTTATGATTTTTGACAATTTGATTCTTGGATTATGTTAATGACATATAAATAAGGTTCTCCACGAAATTTCATGATCATTGGATGAAAATTGAATTGGTTTGAGGCTAATTGAAATTCGGACAGGAAAAACGGAAATCTGGAAAAATTACCATATGAACAGTAAATTTGTGGCAGAACTTGAGTTTTAAAAATGATTTTCGAGTAAATCTTAAGCCTAAAATTAAATTCAAGATGTCCCCTAAATGCCTGAAAAATTTCAGAACCAAAGTCATCCGTTGGCCTAGTCAAAGTATTTTTCTAAAATAGGTGGACAGAACTGCCAGTTTTTGAACTGAAACCGAAACCCAAATTTTATGCCTGAAAACAACCCCTCGGTTTTTGGCCTAATTGAATAACCAAACAATGTCTAAAAATTATAAAAATTATATGGAATTAAAGCTACGGATGTCTAGTTTAACATATGAAAAATTTAGAATTTTTGGGATTAAAAATGAATTAATATTGATTTTACAGTCAGCCTAGGTCAGTCTGCCCATGACCAGTAATATCTTAACTTAGAGTTTTTTACAAATTTTTTTTTTAATCCCAAATGTTTATTAAACATTTTAAAATCCTTTTATGGCACACTAAAATGATTGGATGATTATGTCTAGACCTAGACTGATTATATGTTGTGATTATAGGATTTATTTGACGTTCTTGCTTGATTCGTGGATCACGTTGTTGCAACGCTTGTGCAATAATCGAGGTAGGACTTTCTAGCCTTTTCTGAGAGTAGTCAAGTGTTTTAAATTTCCCTGTTTTATCGATGGCATGCTGGTTTCAGTTTATGAAATTATTATACTGTTTTTGATGAAATAAACGCATGCAAAGTGTTTTGTAATAAATGTGTATTTTAAAGCGTGTTTTGATTAATGGCATAATATAACTTGGTAAATACCATCTTTTGAATAATCCGGTGAACATAATTGAGCTCTAGTTCACGATCATTGTAAATGATGCATGCGTCCCAAAGTTGACGCCATGGGGGAAGGTCTCTAAACCTGCGCAGGGCCGTTCGGCCTATTTAGACTGTAACGAGATGATCTAGGATAATTCAATTCGAGGCACGTATATTATAGCTACGACAAGTCCTCACTCAAAATATGATGGTTTATTTTAATGATTTATTATTTTTAATATTTGGGCACGTATATTGCAGCTACGCTAAGTCCTCAGCAGAATAAAACTTGTATTAAAAATGTTTTCACGAAATTGTTGATTATTTTTGGAAATGATTATTATGCCATGTATTCTTAAATTGTTAATTATTTTTGAAAACGATTATTATGTCATACTTTTAAATGTTACCTGTTTAATGCACCTTTGTTTCTGTCCTACTGAGCCAGTGCTTACGTCCCTTTTTCTTTGTGATTTCGAAATGACTACTTCCAGGTGCGGGAGGTAGCAGTTCCGAAAATCGTTGAGCTATCCGTTTCTACCGAAGATGATGCTATCCGTTTTCTCCATCTTCTTCTTTCTGTTTCTCGTTCTGATGTAATGAGACTTTAAGTTTGGACTTTATTTCACGTTATTTAAATTTCATGCTTGGGAATATTTTATGGTTGGTAATTTCTTTTGAAGACCAATTTTGTGTTTGGTTTCCGCATTAAAAAGTATTTATTTTCTACTTTATTTTATTATGTGGTTATGATGCTACTTTATAAATAATTAGGCTTAGCTAAATTATGATGTTGACCCGCTTTTCGTAATAAATGTTTTTACTTAAATCTCAGGTTGATATCATGATTTGGCTGCCGTGTCACGTGTCTAAATTATGGGCCGTGATAGTATTTACTATTCACATGCGTATATTATTAAAATACGGAAACTATATCATTGGGAGTTCAATTATAATACTATTTAACTATTTACTATTTAAAAATGCTGTTAACTATTTACTATTTCAAATACTGTTTAACTGTTACTATTCAAAAATACTGTTTAACTGTTACTATTCAAAAATACTATTTAACTCTTACTATTCAAAAATACTGTTTATTCAAGCTGTGCGGAAGATTAACTCGTAGTGTATCCATAACCTCGCCCTCACATCCGCCTCCGCCGCCATCATCGTCCATTGCTGTTTATGCCATAGGATGCTTAACTACAGCATGAACACACTTCATAAGCTTTACGCCTAGTAAGTATAACATGTCGTCCGCAAAACATATTTGAAATATAAGACATACTTAAAACCATATAAGCATATCATGTATCAACATATACCACTTCAGCAAATCACATACTAGATCATCACATATCATATCACTGAATACAAAACTTCACATACTATATGCATAGCAGAAAACATCGTGTATTGAATGCATCTTACTATAGCTGGAAGCATAGCGAACTATATCGTGAGCAATGCATGGTTCGATTATGCTCATTTTATGCTTCAATGTTCTTTCTTATGTCTACTTAGGGCCCGTGTGTCAGTACCGAGTGTGCGTAGACCATCGGTAATGCCCGTGGCCGATAGCTGAAGAACCATCAACAGATGCTCAACTTTGCTTTAACTTGAAAAACCTCTTCAACTGAAAAGGCCGGTATGACACGCTTATTAAATTTTCAACTTGTTTATTTGTTTCATCCATATGCTCTTCTAAGCTGTCCCTAATCTTATACAATTGGGATGTATGGCATCTAACTTGTTCTTTCATCAATCTACGCGATTGTGAAACTATATGTTCATATGTATGCTGTGCAACAACATGTGCATGGTATGAATATTTAATATACTGTAAAAACCATCACTTTAAATTCATTTTATTCATACTGTAGGCGGAGGTGTACTTACCTAGTTTGCAAGCAACTCATACTCTCGCCTTTATCAGATTACAAGTAACTACCTGTCAACATAACGTACTCCATTAAGACTTTTGCTGAGTCACTAATACTATTGTGACTAAAGCACATAAAATCGCTTGGTATCGATTGCCGTCAGTACTAACTAGCTCTCTATTCAGAGTTTGATTCTCTAGGCATGGTTAATTAATTTATTACCCCATAAATTAATTACAGCGTTCTTAGGTCACTTTTACTGTTAGTGATTGTAACTTGTATCGTGGTATGGTACTGAGGCCCATCGGTACCCAACTGTTCTACTTTGGGAATTTGGCATTTACTGTCTATCATGTTTGATTAACTGTCTACTTGACAAATTAATCATCGTTCCTCATCATTTCACTCAAACTCGATCATCAACTGGTTGATCGGCCAGTCAACTGACTGGTTGACCGGCCAGTCAACTGACTGGTTACCTCGCGTATTCTTAACTAGGTAGTCTACCAAATTACTATTGCTTGCTTGGTGTGGTAGCCTACCAGGCTACCCATACTGTTTTAGTTATTTTTGAAAATCATTTTTGTGGCGGCCCGCCCCTCGTAGAGATCATACAATACTATTACAGTTGAGCTTTATCGCTAACTGCGATAGATTGTACTCTCATGGGTCGCAGGCTTATCTCTCTTTCTTTTTAAATCATGACATTTTTGGGAGATTTTTTTTTTTTTTACATCATGTAAAACATTTCCCACTATTTACTTTGTTGGCAAGTACAAAGTAATTTACATATTACAGTACTTTCGTAAATATATAATATTACAAAAGACTGTTTCTTTTTTTTTTTCCTTCCCTTTTTATCGCTCAGCGGAAAGACTCTGGCAGGACCATATCCCTCGCCCAGTTATCCGATTTGACACGTGCCATCCCGTCCGCATCCAGTCAAACAAGCTACTGAGCTGGTCGCTTACCTGCAACATTAGCAAAAATGGTGAGCTACAGGCTCAGTAAGTTCAAACATGCAAGAAATAAAATTTCTACGAATAGACTATTCATCATGAATAGTATCTTTGATCACTATTCATAGGTGAATAGTAACTTTGACTACTATTCATATGTGAATAGTAATTTTGACCACAACACAGTGTCACAACAGTACATCTACCGCGATGTTAGTACTCTCACTAAACTGTCTTATGCTCAATTATGGCATAATTTCAGTTTTAGGTAATTATCTTTACTTATGTTTTGGTTTTGAGCTCAGGTTGGCAGTACCATTTAAGTGCGCATGACTGGGAGCGGTACATTAGTGCTGACCTCCACAGCCTTAATATCATAGCCCCGAAGGCAAAATAGTACATGACTGGGAGCGATACATTAGTGCTGACCTCCACAGCCTTAATCTCATAGCCCCGAAGGCAAATAGTACCTCCCTGTACGGAAAGCTGGTACGCCAGAAAGTGGTTTCATTACCGACTTTTTAAATTTCTAACCCGGTGACTTCATATTGTCCCGTGGCTAGGAATGGTTCACATTTTAATTTTTAGGGGAGTGAGTTTCATTAACCTCGCTCTAGTGCCCGAAGCACAATTAACAATGTGTCCATTCTCAATAGTGCCCGTAGCGCATTACGTCTCTCTCTCTATTCTATAATAGTGCCCGTAGCACATATGTACCTAACTTATAGTTAGTACATCAAAGTTAGCAACAATAATGCTATATGTTGCAGACAGGTAAATGTCTGAACTTACCTTATCAGTCTCTTCTCTTTTTCTCTCGTGGATCTTTGATCGCCCTCCTTGTAGGTCGATTTTTGGATCCTACAGACAAAACCTTGTCTGTTAATTTCATTTCCATTTATAGCTTTTATTTTTCATTTAAAAGCTTAAATAAAACCTGTTTATAACTTTTTAGGCTTTATTTATCATTTTCCCCATTTTTCTCAACTTTTACAAAATTACGATTTTGCCCCTGTATTTTGACAAAATTACGATTTTGCCCCTATATTTTGGTAAAATTACAATTTTGCCCCTGACGGAAATTTTCCCGATCCAGACTGCATTTTTGCTCTCAGGAACTTTTCTGACTCTTTTCTAATCGTTACCGGGTGCATTTCTATTTTATTTTCACTTTTCACTTTCCTGACCCTCGGGAGGCACTATTCCGACCCTTACGTCGGTTTATTGATTTTCTATCGTTTCGGAGTCTCAAATGGACGTTTCACTAGTATTTAAAACGTTCATCTAGACATTCCCGATCTAGGTCTCCGACGCTCGGATTTTCCGTTCCCGACTCGGACCTTTATTTCATTTCCAAAAACGCCCCCCCCCCCTCGGGGTCGGTTTTTCAATTTCACTCGTGTTTTACATTTTCAAGGGGACGGGTTACTATTCATGAACCACCCCTTAGGTTTTTCTTATTCAATTTTTCGTTAGGGACTCGGGTTTCCGACCCGACCCCAAACTTTTTATTTTTATTTCCATTTTACCCCAAATGCTGTTTTCGAAATTTCGGCAGCATTTCGGCATAATTTTAAGGCTTCCGGCGTTAGGTACGCCTTGAACTATATGTACCTGTCACGTACTATACCACAAGCCTATTTTATGTAAAAGTTTTCCAAACTTTTACATAAAAGCTCACAAAACTCCAATTTGCATTTTAACCCACATTACACGAAAATTTTTCATTTTTACCCTTAGTTTTGGTCTCGGTTTTCACAATCAAACCGAACCAAACTTCTCAAATTTTCCATCACATTTTAGGCTATTAAAATGTCATTTTTTTAACACATTTTCAAGCCCATTTTCATTGCATTTTTCAACAATTTTCCTAGGGTTTTTAATCACTTATAACCCACGGCCACTTAATGAAAAACATGCACAACATTTTTGTTTCATGCTTTCAATCATAATTCCATCATTTACATTATAAAATGCATGATTTAAGTCATCCAAATATCACATAAACCATGCAAAATTTTCTTCCAAACCCTTGTTAACCCACGGCCACATTAGGTAATTCACACCAAAATTTTTTTTTCAAGCTTTCCATAATGTAAATCATGCTTTATTCTTAACAAAATTTAAATTGAAAGCATGTTAACAATTAAACCACAAAAATTTCTCATTGCTTACTCTTGGTAACCCACGGTTTTACCCTTGGAAAACCAACAAAATTTTGGTTTTTCTTTAAACCAATTACATGGTTTTCTTCCTAATTACACCCTTAACAAAACCCAAGCATCAAATCATTGAAAATAACCAAAAATTTTTCCATCTTTTTCCACTATTCATCCCACGGTTTTATTGAAAAAAACCAAGAAAAGTTTAATCCAAGGGGAATTACCTTGTTCCCTTGCTTCCTTTGTCTTCAAGGAATGCTTTGGCACAATTTTTGTGAAAGAAAATTGAAGGAATACTTGATTCTCTCTTGGTGGCTCACGGTTCACCGTGGAAAGACTTAGCAAATTTTTTTTGTCTTGGTTTTGGCTCTCAAAATATGTCTCGGCCAAATGTTCCCAAAGTTGCCGACTTATGCATGAAATAAGGCAATTAATTTGGCTTTTCACCAATCAAAACTCAACACCTTTCCACCTAATTCTTTCCAACATTTTTCAAAAATTAAAATGGTGTATTTTTGGCCAAATCTTGGCCTTTAGATCAAAAAGCAAATGAATCATGGCCATTAATGCTACCAACCACCATTTTCTTTCCATTTATTAAATGGATTTATGATATCATAAATGCTAAAGCAAAAGTTGACTTTGACTTTCACTATTCACATTAATTCGACTACTTTTTGACCGATACCGGTTCGAGCCGAAATTTTCCTGAAATCGTCCTGGCGTTTTCCTGAGGTCTCCTGTGCAGTCGGATCAATTTAAACTGCTTCCGTTTGATCAAAATTAATCCCGGAAGTTTTCCATCTTTTATTGTCTCGGTTAGGGTTTTCAATGCCGGTTTTGGCACCGTTTCACCCGTTTCAACTCAGTGAATTTTTCCAACACTGAATTCTTACTCGTCAGTATTGTTAGAACATTTTCATATATTCTAAACAATATAAATACATTTATTTCACTCTTTAAACAGTACAAATTATTATATACATACATTTGTACATTTTCATCCGAGAATTGCCTGAATTTCCCGGTTGTCACATTCACCCCTCCTTATAAAATTTTCGTCCCCGAAAATTAGAACAAGTGGGGGTATAAACTCCTCATCTCGTCTTCTCATTCCCACGTAGCTTCTTCAATGTTGTGATTTTTCCATAAAATCTTCACTAGTGGGATTGTCTTATTCCTCAGTACTTTCTCTTCACGAGCCAGTACTCGAATAGGTTGTTCCTCATATGTCAAATCCTCGTGGATTTGAATAGGCTCATGCTTCAACACATGGGACGGATCTGGTATATATTTTCTCAGCATTGACATGTGAAATACATTATGCACTACCGACAATTCTGGAGGTAACGCTAATCTGTAAGCAACCTTGCCAATGCGTTCGATAATTTCGTAAGGTCCAATATATCTTGGACTAAGTTTCCCCTTCTTACCGAAACGCATAATCCCCTTCATGGGTGATACCTTGAGAAACACGAAGTCTCCTTCGTCAAACTCTAAGGATCTCCGCCTTTTGTTCGCATAACTCTTTTGTCGGCTTTGCAAAATTTTCATTTGTCGCTGAATTCTAGCAACTGCATCGGAAGTCTCTTTTATGAAGTCCGTCTTATGCAACCGCAAATCATACCAGTGTAATGGTGATCTACACTTCCGTCCATACAAAGCCTCGTAAGGTGCCATGCCTATAGAAGCTTGGTAACTATTATTGTACGAGAATTCAATCAATGGTAACTTCTCGTTCCAATTTCCCGCAAAATCGATCACACAAGCTCGAAGCATGTCCTCTAAGGTCTGAATTGTCCGCTCCGACTGTCCGTCTGTTTGCGGATGAAAAGCCGCACTGAGTCTCAATTCAGTACCCATGGCCTCTTGCACACACTTCCAGAAATTCGAAGTGAATCGTGCATCTCGATCTGACACAATGGATTTTGGTACTCCATGTAATCTGACGACATGAGTTATGTACAGTTGAGCAAACTTTTCCAACGAAAAGGTCATCTTGATAGCTATAAACCGTGTCGTCTTGGTCAGTCTGTCCACAATAACCCAGATGGTATCATAACCTTCTCGGGTTTTTGGGAGTCCCACTACAAAATCCATCGTAATGTGTTCCCATTTCCATTCAGGAATCTCCAACGGTTCCAATCTTCCTGCTGGATGTTTATGTTCCGCTTTGATTCTCTGACAGGTCATGCATCTGCTCACGAATTTCGCTATATCGTTCTTCATCCCTTTCTACCAGAACTGTAACTTCAAGTCCTGATACATCTTGCTAGCTCCGGGATGAACCGAATAGGGTGTCTTGTGGGCATCTGACATGATCCGTCTTCTAAGTTCCTTATCAGCTGGAACATTTATCCTCCCTTGATAGAGGATCATTCCATCCTTGAAAATTCCTTCTTGAGAACTTGTCATTGTTGGATCTCGCCTCTGAGCTTCCTTTATATCCTCAAATAGCGATGATTCCACTTGGAGTGCAGCTAGTCTTCCAGATATCAGCTCCAAGTTCAAAGAATTTATCTCTTGCTGCAATGGCTTCGGAAGCCTGTTTATTGGTAGCTGGTGCGATATGGTAGACTTTCTACTTAAAGCATCCGCTACACGGTTGGCCTTCCCTAGATGGTATAGGATTTCACAATCATAATCCTTCACCAGTTCCAACCATCGTCTTTGCCGCACATTGAGCTCCTTTTGCGTGAAGAAATACTTCAGGCTTTGGTGATCAGTGAAAATCTGACATTGAGCTCCATAGAGATAGTGTCGCCAAATTTTAAGTGCGAACACTACTGCAGCAAGTTCAAGGTCATGTGTAGGATAATTCCTTTCATACTCCTTTAATTGACGGGAAGCATAGGCAATCACCTTACCGCCTTGCATCAGGACTGCTCCCAATCCTATTTTAGATGCATCATTGTAGATCACAAACTTCTCCCCTTTAGTGGGAAGCGTAAGGATTGGTGCGCTTGTCAGTCGCCTCTTTAACTCCTGGAAGCTTCTTTCGCATTCCGTAGTCCACTCGTACTTCCTTTCCTTACGTGTAAGAGTAGTAAGAGGTGCAGCTAAACGCGCAAATCCCTCTACAAATCACCGATAATAACCAGCTCACCCCAAGAAACTGCGTATTTCTGTCACACTCTTGGGTGCAGGCCACTGGTTAATTGTGACAACCAGGAAATTCAGGCAATTCTCGGATGAAAATGTACAATTGTATGTATATAACAATTTGTACTATTTAAAGAGTGAAATAAATGTATTTATATTATTTAGAATATATGAAAATGTTCTAACAATACTGACGAGTAAGAATTCAGTATTGGAAAAATTCACTGAGTTGAAACGGGTGAAACGGTGCAAAACCGGCATTGAAAACCCTAACCGAGGCAATAAAAGACGGAAAACTTTCGGGATTAATTTTGATCAAACGGAAGCAATTTAAATTGATCCGACTGCACAGGAGACCTCAGGAACACGCCGGGACGATTTCAGGAAAATTTCGGCTCGAACCGGTATCGGTCAAAAAGTAGTCGAATTAATGTGAATAGTGAAAGTCAAAGTCAACTTTTACTTTAGCAATTATGACATCATAAATCCATTTAATAAATGGAAAGAAAATGGTGGTTGGTAGCATTAATGGCCATGATCCATTTACTTTTTGATCTAAAGGCCAAGATTTGGCCAAAATTCACCATTTTTAATTTTTGAAAAATATGGAAAGAATTAGGCATGAAAGGTGTTTAATTCTCATTGGTTGATAGCCAAATTAATTGGCTTTCTTTCATGCATAAGTCGGCAAAACTTGGGAATGAAATGGCCGAAACATTTGAAAGACAAAAACCAAACAAAAAAATTCGAAGGCATTTCTTCCATGGTGTACGTGAGCAACCCAAAGAGAAACCAAGATATCTCTTCAAATTTTCTTCACCAAATTTGTGCCAAAACATTCCTTGAAGGCAAAGGAAGCATTTGACTAAGGTAACTCCCTTTGCACTTAACTTTTGTTGGTTTTTCTTCATGAAAACCGTGGGTGAATATTGGGAAAAAGATGGAAAATTTTTGGTTGTTTTTCCATGGTTTGATGCTTGGGTTTTGTTAAGGGTGTAATAAGGAAGAAAACCATGCAATTGGTTTAAAGAAAAACTGAAATTTTGTTGGTTTTCTAAGGGTAAATCCATGGGTTACCTTAAGTAAACAATGAGAAAATTTTGTGGTTTGATTGATAACATGCTTTCAAGTTAAATTTTGTGAAGAATAAAGCTTAAATTTCATTGAGGAAAGCTTGGAAAAAAATTTTGGTGAACCTAACCTAATGTGGCCGTGGGGTTAACAAGGTTTGGAAGAAAAATTTTCATAGTTTTATGTGATGTTTGATTGATTGAAGTCATGCATTTCACAATGTAAATAAAGGAATTGTAATTGAAAGAATGAAACAAAAATATTTGGCATGTTTTTCATTCATTGGCCGTGGGTTATATAAGGATAAAAACCCTAGGAAATTTGGTTGAAAATGCATTGAAAATGGGCTTGAAAATGTGTTAAAAAAATGGCATTGAATAGCCTAAAAAGTGGTTGAAAAGTTTGACAAAGTTTGGTTCGGTTTGGTTGTGAAAACCGAAACCAAACTATGGACAAAATTGTGAAAAAATTTTGTAATGTGGTTGAAAATGTGAAATTGGAAATTTGTGAGCTTTTATGTAAAAGTTTGGAAAACTTTTACATAAAATAGGCTTGTGGTATAGTACGTGGCAGGTACATATGGTTCGAGGCGTACCTAACGCCGGAAGCCTTAAATTTACGCCGAAATGCTGCCGAAATTTCGAAAACGGCATTCGGGGCAAAATGGGAAATAAAAATAAAAAAAAAATTTAGGGTCAAGTCGGAAACCCGAGTCCCTAACGGAAAATTGAATAAGGGAACCTAAGGGGTGGTTCATGAATAGTAACCCGTCCCCTTGAAAACGTAAAACGGGAGTGAAATTGAAAAAAAACGGACCCCGAGGGGGGGGCGTTTTTGGGAAATGAAATAAAGGTCCGAGTCGGGAACGGAAAACCCGAGCCTCGGAGACCTAGGTCGGGAAAGTTTAGGTGAACGTTTTAAATACTAGTGAAACGTCCATTTGAGGCCCCGAAACGATAGAAAATCACAAACCGACGTAAGGGTCGGAATAGTATTTTCCGAGGGTCGGGAAAGTGAAAAGTGGAAATAAAATAGAAATGAACCCGGTAATGATTAGAAAAGAGTCAGAAAAGTTCCTGAGAGCCAAAAATGCAGTCTGGATCGGGAAAATTTCCTTCAGGGGTAAAATTGTAAATTTGCCAAAATATAGGGGCAAAATCGTAATTTTGCCAAAATACAGGGGTAAAATCGTAATTTTGCAAAAGTTGAGAAAAAATGGGGAAAATGATAAATAAAGCCTAAAAAGTTATAAATAGGTTTTATTTAAGCTTTTTAATGAAAAATAAAAGCTATAAATGGGAATGAAATTAACAGACAAGGTTTTGTCTGTAGGATCCAAACATCGACCTACAAGGAAGGCGATCTGAGATCCAAGAGAGAAAGAAAGGAAAGAGACTGATAAGGTAAGTTCAGACATTTACCTGTCTGCAACATATAGCATTATTGTTGCTAACTTTAATGTACTAACTATAAGTTAGGTACATATGTGCTACGGGCACTATTATAGAGAAGAGAGAGAGACGTAATGTGCTACGGGCACTATTGAGAATGGACACATTGTTAATTGTGCTTCGGGCACTAGAGCGAGGTTAATGAAACTCACTCCCCTAAAATTAAAATGTGAACCATTCCTAACTACGGGACAATGTGAAGTCACCAGGTTAGAATTTTAAAAAGTCGGTAATAAAACCACTTTCTGGCGTACCAGCCTTCCGTACATGGAGGTATTTTTGCCTTCGGGGCTATGAGAATAAGGCTGTGGAGGTCAGCACTGATGTATCGCTCCCAGTCATGTACAATTTTGCCTTCGGGGCTATGAGATTAAGGCTGTGGAGGTCAACACTAATGTACCGCTCCCAGTCATGCACACTTAAATGGTACTGCCAACCTGAGCTCAAAATCAGAACATAAGCAAGATAATTACCTAAAACTGAAACTATGTCATAATTGAGCATAAGACAGTTTAGTGAGAGTACTAACATCGCGGTAGATGTACTGTTGTGACCCTGTGTTGTGGTCAACCTTACTATTCACGTATGAATAGTGGTCAAAGTTACTATTTATGTATGAATAGTGGTCAAAGGTACTATTTATGATGAATAGTACTATTCATAGAAACTTCATTTCTTGCATGTTTGAACTTACTGAGCCTGTAGCTCACCATTTTTGCTAATGTTGCAGGTAAGCGACCAGCTCAGTAGCTTGTTTGACTGGATGCGGACGGGATGGCGCGTGTCAAATCGGATAACTGGGCGAGGGATATGGTCCTACCAGAGTCTTTCCGCTGAGCGATAAAAAAGGAAGAAAAAAAAAGAAAGAAACAGTCTTTTGTAATATTATATATTTTACGAAAGTACTGTAATATGTAAATTACTTTGTACTTGCCAACAAAGTAAATAGTAGGAAATGTTTACATGATGTTTAAAGAAAAAAAAAATTTCCCTAAAAACGTCATGATTTAAAAAAAGAGAGAGATAAGCCGGCGACCCATGAGAGTACAATCTATCGCAGTTAGCGATAAAGCTCAACTATAATAGTATTGTATGATCTCTACGAGGGGCGGGCCGCCACATTAATTGCATCTACTTTCGTCGGATCTACAGCAATACCTTCCTGGGATACAACATGTCCGAGGAAATGTACTCTATCCAGCCAAAACTCACATTTTGAGAATTTGGCATACAGTTGATGCTTCTTTATTGTATTCAGCACGATCCTCAGATGCTCCTTGTGCTCCTCATGAGTCTTCGAGTATATAAGAATGTCATCAATAAATACAATGACAAACTTATCCAAATACTCTTTAAAAACTCTGTTAATTAAATCCATGAATGCTGCCGGCGCATTTGTTAATCCGAATGGCATCACAAGAAACTCGTAGTGACCATAACGAGTCCTAAACACCGTCTTAGGGATATCACTTTCTTTAATTCTCAGCTGGTGATATCCTGATCGTAAGTCGATCTTGGAAAATACCGCTGCGCCTTTTAACTAGTCTAATAGGTCATCAATTCTAGGTAACGGATACCTATTTTTGATCGTAACCTTATTCAACTCTCGGTAATCAATACACAAACGGAATGTTCCATCCTTTTTCTTGACGAATAACACAGGTGTATCCCATGGAGAAAAACTCGGTCTGATGAATCCTTTATCCAAAAGCTCCTTTAATTGTACCTGCAGCTCATTTAACTCCACTGGAGTCATGCGGTATGGTGCTTTGGAAATAGGCACCGTTCCAGGCATCAACTCAATTTCGAACGAGATTTCTCTCTCTGGAGGTATCCCTGGTAACTCTTCTGGAAATACGTCAAGAAATTCATTAACAATAGGAACGTCTTCAGGTCGAAGCTTCTGTTCCTCTGTAGTGTCCACCACATATGCTAGATATCCCATACAACCACTGGCTATCAGCTTGCTTGCTATTAGTGAACTGATCATCATCTTCCCGGGTTTTCGAGAAGTATCGACATATTCGAAACTCTCTTCTTCCTCGGGTTGGAATACTATCTTTCGATTTCGGCACTCGATCGTCGCTCGGTATTTCCCTAGGAAATCCATGCCTAGAATCACATCGTAATCCGTGATCTTTATTACAATCAACTCTGCATATAGTTCCCTATTTGCCACATATACTGGTACATGAGGTGGCCAGTAATTGGACAACAATACTTTCCCAGAGGGTAAAGCTGTCTTAAATACCCTTCCCATATTGTCCTTAGGAAGTCCTATCTTGTCAGCAAATTCATAGGAAACAAAAGAATGCGTAGCACCGGAATCGAATAATACAGAGGCTACATGACTAGCGACAGTGAGCTGACCTGTCACTACATTCGATGTTCCTACCTCTGCATCCTCTTTGCTGTAGGCTATCACACGAGCATCAGCACGTGGCACACGCTCTTGGCGTTGCGGCCTTACTAGTGACTCTTCAACTCTGGCCTGAAGGGAATGAGCTTGTGGGCGTGTCTGGTGTTGTTGGGAAGTGCCTTGTCCACTCTGTCTATTTGGACAGTTCCTGGCATAATGGCCTTCCTTTCCACATTCATAGCAAACAAGTGGCCCAAATCTGCATTGCCTAGAATGTCTCTTCCCCCATGTAGGACAATTTTGTACATTGGATTCTGCATTACCAGCCGTTCTCCGCTGCTGGTTTCGATTATTTCCCTGCCGATTCCCAGAAAAATTGCCTTTCCTCTTGTTTTGCTGGGATCCTTGATTATTGCCCTGGCTTGGCTTAGCATTCTAACTAGGCTTGCTCGATTGACCAACTTGTGTAGACTTCGCCAAAGCTCTCTCCTTCTTCTTGGCCTCCCAGTGTTTCTTTCTTTCCTCTTTCTGTCGGGCTACGTGGAACTCAGCTCTAATGGCCCGACTCACACAATCTGCTACAGAGGTAGGCGGTACTTGTCCAGTGTCTACTAACACAGCAATTTCTGGTCTGAACATCCCGATCATTTTCTGTATTTTCTCCCTCTCAGTAGGGACTACATAGAGACATAAACGGGATAACTGGTCAAACTTTCGACAAACTTCGCTCACCGACATATTTCCTTGAGTCAATTTTGAGAACTCTTTCTGTTGTTGTCTCAGAGATGTAGGGTCGTAATATTTCTGGTTAAATTCTTCCAGAAATTCTGCCCAACTCATGGTAGACACGTCTCTTCTCATCCGTACAGTGTCCCACCAAAAACGAGCATCTTTTCTCAGCACAAAAGACGCACATGCAACCTTCTCCCAGTCGGTTAGGTTCATAAATTCCATGATCACTTGCAATGACGACAACCAGTCTTCAGCCTCTAGAGGATTTGTAGACCCTTCAAATTCTGGCGGCCTCATACGCCTGAATCTTTCATAGAGGGGTTCCAGATTTAATACCGGTTGTGGTTCAGGAACTCTCTCATGTACAGCAGCTGGAGGGATAACTGGATCTACCTCAGCTTCTTGTTCTACTTGGGTACCCTCAGAGCCTTGTCTCTGTTCTAGCTCCTCTACCCGTCGCCTCAGATTAGCATTTTCTTGCATCTGAGCTTCTAGCAGGGCTTGTATCTGATCCAATCTCTCCATAACATTAGGACGTCGCTCTCGTCCCTCTGGTTGATTACGTAAATCCACCATCTTGCCTATTGTCCTATTATGGCACAATAATTCACCGTTAGCTTTTCCATAACCACATTCGTAAAATCATATCAATTCACGAAATTTAGGGTACTGTAAAGCCACATCATTGTAACACATCATCGTACAACATATAATCATTTTGATATTTCATTCATAGCAAAACATTTATATGTCATACATAATCATCACCAGTCATATATACATCGGCCTTTTTATACATCTTGGCCACAAGTCTATACAAAAGAGCTTTTCTCTCTAAGCTACTTATGTACATATATACATATCTACTGGTCACGCATCTCCTGTATCTGGGGCTAGAGGATATTCTTCTGGATCCTCATCGTCATCGGGATCATCTGAATCGTCACCACCCCTAGGTAATGCTCCCTGTCCTGAGTCATCACCTCTTCGTGGTCTAGACGGTCCAGCCTCATGATCATTCATCATTCTTCTCGGTCCGAAGATGCGTGCAAACATCTCATCTTGATCCAGTGTCTCGTCGACTCTGCGTCATATGCTCGATCAGAATCTCTCTCTCGATCGTCCTGATCGTCACCACAAACTCTTGGAGCGTAGGAGGAAATAGCTTGATTACCCTCTGTCTCAACTCCATGGGTAACCTTCTCCAGAACAGCTCACAACAGTTTGCTTCCGTGAGGTTGGGCAACGGACATCTTCTCCTAATGGTCTCCTCAAATCGTGCTGCGTAAGACATCACCGTCTCACCAGACAGCATGACCATCCTCTCAGTCTGGAGAATGTAGTCCCTAACCTCATCGAATCCGGGATACGCAGGTGTATCAGCCTCTCGTCTCTCTGGAGGTGCTGGAGCAGGTGCCGGATCCCTAGGCGAAAACTGATCAGCCAATCACTGACAGAACTCAGCCCAACTGAATCCTAATAAAATCTCCTGATCGCAATACTGCCAGAACACTCGAGCATCTCCCTGAAACATACTGACGGCCAGCTGGATCCACATATCTCGATCGATGTCACATATCACCATAATTCTCTCTATGGCATGGAGCCAGTCCTTCGTCTCCATCGACTGTCGTCCACCGTCAAACATAGGAGGACTGCTAGCTCGAAATGCCTGTACTGCCCGAGCCGAAACTCTCACTCCAATATGTTAGCGTCCACCAACAACTGAAATATCCACTACTACCGGTGGATGAACTATCGGTCGTGGCTGTACAACATCTACTGGCGCTGGTACTGGTGCTGGTATTGGTACTGGAGGTCCCTCAGGCACCGGGGGTCTAATTACCAGTCGTTGGGCAATAGACGGCCTCACAATAGGTCGCGTCTATACCCGTAATACTCTTCTGGGTCGTGGTAGCGGTGGTCTCACATAAGGAGGTCTGGTCATCTTGCTACCTATAAGGTAATTATTTTCACATAAGAAAATAATTAACTAAACTTAAGTAAACTACTTACTTGGATAGCGGTGCAGGATGCGCGAAGTGTCAAATCGGGATATGGTCACACTGCTCTGATATACCAACTGTGACTGCAGTTGGTAATCCATATTAAACCAACCGTAATTTCGCTCTGATACCAACTGTGACAGCAGTTGGTATTATAAACTAGACCAATCTCAAACCTTGCTCTGATACCAACTGTGACAGCAGTTGGTATTCTAAACTAAGCCAATTGCAAACCTTGCTCTGATACCAATTGTGGCAGCAGTTGGTATTCTAGACTACACCAACCGTAAACCTTGCTCTGATACCAACTGTGCCGGCCCGCCCCTCGTAGAGATCATACAATACTATTACAGTTGAGCTTTATCACTAACTGTGATAGATTGTACTCTCATGGGTCGCCGGCTTATCTCTCTTTCTTTTGAAATCATGACGTTTTTGGGAAATTTTTTTTTTTTTTACATCATGTAAAACATTTCCCACTATTTACTTTATTGGCAAGTACAAAGTAATTTACATATTACAGTACTTTCGTAAATATATAATATTACAAAAGACTGTTTCTTTTTTTTTTCCTTCCCTTTTTATCGCTCAGCGGAAAGACTCTGGCAGGACCATATCCATCGCCCAGTTATCCGATATGACACGCGCCATCCCGTCCGCATCCAGTCAAACAAGCTACTGAGCTGGTCGCTTACCTGCAACATTAGAAAAAATGGTGAGCTACAGGCTCAGTAAGTTCAAACATGCAAGAAATAAAATTTCTATGAATAGACTATTCATCATGAATAGTACCTTTGACCACTATTCATATGTGAATAGTAACTTTGATTACTATTCATATGTGAATAGTAATTTTGACCACAACACAGTGTCACAACAGTACATCTACCGCGATGTTAGTACTCTCACTAAACTGTCTTATGCTCAATTATGGCATAGTTTCAGTTTTAGGTAATTATCTTTGCTTATGTTCTGCTTTTGAGCTCAGGTTGGCAGTACCATTTAAGTGCGCATGACTGGGAGCGGTACATTAGTGCTAACCTCCATAGCCTTAATCTTATAGCCCCGAAGGCAAAATAGTACATGACTGGGAGCGGTACATTAGTGCTGACCTCCACAGCCTTAATCTCATAGCCCCGAAGGTAAATAGTACTTCCCTGTACGGAAGGCTGGTACGCCAGAAAGTGGTTTCATTACCGACTTTTTAAATTTCTAACCCGGTGACTTCATATTGTCCCGTGGCTAGGAATGGTTCACATTTTAATTTTTAGGGGAGTGAGTTTCATTAACCTCGCTCTAGTGCCCGAAGCACAATTAACAATGTGTCCATTCTCAATAGTGCCCGTAGCGCATTACGTCTCTCTCTCTATTCTATAATAGTGCCCGTAGCACATATGTACCTAACTTATAGTTAGTACATCAAAGTTAGCAACAATAATGCTATATGTTGCAGACAGGTAAATGTCTGAACTTACCTTATCAGTCTCTTCTCTTTTTCTCTCGTGGATCTTTGATCGCCCTCCTTGTAGGTCGATTTTTGGATCCTACAGACAAAACCTTGTCTGTTAATTTCATTTCCATTTATAGCTTTTATTTTTCATTTAAAAGCTTAAATAAAACTTATTTATAACTTTTTAGGCTTTATTTATCATTTTCCCCATTTTTCTCAACTTTTACAAAATTACGATTTTGCCCCTGTATTTTGGCAAAATTACGATTTTGCCCCTATATTTTAGCAAAATTACGATTTTGCCCCTATATTTTGGCAAAATTACAATTTTACCCCTGATGGAAATTTTCCCGATCCAGACTGCATTTTTGTTCTCAGGAACTTTTCTGACTCTTTTCTAATCGTTACCGGGTGCATTTCTATTTTATTTTCACTTTTCACTTTCCCGACCCTCGGGAGGCACTATTCCGACCCTTACGTCGGTTTAGTGATTTTCTATCGTTTCGGAGTCTCAAATGGACGTTTCATTAGTATTTAAAACGTTCATCTAGACATTCCCGATCTAGATCTCCGAGGCTCGGATTTTCCGTTCCCGACTCGGACCTTTATTTCATTTCCAAAAACGCCCCCCCCCCTCGGGGTCGGTTTTTCAATTTCACTCGTGTTTTACATTTTCAAGGGGACGGGTTACTATTCACGAACCACCCCTTAGGTTTTCCTTATTCAATTTTTTGTTAGGGACTCGGGTTTCCGACCCGACCCCAAACTTTTTATTTTTATTTCCATTTTACCCCAAATGCTGTTTTAGAAATTTCGGCAGCATTTCGGCGTAATTTTAAGACTTCCGGCGTTAGGTACCCCTCGAACCATATGTACCTGCCACGTACTATACCACAAGCCTATTTTATGTAAAAGTTTTCCAAACTTTTACATAAAAGCTCACAAAACTCCAATTTGCATTTTAACCCACATTACACAAAAATTTTTCATTTTTACCCTTAGTTTTGGTCTCGGTTTTCACAATCAAACCGAACCAAACTTCTCAAATTTTCCACCACATTTTAGGCTATTAAAATGTCATTTTTTTTAACACATTTTGAAGCCCATTTTCATTGCATTTTTCAACAATTTTCCTAGGGTTTTTAATCACTTATAACCCACGGCCACTTTATGAAAAACATGCACAACATTTTTGTTTCATGCTTTCAATCATAATTCCATCATTTACATTATAAAATGCATGATTTAAGTCATCCAAATATCACATAAACCATGCAAAATTTTCTTCCAAACCCTTGTTAACCCACGGCCACATTAGGTAATTCACACCAAAATTTTTTTTTTCAAGCTTTCCATAATGTAAATCATGCTTTATTCTTAACAAAATTTAAATTGAAAGCATGTTAACAATTAAACCACAAAAATTTCTCATTGCTTACTCTTGGTAACCCACGGTTTTACCCTTGGAAAACCAACAAAATTTTGGTTTTTCTTTAAACCAATTACATGGTTTTCTTCCTAATTACACCCTTAACAAAACCCAAGCATCAAATCATTGAAAATAACCAAAAATTTTTCCATCTTTTTCCACTATTCATCCCATGGTTTTATTGAAAAAAACCAAGAAAAAGTTTAATCCAAGGGGAATTACCTTGTTCCCTTGCTTCCTTTGTCTTCAAGGAATGCTTTGGCACAATTTTTGTGAAAGAAAATTGAAGGAATACTTGATTCTCTCTTGGTGGCTCACGGTTCACCGTGGAAAGACTTAGCAAATTTTTTTTATCTTGGTTTTGGCTTTCAAAATATGTCTCAGCCAAATGTTCCCAAAGTTGCCGACTTATGCATGAAATAAGCCAATTAATTTGGCTTTCCACCAATCAAAACTCAACACCTTTCCACCTAATTCTTTCCAACATTTTTCAAAAATTAAAATGGTGTATTTTTGGCCAAATCTTGGCCTTTAGATCAAAAAGCAAATGAATCATGGCCATTAATGCTACCAACCACCATTTTCTTTCCATTTATTAAATGGATTTATGATGTCATAAATGCTAAAGCAAAAGTTGACTTTGACTTTCACTATTCACATTAATTCGACTACTTTTTAACTGATACCGGTTCGAGCCGAAATTTTCCTGAAATCATCCCGGCGTGTTCCTGAGGTCTCCTGTGCAGTCGGATCAATTTAAACTACTTCCGTTTGATCAAAATTAATCCTGGAAGTTTTCCATCTTTTATTGTCCCGGTTAGGGTTTTCAATGCCGGTTTTGGCACCGTTTCACCCGTTTCAACTCAGTGAATTTTTCCAACACTGAATTCTTACTCGTCAGTATTGTTAGAACATTTTCATATATTCTAAACAATATAAATACATTTATTTCACTTTTTAAACAGTACAAATTATTATATACATACATTTGTACATTTTCATCCGAGAATTGCCTGAATTTCACGGTTGTCACAGTTTTGGTTGTCTTATAAAATTCTTGGGAAAATTATGTGCTTTGAAACCGTCTCTTTATCACCACGTTGGAAGGTAGGAGCGTTTTATTAAAATCGTGTTTTTATTTTAAAGAATGTAAAATACATTTTGGTGTTGCATTTTAAAGGTGGTTTTTGAACCACTTACCGAAACCATTTTAAAACATGTTTGAAACGACTTAGTTTGTAAGTTTGGCAAACATGAAATTTTTCGTCCTCGATGAGATGAACAATTCTTGTGTTATCTTAGAGCTCAAATCTAACTCAAACGGGTCCTAATCTTACTAAACCCATGGCTACTTGTGCCGAGTTTTTATAAAAATCCTAGTTTTACGTTATTTTAAAAATGGCTCTGTTTAAAGCCTGAAACGGCCAAATTTTTAAAACACATGTAGGTTGTCTTAAAGTTGTCGACGAGATCTACAACTTTCATGTTGAGCCCGAGATCCGGTTCAGAATCTAAGTGGTCCATATTTTACAAAACCGGAGACTGTGTTTGGGCTCAGATTTTTAGTCCCAATTTTGGGCACCAAACGAAAACCACTCTAAAAACCTATCTTAGTTTCGTTTTTGGCCAAAATCTATGCAAAAACGACCGTAACGAAATTTTCTTAAAACTTTGTGTTTTACCAAATCCTAAATTTGGACTCTAAGGTGGTCAAAATAGCCAAAACCCATGGCTTTTTTCTGGGGATAGATTGTGTGTTCAGCCCTTCCTTAAATGTTCATGCTCTCACATACACACATCCATTTGTAAAAATGTAAAACATAATCACATAACTTAAAAATGAAAAGCTAAGGGCTCAAATAAACTTATTACAACCCATTTACATAAACAAATATACATAAATTTCTTAATCCAAAACTTAAAAATAACTAAACTTCCAAAAAGGGTTTCGGTTTTACCTCTTGTGCTATGAACCAAGCACAAATCCAAATCAAAGGCTTTGGTGACCAAAATGACCGTGTGAACCAAGGAGATTGGGGTCGGTTTATGCTAGCAAAAACACCAAAAATTTCCTCTTTGTTAGGAAATGCCCTAAGTATTAGAGACATTTTGATGTATTCATTTTGAACTGGATAATAAAATTATATATAAAGGTTATTCATTACATTGCTATCTGTCCTCGTCTTATTTACATGTTAAAGTAAATGTAAGCAAATATGGCTCACTGACTGCTTGTGTTAAAACTGTTAGAATGTTGCATGCAATGGACTTTTGTATGCGAGAAGACAATGTTCTAAAGTTAGCAGTTTAAACTATGGTCTGTAGTCTATGGGGTTAGACCGAGCATCTAACTCATGTTAAGACTATTCTGTTGTCTAAAGCCTTGGAGGGGACGGTTTGTCTTGACTGTCTGGAGCTGGAATCCCAAGTAGAGACATAGATATGTTGCTTGGTGGTGACATATTAGACCGGGCCTAAAGCGTGATTGATCTACGTAGTCCGCTATGAGTGGATCAATCTGCTTTTGACGTTCATTGTGCAATAACCTTAATCCTAAGTAAATAAACTACTTCATGTATATGACTTGTGTACTTTGATGTTCCAATGGCTAAAGCGTCTCAGAGGTAGTAAGCTTATAGACCGGTTCGTTGGGTGCATGACTTGTATACGATGAAGGGTTTGTTTGCAGATATCGGAATCATAGCTCTAAGGAGTTAAAGGTATCCTCTTAAAGGCATTATACTGAATGTGAAAATGGACAAGGCCTTGGGTCGTCTGCTGGGCGGATGACTTCTTATTCACACATGGTGAATAATCATTTTCTTAATTCGGTAGTATAATGGAACTTTAAGATAGCCTGATCAGTAGGATTAAACAGACTTTTGACCTAAGGCTGATCATGGATATCATATGAGGGTTTTGCATACATGACAAGGTCATTGGACGATATCTTGTCACAGGCTTGCGTAATACGGTATATAATTGGGAGTTCAGTTTCAGGTTTATAGTGGTGTGACTCTGAAATTAGTGATCATATGATTGAGTTGTTCGGAACAGAATGATGATCATATGGAATCACGGGAGCCCGATTATATATGTCCAATCAGTCCCTCTACTAGCTTCACATAATTCCTTAACGTTTGGCAAATTGGTTTGTGTATGCTATTGGCTAGTTTATTATGCATGGATGGTGATGACACAGGATTAGGATGGTAGACAAGATTCTCCGGTTGGATTCAGATTTTGTTTTGGATAATAGAGTACATAATTATTCGAACTCCAAATAAAGTTGCCATGATTTTATTTAAGATTGGATTGGAGTTGTAGAAAATTATCCATGAGAACAAGAATTTGAAACACAACCGTTTTGTGGATTTTGAAATTTGAATTTTGAAATTTGAAATTTGAATTTGAAATTTGAATTTGAAATTTAAATTTGAAATTTGAAATTTGAAATTCGAATTTGAAATTTGAAATTCGAATTTGAAATTTGAAATTCAAATTTTGAATCACAATCCAAGTGGGATTCGAATTTGTTGTGGAAAATCCACAAGGTTTGAAATTCGAATTTGAGTTGGATTTAGAGAGGATAATCTTGTTAGAATCCTACTTGAATTTTGAATCTAAATCCTAACAAAAGTGGACGAAATTTTTGAGGATAATCCTCAATGGAATTTCGGTTTTTGTGGATAAGGTTCAAGGGAAGATTCAAGTTTCAATCCTAGTTGAATTTGGATTCTCTCCTTCCCTGAAAAGTGGCCGAAATTATGGAGGAAATCTCCTAGGAAAATTAGGTTATTTTGGATAAGGTTGAGATAAGATTCAAGCTTGAAAATCCTAGTGGAATTTTGATTCTCCCTTATCTTAAATGTGGCCGAATTTTTGGAGGAAAGATCTCCTAGGAAATTTCAGATTTTTTGGTTGAAAAAGGGAGATAAAATTCTAGTTAAAATCTTGTTTTGATTTGGATTGGATTTATCCTTAAAAAACCAAATTTTATTATTGGGATTTTCCCATGGAAAAATTCGGATTTAATGGTTATGGATAAGGGAGAATATCTTTTCCTAATCCAATTCGAATTCAGAGAATCACCTCATGCAGGTCTATAAATAGAGGTCCTGCCACTCCAGTTCTCTCAGACCACAGACTCTCAGGTGAGCAGGCTTATTGTTGCACAGCTCATCGTGACAATAAAGTTCTTTAGAGATCTGGGTGGTCGGAAGAAGACTAGCAGTGCTAGCATGCCGATCGAGGTTCAGGGTGCCCACACACTCAGCCATTCGGGAATTGGAGAATAGTAGAGAAGGCTAGTTGGTTGAAGCCTCCGGTCATTCTCCTCCTGCAAGATTGGCATCCTTGAGGTATAAGTTTTAATTGTTGTTGATTTATTGTATATGGCATCATGAGATATTTAACGATCTAAAAATTTTTATTGTTCCGCTGCGCCACTCTGATACGTATTTACCGATTTATTTTCCTACACTCTTAACATCAACCCAAAATAACAACTAAAAATCACCAAGATTGGTTCTAAAAACTTACCCTTGAATACACTTGAAATGGCTTGGATTGAATCCTCCTAACACAAGCCTGAGGGGGCTGGATTTTGGTAAACTTTTGGCTTGGTTTTTGGCTTGAAAAATGGTGGTTTTGGGGGTGTGGGATGGTCAGCTACAGCAAGGGAAAGAGAGAGAAAGGAGTTGTGGTTTTTGGGGTATGAAAAAGAAAGAACAAAAGCCTAAAGCTTTGCTCACCCTTTTATAGATAAACCTAAGTAAAATTAACCAACCTTGAGCTCAATTAATCAAGCCAATCTTATGCTAATTTGAGGATAAATTTGCTACCATTTCAGCCCCTTGGGAGCCGTGGGCTGGGTGCATTGAAGGAAAGGGAGATTAAAAAATTTTGGTTGATGGAATATGATGGAAATGTAACATTTTTTAATCAAATGTGTCATAACTTGTCCAATATTTTAACGCTACTTTAAGGGCTATGTGTGCAGCTGATTTTTACAGCTAGGATACACAGTTTTTAAGGCTAAAAATTCATCTGCATTTGCCTCTCTTCGCAGTCTAGTTTCTACCATTCAGTATCCGACCCATTTTCGGCAGTGTTGTAGTTTTCACCTGAAATTGGATTTTCTGAATCCAATTTTTATACTGATGATTCCTAGTTGGTTTATACTATCTAAGAGCCCATTATGTACTAGTTTACTATTCATTTCCTATACTGTGGTTGTGTCTACACTGTGTTATGCTTGTGCATGCATTATGACGTGCTGATTAATTTTCAACACAGTCTCTCTTGATTAATTTGGACGTGCTGATTTCAATTTTATCAGTTTTATGTCAGTCTGGAATGGTCTAGATCAGTTTTCGAGATCTGTGAGTTTTCGTCTCAAAAAATGTGTCAGGTGTCCAATTGACTAATTTGGGCGTTTTGAGTCTAAATATATCAGTTTCGGGGTGAGATAAGGCGTTTTAACCTTCTTCCAATACTGTGTATCTCTCAAACAAAAGTTTTTGTTTTATGTCCAATTGACCAGATTGAGCCTACTGACTATTAATATATCAATTTTATGTCAAATTAAGCCCGTCTTGGCCGTTAACCTGACACTGTATTTTTCACTATTTACTCTTCTTTTTTTTTTGTTTAACTGACTAGTTTAAGTGTTCTAAGTTCGTTTTTGTCAGTTTCTAGGTGAGAAGAGGTCATCTGGACCTTCATTCTCGATACTATACCTCTGCTAGGGTATTTCTTGCTATTGTGCTCAGACATTCGGTCTAACCATTCTGGTGATCTGTTCACTAGTCCTGTGTCAGGAAATAGTCATCTAGACCAGTTTCCTAATACTGTGTATCTTATATACTTATACACATAATAGGGTAGACCGATTTCACTGTCAGTCGCCCCTTTCACTGTATGAATAGTACTTAAATAGTATCGTACCTGTTTAATCTATTCAACTGGAAAATATATGGTATTTTTAACTTAATTACTCACTATACAGTAATTAGATTTCACGCATCCCAAGAGTCTTTACCGGAGCTCTCTGCTCAATACACGGCCTTCTATATGGGTTCTCACACGGGCATGCTCAAGGCAACACGGGCATGTACTAGCTAGGACTGCTCAACACGACCATGTCGTAGAAACTTGTTCATCTACCCGAGCGGTACATGACTACTTACACGGTTGTGTACCTGACCGTGTTCTTCAAATTTGCATTAAAAAGGCATCAAATTATTCCTCAATTTCTCATTATACGGAAATTAGGTTACATGAACGGGGCGGTCCTTACAGTGCCAGGAGGGATACGGTCAACCTGCTCTGATATCAATTGTGGTGGCCCACCTTACATGGAGGCTCAACAGCACTATTATGGTCGAGCTCTAAATACAACAACGATAACCTGCCACCTTATGGGTCGCCGACAACTTACTTTTAACGTACTTTCTTTGTTTAACATACTAATTTTAACTTTTCCATTTTAATGTATACATAAAATTTTTTTTTTTGAAAACTGTACTATCATAAAATATTTACTATAGTAAACATCTTATATTGTCGTAACTTAATTTACATCATAAATACATCATTTTAAAATCCATTCAAATTCTGCTCAGTGAAAGACTTGCATAAGACCATATCCCTTACCCAGTCCCCTGGAACATGCAGGTCCCACCCATCATCCATCAACTCATCTATTGGCATGCAGGTTGCTTACCTGCAACATGAATAAACTCATGAGCTAATTGCTTAGTAAGTTCAAATATTCATACACGACTTATAAATACTCGTACCATATAGTACATAGCATTAGCATAACGTATAGCATACATTGCTTAAAATTTATACTCAAGCATACTTAACATCGTAAACATACTTAACGCATACTTAAACATTGTAAACATACGTAAATGTACTTAAACATACTTAACGTAGAACATAACACGGAGCATCAAACATAGTGGTAGTACATATTATGCTCATTTATGGGTTACATTTTTAGTTTTGGGTCTTTATCTTTCATTATGTTCTGGTTTTGGACCCCATGTTGGTTGTACCGTAATGCGTACATGACTGAGAGGGACACTGGAGAGCGATCCACTGGCCAATCCTCAATAGTCTAACATAACATTAACATAAACATAACATGAGGAACCTCTACCTTGCGAGAGCCCGGTGCGCCGATGAGTGGTTTCATTACCATCTTTCATATGGTTCTAAACAGGTGACATTCTTATTGTCCCTTGGTCTGGAATACTTTACATATCTTTCTTTTATTGTGTGTATGTTATTAGATACACCGTTGTGTATATAGCACCTACATGTATAATTTACATTTTACACATAGACATAGCAGTCAATTCATATTGCAGACCAAAAAATGTCTGAACTTACAACATATAACACATAGACATAGAAGTCAATTCATGTTGCAGATAAGGAAATATCTGAACTTACAACATATAACACATAAACATAGCAGTCAATTCATGTTGCAGATAAGGAAATATCTGAACTTACAGCATATAACACATAAACATAGCAGTCAATTCATGTTGTAGATAAGGAAATGTCTGAACTTATAGATACTTCGCTAGTAACTCTCTTTTCGCTTTCTGGGTCCGCAGACGTTCCTTCGTTGCGCCTAGATCGAGTTCCTATAACCAAAATAACCATAGTTATTTTTTATATTTATTTTATACGTAAAGCTTAATAAAATATAAAAATTCTTTAACTTCCTAATTATGAACTTAGGGGTTTCTGCTAATTTTTAGTCAAAATGACGATTTGACCCCTAACAGGTCTTTGGGCCGTAACATTTCACTTTAACATTTTGATGGAGTTTTCTAAGCCTAAAAAGCATAAGATAAATTTTCCTAGACCTTAACATGTTTTTACAGCATTAATTGCTGCAGCATTAATTGGCTTGGGGTAGGAGTGAAGCACGGCAGCAATGGGGCAGCAAGAATTGAATTTTTTTTTTTTCAGCTAGAAATTTATGGCTTCATGGCAGCCAAAAGGAAGGGACGAGTTAACAATTCTTTAGGGACCATTTAGCAAGCTTTTTTATGCCAGGGGTTGTTTTGAAACTTTTTAGGGGTTCATATGCAATAAATAAAAATTTTTCTGATTTTTTCCTTCACCAAACCAACTCCAAAACCTCCTTGATTTCCTAATTTTTTTTCAAAATTTTTTTGTATCTAATTTTGGCAAATTTTTGGCCCTTGGATCAAGATCACCTTAAACCTAAGCCATTGGATCTTTCTAATACTTTCCACATTAATTTCACTTTTCATTTATAACATCATCTTGTGACATCATCTCTTTGCTTTTTCGATCAAAGTTTGACCAAAAGTCAAACCGAACGAAACTTTCTCAAAATCGCGCCGACGGGTTTTTGAGGCCATCCGTGCGATCAGTTTGCCTTATTTTACTTTCATTTATGTAGAAAATTATCACCGAAATTTTTCATCTTTTAGTGTACTTGATTCATCGTCTAGGGCTTTCGATACCGAAAGGGCATCATTTTTTCCTATTTTAGTTCTGTGAAATTTTCTACCACCGAATTCCTGACTTTTAACATTGTTAGAACTTTTTATAGCATTTCAACTAATACTAAATCATAAATTTCATATTTTTAAACATAAAATTTATCATGTACATACACTATACATATTTTTTGAGAGCGGTGAAATTTCTCGATTATGACACATGAGGTGACCTTTTGAATTTTGAATTGGATTAAGAAAACAATTTTCTCTCAATAAAATCCCTCACCATAACCGATTTTACCAAGGGTAAAACACCTCAAAAGAATTCGGCCACTTTTAGGAGAAAGGATTCAAAATTCAAACAGGATTTAAACTTGAACTTTGTCTCCTCCAAAGGACTAAAAACCGATTCCCCTTTTGGCCATAATCATGGCTAGATTCGGCCACACCAACGGAAAGAGTATTCAAAATTCAAATAGGATTGAAACTTGAATTTTATCTCCTCATTATCCATAAAAAACCGATTCTTTCAAGTGGAGAAATGTAGGAAAATAAATCGGTAAAAACGTATCAGAGTGGCGCAGCAGAACAATAAAAATTTTTAATCGTTAAATATCTCATGATGCCATATACAATAAACCATCAACAATTAAAACTCATACCTCAAGAATGCCAATCTTGCAGAAGGAGAATGACCGGAGGCTTCAACCAACTAGTCTTCTCTACTATTCTCCAATTCCTAAATGGCTGAGTGTGTGGGCACTCTGAACCTCGATCGTTATGCTAGCACTACTAGTCTTCTTCCGACCACCCAGATCTCTAAAGAACTTATTGTCACGATGAGCTATACAACAATAAGCCTGCTCACCTGAGAGTCTGTGGTCTGAGAGAACTGGAGTGGCAGGACCTCTATTTATAGACCTGCATGAGGTGATTCTCTGAATTTGAATTGGATTAGGAAAAGATATTCTCCCTTATCCATAACCATAAAATCCGAATTTTTCCATGGGAAAATCCCAACAATAAAATTCGGTTTTTTTTTTGGATAAATCCAATCCAAATCTAAACAAGATTTTAACTAGAATTTTATCTCCCTTTTTCAACCAAAAAATCCGAAATTCCTAGGAGAAAATCTCCTCAAAAAATTCGGCCACTTTTAGGATAAGGGAGAATCAAAATTCCACTAGGATTTTCAAGCTTGAATCTTATCTCAACCTTATCCAAAATAACCGAATTTTCCTAGGAGATTTCCTCCATAATTTTGGCCACTTTTCAGAGAAGGAGAGATCGAAATTCAACTGGGATTGAAACTTGAATTTTCCCCTTGAACCTTATCCATAAAAACCGAAATTCTATTGAGGATTATCCTCAAAATTTCGTCCATCTTTTGCTAGGATTTGGATTCAAAATTCAAGTAGGATTCTAACAAGATTATCCTCTCCAAATCCAACTCAAATTCAAATTTCAAATCTTGTAGATTTTCCATAACAAATTCGAATCACACTTGGACTGTGATTCAAAATTTGAATTTCAAATTTCAAATTCGAATTTCAAATTCAAATTTCAAATTTCAAATTTCAAATTTCAAATTTAAATTTCAAATTCCAATTTCAAATTCGAATTTCCATTTCAAATTTCAAAATTCAAATTTCAAAATCCACAAAACAGTTGTGTTTCAAATTCTTGTTCCCATGGATAATTTTCTACAACTCCAGTCCAATCTCAAATAAAATCATGGCAACTTTATTTGGAGTTCGAATAATTGTGTACTCTATTATCCAAAACAAAATCTGAATCCAACCGGAGAGAATCTTGTCTACCATCCTAATCCTGTGTCATCACCATCTATGCATAATAAACTAACCAATAGCATACACAAATCAATTTGCCAAACGTTAAGGAATTATGTGGAACTAGTAGAGGGACTGATTAGACATATATAATTGGGCTCCCGCAAATCCATATGATCATCATTCTTTACCGAACAACTCAATCATATGATCACTAGTTTCAGAGTCACACCACTATAAACCTGAAACTGAACTCCCAATTATATACCGTATTACGCAAGCCTGTGACAAGCTATCGTCCAATGACCTTGTCATGTATGCAAAACCCTCATATGATATCCATGATCAGCCTTAGGTCAAAATCCGTTTAATCCTACTGATCAGGCTATCTTAAAGTTTCATTATACTACCGAATTAAGAAAATGATTATCCACCATATATGAATAAGAAGTCATCCGCCCAGCAGACGACCGAAGGCCTTGTCCATTTTCACATTCAGTATAATGCCTTTAAGAGGATACCCTTAACTCCTCATTAGAGCTATGATTCCAATATCTGTAAACGAACCCTTCATCGTATACAAGTCATGCACCCAACGAACCGGTCTATAAGCTTACTACCTCTGAGACGCTTTAGCCATTGGAACATCAAAGTACACAAGTCATATACATGAAGCTGTCCTTTTACTCAGGATTAAGGTTACTGCATAATGAACGTCAAAAGCAGATCGATCCACTCAAAGCGGACTTCGTAGATCAATCACGCTTTAGTCCCGGTCTAATATGTCACCACCAAGCAACATATCTATGTCTCTACTTGGGAGTCCAGCTCCAGACAGTCAAGACAAACCGTCCCCTCCAAGGCTTTAGATAACATAATAGTCTTAGCATAAGTTAGATGCTCGGTCTAACCCCATAGACTACAGACCATAGTTTAGACCGCTAACTTTAGAACATTGTCTTCTCGCATACAAAAGTCAATTGCATGCAACGTTCTAACAGTTTAACACAAGCAATCAAGGAGCCATATTTGCTTACATTTACTTTAACATGTAAATAAAACGAGGACAGATAGCAATGTAATGAATAACCTCTATATATAATTTTATTATCCAGTTCAAAATAAATACATCAAAATGTCTCTAATGCTTAGGGCATTTCCTAACAATCTCCCACTTGCCCTAAGCTAGCAAATGTGCCATGTTACGCATCCTCATTGCCTCTACGTGCCTCTCAAAGCTTCTAGCCACCAAAGTCTTAGTAGAGGGATCGGCGATGTTGTCCTCGGATGCGATCTTACATACATCTACTTATCCTGTCTCCATATGCCCTCTAATGTCGACTTCCTCAAATCCTTACAAGTCTGGAAGTCTGAGTCCATGTATCCTACGGGTGTTAGGTCCCCTCCAGAATACACCAGCATATAATCCCTCGTTCTCTTAAAATACTTGAGTATATGCTTTACAGCTTGCCAGTGCTTGGTTCCAGGATTTGCTTGATATCGACTCACCATACCTACTGCAAAACATATATCCGGGCGAGTGCAAAGTATAGCGTACATAAGGTTACCCACAGCGGATGCATAAGGGACCTTACTCATACGCTCTCTTTCTTCCGATGTCTTGGGACAGTCATCCAATGAAAGAGTTAGACCAGCAATAGAAGGTTATGAACCTTTCTTTGCCTCTTGCATTGGATATTTGTCAATTATTTTATCTATGTATGAAGCTTGGGATAACGCTATCATTTTGTTCTTTCGATCTCTGAAGAGACGAATACCTAGAACATAATTAGCTTCTCCCAAGTTCTTCATGTCAAACTGTTGGTGTAACCAAAGCTTGATCGATGATAAGTTCCTTACATCATTCCCAATGAGTAGTATATCATCGACATAGAGTATCAAAAAGACCACTTTTCCATCCTTAATACGTTTATAAACGCAGGGTTCATCAACATTCTGCTCAAAACCAAATGTCTTAATCGCTTGATCAAACCTCTGGTTCCATGAGCGGGATGCCTGCTTTAATCCATAAATGGATCTAAGTAACTTGCAGATTTTCCTTTCTTGGCCTTTTGCTACGACCCTTCGGGCTGTATCATATAGATACACTCTTCAAGATGGCCATTTAAGAATGCCGTCTTGACATCCATTTGCCAGATCTCATAATCGAGAGCCGCAGCAATGGACAGAAGAATACGGATAGACTTCAGCATAGCAACAGGCGAAAAGGTTTCATCGTAATCGATTCCAGCCTTTTGCGTGTATCCCTTTGCAACCAGTCTAGCTTTGAAAGTTTCCACTCTCCCTTCCGCATCCTTCTTTCTTTTGTAGACCCATTTGTATCCAATGGGTTTTATCCCATCCGGCAAATCTACAAGTTCCCAAACAGAGTTGGATTTCATAGAATCCATCTCATTGTTCATAGCCTGTTTCCAAGATTTAGAATCAACATCATTTATAGCTTCATCATAGGTGACCGGATCATCCTCATGCTCATGAGCCTCGGCCTGGTATACCTCAGCATCATACATGAAGAAATTAGGTTTCTTCGAAACCCTCCCACTACGACGAGACACCCTAAATTGTTGATCGTCTGCAGGTCTTTCACTGGAACTCGGACTTGCATCCAAGACCGAAATCTGTGGAGCAGTTCTTTCACCCGATAACTCCTCTAGCACCACTTTGCTTCGAGGCTTAAAGTCATTCATGTGACTTTCCTCCAAGAATGTCGCATGGGTTGAGATAATGACCTTTTGTTCCTTCGGGTTATAGAACAGACCTCCTTTAGTTCCTTTTAGATACCCTACAAACATGTACAATTCTGATCTTGGTTCCAACTTCTTCGCATCCCCATCCAGTACATGTGCCGGGCAGCCCCATATTCTCATATGTCCAAGGGAGGGCCTCCTGCCACGCCACAATTTATACGGAGTTCTGGGAATTGATTTGCTCAGACCTAGTTCAGAATATAGCACGCCGTTTGTAAAGCATATCCCCAAAATGATAATGGCAGCGTTGAATAACTCATCATGGACCGTACCATATCCAATAAGGTCCTGTTTCTCCTTTCGGCTACACCATTCTGTTGTGGAGTACCAGGTGCAGTCAATTGGGATAATATCCCGTTCTCTACAAGATGTCCTAGAAATTCATCAGAGAGGTATTCGCCACCTCGATCAGATCGAAATGTCTTTATGGATTTATCCAATTGCTTTTCCACTTCCGCACGATACTCTTTGAACTTGCCAAAGGTTTCACTCTTACGATGCATCAGATACTCATATCCATACCTCGAGTAATCATCTATAAAAGAGATATAATACTCGAACCCTCCTCGTGCTATGACATTCATGGGGCCACATACGTCAGCGTGTACAATTTCTAAGAGCTCCTGAGCCCTTGTATCCTTAGCTCCAAAAGACCTCTTAGTCATTTTACCCTCTAGACAAGACTCACATTGGGGAAGTCGTACCTCCTCTAGAGATTCCAGAGGACCGTCTTTCACCAATCTTTGAATCCTATCCTGATTAATATGACCAACTCTTAAATGCCAAAGATACGCCTTGTTAGAGTGAGAAACTTTCAACCTTTTAGAGTTATCAATTAATTCAGTGTCAAGCAGTGAGTACATCTTTGGTTTGATCAAATATAGGTTTCCATCCATCCATCCAGAACAGATAAAAGACTTATTTCTACGAATATCAACTCTTTTACTAAAAGAAACTGAATAAGAATCATTTATTAAACAAGCTACCGATATAAGGTTCCTCCTAAAATTAGGAACATAAAAACAGTCTTTTAATAAAATAAACCTAAATTGATCAAAATAAAGGTAAACATCTCCCACTGCCTTAGCCACCACCAAGCTGCCGTCCCCAGTTCGCAACGAGAGGCTCCTATTATGTAGACTTCTCGTTTCCACGAACCCCTGCATAGAAACACAAACATGATTAGTGGCGCCCGAATCAATGACCCAAGTGTCTTTCGATTCTTCCATCAAACACGCTTCTAAGTAAAGAATTTCCTTACCTTCCTTGCCCTTGGCGGCTAGGATTTCCCGGTAAGCCTTCTTGAAGTGACCTACCTTCCCACAACGAAAGCATTTGGGCTTTTTAGGGTCCCTGAGCTTCTTGTTCTTCTTCTTCTTCTTCCCATCCGAGACAGGAGGATTAGAAGAACTGGAAGCCACTTGCTTCTGATTTGGCCTCTTCCTCTTCTGTGAGGGTTTGGAAGATTCCACCAAATTGGCCTCACCTTTGGGTTGGACAGCATCCCTATCCCTGATCATCCACTCATAAGCTTGGAGTTGCTTCATGAGCTCGGTTAGTCCTAACTCCCTTGTCGCCAGATTGTATGTGGCCTTAAACCCCACAAAATCTTTAGACAGAGTTTTGAACACCATCTCGATCTGGGTGTTGTAGTCCAACTCAGCACCGTTTTTGACAGCCTCAGCGAAGAATCCCATTAGAGTGATCATATGGTCCTTCATCGGAGTACCTGCCTTCTGCTTAGAGTTCATAATACTAGTGATAGCGGACTGTCGAGCTAATTTTTCTTGGCCTCCGAACATGTCCTCCAGATTTTCCATGATCTCCATAGCAACCTGATAAGTCTCATGCTGCTTTTGTAAAGCACTCGTCATGCTAGCAAGGATGTAGCATCGAGCTATATCATTGGATTCTCTCCAACGAGTATAGGCAACCGAGACTTCCTCAAGCGGTTTGTCAGGTTTTGGCCCTGGTGGGCATGGTTCGTCCAGTACGAACTTGTGTCTCTCGCAGCTGAGAACTATTAATAGATTTCTTTTCCAATCTTTATAATTGTCGCCATTCAGTTTATTCTCAGTAAGTATTGAAATGAGGGGTGTCGGTGACATTTTGAACTGAAATAAAATTATACTAGACATCATTACAAAGCCCAAGCAAATATACAGATAATTTAGCAAATAAAACATACAAGTATGTTCCTACATGAAACTTGAAAAACATGTAGCATTGCAACGGTAATTCTCAGCACCTATTGCCCCAAGCCACCGAGGGGTGGTCATGAAAACAAATAGCCAGAACATGGACCCCGTCCAATTAATATATGTTGCCTTAAATCCTCCAAGGTTAAGACATATATTAATAACCGCTTATTTGGCCACCGGTTTAGTTAACAGAGCTTCTAGGGAAGGTTAATAACTAAACGAGTCTTGAGTGTATAACCATTGTTTACGTAGCCCGATCCACGTCCTACCAAGCCACCGAGGGGTGGTCATGAATAGGATCGTACCCGAACACGTTTTCCACATAGGAGATCCAATCTAGTATACCGGCGGTAGTAAACACCTACCAAGGGGTGTGGTCAGGGCAGAACTGACGCGAGGCGTTACCATGCTTTCACATATGGATCAACAATGGAGGCCGTGGGTTTTGTTTGAAACCCTCTCCCACTCAACATTTTGAAAAACATGCAAGTTTTGACAAATTATGTATGATCAATATAGTATGAGCGGCACTCACCTATACTATATGACATGTTATCAAATATGCATATAAAACATCCATCAATACATATTTATACATCTATAACATATCACAAAAAAATAATTGATAGAATAACCAAGCCATGGTTCCATCCTAGAACAAAGAAAATAAAGATTACAAAATTCCATCCAAAGCATTTTTTGGGTCTTGAATTTTGTTCCGTCTTCTTGTATCCATCTTTATGTAGCCTCTCCATTTATTTCTCATCCCAAGAATTATTTAAAATTTAAATCTCCAAAAATTTAAATTTCAAATTCAAATTCCAAATTCGAATTTCAAATTTAAATTTCCAATTCAAATTTTAAACAATTTTAAACATCATGTGTAATAATATGTAATTTCAAATTTTCAAATTTTCAATTTCATATTTTTAAACATGATTTAAAATTAAATCTCTAATTTAAAAATCAAAATTTTTCGATTTTTTAAACCGTCGCATCGCCGCCCCCGAAGGCGGCAGCCGCCGTGGGCAACCACTAGCCCCAAAGGGGCTGGCAGCCCACGGTTGCCCCCTATGTGCAGCCTTGCCAGGCTACAGGCCAAGCCTGCAGTGCCAGGCTGCACGCCCAGGCTGCGGCCAGCCTTGGGCAGGCCACGGCCACCTTGGCTGCAGGCCAAGCCTGCGGCCGTGGGTGGTGTTGGCCTGCACAGGGGGTTGCCGTAGCCCCATCCTGCCCGAGGGCAGGGGCTGCAGCCCCACCAAGGCCCGTCAGCCTATCCCGAGGGGTCGTGTCTCGATTTTCGTGTCATATTCCAATTTACCTATTAGGATCTCCAAAAATTAATTTGAATCCCAATTAAATTGAAATTTTCCACACAATCAAAAATTTCAACCTTTAAATCAAATTTAACTTTTGGGAAAAATAAATTACGGCCTTCAATCTTCAATCTTCTCTAAGAATAATTACATAAAATTTCCTAAACCGTTTCCAGTGTACAAAAATTCTAACCATAAAAATTCTAAGAGACAAAAAATAAAATCCATGGGAAAATTACAGTGTTAATAAACTGCTCCCATGGTTACATAAAAATTCCTAGATACAATTTTTCTAAATTCTAAGGAACCATAACAGGTATAAACAAGCATGCTTATAATAATTCAAAAAATTAAAATAACCACATACTGTATACATAATCCATGATAACAACATAAAGGAACCCTAGAATGCCACTCTCTAAATATCAAATCCATACATAAATAAAAAGACTAAGTAATTGTCTAATTTATGTACATGGCATAGTCATGAGATTGCTCTGATACCAATTGAAGGAAAATAAATCGGTAAAAACGTATCAGAGTGGCGCAACGAAACAATAAAAATTTTAGATCGTTAAATATCTCATGATGCCATATACAATAAACCATCAACAATTAAAACTCATACCTCAAGGATGCCAATCTTGCAGAAGGAGAATGACCGGAGGCTTCAACCAACTAGCCTTCTCTACTATTCTCCAATTCCCGAATGGCTGAGTGTGTGGGTACTCTAAACCTCGATCGGTATGCTAGCACTGCTAGTCTTCTTCCGACCACCCAGATCTCTAAAGAACGTATTGTCACGATGAGCTGTGCAACAATAAGCCTGCTCACCTGAGAGTCTGTGGTCTGAGAGAATTGGAGTGGCGGGACCTCTATTTATAGACCTGCATGAGGTGATTCTCTGAATTCGAATTGGATTAGGAAAAGATATTCTCCATTATCCATAACCATAAAATATGAATTTTTCCATGGGAAAATCCCAACAATAAAATTCAGTTTTTTAGGATAAATCCAATCCAAATCTAAACAAGATTTTAACTAGAATTTTATCTCCCTTTTTCAACCAAAAAATCCAAAATTCCTAGGAGAAAATCTCCTCAAAAAATTCGGCCACTTTTAGGATAAGGGAGAATCAAAATTCCACAAGGATTTTCAAGCTTGAATCTAATCTCAACCTTATCCAAAATAACCGAATTTTCCTAGGAGATTTCCTCCATAATTTCGGCCACTTTTCAGGAAAGGAGAGAATCCAAATTCAAATGGGATTGAAACTTGAATTTTTCCCTTGAACCTTATCCACAAAAACTGAAATTCTATTGAGGATTATCCTCAAAATTTCGTCCACCTTTTGCTAGGATTTGGATTCAAAATTCAAGTAGGATTCCAACAAGATTATCCTCTCCAAATCCAACTCAAATTCGAATTTCAAACCTTGTGGATTTTCCACAATAAATTCGAATCCCACTTGGACTGTGATTCAAAATTTGAATTTCAAATTTCAAATTCAAATTTCAAATTTCAAATTTCAAATTTTAAATTTCAAATTTAAATTTCAAATTCAAATTTCAAATTCGAATTTCAATTTCAAATTTCAAATTTCAAATTTCAAATTTCAAAATCCATAAAACAGTTGTGTTTCAAATTCTTGTTCTCATGGATAATTTTCTACAACTCCAATCCAATCTCAAATAAAATCATGGCAACTTTATTTGGAGTTCGAATAATTGTGTACTCTATTATCCAAAACAAAATCTGAATCCAACCGGAGAAAATCTTGTCTACCATCCTAATCCTGTGTCATCACCATCCATGCATAATAAACCAGCCAATAGCATACACAAATCAATTTGCCAAACGTTAAGGAATTATGTGGAGCTAGTAGAGGGACTGATTGGACATATATAATTGGGCTCCCGCAAATCCATATGATCATCATTCTTTACCGAACAACTCAATCATATGATCACTAGTTTTAGAGTCATACCACTATAAACCTGAAACTAAACTCCCAATTATATACCGTATTACGCAAGCCTGTGACAAGCTATCGTCCAATGACCTTGTCGTGTATGCAAAACCCTCATATGATATCCATGATCAGCCTTAGGTCAAAGTCCGTTTAATCCTACTGATCAGGCTATCTTAAAGTTCCATTATACTACCGAATTAAGAAAATGATTATTCACCATATTTGAATAAAAAGTCATCCGCCCAGCAGACGACCCAAGGCCTTGTCCATTTTCACATTCAGTATAATGCCTTTAAGAGGATACCCTTAACTCCTCATTAGAGCTATGATTCCAATATCTGTAAACGAACCCTTCATCGTATACAAGTCATGCACCCAATGAACTGGTCTATAAGCTTACTACCTCTGAGACGCTTTAGCCATTGGAACATCAAAGTACACAAGTCATATACATGAAGCTATCCTTTTACTCAGGACTAAGGTTACTGCATAATGAACGTCAAAAGCAGATCGATCCACTCAAAGTGGACTTCATAGATCAATCACGCTTTAGTCCCGGTCTAATATGTCATCATCAAGCAACATATCTATGTCTCTACTTGGGAGTCCAGCTCCAGACAGTCTAGACAAACCGTCCCTTCCAAGGCTTTAGACAACATAATAATCTTAGCATGAGTTAGATGCTCGGTCTAACCCCATAGACTACAGACCATAGTTTAGACCGCTAACTTTAGAACATTGTCTTCTCGCATACAAAAGTCCATTGCATGCAACGTTCTAACAGTTTAACACAAGCAGTCAAGGAGCCATATTTGCTTACATTTACTTTAATATGTAAATAAAACGAGGACAGATAGCAATGTAATGAATAACCTCTATATATAATTTTATTATCCAGTTCAAAATAAATACATCAAAATGTCTCTAATGCTTAGGGCATTTCCTAACAAGAGATCCCTACAAAATTCAGCTGCCACTTATGCAAGGAGGGATTCAAAATTCAAGTAAGATTCAAACAAGATTTCCTCCCTTTTATCGACATGAAAAAACGATTCCCCTAAGGACTTTGATCCCTTATAGAATTCGACCTTCATTAGGTTTGTGTTTCAAAATTTAATTCAAATTTCAAACTCCAAAATATTTTAATTTTGAATTTTATCCACATGGATAATTTTCCACAATTCCAATTCAAAGACAAATAGGAGAGAATCTTATCTTCCACCCTTATCCAAAGTGGACGCCACCTTTAGGTTTGTGTAAGGACAAGATTTTATTCAATTCAAATTCCAATATTTATTTTAGGATAAGATTTTCAAAATTCAAATGAATCACATATTTGAATTTCAAATTCAAATATAATTAATTTAAATTTCAAATCTTATCATCCAAAAATAAATATTAATAAATATTTATCCTATTTATTGAATAATACAAAATTATAATTTTACCCCTCAAGCATACCGTGAAAATCGCTACACCTTGTGGGAAAGTGATCCGAATTTTTCTCTTCACTAAATGCAAGATAACAAGCCAATAAATATATATCGATCAATTGCCATCCGTTAAAGAATTATGTGGAGCTAGTAGAGGGACCAATTGAACATATATAACTAGGCTCCCGTGAATCTGCATGATCATTATTCTATACCAAATAACTCAATCACGTGATCACTAATTTCAGAGTCACACCACTATAAACTTAAAACTGAACTCCCAATTATATACCGTATTACGCAAGCTAGTGATAAGCTATTATCTAATGACTTTGTCATATATAGAGAAACCTTCATATGATATCCATGATCAGTCTTAGGTAATAGTCTGTTCAACCTACTAATCAAGCTATCTTAAAGTTCTATTATACTACCGAATAAGAAAATAATTATTCACCATATGTGAAAAAGAAGTCATCTGCCTAGTCGACGACCCAAGACCTTGTCTATTTTCACATCCAATATAATGTCTTTAACAGGATACCCTTAACTCCTTATTAAAGTTATAATTCCAATATCTATAAACAAACCCTCCATTGTATACAAGTCATGTACCTAACAAACCAATCTATAAGCTTACTATCTATGAGATGCTTTAGCCATTATAACATCAAAGTACATAAATCATGTATATGAAGTGATTTATCTACTCAAGATCAAGATCATTGCATAATGAATGTCAAAAGTGACATGATCTGCTCAAGCAAACTACGCAGATCAATTACACTTTAGTCCCGGTCCAATATATCACCACCAAGCAATAAATCTATATCTTTACTCAGGAGTCAAAGCTCCGGACAATCAAGACAAATCGTCCCCCAATTGACTTTAGACAACATAATAGTCTTAATATGAATTAGATACTCGGTCTAACCGTATAAACTACGAACCATAATTTTGACTACTTACTTTGGAACATTGTCTTCTTGTATATAAAAATTCATTTTATACAACATTCTAATTGTTTAACACAAACTGTCAGTGAGTTATATTTGCTTACATTTACTTTAACATGTAAATAGAATGAGGACATACAGAAATATAATGAATAACTTCTAAATATAATTTTATTATCCAGTTCAAAATAAATAAAATATATTAAAATTTCTTTTCTGCTTATGACACTCCTAACATTCTTTGCAACTACAAAACTCGAGGACGAGTTTTCTTCAAGAGGAGGGGATTGATGCAGCACATGATCATCAATGTCCATATTAGTAACCTATTTTAAGTTTATTTACTTTCCTATTCTACATCAGATTGATTTTCTAGTTTCCAATTATCTTTGTTTCCTATGTAGATTGATTTTCTAGTTTCCAATTATCTTTGTTTCCTATTTCTAGTTCCGTATATCAGTCATTTCCTTTAATTTTGCATTACAAACATTATTGAAAGGCTTATTGTGATTATTAGAACAAGTTTAATATAATTTATCATAATTATTTTCTAAATTTCAGATCCTATTGTGATCTTTGTGATTGTTCTTTAGTGTTATTCTGTTTTATTTTGGAAACACACCTTCCGCTGCACCATCGAGATGGACGTGGGAAAATGAGCTCGATCTTGGAAGATAATTTTTCCATTATTGTTGTTTGCAAAAGAGACCAAACCAACATTTTTTTTTCCCGAAAGGTAAATTTTTCTTGGACAGTTTTGTTGTACTTTTCTTGTTCTCTCAACCATTGATTAGAATTGCAAAATATGGATTCTGCAAATTTTATTTTGAGTTTCCTTTTTCTTTTCCAAAAAAAATAATTATAATTTGCACAATTTCTTTCCTATTTCCTTATTTATTTATTCTTCTTAAAAAAAAATGTTTTCTATCCTTATTCAAGTGTTATTTTACAAAAGTACCCTTATAAATGTCTCCGTCTAATGTAATTCCATTAGTTTTAAAACGCAAGGTAGACGAAAGGATCAAGTTATACTATTTTAATTAGTTTAAAGACCAACAAATAGAAAAAAACAATAATAAATTTGAGAACTAAATGATAACTTCGTAAAGAGTTTAAGAAATAATGTGTCAACTTACCTAAAATTTTATTAATAAATATTGTAAAGTGACAATATAACAATTAAATTAATAATACATTATAAATCTTTTCAACTACCCTAACTTTTGCTGATTCATATCTTAGAAATATTAAAAACAAAACTAACAAAAAAAATCATATAAAACTATAATCCTTTTTATTTTTCATATTTGTTGTTACCCAGAAAGTATTTAGTTATATCATTGTATTTATATTACATTATATTGTAATACACTAAATATAATATATATTTAAATATTTTATATTTATATTACATTTTATAAAATATAATATAAATTTAAGTTGTTACTGGGCAAGATAAAATATATAATGTAATTAATAAAAATAAATAAAAATAAAAATAATAATAATTATATTTTATATAAAATTTAAAAATATTTATAATATTAAATATACTAAATATATATTCAATCATGTTACAATGCAATGGAAATTGGATGGTATTTCCAAGTGCCACTCATACTCACTTAATCCTTTCTTGCCAAACATGGTGAAAAGGAAAATTGTTGAAGGTTGTGAGCCCAACTGGTGATGTGGGAGCGAGTAGAACGAAAGTGCGAGTAGAGCATTCGCATTTGGTGCCCTAACTTTCCCATCCAAACTCCAGAGCTTCTCCTACTCGCGACCCCAGTTGCTTGTCTGATTCATTTCATTCACTTCAAGTAATTTTTTCTCTATTCCTTTTATTTGCTTCATTAATTTTCCCTTTTCAAACAACGCAATTAGTTGTTTAATTGTTGTGAATTCCATGCCCTCTTTCTTTATCTCCGTTCTTCCTTTTTTTTTTTTTTTTTCCTGAAGAACCTTTTAACTGAATAGAATTTTTTTCCCCCTCTTCGTTAGTCAAATTTTATACCATATACCATTTCATTTCTAAAACTCAAAGGCAACAAAACCTTGAATTGAAAGAAGAAATTAACAATTTTCTTAGAAATGCTCTCTTTTGTTTTCCCTTTTGATACATGTGTCTGTGTGTGTGTGTGTGTGTGTGTGTTTTTTTTTTTTTTTGTTAGTATATTAAATTAGCAATCCTTTTCTGTTTTCCATTGATGGGTATTTAGTAAAATTCAGAGAAGTATTATTCAGTTGGGTTTTATGGCCCATTTGTTAAAGAAAGAGATTTTTATATAACTCACCATGTGAATTTGATATGGTTCCTACATTATTAAATTAACTAATGTGATATTACAGGAACAACATTCAAAATTTCCATACTTTTTTTGTGTTTGATTTAGTTGTGAGTTGCTTTAGATGATAACATGGACTTTTAATGAATAGGTCATTTTGTATTAGTTCTGCATTTCCAGAAATTTTTTTTTTTCTGTTTGATTTAAATGTGATCATTGTTAGTTGATAATATGTGGTGTCTAGATGGTTTTGGGATCACTTTGATCCATTTAATGAATGTGATTTTCATTCTTGGTTTTTCAGGCTCATGTCTGAATAATTTGCATTTTAGCAAAAAGAATTTTGATTCAATGGGGATAGATCTTGAACAGCCTTCTGGAGAATATCATAAAAGAGATAATAGACAAAACGCGAATGTCGTTATGGTGGATGATGTGGATAAAGGACTTTATAGAGATCCAACTAATATGAATTCACATAGCTCAGCTAGATATAGAAAGGATAACATAGGATCAAAGGCAGAAATCGTATCAGATAAGGGTAAAAAATCACTGACAGGGGTAGAAATAAACTTGAATTCGTCAAAAAGTTTAGAGCCTCATGATGGAATGGAGTTTGAATCAAAGGAAGAAGCTTTTTCGTTCTATAAAGAATATGCGAAGTCTGTGGGTTTTGCTGGGGTAATAAAGGCAAGCCGTCGATCCAGGGTAACTGGGAAATTTATTGACGCCAAATTTGCATGTACTAGATATGGGAGCAAGAGAGAATCTTGTGCAGATGAAACTCCAGATGGTGTCTCAAATGCAGATGGAACGATGTTCCCTGTTAAGAGAAAGCGAGGTCGTGTTAATCAATCGTGGGAGAAAACAGATTGCAAAGCGTGTCTGCATGTTAAGAGAAGGGATGATGGCAGATGGATTATCAGTAGTTTCATTAAAGAGCATAATCACGAAATTTTTCCTGATCAAGCCTACTACTTCCGGGGGCATAGGAATTTAGAATTAGGGAGTAGTGTTACTGATGCCTTGCATGCTATCCGGGCAAGAACCAAAAATATGTACGTTACAATGTCCAGACAGTCTGGTGGCTACAAGAGAAATGAAAGTCGAAAGGTTGGCGGACTAAAACAATTACAAGGGGGACAAACTTTGGCTTTAGATGAAGGTGATGCTCAAATTATGCTTGACCATTTTATTGATATGCAAGATGAGAATCCGAACTTCTATTATGCCATAGATCTAAACAAAGGGCAACAGTTGAGAAATGTTTTTTGGGTTGATGCCAAAGGAAGGCTTGATTATAGCAATTTTCGTGATGTAGTACTTTTTGATATCACGTATCTCAGGAATGAATACAAATTACCACTTGTGCCCTTTATCGGTGTGAACCATCACTGTCAGTTCCTTCTTCTGGGATGTGCATTACTTGCTGACGAGACTAAATCAACATACTTGTGGCTTATGCGAGCATGGCTTAGAGCAATGGGTAGACAGGCTCCACAGGTGATACTTACGGATCAAGACAGCATCTTGAAAGAAGCAATTGCGGAGGTTTTTCCCGATACTCGACATTGTTTTTGTCTTTGGCATATTATGAATAAGATTCCTGAGAAGCTCGGCTATGTGATAAGGCAACATCAAAAGTTTATGGTTAAACTTAACAAATGCATTTTCAAGTCTTGGACAACCGAACAGTTTGAAAAAAGATGGCAGAAGATGGCTGATGGGTTTAATTTAAGAACTGACCTATGGTTTCAATCCTTGTATGAAGATCGTGAACACTGGGTACCATCATACATGAAAGAGATTTTTTTTGCAGGGTTGTCGACGACCCAGCGATCAGAAAGTATAAACTGTTTCTTGGACAAGTACATGCAGAGGACAACTACATTAAAAGAGTTTATGGAACAGTACAGATCAATTCTACGAGAGAAGATAGAAGAGGAAGTAAAAGCAGACTTTGAAACCTGGAATAAACAACCAGCACTGAAATCTCCCTCACCGTTTGGGAAACAAATGGCAGCAATTTACACTCATGCAATTTTTAAAAAATTCCAAGTTGAAGTTTTGGGTGTGGTTGCTTGTCATCCAAGGAAAGAAGCTGAAGATGGAGAAACGAAAACTTTCAGAGTTCAAGATTTTGAGGAGAATCAAATTTTCATTGTGGAGTGGAATGAAATAACCTCAGACGTTTCTTGTTTATGTCGTTCATTTGAATTCAATGGCTTTATTTGTAGACACGTGATGATTGTTCTACAAATGTCCGGTGTACATAGCATCCCTTCTCAGTGTATATTGAAACGTTGGACAAAAGATGCAAAGAGCAGACAAACATTTGGAGAAGGATCAGGTGTGGTTGAATCTAGGGTTCAACGCTACAATGACATATGCCAACGGGCGTTTAAATTGAGCAATGAAGGGTCTTTATCTCAGGAGAGTTATGATATTGCATTCAGTGCACTTGAAGAAGCTCTGAGAAAGTGTGAAAGCATCAATAACTCAATTCAGACTTCAATACAACCAAGTTCACCTTCAAGTCATGGTCGGCGATGCTTTGAAGAAGGGAACCAAAGTAGCAGGACTGGCGATGAAAATAAAAAGAACAGTGCATCTAAGAAAGGACAGGTTAGTTGAGCATTTGGTGATTATTATGCCCATATATTCGTTTTGATGGAAATTGTTTTTGTGGTTACTTAATATGGAGGTCTGTGTTCTTATATTAGATAGATTCAGAGCCAGAAATCATAGCTATTGGGATTCAAGAAAACTGGCAGCAAATGGTAGTAATCTTTTCCTTGTTTTAAAACTATGGTTTTGAAATGCGTACCCAAATTATAATAGTGATATGTGGGTAAATGGCCTTCCATAGTGAATGGCTTAAGTTCTGTAAAATTAGCAATATGGCCATTTTTTAAAAATGATCGATTAGTGAACTGATTGTCCATGGTTAATATGTATATTTTCACAGATTAACTCTGGTCATTGATTGACGGTCAATTTTCTAAATAAAAAAATAGGTCATTTGTTTAAATAAGCATTTAAAATTTGCCTATTTACCTAATTTTTTCATCATACTATGAAGGGATGATTTAACTGGGCTATTTACTTGCTATACGAGCAAAACCTGCCCTTGAATGTTCTTATAAATTACAAGACAGCATGGTATAGTATGGTGTAGTGGAAAATATAATCAATGGAACTGGGAAACTCTGCTGTTCTTTTAACAAGTTCTGTGTAGTGATTATATAGATGAATGTTCCTAATGTTTGCTTATGCATGCGTGTAATTTTTTTCTTTTCTGTTTTAAGGAACAAATTAACTCAAGAGCTCCAACTCTCGATGGCTATTTTGGCAGTCAAGAAGCTGTTCAGGGAATGGTAAATTGTTCTTCCCAGTTAGCAATATAGCCATATACTTGGATTCCTAGCGAAGGAGTTGTGAATCTTGTTCATTTACCCTAATAGCTTAAACTTTGGATTTTGTTGCAGAGCCAATTAAACCCAATGGCTCCAAACCGTGATGACTATCATGGCAATCAGCATGGCGTACAATTATTGGTAATGCACTTTGGCAGACTTGGATGATATTATCTTTTTGATGCTACTGAGTCATCTTAACGATGACCTTTTTTTGTCTCAGGGACAATTGAACTCACTTGCACCTATCCAACAGGCACATTATGTAGCTCGACAAAGAATGCATGGCATGGTATGGCGATATTCCACTTGTTATTTTGTAAAAGTTGCAGTTCTATAGAATTTTGTTTCTGAGGATCATTTTTCCTTTGTTTGACATGGTGAAATTGTCTTGTATCCTTGTGTGCTTGCAGGGGCAGTCACATTTCAGACCGCAAACTGCTCCAGGTTGTTTTGATGTACAGGATAGTTTGCAAGACATGGTATGTTAATCTTCACTTGGGATTCTCACTTTTTTCTTTTATATGGTTCTTCACAAAATTTTCGAACTCGTTCCAGAACCAGTCTAATATGGGATCCACGCAGCTGCCCGGCCTGGAATCAAAACTTTTACATTCAAAGCAGCCGTCTTGTTAATCACTTTTGTTGCTTCTCTACCTAACATTAGTTAAACTACATGACTTTCGTTTTAGCAAATTCCAAATGCTGTATTCACTTAGCAAACTTTTGTCCTTAAATCAAAATTTGGTATCGGGTTTCCAAAGTACTCTAGCTATATAGCAACTGTAAAGTTCTGAGCTTGTTTCTTCTTGTGGAAGGTAGTTATAGAACCGTACAAGATCCAGCTTCGTCGGCATTAAATAGTTATATCCATGGCATTTAACGTTATACTACTCGTCCACATTTAAAACTTACCTTTGTATGTATTAGTCCAGTTGATGAGTAGTTTTCTAGTACTCTTTCAGCTCTCAGAGTGGTACTTCATGTAGTTAACTTTGTATGTATTATACCAGTTGATTAGTTTTGTAGTCCTCCTTTACAGCTCTCAAAGTGGCAGTTCATGTTGGTAACTCTGTGTGTGTGTATAAATTCTTATAAAATGTTTATTTTATTTATATTCAAGTTTTTTCTATTCCTTTCTCGGCGCTTGAAAGTAATACCTTTTCTTGTCGCAGACATGAATTTATTTACGACCTATAATTGGAAGGGACACCATTTCTATGGTAAATAATAATGAAGATCAAACGAAAGCCCAACAAAAACACAAGAGCAACATTTTTTTTTTAATTTATTGGATAGGTTAATGAATGGTGGAGTTGATTAATCTTAAAATGACATGCTACTTCGACTCTGGCACAAGGTTCTTTTTCCTCGAGAAATACAGATGTGAAATGCCTTGAAATTTTGCATTCAATGCCATTCTTTTTCTTGTTATATGTACTCAAAATGTCAAAGCAAAATACTAATATGCATTAAACTTTTAGAAAACCATGAGAGAGCAAATGAGTCCTCTTCGTTATTGGGAAAGATTGTCTTCAACACTCGTAGTTTGTTAAATAACCTTTTTACACTGGAGCCAATATGATCTTTCTCTTGTGTTCTTACTTTGTTTTGCTAATCAAAAATAGGATTTTATTGGTACCGTTCCACCCCATCTTTGTCATTTATAAAATTAATCTCAAGACTACCAATAAAGGTTTAACCTAATTCTACATGTTCGACGGACTTAATTTCGCACAAACAACCATCAATCCAATGCTGCATAACAAGATCTATATTTAGATTGTATTGTACCTGAGAACGTTACGAAGGAAAAAAAAAAATGAAAGGCATCTTTATTGTTGTACCTAATCCGTTGGTAGTTTTTGTGCTCTTGATGTAAAGATTGGTGAGTTTCTAAAATGTAACACTAAGCCTCCTTTAAATTTAAAAGCTAAAAACATGGGAGAAAACCAGTAACTGCACATTATAAATGGTATTGGACGTGTGCGAGAGAAGAAATGGAAAAAAGAGAGAATTAGTGTAAAAAAATTAAACCAAGGGAATCCATATTAAGCCGATCTTTAAAATTGCCCCTCAAAAAGGACATCTCTAAATTATTAAGCCAGCTATAGTATTTTTTTTTTTTAATAAACGTAGAAGTTCAAAAATCCAAATAAGGATTCTCTCTAAATATTGTTAGATTTGTGTTTTTGTTATCCGAAAGCCGAGAAAAGTTAGTATGAACACAACAGAGACGTAGCTCATCTTGCATCTTGATGTGACAGTTAAGTAGCTGTTGGATTTGTTTTCGATAAAATATCAGCTTCAAGGTAAACAACATAATCCAGGACAACTGAAATGGGTGTGGCCTAGTAGTTAACACTCACGGTGAACTAATGATCTAAGGTTTGAGCTTTGAGTTATCCTTTTGAGGTATTAAATGTGAATATTTATTTCTTATTAGTCTAATACTCAATTGAATGCCTTCGATACAAATAAAATACCTAAGATTACATGAGACCTTATTACTAGATCATTCGTAGGACGATGACGAACTCTTCATAAAAAAATAGCCTGCATCATTTAGTGAGCGAATCAAACATTCCTATTAACATTTGAAACCCTTTTGATCACATCCAGGAGATATGCTAATGCTGAGCCTTTTACTATAAAAAAAAAAAAAAAAGAAAAATGGTAAAAATAATCCCAGCATTAAGCCGCAGACCATGAAACCAGTAAAGAGAATGGAACACTTACCGCTGAGACGGGGCCCATAATAAAACATAGAACAAAAATAGAGATATTCGGGTATTTGACCCGCAATTTACAAAGCGCGCACGGGCAGGAAATTCTAGTGCGCATGATTGTTTCAAACAAAAAAGACAAACTCTAATTCTGATACTTCCGTATTAAATTTCGTTTTCAGAAATTAACTACCAAACATAATCTAAAACTGGAAAAAAAAAAAAAAAATTAAAAAAGCAAAAAACAAAAAACCCAAAACAAAACAAAACAGAAAACAAGAACAACAACAACAACAACAACAACTAAAAGCAAATCTTTTATGTTTGAATCCTATCCAGGACTCGGTAGCTCAACATAGAAATAAAACTTTGTGATATTACCTTATTCACGTGCATTTCTTGGCATTATAGAAATGACATGGACAAATTTGATTAGTACATGAAACAAAACCTAAGAAAATATATTCCTCGTTTTCTGAAAGAGGAGCAGAAAATTGCAAAAAAGCCTCTGCCTCTTCGCGTTCTTGATCACAAAATGTCAACTCAGCAGTGAACACAACTAAAATTCAACTGCAAAAATTTGAAATTTGTTTCATTTGAATTAATGTAATTTCAAAGAGACAGGTATGTCTAGAAACGTAAACTGATTTTGGCAAATACCAAAGAGGAACAACATCCATGGCAGAACTTCGATTTCATTCTAGAACGACTTTGGCTCCGAGGGCTTTCAGCTTTTCAATTATCTGCTCTCCTTCACCCTTCGACATGCCTTTCTTTAGGATCGCCGGTGTCTTCTCCACTAAGTCCTTTGCTTCCTTAAGGCCTAAATCGGTGAAGCTCCTAACCTCTTTGATAAGTTTGATCTTCGAAGCTGCCTCGAATGATTCCAATTTCAATTCAAAGACGGTCTTTTCGGGTTTCTTCTCATCCTTGGCTGCTGTTGGTGCTTTCATTGCCATCCCGGCTAAGCTAGCAGCTCCTGGTTTCATAACTCCCACGGCAGGCGGTACCTTCATTCCCCTTTTTTGCATCAAAATGGAACCCAACTCTGCAACTTCAGCCAGTGTAAGTCCTGATATTTCATTGACAAGCCTGAAAACACGCTTCGTTGGAGGACTGCGATGCTCCGAAGGATCAAATGTTGCTGGATCATAATCAGTAGGAAGCCTCCTCTGGTCAAACTCCACTTCTTCCTCATCTTCTTCTTCTTTCCTTGCAGGTTGACCATAGGTTTTCCATAATCCATTTAAAATACCTGGATTTATCGCCACTGCTGTAGAGAGAAATGGTTTTCTGTAAAGCCCATTGGGCAAATGACGGTTCAATCTTGAGACTAAGCTCATCTTCAGCTCTGTAAAGTCTTTTCTTCAATAAATAGAAAATCGGCCTAGAAGATATCCATCCTTGCACCTCTCACAGTAACAACTACGTGGACCTTCAATCAAAAAGGACAAAAAGAAAGAAGCAATAAGAATAAAGAAGTTAAGGTCAATAAAAAGAGTAACTTAATGTCTAGTACTGAAAAAACAAACACCAAATCTATCAATAATGGGAAGGGAAGCAATAAATAACAAATTTGCAAAATAGAACATATCAGTGCAAGAACAGGCCTCTATGAATGGTTCAATCCACTTTATTTCTCGAACCGAGAGATCCATGAGCCAGGATCCTAACGCATATAGATTAAAACCGTCTACAGGAACAAATGCAAAATTTCGTTTCTGAGCGGAAGAGCCATTTTCATTTTCAAGTAGTGTTGGATGTATTACGTATTAATAAATATTTGATTTATTGGTCCAAGGCTATCGACGTACGGCAGTGTAACCTAAACAAAAGCATCAATACATTACTTATTATTCATTTTTCCCAGAGAAGAGATAACAAATTAATTCACAATCCAAGTGTTATGAATAGCTTCAGCTAAGCCAAAATGTCTAAAGCCATACAGTAAAAACAAAAGCAAAAACGAAAACCACTAAAGAAATTCTTGAAGAACGATCTCATTTCCTCAATTTAATGCATCCAATTCAAAATGAAACTCCTATCTTTTATACTACACTAATACTACATGCCTCGGTGGTAATACTATATGGATACTGTACTAACACTATATGAAAATCAAGCAACATCACAACATTTCCTTAAAATAATAATTTTAAAAAACCACTCAAATCCCTAGTTTGCCTAATTATACAACTGAACGTCAAATTTAACTCAAAGAAGCCGAGAATATATGATAAATGGATCAAAACCCTAGTTTCTTTATTTTACAAGCAGACGTCAAACTCGAAGTCAGTGAACAAGTAGATTCCACATCCACGTAACATTTTTTTTAAGTAAAACTCAAGAAAACAATGATCACGAAAGCATAAGAAAAAGTACCTAAAAGTGTGGCAGAGGAAGAAGAAGAAGAAGAAGAACCAAGCAGATGTTATATATATATATATATGTGTGTGTGTATAGAGAGAGAGAGAGAGAGAGAGAGGGGGGGGGGGGGGGGGGGGGGGGGGGGGGCCGTGACTGTAACAGGGAGTCCGATATGACAAGTCTTAAGGTGAGGTGGGCTTAAACGCAGAGAGGGCTGTTCAAAACAACCGACGACCGACGATAACCGAGCATACCTACCGAAACCGCCGGAGAAAAACCGCTCGGCCTGTGAACGTTTCTGATGTTTTCCCTTTCCGATCTTCCCTGCAGTACCGCCGACGTTGGTGTTAAGTTACTTCTGATTACTGAAGGCGTACTCTGTTCTCTCTCTGATTCTGATCTTCCAACATCTAAGAGAAAGAAGATGAAGAAATGAACCCTAAAAGGCCGTTAGCCCAATCCCATGTGCTTAATTTTTTAATGAAAAATTAAATTATAGGGGAGTAGGTGGTAAACGGGTCAAAAATTGATTTTAATAAAAATTTATGGTTGAAAAGAATTAAGTGGCTAGTAAATAGCATTAATTTAATAAATTATAATTTATATATAATTAAAATTTTTAAAATACCTTTTATTCAAAAAAATCTTAAGTTCTAAATTATTTCCTCAAATCTCATCCTTTATTTCACGGTTTGGTTTAGGGAAAAAAATAAAGAAAATCCTTGTTAAAGAAAAGCAAGAAATCAGTGATCCTTTTCGAGAAAAGTTGAGAAAATTTCCTTTCTACAGATAACTACTCCGTCAACGATCTTACAGTCAAAAAAATCTCCTTCTAGTTGCATGATTACGACTTCAACAATTTCAAAGTTTTTCTCCTTCCAGTCGGTGATTTCTCCATCAACGATTTGAAAGTTAGTTTCTCGAGAAAATCTCCTTCCTATTAGTGATTACTCCATCAACAATTTTAAAGTCATTTTCTTGAGAAAATTAGAAAAAATTTCAAAAATCCAGAAATCCAATTCTCCTAATTCAAAGGTAATCTTTCAAAAATCATAATTATCAAAAATTTTCCTAACATTCGAACATTCCCGAAAACAAATTTCTTATTAATGCAAAAAGATTTTCGTAAACAAAATTAATCAAATAAAAAAAAATCATCGATTATGGTTCACAAAAATATTTAGGGTTGTGGGTAGTAAATTTGATTTACTAATGCTCTCGACTTATAATTTCTCCAATTTCTGTACTCTATTTTCTTAGTTTAAATTTTTCATCAGTAGAAAGTCTTCATTTTATTAAATTTTTTTTTTGGTCATTTACATGATTAACGTAAAATCATATATCTTGAATTGATTTTACTATGTTATATTTAAACTGTGACGTCTCGTGCCTTGAGTGGTCCAGACTGTCACTTAAAACTACTACTGATGCTTAAACTTACTTGAGAGCTATTCTTACTTTCTTAAAGAAAAGTTGCTTAACTTATATAGCTTGAAAACTATTACTTGAACTTACTTATTTAATAATATAATTTTTAGAGATTTTTTTTATATATATATATGCACACGTTTTTACTATTCACATACATATTAACATACACCATACAAATATAATAAGGTCTGAATGAAGCTGAGATTAAATTATACATACATATTTATGAAACTTGTTTAACTTGTTACTACTCAAAAATATAATATTTACTTAATACTGTGCGGGAGTCAAAATTTGTGGTGGTATCTACAACCTCGCCCTCACATCCGGCTCTGCCGCCATCACCGCCCATTATGGTCTAAGCCATAGGTCACTTACCTACAGCATAAATACACACTGTGAGCTTTATGTCTAATAAGTACAACATGTCGTCTGCAAAACAGTTTAAATCATAATACATACTTAAAACATATAAACATACCATGTACCAACATGTACCACACACTGAATCGTACCATATATTGGATGCGAAACCAAAGCACCACATAGAACTGAATACATAATTGAAACATCACATACTGGATGTATAACAGAAAATATCATGTAACTGAATGCATATCTACTATAGCTGGAAGCATGCTGTAATTATAACTAAGGCATAACGTGAACAATGCATGAACCGATTATGCTCATATTATGCTTCAATATTCATTATCTTTCCTATGTTTAGCTGAGGACCCGTGTGTCAGTACCGAATGCGCGCGGATCACTAGAAACGTCCGTGAACACAAACTTAAGAGCCGTCAACGGAGGCTCATCATACTTAAACTTGAAAAACTTCTTTAAGCGGGAGAGGCCGGTACAACACGCTTAATTATTACCCAATTGTTTATCTGATCTGATATCTCCATGCCATAGGCTCTACTAAGCTTTTCCCTAATCGTACATGATAGGGATCTAATGGCATCAAACTCATGCTTTCATGAATCTACGCGATTATGAAGCTATATGCTCTTATAACATGCTATGCAACAACTGTGCATGATTTGCATGCTTAACATAGTGTAAAAACATTATTTTAAATTCATTTTTGCTCATGCTGTAGGCAGAGTTATACTTACCTGTTAGTGGATAGTTTATACTCTCGCCTTCATCACAATACAGGTACCTTCTTATAATCATAATGCATTTCGTTAACATTCGCTCTTAGATCACTGTGGTCATTAGTGACGCCTCCGATTCCGATCACCCGCAATTGTCATGAACCGACTCTATCGTCGAACAAGACAGCTCGTGTGCCAAAACTGGGTTGTTAATTTAAAACTCTTTTTCTAATACTTTCATCTCTTAGGGCCAGAAAATTTTTCCCATAAATTTTTTTCTTTTTAATACATACTTTCTCCAAAAGAAAGCTAAATATAAAAACCAGGTAAAATACAACACTAACTTCTAGTTGTCCTTTTTGAGTACAACATAATGTATAATATACAAAATATTTATACTGTATGTATTTTCTTTTCATAATCTCTTCAATTCACTAACTTTGAAAGCTCAGCGGAAAACTTATGGCAGGATCAAGTCCACAGTGAATTCCCTATCCCTTGACACGCGCACATCCTGCCGCCATCCATATATCTACTGGACATGTTTCTTACTTGCAACATGAGCAAACTAGTGAGCTAACGGGCACAATAAATTCAAATATACTTAGTAAGAATCATACAGATTCAAAAACATTGAAAACTCAATCTCTTATAAATAGTAACTTTGACATTTGATCGATGAATAGTAATTGTTACCATAATTGGTTACTATTCACATTACTTCAACTGGATACTATTCACACATCCTAAACGAAATCACTATACTTAGTATACTCTTCGGTTATGCTCAATTATGGTATTCATCATATTATTGATGGTTCATTTTCTATTTACTTTCTAGTATAGAGCTCTTTTTATGACAATACCATTATTAATCTTGCATGCTGACTGGGAGGGCCTAGGGAGCAACCCTCGAGTTTCGGCCTCCACAGCCCTTATATCCCCGTAGGACCTGAGAGACCTCCATCAATATGTTGGAGGGACAGTATGCCTTAATGGTTTTTATTACCATCTTTCAATTATAATTTTGATCAAGTGACATTAATCGTCACCTCAAGGTCACTAACCTCCATCGCCTATAGGCCTTACATAATCTCTTTTCTCATTATATGGGATATGTTATACTAACTAATCCCCAAATGTCCATAGAACTTTATTCCTAGTGTACATCTAGTACATAATAAAATATCACAGTATTTCATGTTGCAGACATGAAAATGCTTGAACTTACCAATACTACGCTAATGTCCACTTTCGGAACTCCTCCGCAGTTCTATCTCTAATTTGACTTCCTACAGACATAACATTGTCTGTCAATATTCTCTATAAATTATCACTTTAAATATATTTACTTTGTGATAAATTTTTACAAAGTATTTTAATTCATTATATGGTACACGGTCTGTAACACGCCTGTATCCCTAACCGTGTACCTCTCGGTTTTATTTTACACGGCTGTGTTTCACTGTACACACCCGTGTACTATTTAAACTCTAAATTTTTAACCTTAAAATCTCCATTTTGGATTCTAGAATTTTATTTAAGTTATTCTAGATCCTTTACGGTCCTTTCCGAGTCTTTTGGAAATTTTTGGTCAAAATGACCATTTTGCCCCTATCAGGTCTTGGGACCGTAACTTCTCCGTTCTATCGTTTTTCTTAATCTTTCTAAGCCCAATTATCTTAAAATAACATTTCCTAGGCTTCGGTATCATTTTACAGCTTTTTAGTGCTAAAAACCCTAATTGTTCATTTTCCGACCCTCGATTACTATTCATCCGTCACCTAGGATCGTTTCTCGTTTTTCGAGCGTTTCAGAGCCTCAAATAGCCATTTCACTATTCTTGAAATACTTTTTATCCCGTCCCCGACCCTCGGTCCTCGAGAGGCTCAGGTTTCCTATCCCGACCTAATATTTTTCCTTGTTTCCCAAAATACCCCTAATATGAAATTTTTTTTCCTGTTTTAGACATTTTAGACATTAAGAGTCGGTTTACTATTCTTTTTGGGTTGGTTTTCCATTTTCAATCCTAATCCACTTAGGGGTCCCGGTTTCCTTCCCGAGTCTAATATTTTTACCCCTCGTTCCCCGAAATGCCCTTATGCCATTTTAAAAATTTTGACAGAATTTCTGCTTATATTTTAAGGTTTCCCCGGCGTCAGGTACTGTTAGGAAATGCGCTAAGCATTAGAGACATTTTGATGTATTTATTTTGAACTGGATAATAAAATTATATATAGAAGTTATTCATTACATTGCTATCTGTCCTCGTTTTATTTACATGTTAAAGTAAATGTAAGCAAATATGGCTCCCTGACTGCTTGTGTTAAACTGTTAGAATGTTACATGCAATGGACTTTTGTATGCGAGAAGATAATGTTCTAAAGTAAGCGGTCTAAATTATGGTCTGTAGTCTATGGGGTTAGACCGAGCATCTAACTCATGTTAAGACTATTATGTTGTCTAAAGCCATGGTGGGGACGGCTTGTCTTGACTGTCTGGAGCTGGACTCCAAAGTAGAGATATATATATGTTGCTTGGTGGTGACATATTAGACCGGGACTAAAGTATGATTGATCTACTAAGTCTGCTTTGAGTGGATCGATATGCTTTTGATGTTCATTGTGCAGTAACCTTAGTCCTGAGTAGATAAAGAGCTTCATGTATATGACTTGTGTACTTTGATGTTCCAATGGCTAAAGCGTCTCAGAGGTAGTAAGCTTATAGACCGGTTCGTTGGGTGCATGACTTGTATATAATGAAGGGTTTGTTTACAGATATCGGAATCATAACTCTAATAAGGAGTTAAGGGTATCCTCTTAAAGGCATTATACTGAATGTGAAAATGGATAAGGCCTTGAGTCGTCTGCTGGGCGGATGACTTCTTATTCACATATGGTGAATAATCATTTTCTTTATTCGGTAGTATAATGGAACTTTAAGATAGCCTGATCAGTAGGATTAAATGGACTTTGGCCTAAGGCTGATCATGGATATCATATGAGGGTTCTGCATACATGACAAGATCATTGGACGATAGCTTGTCACAAGCTTACGTAATACGGTATATAATTGGGAGTTCAGTTTCATGTTTATAGTGGTGTGACTTTGAAATTAGTGATCATATGATTGAGTTGTTCGGTAAAAAATGATGATCATATGGATTTGCGAGAGCCCGATTATATATGTACAATTGGTCCCTCTACTAGCTCCACATAATTCCTTAATGTTTGGCAAAATTGATTTATGTATGCTATTGGCTAGTTTATTATGCATGGATGGTGTTGACATAGGATTAGGATGGTCGACAAGATTCTCTCCGGTTGGATTCAGATTTTGTTTTGGATAATAGAGTATACAATTATTTGAACTCTAAATAAAGTTGCCATGATTTTATTTGAGATTGGATTGGAGTTGTAGGAAATTATCCATGAGAACAAGAACTTGAAATACAACTGTTTTGTGGATTTTGAAATTTGAATTTTGAAATTTGAAATTTGAATTTGAAATTTGAATTTGAAATTCGAATTTGAAATTTGAATTTGAAATTTAAATTTGAAATTTAAAATTTGAAATTTGAAATTTGAATTTGAAATTTGAAATTCAAATTTTGAATCACAGTCAAAGTGGGATTCGAATTTCTTATGGTAAATCCATAAGGAATGAAATTCGAATTTGACTTGGATATAGAGAGGAAAATCTTGTTAGAATCCTACTTGAATTTTGAATTCAAATCCTAACAATAATGGACGAAAATTTTGAGGATTATCGTCATGGAATTTTTAGATTTTTGTGGATAAGGTTCAGGGAAAAATTCAAGTTTCAATCTCAGTTGAATTTGGATTCTCTCCTCCCAGATTATGGCCGAAAATTTGAGGAAGATCTCCTAGGAGATTTTCAGTTATTTTGGATAAAGATGAGATAAGATTCAAGCTTGAAAATCCTAGTGATATTTTGATTCTCCCTTATCCAAAAGTGGCCGAAATTATTTGGAGAATATCCTCTAGGATTTTCAGATTTTTTGGTTGAAAAAAGGGAGATAAAATTCTAGTTAAAATCTTGTTTGAATTTGGATTGGAATTATCCTAAAGTGGCCTAATTTATTGTTGGGATTTTCCCCTTGGAAAATTCAGATTTTATGCTTGTGGATAAGGGAGAATATCTTCTCCTAATCCAATTTGAATTCAGAGAATCACCTCATGCAAGTCTATAAATAGAGATCCTGCCACTCCAGTTCTCTTAGACCACAGACTCTCAGGTGAGTAGGCTTATTGTTGCATAACTCACCGTGATAATAAGTTCTTTAGAGATCTGGGTGGTCGGAAGAAGACTAGCAGTGTTAGCATACCAATCGAGGTTCAGAGTGCCCACACACTCAGCCATTCGGGAATTGGAGAATAGTAGATAAGGCTAGTTGGTTGAAGCCCTCCGGTCATTCTCCTCCTGCAAATTGGCGTCCTTGAGGTATGAGTTTTAATTGTTGTTGGTTTATTATATATGGCATCATGAGATATTTAACGATTTTGAAAAATTTTTATTGCTCCGCTGCACCACTCTGATACGTTTTTACCGATTTATTTCCTACAGGTATGCCTCAGAACGTTTGTACCTACCACGTACTATACCAGGGCCTATTTTATACAAAGTTTCCAAACTTTGTATAAAAATGTTCTACATAAATCAATATTCAAAAATCCATACACAACAACCAAAATTTTCCAAACTAGCCTTGGTTTATCATGTTAATTATCACCAAAGTTTTTCATCACAACATTTCAAATATCACATATCACTCTTAGGTTTTGTAATGTGTAAAACAACACTCAAAACCTAACAAAATTTTCATTCCAACCCTAGCATTAGCCACGGATTTTTCATGCAAATCACATAGAAAATTTTGCTTTCTTTCTTAGGGTTTTTATCAACATTCCATATTCTCATTCAACACTAAAAATTTCTCATTTTCTAGTGTTCATAACCCACAGATTTTAGCATGAAAATTCATCAAAAATTTCTTATTTCTTGATTCTAATTCATGCTTAATTCAACATATAATTAAATGAACATAAACACTAAACCAAATCATCAATTCCCAATCATTTTTCACACCACTAATGCCACAGATTTCTTATGGAAACATGCAAAATTTTTGCTTGTTTCTAAACCCTAAATCATGCTTTAAATTCTACAACATCAAACAAATCATATCATCAACAAAACAATAAATTTTCATTGTTTTTTCATTCTAAAAACCCACTGATTTTTACTAAGAAAATCAAAGAAAAATGCTTCAATTTCGAAGCTTACCTTAACTAGTTGATGGCTTGATGCTAGAAATGCAATGAAAGTTAAGTTTGGTGTGAAATTTAAAACAAAATTTTGGCTTAATTGGGGGGGAAGGCCACGGATTTTTGGCTGAAAAAAAGAGCAAGAGTTTGGCTTAGTTTTTCTATTTTTTTGAATGATTTTGAATGCCTATTTATAGGCAAAAGTCAAGGGTTTTTTAGCAAATTTTTCCAACAATTTGCTAATTGTTCAAGGATCAAAATGCAAATATTTTGGACCAAAAACCTAATTTTTTTCTTTCTCCCTTTCTACATGGCTGAATGGCCTTTTAGATAATTCTAATAATTTTTTTTATCATTTTGGCAAGATCTTAGCCATTCATCAAAAAGTGATCAAATCCTAACCATACATATTTTATCTTACTTTCCAAAACAAAGAAATAAAAATGGATTTATGACATCAATATGATGATGTCATCCTACTATTTATATTAATTCACTAAATAATTCATGGTCAAATTTTGACCGAAAATCAAACCGAACGAAACTTTACCTAAATTGCGTAGGCGGGTTCTGGGCACCTCCGGTGCGATCGGTTTATTTTATTTTGCTTCCATTTGGTCAGAATTCTTTACCATAAATTTCTATCGTTTTAGTGCATTTCGATGCATTCTCTAGGGTTTTTGGCTCTAATTTCGAACCGTCTCACCCAATTATGTCCGATAAAATTTTCCATCCCCGAACTCACTCACTTTAACACTGTCAGAACATTTTTACAATATTCTCAACAGTATTAAAACACAACTTTTACATATTTTATTCATTAAAATTAATACATATATACAATTTTAATCTACTCCGAGAGTCTAAAATTCCCGGTTATCACATTATCGTTAAGTTATATTGATCCTTATCGGTACTAACTACCCTCCTTTTAAGAGTTTGATTTTCTAATTTCTAATCGTGGTTAATTAATTTATTTTTCCCAATAAATTAATTAACGTCGCCCTACCTCTTCCTATCTCGGGTTTGATTGGTTAACCAGCTAATTAACTCACCGGTTACGTCACGTATTGACTGTTTAGCTTATCAGGTTACCTTTACCGATTTAATCAACCCAAATTTTATACTTAGCTTACACCTGTCCCTCGGGTCGTGCTATTCCGACATAGGGTTTGTTTTTTTACATTTCGAGATTTCGAATGGGCGGTTTACTAATCTTCAAAACATCCATCCTTCTTTCCCAGGCCTAGGTCACCGAGGGAGCTTGGGTTTCCATCCTGATTACATTTTTACCCCTCGTTTCCTAAAATACCCTTTTGTGCTATTTTAGAAATTTCGATAGCATTTTTGCTTAATTTTTGGGTTCTCGGCATTTAGAAAACGCCTCAAAACCATCTAACCAATTCTAATCTATCACGTACTAAACCAGAGGCCTAATTTTTACGTAAAAACTCAACTTTTTACATAAAAATATTCACATTTCCACATATTTTCTTTTTTCAACATTTCATCCATTTTTCTTATAATTTCTCAAGCCAATAATCCATAATTAATACATAATTATTCCAATAATAAAATGAGGAATAAAGGGATCAAAATCACTATCAAAATTGTTCTCATCGGCGATCAGAAGAGCCATTCAGTCGATCGCACAATCTTTGAATCGTCATTCTTCACTTTTGAAATTATGGTTAGCAAATCCGATGTCGCGGACATGTCTGGAACATCGAAAATAGGCCAGAATGTAGGAAAATAAATCAGTAAAAAACGTATCAGAGTGGCGCAGCAGAACAATAAAAATTTTTAGATCGTTAAATATCTCATGATGCCATATACAATAAACCAACAACAATTAAAACTCATACCTCAAGGACGCCAATCTTGCAGGAGGAGAATGACCGGAGGCTTCAACCAACTAGCCTTCTCTACTATTCTCCAATTCCCGAATGGCTGAGTGTATGGGCACTCTGAACCTCGATCGGTATGCTAGCACTGCTAGTCTTCTTTCGACCACCCAGATCTCTAAAGAACTTTATTGTCACGATGAGCTGTGCAACAATAAGCCTGCTCACCTGAGAGTCTGTGGTCTGAGAGAACTGGAGTGGCAGGACCTCTATTTATAGACCTACATGTGGTGATTCTCTGAATTCGAATTGGACTAGGAAAAGATTTTCTCCCTTATCCATAACCAAAAAATCTGAATTTTTCAAGGGAGAATCTCCACAATTAAATTCAGTTTTCTTAGGATAAATCCAATCTAAATTTAAACAAGATCTTAACTAGAATTTTATCCCCCTTTTTCAACCAAAAAATCCGAAATTTCTAGGAGAAAATATTCTCCAAATTTTCGGCCACTTTTAGGATAAGGAAGAATCAAAATTCCACTAGGATTTTCAAGATTGAATCTTATCTCAACCTTATCCAAAAATAACCGAATTTCCTAAGAGAGATTCTCCAAATTTTCGGCCACTTTTCAGGGAAGGAGAGAATCCAAATTCAACTAGGATTGAAGCTTGAATTTTCCCTTGAATCTTATCCACAAAATCCGAATTTTTCATTGAGGATTATCCTCAAAATTTTCGTCCACTTTTGTTGGGATTTAGATTCAAAATTCAAGTAGGATTCTAACAAGATTATCCTCTCCAAATCCAACTCAAATTCGAATTTCAAACCTTGTGGATTTTCCACAACAAATTCGAATCCTACTTAGACTGTGATTCAAAATTTGAATTTCAAATTTCAAATTCAAATTTCAAATTCAAATTTCAAATTTCAAATTTAAATTTCAAATTCAAATTTCAAATTCGAATTTCAAATTCGAATTTCAAATTCAAATTTCAAATTCAAAATTCAAATTTCAAATTTCAAAATTCAAAATTCAAATTTCAAAATTCAAATTTCAAATTCCACAAAACTGTTGTGTTTCATATTCTTGTTCTCATGGATAATTTTCTATAACTCCAATCCAATCTCAAATAAAATCATGGCAACTTTATTTGGAGTTCGAATAATTGTGTACTCTATTATCCAAAACAAAATCTGAATCCAATCGGAGAAAATCTTGTCTACCATCCTAATCCTGTATCATCACCATCCATGCATAATAAACCAGCCAATAGCATACACAAATCAATTTGCCAAACGTTAAGGAATTGTGTGGAGCTAGTAGAGGGACTGATTGGACATATATAATCGGGCTCCCGTGATTCCATATGATCATCATTCTTTACCGAACAACTCAATCATATGATTACTAGTTTCAGAGTCACACCACTATAAACCTGAAACTGAACTCCCAATTATATACCGTATTACGTAAGCCTGTGACGAGCTGCTATCCAATGACCTTGTCATATATGCAAAACCCTCATATGATATCCATGATCAGCCTTAGGTCAAAGTCCGTTTAATCCTACTGATCAGGCTATCTTAAAGTTCCATTATACTACCGAATTAAGAAAATGATTATTCACCATATGTGAATAAGAAGTCATCCGCCCAGTAGACGACCCAAGGCCTTGTCCATTTTCACATTCAGTATAATGCCTTTAAGAGGATACCTTTAACTCCTCAGAGCTATGATTCCGATATCTGCAAACAAACCCTTCATCGTATACAAGTCATGCACCCAACGAACCGGTCTATAAGCTTACTACCTCTGAGACGCTTTAGCCATTGGAACATTAAAGTACACAATTCATATACATGAAGTAGTTCATTTACTCAGGATTAAGGTTATTGCACAATGAACGTCAAAAGCAGATTGATCCATTCATAGCGGACTACGTAGATCAATCACGCTTTAGTCCCGGTCTGATATGTCACCACCAAGCAACATATCTATGTCTCTACTTGGGAGTCTAGCTCCAGACAGTCAAGACAGACCGTCCCCTCCAGGGCTTTAGACAACATAATAGTCTTAACATGAGTTAGATGCTCGGTCTAACCCCATAGATTACAGACCATAGTTTAGACTGCTAACTTTAGAACATTGTCTTCTCGCATACAAAAGTCCATTGCATGCAACGTTCTAACAGTTTTAACACAAGCAGTCAGTGAGCCATATTTGCTTACATTTACTTTAACATGTAAATAAGACGAGGACAGATAGCAATGTAATGAATAACCTCTATATATAATTTTATTATCCAGTTCAAAATGAATACATCAAAATGTCTCTAATACTTAGGGCATTTCCTAACACAGAAGACCATTCTTCAAATTTTTGGTAGCCGATCGCCGTTAATCGCCATCGACTCATCGTTGACCGGTGGCGGTATGGGCAACGGTGGACACCATTTCGTATATCTCAACGTGAGGAACCCATTTCTGATGTCAATTTCCCGAATTGGAGCTCCCATCGTCAGAAACGAACCCTCGAAAGGCGGACGACAGCGGCGAAGTCCGTTCTCCACCGTGCCTTCGTTGATTCTTAAAATTGACTTGGGCGTTTGAGTTTTGCCCTATTCTGAATGTTTTGAGACCGGTGGTATCGTTCACCTCCGTCGGAAATAGTGACTTCCACTGCGGTGACACGGTGGCTACGGTGAAGTCTTGGGCGGCGCGATCTAGAGGCCGTTGAGGTGAAATGAGACCTGGGTTTTGTTCTACTCTTCACCATAAATCTTTTGGGACTGGAATCACCTTTATCGAAGGTCCGACGGTGGAGTTACAGCATCGGGAAAAATCACACATTCCGGCGGCTTTGGGCGGCAGTGCGACTTCCTTCGGCGGCGGTTCCGTCGCATCGACCCACCGTTGGATTCAGTTCAGAGAGAGCTTTCCAATGGTACCGACGGTGTTGAAAACGGACACTGTTTTCGGTGGGCAGTTACTGTTCATTTCAGTGGTGTGGGAAGTGTAATAACCGGGAAATTTTACTATTCTCGGAATATGGTAAATTGCTTGTACATGATGAATTTCATGTTTAAAATGTGAAATGAATGATTAATATTGTGTAGAATGAGATAAAATGTTCTAACGATATTACAAATTAAGAATTCGGTGATGTAAAAGCATGCCGAATTGAGCTGGGGAAAAACAGTGAACTGTAAACCCTAGTAGGTGACTCAAGGTAAGCTGAGTGCACAAAAAGATAAAATACTGATAGTAGTGATTTTAGATGTGAGTGCGTGTGTGTGTTGCACACAATATCGAGAAGTTATTCTAAATGACCTCTTCTGACCTAAAATTGATATATTTAGATTCAGCATGTTCAAATTAGTCAATTGAGCATGAAAAGTAATATTTGACCCGGAGATATGCAGTATCAAGAAGTTGGTCAAGATGACATTTTCTTGATATAAAATTGATAAATTTGGAATCAGAATGCTCTAATTAGTCAATTAAGCGTAAAAAGTAGATTTTAACCGGGAAATATGCAGTACTGGAAAACGGGTCAAAATGATCTCGGATGAAGATAAAACTAATAAATTTGGGTTCAGCACGCCCAAATTAGTCAGTATAGCCTATCAGAATGCTCAAATTAGTTAATTGAGCACAAAGGTAATTTTTGACCAGAAATTCGCAGTACCGGAAACTAGTCAAAATGATCTCGGATGAAGACGAAACTGATATATTTGGATTCAGGACGCCCAAATTAGTCAGGATAGCTCATGTTGAAATTTTGGACAAAAAGTGTATAAAAGGTCGAAATTGCAAAAAGAGGCCCCATATTTTCATTATCTAGATTTTTCTCCCTCACACCTACACCGTCAGTGAATAGTAACTGACCACCATAAACATTGTTCGTTTTCGACACCGCCGGTCTCGTTGGAAAGCTCTCGACGAGCTGAGTCCAACGGTGTGTTGAATCGACGGAACCGACACCGGAGAACGCCGCACGTACCGCCCGAAGCCGCCGGTGGCTGGAAATTTCAAACGGCCGTATCTCCGCTGTCCGACCTCCAATCGACATGATTCCGGTCCCAAAAGTTTTATGGTGAAGAGGAGAACAAAACCCATAGCTCATTTCACCTTAACGGCCACCGGATCACCCCCCCCGAAGCCGCAACGTCGCCGTTGTGAAACTTGCCGTTTCCGGCCGAGTCGAGGGACACCGTGGGTGTCAAAATACTTAGAAGCTGATGGGGAACAAAAGCCCTAAGGTAATTGTGAGCAACAACCCTGGCACGGTGGAGATTCAATGCCGCCACCGTGGGTCGAGTTTTCAAGGCCGATTGTCAACGATCGGAGCCTCTAATGTTGAAATTGACACCACCAATGGACTCCTCTCATCAAGATCTTCAAGGTGGACACCTTCGTTGTTCGCGCTGCCGTCGTTCGCTGCCGGTCAATGCCGGTTAATGCGGTCAATGCCGGTCAAAGGCGACACGGGGGTGGAAAAATGAAGAATGGCCCGTTGGCCTATTTTTGACGTTCTGGACACATCCGCGGCATCAGAATTTCCAACCGGGATTCCGAACGTGAAGAATAGAGACAAAAAGTTTGCACGGTCGAGATCAAACGGTTCGTTTGATCACCGACGGGACAATTTCGGTAGCGATTTCGTTTCCCTTCATTCCTTATTTATGCATTGAAATGATTTATATGTAATTTGTATTCAAATTGTAAAAAGAAAAGAAAAAAAAAGAGTAAAATGAATGAAATGTCAGAAAAAAAAATGTATGGGAAATGTAAAAATTCTTACGTAAAAAGTTAAGTTTACGTAAAAATTAGGCCTTTGGTATTGTACGTGGTAGAATAAAATAGGCTAGATGGTTTTGAGGCGTTTCCTAAACGCCAGAGACCTAGAAATTTAGCGGAAATGCTGTCGAAATTTTGAAAACGGCACTGAAGGTATTTCGGTGAAAAACGAGAGGTAAATTGTGTTCGGTAATGGAAACCGAGTCCCCTCCATGAGTTAAGCTTAGAAAATGGGAAAATGAACCTTTGAGGAATAGTAAACCATCCCTCCGAGATTGTGAAAATGTAAGAGAATGGGAAAACCAATGTCAAGAGTATTTTAGGAAACAAAAGGTAAATTTGAGGTCGGGATGAAAACCCGAGCCCACTCGATGTCTAAGGCTCGGGATTAGCATAACAAATGTTTAAGGAGTAGTAAAATACCCATTTAAGGCTCTGAAACATGAAAAAAATGAGAAACGACCTTAGGTGTCAGAATAGTACCACCCGAGGGTCGGATGATCAATAGTCGTCTATGGAACAGCAATGGATGCTGTAAAAGTGTGTAAAAGCTTAAGAAATATTATTTTATGACATTTGGGCTTAGAAAATCCTGTTAAAAGTCACAGTGAGCATATGACGGTCCCGAGACCTGTCAGGCGCAAAATGGTCATTTTGACCAAAAATTTCCGAAAGGCTCAGAAAGGACCGTGAATGCCTAAGGATAGTTAAAATGAAATTATAAAAATAAAATTTGGGTCTTAAACCAACAAAAAGTAGGTTTATGATGAGAAATCAAATCAGGGGCAAAATGGTAATTTTGCTAAGAGTTAGTGTAAAAATGGAAAATGGGGCTTTAGATTCCTAAGACCATTTATGGGAAATAAAATGTAGAATTTTTATGTTTTACTAAATTTTGAACATGAAATGAAGATTTAGAATAATCGTGGTTATTCCGGTTATAGGAACCCGATCCAGACGTGGCAAAGGAACGTCTGCGGAGTCGGGGAAGGAAATGCTAGCGAAAGTATCGGTAAGTTCAAGCATTTAATTGGCTGCAACATGAACAGACTATTGTATGTCTGTTTTCATGTCAAGATGCGATGATGTAGATGTTATGAAAGTCATGTTATGAACTATGTGTTATGTCTAAGTCATATATAAATTGACTTGACATATTTATGTTGATGCGTTATATGCAGGAAGTTCAGACATTTAAATTTGTCTGTAACATGAAATATAGTGATACTGATTATGTACTAAGTGTACATTAGGTATTGAGTCCTATGAACATTTGGGGATTAGTTAGTATAACATATCCCATATAAAGAGAAAAGAGAGTATTAAGTCCTATGGATAATTGGGGATTAGTTGGTATAACATATCTCATATAAAGAGAAAAGATAATATGTAAGGCTTACGGGCGATGGAGGATAGTGACCTTGAGGTGATGATTGATATCACTTAGTCAAGACTATAAATTTAAAGATGGTAATGAAACCATTAAGGTGTACCACCCCTCCAACATAGTGGTGGAGGTTTTTCTCGGATCCTACGAGGATATCAGGGCTATGGAGGTCGATGTTCTAAGGTTGCTCCTTAGACCCTCCCAGTCAGCACACTAATAATCATCGGTACTGACATAAACAGAGCTCTAAACTAGAAATCAAATAGAGAATAAACAATCAATAAAATGATAAAAATCATAATTGAGCATAACTGAAGTTTACGCTAAAGTGTAGTAATTTCGGTTAAGATATGTGAATAGTATCTCATTAGGGTAAAGTGAATAGTAATCAGTTAAGGTAACTGTTACTATTCATTGATCAAAGGTCAAAGTCACTATTCATGATGAATAGTATTATTCATAGAAAATTGAGTTTTCAGTGTTTTTGAATCTGTATGATTCTTACTAAGTATGTTTGAACTTACTGAGCTTGTTAGCTCACCGATTTGTTCATGTTGTAGGTAAGAAACCTGTCCAGTAGATTTCTGGATGGCGGTAGGATGCGAGCGTGTCAAAGGGATAGGGAATTCACTGTGGATATGGTCCTGCTACAAGTTTTCCGCTGAGCGTTGAAAGAGGAGATTTGAATAAAGAAAAGACATGTGTTGCTAAAAGAGTTGAATTATATATTGTGTATAAAGTATGTTTGTACTTTTAAAAGTGACAAACATAGTTCAGTTTAATTACATTATGTTTACAAACAAGAAAAAGTATTTTTTTAAAAAATGATTCCAAATTTCACAAAGGGTTTAAAGGAAAGAAAAGAATTTAGGCGACTGACGAAGTTCACGAGCTATTTCAGTCAGCTAAGGAGCTTGATTGTAATAGTTTCGATGGACCGAGGTGGGGGGCGCCACAGGAAGAAAAAGAAAGAGAAAGAAAAATATGGGGGGTCTTTTTACAAAAGTTCAAATTTTCCACCCTTTTATACTTTTTTTTTGGAAAATTTTAACATAGGTTATGTTGACTAATTTGGGCGTGCTGAACCCAAATATATCAGTTTTATTTTCATCCAAAATCATCTTGACCAGTTTTCTGATACTATGATTTCCCGATCAAAAAATTACTTTTTTGCTCAATTGACTAATTTGAACATGCTGATTCTAAATATGTCACTTTTATTTCAAGAAAAGATCATCTTGACCAATTTCTTGATACTGTAGTTGTGCCTACACTGTGTTGACACTACATACGCATAACGAGGCTGTTTCATGTAAAATTGCAGACACAGTCTATCTTAACTAATTTGGACATGCTGATTTCAAATTTATTAGGTTTACATCCATCTGAGGTTGTTTGGGTCAGCTTTTGGGATCTATGTGACCCCACCTCGAAAAATGTGTTTTGTGCTTAATTGACTAATTTGAGCGTTCTGAGTCTAAATATATCAATTTCAGGCTGAGAAAAGGTTGTCTCGACCCCTTTCCCGATACTGCATATCTCTCAAACTAAAATTCACGTTTTATGCTCAATTGACCAAATTGAGCATGCTGATTGTAAATATATTGATTTTATGTCAAATTAAGGCCGTCTTGGTCATTAACCTGACACTGCTTATCTACTATTCACTGTTTTCTGTTTAACTGACTAGTCTGAGCGTTCTGACTCCGATTTTGCCAGTTTTTGGGTGAGAAGAGGTCATCTGGACCATTTTTCTCGACATTGTACAATCTATTAGGATAACTATTACTGCTATACTTGGATAATCGGTCTGAGCATACTGATGACTCGCTCACCAGTTCTGTTTTAAGAAATGGTTGTCTGGACCACTTTCTTAATACTGCGGGTCTCTCAAGCGCACACGTACATGTATTAAGGTGAACTGATTTCACTGTCAGTTGTCCCTTTCACTGCATGAATACTAATTAAACGTCACTGTACCCGTTTAATTCATTCAACGGAAAAATATACTGTATTTATTAACTTAATTACTCTTTACATAATAATTAGGTTTCATGAATCATGAGAGTCATTACAGTGACTCTCTGCTCAATACACGGCCTTTAACACGGGCTCTTAAACGAGCATGTATCATGCAACACGGGCGTGTGTGCTCCAGACACGGGCGTGTACCAATTGAGATTGCTCAACACGCCCAGTCCCTAGAACAGGGCCTCTTACACGTTCAACCATCCGAGTGGTACACGACTACTTATACGGTTGTGTACCTGACCGTATTACACTTACACGGCCACTTACACTTACACGGTCTCTTATACATACACAGTCTGAACGGTACACGGTCACTTACACAACCGTGTACCTGATCGTATTCTTCAAATGTGCACTAAAAGACATCAAATTATTCCAGATTTATTCTTTAATTACTTATTACACGGTAAGTAAGTTCTGTGAATGTGGGGGTCATTACATAAACTACTTCTTGTGGCTGTATTATTACAATAATTTCTTGTCCAACTTGTTTTACTTTCATCTTATGTCATTCAAGTTAGATTATTCTAATATTTTTGTATCTTGATTCATTTATTGAAATTTTCTTTATTAGATGTTCTACATTTTCTTTTTCTCTGACATTTACATGATTAGACAAACATTATATAGTTTGTCTTGTTTTTGCTTTTTTATATTTTATCTACTTAATTTACCCCCATTTTTTAGTCAAGCAAATTATTTTATTCTGTTATTTGATCAATTGTATTTGCAAAGCTATTGTATTTACAATCATTTGATCATTTGCATTATATGATTTTACTATTGTACTTTTATTATGATTTGAATTATAAATGCTAATTATAATAAATGATTAATAGAACTTTTTTATGCATTCTCACTCATTTAATGAATTTATTGAACTTTATTTATTTTTTTTGGACAAATAAAAAACCATTTTAATGTAAGTTAAATTTATGCTGCTTTATACTATTGGTAAATCAAAATATTAAAACAGTAAAAAATTGATTACCATTACACCTAAAGATTAATGAGTACTTTACTACTCATTTATTTGAATTCTATATTTAATTTAGTTATAGATATTAGTTTTCTATTGTCAGTTGATTATCTACTTTAAAATTGAAAGAAAATGAAGTTTGTGATTGGATTGGGCACAACTTTGACTATATAAGTATGAAATAATAATTTTTCTACATTGTTGTTGTTATGTGAACATTTATTGTTTTATTATGCAATAAAATTGTTTACAAGAACTTGTTCTTCTTCTACAGGAAGAAGTAAAAGATATTACCATATCTGAAGAAGAAGAGAACAAGAATACATGGCTTTGTTACACAATGAAAACGTAGAAGATGAAAGAGAAGTTGGAACACAAAGCTAAAGAGCACCTGGAACACAACATACTGATGAAGTTTTTTAAAATCCACCCCCACGTCCATCGACAAACAAAAGAAATGAATCCAGTGACATTATTGTACGGTTAATGAAAATTGAGCAAAACCAGCAGCAAATAAAAACTGATTTAGTAGACTTAAAGAACACTATGGTTAGTGTTCTAAAACAAATCAATAAGATGCATGCCAAAATATTCCACACTATAAAAGATGACCAAGTTGCAGCAGCCCTTGGAGATGACGAGAATGACCAAGATTTACACAATGACCAGATTCCCATGAATTCTAAAAATAGAGAACCCAAAGCTGACTTTGGAAATGAACAAGACAAGAACAATAATGACAAAGAAGAAGACGAAAATGTCAACGAAACTATAACAGATTTTCAATCAGGATCATTGGGGACACAACAAAATACAGTCTAAGAAGATGACAACCAGCTAGATCCTGAAGACAACACCCAGCATAACACTGTACAAGCATCTAAAGAAGGAGACATCCAGGATGAGGCCAAAGAAAAAACTGAAAAAGCAACTGGAAAAACTGTGCTACTTGAAGAAACCCAACATGAAGAAGAAATAAACCAAGATGAAGGATAAGGGCAAACAATATTGACTGATTCATTTGAAGGATTAATGGACATTGACATAAATAACATTATCAAGATGGCTACAAGCACAAAACAGGTAACATACTAAGTAAAACTAGATAAAATGCAATAATATAAATATGTTTTTGTGATTATTTATTTGAAAACAAATCAACAAACGAAAAGAACTTATTTTATAATTTTAGAAAATAAGTCTGTTTGTCTTGTAAATTTTATATTTTGAAATTGGTAAATGTATAATTAAGTTTTTAAATAAGATATTTAGATTATAATTTCATGACAAACAAAACTGATTTTTAAGTCAAATATCTAGATGTCAATCTATCAACAAGAAGTTGAAGAATGTATCAAAGCATATATGCAAACCTTAACACTAGAGGTAAATAAAAAAAAATTATATAGTCATAATAATTGTTTTCAATATTTATTATTGTCACATTCAAAAAATATACACTGCAAGAAAAAGGCACGTCTCAGAAGGAAGAAGAACAACAATAAGATGACAAAAAAACAAAAAAGGTAAAAATCACAAAACTTTATCTATTGCATATGTGTAAAATTGTAAATATATACAAACTGATTATAGTTTCAAATGATGAATGAGAAAATAAATGATCAGAAAGATAAAATGAATTATATAAAAGAAAGAATACAGAAACAGGTTTGGGAAAAAGCTATTGAGGAAGATAGAATGGAAAAAAGAAAAACAAGGTAAGGAAAACATCTTTGTAGTCCATTTATAAAAAAATTTGGTCGTGCAACTGAAGAACAACAGAAGAAGAAAACCAAAAAGAAAAGGAAACGACAAGTGAACGAAATAGTACTCTCTTTTTCTTTGTTTCCTGATTCACAGGATCTACTACATCTAAGTAGTTGAGTACAGACAATAATGAATCAACCCTAAAAGAGAAGAAATGGAATGATATCAAACCACTGTCCATTTCTGATGCTTCAGTTATGTTATAAACTAGAATAACTCTTTGATGATATCTAGTATATAATAGGTTTGTTATAGTATCTAGTGCATAACCCTAATATCTTCAACCTTTATTGATATTTTGGGTACATATACTATTTTGATACTACTATTCTTAGCTGATTGATATATTTGTCAATATTTTGTATTACAAAACAGCTTTGCCGTGATATTATGGAAAAAAAATTATAATTTCATATTAATAAATATGATGAAAAAGGACAAATGGCCTTTTTGTCGAGAAACAGGATTTTGGAAGAGTATATTGCTCTTATTTTATTGTAGTTATTATATTATATAATAAAATATAAGAATCATGAAAAATTTGTTACAATAAATTATCTAGATTATAAAAAAAACAAAACTGCAAAATTAAAAAATAATGGTAAACGAAAAGATTTACTAATGATAAATCAATGGTAAGTGAAAGATTTACAATTAAAATGATTATAACTTAACAAATAATAAAACAAACAAATTTTAAAATGATTTTAAAATCACCATTGTTAAATCAATAGTGAAGCAATGGTAAATGAAATATTTCCTCTAGTAAATCAAACATTTACACTATATTTGTATAATATAAAAAGCATCCAAAAAATGATAAAGGCTTAACCATTATATTAAAAAAAATAAAAAACTTAAGAGTCTTCTCATCATCCCTCTGTCACAAAATATAATCAGTTCTTTTTTTAGTTTGGTTATTATATTGTGTTTTGAGTAAATCAATAGTAAATGAAAAGATTTACCAATGGTAAATCAATGGTAAATGAAAGATTTACGATCAAAATGATTATAACTTAACTGTAGGTATAAAATCGGTAAAAACGTATCAGAGTGGCGCAACGGAACAATAAAATTTTTTTTAAGATCGTTAAATATCTCATGATGCCATATACAATAAACCAACAATAATTTAAACTCATACCTCAAGGATGCCAATCTGTAGGAAGAGAATGATCGGAGGGCTTCAACCAACTAGCCTTCTTTACTATTCTCCAATTCCTGAATGGCTGAGTGTGTGGGCACTCTGAACCTCGATCGGTATGCTAGCACTGCTAGTCTTCTTCCGACCACCTAGATCTCTAAAGAACTTATTGTCATGGTGAGTTGTGCAACAATAAGCCTGCTCACCTGAGAGTCTGTGGTCTGAGAGAACTGGAGTGGCAGGACCTCTATTTATAGTCTTGCATGAGGTGATCCTTTGAATTCAAATTAGATTAGGAGAAGATTTTCTCCCTTATCCACTCACAAAATCAGAATTTTCTAGGGGCAAATCCCAACCAAAAATTTGGCCAATCTTGGAGATTATCCAATCCAAATTTAAACAAGATTTTAACTTGAATTTTATCTCCTCATTTATCTATAATAACCGAATTTCCCTAGTGCCAAAATCATGACTTGATTCGGCCATTAAAAGTGAGGAGAATCAAAATCTAAATAGGATTTTCTAGCTTGAATTCTATCTCACCCTTATCCACTGAAAAATCTGAAATTCCCTTTGGAATTATCCAATAAATTTCGTCCACGTTAGGGAGGAGAGAATCCAAATTCAACTGGGATTGAAACTTGAATTTTTCCCTGCATCCTTATCCACAAAAGCTAAAAATATCTTGGAGGATTTTCCTCAACAAAATTCGACCAAGTTAGTTAGGATTGGGATTCAAAATTCAAGTAGGATTCAAACAAGATTTTCCTCTTCATAATCCAACTCAAATTCAAATTCTAGCCTTGTGGAATTATCCACAAAGAATTCGAATTTCACTTGGACTATGATTCAAAATTTGAATTTCAAAATTCAAAATTCAAAATTCAAATTCAAATTCAAATTCAAATTCAAATTCAAATTCAAATTTCAAATTTCAAATTCCACAAATAGTTGTATTTCAAATTCTTGTTCTAATAGATAATTTTCTACAACTCCAATCCAATCACAAATAAAATCATGACAACTTTATTTGGAGTTTGAATAATTGTGTATTTTATTATCCAAAATAAAATCTGAATTCAACCAGAGAGAATCTCGTCACCATCCTAATCCTATGTCAACACCATCCATGCATAATCAACTAGCCAATAGCATACTCAAATCAATTTGCCAATCGTTAAGGAATTATGTAGAGCTAGTAGAGGGATCAATTGGACATATATAATCAAGCTCCCATGAATCCATATGATCATCATTCTTTACCGAACAACTCAATCATATGATCACTAATTTCAGAGTCACACCACTATAAACCTGAAACTGAACTCCTAATTATATACCGTATTATGTAAGCCTGTGACAAGCTATTGTCCAATGACCTTGTCATGTATGCAGAACCCTTATATGATATCCATGATCAGCCTTAGGTCAAAGTACGTTTAATTCTACTGATCAAGCTATCTTAAAGTTCCATTATACTACCGAATAAGAAAATGATTATTCACCATATGTGAATAAGAAGTCATCCGCCCAGCAAACAACCCAAGGCCTTGTCCATTTTCACATCCAGCATAATGCCTTTAAGAGGATACCCTTAACTCCTTATTAGAGCTATGATTCTGATATCTGTAAACAAACCCTTCATCGTATACAAGTCATGCACCCAACAAACCGGTCTATAAGCTTACTACCTCTGAGATGCTTTAGCCATTGGAACATCAAAGTACACAAGTCATATACATGAAGTAGTTCATTCACTCAGGATTAAGGTTACTGCACAATGAACGTCAAAAGTAGATTGATCCACTCATAGCAGACTACATAAATCAATCACGCTTTAGTTACAGTCTAATATGTCACCATCAAGCAACATATCTATGTCTCTACTTGGGAGTCTATGCTCCAGACAGTCAAGACAAACCATCCCCACCATGGCTTTAGACAATATAATAGTCTTAACATAAGTTAGATGCGCAGTCTAACCCCATAGACTACAGACCTTAGTTTAGACCGCTTACTTTAGAACATTGTTTTCTCGCATACAAAAAGTCCATTGCATGCAACGTTCTAATAGTTTTAACACAAGCAATCAGGGAGTCATATTTGCTTACATTTACTTTAATATGTAAATAGAATGAGGACATACAGCAATGTAATGAATAACCTCTATATATAATTCTATTATCCAGTTCAAAATAAATACATCAAAATGTCTCTAATGCTTAGGGCATTTCCTAACAATCTCCTACTTACCCTAAGCTAGTAGATGTGCTAGGTTATACATCTCCATCGCCTCTACATGCCTCTCAAAGCTTCTAGCCACCAAAGTCTTACTTTAGATCTGCAATGTTATCCTCGGACGCGATCTTATATACATCTACTTGGCCTGTTTCCACGTGCCCTCTAATAATGTGATATCTCCTATCTATATGCTTGGTCCTCTTGTGGTGCCGAGATTCCCTTGTGTTGGTAATAACCCCAGTGTTATCACAGTAAAGTGTGATAGGCTTGTCAATACCCTGAATGACCTCAAGGTCTCTAAAGACCATACGGAGCCAAACCGCTTCTTTAGATGCCTCAACCGTAGTCACATACTCAGTCTCCATAGTAGAGTCAGCTGTGTAACCCTGCTTCACGCTCCTCCACACAATGGCACCTCCTCCGAGCAAGAACACTGATCTTGATGTCGATTTCCTCGAATCCTTGCAAGTCTGGAAGTCTGAGTCTGTGTATCCTATGGGTGTTAGGTCCCCTCCAGAATACACCAGCATATAATCCCTCGTTCTCTTAAGATACTTGAGTATATGCTTTACTGCTTGCCAGTGCTTGGTTCCAGGATTTGCATGATATCACCTCACCATACCTACTGCAAAACATATGTCAGGGCGAGTACAAAGTATAGCGTACATAAGGCTATCCACAGCAGATGCATAAGGGACCTTACTCATACGCTCTCTTTCTTCCGATGTATTGGGACAGTCATCCAATGAAAGAGTTAGACCGGCAATGGAAGGTTGTGAACCTTTCTTTGCCTCTTGTATTGCATATCTGTCAATTATTTTATCTATGTATGAAGCTTGGGATAATGCTATCATTTTTTTCTTTCGATCTTTAAAGAGACGAATGCCTAGAACATAATTAGCTTCTCCCAATTCCTTCATGTCAAACTATTGGTGCAACCAAACTTGACCGATGATAAGTTCCCTACATCATTCCTAATGAGTAGTATATCATCGACATAGAGTAACAGTAAGACCACTTTTCCATCCTTAATACGTTTATAAACACAGGGTTTATCAACATTCTGCTCAAAACCAAATGTCTTGATCACTTGATCAAATCTCTGGTTCCATGAGTGGGATGCTTGCTTTAATCCATAAATGGATCTAAGCAACTTGCAGACTTTTCTTTCTTGGCCTTTTGCCATGAACCCTTCGGGCTGTATCATGTAGATACATTCCTCAAGATGGCCATTCAAGAATGTCGTCTTGACGTGCATTTGCCAGATCTCGTAATCGAGAGCCGCAGTAATGGACTGAAGAATACGGATAGACTTCAGTATAGCAACAGGTGAAAATGTTTCATCGTAATCGATTTCAGCCTTTTGCGTGTACCCCTTTGCAACTAGTCTAGCTTTGAAAATTTCCACTCTCCCTTCCGCATCCTTTTTTCTTTTGTAGACCCACTTGCATCTAATGGGTTTTATCCCATCTGGTAGATCTACAAGTTCCCAAACAGAGTTGGATTTCATAGAATCCATCTCATTGTTCATAGCCTGTTTCTAAGATTTAGAATCAACATCATTTATAGCTTTATCATAAGTGACCGGATCATCCTCATGCTCATGAGCTTCAGCCTGGTATACCTCAGCATTATACATGAAGAAATCAGGTTTCTTCGAAACCCTCCCACTACGACGAGGCACCCTAAATTGTTGATCGTCTGCAGGTCTTTCACCGGAATTTGGACTGGCATCCAAGACCGAAACCTGTGGAGTAGTTCTTTCACCAGATAACTCTTCTAACACCACTTTGCTTCAAGGCTTAAAGTCATTTATGTGACTTTCCTCCAAGAATGTCGTATGAGTTGAAACAATGACTTTTTATTCCTTCGAGTTATAGAACAGACCTCCCTTAGTTCCCTACCCTATAAACATGCACAATTCTGATCTTGGTTCCAACTTCTTCACATCCCCATCCAGTACATGTGCCGGGCAGGCCCATATTCTCATATGTCCAAGGGAGGGCTTCCTGCCACGCCACAATTTATACGGAGTCCTGGAAATTGATTTACTTGGAACCTAGTTCAGAATATAGCACGTCATTTGTAAAGCATATCCCCAGAATGATAACGGCAGTGTTGAATAACTCATCATGGACCGTACCATATCCAACAAGGTCCTGTTTCTCCTTTTGGCTACACCATTCTATTGTGGAGTACCAGGTGCAGTCAATTGGGATAATATCCCCTTCTCTACAAGATGTCCTAGAAATTTGTTAGAGAGGTATTCGCCACCTCGATCAGATCGAAGTGTCTTTATGGATTTATCCAATTGCTTTTCCACTTCCGCACAATACTCTTTGAACTTGTCAAAGGTTTCACTCTTACGGTGCATCAGATATACATATCCATATCTCGAGTAACCATCTATAAAGGAGACATAATACTTAAACCCTCCACGTGCTGTGACATGGGGTCACATACGTCAGTGTGCAAAATTTCTAAGAGTTCCTGAGCCCTAGTACTCTTAGCTCCAAAAGACCTCTTAGTTATCTTACCCTCAAGACAAGACTCCCATTGAGGAAGACGTACCTCTTCCAGAGATTCTAGAGGACCGTCTTTTACCAACCTTTGAATCCTATCCTGATTAATATGACTAAGTCTTAAATGCCAAAGATATGCCTTGTTACAGTGAGAAACTTTCAACCTTTTAGAGTTATCTATTAATTCGATGTCAAGCAGTGAGTACATCTTTGGTTTGATCAAATATAGGTTTCCATCCATCCATCCAGAATAGATAAAAGACTTATTTCTACGAATATCAACTCTTTTACTAAAAGAAACTAAATAAGAATCCTTTATTAAACAAGCTACTGATATAAGGTTCCTCCTAAAATTAGGAACATAAAAATAGTCTTTCAATAAAATAAACCTAAATTGATCAAAGTAAAAGTAAATATCTCCCATTGCCTCAGCCACCACCAAGCTGCCGTCTCTAGTCCGCAACGAGAGGCTTCTATCATGTAGACTTCTCGTTTCCACGAACCCCTACATAGAAACACAAACATGATTAGTGGCACTCGAATCAATGACCCAAGTGTCTTTCGATTCTTCCACCAAACACGCTTCTAAGGAATGAAGTTCCTTACCTTCCTTGCCCTTGGCGGCTAGAAATTCCCGACAATCCTTCTTAAAGTGACCTACCTTCCCACAATGAAAGCATTTGGACTTTTTAGGGTCCTTGGGCTTCTTGTTCTTCTTCTTCTTCTTCCCATCCAAGACAGGAAGATTAGAAAAACTGGAAGCCGCTTGCTTCTGGTTTGGCCTCCTCCTCTTCCGAGAGGGTTTGGAAGATTCTGCCAAATTGGCCTCTCTTTTGGGTTGGACCGCATCCCCATCTCTGATCATCCGCTCATAAGCTTGGAGTTGCTTCATGAGCTCAGTTAGTCCTAACTCCCTTGTCGCCAGATTATATACGGTCTTAAACCCCACAAAATCTTTAGACAGAGTTTTGAACACCATCTCGATCTGGGTGTTGTAGTCCAACTCAACACCATTCTCGACAGCCTCAGCGAAGAATCCTATTAGAGTGATCATATGGTCCTTCACCGGAGTACCCACCTTTTGCTTTGAGTTCATAATGCTGGTTATAACGGACTGTCGAGCCAACTTTTCTTGGCCTCTGAACATGTCCTCCAGATTGTCCATGATCTCCCTAGCAACCTGATAAGTCTCATGCTGCTTTTGTAAAGCACTCGTCATGCTAGCAAGCATGTAGCATCGAGCTATATCATTGGATTCTCTCCAACGAGTTTAGGCAACCGGGACCTCCTCAAGCAGTGTGTCAGGTTTTGGCCCTGGTGGGCATGGTTCGTCCAGTACGAACTTGTGTCTCTCGCAGCTGAGAACTATTAATAGATTTCTTTTCCAATCTTTATAATTATCACCATTCAGTTTATTCTTAGTAAGTATTGAAATGAGGGGTGTCGGTGACATTTTGAACTGAAATAAAATTATACTAGACATCATTACAAAGCCCAAGCAAATATACAGATAATTTAGCAAATAAAACATACAAGTATGTTCCTACATGAAACTTGAAAAACATGTAGTATTGCAACGGTAATTCTCAGCACCTATTGCCCCAAGCCACCGAGGGATGGTCATGAAAACAAATGGCCGGAACATGGACCCCGTCCACTTAATATATGTTACCTTAAATCCTCCAAGGTTAAGACATATATTAATAATCGCTTATCTGGCCACTAGTTTAGTTAACAGAGCTTCTAGGGAAGATTAATAATTAAACGAGTCTTGAGTATATAACTATTATTTACATAGCCCGATCCACGTCCTACCAAGCCACCGAGGGATGGTCATGAATAGGATCATACCTGAACATGTTTTTCACATAGGAGATCCAATCTAGTATACCGACGGTGGTAAACACCTACCGAGGGGTGTGGTCAGGGCAGAACTGACGCGAGGCGTTACCATGCTTTCACATATGGATCAACAATGGAGGCCGTGGGTTTTGTTTGAAACCCTCTCCCGCTCAATATTTTGAAAAACATGTAAGTTTTGACAAATTATGTATGATCAATATAGTATGATAGACACTCACCTATCCTATATGACATGTTATCAAATATGCATATAAAACATCCATCAATACATATTTATACATCCATGACATCTCACAGAAAAAATAATTGACAGAATAACCAAGTCATGGTTCCATCCCAGAACAAAGAAAATAAAGAATACAAATTTCCATCCAAAGCATTCTTTGGGTCTTGAATTTTGTTCGGTCTTCTTGTATCCATCTTTATATAGCCTCTCCATTTATTTCTCATCCCATGAATCATTTAAAATTTAAATTCTAAAAATTTAAATTTAAATTTCAAATTTCAAATTTAAATTTCAAATTCAAATTTCAAATTCAAATTTTAAACAATTTTAAACATCATGTATAATAATATGTAATTTCAAAAATTTCAAATTTTCAATTACGTATTTTTAAACATGATTTAAAAATTAAATCTCAAATTTAAAAATAAAAAATTTTTGATTTTTGATTCGTCACACCACCGCCCCCAGCCCCCGGGGGGCTGGCAGCCCATGGCCGCCCATGTGTAGCCCTGCCGGGCTGCAGGCCAAGCCTGCAGTGCCAGGCTACATGTCCAGGCTGGGCGCAGCAGCCGACAGGCTGCACGCCCAGGCTGTGGCTAGCCTTGGGGAGGCCACGGCCACCCTCGGCTGCAGGCCAAGCCTGCGGTCATGGGTGGTTATGGCCTGCACAGGGGCTGCCGCAGCCCATCCTGCCCGAAGGCAGAGGCCACAGCCCCACCAAGGCCCGATGGCCTATCCCGAGGGGTCGTGTCTTGATTTTCGTACCATATTCCAATTTACCTATTAGGATCTTACAAAAATTAATTTGAATCCCAATTAAATTGAAATTTTCCACACAATCAAAATTTCAACCTTTAAATCAAATTTAACTTTTGGGAAAAATAAATTACAGTCTTCAATCTTCAATCTTCTCTAAGAATAATTACATAAAAAATCCTAAACCGTTTCCGGTGTACAAAAATTCTAACCATAATAATTCTAAGAGACAAAAAATTAAAATCTATGGGAAAATTACAGTGTTAATAAACTACTCACATGGTTACATAAAAAATTCCTAGATATAATTTTTCTAAATTCTAAGGAACCATAACTGGCAAAAACAAGCATGCTTATAATAATTTAAAAAATTAAAATAACCACATACTTTATACATAATACATGGTAACAACATAAAGGAATCCCAGAATGCCACTCTCTAAATATCAAATCCATATATAAATAAAAAGACTAAGTAATTGTCTAGTTTATGTACATGGTATAGTCATGAGATGGCTCTGATATCAATTGTAGGAAAATAATCAGTAAAAACGTATCAGAGTAGCACAGCGGAACAATAAAAATTTTTAGAATCGTTAAATATCTCATGATGCCATATACAATAAACCAACAACAATTAAAACTCATACCTCAAGGACGCCAATCTGCAGGAGGAGAATGACCGGAAGGCTTCAACCAACTAGCCTTCTCTACTATTCTCCAATTCCCGAATGGCTGAGTGTGTGGGCACTCTGAACCTCGATCGGTATGCTAGCACTGCTAGTCTTCTTCTGACCACCCAGATCTCTAAAGAACTTATTGTCACGGTGGGCTGTGCAACATAAGCCTGCTCACCCGAGAGTCTGTGGTCTGAGAGAACTGGAGTGGTAGGACCTCTAGTCATAGACCTGCATGAGGTGATTCTCTGAATTTGAATTGGATTAGGAGAAGATATTCTCCCTTATCCACAACCATAAAATCTGAAATTATCCAAGGGAAAATCCCAACAAATTTCGGCCATTATAGGATAATTCCAATCCAAATCTAAACAAGATTTTAACTAGAATTTTATCTCCCTTTTTCAACCAAAAAATCTGAAAATCCAAGGGGAAAATCTCCACCAAATTTTCGGCCACTTTTGGATAAGGGAGAATCGAAATTCTACTAGGATTTTCAAGCTTAAATCTTATCTCATCCTTATCCAAAATAACCAAAAATCTCTTAGGAGATTTACTCCAAAAATTCGGCCATTATCAGGGAGGAGAGAATCCAAATTCAACTGGGATTGAAACTTGAATTTTTTGTTGAACCTTATCCACAAAAATATGAAAATTCATTGAGGATAATCCTCAAAATTTTTGTCCATATTTGGTTAGGATTTGGATTCAAAATTCAAGTAAGATTCTAACAAGATTTTCCTCTACATATCCAACTCAAATTCGAATTTCATTCCTTGTGGATTTACCACAACAAATTCGAATCCCACTTGGACTGTGATTCAAAATTTGAATTTCAAATTTCCAATTCAAATTTCAAATTTCAAATTTAAATTTCAAATTTCAAATTTTAAATTCGAAATTCAAATTCAAATTTCAATTTCAAATTTCAAATTTAAAATTCAAATTTCAAAATTCAAATTTCAAATTTCAAAATCCACAAAACAGTTGCATTTCAAATTCTTGTTCTCATGGATAATTTTCTACAACTCCAATTCAATCTCAAATAAAATCATGACAAGTTTATTTGGGGTTCGACTAATTATGTACTCTATTATCCAAAACAAAATCTGAATCCAACCAGAGAGAATCTTGTCGACCATCCTAATCCTATGTCAACACCATCCATGCATAATAAACTAGCCAATAGCATACACAAATCAATTTTGCCAAACGTTAAGGAATTATGTGGAGTTAGTAGAGGGACTGATTGGACATATATAATCGGGCTCCCGTAAATCCATATGATCATCATTCTTTACCGAACAACTCAATCATATTATCACTAATTTCAGAGTCACACCACTATAAACCTGAAATTGAACTCCCAATTATATACCGTATTACGTAATCCTGTGATAAACTATCGTCCAATGACCTTGTCATGTATGCAAAACCCTCATATGATATCCATGATCAGCCTTAGGCCAAAGCCCATTTAATCCTACTGATCAGGCTATCTTAAAGTTCTATTATACTACCGAATAAAGAAAATGATTATTCACCATATATGAATAAGAAGTCATCCGCCCAGCAGACGACCTAAGGACTTGTCCATTTTCATATTCAGTATAATGCCTTTAAGAGGATACCCTTAACTCCTCATTAGAGTTATGATTCCGATATCTGTAAACGAACCATTCATCGTATACAAGTCATGCACCCAAGGAACCGGCCTATAAGCTTACTACCTTTGAGATGCTTTAGCCATTGGAACATCAAAGTACACAAGTCATATACATGAAGCTGTCCATTTACTCAGGATTAAGGTTACTGCACAATGAACGTCAAAAGCAGATCGATCCACTCAAAGTGGACTTCGTAGATCAATCACGCTTTAGTGCCGGTCTAATATGTCCCCACCAAGCAACATATCTATGTCTCTACTTAGGAGTCTATGCTCCAGACAGTCAAGACAAACCGTCCCCTCCAAGGCTTTAGATAACATAATAGTCTTAACATGAGTTAGATGCTCGGTCTAACCCCATAGACTACAGACCATAGTTTAGACCGCTAACTTTAGAACATTGTCTTCTCGCATACAAAAGTCCATTGCATGCAACGTTCTAACAGTTTAACACAAGCAGTCAGGGAGCCATATTTACTTACATTTACTTTAACATGTAAATAAAATGAGGACAGATAGCAATGTAATGAATAACCTCTCTATATAATTTTATTATCCAGTTCAAAATAAATACATCAAAATGTCTCTAATGCGGGCATTTCCTAACAGTAGACTTTCCGTTTCCATGAACCCCTGCATAGAAACACAAACATGATTAGTGGCTCCCGAATCAATGACCCAAGTGTCTTTTGATTCTTCCACCAAACACGCTTTCAAATAGTGAAGTTCCTTACCTTCCTTGCCCTTGGCGGCTAGGAATTCTCAGCAAGCCTTCTTGAAGTGACCTACTTTTCCATAGCGGAAGCACTGGGACTTTTTAGGGTCCCTGGGCTTCTTGTTCTTGTTCTTCTTCTTCCCATCCGAGATAGGAGGATTAGAAGAACTGGAAGCCACTTGCTTCTGATTTGGCCTCTTCCTCTTTCGTGAGGGTTTGGAATATTCTGCAAAATTGGCCTCTCCTTTTGGTTGGATCGCATCCCCATCCCTGATCATCCGCTCAAAAGCTTGGAGTTGCTTCATAAGCTCGGTTAGTCCTAATTCCCTTGTCGCCAAATTATATGCGGCCTTAAACCCCATAAAATCTTTTGATAGAGTTTTGAACACCATCTCGATCTGGGTGTTGTAGTCCAACTCAGCACCGTTCTCGGCAGTTTCAACAAAGAATCCCATTAGAGTGATCATATGGTTCTTCATCGGAGTACCTGCCTTATGCTTTGAGTTCATAATGCTAGTTATAGCATACTGTCGAGCCAATTTTTCTTGGCCTCCAAACATGTCCTCCAGATTTTCCATGATCTCCCTAGTAACTTGATAAGTCTCATGCTGCTTTTGTAAAGCACTCATCATGCTAGTCAGAATGTAGCATCGAGCTGTCTCATTGGATTCTCTCCAATGAGTATAGGCAACCGGGACCTCCTAAAGTGGTGTGTCAGGTTTGGGCCCAGGTGGGCATGATTCGTCCAGTACGAACTTGTGTCTCTTGCAGCTGAGAATTATCAATAGATTTCTTTTCCAGTCTTAATTATTATCGCCATTCAGCTTATTTTCTGTAAGTATTGAAATAAGAGGTGTTGGTGACATTTTGAACTGAAATAAAATTATACTAGACATCATTACAAAGCCCAAGCAAATATACAGATAATTTAGCAAATAAAACATACAAGTATGTTCCTACATGAAACTTGGAAAACATGCAGCATTGCAACGGTAATTCTCAGCACCTATTGCCCCAAGCCACTGAGGGGTGGTCATGAGACAAATAGCCAGAACATGGACCCTGTCCAATTAATATATGTTGCCTTAAATCCTCCAAGGTTAAGACATATGTTAATAACCACTTATTTTGGCCACCAGTTTAGTTAACAGAGCTTCTAGGGAAAGTTAATAACTAAACGAGTCTTGAGTGTATAACCATTATTTACGTAACCTGATCCACGTCCTACCAAGCTAATAAGGGGTGGTCATGAATAGGATCGTGCCCAAACACGTTTTCAACATAGGAGATCCAACCACCGAGGGGTGTGGTCAAGGCATAACTGAAGCGAGGCGTTACCATGCTTTTACATATGGATCAACAATGGAGGCCGTGGGTTTTGTTTGAAACCCTCTCCCACTCAATATTTTGAAAAACATGTAAGTTTTGACAAATATGTATGATCAATATAATATGAGCGGCACTCACCTATCTTATATGATATGTTATTAAATATGCATATAAAACATCCATCAATACATATTTATACATCCATGACATCTCACAGAAAAAATAATTGACAGAATAACCAAGCTATGGTTCCATCCTAGAATAAAGAAAATAAAGATTACAAAATTCCATCCAAAGCATTCTTTAGGTCTTGAATTTTGTTTGGTCTTCTTGTATCCATCTTTATGTAGCCTCTCCATTTATTTCTCATCCCATGAATCATTTAAAATTTAAATCCAAAAAAAATTTAAATATAAAATTCAAATTCCAAATTCGAATTTCAAATTTAAATTTCAAATTCAAATTTTAAACAATTTTAAATATCATGTGCAATAATATGTAATTTCAAAAATTTCAAACTTTCAATTACATATTTTAAAACATGATTTAAAAATTAAATCTCAAATTTAAAAATAAAAAATTTTCCATTTTTGAACCATCGGCCCCATGGCCCCAGAGGCCGGCAGTCCCCAGCCCCAGGGGGGCTAGTAGCCCACGGCTGCAGGCCATGTGTAGTCATGTCGGGCTGTAGGCCAAGCCTGCAGCCATAGGCTGCATGCCTGGGCTGGGCGCTGCAACCACAGGCTGCACGCCCAGGGCTGCGGCCAGCCCTTGGGGGACCACGGCCACCCTTGCCTACGGCCGTGGGTGGTCATGGCCTAGATAGGGGCTACCGCAGCCCCATCCTGCCCAAGGGCAGGGGCAGCAGCCCCTCCACGGCCGATGGCCTATCCCGAGGGATCGTGCCTCGATTTTCATGCCATATTCCAACTTACCCATTAGGATCTCCAAAAATTAATTTGAATCCTAATTAAATTAAAATTTTCCACACATTCAAAATTTCAACCTTTAAACTATATTTAACTTTTGGAAAAAATAAATTACGGTTTTCAAACTTTAATCTCCTCCAAGAATAATTATATAAAATTTCCTAAACCGTTTCCGGTGTACAAAAATTCTAACCATAATAATTCTAAGAGATAAAAAATTAAAATCCGTGGGAAAATTACAGTGATAATAAACTGCTCCCATGGTTACATAAAAATTCTTAGATACAATTTTTTAAATTCTAAGGAACCATAACTGGCAAAAACAAGCATGCTTATAATAATTTAAAAAATTAAAATAACCACATACTACATACATAATACATGATAACAACATAAAGGAGTCCTAGAATGCCACTCTCTAAATATCAAATCCATATATAAATAAAAAGACTAATTAATTATCTAATTTATGTACATGGCATAGTCATGAGATGCCTCTGATACCAATTGTAGATATAATATCGGTAAAAACGTATCAGAGTGGTGCAGTAGAACAATAAAAAAATTTTCAAGATCGTTAAATATCTCATGATGCCATATATAATCAACCGACAACAATTTAAACTCTTCCCTTAAGGATGCCAATCTGTAGGAAGAGAATGATCGGAGGGCTTCAACCAACTAGCCTTCTCTACTATTCTCCAATTCCTGAATGGCTGAGTGTGTGGGCACTCTGAACCTCGATCGGTATGCTAGCACTGCTAGTCTTCTTCCGACCACCCAGATCTCTAAAGAACTTATTGTCACGGTGAGTTGTGCAACAATAAGCCTGCTCACCTGAGAGTCTGTGGTCTGAGAGAACTGAAGTGGTAGGACCGCTATTTATAGACTTGCATGAGGTGATCCTCTGAATTTGAATTAGATTAGGAGAATATTTTCTCCCTTATCCACTCACAAAATCAGAATTTTCTAGGGGCAAATCCCAACCAGAAATTTGGCCAATCTTGTAGATTATCCAATCCAAATTTAAACAAGATTTTAACTTGAATTTTATCTCCTCATTTATCCATAATAACCGAATTTCCCTAGTGCCAAAATCATGACTAGATTCGGCCATTAAAAGTGAGGAGAATCGAAATCTAAATAGGATTTTCTAGCTTTAATTCATTCTTACCCTTATCCACTTAAAAATTTGAAATTCCCTTTGGATTTATCCAATAAATTTCATCCACTTTAGGAAGGAGAGAATCCAAATTCAACTGGGATTGAAACTTGAATTTTTCCCTGCATCTCCCTCTCGATCATCCTGATCGTCACTACAAACTCTTGGAGTGTAGGAGGATATAGCTTAATCACCCTCTGTCTCAACTCCATGGGTAAACCTCTCCAGAAAAGCTCACAACAGTTCGCTTCAGTGAGATAGGGCAACGGACATCTCCTCCTAATGGTCTCCTCAAATCGTGCTGTGTAAGACATAACTGTCTCATTAGACAACATGACCATCCTCTCTGTCTGGAGAATATAGTCCCTAACCTCATCAAATCCAAGATACACGGGTGTATCTACCTCTCATTTCTCCGGAGGTGCTGGAGCAGGTGTCGGATCCTTAGGTGGAAACTGATCAGCTAATCGCTGATAGAACTCAGCCCAACTGAATCCCAACAGAATCTTCTGGTCACAATAATCCCAGAATACTCGAGCATCTCCCTGAAACATACTTATGGCCAACTGAATCTACATCTCTTGATCAATATCACACATCACCATAATCCTCTCTATGGCATGGAGCCAATTCTTTGTCTCCATTGACTGTCTTCCACCATCAAACATAGGGGGACTGCTAGCTCTGAATGCTTGTACTGCGCGAGTCGAAACTCTCACCCCAATATATTGGCATCCACCAACAACTGGAATGTCCACTACTATAGGTGGATGAAGTACCGGTCGAGACTGTACTATATCTACTAGAGCTGGTGCTGGTGCTATAGGTCTCTCAGGCACCGGGGGTCTAAATACAGATCATTGGCAAATAGACTGCCTCGCAATATGTCTCGTCCATACCCGTAACACCCCTCTCGGTCGTGGTAGTGGCGGTCTCACATAAGGAGGTCTGGTCATCTTGCTACCTATAAGATAATTATTTTCATATAAGAAAATAATTAACTAAACTTAAGTAAACTACTTACTTGGATTGCGGTGCAGGATGCGCGAAGTGTCAAATCAGGATATGGTCAACACTGCTCTAATATACCAACTGTGACGACAGTCGGTAATCTAAACTAGACCAATCGTAAATCCACTCTGATACCAACTGTGGCGGCCCGCCCCTCGTAGAGATCATACAATACTATTACAGTTAAGTTATATCACTAACTGTGATAGATTGTACTCTTATGGGTCACCGGCTAATCTATCTCTCTTTAAAACATGACATTTTTGGGGAAATTTTTTTTTAACATCATGTAAAACAGTATCCACTAATCACTTTATTTACAAGTACAAAGTAATTTACATAATACAGTACTTTTGCAAAATATATAATTACAAAAGAACTGTTTCTTTTTCCCTTTCTCTGTTATCGTTCAGTGGAAAGACTCTGGCAGGACCATATCCCATGCCTCCTATCCCATTTGACACGCACTATCCCGTCCGTCATCCACCCATACAAAGCTACTGAGCTGGTCGCTTACCTGCAACATAAGCAAAAATGGTGAGTTACAGGCTAAATAAGTTCAAACATGTAAGAAATAAAATTTCTATGAATAATACTATTCATCATGAATAGTAACATTGACTACTATTCCTCATGAATAGTAACATTGATCACTATTCATTGTAAATAGTAAATTTGACCACAACACAGTATACCAACAGTACATCTATCGCGATGTTAGTACCCTCACGAAACTGTCTTATGCTCAATTATGGCATAGTTTCAGTTTTAGGTAATTATCTTTAATTATGTTTTGGTTTTGAGCTCAGGTTGGTAGTACCATTTTGGTGCGTATGACTGGGAGCGATACATTAGTGCTGACCTCCATAGCCTTATTCTTATCATCATAGCCCCGAAGGAAAAATTATACATGACTGGGAGTGGTACATCAATGTTGACCTCCACAGCCTTAATCTCATCATCATAGCCCCGAAGGCAAAGTTTACCTCCCTGTACGGAAGGTTGGTACGCCAAAAGTGGTTTCATTATCGACTTTTTAAAGTTCTAACCCGGTGACTTCATATTGCCCCGTGGTTAGGAATGGTTCACATTTTACTTTTAGGTGAGTGAGTTTCATTAACCTCGCTCTAGTGCCCGCAGCACAATTTATTATGTGTTCCATTCTCAATAGTGCCCGTAGCATATTTTGTCTCTCTCTCTCTATTCTATAATAGTGCCCATAGCACATATGTACCTAACTTATAGTTAGTACATCAAAGTTAGCAATAATAATGCTATATGTTGTAGACAGGTAAATATCTGAACTTATCTTATCTGTTTCTTCCCCTTTCTCCTTCTTGGATCTTTAATCGCTCTCCTTATGGGTCGATTTTGGGATCCTACAGACAAAATCTTGTCTGTTAATTTCATTTCCATTTATAGCTTTTATTTTTCATTAAAAAGCTTAAATAAAACCTATTTATAACTTTTTAGGCTTTATTTATCATTTTTCTCATTTTTCTCAACTTTTGTAAAATTGCAATTATGCCCTTGACGGAAATTTTTTTGATCCAGACTGCATTTTTGGCTCTCAGGAACTTTTCTGACTCTTTTCTATTTATTACCGGGTTTGTTTATATTTTATTTCTATTTTTCACCTTCCCGACCCTCGGGAAGTACTATTCCGACCCTTATGTTAGTTTAGTGATTTTCTATCGTTTCAGAGTCTCAAATGGACGTTTTACTAGTATTTAAAACGTTCATCTAGACGTTTTCGATTTAGGTCTCCGAGTCTCGGATTTTCCGTACCCAACTCAGACCTTTACTTCGTTTCTCAAAAACAACCCCCCCTCGGGGTCAGTTTTTCAGTTTCACTCGCGTTTTACATTTTTAAGGGGACGGGTTACTATTCACGAACCACCCCTTAGGTTTTTTTTATTCAATTTCCCTTTAAGGACTCGGGTTCCGACCCGACTCTAAACTTTTTCTCTCGATTCCCTTTTTACCCCAAATGCCGTTTTTGAAATTTCAGCAGCATTTCGGCATAAATTTAAGGCTACCGACGTTAGGTATGCCTCGAACTATATGTACCTGCCACGTACTATACCACAAGCCTATTTTATGTAAAAGTTTCCCAACTTTTACATAAAAGCTCACAAAATTTCCAATTCACATTTTAAACCACATTCCACAAATTTCTTTCAATTTTGCCCTTAGGTCTTAGCCATGGTTTTCCTATCCAAAACCTAGGCAAAACTTTTCAATTTTTCAACCAAATTTTAGGCTATTCCAATGTCATTACCTAGCACATTTTCAAGCCAATTTCCATGCATTTTACAACACAATTATTAGGGTTTTTCAACACACATAGCCCACGGCCATTTTAGGGAAAAACATGCACAACATTTTGTTTCATGCTTTCAATCACATAACCATCATTTTCATAATTAAATGCATGTTTTAAACTATCCAAACATCAAGTAAATCATGCAAAAATATTCACCAAACCCTAATTACAACCCTAATTAAAACATAATTTAAAGCATTACAACACTTAAACAATAACAGTTCCTCATCAACCACACATGGTAACCCACGGTTTTACCCTTGGAAAACCAACCAAAACTTTGTTTTTCTTTAAACAAAATGCATGGTTTTTCTTCTAATTAAACCATTAACAAAACCTAAGCACCAAATTAACCAAAACAAACCACAAATTTTCTCATCTTTACACTATTCATCCCACGGATTTTATGGAGAAAACAAGCCAAAATTGCAAACCAAAGAAGGTTACCTTACTTTCTTGCTTTCCTTGACTTCAATGAAGTGTTTGATACCACTTTTGTGAAGAAAACTTGGAAGATTTGATTGGTTCCTCTTGGTTGTTCATGGTATTCTCTTGGACAACACTTAGAAAAATTTTGTTTCTCTTTGTTTTTGGCTTTAAAATGTTTCGGCCCCTTTTGTTCAAAATTTGCCGACTTATGTGGCAAAGGAACCAATTAATTTGGCTTTCAAACAATGAGAATGCAACACTTTTCAAGCCATTTCTTTCCAAATTTTTCAAAAATTTAATTTGGCTAATTTTGGCCAAATCTTGGCCTTTAGATCAAAAAGTGAATCAATCTTGGCCATTAATGCCACCAACCACCATAATTTTCACATTTATTAATTTGGCTTTATGATGTCATAAACGCAAAGTAAAATGTTGACTTTGACTTTACTATTCATATTAATTCGACTACTTTTTGATCGGTATCGGTTCGAGCCGAAATTTTCCTGAAATCGTCCCGGCAGGTTCCTGAGGTCTCCTGTGCAGTCAGATCAATTTATACTGCTTCCATTTGATCAAAATCAATCTCGGAAGTTTTTCATCCTTTAGTGCACCATAATGCACCGGTTAGGGTTTTCAATGCCGTTTTTGGCACCATTCCACCCTTTTCAATTCAGCGAATTTTATCAACACTGAATTCTTACTCGTCAGTATTGTTAGAACATTTCAATATATTCTGAACAATATAAATACAGTTATTTCACTCTTTAAATAGTATAAATTGTTATATACATACATTTGTACAATTTCTTCTGAGAACGCCTGAATTTCCCGGTTGTTACAACGGGCCGACAACGGTGGCTGAGTGTGTCAGCTGAGCCATCAGGGCTGAATACTGGTTGGCTCAAGATAGGGAGAGGAAAGCACAGATCTTCAAGGCCAAGAAAGCAGAGAAGACACTGGCCAGACCCAACAGGGGAAGACTGAACCCCGATTCACAACATAAGGGTCAGAATACGGGAAACAGTCAGAGTAACCGACAGTCCCATAAGAACAAGAGGAGAGGAAGCCAGAATAACCAAGGGCAGCAGTGGAATTTTCCCCAGAAGAAGAACAATCAGGGAGGAAATGGCAGTCAGCATCCTCTTTGCCTGAAATGCAGAAAGAACCACCTAGGGGATCGCTTAGGCACTAGCGGTTGCTACATCTGTGGAAAGGAAGGCCACTTCGCTAAACAATGCCGTTCAAACCTTCAAAATTAGTAGGGCCAAGCCCGTGCCAGTAGCGGCCAACTGCATGCCGTCCAAACCAGAATTGAAGGTACACCTATCACCCAAGTTAGACTGGAAGCTCCAGAGATGTAAGGGAGAATTTTGTTAGGAAATGCCCTAAGCATTAAAGACATTTTGATGTATTTATTTTGAACTGGATAATAAAATTATATATAGAGGTTATTCATTACATTGCTATCTGTCCTCATTTTATTTACATGTTAAAGTAAATGTAATCAAATATGGCTCACTGACTGCTTGTGTTAAAACTGTTAGAACGTTGCATGCAATGGACTTTTGTATACGAGAAGACAATGTTCTAAAGTTAGCGGTCTAAACTATGGTCTGTAGTCTATGGAGTTAGACCGAGCATCTAACTCATGTTAAGACTATTATGTTGTCTAAAGCCTTGGAGGGGACGGTTTGTCTTGACGGTCTGGAGCTGGACTCCCAAGTAGAGACATATATATGTTGCTTGGTGGTGACATATTAGACCGGGACTAAAGCGTGAATGATCTACGTAGTCCGCTATGAGTGGATCAATCTGCTTTTGACGTTCATTGTGCAATAACCTTAATCCTGAGTAAATGAACTACTTCATGTATATGACTTGTGCACTTTGACGTTCCAATGGCTAAAGCGTCTCAGAGGTAGTAAGTTTATAGACCGGTTCGTTGGGTGTATGACTTGTATACGATGAAGGGTTTGTTTGTAGATATTGGAATCATAGCTCTAAGGAGTTAAAGGTATCCTCTTAAAGGCATTATACTAAATGTGAAAATGGACAAGGCCTTGGGTCGTCTGCTGGGCGGATGACTTCTTATTCACATATGGTGAATAATCATTTTCTTAATTCGGTAGTATAATGGAACTTTAAGATAGCATGATCAGTAGGATTAAACAGACTTTGACCTAAGGCTGATCATGGATATCATATGAGGGTTTTGCACATATGACAAGGTCATTGGATAGTAGCTCGTCACTGGCTTACGTCATACGGTGTATAATTGGGAGTTCAGTTTCAGGTTTATAGTGGTGTGACTCTGAAATTAGTGATCATATGATTGAGTTGTTCGGTAAAAGAATGATGATCATATGGATTTGTGGGAGCTCGATTATATATGTCCAATCAGTCCCTCTCCTAGCTCCATATAATTCCTTAACATTTGGCAAATTGATTTATGTATGCTATTGGCTGGTTTATTATGCATGGATGGTGATGACACAGGATTAGGATGGTAGACAAGATTCTCTCCGGTTGGATTCAGATTTTGTTTTGGATAATAGAGTACACAATTATTTGAACTCCAAATAAAGTTGCCATGATTTTATTTGAGATTAGATTGGAGTTGTAGAAAATTATCCATGAGAACAAGAATTTGAAACACAACTGTTTTGTGGATTTTGAAATTTGAATTTTGAAATTCAAATTTGAGTTGGATTTGGAGAGGATAATCTTGTTAGAATCTTACTTGAATTTTGAATCCAAATCCTAACAAATAGTGGACGAAATTTTGAGGAATATCCTCAATGGAATTTCGGTTTTTGTGGATAAGGTTCAAGGAAAAAATTCAAGTTTCAATCCCAGTAGAATTTGGATTCTCTCCTCCCTGAAAAGTGGCCGAAATTATGGAGAAAATCTCCTAGGAAAATTCGGTTATTTTGGATAAGGATGAGATAAGATTCAAGCTTGAAAATCCTAGTGGAATTTTGATTCTCCCTTATCCTAAAAGTGGCTGAAAATTTTAGGAGATTTTCTCCTAGGAAATTTCAGATTTTTTGGTTGAAAAAGGGAGATAAAATTCTAGTTAAAATCTTGTTTAGATTTGGATTGGATTTATCCCATAATGGCCGAATTTTATTATTGGGATTCTCCCTTGGAAAATTAAGATTTTATGGTTATTGATAAGGGAGAATATCTTTTCCTAATCCAATTTGAATTCAGAGAATCACCTCATGCAGGTCTATAAATAGAGGTCCTGTCACTCCAGTTCTCTCAGACCACAGACTCTCAGGTGAGCAGGCTTATTGTTGCACAGCCCACCGTGATAATAAAGTTCTTTAGAGATTTGGGTGGTCGGAAGAAGACTAGCAGTGCTAGCATATCGATCAAGGTTCAGAGTGCCCACACGCTCAGCCATTCGGGAATTGGAGAATAGTAGAGAAGGCTAGTTGGTTGAAGCCTCCGGTCATTCTCCTCCTACAGATTGGCATCCTTAAGGTATGAGTTTTAATTGTTGATGGTTTATTGTATATGGCATCATGAGATATTTAACGATCTAAAAATTTTTTCATTATTCCACTGCGCCACTCTGATACGTTTTTACCTATTTATTTTTCTTACAAATTTACGCCTTTATAAGGTAGGATGGAAAAGCTGGAACCTCAACCGTGGTGACAGGTCAGCTTTCTGTCACCAACTCCACTACATTAGTATTATTTGATTCTGGAGCTATGCATTTTTTTGTGTCATCAAAGTTTGCTAGAGAACTAGGTCAAACATAGATAAGATGAACCAAACTTTCTGAAATGCCCTTCCCTCCGGGGAAGTTTTGTTGTCTAGCTATTGGGCAAGACATGTACCAGTAGTTATTAGTGGGTACGAGCTGAGTATAGACCTAATCATCATTGACATGTGTGACTATGACGTAATCATGGGAATAGACTTCCTCGCTAAGTAGAGCGTCGTAATAGACTATCAAAGACGAGAGGTTACCTTCGAGCTAAATGGGAACAAGAAGTTTGTCTATAAAGGGCTATCGTTAAAGCAACCGAAGATAATAATATCTGCTATAAAGGCTCACAAACTTCTATCCAGTGGATGCATTGGTTTCCTAGTACACATGGTAGACAGCAACCAGGAAGCAGAGATAAGGCCTTAAGATGTCCCAATGGTTAGAGAATTCATAGGAGTATTCCCAGAGGATCTGCCAGGACTTCCACCGGAAAGGGAGATATCATTCGAGATCTAGTTGTTACCAGGATCAGCCCCCATCTCCAAGACCCCATACAGAATGGCCCCGGCAAAGTTAAAGGAACTCCAAGCCCAGTTGAAGGACCTAATGGAAATGGGCTTCATTCGACAGAGCTGATCACCGTGGGGAGCACTAGTTTTATTCGTGAAGAAGAAGGATGGAACATTGAGGATGTGCATCGATTACAGGGAGCTGAACAAGGTCACTATAAAGAACAAGTATCCGTTGCCACGAATCGACGATCTGTTCGACCAGCTCCGAGATGCTGTAGTGTTCTCGAAAATCGACCTACGTTCCAGGTATCACCAACTATGGATTAGAGGTGCAGACATACCCAAGACAACCTTCCATACACGATATGGACACTACGAATTCCTCATTATGTCATTCGAACTAACGAATGCCCTCACAGCCTTCATGGATCTGATAAATAGAGTGTTCAAGGAGTTCTTAGACAAGTTTGTCATTGTGTTTATCGATGACATACTTGTGTATTCTAAGATAAGGGAGGAACACGAGGAGCATCTGAAAGCTATTCTACTTAAACTAAAGGAGTACCAGCTATACGCCAAATTCTCCAAGTGCAAGTTTTGGCTGGAAAAGGTCCATTTTCTTCATCACGTGGTCTCCAAAGTCGGAGTATCAGTAGACCCAGCGAAAGTCGAAGCAGTCAGTGAATGGCCGACTCCGAAGAACGTAACAGAGATCCACAGTTTCCTAGGCCTAGCAGGCTATTACAGATGTTTCATAGAAGGGTTCTCGAAGTTAGCCGTATTAGGAAATGCCCTAAGTATTAGAGACATTTTGATGTATTAATTTTGAACTGGATAATAAAATTATACATAGAGGTTATTCATTACATTGCTGTCTGTCCTCGTCCTATTTACATGTTAAAGTAAATGTAAGCAAATATGGCTCACTGACTGCTTGTGTTAAAACTGTTAGATCGTTGCATGCAATGGACTTTTGTATGCGAGAAGACAATGTTCTAAAGTTAGCGGTCTAAACTATGGTCTGTAGCCTATGGGGTTAGACCGAGCATCTAACTCATGTTAAGACTATTATGTTGTCTAAAGCCTTGGAGGGGACGGTTTGTCTTGACTGTCTGGAGCTGGACTCCCAAGTAGAGACATAGATATGTTGCTTGGAGGTGACATATTAGACCGGGACTAAAGCGTGATTGATCTACGTAGTCCGCTATGAGTGGATCAATCTGCTTTTGACATTCATTGTGCAATAACCTTAATCCTAAGTAAATGAACTTCTTCATGTATATGACTTGTGTACTTTGATGTTCCAATGGCTAAAGCGTCTCAGAGGTAGTAAGCTTATAGACCGGTTCGTTGGGTGCATGACTTGTATACGATGAAGGGTTTGTTTGCAGATATCGGAATCATAGCTCTGAGGAGTTAAAGGTATCCTCTTAATGGCATTATACTGAATGTGAAAATGGACAAGGCCTTGGGTCGTCTGCTGGGCGGATGACTTCTTATTCACATATGCTGAATAATCATTTTCTTGATTCGGTAGTATAATGGAACTTTAAGATAGCCTGATCAGTAGGATTAAACGGACTTTGACCTAAGGCTGATCATGGATATCATATGAGGGTTTTGCATATATGACAAGGTCATTGGATAGTAGCTCGTCACAGGCTTACGTAATACGGTATATAATTGGGAGTTCAGTTTCAGGTTTATAGTGGTGTGACTCTGAAATTAGTGATCATATGATTGAGTTGTTCGATATAGAATGATGATCATATGGAATCACGGGAGCCCGATTATATATGTCCAATCAGTCCCTCTACTAGCTCCACATAATTCCTTAACGTTTGGCAAATTGATTTGTGTATGCTATTGGCTAGTTTATTATGCATGGATGGTGACGACACAGGATTAGGATGGTAGACAAGATTCTCTCCGGTTGGATTCAGATTTTGTTTTGGATAATAGGGTACACAATTATTTGAACTCCAAATAAAGTTGCCATGATTTTATTTGAGATTGGATTGGAGTTGTAGAAAATTATCCATGAGAACAAGAATATAAAACACAACCGTTTTGTGGAATTTGAAATTTGAATTTTTGAAATTTAAATTTGAAATTTGAAATTTGAATTTGAAATTTGAATTTGAAATTTGAAATTCAAATTTTGAATCACAGTCCAAGTAGGATTCGAATTTGTTGTGGAAAATCCACAAGGTTTGAAATTCAAATTTGAGTTGGATTTGGAGAGGATAATCTTGTTAGAATCCTACTTGAATTTTGAATCCAAATCCCAACAAAGGTGGACGAAATTTTTGAGGATAATCCTCAAGGAAATTTCGGATTTTTGTGGATAAGATTCAAGGGAAAAATTCAAGTTTCAATCCCAGTTGAATTTGGATTCTCTCCTCCCTGAAAAGTGGCCGAAAATTTGGAGGATCTCTCCTAGGAAATTCGGTTATTTTTGGACAAGGTTGAGATAAGATTCAAGCTTGAAAATCCTAGTGGAATTTTTGATTCTCCCTTATCCATAATGGCTGAAATTTATGAGGAGATTTTCTCCAAGAAAAATTTGGATTGTTTGGTTGAAAAAGGGAGATAAAATTCTAGTTAAAATCTTGTTTAGATTTGGATTGGATTTATCCTAAGAAAACTGAATTTTATTGTTGGATTTATCCATGGAAAAATTCAGATTTTTTGGTTAAGGATAAGGGAAAATATCTTTTCCTAATCCAATTCAAATTCAGAGAATCACCTCATGCAGGTCTATAAATAGAGGTCCTGCCACTCCAGTTCTCTCAGACCATAGACTCTCAGGTGAGCAGGCTTATTGTTGCACAGCTCATCGTGATAATAAAGTTCTTTAGAGATCTGGGTGGTCGAAAGAAGACTAGCAGTGCTAGCATACCGATCGAGGTTCAGAGTGCCCACACACTCAGCCATTCTGGAATTGTAGAATAGTAGAGAAGGCTTGTTGGTTGAAGCCTCCGGTCATTCTCCTCCTGCAGATTGGCGTCCTTGAGGTGTGAGTTTTAATTGTTGTTGGTTTATTATATATGACATCATGAGATATTTAACGATCTAAAAATTTTTATTGTTCCGCTGCGCCACTCTGATACGTTTTTACCGATTTATTTTCCTACAATTGGTATCAGAGCCATCTCATGACTATGCCATGTACATAAATTAGACAATTACTTAGTCTTTTTATTTATGTATGGATTTGATATTTAGAGAGTGGCATTCTAGGGTTCCTTTATGTTGTTATCATGGATTATGTGTAAAGTATGTGGTTATTTTAATTTTCTGAATTATTATAAGCATGCTTGTTTATGCCGGTTATGGTTCCTTAGAATTTAGAAAAATTGTATCTAAGATTTTTTATGTAACCATGGGAGCAGTTTATTAACACTGTAATTTTCCCATGGATTTTAATTTTTGTCTCTTAGAATTTTTATGGTTAGAATTTTTTGTACACCGGAAACGGTTTAGGAATTTTTATGTAATTATTCTTGGAGGAGATTGAAGATTGAAGACCGTAATTTATTTTTCCCAAAAGTTAAATTTGATTTAAAGATTGAAATTTTGATTGTGTGGAAAATTTCAATTTAATTGGGATTCAAATTAATTTTTGGAGATCCTAATAGGTAAATTGGAATATGGCACGAAAATCGAGACACGACCCCTCGGGATAGGCTAACGGGCCTTGGTGGGGCTGCAGCCCCTACCCTCGGGCAGGATGGGGCTGCGGCAGCCCCTGTGCAGGCCCACACCACCCACGGCCGCAGGCTTGGCCTGCAGCCAGGGGTGGCCGTGGCCTGCCCAAGGCTGGCCACAGCCTGGGCATGCAGCCTGCCGGGTGCTGCGCCCAGCCTGGGCGTGCAGCCTGGCGCTGCAGGCTTGGCCTGTAGCCCGGCAGGGCTGCACATGGGCGGCCGTGGGTTGCCAGCCCCTCCGGGGTTGGTGGCTGCCCACGGCGGCTGCAGCCTACGGGGGCGGCAGTCTGACGGTTCAAAAATCAGAAATTTTTGATTTTTTAAATTTGAGATTTAATTTTAAATCATGTTTAAAAATATGTAATTAAAAATTTGAAATTTTTGAAATTACATATTATTATACATGATGTTTAAAATTGTTTAAAATTTAAATTTGAAATTTAAATTTGAAATTCGAATTTGGAATTTGAATTTGAAATTTAAATTTTTGGATATTTAAATTTTAAATAATTCTTGGGATGAGAAATAAATGCAGAGGCTATATAAAGATGGATACAAGAAGATAGAACATAATTCAAGACCCAAAGAATGCTTTGGATGGAATTTTGTAATCTTTATTTTCTTTGTTCTAGGATGGAACCATAGCTTGGTTATTCTGTCAATTATTTTTTCTGTGATATGTCATGGATATATAAATATGTATTGATGGATGTTTTGTATGCATATTTGATAACATGTCATATAGGATAGGTGAGTGCCGCTCATACTATATTGATCATATATAATTTGTCAAAACTTGCATGTTTTTCAAAATATTGAGTGGGAGAGGGTTTCAAACAAAACCCACGGCCTCCATTGTTGATCCATATGTGAAAGCATGGTAATGCCTCGCGTCAGTTCTGCCCTGACCACACCCCTCGGTAGGTGTTTACCACCGTCGGTATACTAGATTGGATCTCCTATGTGGAAAACGTATTCGGGTACGATCCTATTCATGACCACCCCTCGGTGGCTTGGTAGGACGTGGATCGGGCTACGTAAACAATGGTTATACACTCAAGACTCGTTTAATTATTAACCTTCCTTAGAAGCTCTGTTAACTAAACTGGTGGCCAAATAAGCGGTTATTAATATATGTCTTAACCTTGGAGGATTTAAGGCAACATATATTAATTTGACGGGGTCCATGTTCCGGCTATTTGTTCTCATGACCACCCCTCAGTGGCTTGGGGCAATAGGTGCTGAGAATTACCGTTGCAATGCTACATGTTTTTTCAAGTTTCATGTAGGAACATACTTGTATGTTTTATTTGCTAAATTATCTGTATATTTGCTTGGGCTTTGTAATGATGTCTAATATAATTTTATTTCAGTTCAAAATGTCACCGACACCCCTCATTTCAATACTTACTGAAAATAAGCTGAATGGCGATAATTATAAAGGCTGGAAAAGAAATCTATTAATAGTTCTCAGCTGCGAGAGACACAAGTTCATACTAGACGAACCATGCCCACCTGGGCCCAAACCTGACACACCACTTGAGGAGGTCCCGGTTGCCTATAATCGTTGGAGAGAATCCAATGAGATAGCTCGATGCTACATCCTTGCTAGGATGACGAGTACTTTACAAAAGCAGCATGAGACTTATCAAGTTGCTGGGGAGATCATGGAAAATCTGGAGGACATGTTCGGAGGCCAAGAAAAATTGGCTCAACAGTCCGCTATCACCAGCATTATGAACTCCAAGCAAAAGGCGGGTACTCCAGTGAAGGACCATATGATCACTCTAATGGGATTCTTCGCTGAGGCTGCCGAGAATGGTGCTGAGTTGGACTACAACACCTAGATCGAGATGGTGTTCAAGACTCTGTCTAAAGATTTTATGGGGTTTAAGGCCGCATACAATCTGGCGACAAAGGAGTTAGGACTAACCGAGCTCATGAAGCAACTACAGGCTTATGAGCGGATGATCAGGGATGAGGATGCGGTCCGACCTAAAGGAGAGGCCAATTTGACAGAATCTTCCAATCCCTCACGGAAGAGGAAGAGGCCAAATAAGAAGCAAGTGGCTTGTAGTTCTTCTAATCCTCCTGTCTCGGACGGGAAGAAGAAGAAGAAGAACAAGAAGCCAAAGGACCCTAAAAAGTCCAAATGCTTCCATTGTGGGAAGGTAGGTCACTTCAAGAAGGCTTGCCAGGAATTCCTAGCCGCCAAGGCCAAGGAAGGTAAGGAACTTCATTACCTGAAGCGTGTTTGGTGGAAGAATCGAAAGACACTTGGGTCATTGATTCGGGCGCCACTAATCATGTTTGTGTTTCTATGCAGGGGTTCGTGAAAACGAGAAGTCTACATGATAGGAGCCTCTCGTTGCGAACTGGAGATGGTAGCTTTGTGGTGGTTGAAGCAGTGGGAGATGTTTATCTTTATTTTGATCAATATAGGTTTATTTTATTGAAAGACTGTTTTTATGTTCTTAATTTTAGGAGGAACCTTATATCGATAGCTTGTTTAATAAAGGATTCTTATTCAGTTTCTTTTAGTAAAAGAGTTGATATTCGTAGAAATAAGTCTTTTATCTATTCTGGATGGATGGATGGAAACCTATATTTGATCAAACCAAAGATGTACTCACTGCTTGACACTGAATTAACTGATAACTCTAAAAAGTTGAAAGTTTATCACTCTAACAAGGCGTATCTTTGGCATTTAAGACTTGGTCATATTAATCAGGATAGGATTCAAAGATTGGTGAAAGACGGTCCTCTGGAATCTCTGGAGGAGGTACGACTTCCCCAATGTGAGTCTTGTCTAGAGGGTAAAATGACTAAGAGGTCTTTTAGAGCTAAGGGTACAAGGGCTCAGGAGCTCTTAGAAATTATGCATACTGACGTATGTGGCCCCATGAACATCACAGCACGAGGAGGGTTCAAGTATTATGTCTCTTTTATAGATGATTACTCGAGGTATGGATATGTGTATCTGATGCACCGCAAGAGCAAAACCTTTGACAAGTTCAAAGAGTATCGTGCGGAAGTGGAAAAGCAATTGGATAAATCCATAAAGACACTTCGATCTGATCGAGGTGGCGAATACCTCTCCGACGAATTTCTAGGACATCTTGTAGAGAACGGGATATTATCCCAATTGACTACACCTGGTACTCCACAACAGAATGGTGTAGCCGAAAGGAGAAACAGGACCTTATTGGATATGGTACGGTCCATGATGAATTATTCAACGCTGCCATTATCATTTTGGGGATATGCTTTACAAACGGCATGCTATATTCTGAATCAAGTTCCGAGCAAATCAATTCCTAGAACTCCGTATGAATTGTGGCGTGGCAGGAAGCCCTCCCTTGGACATATGAGAATATGGGGCTGCCCGGCACATGTACTGGATGGGGATGCAAAAAAGTTGGAACCAAGATCAGAATTGTGCATGTTTGTAGGGTATCCAAAAGGAACAAAAGGAGGTCTGTTCTATAACCCGAAGGAACAAAAAGTCATTGTCTCAACCCATACGACATTCTTGGAGGAAAGCCACATGAATGACTTTAAGCCTCGAAGCAAAGTGGTGCTAGAGGAGTTATCGGGTGAAAGAACTACTCCACAGATTTCGGTCTTGAACGCAATTCCGAGTTCCAGTGAAAGACCTACAGATGATCAACAAATTAGGGTGCCTCGTCGTAGTGGGAGGGTTTCTAAGAAACCTAATTTCTTCATGTATGATGCTGAGGTATACCAGGCCGAGGCTCATGAGCATGAGGAAGATCCGGTCACATATGATGAAGCTATAAAGGATGTTGATTCTAAATCTTGGAAACAGGCTATGAACAATGAGATGGATTCTATGAAATCCAACTCTGTTTGGGAACTTGTAGATTTGTCGGATGGGATAAAACCCATTGGATGCAAATGGGTCTACAAAAGAAAGAAGGATGCGGAAGGGAGAGTGGAAACTTTCAAAGCTAGACTGGTTGCAAAGGGATAAACGCAAAAGGCTGGAATCGATTACGAGGAAACCTTTTCACCTGTTGCTATGCTGAAGTCTATCCGTATTCTTCTGTCCATTGCTGTGGCTCTCGATTACGAGATCTGGCAAATGGATGTCAAGACGGCATTCTTGAATGGCCATCTTGAAGAGTGTATCTATATGATACAGCCCGAAGGGTTCGTAGCGAAAGGCCAAGAAAGGAAAGTCTGCAAGTTGCTTAGATCCATTTATGGATTAAAGCAGGCATCCCGCTCATGGAACCAGAGGTTTGATCAAGCGATTAAGACATTTGGTTTTGAGAAGAACGTTGATGAACCCTGTGTTTATAAACGTATTAAGGATGGAAAAATGGTCTTTCTGATACTCTATGTCGATGATATACTACTCATTGGGAATGATATAGGGAACTTATCATCGGTCAAGCTTTGGTTACACCAACAGTTTGACATGAAGGACTTGGGAGAAGCTAATTATGTTCTAGGCATTCGTCTCTTTAGAGATCGAAAGAACAAAATGATAGCATTATCCCAAGCTTCATACATAGACAAAATAATTGACAAATATGTAATGCTAGAGGCAAAGAAAGGCTCACAACCTTCTATTGCCGGTCTAACTCTTTCATTGGATGACTGTCCCAAGACATCGGAAGAAAGAGAGCGTATGAGTAAGGTCCCTTATGCATCCGTTGTGGGTAGCCTTATGTATGCTATGCTTTGCACTCATCCGGACATATGTTTTGCAGTAGGTATGGTGAGTCGATATCAAGCGAATCCTGGAACCAAGCACTGGCAAGTAGTAAAGCATATACTCAAGTATCTTAAGAGAACGAGGGATTATATGCTGGTGTATTCTGGAGGGGACCTAACACTCATAGGATACACGGACTTAGACTTCCAGACTTGTAAGGATTCGAGGAAATCGACATCTGGATCAGTGTTTTTACTCGGAGGAGGCGCCATTGTGTGGAGGATCATGAAGCAGGGCTGCACAGCTGACTCTACTATGGAGGCTGAGTATGTGGCTGCGGCTGAGGCATCTAAAGAAGTGGTTTGGCTCCGCAAGTTCTTTAGAGACCTTGAGGTCATTCCGGGTGTTGACAAGCCTATCACACTTTACTGTGATAATACAGGGGCTATTGCCAACACAAGGGAATCTCGGCACCACAAGAGGACCAAGCACATCGATCGGAGATATCATATTATTAGAGGGCATGTGGAGACAGGACAAGTGGATGTATGTAAGATCGCGTCTGAGGACAACATCGCTGATCCCTTTATTAAGACTTTGGTGGCTAGAAGCTTTGAAAGGCATGTAGAGGCGATGGGGATGCGTAACATGGCACATCTGCTGGCTTAGGGCAAGTGGGAGATTGTTAGGAAATGCCCTAAGTATTAGAGACATTTTGATGTATTCATTTTGAACTGGATAATAAAATTATACATAGAGGTTATTCATTACATTGCTGTCTGTCCTCGTCCTATTTACATGTTAAAGTAAATGTAAACAAATATGGCTCACTGACTACTTGTGTTAAAACTGTTAGAACGTTGCATGCAATGGACTTTTGTATGCGAGAAGACGATGTTCTAAAGTTAGCGGTCTAAACTATGGTCTGTAGTCTATGGGGTTAGACCGAGCATCTAACTCATGTTAAGACTATTATGTTGTCTAAAGCTTTGAAGGGACGGTTTGTCTTGACTGTCTGGAGCTGGACTCCCAAGTAGAGACATAGATATGTTACTTGGAGGTGACATATTAGATCGGGACTAAAGCGTGATTGATCTACGTAGTCCGCTATGAGTGGATCAATCTGCTTTTGACGTTCATTGTGCAATAACCTTAATCCTGAGTAAATGAACTTCTTCATGTATATGACTTGTGTACTTTGATGTTCCAATGGCTAAAGCGTCTCAGAGGTAGTAAGCTTATAGACCGGTTCGTTGGGTGCATGACTTGTATACGATGAAGGGTTTGTTTGCAGATATCGGAATCATAGCTCTGAGGAGTTAAAGGTATCCTCTTAAAGGCATTATACTGAATGTGAAAATGGACAAGACCTTGGGTCATATGCTGGGCGGATGACTTCTTATTCACATATGCTGAATAATCATTTTCTTGATTCGGTAGTATAATGGAACTTTAAGATAGCCTGATCAGTAGGATTAAACGGACTTTGACCTAAGGCTGATCATGGATATCATATGAGGGTTTTGCATATATGACAAGGTCATTGGATAGTAGCTCGTCACAAGCTTACGTAATACGGTATATAATTGGGAGTTCAGTTTCAGGTTTATAGTGGTGTGACTCTGAAATTAGTGATCATATGATTGAGTTGTTCGGTACAGAATGATGATCATATGGAATCACTGGAGCCTGATTATATATGTCCAATCAGTCCCTCTACTAGCTCCACATAATTCCTTAACGTTTGGCAAATTGATTTGTGTATGCTATTGGCTAGTTTATTATGCATGGATGGTGACGACACAGGATTAGGATGGTAGACAAGATTCTCTCCGGTTGGATTCAGATTTTGTTTTGGATAATAGGGTACACAATTATTCGAACTCCAAATAAAGTTGCCATGATTTTATTTGAGATTGGATTGGAGTTGTAGAAAATTATCCATGAGAACAAGAATATGAAACACAACCGTTTTGTGGAATTTGAAATTTGAATTTTGAAATTTGAAATTTGAATTTTGAAATTTGAAATTTGAAATTTGAATTTGAAATTTGAATTTGAAATTTGAATTTGAAATTCGAATTTGAAATTTGAATTTGAAACTTAAATTTGAAATTTGAAATTTGAAATTTGAAATTTGAAATTTGAAATTTGAATTTGAAATTTGAATTTGAAATTTGAAATTCAAATTTTGAATCACAGTCCAAGTAGGATTCGAATTTGTTGTGGAAAATCTACAAGGTTTGAAATTCGAATTTGAGTTGGATTTGGAGAGGATAATCTTGTTAGAATCCTACTTGAATTTTGAATCCAAATCCCAACAAAGGTGGACGAAATTTTTGAGGATAATCCTCAAGGAAATTTCGGATTTTTGTCGACAAGATTCAAGGGAAAAATTCAAGTTTCAATCCCAGTTGAATTTAGATTCTCTCCTCCCTGAAAAGTGGCCGAAAATTTGGAGAATCTCTCCTAGGAAATTCAGTTATTTTTGGATAAGGTTGAGATAAGATTCAAGCTTGAAAATCCTAGTGGAATTTTTGATTCTCCCTTATCCATAATGGCTGAAATTTATGAGGAGATTTTCTCCAAGAAAAATTCAGATTTTTTGGTTGAAAAAGGGAGATAAAATTCTAGTTAAAATCTTGTTTAGATTTGGATTGGATTTATCCTAAGAAAACCGAATTTTATTATTGGATTTATCCATGGAAAAATTCAGATTTTTTGGTTAAGGATAAGAGAAAATATCTTTTCCTAATCCAATTCAAATTCAGAGAATCACCTCATGCAGGTCTATAAATAGAGGTCCTGCCACTCCAGTTCTCTCAGACCACAGACTCTCAGGTGAGCAGGCTTATTGTTGCACAGCTCATCATGACAATAAAGTTCTTTAGAGATCTGGGTGGTCGGAAGAAGACTAGCAGTGCTAGCATACCGATCGAGGTTCAGAGTGCCCATACACTCAGCCATTCGGGAATTGGAGAATAGTAGAGAAGGCTAGTTGGTTGAAGCCTCCGGTGATTCTCCTCCTGCAGATTGGCGTCCTTGAGGTATGAGTTTTAATTGTTGTTGGTTTATTGTATATGGCATCATGAGATATTTAACGATCTAAAAATTTTTATTGTTCCGCTGCGCCACTCTGATACGTTTTTACCGATTTATTTTCCTACAAGCCGCGCCACTCACAGCACTCACCAAGAAGGAGAAGAAATATGAGTGGACGAATAAATTCAAGAAAAGCTTCTAGGAGCTAAAATGCAAACTCACGAGCGCTCCGATCCTGACCATACCAGACACTGGACAGGGAAATTTTGTAATCTACAGTGATGCATCTAAGACCAGACTGGGAGCCGTATTGATGCAAAATGGGAAAGTAGTCGCTTATGCCTCGCAACAACTTAAGAACCATGAGAGGAATTATCCGACTCATGACCTGGAGCTAGCAGCGGTCATGTTTGCGCTGAAAATATGGAGGCATTATCTATATGATGTCAAGTGTGAGATTTATACGGACCACCAAAGCCTCAAATACATCTTCACACAGAAGGAGCTCAACATGAGGCAGCAAAGATGGCTAGAATTGGTGAAGGATTACGATTGCGAGATCCTGTATCACCTAAGGAAAGCCAACAAGGTGGCCGATGCACTGAGTAGGAAGTACTCTTCATCACTTATGGCTATCAATGCCTTGCCAGAAGCCCTATAGAAGGAGCTATGTAACGGCAAAATAGAGATTCTAACGGGGAAGTTATCTGAAATGACCCTCCAATCAACACTCCTAGAAGAAATCAAGGCCGGCCAAGACCTTGATTTAACCCTAAACAAGCACAAGAAGTAGGCAATGGAGGACCAGAAGTCAGAATTCCAAGTCTCCAAGGATGGCATACTCTATTTCAGAGATAGAATGTGCGTTCTGAAGGATGAAGAACTCAGGAAAAGGATCCTTTCAGAAGCCCATGACACACCGTACTCAGTTCATCCAGGGGCAAACAAGCTATACAAAGACTTGAAAGATAGTTTTTGGTGGCCTAAGATGAAGGGCAACATCGCTGAATTCGTCGCAAAGTGCCTTATATGTCAAAAAATTAAAGTAGAACATCAACAACCTGGACGAGAACTGCAGAAAATCGAGCTTCTCGAGTGGAAATGGGAACAGATTACAATGGACTTCGTGGTCAGACTACCCAGAACATCCAGTGGAAATGACGCCATCTGGGTAATTATGGACCGACTAACGAAATCAGCTCGATTCTTAGCCATGAAGTTGAACTACTCAGTAGAGAGGCTAGTAGAAATGTACGTGGCCCAGATAGTAAGACTGCACGATGTACCTAAGTCAATATTTTCAGATCATGATGGGCATTTCACTTCAAGGTTTTCGCAAAGCGTCCAAGCTTCAATAGGGACTAAGTTGAAATTCAGCATAGCTTTCCACCCTCAAACCGACTGTCAGTCAGAAAGGACAATACAAACATTGGAAGATATGTTGAGAGCATATGCCCTAGACTTCAAGGGGAATTGGGACCAAAAACTGCCGTTAATAGAGTTCTCGTACAACAACAGCTACCATTCCTCGATCGAAATGGCACCATACAAGGCACTGTTGGAAGGAAATGTAGATCTCCGGTTCACTGGCATGAGATCGGAGAGAAACACCTCACTAGCATGGACTTCGTCAAAAGTACAACAAAAGACGTGAAGATTATACGGGAGAGACTGGAGATAGCTCATAGTCGTCAGAAGAGTTACGCCGATAAACGATGCAGACCTCTCAAGTTTCAGGAAGGAGATTCAGTTTTCCTCAAGGTGGCACCCATAAAAGGGGTGATGCGCTTTGGAAAGAAAGGGAAGCTCAGCCCTCGATATATAAGACCCTTCGAGATCCTCGAGAGAATTGGGAAGCTAGCCTACAGGTTAGCACTCCCTCCTGAGTTAGCATCCGTGCATAACGTTTTCCATGTGTCGATGCTAAAGAAATACGTGCCTGACAGTTCCCACATATTAAGTGAAGAGCCTGTCGAAGTACACGCCGACCTGACATATGAAGAGAAGCTAGTGTGAATTTTAGCTAAGGAGAGCAAAAGTCCTCAGGAATAAAGTGATCCCGCTTGTGAAAGTGCTGTGGTGAAATCACAATATAGAAGAAGCTACATGGGAAAGGGAAGAGGACATGAAGAGAGACTTCCCGGATTTATTCTAATTTTCGAGGATGAAAATTTTGTAAGGGGGGTAGGTTGTAAGGACCACCCCGTCCCTGTAACTTAACAAATTATTCAATGAGAAGTTAAGGAATAATTTGATGTATTTTTAGTACAAATACATTGAACACGGTCAGGTACACGATCATGTAAGAAACCGTGTACTGATCGGATTGTTTTATAAGAGAGGCCGTGTGAGTTAACATGGTCGTGTAGTTTTACATGGTCAGGTACACGGCTGTGTAAGTGGCTGTTACCACTCGGGTAAAGTGAGCATGGTCCAAGACACGACCGTGTTAAGAAAGCTCGGCTAGTGCACGCCTGTGCTCGAGCCATACACGCCCATGTTAGAACCCGTGTAGAAGGCCGTGTACTGAACAGAGAGCCAATTTGAAGACTTTTGTAATGCATGAAACCTAATTACTATGAAATGAGTAATTAAGTTGATAAATACAGTATAAATTCTAGTTGAATAAACTAAATAGGTGTAATACTGTTTATTACTATTCATACAATGAAAAGGGGTAACCGATAGAGAACTCGGTCTACCCTGTTATGTGTATAAGTGTATGAGATACGCAGTGTCATGAAACTGGTCCGGATGACCATTTCCTGACACAAGACTAGTGAGCAGATCACTAAAATGCTCGGACCAAACGTCTGAGCACAACAACGGGAATCTCCCTAGTAGGGGTACAGTATCGAGAAAATAGTCCGGATGACCTCTTCTCACCTAGAGACTGACAAAATCGGAGTCAGAACACTCAGACTAGTCAGTTAGAACAGTGAATAGTAAATAGTGTCAGATACAGTGTCAAGTTAATGGCCAAGACGGCCTTAGTTTGACTCAAAACTAATATATCTAGACTCAAGACGTCCAAATTAGTCAAACGGGCCCCTGACATGTTTTTCGAGGTGAGACCACACAGATCTCAAAAAATGGTTCAAACGACCTTAGACGGACATAAGACTAATAAAATTGAAATCAAAATGTCTGAATTAGTCAAGAGAGACTGTGTCTGAAATTTCACCTAGGAATACCTCGGTTTGCGTGTGAAAGGACAACACAGTGTAGACACAACCACAGTATAGGAAATGAATAGTGATTTGACATAGAATGGGCTCTTAGACAATATAAAACAATTGGAAATCATCAATACAAAAATTGGATTCAGAAAATCCAATTTTTGGATGAAAATTAAAACACTGCCGAGAAAGGGCCGAAAAACGCAGTAGAAAACTAGACTGCACAGAACCGATTCAGTTGGACCTTTACCCTAACCAAACCATGCCCACTTTGGTTAGGAAAACAGCTGCAAAACCAGTTAAAAATGATCCCTTAAATTAAGGGATGTGTTGGAGTTTTTAGATTAAAAAAATGGGGTTTAAGGATAAGAGGACCATGACCATTTAATGCAAACTTGCTCCCTTTCACCCTCCATCATGGCCTCTGAAAATTTAAGGGCTGCAGCACAGATTTTTGTCCCCCAATTAAGCTAAATTGTGGCTTAATTAAGAGGGCTTAGAGTTAAGCAAAGTTGCTTAGAGTTGCCAATAAAAAGGTTAGATCTCACTTTTCCCATTTGCTCACAAAAACTCTCAAGAAAAATACAGCTTTCTCTCCCCTTTCTCTTCAGAAAATCCGACCCCTCTTTAGCCCCTAAACCACCCATATTTTCACATAACTTTCACATAAAAGCTTGGCCACACAAGTTGCTAGAGGTGCACTCTTCCAAGGTAGTTTCTATAAGACCCTAGAACCGAAATTTTTCTATGGTTTAGTTTTTTCTTCTTGGCTTGATATTAAGAGAAATGTTTTGTTTTCCTTGTGTTCTCATTCTAGCACAAGTGACCCCTCAACCCCCTTTGTTTTGCATGGAGCCTTGATAGCCACCCTTGGCTCGGTTGTGCTTGGATCAAAGCACTCTAAGGTATAAACTGAAAAACCCCCATCTTTTGTGGTTAGTTGTTTTTAAGTTTTTGATCAAAGGAGATTTATGTGTATTTGTTTATGCACATGGGTTGTAATAAGTTATTTGAGCCCTTAGCTTTCAGTTTTTAAAGTTTTTGTGGTTATGGTTGTGTTTACTTTAGTTTACAAGTGGTTTGAGATATGTGTGTGCACGAGTGTGTAGAGGGTGGTTGGACACAAAATCTGTCCCCAGGATAAGCCATGGATTTTAGCCATTTTAACCCAATTAGGTTCCGAATCTGGGATTTGGTAAAACATGAAGTTTTAAGAAAATTTCGATACGGTCGTTTTTGCATCAAATATCCATTGGCCAAAAATGAACCTACAATAGACATTTTGGCTGGTTTTGGTTCGGTGTCCAAAACTGGGAGTAACAAATCCGGACCAAATGAATAGTCTCAGATTTTTATTAAAATGACCCTTTTAGAGGCTGAACCAGACTTTGGTTAAAACACAAAAGTTTTAGATCTCGACAAAACTTGAAACTGACTCACGTGGGTTTCAAAAATTCGGACGTTTCAGGCCCCAAACAGAGCTGTTTTTAAAAGTGTGTAAAACTGGAACTTTTATAAAAACTGGGCACAAAGGCCACATGTTTGATGAATTTAGGAGCCGTTAGAGTTAGAGTTAGAGTTAGGCTCCAAAATGAACACGAGAATTGTTCATTTCGTTGAGGATGAAAAGTTTCATGAACGACAAATTCTCAAACAAAGCCTTTTCGAATAAGTTTTAAATTATTTTCAGAAAGTGGTCCAACACCATACTTTTGAGCACATTCACCATGTGTTCCCTTTAAATGTCTTAGAAAAGATTTCAACAAAAACACCCTCATCCTCCAACGGGATAAGGTGAGACTCATTTTCAAAAATGTGGGGACACCATACCCCTTTCAAACCATTTCAAACTCTTTGCTTTTAAAAAATGTGGGGATGCCATACCCCATTCAAAATGAAAAAATATCCTTTTTGTAAGAATTCCTAGATTTAAACAAGTTTTTCAAAAATGGTTCGTGCATAACCCTAAGAGAGATTTCACACAGAACAAAAGACGTTTTTAGTGCAATATGGTAGAGGTAGCCTGGGGGGCTACTATTCCAAAAACACAAGGTAACCTGGTAGACTACCACACCTAAACAAGCAAAGTAACCTGGACAGTTACTATACCAAGCCTACGCATAGTAGCCCGATAGGCTACCTAGTTGCCAAAATGTGAGGTAAACGGTTGGTTGACTGATTGGTAATCAGTCAAGGACCGTGTTCAGAGCAACATTGTGAGGAATGTTGATTTAACTGTCAAGGAGACAGTTAATCAAACGCGACGGAAACTAGACACCAAATTCGCAGATAGGCCAATAGGGTACCGAGGGACCTCGGTACCACATGAAAACACAAGTATAGGCAAAAGTAGCCTAAGGACGTGGTAGTTAATTTATGGGGCCATAAATTAATTAACAACATATGAATAAGTTAACTCTTGAGATAGAGAGTAAGTAGTGCCGACAGAAATCGGTATCGAGTAATTATCTACTTTAGTCACTAACAGTATTGGTGACTTAGAGAAGATATTAACGAGACACGTTATTGATGACAGTTAGTAACCTGTAAATTTCTAAAGGCACGAATACAAGTGCTTGTAATTAGGTAAGTACAACTCCGCCTGCAGCATGAATAAAATGATGTTAAAATGGTAGTTTTACAGTATGTTAAGTATGCTTTACATGCACACGATGTTGCACAGCATACATAAGAGCATATAGTTTCACAATCGCGTAGATTGATAAAAGAACAAGTTAGAAGCCATAGATCCCTATCACATAGGATTGGGGATAGCTTAGAGAAGCGTATGGGTAGAATAATTAAACAAGATGGAAATAAGTAGGTGTGTCATACCAGCTCCTTCAGTCGAAGGGGTTTCCAGTTAAAGAAATTTAAGGCCAAAAGTTGAGCATCAGTTGATGGCTCTTCGGCATTAGTTGACCTCAGGCGTTACCGTTGGTCTACGTGCACGCGGTACTGACACATGGGCCCTAAGTAGACAAGAGAAAGAAAAGAGTACTAAAGCATAAATGAACATAACCGAATCATGCATAGTACACTGTCCACATTAGTTCACTATGCTTTCAGCTACAGTAAGATATATACTTTTACATGAAGTAATCTGTATGCATATGGCATGTAAAGTTTGTATGCTATGACATGATATGTGATGATATGGTATATGCTAAGTGGTATATGTGACTATCTTTCATGCTTATGCATTTTTAAGTATGTATTATGTTTAAATATGTTTTGCGGTTAACATGTTGTACTTACTGGGCGTAAAGCCCACGAAGTGCATTCATGCTGTACGTAAGCATCCTATGGCATAAGCCACGATGGGCAATGACGGCGGCGGAGGCGGATGTGAGGCAAGGTTATGGACACCATACGAGTTTAACTTCCGCACAATTTAAGTAAATAGTATTTGAACAGTAACAGTACAGTACCAGTAAATGGTACTTTTAAATAGCAATCGTTAAATAGTATTTTTGAATAGTAATGGTTACACAATATTTTTAAATAGTAATGTTGAATAGTAGCCGATTGATACTATTCGAAAATACTATTTGACAAAATCAATAGTATAAGTATGTTTACAAGATTAAATTTATTATGTTTCAAATTCCGCTTTTAATAATACATGTACATGAATCGTAAATGCGTATGCATTTAAAAAAAAATTTCTTCTAAAATTAGGGTAACCTATTAAGGATATTTTAAGTAAGCAATATTCAATTGCAAGAAAGTATAAGTAAAAGTAAAGAAACAGAAGTTTTACAGTGATGGTCCGGGCCGCCGAGGGCACGGGCGTCACACCTATATTTACTAATTGAGTTAGGATTAGATTTTCAGATTTGTTAGGATTTAGGACTTAGGATTATCTTTTATAACCAATTTCAGTTAGGATTTAGGATTATGTTTTGCAATAAATTTTCAAACAAATTTTGGATTTTTTTAGGCCTATCTTTTTCGTATTTTTTTTAGGGTTATTTTTCGTAACAATTGCCTATAAATAGGCGTCTCCATAGCAATAAAACAGATAACGTCAGTTTATTCACAAATTTGAGAGTTCCAATTTTCTTTGGTTCTTTGAAGAACTATTTGAACTCATCAGAATTTTTCATGGCATTCACTTCCGACTTATCAATCAACCCTTCCATAGTTGATTGTGACGTCTTCCTTACATTAAGGTTCTTGTTTCTCATTAAGCAACAGGTTCAGGCCCAATATACCAAGGCTCTTGTTTTTACTAAAGCAACGGGTTGAGGTCTCCATCCATTCGAACCTAAATTTGGAACGTTCTTGGGTTCATAATCTTGACGGCTCTCGTTATTCTTGACGAGATTCGTATCATCAATGATATGAATCAAATAACGGCTTCAACGGAACCAATCAATGTCAAGGGAAGCAATTCAAGTACCAATTAGGCCGGTTACAAGAGCAAGAGCAAAGAGATTTAAAAAAGCACTTAATGGGTTGATTCAAGAGGTTTAGGCTCAATAAAAGTCGTCGCCCATTGAGCATGATTCATGATGCACTAACTTAATTCAAGACAATGAGGAATTCAGCTGAATTCAATCAAGCCAAGATAAGCCCAAGACGTTTTTAGCCAGGGATTTTCAAATTTTGTGGCAGAATAACTACCTTCCTACATTTACGAATTTGGTTAGGATTAGATTTCTGAATTTGTTAGGATTTAGGAGGACTTAGGATTATCTTTTGCAACAAATTTCCAAACAAATTTTTGGTTTTTTTAGGCATATCTTTTTCAGAGTTTTTTTAGGATTATTCTTTGCAACAATTGCCTATAAATAGGCGTCTCCATAGCAATAAAACTGATCACATCAGTTTATTCACAAATTTAAGAGTTCTAATTCTCTTTGGTTATTTGAAGAACTATTGGAAGTCATCGGAATTGTCCGTGGCATTCACCTCCGTCTGATTAATCAACCCTTCCATAGTTGATTATGACGTCTTCCTTATACCAAGGTTCTTGTTTCGCAATAAGCAACGGTTCAAGTCCAACATACCAAGGTTCTTGTTTTTGCTAAAGCAACGGGTCGAGGTCTCCATCCATTCGAACCTGACTTTGGAACGTTCTTGGGTTCATAATCTTGACGGGTCTTGTTATTCTTGACGAGGTTCGTATCATTAATGATGTAAATCAAATAACGGCTTTAACGGAACCAATCAACGTCAAGGGAATCAATTCAACTACCAATTGGGCCGATTACAAGACTGAGAGCAAAGAGATTTAAAGAAGCACTTAATGTGTTGATTCAAGAGGCTTGGGGTCAATAAAGTTCATGGCCCATTGAGCATGATTCATGATGCATTAACTTAATTCAAGCCTATGAGGAATTCAGCTAAATTCAATCAAGCCAAGACAAGCCCAAGACGTTTTTAGTCAGGGATTTTCGAATTTTGTGGCAGAAGAACTACCTTCCTACATTTACGAATTTGGTTAGGAATAGATTTTTGGATTTGTTAGGATTTTGTAGGACTTAGGATTATCTTTTGTAACAAATTTCAGTTAGGATTTAGAATTATCTTTTGCAACAAATTTTCAAACAAATTTCAGATTTTTTTTAGGCTTATCTTTTTCGGATTTTTTTTAGGATTATTCTTTGTAACAATTGCCTATAAATAGGTGTCTGCATAGCAATAAAACAAATCACATTAGTTTATACACAAATTTGAGAGTTCAAATTCTCTTTGGTTCTTTGATGAACTATTTGAACTCATCGGAATTTTCTGTGGCATTCACTTCTGACTTATCAATCAATCCTTCCATAGTTGATTGTGGCGTCTTCCTCATACCAAGGTTCTTATTTCTCATTAAGCAACGGGTTGAGGTCCAATATACCAATGTTCTTGTTTTTGCTGAAGCAACGGGTCGAGGTCTCCATCCATTCGAACCTGACTTTGGAAATTTCTTGGGCTCATAATCTTAATGGGTCTAGTTATTCTTGATGGGGTTTGTATCATTAATGATGTGAATCAAATAACGGCTTTAAAGGAACCAATCAAAGTCAAGGGAACCAATTCAAGTACCAATTGGGCCAACTACAAGAGTGAGAGCATAGAGATTTAAAGAAGCACTTAATAGGTTGATTCAAGAGGTTTGGGCGTAATCAAATTCGTGGCCCATTGAGCATGATTCATGATGCATTAACGTAATTCAAGCTCATGAGGAATTCAGCTAAATTCAATCAAGCCAAGACAAACCTAAGACATTTTTAGCTAAGGATTTTTGAATTTTGTGGCAGAATAACTACCCTCCTACATTTATGAATTTGGTTAGGATTAGATTTCTGGATTTGTTAGGATTTAGGAGAAATTAGGATTATGTTTTGTAACAAATTTAGTTAGGATTTAGGATTATCTTTGCAACAAATTTTCAAACAAATTTCAGATTTTTTTCGGGCTTATCATTTTCGGATTTTTTTTACGATTATTCTTTGTAACAATTGCCTATAAAGAGGCGTCTCCAAGGCAATAAAATAGATCACATCAGTTTATTCACAAATTTGAGAGTTTTAATTCTCTTTGGCCCTTTGAAGAACTATTTGAACTCATCGAAATTTTCCGTGGCGTTCATATCTGACTTATCAATCAATCTTTCCATAGTTGATTGTGGCGTCTTCTTTATACCAAGGTTCTTGTTTGGAATTAAGCAACGGGTTAAGGTCTAATATACCAAGGTTCTTATTTTTGCTGAAGCAACGGGTCGAGGTCTCCATCCATTCGAACCTGACCTTAAAACGTTCTTGAGTTCATAATCTTGACCGGTCCAATTATTCTTGACGAGGTTCGTTTCATTAACGATGTGAATCAAATAACGGCTTTAAAGGAACCAATCAACGTTAAGGGAAGCAATTCAAGTACCAATTGGGCCGGTTACTAGAGCGAGAGCAAAGAGATTTAAATATGCATTTAATGGGTTGATTCAAGAGGTTTGAGCTTAATCAAATTCATGGCCCATTGAGCATGATTCATGATGCATTAACTTAATTCAAGCCCATGAGCAATTCAGCTAAATTCAATCAAGCCAAGACAAGCCCAAGACATTTTTAGCCAGGGATTTTCGAATTTTGTGGCAGAATAACTACCTTCCTACATTTACGAATTTGGTTAGGAATAGATTTTTGGATTTGTTAGGATTTTGTAGGACTTAGGATTATCTTTTGTAACAAATTTCAGTTAGGATTTAGAATTATCTTTTGCAACAAATTTTCAAACAAATTTCAGATTTTTTTTAGGCTTATCTTTTTCGGATTTTTTTTAGGATTATTCTTTATAACAATTGCCTATAAATAGGTGTCTGCATAGCAATAAAACAAATCACATTAGTTTATACACAAATTTGAGAGTTCAAATTCTCTTTGGTTCTTTGATGAACTATTTGAACTCATCGGAATTTTCTGTGGCATTCACTTCTGACTTATCAATCAATCCTTCCATAGTTGATTGTGGCGTCTTCCTCATACCAAGGTTCTTATTTCGCATTAAGCAACGGGTTGAGGTCCAATATACCAATGTTCTTGTTTTTGCTGAAGCAACGGGTCGAGGTCTCCATCCATTCGAACCTGACTTTGGAAATTTCTTGGGCTCATAATCTTAATGGGTCTAGTTATTCTTGATGGGGTTTGTATCATTAATGATGTGAATCAAATAACGGCTTTAAAGGAACCAATCAAAGTCAAGGGAACCAATTCAAGTACCAATTGGGCCGGTTACTAGAGCGAGAGCAAAGAGATTTAAAGAAGCACTTAATGGGTTGATTCCAGAGGTTTGGGCTCAATCAAATTCGTGGCCCATTGAGCATGATTCATGATGCATTAACTTAATTCAAGCCCATGACGAATTCAGCTAAATTCAATAAAGCCAAGACAAGCCCAAGACGTTTTTAGCCAGGGATTTTCGAATTTTTTTGCAGAATAAATACCTTCCTACATTTACGAATTTGGTTAGGATTAGATTTCTGGATTTGTTAGGATTTAGGAGGACTTAGGATTATCTTTTGTAACAAATTTCAGTTAGGATTTAGGATTATCTTTTTCAATAAATTTTCAAACAAATTTCAGATTTTTTTAGGCTTACCTTTTTCAGATTTTTTTAGGATTATTCTTTGTAACAATTGCCTTTAAATAGGCGTCTCCATAGCAATAAAATGGATCACATCAGTTTGTTTGGAAATTTGAGAGTCCTAATTCTCTGTGGTTCTTTGAAGAACTATTTGAACTTATCAGAATTTTCCGTGGCGTTCACTTCTGACTTATCAATCAACCCTTCCATAGTTGATTGTGGCATCTTCCTTATACTAAGGTTCTTGTTTGCATTAAGCAACAGGTTGAGGTCTAATATACCAAAGTTCTTGTTTTTGCTGAAGTAATGGGTCGAGGTCTCCATCCATTCGAACCTGACCTTAGAACATTCTTGGGTTCATAATCTTGACGGGTCTTGTTATTCTCAATGAGGTTCATTTCATTAATGGTGTGAATCAAATAACGGCTTTGAAGGAACCAATCAACGTCAAGCGAAGCAATTCAAGTATTAATTACGCCGGTTACTAGAGCGAGAAAAAAGAGATTTAAAGAAGCACGTAAAGGGTTGATTCAAAAGGTTTGGGCTCAATCAAATTCGTGGCCGATTTAGCATGATTCATGATGCGTTAACTTAATTCAAGCCCATGAGGAATTCAGCTAAATTCAATCAAGCCAAGACAAACCCAAGACGTTTTTAGCCAGGGATTTTCGAATTTTGTGGCAGAATAACTACCTTCCTACATTTACGAATTTGGTTAGGATTAGATTTCTGGATTTGTTAGGATTTAGGAGGACTTACGATTATCTTTTGTAACAAATTTTAGTTAGCATTTAGGATTATCTTTTGTAACAAATTTTAGTTAGGATTTAGGATTATCTTTTGTAATAAATTTTCAAACAAATTTCAGATTTTTTTTTGGCTTACCTTTTTCAGATTTTTTTTTTTATTATTCTTTGTAATAATTGCCTTTAAATAGGCGTCTCCATAGCAATAAAATAGATCACATCAGTTTATTCTTTGTAACAATTGGCTTACCTTTGTTTCACATTAAGCAATGGGTTCAGGTAAAATATACCAAGGTTCTTGTTTTTGCTGAAGCAACGGGTCGAGGTCTCCATCCATTTGAACCAGACTTTGGAACGTTCTTGGGTTCATAATCTTGATGGGTCTCGTTATTCTTGACAAGGTTCGTATCATTAATGATGTGAATCAAATAACTGCTTTATAGGAACCAATCAACGTCAAGGGAATCAATTCAAGTACCAATTAGGCCGATAACAAAAGCTAGAGCAAAGAGATATTTGGGCTCAATCAAATTCATGGCCCATTGAGCATGATTCATGATGCATTAACTTAATTCAAGCCCATGAGGAATTTAGCTAAATTCAATCAAGCCAAGACAAGCCCAAGACGTTTTTAATTAGGGTTTTTCAAATTTTATGGTAGAATAACTACCCTCCTACATTTACAAATTTGGTTAGGATTAGATTTTCGGATTTGTTAGGATTTAGGAGGACTTAGGATTATCTTTTGTAACAAATTTCAGTTAGAATTTAGGATTATCTTTTGCAACAAATTTTCAAACAAATTTCAGATTTTTTAAGGATTATTCTTTGTAACAATTGCCTATAAATAGGTGTCTCCACAGCAATAAAATAGATCACATAGTTTATTCACAAATTTGAGGGTTCTAATTTTCTTTGGTTCTTTGAAGAAGTATTTGAACTCATCAGAAATTTTCGTGGCATTCAATTACGACTTATCATTCAACCCTTGCATAGTTGATTGTAGCGTCTTTCTTATACGAAGGTTCTTGTATCGCATTAAGCAATGGGTTCAAGTCCAATACACCAAGGTTCTTGTTTTTGCTGAAGCAATAGGTCGAGGTCTCCATCCATTCGAACCTGACTTTGGAACGTTCCTGGTTTCATAATCATGACGGGTCTCATTATTCTTGATGAGGTTCGTATCAGTAATGATATGAATCAAATAACGGCTTTAAAGGAACCAATCAATGTCATGGGAACCAATTCAAGTACCAATTGGGCCGGTTACAAGAGCGAGAGAAAAGAGATTTAAAGAAGCACTTAATGGGTTGATTCATGAGGTTTGGGCTCAATTAAATTCGTGGCCCATTGGGCATGATTCATTATGCATTAACTTAATTCAAGCCCATGAGGAATTCAGCTAAATTCAATCAAGCCAAGATAAGCCCAAGATGTTTTTAGCCAGGGATTTTCAAATTTTGTGGCAGAATAACTACCTTCCTATATTTACGAATTTGGTTAGGATTAGATTTCTGAATTTGTTAGGATTTAGGAGGACTTAGGATTATCTTTTGTAACAAATTTCAATTACGATTTAGGATTATCTTTTGCAACAAATTTTCAAACAAATTTCGGATTTTTTTTAGGATTATTCTTTGTAACAATTTCCTATAAATTGGCGTCTCCATAGCAATAAAACAGATCACATCAGTTTATTTACAAATTTGGGAGTTCTAATTCTCATTGGTTCTTTGAAGAGCTATTTGAACTCATCGAAATTTTTCGTGGCGTTCACTTCCGACTTATCAATTAACCCTTCCATAGTTGATTGTGGCGTCTTCCTTATGCCAAGGTTCTTGTTTTGCGTTAAGCAACGGGTTCAAGTCCAATATACCAAGGTTCTTATTTTTGCTGAAGCAACGGGTCGAGGTCTCCATCCATTCGAACCTGACTTTGAAACATTCTTGGGTTCATAATCTTGACGGGTCTCATTATTCTTGACGAGGTTCGTATTATTAATGATGTGAATCTAATAATGGCTTTAAAGGAACCAATATACATCAAGGGAACCTATTCAAGTACCAGTTGGGCCAATTACAAGTGTAGGAAATAAATCGGTAAAAACATATCAGAGTGGCGCAGCAGAAAAATAAAAATTTTTTAAGATCGTTAAATATCTCATGATGCCATATACAATAAACCAACAACAATTTAAACTCATACCTCAAAGACGCCAATCTTGTAGGAGGAGAATGATCGGAGTGCTTCAACTAACTAGCTTTCTCTACTATTCTCCAATTCCTGAATGGCTGAGTGTGTGGGCACTCAGAACCTCGATCGGTATGCTAGCATAGCTAGTCTTCTTCCGACCACCCAGATCTCTAAAGAACTTATTGTCACGGTGAGTTATGCAACAATAAGCCTGCTCACCTGAGAGTCTATGATCTGAGAGAACTGGAGTGGTAGGACCTCTATTTATAGACTTGCTTGAGGTGATTCTCTAAATTCGAATTGGATTAGGAGAAGATATTCCCCCTAATCCACAACCAAAAAATCCGGATTATCCAAGGGGAAAATCCTAACTAAAAATTCGGCCTCTTTAGGATTATCCAATTCAAATCTAAAAAGATTTTAATATGAATCTTATCTCCCTTTTTCAACCAAAAAATTTGAAAATCCAAGGGGAAAATCCCAACAAAAATTTCGGCCACTTTTGGATAAGAAAGAATAAAAATTCCACTAGGATTTTCAAGATTGAATCTTATCTCATCCTTATCCAAAATAACTGAAAATCTCCTAGGAGATCTTCCTCAAATTTTCGGCCATAATCAGGGAGGAGAGAATCCAAATTCAACTGGGATTGAAACTTGAATTTTTCCTTTAATCTTATCCACAAAAAATTTGAAAATTCCATAAAGAGAATCCTCAAAATTTTCGTCCATTGTTGTTAGGATTTGGATTCAAAATTCAAGCAGGATTCTAACAAGATTTTCCTCTCCATATCCAACTCAAATTCAAATTTCCTTCCATGTGGATTTACCACAAGAAATTCGAATCCCACTTGGACTGTGATTCAAAATTTGAATTTCAAATTTCAAATTTCAAATTTTAAATTTAAATTTCAAATTCAAATTTCAAATTCGAATTTCAAATTTAAATTTCAAATTCAAAATTCCAAATTAAAAATTCAAAATTCAAATTTCAAAATCCATAAAACTGTTGTATTTCAAATTCTTGTTCTCATGGATAATTTTCTACAATTCCAATCCAATCTCAAATAAAATCATGACAACTTTATTTGGAGTTCGAATAATTGTGTACTCTATTATCCAAAATAAAATCTGAATCCAACCGGAGAGAATCTTGTCGACCATCCTAATCCTATGTCAACACCATCCATGCATAACAAACTAACTAATAGCATACACAAATCAATTTTGCCAAACGTTAAGGAATTATGTGGAGTTAGTAGAGAGACCAATTAGACATATATAATCGGGCTCTCGCAAATCCATATGATCATCATTCTTTACCGAACAACTCAATCATATGATCACTAATTTCAGAGTCACACCACTATAAACCTGAACTGAACTCTCAATTATATACCGTATTACGTAAGCCTTGTCCATTTTCATCCGCCCAGCAGACGACCCAAAGCCTTGTCCATTTTCACATTCAGCATAATGCCTTTAAGGGGATACCCTTAACTCCTCATTAGAGCTATGATTCCGATATCTGTAAATGAACCCTTCATCGTATACAAGTCATGCACCCAACGAACCGGTCTATAAGCTTACTACCTCTGAGACGCTTTAGCCATTGGAACATCCAAATACACAAGTCATATACATGAAGCTGTCCATCTACTCAGGATTATGGTTACTGCACAATGAACGTCAAATGCAGATCGACCCACTCAAAGCGGACTTCGTAGATCAATCATGCTTTAGTCTCGGTCTAATATGTCACCACCAAGCAACATATCTATGTCTCTACTTGGGAGTCTATACTCCAGACAGTTAAGAAAAACCGTCCCCTCCAAGGCTTTAGACAACATAATAGTCTTAACATGAGTTAGATGCTCAGTCTAACCCCATAGACTATATACCATAGTTTAGACCGCTTATTTTAGAACATTGTCTTCTCGCATACAAAAGTCCATTGCATGCAATGTTCTAACAGTTTTAACACAAGCAGTCAGGGAGTCATATTTGCTTACATTTACATTAACATGTAAATAAATTGAGGACAGATAGCAATGTAATGAATAACCTCTATATATATATGTGATTTTATTATTCAGTTTAAAATAAATACATCAAAATGTCTCTAATGCTTAGGGCATTTCCTAACAACAAGAGCGAGAGCAAAGAGATTTAAAGAATCACTTAATGGGTTGATTCAAGAGGTTTGGGCTCAATCAAATTTGTGGCCCATTGAGCATGATTCATGATGCATTAACTTAATTCAAACCCATGAGGAATTCAGCAAAATTCAATCAAGCCAAGACAAGCCCAAGACGTTTTTAGCCAAGGATTTTCGAATTTTATGTCAGAATAACTGCCCTCTACATTTACGAATTTGGTGAGGATTAGATTTCTAGATTTGTTAGGATTTAGGAGGACTTAGAATTATCTTTTGTAACAAATTTCAGTTAGGATTTAGGATTATCTTTTGCAACAAATTTCGAACAAATTTTAGATTTTTTTTAGGCTTATCTTTTCTGGATTTTTTTTAGGATTATTCTTTGCAACAAATGCCTATAAATAGGCGTCTCCATAGCAATAAAACAGATCACATCAGCTTATTCACAAATTTGAGAGTTCTAATTCTCTTTAGTTATTTGAAGAACTACTTGAATTCATCAGAATTTTCAGCGGTGTTCACTTCCGACTTATCAATCAACCCTTCCATAGTTGATTCTGGCGTCTTCCTTATACCAAGGTTCTTGTTTTGCATTAAGCAACGGGTTTAAGTCCATTATACCAATGTTCTTGTTATTGTTGAACCAACGGGTCGAGGTCTCCATTCATTCGAACCTGACTTTGGAACATTCTTGGGTTCACAATCGTGATGGGTCTCATTATTCTTGACGAGGTTCGTATCATTAATGATGTGAATCAAATAACGGCTTTAAAGGAACCAATCAACGTCAAGGGAACCAATTCAAGTACCAATTGGGCCGGTTACAAGAGCGAGAGCAAAGAGATTTAAAGAAGCACTTAATGGGTTGATTCAAGTGGTTTGTGCTCAATCAAATTCGCGGCCCATTGAGCATGATTCATGATGCATTAACTTAATGCAAACCCATGAGGAATTCAGCTAAATTCAATCAAGCCAAGACAAGCCCAAGATGTTTTTAGCCAGGGATTTTCGAATTTTGTGGCAGAATAACTACCCTCCTACATTTACGAATTTGGTTAGGATTAGATTTCCCGATTTGTTAGGATTTAGGAGGACTTAGGATTATCTTTTGTAACAAATTTCAGTTAGGATTTAGGATTATCTTTTGCAACAAATTTTCAAACAAATTTCAGATTTTTTTTTAGGCTTATCTTTTTCGGATTTTTTTTTTAGGATTATTCTTTGTAACAATTGCCTATAAATAGGGGTCTCCATAGCAATAAAACAGATCACATCAGTTTATTCACAAATTTGAGCATTCTAATTCTCTTTGGTTCTCTGAAGAAATATTTTAACTCATTGGAATTTTCTGTGGCGTTCACATCCGACTTATCAATCAACCCTTCCATAGTTGATTGTAGCGTCTTCCTTATACCAAGGTTTTTTTCGCATTAAGTAATGGGTTTAGGTCCAGTATACCAAGGTTATTATTTTTGCTGAAGCAACGGGTCGAGGTCTCCATCCACTCGAACCTGACTTTGGAACGTTCTTTGGTTAATAATCATGACGGGTCTCGTTATTCTTGACGAGTTTCATATCATTAATGATGTGAATCAAATAACTACTTTAAAGGAACCAATCAACATCAAGGGAACCAATTCAAGTACCAATTGGGTAGGTTACAAGAGCGAGAGCAAAGAGATTTAAAGAAGCACTTAATGGGTTGATTCAAGAGTTATGGGCTTAACCAAATTCGTGGCCCATTGATCATGATTCATGATGCATTAACTTAATGCAAGCCCATGAGGAATTCAGCCAAATTCAATCAAGCCAAGACAAGCCCAAAACGTTTTTAGCCAGGGATTTTCGAATTTTGTGGTAGAATAACCATCCTCCTACATTTACAAATTTGGTTAACATTAGATTTCTGGATTTGTTAGGATTTAGGTTGAGTTAGGATTATCTTTTGTAACAAATTTTAGTTAGGATTTAGGATTATCTTTTACAACAAATTTTCAAACAAATTGTAGAATTTTTTTTGGGCTTATCTTTTTCGGATTTTTTTTCAGGATTATTCTTGGTAATAATTGCCTATAAATATGCGTCTCCATAGCAATAAAACAGATCACATCAATTTATTCACAAATTTGAGAGTTCTAATTCTCTTTGGTTCTTTGAAGAACTATTTGAACGCATCGAAATTTTCCGTGGCATTCACTTCCGACATATCAATCAACACTTTCATAGTTGATTGTGGCGTCTTCCTTATACCAAGGTTCTTGTTTCGCATTAAGCAATGAGTTGAGGTCCAATATACCAAGGTTTTTATTTTTGCGAAAGCAACGAGTCAATGTCTCCAACCGTTCGAACTGTAGGAAAATAAACCGGTAAAAACGTATCAGAGTGGCGCAGCGGAACAATAAAAATTTTTAGATCGTTAAATATCTCATGATGCCATATACAATAAATCAACAACAATTAAAACTCATACCTCAAGGACGCCAATGAACAGGAGGAGAGTGACCGGAGGCTTCAACCAACTAGCCTTCTCTACTATTCTCCAATTCCCGAATGGCTGAGTGTGTGGGCACTCTGAACCTCGATCGGTATGCTAGCACTGCTAGTCTTCTTCCGACCACCCAGATCTCTAAAGAACTTTATTGTCACGATGAGCTGTGCAACAATAAGCCTGCTCACCTGAGAGTCTGTGGTCTGAGAGAACTGGAGTGGCAGGACCTCTATTTATAGACCTGCATGAGGTGAATCTCTGAATTTGAATTGGATTAGGAAAAGATATTTTCCCTTATCCAAACCCATAAAATCCGAATTTTTCCAAGGGAGAATCTCCACTAAAAATTCGGTTTTCTTAGGATAGATCCAATCCAAATCTCAACAAGATTTTAACTAGAATTTTATCTCCCTTTTTCAATCAAAAAATCCGAAAATTTCAAGGTGTAACTTCCCTAAAGATTTCGGCCACTTTTAGGATAAGGAAGAATCAAAATTCCACTAGGATTTTTCAAGCTAAATCTCATCTCAACCTTATCCAAAAATAACCGAATTTCCTAGGATTAAGGCTCCAAAATTTCGGCCACTTTTAGGGAGTAGAGAGAATCCAAATTCAACTAGGATTGAAGCTTGAATTTACCCTTGAATCTCATCCACTAAAACCGAATTTTCCATTGAGGATTATCCTCAAAAAATTCGCCCACTTTTGTTGGGATTTGGATTCAAAATTCAAGTAGGATTCTAACAAGATTATCCTCTCCAAATCCAACTCAAATTTGAATTTCAAACCTTGTGGATTTTCCACAACAAATTCGAATCCTACTTGGACTGTGATTCAAAATTTGAATTTCAAATTTCAAATTCAAATTTCAAATTCAAATTTTAAATTTCAAATTTCAAATTTCAAATTTAAATTTCAAATTCAAATTTCAAATTCGAATTTTCAAATTCAAATTTCAAATTCAAAATTCAAATTTCAAATTTCAAAATTCAAATTTCAAATTTCAAAATTCAAATTTCAAATTCCACAAAACGGTTGTGTTTCATATTCTTGTTCTCATGGATAAATTTCTACAACTCCAATCCAATCTCAAATAAAATCATGGCAACTTTATTTGGAGTTCGAATAATTGTGTACTCTATTATCCAAAACAAAGTCTGAATCCAACCGGAGAGAATCTTGTCTACCATCCTAATCCTGTGTCATCACCATCCATGCATAATAAACTAGCCAATAGCATACACAAATCAATTTGCCAAACGTTAAGGAATTATGTGGAGCTAGTAGAGGGACTGATTGGACATATATAATCGGGCTCCCGTGATTCCATATGATCATCATTCTGTACCGAACAACTCAATCATATGATCACTAATTTCAGAGTCACACCACTAAAAACCTGAAACTGAACTCCCAATTATATACCGTATTACGTAAGCCTGTGACGAGCTACCATCCAATGACCTTGTCATATATGCAAAACCCTCATATGATATCCATGATCAGCCTTAGGTCAAAGTCCGTTTAATCCTACTGATCAGGCTATCTTAAAGTTCCATTATACTACCGAATCTAGAAAATGATTATTCACCATATGTGAATAAGAAGTCATCCGCCCAGCAGACGACCCAAGGCCTTGTCCATTTTCACATTCAGTATAATGCCTTTAAGAGGATACCTTTAACTCCTCAGAGCTATGATTCCGATATCTGCAAACAAACCCTTCATCGTATACAAGTCATGCACCCAACGAACCGGTCTATAAGCTTACTACTTCTGAGACGCTTTAGCCATTGGAACATCAAGTACACAAGTCATATACATGAAGTAGTTCATTTACTCAGGATTAAGGTTATTGCACAATGAACGTCAAAAGCAGATTGATCCACTCATAGCGGACTACGTAGATCAATCACGCTTTAGTCCCGGTCTAATATGTCACCACCAAGCAACATATCCATGTCTCTACTTGGGAGTCCAGCTCCAGACAGTCAAGACAGACCGTCCCCTCTAAGGCTTTAGACAACATAATAGTCTTAACATGAGTTAGATGCTCGGTCTAACCCCATAGACTACAGACCATAGTTTAGACTGCTAACTTTAGAACATTGTCTTCTCGCATACAAAAATCCATTGCATGCAACGTTCTAACAGTTTTAACACAAGCAGTCAGTGAGCCATATTTGCTTACATTTACTTTAACATGTAAATAAGACGAGGACAGATAGCAATGTAATGAATAACCTCTAAGTATAATTTTATTATCCAGTTCAAAATGAATACATCAAAATGTCTCTAATACTTAGGGCATTTCCTAACAATCTCCCACTTGCCCTAAGCCAGTAGATGTGCCATGTTACGCATCCCCATCGCCTCTACATGCCTCTCAAAGCTTCTAGCTACCAAAGTCTTAGTAAAGGGATCAGCGATGTTGTCCTCGGACGCGATCTTACATACATCCACTTGTCCTGTCTCCACATGCCCTCTAATAATGTGATACCTCCGATCGATGTGCTTGGTCCTCTTGTGGTGCCGAGATTCCCTTGTGTTGGCAATAGCCCCTGTATTATCACAGTAAAGTGTGATAGGCTTGTCAACACCCGGAATGACCTCAAGGTCTCTAAAGAACTTGCGGAGCCAAACCGCTTCTTTAGATGCCTCAGCCGCAGCCACATACTCAGCCTCCATAGTAGAGTCAGCTGTGCAGCCCTGCTTCACGCTCCTCCACACAATGGCGCCTCCTCCGAGTAAAAACACTGATCCAGATGTCGATTTCCTCGAATCCTTACAAGTCTGGAAGTCTGAGTCCGTGTATCCTACGGGTGTTAGGTCCCCTCCAGAATACGCTAGCATATAATCCCTCGTTCTCTTAAGATACTTGAGTATATGCTTTACTGCTTGCCAGTGCTTGGTTCCAGGATTCGCTTGATATCGACTCACCATACCTACTGCAAAACATATGTCCGGGCGAGTGCAAAGCATAGCGTACATAAGGCTACCCACAGCGGATGCATAAGGGACCTTACTCATACGCTCTCTTTCTTCCGATGTCTTGGGACAGTCATCCAATGAAAGAGTTAAACCAGCAATAGAAGGTTGTGAGCCTTTCTTTGCCTCTAGCATTGCATATTTGTCAATTATTTTATCTATGTATGAAGCTTGGGATAACGCTATCATTTTGTTCTTTCGATCTCTGAAGAGACGAATGCCTAGAACATAATTAGCTTCTCCCAAGTCCTTCATGTCAAACTGTTGGTGTAACCAAAGCTTGACCGATGATAAGTTTCCTACATCATTCCCAATGAGTAGTATATCATCAACATAGAGTATCAGAAAGACCACTTTTCCATCCTTAATACGTTTATAAACACAAGGTTCATCAACGTTCTGCTCAAAACCAAATGTCTTAATCGCTTGATCAAACCTCTGGTTCCATGAGCGGGATGCCTGCTTTAATCCATAAATGGATCTAAGCAACTTGCAGACTTTCCTATCTTGGCCTTTTGCTACGAACCCTTCGGGCTGTATCATATAGATACACTCTTCAAGATGGCCATTTAAGAATGCCGTCTTGACATCCATTTGCTAGATCTCGTAATCGAGAGCCGCAGCAATGGATAGAAGAATACGGATAGACTTAAGCATAGCAACAGGCGAAAAGGTTTTCTCGTAATCGATTCCAGCCTTTTGCGTGTATCCCTTTGCAACCAGTCTAGCTTTGAAAGTTTCCACTCTCCCTTCCACATCCTTCTTTCTTTTGTAGACCCATTTGCATCCAATGGGTTTTATCCCATCCGGCAAATCTACAAGTTCCCAAACAGAGTTGGATTTCATAGAATCCATCTCATTGTTCATAGCCTGTTTCCAAGATTTAGAATCAACATCCTTTATAGCTTCATCATATGTGACCGGATCTTCCTCATGCTCATGAGCCTCGGCCTGGTATACCTCAGCATCATACATAAAGAAATTAGGTTTCTTAGAAACCCTCCCACTACGACGAGGCACCCTAAATTGTTGATCGTCTGCAGGTCTTTCACTGGAACTCGGACTTGCGTCCAAGACCGAAATCTGTGGAGCAGTTCTTTCACCCGATAACTCCTCTAGCACCACTTTGCTTCGAGGCTTAAAGTCATTCATGTGACTTTCCTCCAAGAATGTCGCATGGGTTGAGACAATGACCTTTTGTTCCTTCGGGTTATAGAACAGACCTCTTTTAGTTCCTTTTGGATACCCTACAAACATGTACAATTCTGATCTTGGTTCCAACTTCTTCGCATCCCCATCTAGTACATGTGCCGGGCAGCCCCATATTCTCATATGTCCAAGGGAGGGCTTCCTGCCACGCCACAATTCATACGGAGTTCTAGGAATTGATTTGCTCGGAACCTGGTTCAGAATATAGCACGCCGTTTGTAAAGCATGTCCCCAAAATGATAATGGCAGCGTTGAGTAACTCATCATGGACCGTACCATATCCAATAAGGTCCTGTTTCTCCTTTCGGCTACACCATTCTGTTGTGGAGTACCAGGTGCAGTCTATTGAGATAATATCCCATTCTCTACAAGATGTCCTAGAAATTCATCGGAGAGGTATTCGCCACCTCGATCAGATCGAAGTGTCTTTATGGATTTATCCAATTGCTTTTCCACTTCCGCACGATACTCTTTGAACTTGTCAAAGGTTTCGCTCTTGCGGTGCATCAGATACACATATCCATACCTCGAGTAATCATCTATGAAAGAGACATAGTACTCGAACCCTCCTCGTGCTGTGACGTTCATGGGGCCACATACGTCAGTGTGCACAATTTCTAAGAGCTCCTGTGCCCTTGTACCCTTAGCTCCAAAAGACCTCTTAGTCATCTTACCCTCTAGACAAGACTCACATTGGGGAAGTCGTACCTCCTCCAGAGATTTCAGAGGACCGTCTTTCACCAATCTTTGAATCCTATCCTGATTAATATGACCAAGTCTTAAATGCCAAAGATACGCCTTGTTAGAGTGAGAAACTTTCAACCTTTTAGAGTTATCAATTAATTCAGTGTCAAGCAGTGAGTACATCTTTGGTCTGATCAAATATAGGTTTCCATCCATCCATCCAGAATAGATAAAAGACTTATTTCTACGAATATCAACTCTTTTACTAAAAGAAACTGAATAAGAATCCTTTATTAAACAAGCTACCGATATAAGGTTCCTCCTAAAATTAGGAACATAAAAACAGTCTTTCAATAAAATAAACCTAAATTGATCAAAATAAAGATGAACGTCTCCCACTGCCTCAGCCACCACAAAGCTACCATCTCCAGTCCGCAACGAGAGGCTCCTATCATGTAGACTTCTCGTTTCCACGAACCCCTGCATAGAAACACAAACATGATTAGTGGCGCCCGAATCAATGACCCATGTGTCTTTCGATTCTTCCACCAAACACGCTTCTAAGTAATGAAGTTCCTTACCTTCCTTGCCCTTGGAGGCTAGGAATTCCCGGCAAGCCTTCTTGAAGTGACCTACCTTCCCACAGTGGAAGCATTTGGACTTTTTAGGGTCCTTCGGCTTCTTGTTCTTCTTCTTCTTCTTCCCGTCCGAGACAGGAGGATTAGAAGAACTGGAAGCCACTTGCTTCTTATTTGGCCTCTTCCTCTTCCGTGAGGGATTGGAAGATTCCGCCAAATTGGCCTCTCCTTTAGGTCAGACCGTATCCTCATCCCTGATCATCCGCTCATAAGCCTGTAGTTGCTTCATGAGCTCGGTAAGTCCTAACTCCTTTGTCGCCAGATTGTATGTGGCCTTAAACCCCACAAAATCTTTAGACAGAGTCTTGAACACCATCTCGATCTGGGTGTTATAGTCCAACTCAGCACCATTCTCGGCAGCCTCAGCGAAGAATCCCATTAGAGTGATCATATGGTCCTTCACCGGAGCACCCGCCTTTTGCTTAGAGTTCATAATGCTGGTGATAGCGGACTGTCGAGCCAATTTTTCTTGGCCTCCGAACATGTCCTCCAGATTTTCCATGATCTCCCCAGCAACTTGATAAGTCTCATGCTGCTTTTGTAAAGCACTCGTCATGCTAGCAAGGATGTAGCATCGAGCTATCTCATTGGATTCTCTCCAACGATTATAGGCAACCGGGACCTCCTCAAGTAGTGTGTCAGGTTTGGGCCCAGGTGGGCATGGTTCGTCCAGTACGAACTTGTGTCTCTCGCAGCTGAGAACTATTAATAGATTTCTTTTCCAATCTTTATAATTGTCGCCATTCAACTTATTTTCAGTAAGTATCGAAATGAGGGGTGTCGGTGACATTTTGAACTGAAATAAAATTATACTAGACATCATTACAAAGCCCAAGCAAATATGCAGATAATTTAGCAAATAAAACATACAAGTATGTTCCTACATGAAACTTGAAAAAATATGTAGCATTGCAATGGTAATTCTCAGCACCTATTGCCCCAAGCCACCGAGGGGTGGTCATGAGAACAAATAGCCGGAACATGGACCCCGTCCAATTAATATATGTTACCTTAAATCCTCCAAGGTTAAGACATATATTAATAACCGCTTATTTGGCCACCAGTTTAGTTAACAGAGCTTCTAGGGAAGGTTAATAACTAAACGAGTCTTGAGTGTATAACCATTGTTTACGTAGCCCGATCCACGTCCTACCAAGCCACCGAGGGGTGGTCATGAATAGGATCGCACCCGAACACGTTTTCCACATAGGAGATCCAATCTAGTATATCGGCGGCGGTAAACACCTACCGAGGGGTGTGGTCAGGTCGGAACTGACGCAAGACGTTACCATGCTTTCACATATGGATCAACAATGGAGGCCGTGGGTTTTGTTTGAAACCCTCTCCCACTCAATATTTTGAAAAACATGCAAGTTTTAACAAATTATGTATGATCAATATAGTATGAGCGGCACTCACCTATCCTATATGACATGTTATCAAATATGCATACAAAACATCCATCAATACATATTTATACATCCATGACATATCACAGAAAAATAATTGACAGAATAACCAAGCCATGGTTCCATCCTAGAACAAAGAAAATAAAGATTACAAAATTCCATCCAAAGCATTCTTTGGGTCTTGAATTTTGTTCCGTCTTCTTGTATCCATCTTTATGTAGCCTCTCCATTTATTTCTCATCCCAAGAATTATTTAAAATTTAAATCTCCAAAAATTTAAATTTCAAATTCAAATTCCAAATTCGAATTTCAAATTTAAACTTCAAATTTAAATTTTAAACAATTTTAAACATCATGTGTAATAATATGTAATTTCAAAAATTTTAAATTTTTAATTACATAATTTTTAAACATGATTTAAAATTAAATCTCAAATTTAAAAATCAAAATTTTCAAATTTTGGACCGCCGCACCGCCGCCCGTGAAGGCGGTAGCCGCCGTGGGCAGCCACCAACCCCGGAGGGGCTGGCAGCCCACGGTTGCCCCTTGTGCAGCCTGCCGGGCTGCAGGCCAAGCCTGCAGCGCCAGGCTACACGCCCAGGCTGGGCGCGGCAGCCGGCAGGCTGCAGGCAGCGCCTGCAGCCAGTGGCTGCATGCCCAGGCTGCGGCCGGCCTTGGGCAGGCTGCACCACCCTCGGCTGCAGGCCAAGCCTGCGGCCGTGGGTGATGTTTGCCTGCAGAGGGGCTGCCGCAGCCCCATCCTGCCCGAGGGCAGGGGCTGCAGCCCCACCAAGGCCTGTCGGCCTATCCCGAGGGGTCGTGTCTCGATTTTCGTGCCATATTCCAATTTATCTTTTAGGATCTCCAAAAATTAATTTGAATCCCAATTAAATTGAAATTTTCCACACAATCAAAATTTCAACCTTTAAATTAAATTTAACTTTTGGGAAAAATAAATTACAGTCTTCAATCTTCAATCTCCTCCAAGAATAATTACATAAAAAATTCCTATACCGTTTCCGGTGTACAAAATTCTATCCATAAAAATTCTAAGAGACAAAAATTAATATCCATGGGAAAATTACAGTGTTAATAAACTGCTCCCATGGTTACATAAAAAATTCCTAGATACAATTTTTCTAAATTCTAAGGAACCATAACCGGTATAAACAAGCATGCTTATAATAATTCAAAAAAAAATTAAAATAACCACATACTTTATACATAATACATGATAACAACATAAAGGAACCCTAGAATGCCACTCTCTAAATATCAAATCCATACATAAATAAAAAGACTAAGTAATTGTCTAATTTATGTACATGGCATAGTCATGAGATGGCTCTGATACCAATTGTAGGAAAATAAACCGGTAAAAACGTATCAGAGTGGCGCAGCGGAACAATAAAAATTTTTAGATCGTTAAATATCTCATGATGCCATATACAATAAATCAACAACAATTAAAACTCATACCTCAAGGACGCCAATGAACAGGAGGAGAGTGACCGGAGGCTTCAACCAACTAGCCTTCTCTACTATTCTCCAATTCCCGAATGGCTGAGTGTGTGGGCACTCTGAACCTCGATCGGTATGCTAGCACTGCTAGTCTTCTTCCGACCACCCAGATCTCTAAAGAACTTTATTGTCACGATGAGCTGTGCAACAATAAGCCTGCTCACCTGAGAGTCTGTGGTCTGAGAGAACTGGAGTGGCAGGACCTCTATTTATAGACCTGCATGAGGTGAATCTCTGAATTTGAATTGGATTAGGAAAAGATATTTTCCCTTATCCAAACCCATAAAATCCGAATTTTTTCAAGGGAGAATCTCCACTAAAAATTCGGTTTTCTTAGGATAGATCCAATCCAAATCTCAACAAGATTTTAACTAGAATTTTATCTCCCTTTTTCAACCAAAAAATCCGAAAATTTCAAGGTGTAACTTCCCTAAAGATTTCGGCCACTTTTAGGATAAGGAAGAATCAAAATTCCACTAGGATTTTTCAAGCTAAATCTCATCTCAACCTTATCTAAAAATAACCGAATTTCCTAGGATTAAGGCTCCAAAATTTCGGCCACTTTTAGGGTGTAGAGAGAATCCAAATTCAACTAGGATTGAAGCTTGAATTTACCCTTGAATCTCATCCACTAAAACCGAATTTTCCATTGAGGATTATCCTCAAAAAATTCGCCCACTTTTGTTGGGATTTGGATTCAAAATTCAAGTAGGATTCTAACAAGATTATCCTCTCCAAATCCAACTCAAATTCGAATTTCAAACCTTGTGGATTTTCCACAACAAATTCGAATCCTACTTGGACTGTGATTCAAATTTTAAATTTCAAATTTCAAATTTCAAATTTAAATTTCAAATTCAAATTTCAAATTCGAATTTTCAAATTCAAATTTCAAATTCAAAATTCAAATTTCAAATTCAAATTTCAAATTCAAAATTCAAATTTCAAATTTCAAAATTCAAATTTCAAATTTCAAAATTCAAATTTCAAATTCCACAAAACGGTTGTGTTTCATATTCTTGTTCTCATGGATAAATTTCTACAACTCCAATCCAATCTCAAATAAAATCATGGCAACTTTATTTGGAGTTCGAATAATTGTGTACTCTATTATCCAAAACAAAGTCTGAATCCAACCGGAGAGAATCTTGTCTACCATCCTAATCCTGTGTCATCACCATCCATGCATAATAAACTAGCCAATAGCATATACAAATCAATTTGCCAAACGTTAAGGAATTATGTGGAGCTAGTAGAGGGACTGATTGGACATATATAATCGGGCTCCTGTGATTCCATATGATCATCATTCTGTACCGAACAACTCAATCATATGATCACTAATTTCAGAGTCACACCACTAAAAACCTGAAACTGAACTCCCAATTATATACCGTATTACGTAAGCCTGTGACGAGCTACCATCCAATGACCTTGTCATATATGCAAAACCCTCATATGATATCCATGATCAGCCTTAGGTCAAAGTCCGTTTAATCCTACTGATCAGGCTATCTTAAAGTTCCATTATACTACCGAATCTAGAAAATGATTATTCACCATATGTGAATAAGAAGTCATCCGCCCAGCAGACGACCCAAGGCCTTGTCCATTTTCACATTCAGTATAATGCCTTTAAGAGGATACCTTTAACTCCTCAGAGCTATGATTCCGATATCTGCAAACAAACCCTTCATCGTATACAAGTCATGCACCCAACGAACCGGTCTATAAGCTTACTACTTCTGAGATGCTTTAGCCATTGGAACATCAAGTACACAAGTCATATACATGAAGTAGTTCATTTACTCAGGATTAAGGTTATTGCACAATGAACGTCAAAAGCAGATTGATCCACTCATAGCGGACTACGTAGATCAATCACGCTTTAGTCCCGGTCTAATATGTCACCACCAAGCAACATATCCATGTCTCTACTTGGGAGTCCAGCTCCAGACAGTCAAGACAGACCGTCCCCTCTAAGGCTTTAGACAACATAATAGTCTTAACATGAGTTAGATGCTCGGTCTAACCCCATAGACTACAGACCATAGTTTAGACTGCTAACTTTAGAACATTGTCTTCTCGCATACAAAAATCCATTGCATGCAACGTTCTAACAGTTTTAACACAAGCAGTCAGTGAGCCATATTTGCTTACATTTACTTTAACATGTAAATAAGACGAGGACAGATAGCAATGTAATGAATAACCTCTAAGTATAATTTTATTATCCAGTTCAAAATGAATACATCAAAATGTCTCTAATACTTAGGGCATTTCCTAACACGAACCTGACTTTAGAACGTTCTTGGGTTCATAATGTTGACGTGTCTGGTTATACTTGACGAGGTTCGTATAATTAATGATGCGAGTCAAATAGCAGCTTTAAAAGAACCAATCAACGTCAAGGGAACCAATTCAAGTACCAATTAGGTCGGTTACAAGAACGAGAGCAAAGAGATTTAAAGAAGCACTTAGTGGGTTGATTCAAGAGGTTTGGGCTCAATCAAATTCGTGGCCCATTGAGCATGATTCATGATGCATTAATTTAATTCAAGCCCATTAGGAATTCAACTAAATTCAATCAAGCCAAGACAAGCCCAAGATGTTTTTAGGCAAGAATTTTTGAATGTTGTGGCAGAATAACTACCCTCCTACATTTACAAATTTGTTTAGGATTAGATTTCCGGATTTGTTAGGATTTAGGAGAACTTAGAATTATCTTTTGTAACAAATTTCCGTTAGGATTTAGGATTGTCTTTTACAACAAATTTTCAAACAAATTTCAGATTTTTTTTAGGCTTATCTTTTTTGGATTTTTTTTAGGATTATTCTTCGTAACAATTGCCTATAAATAGGCGTCTTCATAGTAATAAAACAGATCACATCAATTTATTTACAAATTTGAGAGTTCTAATTCTCTTTGGTTCTTTGAAGAACTATTTGAACTCATTGGAATTTTTCATGGCATTCACTTCTGACTTATCAGTCAACCCTTCCATAATTGAATGTGGCGTCTTCCTTATACCAGGGTTCTTATTTCGCATTAAGCGACTGGTTGAGGTCTAATATACCAAGGTTCTTGTTTTTGCTGAAGCAGCGGGTCAAGGTCTCCATCCATTCGAGCCTGACTTTAGAACGTTCTTGGGTTCATAATCTTAACGAGTCTCATTATTCTTGACGAGATTCATGCCATTAATGATGTGAATCAAATAACAACTTTAGAGGAACCAATCAACGTCAAGGAAACCAACTCAAGTACTAATTGAGCCGGTCACAAGAGTGAGAGTAAAGAGATTTAAAGAAGTACTTAATGGGTTGATTCAAGAGATTTGGGCTCAATCAAATTCGTGGCCCAGTGAGCATGATTTATGATGCATCAACTTAATTCAAGCCCATGAGGAATTCAGCTAAATTCAATCAAGCCAAGACAAGCCCAAGACGTTTTTAGCCAGGGATTTTTGAATTTTGTGATAGAATAACTACCCTCCTACATTTAGGAATTTGGTTAGGATTAGATTTCTGGATTTGATAGGATTTAGGAGGACTTAGGATTATCTTTTGTAACAAATTTTAGTTAGGATTTCGGATTATCTTTTGCAACAAATTTTCAAACAAATTTTCAATTTTTTTAAAGCTTATCTTTTTTAGATATTTTTTAGGATTATTCTTTGTAACAATTGCCTATAAATAGGCATCTCCATACCAATAAAACAGATCACATCAGTTTATTCACAAATTTGAGAGTTCTAATTCTCTTTGGTTCTTTGAAGAACTATTTGAACTAATCAGAATTTTTCGTGGCGTTCACTTCCGACTTATCAATCAATACTTCCATAGTTGATTGTGGCATCTTCCTTATACCAAGGTTCTTGTTTTGCATTAAGCAACGGGTTGAGGTCCAATATACTAAGGTTCTTGTTTTTGCTAAAGCAATGGGTCGAGGTCTCCATCCGTTTGAACCTAACTTTAGAACGTTTTTGGGTTCATAATCTTGACGGGTCTCGTTATTCTTGACGAGGTTCATATCATTAATGATGTGAATCAAATAACGGCTTTAAAGGAACCAATCAATGTCAAGGGAACCAATTCAAGTATCAATTGGGCCAGTTACAAGAGCGAGAGCATAGAGATTTAAAGAAGCACTTAATGGGTTGATTCAAGAGGTTTAGGCTTAATCAAATTCGTGACCTATTGGGCATGATTCATGATGCATTAACTTAATTCAAGCCAATGAGGAATTCAAATAAATTCAATCAAGCCAAGATAAGCCCAAGACGATTTTAGCCAGGGATTATTAAATTTTGCGGCAGAATAACTACCTTCCTATATTTACGAATTTGGTTAGGATTAGATTTTCATATTTGTTAGAATTTAGGAGGACTTAGGATTATTTTTTGTAGCAAATTTCAATTTGGATTTTGGATTATCTTTTGCAACAATTTTCAAACAAATTTTAGATTTTTTTTAGGATCATTCTTTGTAACAATTGCCTATAAATAGGCGTCTCCATAGCAATAAAAAAGATCACATCAGCTTATTCGCAAATCTGAGAGTTCTAATTCTCTTTGGTTCTTTGAAGAATTATTTGAACTCATCTCAATTTTTCATTGCGTTCACTTCCGACTTATCAATCAACCCTTCCGTAGTTGATTGCAGCATCTTCCTTATACTAAGGTTTTTGTTTCGCATTAGGCAGTAGGTTCAAGTCCAATATACCGAGGTTCTTGTCTTTGCAGAAGCAACAGGTTGAGGTCTCCATCTGTTCGAACCTGACTTTGGAACGTTCTTGGGTTCATAATCTTAACGGGTCTCATTATTTTTAACGATGTTCGTATCATTAATGATGTGAATCAAATAACTGCTTTAAAGGAACCAATCAACGTCAAGGGAACCAATTCTAGTACCAATTGGGCCGGTAATAAGAGCTAGAGCAAAGAGATTTAAAGAAATACTTATTGGGTTGGTTCAAGAGGTTTGGGCTCAATCAAATTCATGGCCCATTGAGTATGATTTATGATGCATTAACTTAATTCAAGCCCATGAGGAATTCAACTAAATTCAATTAAGCCAAGACAAGCCAAGACGTTTTTAGCTAGGGATTTTTGAATTTTGTGGCAGAATAACTACCCTCCTACATTTACAAATTTGGTTAGGATTAGATTTTTGGATTTGTTAGGATTTAGGAGGACTTAGGATTATCTTTTGTAACCCATTTCAATTAGGATTTAGGATTATCTTTTGCAACAAATTTTCAAACAAATTTCAGATTTTTTTTAGATTATTCTTTGTAACAATTGCTAATAAATAGGTGTCTCCATAGCATTAAAACAGATCACATCAGTTTATTCATAAATTTGAGAGTTCTAATTTTCTTTGGTTATTTGAAAAACTATTTGAACTCATCAGAAATTTTTCGTGGCGTTCTCTTCCGACTTATCAATCAATCCTTCCATAGTTGATTATGACGTCTTTCTTATACCAAGGTTCTTGTATTACATTAAGCAACGGGTTCAAGTGTAATATACCAAGGTTCTTGTTTTTGCTGAAGCAATAGTTCGAGGTCTCCATCCATTCGAACCTGACTTTGGAACGTTCTTGGTTTCGTAATCATGATAGGTCTCGTTATTCTGGACGAGGTTCGTATCAGTAATGATGTGAATCAAATAACGGCTTTAAAGGAACCAATCAATGTCGCGGGAACCAATTCGAGTACCAATTAGGCCGGTTACTAGAGTGAGAGCAAAGAGATTTAAAGAAGTACATAGTGGGTTGATTCAGGAGGTTTGGGCTCAATCAAATTCGTGTCCCATTGAGCATGATTCATGATGCATTAACTTAATTCAAGCCCATGAGGAATTCAACTAAATTCAATCAAGCCAAGACAAGCCCAAGACGTTTTTAGCCAGGGATTATCGAATGTTGTGGCAGAATAACTACCCTTCTACATTTACGAATTTGGTTAGGATTAGATTTTCGGATTTGTTAGGATTTAGGAGGACTTAGGATTATCTTTTGTAACAAATTTCAGTTAGGATTTAGGATTATCTTTTACAACAAATTTTCAAACAAATTTTTGATTTTTTTTAGGCTTATTTTTTTTTTAGATATTTTTTAGGATTATTCCTTGTAACAATTGCCTATAAATAGGCATCTCCGTATCAATAAAACAGATCACATCAGTTTATTCACAAATTTGAGAGTTCTAATTCTCTTTGGTTCTTTGAAGAACTATTTGAACTCATCAGAATTTTTCGTGACGTTCACTTCCGACTTATCAATCAACACATCCATAGTTGATTGTGGCGTCTTCCTTATTCCAAGGTTCTTGTTTCGCATTAAGCAACGGGTTGAGGTCCAATATACTAAGGTTCTTGTTTTTGCTGAAGCAACGGGTCAAGGTCTCCATCTGTTCAAACCTGACTTTAGAACGTTCTTGGGTTCATAATCTTGACGGGTCTCGTTATTCTTGACGAGGTTCGTATCATTAATGATGTGAATCAAATAACGACTTTAAAGGAACCAATCAATGTCAAGGGAACCAATTCAAGTACCAATTGGGCCGGTTACAAGAGCGAGAGCAAAGAGATTTAAAGAAGCACCTAATGGGTTGATTTAAGAGGTTTGGGCTTAATCAAATTCGTGGCCCATTGAGCATGATTCATGATGCATTAACTTAATGCAAACCCATGAGGAATTCAGCTAAATTCAATCAAGCCAAGACAAGTCCAAGATGATTCTAGCCAAGGATTATTGAATTTTGTGGCAGAATAACTACCTTCCTACGTTTACGAATTTGGTTAGGATTAGATTTTTGTATTTGTTAGGATTTAGGAGGACTTAGGATTATCTTTTGTAACAAATTTCAATTAGGATTTAGGATTATCTTTTGCAACAAATTTTCAAAAAAATTTCAGATTTTTTTTGGGATTGTTCTTTGTAACAATTGCCTATAAATAGGCGTCTCCATAGCAATAAAAAAGATCACATTAGTTTATTCACAAATTTGGGAGTTCTAATTCTCTTTGGTTCTTTGTAGAATTATTTGAACTCATCTAAATTTTTCATTGCGTTCACTTCCGACTTATAAATCAACCCTTCCATAGTTGATTACGGTGTCTTCCTTATACCAAGGTTCTTGTTTCGTATTAGGTAGTGGGTTTAAGTCCAATATACCAAGGTTCTTGTTTTTACTGAAGCAACAGGTCAAGGTCTCCATCCGTTAACCTGACTTTGGAACGTTCTTGGGTTCATAATCTTGACGGGTCTCATTATTCTTAACGAGATTCATATCATTAATGATGTGAATCAAATAACTGCTTTAAAGGAACCAATCAACGTCAAGGGAACCAATTCAAGTACCAATTGGGCCGATAACAAGAGCTAGAGCAAAGTGATTTAAAGAAGTACTTAATGGGCTGGTTCAAGAGGTTTGAGCTCAATCAAATTCATGGCCCATTGGGCATGATTTATGATGCATTAACTTAATTCATACCCATGAGGAATTCAGATAAATTCAATCAAGCAAAGACAAGCCCAAGACGTTTTTAGCAAGGGATTTTCGAATTTTGTGGCGGAATAACAACCCTCCTACATTTATGAATTTGGTTAGGATTAGATTTTGGGGTTTGTTAGGATTTAGAGGACTTAGGATTATCTTTTGTTGCAAATTTCAATTTGGATTTAGGATTTTCTTTTGCAACAATTTTCAAACAAATTTCAGATTTTTTTTAGGATTATTCTTTGCAACAATTGCCTATAAAGAGGCGTCTCCATAGCAATAAAAAAGATCACATCAGTTTATTCGCAAATTTGAGAGTTCTAATTCTCTTTGGTTCTTTGAAGAACTATTTGAACTCATCAGAAATTTTCGTGGCGTTAAATTCTGACTTATCAATCAATCCTTTCATAGTTGATTGTGGTGACTTTCTTATACCAAGATTCTTGTATCACATTAAGTAATGGGTTCAAGTCCAATATACCAAGGTTCTTGTTTTTGCTGAAGTAACAGGTCGAGGTCTCCATTCATTCGAACCTGACTTTGGAACGTTCTTGATTTCGTAATCATGACGGGTCTCATTATTCTTGACGAGATTCGTATCAGTAATGATGTGAATCAAATAACGGCTTTAAAGGAACCAATCAATGTCAAGGGAACCAATTCAAGTACCAATTGGGCCGATAACAAGAGCTAGAGCAAAGTGATTTAAAGAAGTACTTAATGGGTTGGTTCAAGAGGTTTGAGCTCAATCAAATTCATGGCCCATTGGGCATGATTTATGATGCATTAACTTAATTCATACCCATGAGGAATTCAGATAAATTCAATCAAGCAAAGACAAGCCCAAGACGTTTTTAGCAAGGGATTTTCGAATTTTGTGGCGGAATAACAACCCTCCTACATTTATGAATTTGGTTAGGATTAGATTTTGGGGTTTGTTAGGATTTAGAGGACTTAGGATTATCTTTTGTTGCAAATTTCAATTTGGATTTAGGATTATCTTTTGCAATAATTTTTAAACAAATTTCAGATTCTTTTTAGGATTATTCTTTGCAACAATTGCCTATAAAGAGATGTCTCCATAGCAATAAAAAAGATCACATCAGTTTATTCGCAAATTTGAGAGTTCTAATTCTCTTTGGTTCTTTGAAGAACTATTTGAACTCATCAGAAATTTTCGTGGCGTTAAATTCTGACTTATCAATCAATCCATTCATAGTTGATTGTGGCGACTTTCTTATACCAAGATTCTTGTATCACATTAAGTAATGGGTTCAAGTCCAATATACCAAGGTTCTTGTTTTTGCTGAAGTAATAGGTCGAGGTCTCCATTCATTCGAACCTGACTTTGGAACGTTCTTGGTTTCGTAATCATGACGGGTCTCATTATTCTTGAAGAGATTCGTAGCAGTAATGATGTGAATCAAATAACGGCTTTAAAGGAACCAATCAATGTCAAGGGAACCAATTCAAGTACCAATTGGGCCGGTTACTAGAGTGAGAGTAAAGAGATTTAAAGAAGCACATAGTGGGTTGATTCAAGAGGTTTGGGCTCAATCAAATTCGTGGCCCATTGAGCATGATTCGTGATGCATTAACTTAATTCAAGCCCGTGAGGAATTCAACCAAATTCAATCAAGCCAAGACAAGCCCAAGACATTTTTAGCTAGGGATTTTCGAATGTTGTGGCAGAATAACTACTCTCCTACATTTACGAATTTGGTTAGGATTAGATTTTCGGATTTGTTAGGATTTAGGAGGACTTAGGATTATCTTTTGCAACCAATTTTAGTTAGGATTTACGATTATCTTTTACAACAAATTTTCAAGCAAATTTCAGATTTTTTTGGATTATTTTTTGTAACAATTGCCTATAAATAGGTGTCTCCATAGCAATAATTTAGATCACATCAGTTTATTCATAAATTTGAGAGTTCTAACTTTCTTTGGTTGTTGAAGAAATATTTGAACTCATCAGAAATTTTCGTGGCGTTCAATTCCGACTTAGCAATCAACCCTGTCATAGTAGATTGTGGCGTCTTTCTCATACCAAGGTTCTTGTATTGCATTAAGCAACGGGTTCAAGTCCAATATACCAAGGTTCTTGTTTTTGCTGAAGCAATAGGTCGGGATCTCCATCCATTCGAACCTGACTTTGGAAAGTTCTTAGGTTCACAATCGTGATGGGTCTCATTATGCTTGACGAGGTTCATATCATTAATGATGTGAATCAACTAACGGCTTTAAAGGAACCAATCAACGTCAAGGGAACCAATTCAAGTACCAATTGGGCCGGTCACAAGAGTGAGAGCAAGGAGATTTAAAGAAGCCCTTAATGGATTTATTCAAGAGGTTTGGGCTCAATCAAATTCGCGGCCCATTGAGCATGATTCATGATGCATTAACTTAATTCAAGCTCATGAGGAATTTAACTAAATTCAATCAAGCCAAGACAAGCCCTAGACGTTTTTAGCCAAGGATTTTCGAATGTTATGGCAGAATAACTACCCTCCTACATTTACGAATTTGGTTAGGATTAGATTTCTGAATTTGTTAGGATTTAGGAGGACTTAGGATTATCTTTTGTAACAAATTTTAATTAGGATTTAGGATTATCTTTTGCAACAAATTTTCAAACAAATTTAGGATTTTTTTAGGATTATTCTTTGCAACAATTGCCTATAAATAAGTGTCTCCATAGCAATAAAAAAGATCACGTATGTTTATTCGCAAATTTGAGAGTTCTTATTTTCTTTGGTTCTTTGAGGAATTATTTGAACTCATCTAAATTTTTTGTTGCGTTCACTTCCGACTTATCAATCAACCCTCCCATAGTTGATTGCGGTGTCTTCCTTATACCAAGGTTCTTATTTCGTATTAGGCAGTGGGTTCAAATCCAATATACCAAGGTTCTTGTTTTTGCTAAAGCAACAGGTCGAGGTCTCCATCCGTTCGAACCTGACTTTGGAACGGTCATGGGCTCATAATCTTGACGGGTCTCGTTATTCTTGACGAGGTTCGTATCATTAATGACGTGAATCAAATAACTGCTTTAAAGGAACCAATCAACGTCAAGGAAACCAATTCAAGTACCAATTGGGACGGTAACAAGAGCTAGAGCAAAGTGATTTAAAGAAGTACTTAATGGGTTGGTTCAAGAGGTTTGTGCTCAATCAAATTCATGACCCATTGAGCATGATTCATGATGCATTAACTTAATTCAAGCCCATGAGGAATTCAGCTAAATTCAATCAAGCCAAGACAAGCCCAAGATGTTTTTAGCAAGGGATTTTCAAATTTTGTGGTAGAATAACTATCCTCCTACATTTATGAATTTGGTTAGGATTAGTTTTTCGGATTTGCTAGGATTTAGAGGACTTAGGATTATCTTTTGTAACAAATTTTAATTCGGATTTAGGATTATCTTCTGCAACAATTTTCAAACAAATTTCAGATTTTTTTTAGGATTACTCTTTGTAACAATTGCCTATAAAGAGGCGTCTCCATAGCAATAAAAAAGGTCCCATCAGTTTATTCGCAAATTTGAGAGTTCTAATTCTCTTTGGTTCTTTGAAGAACTATTTGAACTCATCTAAATTTTTCGTGACGTTCTCTTCCGACTTATGAATCAACCCTTCCATAGTTGATTGTGGCGTCTTCCTTATACCAAGGTTCTTATTTCGCACAAAGCAATGGGTTTAAGTCCAATATACTAAGGTTCTTGTTTTTGTTGAAGCAACGGGTCGAGGTCTCCATCCATTTAAACCTGACTTTGGAAAGTTCTTGCGTTCATAATCTTGACAGGCCTCTTGATTGTTGACGAGGTTAGTATCATTAATGGTGTGAATCAAATAACTGCTATATGGGAACCAATCAACGCCATGGCAATCAATTCAAGTACCAATTTGGCCGGTAACAAGAGCTATAGCGAAAAGATTTAAACAAGCACTTAATGGGTTGATTCAGGATGTTTCGGCTCAATCAAATTCATGGCCCATTGAGCATGATTCATGGTGCATTAACTTAATTCCAGCCCACGAGGAATTTAGCTAAATTCAATCAAGACAAGACAAGCCCAAGAAGTTTTTAGTCAGGGATTTTCAAATTTTGTTGTAGAATAACTACCCTCCTACATTTACAAATTTGGTTAGGATTAGATTTCCGGATTTGTTAGGATTTAGGAGGACTTAGGGTTATCTTTTGTAACGCATTTCGGTTAGGATTTAGGATTATCTTTTACAACAAATTTTCAAACAAATTTCAGGTTTTTTTTAGGATTATTCTTTGTAACAATTGCCTAAAAATAGGTGTCTCCATAGCAATAAAACAGATCACATTAGTTTATTCATAAATTTGAGAGTTCTAATTTTCTTTGGTTCTTTGAAGAACTATTTGAACGTATCAGAAATTTTCGTGGTGTTCAATTCCGACTTATCCATCAACCCTTCCATAGTTGATTGTGGCGTCTATCTTATACCAAGGTTCTTGTATCGCATTAAGCAACTGGTTCAAGCGCAATATACCAAGGTTCTTGTTTTTGCTGAAGCAGTAGGTCGAGGTGTCCATCCATTTGAACCTGACTTTGGAACGTTCTTGGTTTCCTAATCATGATGGGTCTCATTATTCTTGACGAGGTTCGTATCAGTAATGATGTGAATCAAATAACGGCTTTAAAGGAACAATCAATGTCAAGGGAAACAATTCAAGTACCAATTAGACCGGTTACTAGAGTGAGAGCAAAGAGATTTAAAGAAGTACATAGTGAGTTGATTCAAGAGGTTTGGGCTCAATCAAATTCGTGGCCCATTGAGCATGATTCATGGTGCATTAACTTAATTCAAGCCCACGAGTAATTCAACTAAATTCAATCAAGGCAAGACACGCCCAAGACGATTTTAGCTAGGGATTTTCGAATTTTATGGCAGAATAACTACCTTCCTATGTTTATGAATTTGGTTAGGATTAGATTTCTGGATTTGTTAGGATTTAGGAGGACTTAGGATTATCTTTTATAACAAAATTTTAGTTAGGATTTAGGATTATCTTTTGCAACAAATTTCAGAATTTTTTTTGGCTTATCTTTTTTGGATTTTTTTTCGGATTATTCTTTGCAACAATTGCCTATAAATAGGTGTCTCCATAGTAATAAAATAGATCACATCAGTTTATTCACAAATTTTAGAGTTCTAATTCTCTTTGGCTCTTCGAAGAACTATTTGAACTCATTGGAATTTCCGTGGCATTCACTTCCGACTTATCAATCAACCCTTCCATAGTTGAATGTGACGTCTTCCTTCTACCAAGGTTCTTGTTTCACATTAAGCAATGGGTTCAAGCCTAATATACCAAGGTTCTTGTTTTTGCTGAAGCAACAGGTCGAGGTCTCCATCCGTTCGAACTTGACTTTGGAACGTTCTTGGGTTCATAATCTTGACGGGTCTCGTTATTCTTAACGAGGTTCGTATCATCAATGATGTGAATCAAATAACCGCTTTAAAGGAACCAATCAACGTCAAGGGAACCAATTCAAGTACCAATTGGGCTGGTAACAAGAGCTAGAGCAAAGAGATTTAAAGTAGTACCTAATGGGTTGATTCAAGAGGTTTGGGCTCAATCAAATTCATGGCCCATTGAGCATGATTCATGATGCATTAACTTAATTCAAGCCCATGAGGAATTATGCTAAATTCAATCAAGTCAAGATAAGCCCAAGACGTTTTTAGCCAGGGATTTTCGAATTTTATGGCAGAATAACTACCCTCCTACATTTACGAATTTGGTTAGGATTAGATTTTTGGATTTGTTAGGATTTAGGAGGACTTAGGATTATCTTTTGTAACAAATTTCAATTAGGATTTAGGATTATCTTTTGCAACAAATTTTCAAACAAATTTAGGATTTTTGTTAGTATTATTCTTTGTAACAGTTGCCTATAAATAGGCGTCTCCATAGCAATAAAAAAGATCACATCAGTTTATTCGTAAATTTGAGAGTTCTAATTCTCTTTGGTTCTCTAAAGAACTATTTCAACTCATCGGAATTTTCTGTGGCGTTCACATCCGACTTATCAATCAACCCTTCCATAGTTGATTGTGGCGTCTATCTTATACCAAGGTTCTTGTATCGCATTAAGCAACTGGTTCAAGTCCAATATACCAAGGTTCTTGTTTTTGCTAAAGCAGTTGGTCGAGGTGTCCATCCATTTGAACCTGACTTTGGAACGTTCTTGGTTTCCTAATCATGATGGGTCTCATTATTCTTGACGAGGTTCGTATCAGTAATGATGTGAATCAAATAACGGCTTTAAAGGAACAATCAATGTCAAGGGAAACAATTGAAGTACCAATTAGACCGGTTACTAGAGTGAGAGCAAAGAGATTTAAAGAAGTACATAGTGAGTTGATTCAAGAGGTTTGGGCTCAATCATATTCGTGGCCCATTGAGCATGATTCATGGTGCATTAATTTAATTCAAGCCCACGAGTAATTCAACTAAATTCAATCAAGGCAAGACATGCCCAAGACGATTTTAGCTAGGGATTTTCGATTTTTATGGCAGAATAACTACCTTCCTACGTTTATGAATTTGGTTAGGATTAGATTTCTGGATTTGTTAGGATTTAGGAGGACTTAGGATTATCTTTTATAACAAATTTTAGTTAGGATTTAGGATTATCTTTTGTAACAAATTTCAGATTTTTTTTCGGATTATTCTTTGCAACAATTGCCTATAAATAGGTTTCTCTATAGTAATAAAATAGATCACATCAGTTTATTCACAAATTTTAGAGTTCTAACTCTCTTTGGTTCTTCGAAGAACTATTTGAACTCATTGAAATTTCCGTGGCATTCACTTCCGACTTATCAATCAACCCTTCCATAGTTGAATGTGACGTCTTTCTTCTACCAAGGTTCTTGTTTCATATTAAGCAATGTGTTCAAGCCCAATATACCAAGGTTCTTGTTTTTACTGAAGCAACAGGTCGAGGTCTCCATCCGTTCGAACCTGACTTTGGAACGTTCTTGGGTTCATAATCTTGACGGCTCTTGTTATTTTTAACGAGGTTCGTATCATCAATGATGTGAATCAAATAACCGCTTTAAAGGAACCAATAAACGTCAAGGGAACCAATTCAAGTACCAATTGGGTCGGTAACAAGAGCTAGAGTAAAGAGATTTGAAGTAGTACTTAATGGGTTGATTCAAGAGGTTTGGGCTCAATCAAATTCATAGCCCATTGAGCATGATTCATGATGCATTAACTTAATTCAAGCCCATGAGGAATTCTGCTAAATTCAATCAAGCCAAGACAAGCCCAAGACGTTTTTAGTCAGGGATTTTCGAATTTTATGGCAGAATAACTACCCTCCAACATTTATGAATTTGGTTAGGATTAGATTTTTGGACTTGTTAGGATTTAGGAGGACTTAGGATTATCTTTTGTAACAAATTTCAATTAGGATTTAGGATTATCTTTTGCAACAAATTTTCAAACAAATTTAGGATTTTTTTTAGGATTATTCTTTGCAACAATTGCCTATAAATAGGCGTCTCCATAGCAATAAAAAAGATCACATCAGTTTATTCATAAATTTGAGAGTTCTAATTCTCTTTGGTTCTCTAAAGAACTATTTTAACTCATCGGAATTTTCTATGGCATTCACATCCAACTTATCAATCAACCTTTCCATAGTTGATTGTAGCATCTTTCTTATACCAAGGTTCTTGTTTCGCATTAAGCAATGGGTTTAAGTCCATTATACCAAGGTTCTTGTTTTTGCTGAAGCAACGGGTCGAGTTCTCCATCCATTCAAACCTGACTTTGGAATGTTCTTGCGTTTATAATCTTGACAGGTCTCGTGATTCTTGACGAGGTTGGTATCATTAATGATGTGAGTCAAATAACTACTTTATAGGAACCAATCGACATCAAGGGAATCAATTCAAGTACCCATTGGGCCAGTAACAAGAGCTAGAGCAAAGAGATTTAAACAAGCACTTAATGGGTTGATTCAAGATGTTTGGGCTCAATCAAATTCATGGCTCATTGAGCATGATTTATGATGCATTAACTTAATTCAAGCCCATGAGGAATTTAGCTAAATTCAATCAAGCCAAGACAAGCCCAAGACGTTTTTAGTCAGGGATTTTCAAATTTTGAGGTAGAATAACTACCCTCCTACATTTTCAAATTTGGTTAGGATTAGATTTCTGGATTTTTTAGGATTTAGGAGGACTTAGGATTATCTTTTGTAACAAATTTCAGTTAGGATTTAGGATTATCTTTTGCAACAAATTTTCAAACAAATTTCAGATTTTTTTTGGATTATTCTTTGTAACAATTTCCTATAAATAGGTGTCTCCATAGCAATAAAACAGATCACATCAGTTTATTCATAAATTTGAGAGTTCTAATTTTCTTTGGTTCTTTGAAGCAATATTTGAACTCATCAGAAATTTTCATGGCGTTCAATTCTGATTTAGCAATCAACCTTTCCATGGTCGATTGTGGCGTCTTTCTTATACTAAGGTTCTTGTATCACATTAAGCAACGGGTTCAAGTCCAATATACCAAGGTTCTTGTTTTTGCTGAAGCAATAGGTCGAGGTTTCCATCCATTCGAACCTGACTTTGGAATGTTCTGTGTTTCGTAATCATGACGGGTCTCATTATTCTTGACGAGGTTCGTATCAGTGATGATGGGAATCAAATAACAGCTTGAAAGGAACCAATCAATGTCGAGGGAACCAATTCAAGTGCCAATTGGGTCAGTTACAAGAGCGATAGTAAAGAGATTTAAAGAAGCACTTAATGGGTTGATTCAAGAGGTTTGGGCTCAATCAAATTGGTGGCCCATTGAGCATGATTCATGATGCATTAACTTAATTCAAGCCCATGAACAATTCAACTAAATTCAATCATGCCAAGACATGCCCAAGACGATTTTAGCTAGGGATTTTCAAATTTTGTGGCAGAATAACTACCTTCCTACATTTTTGAATTGGTTAGGATTAGATTTCCGGATTTGTTAGGATTTAGGAGGACTAAGGATTATCTTTTGAAACAAATTTCAGCTAGGATTTTGGATTATCTTTTGCAACAAATTTTCAAACAAATTTCGGATTTTTTTTAGGCTTATATTTTTTGGATTTTTTTAGGATTATTCTTTATAATAATTGCCTATAAATAGGCATCTCCATAGCAATAAAACAGATTACATCAGTTTATTCCCAAATTTGAGAGTTCTAATTCTCTTTGGTTCTTTGAAGAACTATTTGAACTCATCAAAATTTTCTATGGCGTTCACTTCTGACTTATCAATCAACCCTTCCATAGTTGATTGTGACGTCTTCCTTATACCAATGTTCTTGTTTTGAATTAAGCAACGGGTTCAGATCCAACATGCCAAGGTTCTTGTTTTTACTGAAGCAACGGGTCGAGGCCTCCATCCATTCGAACCAGACTTTGGAACGTTCTTGAGTTCATAATCTTGACGGGTCTCGTTATTCTGGATGAGGTTTGTATCATTAATGATGTGAATCAAATAACGGCTTTAAAGGATCCAATCAACGTTAAGCGAACCAATTCAAGTAACAATTGGGCTGGTTACGAGAGCGAGAGAAAAGAGATTTAAAGAAGCACTTAATAGGTTGATTCATGAGGTTTGGGCTCAATCAAATTCGTGGCCCATTGGGCATGATTCATAATGCATTAACTTAATTCAAGCCCATGAGGAATTTAGCTAAATTCAATCAAGCCAAGACAAGCCCAAGATGTTTTTAGCCAGGGATTTTCAAATTTTGTGGCAGAGTAACTACCTTCCTACATTTACGAATTTGGTTAGGATTAGATTTCCGAATTTGTTAGGATTTAGGAGGACTTAGGATTATCTTTTGTAACAAATTTCAATTAGGATTTAGGATTATCTTTTGCAACAAATTTCCAAACAAATTTCAGATTTTTTTTAGGCTTATCTTTTTCAGATTTTTTTAGGATTATTCTTTGTAACAATTGCCTATAAATAGGCGTCTCCATAGCAATAAAACAGATCACATCAGTTTATTCACAAATTTGAGAGTTCTAATTCTCTTGGGTTCTTTGAAGAAATATTTGAACTCATTGGAATTTTCTGTGGCGTTCACTTCTGACTTGTCAATCAACCCTTCCATAATTGATTGTGGCATCTTCCTTATACTAAGGTTCTTATTTCGCATTAAGCAATGGGTTCAGGTCCAATATACCAAGGTTCTTGTTTTTACTGAAGCAACGGGTCGAGGTCTCAATCCATTCGAACCAGACTTTGGAACGTTCTTGTGTTTATAATCTTGACAGGTCTCGTGATTCTTGACGAGTTTCGTATCATTAATGATGTGAATCAAATAACTGTTTTATAGGAACCAATCAACGTCAAGGGAATTAATTCAAGTACCAATTGGGCCAGTAACAAGAGCTAGAGCAAAGAGATGTATGGACTCAATCAAATTCATGGCCCATTGAGCATGATTCATGATGCATTAACTTAATTCAAGCCCATGAGGAATTTAACTAAATTCAATCAAGCCAAGACAAGCCCAAGACGTTTTTAATCAGGGATTATCCAATTCAAGGGGAAAATCCCAACTAAAAATTTGGCCTCTTTAGGATTATCCAATTCAAATCTAAATAAGATTTTAACATGAATCTTATCTCCCTTTTTCAACCAAAAAATCTGAAAATCCAATTGGAAAATCCCAACAAAAATTTCGGCCACTTTTGGATAAGGAAGAATCAAAATTCCACTAGGATTTTCAAGATTGAATCTTATCTCATCCTTATCCAAAATAACTGAAAATCTCCTAGGAGATCTTCCCCAAATTTTCGGCCATAATCAGGGAGGAGACAATCCAAATTCAACTGGGATTGAAACTTGAATCTTTCCTTGAATCTTATCCACAAAAAATCTGAAAATTCCATGAGAAGAATCCTCAAAATTTTCGTCCATTGTCGTTAGGATTTGGATTCAAAATTCAAACAGGATTCTAACAAGATTTTTCCTCTCCATATCCAACTCAAATTCGAATTTCATTCCTTGTGAATTTACCACAAGAAATTCGAATCCCACTTGGACTGTGATTCAAAATTTGAATTTCAAATTTCAAATTCAAATTTCAAATTTCAAATTTCAAATTTTAAATTTAAATTTTAAATTCAAATTTCAAATTCGAATTTCAAATTCAAATTTCAAATTCAAAATTCAAATTCAAAATTCGAAATTCAAATTTCAAAATTCAAATTTCAAAATCCATAAAACAGTTGTATTTCAAATTCTTGTTCTCATGGATAATTTTCTACAACTCCAATCCAATCTCAAATAAAATCATGATAACTTTATTTAGACTTCGAATAATTGTGTACTCTATTATCTAAAATAAAATCTGAATCCAACTGAAGAGAATCTTCTCGACCATCCTTATCCTATGTCAACACCATCCATGCATAATAAACTAACCAATAGCATACACAAATCAATTTTACCAAACATTAAGGAATTATGTGGAGTTAGTAGAGAGACCAATTAGACATATATAATCGGGCTCCCGCAAATCCATATGATCATCATTCTTTACCGAACAACTCAATCATATGATCACTAATTTCAGAGTCACACTACTATAAACCTGAAACTGAACTCTCAATTATATACCGTATTACGTAAGCCTGTGACAAGCTATCATCCAATGGCCGTGTCATGTATGCAAAACCCTTATACGATATCCATGATCAGCTTTAGGCCAAAGTCTATGTAATCCTACTGATCAGGCTATCTTAAAGTTCTATTGTACTACCGAATAAAGAAAATGATAATTCACCATATGTGAATAAGAAGTCATCCGCCTAGCAGACAACCCAAGGCCTTGTCCATTTTCACATTCAGCATAATGCCTTTAAGAGGATACCCTTAACTCCTCATTAGAGCTATGATTCCGATATCTGTAAATGAACCCTTCATCGTATACAAGTCATGCACCCAACGAACCGGTCTATAAGCTTACTACCTCTAAGACGCTTTAGCCATTAGAACATCAAAGTACACAAGTCATATACATGAAGCTGTCCATCTACTCAGGATTATGGTTACTGCACAATGAACGTCAAAAGCAGATCAACCCACTCAAAGCGGACTTCGTAGATCAATCACGCTTTAGTCTCGGTCTAATATGTCACCACCAAGCAACATATCTATGTCTCTACTTGGGAGTCTATACTCCAGACAGTCAAGACAAATCGTCCCCTCCAAGGCTTTAGACAACATAATAGTCTTAATTTGAGTTAGATGCTCGGTCTAACCTCATAGACTATAGACCATAGTTTAGACCGCTTACTTTAGAACATTGTCTTCTCGCATACAAAAGTCCATTGCATGTAACATTCTAACAGTTTTAACACAAGCAGTCAGGGAGTCATATTTGCTTACATTTACATTAACATGTAAATAAATTGAGGACAGATAGCAATGTAATGAATAACCTCTATATAAATAATTTTATTATCCGGTTCAAAATAAATACATTAAAATGTCTCTAATGCTTAGGGCATTTCCTAACAACAAGAGCAAGAGCAAAGAGATTTAAAGAAGCAGTTAGTGGGTTGATTCAAAAGGTTTGAGCTCAATCAAATTTGTGGTCCATTGAGCATGATTTATGATGCATTAACTTAATTCAAGCCCATGAGGAATTCAGCTAAATTTAATCAAGCCAAGACAACCCCAAGATGTTTTTAGCTAAGGATTTTCGAATTTTGTGGCAGAATAACTACCCTTTTACATTTACGAATTTGGTTCGGATTAGATTTCTGGATTTGTTAGGATTTAAAAAGACTTAGGATTATCTTTTGCAACAATTTTCAGTTAGGATTTAGGATCATCTTTTGCAACAAATTTTCAAACAAATTTCAGATTTTTTTTAGGCTTATCTTTTCCAGATTTTTTTTAAGATTATTCTTTGTAACAATTGCCTATAAATAGGCGTCTTCATAGCAATAAAATAGATCACATCAGTTTATTCACAAATTTGAGAGTTCTAATTCTCTTTAGTTATTTGAAGAACTACTTGAACTCATCAGAATTTTCAGTGGCATTCACTTCCGACTTATTAATCAACCCTTCCATAGTTGATTGTGGCATCTTCCTTATACCAAGGTTCTTGTTTCGCATTAAGCAATGGGTTCAGATCCAATATACCAAGTTTCTTGTTATTGCTGAACCAACGGGTCGAGGTCTTCATCCATTCAAACCTGAATTTGGAACGTTCTTGGGTTTACAATCGTGACGGGTCTCGTTATTCTTAACGAGGTTCATATCATTAATGATGTGAATCAAATAACGACTTTAAAGGAACCAATCAACATCAAGGGAACCAATTCAAGTACTAATTGGGCCGGTTACAAGAGCGAGAGCAAAGAGATTTAGAGAAGCACTTAATGGGTTGATTCTAGAGGTTTGGGCTCAATCAAATTTTTGGCCCATTGAGCATGATTCGTGATGCATTAACTTAATTCAAGCCCATGAGGAATTCAGCTAAATTCAATCAAGCCAACTTATCAGAATAACAAGAACAATATACTAAGGTTGAGGCCCAATATACTAAGGTTCTTGTTTTTTCTGAAGCAACGGGTCGAGGTCTCCATCCGTTCGAACCTGACTTTAGAACGTTCTTGGGTTCATAATCTTGATGGGTCTCATTATTCTTGACGAGGTTCGTATCATTAATGATGTAAATCAAATAACGGCTTTAAAGGAACCAATCAACGTCAAGAGAACCAATTCAAGTACCAATTGGGCCGGTTACACGAGTGAGAGCAAAGAGATTTAAAGAAGCACTTAATGGGTTGATTCAAGAGGTTTGGGCTCAATCAAATTCGTGGTCCATTGAGCATGATTCATGATGCATTAACTTAATTCAAGCCTATGAGGAATTCAGCTAAATTAAAATCAAGCCAAGACAAGCCCAAGACGATTTTAGCCAGGGATTATTGAATTTTGTGGCAGAGTAACTGCCTTCCTACATTTACGAATTTGATTAGGATTTGATTTTCGGATTTGTTAGGATTTAGGAGGACTTAGGATTATCTTTTATAACAAATTTCAATTAGGATTTAGAATTATCTTTTGGAACAATTTTCAAACAAATTTCAGATTTTTTTTAGGATTATTCTTTGTAACAATTGCCAATAAAGACGCGTCTCAATAGCAATAAAAAAGATCACATCAGTTTATTCGCAAATTTGAGAGTTCTAATTCTCTTTGGTTCTTTGAAGAACTATTTAAACACATCTAAATTTTTCGTGGCGTTCTCTTCCAACTTATCAATCAATCCTTCCATAGTTGATTGTGGCGTCTTCCTTATACCAAGGTTCTTATTTTGCATTAAGCAATGGGTTTAAGTCCAATATACCAAGGTTCTTGTTTTTGCTGAAGTAATGGGTCGAGGTCACCATCCATTCAAACCTAACTTTGGAAAGTTCTTACGTTCATAATCTCGACGGTCTCATGATTCTTGACGAGGTTCGTATCATTAATGATGTGAATCAAATAACTGCTTTATAGGAACCAATCAACATCAAGGGAATCAATTCAAGTGCCAATTGGGCTGGTAACAAGAGCTAGAGAGAAGAGATTTAAATAAGCACTTAATGGGTTGATTCAGGATGTTTCGGCTCAATCAAATTCATGGCCCATTGAGCATGATTCATGATGCATTAATTTAATTCAAGCCCATGAGGAATTTAGCTAAATTCAATCAAGACAAGAGAAGCCCAAGACGTTTTTAGTCAGGGATTTTCAAATTTTGTGGTAGAATAACTACCCTCTTACATGTACAAATTTGGTTAGGATTAGATTTTTGGATTTGTTAGGATTTAAAAGGACTTAGGATTATTTTTTGTTACACATTTCAGTTAGGATTTAGGATTATCTTTTGCAACAAATTTTCAAACAAATTTTAGATTTTTTTTAGGATTATTCTTTGCAACAATTGCCTATAAATATGTGTCTCCATAGCAATAGAACAGATTACATCAGTTTATTCATAAATTTGAGAGTTCTAATTTTCTTTGGTTGTTTGAAGAACTATTTGAACTCATCAGAAATTTTCGTGGCATTCAATTCTGACTTATCAATTAACCCTTCCATAGTTGATTGTGGCGTCTTTCATATACCAAGGTTCTTGTATCGCATTAAGCAACGGGTTCAACTCCAATATACCAAGGTTCTTGTTTTTGCTGAAGCAATAGGTCGAGGTCTCCATCCACTCGAACCTGACTTTGGAACGTTCTTGGTTTCGTAATCATGACGGGTCTCATTATTCTTGACGAGGTTCATCTCAGTAATGATGTGAATCAAATAACGGCTTTGAAGGAACCAATCAATGTCAAGAGAGCCAATTCAAGTACCAATTGGACCGGTTGCTAGAGTGGGAGCAAAGAGATTTAAAGAAGTACATAGTGGGTTGATTCAAAAGGTTTGGGCTCAATCAAATTCGTGGCCCATTGAGCATGATTCATGATGCATTAACTTAATTCAAGCCCATGAGGAATTCAACTAAATTCAATCAAGCCAAGACAAGCCCAAGACGTTTTTAGCCAGGGATTTTCGAATGTTGTGGCAGAATAACTACCCTCCTACATTTACGAATTTAGTTAGGATTAGATTTCCAGATTTGTTAGGATTTAGGAGGACTTAGGATTATCTTTCGTAACACATTTCAGTTAGGATTTAGGATTATCTTTTGCAACAAATTTTCGAACAAATTTTCTATTATTTTTAGGCTTATCTTTTTTGGATATTTTTCAGGATTATTCTTTGTAACAATTGCCTAAAAATAGGCATCTCCATAGCAATAAAACAGATCACATCAGTTTATTCACAAATTTGAGAGTTCTAATTCTCTTTGGTTCTTTGAAGAACTATTTGAACTCATCAGAATTTTTCATGGCGTTCACTTCTGACTTATCAATCGACACTTCCATAGTTGATTGTGGCATCTTCCTTATATCAAGGTTCTTATTTCGTATTAAGCAACGGGTTGAGGTCCAATATACTAAGGTTCTTGTTTTTGCTGAATCAATGGGTCAAGGTCTCCATCTACTTGAACCTGACTTTAGAACGTTCTTGGGTTCAAAATCTTGGCGGGTCTCGTTATTCTTGACGAGGTTCGTATCATTAATGATGTGAATCAAATAACGGCTTTAAAGGAACCAATCAACGTCAAGGGAACCAATTCAAGTACCAATTGGGCCGGTTACAAGAGTGAGAGCAAAGAGATTTAAAAAAGCACTTAATGGGTTGATTCAAGAGGTTTCAGCTTAATCAAATTCATGGCCCATTGAGCATGATTCATGATGCATTAAGTTAATTCAAGCCCATGAGGAATTCAGCTAAATTCAATCAAGCCAAGACAAGCCCAAGACGATTTTAGCCAGGGATTATTGAATTTTGTGGTAGAATAACTACCTTCCTACATTTACAAATTTGGTTAGGATTAGATTTTCGGATTTGTTAGGATTTAGGAGGACTTAGTATTATCTTTTGTAACAAATTTCAACTAGGATTTAGGATTATCTTTTGTAACAAATTTTCAAACAAATTGAGGATTTTTTTTAGGATTATTCTTTGTAATAATTGCCTATAAATAGGCGTCTCCATAGCAATAAAATAGATCACATTAGTTTATTCACAAATTTGAGAGTTCTAATTCTCTTTGGTTCTTTGAAGAATTATTTGAACTCATCTAAATTTTTCGTTCGTTCACTTCCGTCTTATAAATTAACCCTTCCATAGTTGATTGTGGCATCCTCCTTATACCAAGGTTCTTTTTTCGCATTAGGCTGTGGGTTCAAGTCCAACATACCCAGGTTCTTGTTTTTGCTGAAGCAACAGGTTGAGGTCTCCATCCGTTCGAACCTGACTTTGGAACGTTCTTGGGTTCATAATCTTGATGGGTCTCGTTATTCTTAACAAGGTTCGTATCATTAATGATGTGAATCAAATAACTGCTATAAAGGAACCAATAAACGTCAAGGGAAACAATTCAAGTGCCAATTGGACCGGTAACAAGAGCTAGAGCAAAGAGATTTAAAGAAGTACTTAATGGGTTGGTTCAAGAGGTTTGGGCTCAATCAAATTCAAAGCCCATAGAGCATGATTCATGACACATTAACTTAATTCAAGCCCATGAGGAATTTAACTAAATTCAATCAAGTCAAGATAAGCCCAAGACGTTTTTAGCAAGGGATTTTCGAATTTTGTGGCAGAATAACTACCCTCCTACATTTATGAATTTGGTTAGGATTAGATTTTCGGATTTGTTAGGATTTAGAGGACTTAGGATTATCTTTTGTAGCAAATTTCAATTTGGATTTAGGATTATCTTTTGCAACAATTTTTAAACAAATTTCAGATTTTTTTTAGGATTATTCTTTGTAACAATTGCCTATAAAGAGGGGTCTCCATAGCAATAAAATAGATCACATCAGTTTATTCGCAAATTTGAGAGTTCTAATTTTATTTGGTTCTTTGAAGAACTATTTCAACTCATCAGAAATTTTCGTGGTGTTCCATTCTAACTTATCAATCAATCCTTCCATAGTTGATTGTGGCGTCTTTCTTATACCAAGGTTCTTGTATCGCATTAAGCAACGAGTTCAAGCCCAATATTCCAAGGTTCTTGTTTTTGCTGAAGCAATAGATCGAGGTCTCCATCCATTCGAACCTGACTTTGGAATGTTCTTGGTTTCGCAATCATGATGGGTCTCGTTATTCTTGACGAGGTTCATATCAGTAATGATGTGAATCAAGTAACGGCTTTAAAGGAACCAATCAATGTCAAGGGAACCAATTCAAGTACCAATTAGGCCGGTTACTAGAGTGAGTACAAAGAGATTTAAAGAAGCACATAGTGGGTTGATTCAAGAGGTTTGGGCTCAATCAAATTCGTGGGCCATTGAGCATGATTCATGATGCATTAACTTAATTCAAGCCCATAAGGAATTCAACTAAATTCAATCAAGCCAAGACAAGCCCAAGACATTTTTAGCCAGGGATTTTTGAATGTTGTGGCAAAACAACTACCCTCCTACATTTATGAATTTGGTTAGGATTAGATTTTCGGATTTGTTAGGATTTAGGAGGACTTAGGATTATCTTTTGCAACAAATTTCAGTTAGGATTTAGGATTATCTTTTGCAACAAATTTTCAAACAAATTTCAGATTTTTTTTGGATTATTCTTTGTAACAATTGCCTATAAATAGGTGTCTCCACAGCAATAAAACAGATTACATCAGTTTATTCACAAATTTGAGAGTTCTAATTTTCTTTGGTTCTTTGAAGAACTATTTGAACTCATCAGAAATTTTCGTGGCATTCAATTCCGACTTATCAATCAACCCTTCCATAGTTGATTGTGGCGTCTTTCTTATACCAAGGTTCTTGTATAGCATTAAGCAACGGGTTCAAGTCCATTATACCAAGGTTCTTGTTTTTGCTGAAGCAATAGGTCGAGGTCTCCATCCATTCGAACCTGACTTTGGAATGTTCTTGGTTTCGTAATCATGATGGGTCTCGTTATTCTTGACAAGGTTCGTATCAGTAATGATATGAATCAAATAACGGCTTTAAAAGAACCAATCAATGTCAAGGGAACCAATTCAAGTACCAATTGAGCCATTTACTAGAGTGAGAGCAAAGAGATTTAAAGAAGTGCATAGTGGGTTGATTCAAGAGGTTTGGGATCAATCAAATTCGTGGCCCATTGAGCATGATTCATGATGCATTAACTTAATTCTAGCCTATGAGCAATTCAACTAAATTCAATTAAGCCAAGACAAGCATAAGACGTTTTTAGCCAGGGATTTTTGAATGTTGTGGCAGAATAACTACCCTCCTACATTTATGAATTTGGTTAGGATTAGATTTTCGGATTTGTTAGAATTTAGGAGGACTCAGGATTCTCTTTTGTAACAAATTTCAGTTAGGATTTAGGATTATCTTTTGCAACAAATTTTCAAACAAATTTCCGATTTTTTTTTGGGCTTATCTTTTTTGGTTTTTTTTTAGGATTATTCTTTGTGACAATTGCGTATAAATAGGTGTCTCCATAGTAATAAAACAGATCACATCAGTTTATTCACAAATTTGAGAGTTCTAAATCTCTTTTTTTCTTGGAAGAACTATTTGAACTCATTGGAATTTCCATGGCATTTACTTCCGGCCTATCAATCAACCCATCCATAATTAAATGTGCTGTCTTCCTTATACCAAGGTTCTTGTTTCACATTAAGCAATGGGTTTAAGCCCAGTATACCAAGGTTCTTGTTTTTACTGAAGCAACAGGTCAAGGTCTCCATCCGTTCGAACCTAACTTTGGAACGTTTTTGTGTTTATAATCTTGACGAATCTCATTATTCTTAACGAGGTTCGTATCATTAATGATGTGAATTAGATAACGGCTTTAAAGGAACCAATCAACGTCAAGGGAATCAATTCAAGTACTAATTAGGCCGGTAACAAGAGCTAGAGCAAAGAGATTTAAAGAAGTACTTAATGGGTTGATTCAAGAGGTTTGGGATCAATCAAATTCATGGCCCATTGAGCATGATTCATGATGCATTAACTTAATTCAAGCCCATGAGGAATTCAGCTGAATTCAATCAAGCCAAGACAAGCCCAAGACGTTTTTAGCCAGGGATTTCTGAATTTTGTGGCAGAATAACTACCCTCCTACATTCACGAATTTGGTTAGGATTAGATTTTCAGATTTGTTAGGATTTAGGAGGACTTAGGATTATCTTTCGTAACAAATTTCAATTAGGATTTAGGATTATCTTTTGTAACAAATTTTCAAACAAATTTTAGATTTTTTTTAGGATTATTCTTTGTAACAAATGCCTATAAATAGGCGTCTCCATAGCAATAAAAAAGATCACATCAGTTTATTCGCAAATTTGAGAGTTCTAATTCTCTTTGGTTCTTTGAAGAACTATTTGAACTCATCCATATTTTTCGTGGCGTTCTCTTCCAACTTATCAATCAACCCTTCCATAGTTGATTGTGGCATCTTCCTTATACCAAGGTTCTTGTTTCGCATCAATCAATGGGTTTCAGTCCAATATACCAAGGTTCTTGCTTTTGCTGAAGTAACGGGTCGAGTTCTCTATCCATTCAAACCTGACTTTGGAATGTTCTTGCGTTTATAATCTTAACAGGTCTCGTGATTTTCTTGACGAGGTTCGTATCATTAATGATATGAATCAGATAGCTACTTTATAGGAACCAATCAACATCAAGGGAATCAATCCAAGTACCAATTGGGCCGGTAATAAGAGCTAGAGCAGGGAGATTTAAACAAGCACTTAATGGGTTGATTCTAGATGTTTGGGCTCAATCAAATTCATGGCCCAGTGAGCATGATTCATGATGCATTAACTAAATTCAAGCCCATGAGGAATTTAGCTAAATTCAATCAAGCCAAGACAAGCCCAAGACATTTTTAGTCAGGGATTTTCAAATTTTGTGGTAGAATAACTACCCTCTTACATTTACAAATTTGGTTAGGATTAGATTTCTGGATTTTTCAGGATTTAGGAGGACTTAGGATTATCTTTTGTAACAAATTTCAGTTAGGATTTAGGATTATCTTTTATAACAAATTTTCAAACAAATTTCAGATTTTTTTAGGATTATTCTTTGTAACAATTGCCTATAAATAGGTGTCTCCATAGCAATAAAACAGATCACATCAATTTATTCATAAATTTGAGAGTTCTAATTTTGTTTGGTTCTTGGAAGAAATATTTGAACTCATCAGAAATTTTCATGGCGTTCAATTATGACTTAGCAATCGATCCTTCCATAGTCGATTATGGCGTCTTTCTTATACCAAGGTTCTTGTATCGCATTAAGCAACGGGTTCAAGTCTAATATACCAAGGTTCTTGTTTTTGCTGAAACAATAGGTCAAGGTTTCCATCCATTCGAAACTGACTTTGGAACATTCTGGGTTTTGTAATCATAACGGGTCTCATTATTCTTCACGAGGTTCGTACCAGTAATGATGTGAATCAAATAACGGCTTTAAAAGAACCAATCAATGTCAAGGGAACCAATTCAAGCACCAATTAGGCCGGTTACAAGAGTGAGAGCAAAGAGATTTAAAGAAGCACATAGTGGGTTGATTCAAGGGGTTTGGGCTCAATCAAATTCGTGGTCTGTTGAGCATGATTCATGATGCTTTAACTTAATTCAAGCTCATGAGGAATTCAACTAAATTCAATCAAGCCAAGACAAGCCCAAGACGTTTTTTACCAGGGATTTTCGAATGTTGTGGTAGAATAACTGCCCTCCTACATTTATGAATTTGGTTAGGATTAGATTTTTGAATATGTTAGGATTTAGGAGGACTTAGGATTATCTTTTGTAACAAATTTCGGTTAGGATTTAGGATTTTGTTTTGCAACAAATTTTCAAACAAATTTCAGATTTTTTTTAGGCTTATCTTTTTTGAATTTTTTTTAGGATTATTCTTTGTAACAATTGCCTATAAATAGGCGTCTCCATAGTAATAAAACAGATCACATTAGTTTATTCGTAAATTTGAGAGTTCTAATTCTCTTTGGTTCTTTGAAGAACTATTTGAACTCGTTGGAATTTCAGTGGCCTTCACTTCTGACTTATCAATCAACCCTTCCATAGTTAAATGTGGCATCTTCCTTATACCAAGGTCCTTGTTTCGCATTAAGGAACGAGTTTAACTCCAATATACCAAGGTTCTTGTTTTTATTGAAGCAACGGGTTGAGGTCTCTATCCTTTCAAACTTGACTTTGGAACATTCTTGCATTCATAATCTTGACAGGTCTCGTGATTCTTGACAAGTTTCATATCATTAATGATGTGAATCAAATAACTGCTTTATAGGAACCAATCAACGTCAAGGGAATCAATTCAAGTACTAATTGGACCGATAATAAGAGCTAGAGCAAAGAGATTTAAATAAGCACTTAATGGGTTGATTTAAGAGGTTTGGGCTCAATCAAATTCATGGCCCATTGAGCATGATTCATGATGCAGTAACTTAATTCAAGCCCATAAGGAATTCAGCTAAATTCAATCAAGCCAAGACAAGCCCAAGACGTTTTTAGCCAGGGATTATTGAATTTTGTGGCAGAATAACTACCTTCCTACATTTACGAATTTGGTTAGGATTAGATTTTCGGATTTGTTAGGATTTAGTAGGACTTAGGATTATCTTTTGTAACAAATTTCAATTACGATTTAGGATTATCTTTTGTAACAAATTTTCAAACAAATTTAGGATTTTTTTAGGATTATTCTTTGTAACAATTGCCTATAAATAGGCGTCTACATAGCAATAAAAAAGATCACATCAGTTTATTCGCAAATTTGAGAGTTCTAATTCTCTTTGGTTCTTTGAAGAATTATTTTAAGTCATCTAAATTTTTCGTTGCGTTCACTTCCGATTTATTAATCAACCCTTCCATAGTTGATTGTGTAGGAAAATAAACCGGTAAAAACGTATCAGAGTGGCGCAGCGGAACAATAAAAATTTTTTTAGATCGTTAAATATCTCATGATGCCATATATAATAAATCAACAACAATTAAAACTCATACCTCAAGGACGCCAATATGCAGGAGGAGAATGACTGGAGGCTTCAACTAACTAGCCTTCTCTACTATTCTCCAATTCCCGAATGGCTGAGTGTGTGGGCACTCTGAACCTCGATCGGTATGCTAGCACTGCTAGTCTTCTTCCGACCACCCAGATCTCTAAAGAACTTTATTGTCACGATGAGCTGTGCAACAATAAGCCTGCTCACCTGAGAGTCTGTGGTCTGAGAGAACTGGAGTGGCAGGACCTCTATTTATAGACCTGCATGAGGTGATTCTCTGAATTCGAATTGGACTAGGAAAAGATTTTCTCCCTTATCCAAACCAAAAAATCTGAATTTTCCAAGGGAGAATCTCCACAATTAAATTCGGTTTTCCTAGGACAAATCCAATCCAAATCTAAACAAGATTTTAACTAGAATTTTATCTCCCTTTTTCAACCAAAAAATCCGAAATCTTTAGGAGAAAATCTTCTCCAAATTTTCGGCCACTTTTATGATAAGGAAGAATCAAAATTCCACTAGGATTTTTCAAGCTAAATCTCATCTCAACCTTATCCAAAAATAACCGAATTTCCTAGGATTTAGGCTCCAAAATTTCAGCCACTTTTAGGGAGTAGAGAGAATCCAAATTCAACTAGGATTGAAGCTTGAATTTACCCTTGAATCTTATCCACAAAAACCGAATTTTCCATTGAGGATTATCCTTAAAAAATTCGCCCACTTTTGTTGGGATTTGGATTCAAAATTCAAGTAGGATTCTAACAAGATTATCCTCTCCAAATCCAACTCAAATTCGAATTTCAAACCTTGTGGATTTTCCACAACAAATTCGAATCCTACTTGGACTGTGATTCAAAATTTGAATTTCAAATTTCAAATTCAAATTTCAAATTTCAAATTTCAAATTTCAAATTTAAATTTCAAATTCAAATTTCAAATTCAAAATTCAAAATTCAAATTTCAAAATTCAAATTTCAAATTTCAAAATTCAAATTTCAAATTCCACAAAACGGTTGTGTTTCATATTCTTGTTCTCATGGATAATTTTCTACAACTCCAATCCAATCTCAAATAAAATCATGGCAACTTTATTTGGAGTTCGAATAATTGTGTACTCTATTATCCAAAACAAAGTCTAAATCCAACCGGAGAGAATCTTGTCTACCATCCTAATCCTGTGTCATCACCATCCATGCATAATAAACTAGCCAATAGCATACACAAATCAATTTGCCAAACGTTAAGGAATTATGTGGAGCTAGTAGAGGGACTGATTAGACATATATAATCGGGCTCCCGTGATTCCATATGATCATCATTCTGTACCGAACAACTCAATCATATGATCACTAATTTCAGAGTCACACCACTATAAACCTGAAACTGAACTCCCAATTATATACCGTATTACGTAAGCCTGTGACGAGCTACCATCCAATGACCTTGTCATATATGCAAAACCCTCATATGATATCCATGATCAGCCTTAGGTCAAAGTCCGTTTAATCCTACTGATCAGGCTATCTTAAAGTTCCATTATACTACCGAATCAAGAAAATGATTATTCACCATATGTGAATAAGAAGTCATCCGCCCAGCAGACGACCCAAGGCCTTGTCCATTTTCACATTCAGTATAATGCCTTTAAGAGGATACCTTTAACTCCTCAGAGCTATGATTCCGATATCTACAAACAAACCCTTCATCGTATACAAGTCATGCACCCAACGAACCGGTCTATAAGCTTACTACCTCTGAGACGCTTTAGCCATTGGAACATCAAAGTACACAAGTCATATACATGAAGTAGTTCATTTACTCAGGATTAAGGTTATTGCACAGTGAACGTCAAAAGCAGATTGATCCACTCATAGCGGACTACGTAGATCAATCACGCTTTAGTCCCGGTCTAATATGTCACCTCCAAGCAACATATCCATGTCTCTACTTGGGAGTCCAGCTCCAGACAGTCAAGACAGACCGTCCCCTCCAAGGCTTTAGACAACATAATAGTCTTAACATGAGTTAGATGCTCGGTCTAACCCCATAGACTACAGACCATAGTTTAGACTGCTAACTTTAGAACATTGTCTTCTCGCATACAAAAGTCCATTGCATGCAACATTCTAACAGTTTTAACACAAGCAGTCAGTGAGCCATATTTGCTTACATTTACTTTAACATGTAAATAAGATGAGGACAGATAGCAATGTAATGAATAACCTCTATATATAATTTTATTATCCAGTTTAAAATGAATACATCAAAATGTCTCTAATACTTAGGGCATTTCCTAACAGATTGCGGCGTCTTCCTTATACTAAGGTTCTTGTTTCGCATTAGGCAATGAGTTCAAGTCCAATATACTAAGGTTCTTGTTTTTGCTGAAGCAACAGGTTGTGGTCTGCATCCGTTCGAACTCGACTTTGGAACGTTCTTGGGTTCATAATCTTGACAGGTCTCGTTATTCTTAACGAGGTTCGTATCATTAATTATGTGAATCAAATAACTGCTTTAAAGGAACCAATCAACGTCAAGGGAACCAATTCAAGTACCAATTGGGCCTGTAACAAGAGCTTGAGCAAAGAGATTTAAAGACGTACTGAATGGCTTAGTTCAAGAGGTTTGGGCTTAATCCAATTCATGTCCCATTGAGCATGATTCACGATGCATTAACTTAATTCAAGCCCGTGAGGAATTCAGCTAAATTCAATCAAGCCAAGACAAGCCCAAGACGTTTTTAGCAAGGGATTTTCGAATTATGTGGCAGAATAACTACCCTCCTACATTTATGAATTTGTTTAGGATTAGATTTTCAGATTTGTTAGGATATAGAAGACTTAGGATTATCTTTTGTAACAAATTTCAATTCTGATTTAGGATTATCTTTTGCAACAATTTTCAAACAAATTTCAGATTTTTTTTAAGATTACTCTTTGTAACAATTGCCTATAAAGAGGCGTCTCCATAGCAATAAAAGAGATCACATCAGTTTATTCGCAAATGTTAGAGTTCTAATTCTCTTTGGTTCTTTGAATAACTATTTGAACTCGTCTAAATTTTTCATGGCATTCTCTTCTGACATATCAATCAACCCTTCCATAGTTGATTATGGCGTCTTCCTTATACCAAGGTTCTTATTTCGCATTAAGCCGTGGGTTTAAGTCTAATATACCAAGGTTCTTGTTTTTGCTAAAGCAACGGGTCGAGGTCTCCATCCATTCAAACCTGACTTTGGAAAGTTCTTGCGTTCATAATCTTGGTAGGTCTCTTGATTCTTGACGAGCTTCATATCATTAATGATGTGAATCAAATAACTGCTTTATAGGAACCAATCAACGTTAAGGGAATCAATTCGAGTATCAATTGGACTAGCAACAAGAGCTAGAGCGAAGAGATTTAAACAAGCACTTAATGGGTTGATTCAGGATGTTTCGGCTCAATCAAATTCATGGCCCATTGAGCATGATTCATGATGCATTAACTTAGTTCAAGCCCATGAGGAATTTAGCTAAATTCAATCAAGACAAGACAAGCCCAAGGTGTTTTTAGTCAGGGATTTCCAAATTTTGTGGTAGAATAACTACCCTCCTACGTTTACAAATTTGGTTAGGATTAGATTTCCGGATTTGTTAGGATTTAGGAGAACTTAGGATTATCTTTTGCAACACATTTCAGTCAGGATTTAGGATTATTTTTTGCAACAAATTTTCAAACAAATTTCAGATTTTTTTTAGGATTATTCTTTGTAACAATTGCCTATAAATTGGTGTCTCTATAGCAATAAAAAAGATCACATCAGTTTATTTGCAAATTTGAGAGTTCTAATTCTTTTTGGTTATTTGAAGAACTATTTGAACTCATCTAAATTTTTCGTGGCGTTCTCTTCCGACTTATCAATCAACCCTTCCATAGTTGATTGTGGCGTCTTCCTTATTCCAAGGTTCTTGTTTCGCATTAAGCAATGGGTTTAAGTCCAATATACCAAGGTTCTTGTTTTTGCTGAAGCAACGGATCAACGTCTCCATCCATTCAAACTTGACTTTGGAACATTCTTGCGTTTATAATCTTGACAGGTCTCGTGATTCTTGATGAGGTTCATATCAGTAATGATGTGAATCAAATAACGGCTTTAAAGGAACCAATCAATGTTAAGGGAACCAATTCAAGTACCAGTTGGGCCGGTTACTAGAGTGAGAGCAAAGAGATTTAAAAAAACACATAGTGGGTTGATTCAAGAGGTTTGGGCTCAATCAAATTTGTGGCCCATTAAACATGATTCATGATGCATTAAATTAATTCAAGCCCATGAGGAATTCAACTAAATTCAATCAAGCCAAGACAAGCCCAAGACGTTTTTAGCCCGGGATATTCGGATTTATTAGGACTTAGGAGGACTTTGGATTATCTTTTGTAACAAATTTCAGTTTGGATTTAGGATAATCTTTTGCAACAAATTTTCAAACAAATTTCAGATTTTTTTTGGGCTTATCTTTTTTGGATTTTTTTTAGGATTATTCTTTGTAACAATTGCCTATAAATAGGCGTCTCCATAGAAATAAAACAGATCACATCAGCTTATTCACAAATTTGAGAGTTCTAATTCTCTTTGGTTCTTTGAAGAACTATTTGAACTCGTTGGAATTTCCGTGGCGTTCACTTCCGACTTATCAATCAACCCTTCTATAGTTGAATGTGGTGTCTTCCTGAAACCAAGGTTCTTGTTTCACATTAAACAATGGGTTCAAGCCCAATATACCAAGGTTCTTGTTTTTGCTGAAGCAACAGGTCGAGGTCTCCATCCGTTCGAACCTGGCTTTGGAACGTTCTTGGATTCATAATCTTGACAGGTCTCATTATTCTTAACGAGGTTCGTATCATTAATGATGTGAATCAAATAACGGCTTTAAAGGAACCAATCAACGTCAAGGGAACCAATTCAAGTACCAGTTAGGTCGGTAACAAGAGCTGGGGCAAAGAGATTGAAAGAAGTACTTAGTGGGTTGATTCAGGTGGTTTAGGCTCAATCAAATTCATGGCCCATTGAGCATGATTCATGATGCATTAACTTAATTCAAGCCCATGAGGAATTCATCTAAATTCAATCGAGCCAAGACAAGCCCAAGACATTTTTAGCCAGGGATTTTCAAATTTTGTGGCAGAATAACTACCCTCCTACATTTACGAATTTGGTTAGGATTAGATTTTCGGATTTGTTAGGATTTAGGAGGACTTAGGATTATCTTTTGTAACAAATTTCAATTCGGATTTAGGATTATCTTTTGCGACAATTTTCAAACAAATTTCAGATTTTTTTTTAGATTACTCTTTGTAACAATTGCCTATAAAGAGGCGTCTCCATAGCAATAGAAAAGATCACATCAGTTTATTCACAAATTTGAGAGTCCTAATTCTCTTTGGTTATTTGGAGAACTATTTGAACTCATCTAGATTTTTCGTGGCATTCTCTTCCGACTTATCAATCAACCCTTCCATAGTTGATTGTGGCGTCTTCCTTATACCAAGGTTCTTGTTTCGCATTAAGCAATAGGTTTAAGTCCAATATACCAAGGTTCTTGTTTTTGCTGAAGCAATGGATAGACGACTCCATCCATTCAAACCTGACTTTGCAACGTTCTTGCGTTTATAATCTTGACAGGTCTCATGATTCTTGACGAGGTTCGTATCATGGATGATGTGAATCAAATAACTGCTTTATGGGAACCAATCAACATCAAGGGAATCAATTCAAGTACCAATTGGGCCGGTAACAAGAGCTAGAGCAAAGAGATTTAAACAAGCACTTAACGGGTTGATTCAAGATGTTTGGGCTCAATCAAATTCATGGCCCATTGAGCATGATTCATGATGCATTAACTTAATTCAGGCCCATAAGGAATTTAGCTAAATTCAATCAAGCCAAGACAAGCGCAAGACGTTTTTAGCCAGGGATTTTCGAATTTTGTAGTAGAATAACTGCCCTCCTACATTTACGAATTTGGGTAGGATTAGATTTTTGGATTTGTTAGGATTTAGGAGGACTTAGAATTATCTTTTTTAACAAATTTCAATTAGGATTTAGGATTATCTTTTGCAACAAATTTTCAAACAAATTTCAGATTTTTTTTAGGATTATTTTTTGTAACAATTGCCTATAAATAGGCGTTTCCATAGCAATAAAAAAGATCACATCAATTTATTCATAAATTTGATAATTCTAATTCTCTTTGGTTCTTTGTAGAACTATTTGAACTCATCTAAATTTTTCGTGGTGTTCTCTCCCGACTTATCAATCAACCCTTCCATAGTCGATTGTGGCGTCTTTCTTATACCAAGGTTCTTGTATCGGATTAAGCAACAGGTTCAAGTCCAATATACCAAGGTTCTTGTTTTTGCTGAAGCAATAGGTCGAGGTCTCCATCCATTTGAACCGGACTTTGGACCGTTCTGGGTTTCGTAATCATGACGGGTCCCGTTATTCTTGACGAGGTTCGTATCAGTAATGATGTGAATCAAATAACGGCTGTAATGGAACCAATCAATGTCAAGGGAACCAAGTCAAGAACCAATTGGGCAGGTTACAAGAGAAAGAGCAAAGAGATTTAAAGAAACACTTAGTGGGTTGATTTAAGAGGTTTGGGCTCAATCAAATTCGTGGCCTATTGAGCATGACTCATGATACATTAACTTAATTCAAGCTCATGAGGAATTCAACTAAATTCAATCAAGCCAAGTCAAGCCCAAGGCGTTTTTAGCCGGGGATTTTCGAATGTTGTGGCAGAATAACTACCCTCCTACATTTACGGATTTGGTTAGGATTAGATTTCTGAATTTGTTAGGATTTAGGAGGACTTAGGATTATCTTTTGAAACAAATTTCAGCTACGATTTAGGATTAACTTTTGCAACAAATTCTCAAACAAATTTCAGATTTTTTTTTAGGCTTATCTTTTTTTGATTTTTTTAGGATTATTCTCGGTAACAATTGCCTATAAATAGGCATCTCCATAGTAATAAAATAGATCACATCAGTTTATTCACAAATTTGAGAGTTCTAATTCTCTTTGGTTCTTTGAAGAACTATTTGAACTCATTGGAATTTTAGTGCATTCACTTCCGACTTATCAATCAACCCTTCCGTAGTTGAATGTAGCGTCTTCCTTATACCAAGGTTCTTGTTTCACATTAAGCAATGGGATTAAGTCCAATATACCAAGGTTCTTGTTTTTGCTGAAGCAACGGGTCAAGGTCTCCATCCATTCAAACCTGACTTTGGAACATTCTTGCGTTCATAATCTTGACAGGTCTCGTGATTCTCGACGAGTTTTGTATCATTAACGATGTGAATCAAATAACTGCTTTATAGGAACCAATCAACGTCAAGGGAATTAATTTAAGTACTAATTGGGCCGGTAACAAGAGCTAGAGCAAAGAGATTTGAACAAGTACTTTATGGGTTGATTCAAGAGGTTTGGGCTCAATCAAATTCATGGCCCATTGAGCATAATTTATGATGCATTAACTTAATTCAAGCCCATGAGGAATTCAGCTAAATTCAATCAAGCCAAGATAAGCCCAAGACGTTTTTAGCCAGGGATTTTTGAATTTTGTAGTAGAATAACTACCCTCCTACATTTACGAATTTGGTTAGGATTAGATTTTCGGATTTGTTAGGATTTAGGAGGACTTAGAATTATCTTTTGTAACAAATTTCAATTAGGATTTAGGATTATCTTTTGCAACAAATTTTCAAACAAATTTCAGATTTTTTTTAGGATTATTCTTTGTAACAATTGCCTATAAATAGGCGTTTCCATAGCAATAAAAAAGATCACATCAGTTTATTCATAAATTTGATAATTCTAATTCTCTTTGGTTCTTTGTAGAACTATTTGAACTCATCTAAATTTTTCGTGGCGTTCTCTCCCGACTTATTAATCAACCCTTCCATAGTCGATTGTGGCGTCTTTCTTATACCAAGGTTCTTGTATCGGATTAAGCAACGGGTTCAAGTCCAATATACCAAGGTTCTTGTTTTTGCTGAAGCAATAGGTCGAGGTCTCCATCCATTCGAACCTGACTTTGGAACGTTCTTAGTTTCATAATCGTGACGGGTCTCGTTATTCTTGACGAGGTTTGTATCAGTAATGATTTGAATCAAATAACGGCTTTAAAGGAACCAATCAATGTCAAGGGAACTAATTCAAGTACCAATTGGGCCGGTTACAAGAGTGAGAGCAAAGAGATTTCAAGAAGCACTTAGTAGGTTGATTCAAGAGGTTTGGGCTCAATCAAATTCGTGGCCCATTGAGCATGATTCATGATGCATTAACTTAATCCAAGCCCATGAGGAATTCAACTAAATTTAATCAAGCCAAGACAAGCCCAAGACGTTTTTAGCCAGGGATTTTCGAATGTTGTGGGAGAATAACTACCCTCCTACATTTATGAATTTGGTTAGGATTAGATTTCTGGATTTGTTAGGATTTAGGAGGACTTAGGATTATCTTTTATAACAAACTTCAGTTAGGATTTAGGATTATCTTTGCAACAAATTTCAGATTTTTTGTGGGCTTATCTTTTTTGGATTTTTTTTAGGATTATTCTTAGTAACAATTGCCTATAAATAGGTGTCTCCATAGTAATAAAACAGATCACATCAGTTTATTCACAAATTTGAGAGTTTCAATTCTCTTTGTTTCTTTGAATAACTATTTTAACTCATTGGAATTTCAATGGCATTCACTTCCGACTTATCAATAAGCGCTTCCATAGTTGAATGTGGCATCTTTCTTATACCAAGGTTCTTGTTTAGCATTAAGCAATGGGTTTAAGTCCAATATACCAAGGTTCTTATTTTTGCTGAAACAATGGGTCGAGGTCTCAATCCATTCAAACCTGACTTTGGAACATTCTTGCATTCATAATCTTGACAGGTCTCGTGATTCTCGACGAGTTTTGTATCATTAACGATGTGAATCAAATAACTACTTTATAGGAACCAATCAACGTCAAGGGAATCAATTTAAGTACTAATTGGGCTGGTAACAAGAGCTAGAGCAAAGAGATTTGAACAAGTACTTAATGGGTTGATTCAAGAGATTTGGGCTCAATCAAAGTCGTGGCCCATTGAGCATGATTTATGATGCATTAACTTAATTAAAGCCCATGACGAATTCAGCTAAATTCAATCAAGCCAAGACAAGCCCAAGACGTTTTTAGCCAGGGATTTTCAAATTTTGTGGTAGAATAACTACCCTCCTACATTTACAAATTTGGTTAGGATTAGAGTTCCGGATTTGTTAGGATTTAGGATGACTTAGGATTATCTTTTGTAAGAAATTTCAGTTAGGATTTAGGATAATCTTTTGCAATAAATTTTCAAACAAATTTCAGATTTTTTTTAGGATTATTCTTTGTAATAATTGCCTATAAATAGGCGTCTCCACAGTAATAAAATAGATCACATCAGTTTATTCACAAATTTGAGAGTTATAATTCTCTTTGGTTTTTTGAAGAACTATTTGAACTCATCTAAATTTCCGTGGCGTTCGCTTCCGACTTATCAATACCCTTTTATAGTTGAATGTGGCATCTTCCTTATACCAAGGTTCTTGTTTTGCATTAAGCAATGGGTTTAAGTCCAACATACCAAGGTTCTTATTTTTGCTGAAGCAACGGGTCGAGGTCTCCCTCCATTCAAACCTGACTTTGGAACGTTCTTGCGTTCATAATCTTGACAGGTCTCGTGATTCTTGACGAGGTTCGTATCATTAATGATGTGAATCAAATAATTACTTTATTGGAATCAATCAACGTCAAGGGAATCAATTCAAGTACTAATTGGGCCGGTAACAAGAGCTAGAGCAAAGATATTTAAACAAGCACTTAATTTGTTGATTTAAGAGGTTTGGGCTGAATCAAATTCATGGCCCATTGGGCATGATTCATGGTGCATTAACTTAATTCAGGCCCATGAGGAATTCAGCTAAATTTAATCAAGCCAAGACAAGCCCAAGATGTTTTTAGCCAGGGATTTTCAAATTTTGTGGTACAGTAACTACCGTCCTATATTTACAAATTGGGTTAGGATTATATTTTCGGATTTATTAGGATTTAGGAGGACTTAGGATTATCTTTTGTAGCAAATTTCAGTTAGGATTTAGGATTATCTTTTGTAACAAATTTTCAAACAAATTTCAGATTTTTTTTAGGATAATTCTTTGTAATAATTGCCTATAAATAGGCGTCTCCATAGCAATAAAACAGATCACATAAGTTTATTCACAAATTTGAAAGTTCTAATTCTCTTTGGTTCTTTGAAAAACTATTTGAACTCATTAGAATTTTCCATGGTGTTCACTTCTGACTTATCAATCAACTTTTCTATAGTTGAATTTGGCATATTCCTTATACCAAGGTTCTTATTTCGCATTAAGCAACGGGTTCAGGTCCAATATACCAAGGTTCTTGTTTTTGCTAAAGCAATGGGTCGAGGTCTTTATCCGTTCGAGCCTCACTCCGTAACATTCTTGGGTTCATAATCTTGATGGGTCTTATTATTCTTGATGAGATTCATATCATTAATGATGTGAATCAAATAACTACTTTAAAGGAACCAATCAATGTCAAGGGAACCTATTCAAGTACCAAGTAGGCCGGTAACAAGAGCTAGAGAAAAGAGAGTTAAAGAAGCACTTAATGGGTTGATTCAATAAGTTTGAGCTCAATCAAATTCATGGCCCGTTGAGCATGATTCGTGATGCATTAACTTAATTCAAACCCATGAGGAATTCAACTAAATTCAATCAAGCCAAGACAAGCCCAAGACGTTTTTAGCCAGGGATTTTTGAATGTTGTGGCAGAATAACTACCCTCCTACATTCCCAGGATGGATGTAATTCAGCGCAAATCTGCTCTTCTCTTTGAAAGAAGGTGTTACAGCTCAGTCCAGTCCGGTATAATGATCCCGTCCGATTTCCAACATCCCCCTACCATCACTACAATTAAAGCTATTAATCTTTCTGGCTTTGTGAGGAAGATCCCTACCACTGGATCATCATGACCCCTACGTTCCAGCTTTTCCAAAGGCGATCCTCGCGCTCGAAGCGAAGAAGATCGCGGTTAGTTCTTTCCCTAGGATTAGATTTCTGGATTTGTTAGGATTTAGGAGGACTTAGGATTATCTTTTGTAACAAGTTTCGGTTAGGATTTAGGATTATCTTTTGCAACAAATTTTCAAACAAATTTCAGATTTTTTGTGGGCTTATCTTTTTTGGATTTTTTTTAGGATTATTCTTTGTAACAATTGCCTATAAATAGGTGTCTCCATAGTAATAAAACAGATCACATCAGTTTATTCACAAATTTGAGAGTTCTAATTCTCTTTGGTTCTTTGAGGAACTATTTGAACTCGTTGGAATTTCAGTGGCATTCACTTCCGTCTTATCAATCAACCCTTCCATAGTTGAATGTGGTGTCTTCCTTATACCAAGGTTCTTGTTTTGCATTAAGCAATGGGTTTAAGTCCAATATACCAAGGTTCTTGTTTTTGCTTAAGCAACGGGTCGAGGTCTCAATCCATTCAAACCTGACTTTGCAACGTTCTTGCGTTTATAATCTTGACAGGTCTCGTGATTCTTGACAAGTTTCGTATCATTAATGATGTGAATCAAATAACTGCTTTATAGGAACCAATCAACGTCAAGGGAATCAATTCAAGTACTAATTGGGCCGGTAACAAGAGCTAGAGCAAAGATATTTAAACAAGTACTTAATGGGTTGATTCAAGAGGTTTGGGCTCAATGAAATTCATGGCCCATTGAGCATGATTCATGACGCATTAACTTAATTCAAGCCCATGAGGAATTCAGCTAAATTCAATCAAGCCAAGACAAGCCCAAGACGTTTTTAGCTAGGGATTTTCAAATTTTGTGGTACAGTAACTATCCTCCTACATTTATAAATTTGGTTAGGATTATATTTCCGGATTTGTTAGGATTTAGGAGGACTTAGGATTATCTTTTGTAATAAATTTCAGTTAGGATTTAGGATTTACCTTTGCAACAAATTTTCAAACAAATTTCGGATTTTTTTTTAGGATTATTCTTTGTAACAATTGCCGATAAATAGGCGTCTCCATAGCAATAAAAAAGATCACATCGGTTTATTCGCAAATTTGAGAGTTCTAATTCTCTTTGGTTCTTTAAAGAACTATTTGAACTCATCTAAATTTTTCATGGTATTCTCTTCCGACTTATCAATCAACCCTTCCATAGTTGATTATGGTGTTTTCCTTATACCAAGGTTCTTATTTCGCATTAAGCAATGGGTTTAAGTCCAATATACCAAGGTTCATTTTTTTACTGAAGCAACGGGTCGAGGTCTCCATCCATTCAAACCTGACTTTGGAATGTTCTTGCATTCATAATCTTGATAGGTCTCGTGATTCTTGACGAGTTTCGTATCATTAATGATGTGAATCAAATAACTGCTTTATAGGAACCAATCAAAGTCAAGGGAATTAATTTAAATACCAATTGAGCCGGTAACAAGAGCTATAGCAAAGAGATTTAAACAAGCACTTAATGGGTTAATTTAAGATGTTTGGGCTTAATCAAATTCATGGCCCATTAAGCATGATTCATGATGCATTAATTTAATTCAAGCCCATGAGGAATTTAGCTAAATTCAATCAAGCCAAGACAAGCCCAAGACGTTTTTAGTCAGGGATTTTCAAATTTTGTGGTAGAATAACTACCCTCCTACATTTACAAATTTGATTAGGATTAGATTTCCGAATTTGTTAGGATTTAGGAGGACTTTGGATTATCTTTTGTGTAGGAAAATAAGTCGGTAAAAATGTATCAGAGTGGCGTAGTGGAACAATGAAAATTTTTAGATTGTTAAATATCTCATGATGCCATATACAATAAACCAACAACAATTAAAACTCATACCTCAAGGACGCCAATCTGCAGGAGGAGAATGACCGGAGGGCTTCAACCAACTAGCCTTCTCTATTCTCCAATTCCCAAATGGCTGAGTGTGTGGGCACTCTGAACCTCGATCAGTATGTTAGCACTGCTAGTCTTCTTCTGACCACCTAGATCTCTAAAGAACTTATTGTCATGGTGGGCTGTGTAACAATAAGCCTGCTCACCTGAGAGTCTGTGGTCTGAGAGAACTGGAGTGGCAGGACCTCTATTTATAGACCTGCATGAGGTGATTCTTTGAATTCGAATTAGATTAGGAGAAGATATTCTCCCTTATCCACAAGCACAAAATCTAAATTTTCCAAGGGAAAATCCCAACAATAAAATTTAGCCACTTTAGGATAAATCCAATCCAAATCTAAACAAGATTTTAACTAGAATTTTATCTCCCTTTTTCAACCAAAAAATCCGAAAATTCTAAGGAGAAAATCTTCACAAAAATTCGGCCACTTTTGGATAAGAGACAATCAAAATTCCACTAGGATTTTCAAGCTCAAATCTTATCTTATCCTTATCCAAAATAACCGAAAATCTCCTAGGAGATTCACTCCTAAATTTCGACCATTATCTGGGAATAGAGAATCCAAATTTAACTGGGATTGAAACTTGAATTTTTCCTTGAACCTTATCCACAAAAAATCCGAAAATCATTGAGGATAATCCTCAAAATTTTCGTCCATCATTAGTTAGGATTTGGATTCAAAATTCAAGTAGGATTCTAACAAGATTATCCTCTTCATATCCAACTCAAATTCGAATTTCATTCCTTGTGGATTTTCCACAACAAATTCGAATCCCACTTGGACTGTGATTCAAATTTTGAATTTCAAATTCAAATTTCAAATTTCAAATTTCAAATTTCAAATTTCAAATTCAAATTTCAAATTCGAATTTCAAATTTCAAAATTCAAATTTCAAATTCCACAAAACAGTTGTATTTCAAATTCTTATTCTCATGGATAATTTTCTACAACTCCAATCCAATCTCAAATAAAATCATGGCAACTTTATTTGGAGTTCGAATAATTGTGTACTCTATTATCCAAAACAAAATCTGAATCCAACCGGAGAGAATCTTGTCTACCATCCTAATCCTGTATTAACACCATCCATGCATAATAAACTAGCCAAGAGCATACACAAATCAACTTGCCAAACGTTAAGGAATTATGTGGAGCTAGTAGAGGGACTGATTAGACATATATAATCGGGCTCCTGCAAATCCATATGATCATCATTCTTTACCGAACAATTCAATCATATGATCACTAATTTCAGAATCACACCACTATAAACCTGAAATTGAACTCCCAATTATATACCGTATTACGTAAGCCTGTGACAAGCTATCGTCCAATGACCTTGTCATGTATGCAGAACCCTTATATGATATCCATGATCAGCCTTAGGCCAAAGTCTGTTTAATCCTACTGATCAGGCTATCTTAAAGTTCCATTATACTACCGAATTAAGAAAATGATTATTCACCATATGTGAATAAGAAGTCATCCGTCTAGCAGACGACCCAAGGCCTTGTCCATTTTCACATTCAGCATACTGCCTTTAAGAGGATACCCTTAACTCCTCATTAGAGCTATGATTCCGATATCTGTAAACGAACCCTTCATCGTATACAAGTCATGCACCCAACGAACCGGTCTATAAGCTTACTACCTCTGAGACGCTTTACCCATTGGAACATCAAAGTACACAAGTCATATACATGAAGCTGTCCTTTTACTCAGGATTAAGGTTACTGCACAATGAACGTCAAAAGCAGATCGATCCACTCAAAGCGGACTTCGTAGATCAATCACGCTTTAGTCCCGGTCTAATATGTCACCACCAAGCAACATATATATATCTCTACTTGGGAGTCCAACTCCAGACAGTCAAGACAAAGCGTCTCCTCCAAGGCTTTAGACAACATAATAGTCTTAATATGAGTTAGATGCTCGGTCTAACCCCATAGACTACGGACCATAGTTTAGACTGCTAACTTTAGAATATTATCTTCTCGCATACAAAAGTCCATTGCATGCAATGTTCTAACAGTTTAACACAAGCAGTCAGGGAGCCATATTTGCTTAGATTTACTTTAACATGTAAATAAAACGAGGACAGATAGCAATGTAATGAATAATCTCTATATATAATTTTATTATCCAGTTCAAAATAAATACATCAAAATGTCTCTAATGCTTAGGGCATTTCCTAACAATCTCCCACTTGCCCTAAGCCAGCAGATGTGCCATGTTACGCATCCCGATCGCCTCTACGTGCCTCTCAAAGCTTCTAGCCACCAAAGTCTTAGTAAAGGGATTGGTAATATTGTCCTCGGACGTGATCTTACATACATCTACTTATCCTGTCTCCACGTGCCCTCTAATAATATGATATCTCCGATCTATGTGCTTAGTCCTCTTGTGGTGCCGAGATTCTTTTGTGTTGGCAATAGCCCCTATGTTATCACAGTAAAGTGTGATAGGCTTGTCAACACCCGGAATGACCTCAAGGTCTCTAAAGAACTTGCAGAGCCAAACCGCTTCTTTAGCTGCCTCAGCCGCAGCCCCATATTCAGCCTCAGCCCCATATTCAGCCTCTATAGTAGAGTCAGCTGTGCAGCTCTGCTTCATGCTCCTCCACACAATGGCGCCTTCTTCGAGGAAAAACACTGATCTGGATGTCGATTTCCTTGTATCCTTACAAGTCTGGAAGTTTGAGTCCGTGTATCCTATGAGTGTTAGGTCCCCTCCAGAATACACCAGCATATAATCCCTCATTCTCTTAAGATACTTGAGTATATGCTTTACTACTTGCCAGTGCTTGGTTCCAGGATTTGCTTGATATTGACTCAACATACCTACTGCAAAACATATATCCGGGCGAGTGCAAAGCATAACGTACATAAGGCTACCCACAGCAGATGCATAAGGGACCTTACTCATACGCTCTCCTTCTTCCGATGTCTTGGGACAGTCATCCAATGAAAGAGTTAGACCGGTAATAGGAGGTTGTGAACCTTTTATTGCTCTTGCATTGCATATTTGTAAATTATTTTATCTATATATGAAGCTTCGGATAACGCTATTATTTTGTTCTTTCGATCTTTGAAGAGACAAACGCCTAGAACATAATTAGCTTCTCCCAAGTCCTTCATGTCAAACTATTGGTGTAACCAAAGCTTGACCGATGATAAGTTCCCTACATCATTCCCAATGAGTAGTATATCATCGACATAGAATATCAGGAAGACCACTTTTCCATCCTTAATACGTTTATAAACACAAGGTTCATCAATGTTCAGATCAAAACCAAATGTCTTAATCGCTTGATCAAACCTCTGGTTCCATGAGCGGGATGCTTGCTTTAATCCATAAATGGATCTAAGCAACTTGTAGACTTTCCTTTCTTGGCCTTTCGCTACGAACCCTTCGGGCTGTATCATATAGATACACTCTTCAAGATGGCCATTCAAGAATGTCGTCTTAACATCCATTTGCCAGATCTCGTAATCGAGAGCCGTAGCAACGGACAGAAGAATACGGTTAGACTTTAGCATAGCAGCAGGCGAAATGGTTTCATCGTAATCGATTCCAGCCTTTTGCGTGTACCCCTTTGTAACCAGTTTAGCTTTGAAAGTTTCCACTCTCCCTTCCGCATCCTTCTTTCTTTTGTAGACCCATTTGCATCCAATGGGTTTTATCCCATCTGGCAAATCTACAAGTTCCCAAACAGAGTTAGATTTCATAGAATCCATCTCATTGTTCATTGCCTGTTTCCAAGATTTAGAATCAACATCATTTACAGCTTCATCATAGGTGACTGGATCATCCTCATGCTTATGAGCCTCGGCCTGGTATACCTCAGCATCATATATGAAGAAATTAGGTTTCTTCGAAACCCTCCCACTACGATGAGGCACCCTAAATTATTGATCGTCTGCAGGTCCTTCACCGGAACTCAGACTTGCGTCCAAGACCAAAATCTGTAGAGCAGTTCTTTCACCCGATAACTCCTCTAGCACCACTTTGCTTCGAGGCTTAAAGTCATTCATGTGACTTTCCTCTAAGAATGTCGCATGGGTTGAAACAATGACTTTTTGTTCCTTCGGGTTATAGAACAGACCTCCTTTAGTTCCTTTTAGATACGCTACAAACATGCACAGTTCTGATCTTGGTTCCAACCTTTTCACATCCCCATCCAGTACATGCATCGGGCAGCCCCATATTCTCATATGTCCAAGGGAGGGCTTCTTGCCACGCCACAATTCATACGGAGTTCTGGGAATTGATTTGCTTGGAACCTGGTTCAGAATATAGCATGCCGTTTGTAAAGCATATCCCCAAAATGATAATGGTAGCGTTGAATAACTCATCATGGACCATACCATATCCAACAAGGTCCTGTTTCTCCTTTCTGCTACACCATTCCGTTGTGGAGTACCAGGTGCAGTCAATTGGGATAATATCCCGTTCTCTACAAGATGTCCTAGAAATTCATCGGAGAGGTATTCGCCACCTTGATCAGATCGAAGTGTCTTTATGGATTTATCCAATTGCTTTTCCACTTCTGCACGATACTCTTTGAACTTGTCAAAGGTTTCGCTCTTGCGGTGCATCAGATACACATATCCATACCTCGAGTAATCATCTATAAAAGAGACATAATACTCGAACCCTCCTCGTACTGTGACGTTCATGGGGCCACATACGTCAGTGTGCATAATTTTTAAGAGCTCTTGAGCCCTTGTACCCTTAGCTCCAAAAGACCTCTTAGTCATCTTACCCTCTAGACAAGACTCATATTGAGGAAGACTTACCTCCTCTAGAGATTCCAGAGGACTGTCTTTCACCAATCTTTGAATCCTATCCTGATTAATATGACCAAGTCTTAAATGCCAAAGATACAACTTGTTAGAGTGAGAAACTTTCAACCTTTTAGAGTTATCTATTAATTCAGTGTCAAATAGTGAGTACATCTTTGGTTTGATCAAATATAGGTTTCCTTCCATCCATCCAGAACAGATAAAAGACTTATTTTTACGAATATCAACTCTTTTACTAAAAGAAACTGAATAAGAATCCTTTATTAAACAAGCTACCGATATAAGGTTCCTCCTAAAATTAGGAACAGAAAAATAGTCTTTCAATAAAATAAACCTAAATTGATCAAAGTAAAGGTAAATATCTCCCACTGCCTCAGCCACCACCAAGCTGCGTCTCCAGTTCGCAACGAGAGGCTCCTATCATGTAGACTTCTCGTTTCCACGAACCCCTGCATAGAAACACAAACATGATTAGTGGCGCCCGAATCAATGACCCAAGTGTCTTTCTATTCTTCCACCAAACACGCTTCCAAGTAATGAAGTTCCTTACCTTCCTTGCCCTAGGCGGTTAGGAATTTCCGGTAAGCCTTCTTAAAGTGACCTACCTTCCCACAACGAGAGCATTTGGACTTTTTAGGGTCCCTAGGCTTCTTATTCTTGTTCCCATCCGAGACAGGAGGATTAGAAGAACTAGAAGCCACTTGCTTCTGATTTGGCCTCTTCCTCTTCCGTAAAGGTTTGGAAGATTCCATTAAATTGGCCTCACCTTTGGGTTGGACCGCATCCCTATCCCTGATCATCCGATCATAAGCTTGGAGTTGCTTCATGAGCTCGGTTAGTCCTAACTCCCTTGTCGCCAGATTGTATGCGGCCTTAAACCCCACAAAATCTTTAGACAGAGTTTTGAACACCATCTGGACCTGCGTGTTGTAGTCTAACTCAGCACCGTTTTTGGCAGCCTCAGCGAAGAATCCCATTAGAGTGATCATATGGTCCTTCACCGGAGTACCCGCCTTTTGCTTAGAGTTCATAATGCTGGTGATTGCGGACTGTCGAGCTAATTTTTCTTGGCCTCCGAACATGTCCTCCAGATTGTCCATGATCTCCTTAGCAACTTGATAAGTCTCATGCTGCTTTTGTAAAGCACTTGTCATGCTAACAAGCATGTAGCATCGAGCTATATCATTGAATTCTCTCCAACGAGTATAGGTAACCAGGACCTCCTCAAGCGGCGTGTCAGGTTTTGGCCCTGGTGGGCATGGTTTGTCCAGTACTAACTTGTGTCTCTTGCAGCTGAGAACTATCAACAGATTTCTTTTCCAATCTTTATAATTATCGCCATTCAGTTTATTCTCAGTAAGTATTGAAATGAGGGGTGTCGGTGACATTTTGAACTGAAATAAAATTATACTAGACATCATTACAAAGCCCAAGCAAATATACAGATAATTAAGCAAATAAAACATACAAGTATGTTCCTACATGAAACTTGAAAAACATGTACCATTGCAACGGTAATTCTCAGCACCTATTGCCCCAAGCCACCGAGAGGTGGTCATGAAAACAAATAGCCAGAACATGGACCCCGTCCAATTAATATATGTTGCCTTAAATCCTCCAAGGTTAAGACATATATTAATAACTGCTTATTTGGCCACCAGTTTAGTTAACAGAGCTTCTAGGGAAGGTTAATAACTAAACGAGTCTTGAGTGTATAACCATTGTTTGCGTAGCCCGATCCACGTCCTACCAAGCCACCAAGGGGTGGTCATGAATAGGATCTTACCCGAACACGTTTTCCACATAGGAGATCCAATCTAGTATACAGGCAGCAGTAAACACCTATCGAGGGGTGTGGTCAGGGCAGAACTGATGCGAGGCGTTACCATGCTTTCACATATGGATCAACAATGGAGGTTGTGGTTTTTGTTTGAAACCCTCTTCCACTCAATATTTTGAAAAACATGCAAGTTTTTGACAAATTATGTATGATCAATATAGTATGAGCGGCACTCACCTATCCTATATGACATGTTATCAAATATGCATATAAAACATCCATCAATACATATTTATACATCCATGACATACCACATAAAAAAATAATTGACAGAATAACCAAGCCATAGTTCCATCTTAGAGCAAAGAAAATAAAGATTACAAAATTTCATCCAAAGCATTCTTTGGATCTTGAATTTTGTTCCGTCTTCTTGTATCATCTTTATGTAGCCTCTCCATTTATTTCTTATCCTAAAAATCATTTAAAATTTAAATCTCCAAAAATTTAAATTTCAAATTCAAATTCAAAATTTGAATTTTAAATTTAAATTTCAAATTCAAATTTTAAATAATTTTAAACATCATGTGTAATAATATGTAATTTCAAAAATTTCAAATTTTCAATTACATATTTTAAACATGATTTAAAATTAAATCTCAAATTTAAAAATCAAAATTTTTTGATTTTTGAACCGTCGCACCACTGGCCCCGAAGGCGGCAGCCGCCGTGGGCAGCCACCAGCCCCGGAGGGGCTGGCAGCCCATCGCCGCCCATGTGCAGCCTTACCGGGCTGTAGGCCAAGCCTGCAACGCCAGGCTGCACGCCCAGGCTGCGGCCAGCCGTGGGTAGGCCACGGCCACCCTTGGCTGCAGGCCAAGCCTGCGGCCGTGGGTGGTTATGGCCTGCACAGGGGCTGCTGCAGCCCACCCTGCCCGAGGGCAGGGGCTGCAGCCCCACCAAGGCCCGATGGCCTATTCCGAGGGGTCGTGTCTCGATTTTCATGCCATATTCTAATTTACGTATTAGGATCTCCAAAAATTAATTTGAATCCTAATTAAATTGAAATTTTCCACACAATCAAAATTTCAACCTTTAAATCAAATTTAACCTTTTGGGAAAAATAAATTACGGTCTTCAATCTTCAATCTCCTCCAAGAATAATTACATAAAAATTCCTAAACCATTTCCGATGTACAAAAATTCTAACTGTAAAAAATTCTAAGAGCCAAAAAATTAAAATCCATGGGAAAATTACAGTGTTAATAAACTGCTCCCATGGTTACATAAAAATTCCTAGATACAATTTTTCTAAATTCTAAGGAACCATAATCGGCATAAACAAGCATGCTTATAATAATTCAGAAAATTAAAAAAACCACATACTTTATACATAATCCATGATAACAACATAAAGGAATCCTAGAATGCCACTCTCTAAATATCAAATCCATACATAAATAAAAAGACTAAGTAATTGCCTAATTTATGTACATGGCATAGTCATGAGATGTCTCTGATACCAATTGTAAGAAAATAAATCAGTAAAAACATATCAGAGTGGCGCAGCGGAACAATAAAAATTTTTAGATCGTTAAATATCTCATGATGCCATATACAATAAACCAACAACAATTAAAACTCATACCTCAAGGACGCCAATCTGCAGGAGGAGAATGACCGGAGGGCTTCAACCAACTAGCCTTCTCTACTATTCTACTATTCAAATTTCAAATTCAAATTTCAAATTTCAAATTTCAAATTTCAAAATTCAAATTTCAAAATCCACAAAATATTTGTATTTCAAATTCTTGTTCTCATGGATAATTTTATACAACTCCAATCCAATCTCAAATAAAATCATGGCAACATTATTTGGAGTTCGAATAATTGTGTACTCTATTATCTAAAACAAAATCTGAATCCAACCGGAGAGAATCTTGTCTACCATCCTAATCTTGTATTAACATCATCCATGCATAATAAACTAGCTAAGAGCATACACAAATCAATTTGCCAAACGTTAAGGAATTATGTGGAGCTAGTAGAGGGACTGATTGGACATATATAATCGGGCTCCTGCAAATCCATATGATCATCATTCTTTACCGAACAACTCAATCATATAATCACTAATTTCAGAGTCACACCACTATAAACCTGAAACTGAACTCCCAATTATATACCATATTACGTAAGCCTGTGACAAGCTATCGTCCAATGACCTTGTCATGTATGTAGAACCCTCATATGATATCCATGATCAGCCTTAGGCTAAAGTCCGTTTAATCCTACTGATCAGGCTATCTTAAAGTTCCATTATACTACCGAATTAAGAAAATGATTATTCACCATATGTGAATAAGAAGTCATCCGCCCAGCAGACGACCCAAGGCCTTGTCCATTTTCACATTCAGCATACTGCCTTTAAGAGTATACCCTTAACTCCTCATTAGAGCTATGATTCCGATATTTGTAAACGAACCCTTCACCGTATACAAGTCATGCACCCAACGAACCGGTCTATAAGCTTACTACCTCTGAGACACTTTAGCCATTGCAACATCAAAGTACACAAGTCATATACATAAGGCTATCCTTTTACTCAGGATTAAGGTTACTACACAATGAACATCAAAAGCAGATCGATCCACTTAAAGCGGACTTCGTAGATCAATCATGCTTTAGTCCCGGTCTAATATGTCACCACCAAGCAACATATCTATGTCTGTACTTGGGAGTCTAGCTCCAGACAGTCAAGACAAAGCATCCCCTCCAAGGCTTTAGACAACATAATAGTCTTAACATGAGTTAGATACTCGGTCTAACCCCATAGACTACAGACCATAGTTTAGACCGCTAACTTTAGAACATTGTCTTCTCGCATACAAAAGTCCATTGCATGCAACGTTCTAATAGTTTAACACAAGCAGTCAAGGAGCCATATTTGCTTACATTTACTTTAACATGTAAATAAAACAAGGACAGATAGCAATGTAATGAATACCTCTATATATAATTTTATTATCCAGTTCAAAATAAATACATCAAAATGTCTCTAATGCATAGGGCATTTCCTAACATTTTGTAACAAATTTCAGTTAGGATTTAGGATAATCTTTTGCAACAAATTTTCAAACAAATTTCAGGTTTTTTTTAGGCTTATCTTTTTTGGATTTTTTTTAGGATTTGTCTTTGTAACAATTGCCTATAAATAGGCGTCTCCATCGTAATAAAACAGATCATATCAGTTTATTCATAAATTTGAGAGTTATAATTCTCTTTGGTTCTTTGAAGAACTATTTGAACTCATTGGAATTTCCGTGGCATTCACTTCCGACTTATCAATCAACACTTCCATAGTTGAATGTGGCATCTTCCTTATACCAAGGTTCTTGTTTCACATTAAGCAATGGGTTTAAGTCCAATATACTAAGGTTCTTGTTTTTACTGAAGCATCGGGTTGAGGTCTCCATCCATTCAAACCTGACTTTGGAACGTTCTTACGTTCATAATCTTGACAGGTCTCATGATTCTTGACGAGGTTCGTATCATTAATGATGTGAATCAAATAACTGCTTTATAGGAACCAATCAATGTCAAGGGAATCAATTCAAGTACTAATTGGGCTGGTAACAAGAGCTAGAGCAAAGAGATTTAAACAAGCACTTAATGGGTTGATTAAGAGGTTTGGGCTGAATCAAATTCACGGCCCATTCGGCATGATTCATGATGCATTAGCTTAATTCAAGCTGATGAGGAATTCAGCTAAATTCAATCAAGCCAAGACAAGCCCAAGACATTTTTAGCCGGGGATTTTCAAATTTTGTGGTACAGTAACTACCCTCCTACATTTACAAATTTGGTTAGGATTATATTTTTGGATTTATTAGGATTTATGAGGACTTAGGATTATCTTTTGTAACAAATTTCAGTTAGGATTTAGGATTATCTTTTGCAACAAATTTTCAAACAAATTTCAGATTTATTTTAGGATTATTCTTTGTAACAATTGACTATAAATAGACGTCTCCATGGCAATAAAACAGATCACATCAGTTTATTCACAAATTTGAAAGTTCTAATTCTCTTTGGTTCTTTGAAGAACTATTTGAACTCATTAGAATTTTCCATGGCGTTCACTTCCGACTTATCAATCAACCCTTCTATAGTTGAATGTGGCATCTTCCTTATACTAAGGTTCTTATTTTACATTAAGCAACTGGTTTAAGTCCAATATACAAAGGTTCTTGTTTTTGCTGAAGCAATAGGTCGAGGTCTCCACCATTCGAACCCGACTTTGGAACGTTCTTAGTTTCATAATCATGGCAGGTCTCGTTATTCTCGACAAGGTTCTTATCAGTAATGATGTAAATCAAATAACGGCTTTAAAGGAACCAATAAATGCCAAGGGAACCAATTCAAATACCAATTAGGCCGGCAACAAGAGCTAGAGTAAAGAGATTTAAAGAAGTACTTAATGGATTGATTCAAGAGATTTGGGCTCAATCAAATTCATGGCCCATTGAGCATGATTAATGATGCGTTAACTTAACTCAAGCCCATGAGGAATTTAGCTAAATTCAACCAAGCCAAGACAAGCCTAAGATGATTTTCCCTAGGGATTTTCGAATTTTGTGGCAGAATAACTTCCTTCCTGCATTTACAAATTTGGTTAGGATTAGATTTCCGGATTTGCTAGGATTTAGGAGGACCTAGGATAATCTTTTGTAACAAATTTCAGATTTTTTTCTGGGCTTATCTTTTTCGGATTTTTTTTAGGATTATTCTATGTAACAATAACCTATAAATAGGTGTCTCCATAGCAATAAAACAGATCACATCAGTTTATTCACAAATTTGAGAGTTCTAATTCTCTTTGGTTCTTTGAAGAAACTATTTGAGCTCATCGGAATTTTCTGTGGCATTCACTTCCGACTTATCAATCAACCCTTCCATAGTTGAATGTGGTGTCTTCCTTATACCAAGGTTCTTATTTCGTATTAAGCAACGGGTTGAGGTCTAGTATACCAAGGTTCTTGTTTTTGCTGAAGTAATGGGTCGAGGTCTCCATCCTTTCGAACCTGACTTTAGAACATTCTTGGGTTCATAATCTTGACGGGTCTTATTATTCTTGATGAGGTTCGTATCATTAATGATGTGAATCAAATAAGGGCATTGAAGCAACCAATCAATGTCAAGGGAACCAATTCAAGTACCAATTGGGCCGGTAACAAGAGCTAGAGCAAAGAGATTTAAAGAAGCACTTAATGGGTCGATTCAAGAGGTTAGGGCTCAATTAAATTCATGGCCCATTGAGCATGATTCATGACCTATTAACTTAATTCAAGCGCATTAGGAATTCAGCCAAATCCAATCAAGCCAAGATAAGCCCAAGACATTTTTAGCTAGAGATTTTCAAATTTTGTGGCAGAATAACTACCCTCCTTCATTTACGAATTTGATTAGGATTAGATTTCCGGATTTGTTAGGATCTAGGAGGATTAGGATTATCTTTTGTAACAAATTTCAGTTAGGATTTAGGATTATCTTTTGCAACAAATTTTCAAACAAATTTCAGATTTTTTTTAGGATTATTTTTTGTAACAATTGCCTATAAATAAGCGTCTCTATAGCAATAAAACAGATCACACTAGTTTATTCACAAATTTGGGAGTTCTAATTCTATTTGGATCTTGGAAGAACTATTTGAACTCATCAGAATTTTTCATGGTGTTTACTTTAGACTTGTCAATCAACCCTTCCATAGTTGATTGTGGCGTCATCCTTACACCAAGGTTCTTGTATCGCATTAAGCAATGGGTTCAAGTCCAATATTCAAAGGTTCTTGTTTTTACTGAAGCAATAGGTCGAGGTCTCCATCTATTCAAACCTGATTTTGGAACGTTCTTAATTTCATAATCATGGCGGGTCTCGTTATTCTCGACAAGGTTTGTATCAGTAATGATGTGAATCAAATAACGGCTTTAAAGGAGCCAATAAACGTCAAGGGAACCAATTCAAGTACCAATTACACCGGTTACAAGAGTGAGAGCAAAGAGATTTAAAGAAGCATTCAATTGGTTGATTCAAGAAGTTTGGGCTCAATCAAATTTGTGGCCCATTGAGCATGATTCATGATGCATTAACTAAATTCAAGCCCATGAGGAATTTAGCTAAATTCAACCAAGCCAATACAAGCCCAAGATGACTTTCGCTAGGGATTTTCGAATTTTGTGGCAGAATAACTACCTTCCAACATTTACGAATTTGGTTAGGATTAGATTTCTGGATTTGCTTGGATTTAGGAGGACTTAGGATTATCTTTTGTAACAAATTTCAGTTAGGATTTAGGATTATCTTTTGCAACAAATTTTCAAACAAATTTCAGATTTTTTTTAGGCTTATCTTTTTTGGATTTTTTTTAGGATTATTCTTTGTAACAATTGACTATAAATAGGCGTCTCTATAGCAATAAAAAAGATCACATCAGTTTGTTTACAAATTTGAGAGTTCTAATTCTCTTTGGTTCTTTGAAGAACTATTTGAACTCATTGGAATTTTTCATGGCGTTCACTTCCGACTTATCAATCAACCCTTCCATAGTTGAATGTGGTGTCTTCTTTATACCAAGGTTCTTATTTCACATTAACCAACGGGTTCAGGTCCAATATACCAAGGTTCTTGTTTTTGCTGAAGTAACGGGTCGAGGTCTCCATCCATTTAAACCTGACTTTGGAACGTTCTTAGGTTCATAATCTTGACGGGTCTTATTATTCTTGATGAGGTTCATATCATTAATTATGTGAATCAAATAACTGCTTTAATGGAACCAATCAATGTCAAGGGAATCAATCCAAGTACCAATTGGGCCAGTTACAAGAGCTAGAGCAAAAGGATTTAAAGAAGCACTTAATGGGTTGATTCAAGAGGTTTGAGCTCAATCAAATTCATGGCCCATTGAGCATGATTCATGATGCATTAACATAATTCAAGCCCATGAGGAATTCAGCTAAATTCAATCAAGCCAAGACAAGCCCAGGACGTTTTTAGCCAGGGATTTTCAAATTTTGTGACAGAATAACTACCCTCCTACATTTACGAATTTGGTTAGGATTAGATTTCTAGTTTTTTTAGGATTTAGGAGGGCTTAGGATTATCTTTTTTAACACATTTCAGTTAGGATTTAGGATTATCTTCTGTAACAAATTTTCAAACAAATTTTGGATTTTTTCTAGGCTTATCTTTTTCGGATTTTTTTAGAATTATTCTTTGTAACAATTGCCTATAAATAGGGGTTTCCATAGCAAGAAAAAAGATCACACCAGTTTATTCACAAATTTGAGAGTTCTAATTCTCTTCGGTTCTTTGATGAACTATTTGAACTCATCTAAATTTTTCGTAGCGTTCTCTTCCGACTTATCAATCAACCCTTCCATAGTTGATTGTGGCGTCCTCCTTATACCAAGGTTCTTGTTTCGCATTAAGCAATGGGTTTAAGTCCAATATACCAAGGTTCTTGTTTTTTCTGAAGCAACAGGTCAAGGTCTCCATCCATTCAAACCTGACTTTGGAACGTTCTAGCGTTCATAATCTTGACAGGTCTCGTGATTCTTGACGAGGTTCGTATCATTAACGATGTGAATCATATAACTGCTTTATAGGAACCAATCAACGTCAAGGGAATCAATTCTAGTACCAATTGGGCCGGTAACAAGAGCTAGAGCAAAGAGATTTAAACAAGCATTTAATGGGTTGATTCAAGAGGTTTGGGATCAATCAAATTCATGGCCCATTGAGCATGATTCATGATGCATTAACTTAATTCAAGCCCATGAGGAATTCAGTTAAATTCAATCAAGGCAAGACAAGCCCAAGACATTTTTAGCCAGGGATTTTCAAATTTTGTGGTAGAATAACTACCCTCCTACATTTGCAAATTTGGTTAGGATTAGATTTCTAGATTAGTTAGGATTTAGGAGGACTTAGGATTATCTTTTGTAACAAATTTCAATTAGGATTTAGGATTATCTTTTGCAACAAATTTTCAAACAAATTTTAGATTTTTTTTTTGATCATTCTTTGTAACCATTGCCTATAAATAGGCGTCTCCATAGCAATAAAATAGATCACATCAGTTTATTCACAAATTTGAGAGTTCTAATTCTCTTTGGTTCTTTGAAGAACTATTTGAACTCATCGAAAATTTTCCTGTGTTCAATTCCTACTTATCAATCAACCCTTCCATAGTTGGTTGTGGCGTCTTTCTTGTACCAAGGTTTTTGTATCGCATTAAGCAACGGGTTCAAGTCCAATATACCAAGGTTCTTGTTTTTGCTGAAGCAACAGATCGAGGTCTCCATCCATTCGAACCTGACTTTGGAACGTTCTTGGTTTCATAATCACGACGGGTCTCGTTATTCCTGACGAGGTTCATATCATTAATGATGTGAATCAAATAACTGCTTTAAAGGAGCCAATCAACGTCAAGGGAACCAATTCTAGTATCAATTGGGCTGGTAACAAGAGCTAGAGCAAAGAGATTTAAAGAAGCACTTAATGGGTTGATTCAAGAGGTTTGAGCTCAATCAAATTCATGGCCCATTGAGCATGATTCATGATGCATTTACTTAATTTAAGCCCATGAGGAATTCAGCAAAATTCAATCAAGCCAAGACAAGCCCAAGACATTTTTAGCCAAGGGATTTCAAATTTTGTGGCAGAATAACTACCCTTCTACATTTACGAATTTGGTTAGGATTAGATTTCTAGATTTGTTAGGATTTAGGAGGATTTAGGATTATCTTTTATACCAAATTTCAGTTAGGATTTAGGATTATCTTTTGCAATAAATTTTCAAACAAATTTCAAATTTTTTCTCAGCTTATCTTTTTCAGATTTTTTTTAGGATTATTCTTTGTAACAATTACTTATAAATAGGCGTCTCCATAGCAATAAAAAAGATCACATCAGTTTATTTACAAATTTGAGAGTTCTAATTCTCTTTGGCTCTTTGAAGAACTATTTGAACTCATTGGAATTTTTCGTGGCGTTCACTTCCGACTTATCAATCAACCCTTCCATTGTTGAATGTGGCGTCTTCTTTATACCAAGGTTCTTATTTCGCATTAAGCAACGGTTTCAGGTCCAATATACCAAGGTTTTTGTTTTTGCTGAAGTAGCGGGTCGAGGTCTCCATCCGTTCGAACCTGACTTTGAAACGTTCTTGGGTTCATAATCTTGACGGGTCTTATTATTCTTGATGAGGTTCATATCATTAATTATGTGAATAAAATAACTGCTTTAATGGAACCAATCAACGTCAAGGGAATCAATCCAAGTACCAATTGGGTCAGTTACAAGAGCTAGAGCAAAAGGATTTAAAGAAGCACTTAATGGGTTGATTCAAGAGGTTTGAGCTCAATCAAATTCATGGCCCATTGAACATGATTCATAGTGCATTAACTTAATTCAAGCCCATGAGGAATTTAGCTAAATTCAACCAAGCCAAGACAAGCTCAAGATGATTTTCGCTAGGGATTTTCGAATTTTGTGGCAGAATAACTACCTTCCTACATCTACGAATTTGGTTAGGATTAGATTTGCGGATTTGCTCGGATTTAGGAGGACTTAGGATCATCTTTTATAACAAATTTCAGTTAGGATTTAGGATTATCTTTTGCAACAAATTTTCAAACAAATTTCAGATTGTTTTTAGGCTTATCTTTTTCGGACTTTTTTTAGGATTATTCTTTGTAACAATTGCCTATAAATAGGCGTCTCTATAACAATAAAAAAGATCACATCAGTTTATTCCCAAATTTGAAAGTTCTAATTCTCTTTGGTTCTTTGAAGAACTATTTGAACTCATTGGAATTTTCTGTGGTGTTCACTTCCGACTTATCAATCAACCCTTCAATAGTTGATTGTGGCGTCTTCCATATACCAAGATTCTTATTTCGCATTAAGCAACGGGTCCAGGTCTAATATATCAAGGTTCTTGTTTTTGCTGAAGCAACGGGTCGAGGTCTCCATCCGTTCGAACCTGACTTTGGAACATTCTTGGGTTTATAATCTTGACGGGTCTCATTATTCTTTATTAGGTTCATATCATTAATTATGTGAATCAAATAACTGCTTTAAAGGAACCAATCAACGTCAAGGGAATCAATTCAACTATCAATTGGGCCAGTTACAAGAGCTAGAGCAAAAGGATTTAAAGAAGCACTTAATGGGTTGATTCAAGAGGTTTGAGCTCAATCAAATTCATGGCCCATTGAGCATGATTCATGATGCATTAACTTAATTCAAGCCCATGAGGAATTCAGCTAAATTCAATCAAGCCAAGACAAGCCCAAGACGTTTTTAGCCAGGGATTTTCAAATTTTGTGACAGAATAACTACCCTCCTACATTTACGAATTTGGTTAGGATTAGATTTCTGGATTTGTTAGGATTTAGGAGGACTTAGGATTATCTTTTTTAACACATTTCAGTTAGGATTTAGGATTATCTTTTATAACAAATTTTCAAACTAATTTCGGATTTTTTCTAGGCTTATCTTTTTCGTATTTTTTTTAGCATTATTCTTTGTAACAATTGCCTATAAATAGGCGTTTCCATAGCAAGAAAAAAGATCACACCAGTTTATTCACAAATTTGAGAGTTCTAAATCTCTTTGGTTCTTTGAAGAACTATTTGAACTCATCTAAATTTTTCGTAGCGTTCTCTTCCAACTTATCAATCAACCCTTCCATAGTTGATTGTGGCGTCCTCCTTATACCAAGGTTCTTGTTTCGCATTAAGCAATGGGTTTAAGTCCAATATACCAAGGTTCTTGTTTTTTCTGAAGCAACGGGTCAAGGTCTCAATCCATTCAAACTTGACTTTGGAACGTTCTAGCTTTCATAATCTTGACAGGTCTCGTGATTCTTGACGAGGTTCGTATCATTAACGATGTGAATCATATAACTGCTTTATAGGAACCAATCAACGTCAAGGGAATCAATTCCAGTACCAATTGGGCCGGTAACAAGAGCTAGAGCAAAGGGATTTAAACAAGTACTTAATGGGTTGATTCAAGAGGTTTGGGCTCAATCAAATTCATGGCCCATTGAGCATGATTCATGATGCATTAACTTAATTTAAGCCCATGAGGAATTCCAATCAAGGCAAGACAAGCCCAAGACGTTTTTAGCTAGGGATTTTCAAATTTTATGCTAGAATAACTACCCTCCTATATTTACAAATTTGGTTAGGATTAGATTTCTAGATTAGTTAGGATTTAGGAGGAGTTAGGATTATCTTTTGTAACAAATTGCAATTAGGATTTAGGATCATCTTTTGCAACAAATTTTCAAACAAATTTTGGTTTTTTTTAGGATCATTCTTTGTAACCATTGCCTATAAATAGGCATCTCCATAGCAATAAAATAGATCACATCAGTTTATTTACAAATTTAAGAGTTCTAACTCTCTTTGGTTCTTTGAAGAACTTTTTGAACTCATCGAAAAATTTCGTGGCGTTCAATTCCTACTTATCAATCAACCCTTCCATAGTTGATTGTGGCATCTTTCTTATACCAAGGTTCTTGTATCGCGTTAAGCAACGGGTTCAAGTCCAATATCCCAAGGTTCTTGTTTTTGCTGAAGCAATAGATCGAGGTCTCCATCCATTCGAACCTGACTTTGGAACATTCTTGGTTTCATAATCACGATGGGTCTCGTTATTCTTGATCAGGTTCGTATCAGTAATGATGTAAATCAAATAACAGCTTTAAAGGAACCAATCAATGTCAAGGGAACCAAGTCAAGTACCAATCAGGCCGGTTACAAGAGTGAGAGCAAAGAGATTTAAAGAAGTACTTAATGGGTTGATTCAAGAGGTTTGGGCTCAATCAAAGTCGTGGATCATTGAGCATTATTCATGATGCATTAACTCAATTCAAGCCCATGAGGAATTCAACTAAATTCAATCAAGCCTAGACAACCCAAGACGTTTTTAGCCAGGGATTTTTGAATGTTGTGGCAGAATAGCTACCCTCCTACATTTACGAATTTGGCTAGGATTAGATTTCCGGATTTGTTAGGATTTAGGAGGACTTAGGATTATCTTTTGGAACAAATTTTAGTTAGGATTTAGGTTAATCTTTTGCAACAAATTTTCAAACAAATTTCAGATTTTTTTTAGGCTTATCTTTTTTGGATTTTTTTTTAGGATTATTTTTTGTAACGATTGACTATAAATAGGCGTCTCCAGAGCAATAAAATAGATTACATCAGTTTATTCACAAATTTGAGAGTTCTAATTCTTTTTGGTTCTTTGAAGAACTATTTGAACTCATTGGAATTTTTTGTGGCTTTCACTTTTGACTTATCAATCAACCCTTCCATAGTTGAATGTGGCATCTTCCTTATACCAAGGTTCTTATTTCGCATTAAGCAACGGGTTCAGGTCCAATATACCAAGGTTCTTGTTTTTGCTGAAGCAACGGGTCGAGGTCTCCATCCGTTTGAACCTGACTTTGGAACGTTCTTGGGTTCATAATCTTGACGGGTCTCATTATTCCTGACGAGGTTCATATCATTAATGATGTGAATCAAATAACTGCTTTAAAGGAACCAATCAATGTCAAGGGAACCAATTCAAGTATCAATTGGGCCGGTAACAGGAGCTAGAGCAAAGAGATTTAAAGAAGCACTTAATGGGTTGATTCAAGAGGTTTGAGCTCAATCAAATTCATTGCCTATTGAGCGTGATTTATGATGTATTAACTGAATTTAAGCCCGTGAGGAATTCAGCAAAATTCAATCAAGCCAAGACAAGCCCAAGATATTTTTAGTGAGGGATTTTCAAATTTTGTGGCAGAATAACTACCTTCCTACATTTACGAATTTGGTTAGGATTAGATTTTTGGATTTGTTAGGATTTAGGAGGACTTAGGATTATCTTTTGTAGTAAATTTCAGTTAGGATTTAGGATTATCTTTTGCAACAAATTTTCAAACAAATTTCAAATTTTTTCTTAGCTTATCTTTTTCAGATTTTTTTTAGGATTATTCTTTGTAACAATTGCCTATAAATAGGCGTCTCCATAGCAATAAAACAGATCACATCAGTTTATTCGTAAATTTGAGAGTTCTAATTCTCTTTGTTTCTTTGAAGAACTATTTGAACTCGTCGGAATTTTTTGTGGTGTTCACTTCTGACTTATCAATCAACATTTCCATTGTTGATTATGGCATCTTTCTCATACCAAGGTTCTTGTTTCGCATTATGCAACGGGTTGAGGTCCAATATGCCAAGGTTCTTGTTTTTGCTGAAGCAACGGGTCGAGGTCTCCATCCATTCGAACTTGACCTTAGAACATTCTTGGGTTCATAATCATGACGGGACTCGTTATTCTAGACGAGGTTCGTATCATTAATGATGCGAATCAAATAACCACTTTAAAGGAATCAATCAATGTCAAGGGAACCAGTTCAAGTACTAATTGGGCCGGTTACAAGAACGGGAGCAAAAAGATTTAAAGAAGCACTTAATGGTTTGATTCAAGAGGATAGGGCTCAATCAAATTCATGGCTCATTGAGCATGATTCATGATGCATTAACTTAATTCAAGCCCATGAGGAATTTAGCTAAATTCAATCAAGCCAGGACAAGCCCAAGACATTTCTAACCAGGGATTTTCAAATTTTGTGGCAGAATAACTAACCTCCTACATTTATGAATTTGGTTAGGATTAGATTTCTGGATTTGTTAGGATTTAGGATGACTTAGGATTATCTTTTGTAACAAATTTCAGTTAGGATTTAGGATAATCTTTTGCAACAAATTTTCAAACAAATTTCAGATTTTTTGTGGGCTTATCTTTTTTAGATTTTTTTTAGGATTATTCTGTGTAACAATTGCTTATAAATAAGCATCTCCATAGCAATAAAACAGATCACATCAGTTTATTCACAAATTTGAGAGTTCTAATTCTCTTTGGTTCTTTGAAGAATTATTTGAACTCATCAGAATTTTTCGTGGTGTTCACTTTTGACTTGTCAATCAACCCTACCATAGTTGATTGTGGCGTCTTCCTTACACCAAGGTTCTTGTATCGCATTAAGTAAAGGGTTCATGTCCAATATACCAAGGTTCTTGTTTTTCCAAAAGCAATAGGTCGAGGTCTCCATCCATTCGAACCTGACTTTGGAACGTTCTTAGTTTCATAACCATGACGGGTCTCGTTATTCCTGACGAGGTTCGTATCAGTAATGATGTGAATCAAATAACGGCTTTAAAGGAATCAATCAACGTCAAGGGAACCAATTCAAGTACCAATTGGGCCGGTAACAAGATCTAAAGCAAAGGGATTTAAAGAAGTACTTAATGGGTTGATTCAAGAGGTTTGGGCTCAATCAAATTCATGGCCCATTGAGCATGATTCAGATGCATTAACTTAATTCAAGCCTATAAGGAATTCAGCTAAATTCAATCAAGTCGAGACAAGCCCAAGACATTTTTAGCTTGGGATTTTTGAATTTTGTGGCCGAATAGCTACCCTCCTACATTTACGAATTTGGTCAGGATTAGATTTCCGGATTTGTTAGGATTTTGGAGGACAAAGGATTATCTTTTGTAACAAATTTCAGTTAGGATTTAGAATTATCTTTTGCAACAAGTTTTCAAACAAATTTCAGATTTTTTTTAGGCTTATATTTTTTGGATTGTTTTTAGGATTATTTTTGTAACAATTGCCTATAAATAGGCGTCTCTATAGCAATAAAAAAGATCACATCAGTTTATTCACAAATTTGAGAGTTCTAATTCTCTTTGGTTCTTTGAAGAACTATTTGAACTCATTGGAATTTTTCGTGGCGTTCACTTCCGACTTATCAACCAACCCTTCCATTGTTGAATGTGGCGTCTTCTTTATACCAAGGTTCTTGTATCGCATTAAGCAGCAGGTTCAAGTCCAATATACCAAGGTTCTTGTTTTTACTGAAGTAATAGGTCGAGGTCTCCATCCATTCGAACCTGGCTTTGGAACGTTCTTGGGTTCATAATCTTGACGGGTCTCGTGATTCTTAACGAGGTTCGTATCATTAATGATGTGAATCAAACAACTGCTTTATAGGAACCCATCAGCGTCATGGGAACCAATTCAAGTACCAATTGGGCCGGTAACAAGAGCTAGAGCAAAGAGATTTAAAGAAGCACTTAATGGGTTGATTCAAGAGGTTTGGGCTCAATCAAATTCATGACCCATTGAGCATGATTCATGATGCGTGAACTTAATTCAAGCCCATGAGGAATTTAGCTCAATTCGATCAAGCCAAGACAAGCCTAAGACGTTCTTAATCAGGGATTTTCAGATTTTTTGGTAGAATAACCACCCTCCTATATTGACAAATTTGGTTGGGATTAGATTTCCGGATTTGTTAGGATTTAGGAGGACTTAGGATTATCTTTTGTAACAAATTTCAGTTAGGATTTAGGATTATCTTTTGCAACAAATTTTCAAACAAATTTCAAATTTTTTGTAGGATTATTCTTTGTAACAATTACCTACAAATAAGCGTCTCCGTAGTAATAAAACAGATCACATCAGTTTATTCACAAATTTGAGAGTTCTAATTCTCTTTGGTTCTTCAAAGAACTATTTCAACTCATCGGAATTTTTCGTGGTGTTCTCCTCTGACTTATCAATCAACCCTTCCATAGTTGATTGTGGTGTCTTCCTTATACCAAGGTTCTTGTTTGGCATTAAGTAATGGGTTTCAGTCCAATATACCAGGGTTCTTGTTTTTGCTGAAGCAACACGTCGAGGTCTCCATCCATTCAAACCTGACTTTCGAACGTTCTTGGGTTCATAATCTTGACAGGTCTTGTGATTCTTGACGAGATTCGTATCATTAATGATGTGAATCAAACGACTGCTTTATAGGAACCAATCAACATCAAGGGAACCAATTCAAGTACCAATTGGGCCGGTAACAAGAGCTAGAGCAAAGAGATTTAAGTAAGCACTTAATGGGTTGATTCAAGAGGTTTGGGCTCAATCAAATTCATGGTCCATTGAGCATGATTCATAATGCATTAACTTAATTCAAGCCCATGAGGAATTCAGCTAAATTCAAACAAGCCAAGACAAGCCCAAGACGTTTTTAACCAGGGATTTTCAAATTTTTTGGTAGAATAACCACCCTCCTACATTGACAAATTTGGTTGGGATTAGATTTCTGGATTTATTAGGATTTAGGAGGACTTAGGATTATCTTTTGTAACAAATTTCAGTTAGGATTTAGGATTATCTTTTGCAACAAATTTTCAAACAAAGTTTGGATTTTTTTTAGGATTATTCTTTGTAACAATTGCCTATAAATAGGGGTTTCATAGTAATAAAAAAGATCATATCAGTTTATTCGCAAATTTGAGAGTTCTAATTCTCTTCGGTTCTTTGAAAAACTATTTGAACTTATTGAAATTTTTCGTGGTTTTCACTTCTGACTTGTCAATCAACCCTTCCATAGTTGATTGTGACGTCTTCCTTATACCAAGGTTCTTGTATCGCATTAAGCAACGGGTTCAAGTCCAACATACCATGATTCTTGTTTTTACTGAAGCAATAGGTCGAGGTCTCCATCCATTCAAACCTGACTTTGGAATGTTCTTGGTTTCAAAATCATGGCGGGTCTCGTTATTCTTGACGAGGTTCGTATTAGTAATGATGCGAATTAAATAACGGCTTTAAAGGAACCAATCAATATCAAGGGAACCAATTCAAGTACCAATTGGGCCGGTAACAAGATCTAAAGCAAAGGGATTTAAAGAAGTACTTAATGGGTTGATTCAAGAGGTTTGGGCTCAATCAAATTCATGGCCCATTGAGCATGATTCATGATGCATTAACTTAATTCAAGCCTATAAGGAATTCAGCTAAATTCAATCAAGTCGAGACAAGCCCAAGACGTTTTTAGCCTGGGATTTTTGAATTTTGTGGCCGAATAGCTACCCCTTTACATTTACGAATTTGGTCAGGATTAGATTTCCGGATTTGTTAGGATTTTGGAGGACATAGGAATATCTTTTGTAACAAATTTCAATTAGGATTTAGGATTCTCTTTTGTAACAAATTTTCAAACAAATTTCAGATATTTTTTAGGGTTATTCTTTGTAATAATTGCCTATAAATAGGGGTTTCATAGCAATAAAAAAGATCACATCCGTTTATTTGCAAATTTGAGAGTTCTAATTCTCTTTGATTCTTTGAAGAACTATTTGAACTCATATAAATTTTTTGTGGCGTTCTCGTCTGACTTATCAATCAACCCTTCCATAGTTAATTGTGGCGTCTTCCTTATACCAAGGTTCTTGTTTCACATTAAGCAATAGGTTTAAGTCCAACATACCAGGGTTCTTGTTTTTGCTGAAGCAACAGGTCGAGGTCTCCATCCATTTAAACCTGACTTTGGAACGTTCTTGGGTTCATAATCTTGATAGGTCTAGTGATTCTTGGCGAGGTTCGTATCATTAATGATGTGAATCAAATAACTGCTTTATAGGATCCAATCAGCGTCAAGAGAACCAATTCAAATAGCAATTGGGCCAGTAACAAGAGCTAGAGCAACGAGATTTAAATAAGCCCTTAATGGGTTGATTCAAGAGGTTTGGGCTCAATCGAATTCGTGGCCCATTGAGCATGATTCATGATACATTAACTTAATTCAAGCCCATGAGGAATTCAACTAAATTCAATCAAGCCAATACTAGTCCAAGACGTTTTCAGCCAGGGATTTTCGAATGTTGTGGCAGAATAACTACCCTCCTATATTTGTGAATTTGGTTAGGATTAGATTTATGGATTTGTTAGGATTTAGGAGGACTTAGGATTATCTTTTGTAACAAATTTCAGTTAGGATTTAGGATTATCTTTTGCCACAAATTTTCAAACAAATTTCGGATTTTTTTTAGGCTTATCTTTGTCGGATTTTTTTTAGGATTATTCTTTGTAATAATTGCCTATAAATAAGCATCTCTATATCAATAAAATAGATCACATCAGTTTATTCACAAATTTGAGAGTTCTAATTCTCTTTGGTTCTTTGAAGAACTATTTGAACTCATCAGAATTTTTCATGGCGTTCACTTCTGACTTGTCAATAAACCTTTCCATAGTTGATTGTGGCGTCTTCCTTATACCAAGGTTCTTGTATCGTATTAAGCAACGGGTTCAAGTCCAATATATCAGGGTTCTTGTTTTTGTTGAAGCAACAGGTCGACGTCTCCATCCATTCGAACCTGGCTTTGGAACGTTCTTGGGTTCATAATCTTGACGAGTCTCGTGATTCTTGGCGAGGTTCATATCATTAATGATGTGAATCAAACAACTGCTTTATAGGAACCAATCAGCGTCAAAGGAACTAATTCAAGTACCAATTGGGCCAGTAACAAGAGCTAGAGCAAAGAAATTTAAACAAGCCCTTAATGGGTTGATTCAAGAGGTTTGGGCTCAATCAAATTCATGGTCCATTGAGCATGATTCATGATGCATTAACTTAATTCATGATCATGAGGAATTCAGCTAAATTCAATCAAGCCAAGACAAGCCCAAGATGTTTTTAGCCAGGGATTTCAAAATTTATGGCAGAATAACTACCCTCCTACATTTGCGAATTTAGTTAGGATTAGATTTGTGGATTTGTTAGGATTTAGGATGACTTAGGGTATCTATTTTAACAAATTTCAGTTAGGATTTAGGATTATCTTTTGCAACAAATTTTCAAACAAATTTCAGATTTTTTCTAGGCTTATCTTTTTCTGATTTTTTTTAGGATTATTCTTTGTTAAAATTGCTTATAAATAGGCGTCTCCATAGCAATAAAATAGATCACATCAGTTTATTGACAAATTTGAGAGTTCTAATTCTCTTTGGTTCTTTGAAGAACTATTTGAACTCATCGAAATTTTCCGTGGCGTTCACTTCTGACTTATCAATCAACACTCCCATAGTTGATTATGGCATCTTTCTTATGCCAAGGTTCCTGTTTTGCATTAAGCAACGGGTCGAGGTCCAATATGCCAAGGTTCTTGTTTTTACTGAACAACAGGTCAAGGTCTCCATCCATTCGAACCAGACTTTTGATCGTTTTTGGGTTCATAATCTTGACGGGTTTCATTATTCTTGATGAGGTTCGTATCATTAACGATGTGAATCAAATAATGCCTTTGAAGGTACCAATCAACGTCAAGGGAACCAATTCAAGTACCAATTGGGCCGGTTACAAGAGCGAGAGCAAAAAGATTTAAAGAAGCACTTAATGGGTTGATTCAAGCGGTTTGGGCTCAATGAAATTTGTGGCCCGTTGAGCATGATTCATGATGCGTTAACTTAATTCAAGCCCATGAGGAATTCAGCTAAATTCAATCAAGCCAAGACAAGCCCAAGACGATTTTATCCAGCGATTTTTGAATTTTGTGGCAGAATAACTATGTTCCTACATTTATGAATTTGGTTAGGATTAGATTTTTGGATTTGTTAGGATTTAGGAGGACTTAGGATTATCTTTTGTAACAAATTTCGGTTGGGATTTGGGATTATATTTTGCAACAAATTTTCAAACAAATTTCAGATTTTTTTTAGGATTATTCTTTGTAATGATTGCCTATAAATAGGCGTCTCCGTAGCAATAAAACAGATCACATCAGTTTATTCACAAATTTGAGAGTTCTAATTCTCTTTGGTTCTTTGAAGAACTATTTGAACTCATCGAAATTTTTCGTGCTGTTCACTTCCGACTTGTCAATCAAACCTTCCATAGTTGATTGTGGCGTCTTCTTTATACCATGGTTCTTGTGTCATATTAAGCAACGGGCTCAAGTCCAATTTACCAAGGTTCTTGTTTTTACTGAAGAAATAGGTCGAGGTCTCCATCCATTCGAACCTGACTTTAGAACGTTCTTGGTTTCATAATCATGACGGATCTCGTTATTCTTGACGAGGTTCATATTAGTAATGATGTGAATCAAATAACGGCTTTAACAGAACCAATCAACGTCAAGGGAACCAATTGAAGTACCAATTAGGCCGGTTACAAGAGTGAGAGCAAAGAGATTTAAAGAAGCACTTAATAGGTTGATTCAAGATGTTTGGGCTCAATCAAATTTGTGGCCCATTGAGCATGATTCATGATGCATTAACTTAATTCAAGCCCATGAGGAATTTAGCTAAATTCAATCAAGCCAAGACAAGCCCAAGACGATTTTAGCTTGGGATTTTCGAATTTTGTGGCAAAATAACTACCTTCCTACATTTACGAATTTGGTTAGGATTAGATTTTCAGATTTGTTAGGATTTAGGAGGACTTAGGATTATCTTTTGTAATAAATTTCAGTTAGGATTTAGGATTATCTTTTGCAACAAATTTTTGAACAAATTTCAGATTTTTTTTAGGCTTATCGTTTTTGGATTTTTTTTTGGGATTATGCTTTGTAACAATTGCCTTTGAATAGGCGTCTCTATAGCAATAAGTATGTTCACGATATAAAGTATGAAAGTATGATTATGATATAAAGTATGTTTAAGTATGTATAAGTATGTTTGCAAGTTTATGTACGTTAAGTATGAATGTTAAGCAATGTATGATATATATTATGTTCATGTTCTGGTACCACAATTGGTATTAGATATGCTCTGTCCTATATAGTGTGAGTTATTATATGTTATGCATGTATATTTAATCTTACTGAGCCTATCACTCACAAGTTTGTTCATGTTGCAGGTAAGCAACCTGCACGATGATAGGACAAGTGATAGATGACGAATGAGATCTGCATGTGCCAAGGGACTGGGCTAGGGTTATGGTACTGCTATGAGTTTTTCGCTGAGCTATTTAAAAGAAGTATTGAAATAGATATTGAAATGATGTTTTATAATGCAAATTAAGTTACGCTAATGTAAAATGTTTACTCTAGTAAATGTTTTATGATGATACAGTTTTCAAGTTTAAAGTTAAAAAAAAAAATGTATTCCCTATTTTCACGTTAAAATGGGAAGTTAAAATAAGTATGTTAAAGAAAGTATGTTAAAAGTAAGATACCAGTTGTCACTAGTGGTATCAAGTTTAAAGTTAAAAGTATATTAAAAGTAAGTTTCCGATGACGCATGAGGTGATAGTTTATGGCAGTCGACTTCAAAGCTCGACCGCGATCGTCCCGTATGGCCTCCAACGCAATTGCGGCCATCACAACAAGTTTGAATGACTAAAATTAATGTAAAAACTTGAAATGTATTTAAAAAAAATCAATATAGAGGTTTTTTTGTTCGCATCAAAATTTCATGCAATAAAAAAATTATTTTATTTAAACTTATATATACAAAGTTATAGAATTTTAAAATTTAATTGAAAAAAAAAATTACATGCGCATGCAACACTTATTAACATACAGAGTGGACCGAAATTCAGATGGTCCTAGACCTTATGGGCTTGACAGATAGGGAAAAAGTACTATGTGTATCTTTCACCCTGCGCAAAGAGGCGCTGCAGTGTTGGAAAACAGTACCAATCAGGAGGAACATCCAGGAGATGACCTGGAATCAATTCATCGAAGAGTTCGAGCAAATGTATTTTAATGAAGAAGCCTTAGCGGTGTAGCAGGATGAGTTCAACAATCTATAACAGGGAAGTATGACTGTCATGGAAGCAGTTAGGAAGTTTGAGCAATTGGCTCGACTTTGTCCGGATTTAGTCCCCACTAAAAAAGTGAAGGTCCGACGGATGTTGAAGATGTTCAGGACTGATATTGCTATGCAAGTTTGTAGTGGTAGCCATGGGCTAGCTACGGCAATGGATTATGTCAATAAGGCCATCCGGGCCGAGTACTAGTTGGCACAGGATAAGGAGTAGAAGGCTTATATGTTTAAAGCCCAAAAGGAGGAGAAGTCTTAAGCAAAGCAGACTTAGGGGAGATAGCATCTGGAGTCCTATTAGAGGGGACCGAATGTGAGAAACGGCCCAAACAACTGGCAACCCCACCATAATAACAAGAGAAAGGGGAACACCAATAATCAAGGTTCCCAAAAGAATTTTCCTTAGAAAAGAAACAACCATGGAGGGAACAACAACCAGAACCTGAAGTGCTCAAAGTGCGGAAAGAACCATCCTAGTGAATGTAGACAGGGAATGAGTGGCTGCTTCATTTGTGGCAAGGAAGGCCACTATGCCAAGAACTACTATTCAAACCCTTAGAATCAGTACAATCAACCCCGTACAGCAAACAGTCAACTCCACGACGCCCAGACCAGAATTGAAGGCCCATCAATTGTTCAAGGCAGGCTTGAAGCTCTAGAAACCTAGGGAAGGATCTATGCTTACACCAGAAACGATGCTGAAGCTGGAACGTCTGCAGTGGTGACAGGTCAGCTTTCTATCACCAACTTAAGTGCATTAGTGTTATTTGATTCTGGAGCCACACATTCATTCATATCGTCAGAGTTTGCTAGAAGGCTAGATAGGGGCTTAGATAAAATGAAACAGACTTTCAGAACTGCACTTCCCTCAAGGCAGGTTTTGCTGTCTAATTACTGGGTACGACATGTGCCAGTAATTATTTACGGTCCAGAACTGAGCGTTAACCTAATCATCATCGACATGTACGACTATGATGTGATCTTGGGAATGGATTTTCTCATAAAATACAACGCCATCATCAACTGCAGGAGGCGGAAAGTTGCCTTTGAACCCATCGGATGCGAGAAGTTCACTTATACAGGTCTATCGCTGAAGCAACCATGGACGATGATCTCAGTGATGAAGGCACACAAGTTGATATCTAGTAGATGCACGGCATACCTAGCACATGTGGTAGACAACACCCAAGAGGCAGAGATAGGGCCTGAGAATGTACCAGTAGTCAAAGAATTCGTGGAGGTATTTCCCAAAGATCTTTCAGGACTTCCACCAGAGCGCGAGATTTCGTTTGAAATCGAATTATTACCAGGATCTGCTCCTGTATCTAAGGCTCTGTATAGAATGGTCCCAACAAAGCTTCAGGAACTCTAGACCCAGCTAAAGGACCTGATGGACAAGGGTTTTATTCGCCAAAGTTTTTCACCCTGGGGAGCACTTGTGCTGTTTGTGAAGAAGAAAGACCTGATGGACAAGGGTTTTATTCGCCAAAGTTTTTCACCCTGGGGAGCACTTGTGCTGTTTGTGAAGAAGAAAGATGGAACTCTAAGGATGTGCATAGACTATAGGGAGCTAAATAAGATTATGATCAAGAATAAGTACCCGTTGTCGTGTAATGACGACTTGTTTGATCAACTCTAAGTTGCAGCAGTATTCTCCAAGATCAACTTACGCTTAGGGTCCCACCAGCTACGAATCAGGGACGAGGATATACCTAAAATAGCCTTTTGGATGCGATATAAACATTACGAGTTCCTTGTTATGTCATTTGAATTTACTAACGTGCCAGCAGCCTTCATAGACTTGATGAATTGAGTATTCAAGGAGTACTTAGACAAGTTTGTCATTGTATTTATCGATGACATACTGATATACTCCAAGACTCAGGAGAAGCATACAGAGCACCTGAGGACAGTACTGCATGTGTTAAAAGAGCACCAGTTGTATGCCAAGTTCTCCAAGTGTGAATTTTGGCTAGAGAAGGTGCATTTTCTAGGACATGTAATCTTTAAGGAAGGAGTATCTGTGGATCCAGTAAAGATTGAATCAGTCAATGCATCGCCAGCTCCGAAGAACATGACAGAGATATGTAGTTTTTTGGGATTAGCAGGGTATTACAGGCACTTTGTCAAAGGCTTTTCAAAGCTAGCCGCCCCACTCACAGCGCTCACCAAGAAAGAGAAGAAGTTTTAGTGGACTAACAAATGTGAGCAGAGCTTTCAAGAGCTAAAATGGAGACTCACGAGCGCTCTAGTGCTAACCATTCCGGATATTAGTCAGGGAAAGTTTGTGATCTTCAGTGATGCATCTAAGACTGGATTAGGAGCTGTGTTGATGTAGAGCGACAAGGTAGTTATGTATGCCTCATGACAGCTAAAGGAACACAAAAGGAACTACCCTACGCACGACTTGGAGCTAGCTGCAGTAGTTTTTATGCTAAAGATATGGAGACACTACCTTTATGGCATCAAGTGTGAAATCTACACAGACCACAACAGCCTTAAATACATTTTTACGCAGAAAGAGTTAAACATGAGGTAACATAGATGGCTCGAGCTGGTGAAAAACTACGACTGTGAGATCCTATATTACCCAGGAAAGGCTAACAAAGTGGCTGATGCATTGAGTTGGAGGCACTCCACTTCACTTATGGCTATCAGCACCTTGCCAAGAGCTTTACAGAAGGATCTGTGCAGTAATGGGATCGAGATTCTGTCAAGGAAATTATCCGAAATGACTCTCTAGTTGACACTCCTAGACGAGATCAAGGCTAGCCAAGAGCTCGATTTGTCCCTAACCAAGCCAAGGAATGAGGCTAAGGAGGGTAAAAACTCAGATTTTAAAGTCTCAGAGGATGGCATACTCTATTATAAGGGCAGAGTGTGTGTGCCGAATAAGGGAGAGCTCAGAAGCCGAATCCTCTCAGAGGCTCATGAGACACAGCATTCCTTACATCCAGGAGCCAATAAGTTGTATAAGGACCTGAAGGGAAGCTTTTGGTGGCCTGGAATGAAGAATTACGTAGCAGAATTCGTCGCGAGATGCCTTATGTGTTAGAAATTTAAGGCTGAACATCAGTGTCTAGCAGGAGAATTATAGAAAATTAAGCTACCCGAGTGGAAATGGGATAAGGTCACGATGGATTTTCTTGTCGAACTGCCAAGGACGTCCAGCAGAAATGATGCAATTTAGGTGATTATAGACCGATTGATGAAATCAGCCAGATTCCTAGCCATAAAGATCAGCTACTCGGTAGAACGACTAACAGAAATTTACGTGGCTCAGATCGTAAGGTTGCACGGAGTGCATCGAAATCAATTATCTCAGATTGCGATGGATGCTTCACCTCCAGATTTTGGCAGAGCGTACAAGCTGCATTAGGATCTAAGTTGAAGTTTAGCATGGCCTTTCACCCTCAGACCAACGGTCAGTCTGAGAAAACCATACAGACACTAGAGGACATGCTACACACCTGTGTTTTGGACTTCAAGAGAAATTGGGATAAAAAACTACCACTGATCGAGTTCTCGTACAACAACAACTACCATTCCTTGATAGGGATGGCACCGTACGAGGCACTCTATGGAAGAAAATACAGGTCCCCGGTCCACTGGCATGAGACTGGTGAGAAACACGTAACTAGCACGGACTTCGACAGGGATACGACAGTAGCCGTGAAGCTGATACGGGAAAGGCTAGAAACAGCACATAGTCACCAGAAGAGCTACGCAGACAAGCACCGCAGACCTCTCAAGTTCCAAGTGGGAGACCCGGTCTTTCTCAAGGTGGCACCCATGAAGGGAGTGATGTGCTTCGGGAAGAAGGGGAAACTCAGTCCTAGATACATAAGACCATTCGAGATTATCAAGAGAATCGGGAATGTAGCCTACAGATTAGCGCTTCCTCCCGAGTTAGCTTCGGTGCATAATGTCTTTCACGTCTCAATGTTGAAGAAGTACATGCCAGACAGTTCACACGTCCTAAGCCAAGAACCCATCGAGGTGCATGCTAATTTGACTTATAAGGAGAAACCTGTGCAGATTCTGGCCAGAGAGGAGAAAGTACTTAGAAATAAAGTTATACCCCTCGTAAAGGTGTTGTGATGGAATATAATATAGAAGAAGCCACTTGGGAATGAGAAAAAGACTTGAGGAGAGACTTCTCAGACTTGTTCTAATTTTTGAGGACGAAAATTTTGTAAGTGGAGTAGGTTGCGATGACCACCCTATATGTGTAAACTTAATTACTGTGCAACACATAATTTTGTTTATAATGCAGTTTAAATTGCCAATTGAAAGTATTAAACGAGTACAGGATTGTTTAATTATTATTCGTGTAATGAAAAGGACTATCGACAAGTACAATCAATCTGCCTCGATATACGTGACAATATGCGTGAGACACATCGTATCTAGAAAACGGCCCAGACGACTATTTCTTGACATAGAATAGATGAACTAGTCATTGGTATGCTCAGGCTGGTTGTCTGAGCACAATAATGAAATCTTGCTTGATAAGTATACCGTAAATAGTTGAGGTGACAATTTTGTTGACATGAAATTGGTATATTTATAGTCAGCAGGCCCAATCGGGTCAATTGGGCACGAAATAGGAGGTTTTGTCTGAGAGACATGTAGTATCAGGAAAGGAGTCAAGGCGACCTATTCTTAACCCAAAATTGATATATTTAGTTTCAGAACACCGAAACTGGTCAGTTTAGCACAAAAGGTGATTTTCGGGTGGGAATCACACAGATACTAAAAACTAATCCGACCGACCCCGGATGGGGATAAAACTATTAAAAATGGATTTAGCATGCCCAAATTAGTTAGGATAGTCTGTGTCAGACATTTCGTGCAAAAAAGTTGTATTACGTGCGTGTAGTGTCGGTACAGTGTAAGACATAACCACAGTATAGGAAATGAATAGTGAATAGTGATCGAGCAGGCTCATAGGCATTACAACCAACCAAAAATATTTAGAAATAACTAGAATGAAAATCGGAAGCCATAGGTGCAATTTCAGGTGAAAATTAGAACACTGCCGAGAAAGGATCGAAAATCGCAGTAGAAGAACTGGACTGTGGAGAAACCGACTCAGTTAAATTGTAACAACTCTAAAACCAGGTCCCATTGGATTGAAACTAGCTAGTTTGATTAGTTAGAAAACCCCATAAAGTAAGAATAAACAATGGGAAAATGGCATACCAAAAACCCCCTAAACAATAATTTATTTTCATCACCATACATCAGCATTTCACATCAATTTGATAAAAAAATTGGCCTTGTTCTTCCCAAGGTGTGCGACATTATGGGGGGGCTGCACACGTAAGAATTTATCTCTTGGTTTAGACAAAATTTTGGGTTAATTTGGCTTGATTTGGTGAAGCTAATTGTGCTTAGTTTTGCCTATAAGTAGGTGTCACCTCCCTTGCCCTTCATTTCCTTTCTTTTAGCTCCCAAAAGCCAAGTATTCTTCCTTCTCCTTGCAGCCAAAAATCCACCACTTTCCCCTTAGCCAAACACCAAAATTTTCATACAAAAACTCTTACACAAGGTTTGCTTACAAAGGTGCTTAGGAGTACACATCTTGGAGCTCATTCCAGCAAGGTCCTAGAACTGAGTTTCATTTGTGGTTTAGTGTTATGTTTGGTTTGATATTAAGAGAAAATTTTTTGTGTCCTCTCCTAGCTCACGCTGACCCCTCAATCCTTGGATCCCATGACCTTTTAGTCACTTAAGCCTAGTAGTCTAAATTATGGTCCGTAGTCTATGGGGTTAGATCGAGCATCTAACTCATGTTAAGACTATTATGTTGTCTAAAGCCATGGTGGGGACGGTTTGTCTTAACTGTCTAGAGCATAAACTCTCGAGTAGAGACATAGATATATTGCTTGGTGGTGACATATTAGACCGGGACTAAAACGTGATTGATCTATGTAGTCCGCTATGAATGGATCAAACTGCTTTTGATGTTTATTATGCAATAACCTTAATCCTGAGTAGATGAACTGCTTCATGTATATGACTTGTGTACTTTGATATTCCAATGGCTAAAGCGTCTCAGAGGTAGTAAACTTATACATCGGTTCGTTGGGTGCATGACTTATATACGATGAAGAGTTTGTTTGCAGGTACCAGAATCATAGCTCTAATAAGGAGTAAAGGGTATCCTCTTAAAGGCATTATACTGGATGTGAAAATAGATAAGGCCTCGGGTTGTCTGCTAGGCAGATGACTTCTTATTCACGTAAGGTGAATAATCATTTTCTTATTCAATAGTGTAATGGAACTTTAAGATAGCCTGATCAGTAGGTTGAACGGACTTTGGCCTAAGACTGATCGTGGATATCATATGAAGGTTTTGCATACATGAAAAGGTCATTGGACATTAGCTTGTCATAGGCTTTCGTGATATGGTATATAATTGGGAGTTCAGTTTCAGGTTTGTAGTGGTGTGACTCTAAAATTATTGATCATATGATTGAGTTGTTCGGTACAGAATAATGATCATATGGATTCACAGGAGCTCGATTGTATATGTCCAATTGGTCCCTTTACTAGCTCCACATAATTCCTTAACCAATGGAAAATTGATCTGTGTATGCTTATTGGCTAGTTGACTATGCATGGATGGTGTAGACAGAGGATAAGGATTGGATGACAAGATTCTCTCTAGATGAATTCAGATTTTGTTTTGGATGACAGAGCACACAATTATTCGAACTCTGAATAAAGTTGTCATGATTTTTGTCACGGCCCAAAATTTAGACACGTGACACGGCAGCCAAATCATAATATCAACCCGAGATTTAAGGAAAACATTTATTATAAAAACAACGGGTCAACATTATAATTTAGCTAAGCCTAATTATAAAGTAGCATCATAACCACAAAACAAAATAAAGTAGAAAGTAAATACCTTTTAATGCGGAAATCAAACACAAAATCGGTTTTCAAAAGAAATTACCAACAATAAATATTCCCAAGCATAGAATTTAAATAACGTGAAATAAAGTCCAAACTTAATGTCTCATTACATCAGAACGAGAAGCAGAAAGAAGAAGATGGAGAAAACGGATAGCATCATCCTCGGTAGAAACAGATAGCTCAATGATTTTCGGAATTGCTACCTCCCACACCTGGAAGTAGTCATTTCGAAATCACAAAGAAAAAGGGACGTGAGCGCTGGCTCAGTAGGATAGAAACAAAAGTGGATTAACAGATAACATTTAAAAGTATGGCATAATATTCGTTTTCAAAAATAATCAACAATTTAAAAAAAATACATGACATAATAATCATAAAAAAAAATAATCAACAATTTCGTGAAAAAACATTTTTAATACAAGTTTTATTCTGCTGAGGACTTAGCGTAGCTGCAATATACGTGCCCCAATATTAAAATAATAAATCATTAAAACAAACTATCATATTATGAGTGAGGACTTGTCGTAGCTATAATATACGTGCCTCGAATTGAATTATCCTAGATCATCTCGTTACGGTCTAAATAGGCCGAACGGATCTGCGCAGGTTTAGGGACCTTCCCCCATGGCGTCAACTTTGGGACGCACGCATCATTTATAATGATCGTGAACTAGAGCTCAATTATGTTCATGGGATTATTCAAAAGATGGTATTTACCAAGTTATATTATGCCATAAATCAAAACATGCTTTAAAATACACATTTAATTACCAAATACGTTGCATTCGTTTATTTCATCAAAAATAATATAATAATTTCATAAACTGAAAACAGCATGCCATTGATAAAATAGGGAAATTTAAAACACTTGACTACTCTCAGAAAAGGCTAGAACGTCCTACCTCGATTATCACACAAGCGTTACGATAACGTGATCCACAAATCCAGCAGGAACGTCAAATAAGTCCTATAATCATAACATATGATTAGTCTAGGTCTAGACATAATCATCCAATCATTTTAGTGTGCCACAAAAGATTTTAAAACGTTTAATAAACATTTGGGATTTAAAATTTGTGAAAAACTCTAAGTTAGGATATTTCTGGTCATGGGCAGATTGACCTAGGCTGATTGTAAAATCAATATCAATTCATTTTTAATCCCCAAAATTCTAAATTTTTAATATGTTAAACTAGACATCCGTAGCTTTAATTCCATAAATTTTTATAATTTTTAGACATCATTTGGTCATTCAATTAGGCCAAAAACCGAGGGGTTGTTTTCAGGTATAAAATCTGGGTTTCAGTTTCAGTTCAAAAACTGGCAGTTCTGTCCGCCTATATTAGAAAAATATTTTCACTAGGCAAACTGATGAATTTAGTTCTGAAATTTTGTAGGTATTTAGGGGACATCTTGAATTTAATTTTAGGCTCAAGAATCACTCAAAAATCGTTTTTAAAACTCAAGTTATGGCTGACACAAATTTACTGTTCATATGATAATTTTCCAGATTTCCGTTTTTCTGTGTCTGAATTCGATTAGCCTCAAACTAATTCAATTTTCATCCAATGATCACGAAATTTTGTGGAAAACCTTATTTATATGTCATTAACACAACCCAGGAATCAAATTGGCAAAAATCATAAAATTTACACATGTGATAATAGGGTTTTTGAAAGGGAACAAAGAGGCAAAATTTTTAGGGTTTGAGAGAGAGATTCACACCTTGTTTGTGCTGCACTATTTTTTATGCTTGGTCTCCTTTTTGGCTGAATTTGTGTGAGTGTTGGAGTCTTCAAAACAGTGGGGAAAACAGTGGAGAAAACCATATAAAAATTTGGATTTAAAACCAAAAGGAGAAGGAAGGAAAAAGTTTGATTTCTCACCTTGTTTTTGTCTCAAAGATTGTTGAATTTTTGAGCTGCCTTTTGGTAAGTTTTGTTGCTGTTTTAGGTGTGTTTTGGGAGAGAAAATTCAGAGAGGAGAGAGGAGAAAGCTGGCCAAATTTTTGAGGGTGAAAGGAAGGGTGAATGAGAGTTAAAAGGGGGTTTTTATACTAGGTTTTTCTTTCCCTTTCTCTTCCTTGTTTGGCCGAAAATTGTAAGGGGCAAAAGGGAAAGTTTTTGTGCTGTTTTGAGGCTAGGGTTTTCTCTCTTATTTCCCCTTAAGTGGCCAAAATTATCCCTTAGTTTTTAAGGAAAAATAATTTGAATTTTGGTTGAGTTTTGACCTAGCTTTTGATTCAAATAAAAATCTCCTTTATTTCCTATACTTTATGGCCAAAATTTCTTCTTTATATCTAAGGGATGAAATTTGAATTTAAATCCTCCTTGGATTTGTGGAATTTAAATTTTAATTAAAAATCCCAAGTGATGGCCGAATATTTTAGGGTTTCTTTTTGAAGTTCAAATTGTTGACTTTTTGAGCGGAATTTGACTAGGAAACCAACCTAGGGTTTCCAAAAGGATTTTTAATTAATTTTTGGCACACTAATTTTATTTAAATTATATATTGACCCTTAAATAAAATTTAAGGCGTCACAATTTTATTTGAGATTGAATTGGAGTTGTAGAAAATTATCCATGAGGACAAAATTTGAAATATAACTTTTTGTGGAATTTGAAATTTGAAATTTGAATTTTGAAATTTGAAATTTAAATTTTGAATTTTGAAATTTGAAATTTAAATTTTGAATTTGAAATTTGAATTTGAAATTTAAATTTGAAATTTGAATTTGACATTTGAATTTGAAATTTAAATTTTAAATTTGAATTCGAAATTTATATTTGAAATTTGAAATTTGAAGTTTGAATTTTGAACTTTGAACTTTGAAATTTGAATTCAAATTTTGAATCACAATCCATATGAGAATTGAATTTTTGTGGATAATTTCACATGATAGAATTCGGTTTTGATATGGATAAATGAGAGGAAAATCTTGTTTGAATCCTACTTGAATTTTGAATCCTAAACATAACTAAAACGGCCGAATTTGTTAAGGCATAACAACCCCAGGATACTTCAGTATTTGTGGATGAGGATGAAAGGTAATTCAAGCTAGAAAATCCTACTTGAATTTTGATTCCTCTCCTCACAATGGTGGCTGAAATTCTATAGATAAGCCTAATGGAAATTTTGGTTTTTGGTGGGTAAGGATAAAGGGAAATTCAAGCAAGAAAATCCTATTTGAATTTTGATTCTCTCCCTTACAAAGTGGCCAAAAATTTGTGGATAATTACCAAGGGAAAATTTCTTGATTTTTAATGGATAATGATGAGATAAAATTCAAGTTAAAATCCTGTTTGAATTTGGAAATCAAAATCCATCCAAGGTGGCTGAATCTTCCCTTGTTTTTGGCCTATGGAAAATTCAAATTTTGCGAGGAAAGGCAGGAGCAAAATCTTCTCCTAATCCAATTCGAATTCAAGGGATCACCTCATGCTAGTATATAAATAGGGGTCCTGCTACTCTAGTTCTCTCAGTCCACAGACTCTCAGGTGAGCAGGCTTATTGTTGCATAACTCACCCTGATAATAAGTTCTTTAGAGATCTTGATGGTTGAAAAAAGACTAGTAGTGCTAGCATACTGGTCAAGGAACCAAGTGCCTACACACTCTGCCATCCAGGAATTGGAGAATAGTAGAGAAGGCTAGTTGGTTGAAGCCCTCCAGTCATTCTCCTCCTGCAGTTTGGCATCCTCTGAGGTATGAGTTTATATTATTGTTAGTTTATTGTATATGGCATCACGAGATATTTAACGATCTTGAAAAATTTGTGTAATTCCACTGTGCCGCTCTGATGCATTTTTATCAATTTTTTCCTACACTCCTGCCAGGCCAGCATGACAATGTTGCAAGATTTTCCATCCCTCTAATTATGAAACACATCACCTAATGATATGGTCTGCACAGATCTTAAACAAGTAAGAGTCCTCCCAAAAGTAATTTTTCAAATTAGAAAAGAATTTCCTCTTTTACTGATGAGAAAGTCCTTTAGGAAGGACATTAGCAGCCAAGTAATTAGCAAAATCGATAAACCAAGGGACTACACCTTCACTTACCTCTCTCAGATGGTGTAAACATTCTTCAAGGAATGCATCATCTATTTCCTCTTCCGCCAACTTCTCTAGATTCGGGTTCTCCAACCATGAAAGATGGTCTACTGCTAGGTTTTCAGGCCCCTTCTTATCTTTTATCACCAAGTCAAATTCTTGCAACAACAAAATCCACCTGATCAATCTGGGTTTAGCATCTGCCTTATTTAACAAGTAACGCAATGTAGAATGATCAGTATAAATAATGACTTTGGATAAAATTAGATATGATCTGAATTTATCAAATGCAAAAATGACAGCTAGCAATTCTTTTTCAGTGGTTGTGTAATTCTCTTGAGCGTCTGTCAAAGTCTTGCTAGCATAGTAAATAGGCTGAAAATGCTTGTCCTTCCACTTTCCCAGTCTGCACCTATTGCAAAGTCACTAGCATCACACATTAGTTCAAAAGGAAGGTTCCAATCTGGTGCAACCATAATTAGGGCATTAGTTAATTTCTCCTTAAAAGTGTTAAATGCTTCTAAACACTCCTAAGTAAAAACAAATGGTGTGTCTTTCTCAAGTAGTTGAGTTAAGTGTTTGGCAATTTTAGAGAAGTCTTCGATAAATCTCTTGTAAAAACCTGCATGCCTTAAAAAACTCCTCACAGCCTTAACTGTAGTTGGGGTTGGTAGCTTTTCAATGGTCTCAATTTTTGCTCTATCTACCTCTATTCCCCTACTCGAGATTTTATGGCCTAACACTATGCCCTCTTGTACCATGAAATGGCACTTTTCCTAGTTCAAATCTAGATTAGTTTCTTTACACCTTTTAAGCAATCTTTCAAGGTTGTGGAGGCATGAATTGAAGGAATCACCAAAAACAAAGAAGTCATCCATAAACACCTCCACGATGTCTTCTATCAAATCATCAAAAATGGCCACCATAAACCTTTGAATGGTGGCAAGTGCATTACAACACCCAAAAGGCATCCTTCTACATGCAAATGTACAATAGGGACATGTGAAGGTTGTCTTCTTTTGGTCCTCTAGTGCTATTGGAATCTGGAAGTAGCCGGATAGACCATCCAAGAAACAATAGTACATGTGCCCCACCAATCTCTCTGACATCTGGTCCACGAAAGGCAATGGAAAGTGGTCTTTCTGAGTGGCATCATTAAGCTTCCTGTAGTCAATGCACATTATCCACCCTGTGACGGTTCTCATGGGAATCAGCTTGTTCTTTTCATTAGGCACCACTGTCATTCCACCCTTCATTGGGATACCTACACAAGACTCACCTAAGCACTATCAGAGATTAGATAGATCATACTTGCATCAAGGAGCTTAATCACCTTTGATTTGACCACTTCCTTCATTTTGGCATTGAGCAACCTCTAGGGTTGTACCGATGACCTGAATTCACCCTCTATTAGGATTTTGTGGATGCAAAATGAAGGGCTAATTCACCTAATGTCAGAAATTTTCCAAGTAATGGCCCTTTTATGCTTCTTCAGTGCTGTCAGTAACTTTTCTTTTTGGTCGACCCTCAATCCTGAGGCAATGATGATCGGTAGCTTTGAATTCTTTTTCAAGAAGGCATATTCAAGATGATCTGATAATGTATTTAATTGTAGAATCGATGGATCCTCGATGAAGGGTTTCAACCAGTTTTCTCTACTTTGTTCAATCTCCTTGAATTCTTTCTTCCTTACCATGGGTTCACTGGCTTCCAAATGTGTCACTTGTTCCTTGATGCAAGGATCATCATCATTCTCTTCCTTCCCTTATACGAGGCACAGCTCTAGGGGGTCATCATGGACTAATCCCTACAAACAATCAGAAATGACAATATCTCTAGAATAAAGAAAGTCATCCTGCTCAAGGGAATGTCTCATGGCATTAGGTATTTTAAAAGTTATCTCCTCATCCCCAACCCTAAGGACTAACTTATCATCACTCACATCTATAATGGTTCTGGCAGTAGTTAAAAAGGGTCGACCTAGAATTAGAGGTAACTGAATATCTTCATCCATGTCAAGAATAACAAAATCCATAGGGAAGATGAACTTATATACCTTAAACAACACATCCTTAATAATGCCTTTAGGGTATTTAACTGACCTATCAGCTAGTTGTATGCTCATCCTTGTTGGTTTAGGTTCTCCTAACCCCATTTTCTTAAACAGCTTGTAAGGTATCAAATTAATACTAGCTCCCAAATCTGCTAATGCTTTATTAACTGACAAACTACCAATGAGACAAGGGATAGTAAAACTCCCTAGATCCTTTAATTTCTTGTGCAGTTTGTATTGCAAGATAGCTGAGCACTCTTCACTTAATTTTACCGTCAATAGCTCCTCCAGCTTCCTCTTATGAAAGGAATTCCTTCAAAAATTTTGCATACTTTGGCATCTATAAAAGAGCTTCAACAAAAGGTAAGTTGATATGGAGTTGCTTAAACAATTCAAGAAACTTACTGAATTGCTCATCCATTTTGTCCTTCTTCAGCTTAGCTGGATACGGGATAGTGGGTTGAAAACCCTGCACAGGTTTAGGATGCTCATCCCCCTTCTTTTTATCCTCAGATCGCCTGTTATTCTCTTCTTTGCCTTGTGTCTTCTTCTTAGCTTGTAGCTCCTTACTGTTCCTCAAGGTATCTACCTTGACATGTTCTTTAGGATTCTTCTTAGTGTTACTAGGCAAGCTCCCTTGTTGTCTTTCTGAAATGATCTTTGCAAGCTGACCAATCTGGTTCTCAAGGTTGTGAATAGAAGCCTCTTGATTCCTCAGCGATGTTTCAGTGGCTTGGAATCTCACTTCAGATGTCTGAATGAATTTAGACATCAGTTCCTCCATACTGGGCTTCTTCTCTTGTGGTCGGTGTTGTTGCTAAAAACCCAGAGGAGGGTTATTTCTCTGTTGCCCTTGATTTCCCTAAGAGAAATTAGGGTGGTTCCTCTAACCTAGGTTGTAAGTGTTGCTATAGGGATTATTTTGGGGTCATGGTGCATTACCTTTATAGTCAACATGCTCAGGTGTCTGTTTAGCCATAGCTTTTAAACCTTGACATTCATCAGTTACATGTCCTCCCCCATACAAATCACATTGCAGGACTTAAACTGGTTGATGGCCCATAGATAATCCATCAATTTTCTTACTCAAGGTGTCAACTTGCCTAGCCAGGGCTGTGACTGCATCAATCTCATAAACTCGAGTTGGTTTGCTAGGCTTTGTTCGATTTAAATGCCATTGATAATTGTTCATGGCCATATTCTCTATCAACTCCTGGGCTGCCTCTGGTGTTTTGTTGTTCAATGTACCTCTAGATGCTACATCAATCATCTGCTTGGTTGCAAGATTGAACCCGTTGTAGAAAGTTTGCACTTGTAAACATGTCAACAACTCGTGATGCAAACATTTTCTTAGTGGATCTTTAAATCTCTCCCATGTCTCATAGAGCGTCTCAGAATCAATATGGGCATAGGAAGAGATATCATTCCTCAATTTGGCAGTCTTTACAGGTGGAATGTATTTCAACAAAAAATTCTCTGTCATTTGGTCCCATGTAGTAATAGAACCTCTCGGCAGGGAATTTAACCACTGCTTTGCCCGATTCCTTAAAGAAAACAGGAATAGCCTCAGTCTTATCACATTATCAGTGGTGCCATTGATCTTGAAAGTATTGCAGATCTCCAGGAAATTAGCTATACGTGCATTAAGATCCTCGTCCTGGAGCCCATCAAATTGTACATATTGCTGCACCATTTGGATGATATTGGGTTTGAACTCAAAATTGTTGGCTGCCACAGCTAGTCTGATAATGCTTGATTATGTCCCCATTAATGATAGTCTTGCATAACCAGACATTGTCCTTTACTGCTCAAGTTCTGCCATGAATGGTTGTTGAGCTAACTCTTCTTCTCTTTGTCTACGTCTAACTCTAAGATTTCGAAGAGTTGATCTTTCAATCTTAAGATTTTCTTCAAAAAACTCAGATGGATTGTTTCAAGTCATAAACCGATCCAAGTGCCTGAAATAACAACACAAAAGAAAAATATTAAATAAAATAAAATAGAAAATTAAATAAAAAGAATGGATAGACTAATAGGGATTAAGCATTCCTAATATTCTAGTCCTCGGCAAACGCACCAAAACTTGATAACAATCTCCTACCCTATAGATCTTCTAGGCAAGTGCACCTATCGATTTCTATAGTTTAGTGGATAAAATATCGAGTGTCGATCTTACATAGACTATACTAACTCTTTTCTTATTATCTATCCTATAAATTTCGATTGATAATGATCAAATCAAATAAAAATAAAATAAACATAAACCTAACCAACACAAATCAAAACTGAACAGTAATAAATTAAGAAGAACTCAATTCAAGCAAGCAATACCTAGATAATGAATCCCCCTAAAATGTCTATTGTATGTAAACCGTTAATGTTCCAATTTATTTGTACCTCATTGGACTGTGAAAATTCCTTAATTATGCTATTATCTTTCTCAAGATTATTAACAACTAATCCCAGGTTGATTAATTGAAATCTCTTTCTAATTAAAACCCCCAAAATTGCATTAATCAATCAATGAATTTCTCGATTAGGTTTCACCCTAATCAGGAAGATTTACGTTGTCCTATCTCTAGAATCATGTGCAACTCCTTTCAGTTATGCTAGATCAACTCACAATAGGATTTCTCAATCATAATTACATGATATCAAACATGAATCAATACACTGGTAAATATTAATTCAATAACAATAAAGAACACATAATTGAATCTTAATGAAATATGCAAGATAAATTGAATTAAATAAAGATCAAATAACAATATTCATTCTATGGTTCATCCTATCTAGGTATTAAATAAATTAGTTCATGATCAATGAAATAACAGTACTACAATTCAATTGAATACAATGAATAAATGAATCCATGAAAATCCCCTTTATTCTAATGAAATCCAACTTAAATTGATAGATTGTTGCTTGTGGGAATGATTCTCTCTCTAATCTACCTCTTCTCTACTGTTCTAGGGTTCTCTTTTGTAGTCTGGCTGCTCTCTCCTTCAAATGACAGATTCTGCCCTTTTATAGCTCAAAATTCAACTCCCTGCTCAATATACAGCCTTCGACATAGTTTCAGGGTGGTCTTACATAGGCGTGTACCATGAGACATGTGTGATAATCGGGAATTTTCAAATCCTCGGAGTAAATTAAAATTGTATGTATATAACAATTTTAATGTATAAAATGTGAAAAAGTTGTGTTTTAATACTATTGAGAATACTGTGAAAATGTTCTAACAGCGTTAAAGAATGTGTGTTCGGAGATGAAAAATCTTCCCAAACAGAATCGGGTGAGACGGCTCGAAAACGGAGCCAAAAACCCTAGAGAGTGCATCGAAGTGCACTAAAAGATGAAATTTTATAGTAATGAATTCTGGTCAAACAGAAGCAAAATAAGGCAGACCGATCGCAACGGAGGCATCAGAAACTCGCCTACGTGATTTTGGTAAAGTTCTATTTAGTTTAACTTTCGGTCAAACTTTGACCACGAATTAATTCATGAATTAATTAGACTAGGTCACAGTGACATCATAATTATGATATAATAAATGAAAATTAAAGCTTATTTAAGAAGGTTAGGTAGCATTAATGGCTAGGATTAAAAGCATTTTGGATCAAAGGACAAGATTAAGCCAAAATAGCTTGAAAAAAAATTAGGAAAATGGGCAATAAAGAAATCGGTCACAAGGGAAAAAAAATCAGTCCAAAGTTTTTATTTTGTCCCCAAAATTCTTGCTAAAAAGTCAATAAACAATATGCAAATTGTTGGGAAAATTTGTAAAAAAGTCCTCCACTTTTTGCCTATAAATAGGTGAAGGAATTCATGTGGAAAAATCAAAAAATGCAACCACACTCTTGCTCCCCAAAACCGTGAGCTTTCTTCCCCCTTAAGCCAAGATTTTGTCAAAAATTTTACACCAAATTAGCCTCCAAACTCACACCAAGGATCAAGAAGATAAATTCATAAGGTGAGCCACTAGATTGAAGCATTTTTCATTGATTTTCCTTGAAAACTCCGTGGCTTCCTTGGTGTTGAAAAATGATAAAAAGTTTGATGTTTGATTTAGTGTTATGTTGATTTGGTGTTAGGTTGAATAAAGCATGTTGTAGAATCAAGAAATAAGCAAATTTTTATGCATGTTTCTCATGAAAACCCTGGCTCATTGGTTTGGAAAATTGTTGAAAAATTTATGGATTGATTTAATGTTCATGTTGGTTTGGTGCTTTGGTGAAGAAAACATGATTTAGAATTATGAAACAGACAAAATCATGCATCTTTCTTGGGTAAAATCCGTGGCTTATGTGTGAGAGAAAATGGAAATTTTTGTGATGGAATTAATAAGGAAATGTTGATAATAGAACTTAGGAATGAGGAAAAAAAAATTTCCTATGTTTCTAGAGTATGAAAACCATGGCATATGGCTAGGTTTAAATGAAAATTTTCTTAGGGTTTTGATGTTATAATGTGCATTAGAAAACCTAAGATTGATATGTGATAATTGATAAATGTGATAAAAATTTCTTGGTATTGATTACCTGAAATCCATGGACCAAATGGAAGGAAAATGATGAAATTTGTGTTGTGATTTGAATGATGGTTTATGTGGAAAATTTTTATACAAAGTTTGGTAACTTTGTATAAAATAAGCCCCTGGTATAGTACGTGATAGGTACAAAGGTTCTGAGGCATACCTAATGCCGGGGAAACCTAAAAATACAAGCGGAAATACTATCGAAATTTCTAAAACGGCATAAGGGCATTTCTGTGATGCCTTGTGCCCTCAGTGGCCCGGACCATCACTAAAAACTTGCTTACTTGCTTTCTTTTCTTATACTCTCTTGCACTTAATACTTAACACTATATCATAAATTTAGGGATTTTTTTTCTAACATGTACATATTTACTATGTACATACATATACCGATTACTATTCAAAATACTATTTAACGGTTACTATTTAAAAATACTATTTAGCGGTTACTATTTAAAAATGCGGTTTACGGTTACTATTCAACAATACTATGTAACTGTTACTATTAATAAGTACGGTTTACGATTACTATTCAAAAAGACTGTTTAACGGTTACCCTTCAAAATTACTATTTAGTGATTACTATTCATAAGTACTGTTTGACACTTACTATTCAAAATACTATTTAACCATTACTATTCAAAATGCTGATACTCAAATTTGTGGAAGATAAACTCGTAGTGTCTCCATACCCTTGCCCTCACATTTGTCTCCGCTACCACCATCGCCCATTGGGGTTTAAGCTATAGGACGCTTACCTACAGCATGAACACACTACGTGAGCTTTACGCTCAGTAAGTACAATATGTTTACCGTAAAACATGTTTAAACATAATGTAGGAAAATAAATCGGTAAAAACGTATCAGAGTGGCGCAGCGGAACAATAAAAATTTTTTAGATCGTTAAATATCTCATGATGCCATATACAATAAATCAACAACAATTAAAACTCATACCTTAAGGACGCCAATCTGCAGGAGGAGAATGACCGGAGGCTTCAACCAACTAGCCTTCTTTACTATTCTCCAATTCCCGAATGGCTGAGTGTGTGGGCACTCTGAACCTCGATCGGTATGCTAGCACTGCTAGTCTTCTTCCGACCACCCAGATCTCTAAAGAACTTTATTGTCACGATGAGCTGTGCAACAATAAGCCTGCTCACCTGAGAGTCTGTGGTCTGAGAGAACTGGAGTGGCAGGACCTCTATTTATAGACCTGCATGAGGTGATTCTCTGAATTCGAATTGGACTAGGAAAAGATTTTCTCCCTTATCTTTAACCAAAAAATCTGAACTTTTCCATAGGATAATCCTAACAATAAATTCGGTTTTTCCTAAGATAAATCCAATCCAAATCTTAACAAGATTTTAACTAGAATTTTATCTCCCTTTTTCAACCAAAAAATCCGAAATTCACAAGGAGAAAATCCTCCAAAAGATTTCGGCCATTATGGATAAGGGAGAATCAAAAATTCCACTAGGATTTTCGAGCTTGAATCTTATCTCAACCTTATCCAAAAATAACCGAATTTTCCTTGGATAAAGGCTCCAAAATTTCGGCCACTTTTAGGGAAGGAGAGAATCCAAATTCAACTAGGATTGAAACTTGAATTTTCCCTTGAATCTTATCCACAAAAACCGAATTTTCCATTGAGGATTATCCTCAAAAAATTCGCCCACTTTTGTTGGGATTTGGATTCAAAATTTAAGTAGGATTCTAACAAGATTATCCTCTCCAAATCCAACTCAAATTCGAATTTCAAACCTTGTGGATTTTCCACAACAAATTCGAATCCTACTTGGACTGTGATTCAAAACTTGAATTTCAAATTTCAAATTCAAATTTCAAATTTCAAATTTCAAAATTCAAATTTCAAATTTCAAAATTCAAATTTCAAATTCCACAAAACGGTTGTGTTTCATATTCTTGTTCTCATGGATAATTTTCTACAACTCCAATCCAATCTCAAATAAAATCATGGCAACTTTATTTGGAGTTCGAATAATTGTGTACTCTATTATCCAAAACAAAATCTGAATCCAACCGGAGAGAATCTTGTCTACCATCCTAATCCTGTGTCATCACCATCCATGCATAATAAACTAGCCAATAGCATACACAAATCAATTTGCCAAACGTTAAGGAATTATGTGGAGCTAGTAGAGGGACTGATTGGACATATATAATCGGGCTCCCGTGATTCCATATGACCATCATTCTGTACCGAACAACTCAATCATATGATCACTAATTTCAGAATCACACCACTATAAACCTGAAACTGAACTCCCAATTATATACCGTATTACGTAAGCCTGTGACGAGCTACCATCCAATGACCTTGTCATGTATGCAAAACCCTCATATGATATCCATGATCAGCCTTAGGTCAAAGTCCGTTTAATCCTACTGATCAGGCTATCTTAAAGTTCCATTATACTACCGAATCAAGAAAATGATTATTCACCATATGTGAATAAGAAGTCATCCGCCCAGCAGACGACCCAAGGCCTTGTCCATTTTCACATTCAGTATAATGCCTTTAAGAGGATACCTTTAACTCCTCAGAGCTATGATTCCGATATCTGCAAACAAACCCTTCATCGTATACAAGTCATGCACCCAACGAACCGGTCTATAAGCTTACTACCTCTGAGACGCTTTAGCCATTGGAACATCAAAGTACACAAGTCATATACATGAAGTAGTTCATTTACTCAGGATTAAGGTTATTGCACAATGAACGTCAAAAGTAGATTGATCCACTCATAGCGGACTACGTAGATCAATCACGCTTTAGTCCCGGTCTAATATGTCACCACCAAGCAACATATCCATGTCTCTACTTGGGAGTCCAGCTCCAGACAGTCAAGACAGACCGTCCCCTCCAAGGCTTTAGACAACATAATAGTCTTAACATGAGTTAGATGCTCGGTCTAACCCCATAGACTACAGACCATAGTTTAGACTGCTAACTTTAGAACATTGTCTTCTCGCATACAAAAGTCCATTGCATGCAATGTTCCAACAGTTTTAACACAAGCAGTCAGTGAGCCATATTTGCTTACATTTACTTTAACATGTAAATAAGATAAGGACAGATAGCAATGTAATGAATAACCTCTAAGTATAATTTTATTATCCAGTTCAAAATGAATACATCAAAATGTCTCTAATACTTAGGGCATTTCCGAACACATAAATCATACTTAAAATCATATAACATATCAGGTACTAACATATACCATATTAACATATCACATAACAAATCATCATATAACATATCAGTGTTTACAAACCTTTACATAACATGTGCATCACAGAAACATCATGTACTGAGTGCATCTTACTGTCTCTAACAGCATGATGAACTATAACTAACGCATGATCCGGTTACGTTCATTTATGCTTTAATATTTTCCTTTCTTTTTTTGTCTATTTAGGGCCCGTGTGTCAGTACTGTATGTGCACAAACCATCGGTAACGCTCGTGGTTAAAAGCTGGAGAGCCATGAACAGATGCTCAACTTTTTGCTTTAACTTATTTTAATGCCCTTTCAACTAAAAGAGTCGGTATGACACGCCTATATATTTCCATCTTGTTTATCTTTTCTAGCCACATGCTTTTCTAAACTGTCCCTAATCCTACGTGGTAGGGACAATGGCATCTAACTTGCTCTTTCATCAATCTACTTGATTGTGAAATGATATACTCTTAAATATGCGGTGGGACATCGTGTGCATGGCATACTTATTTTTAACATACTGAAAAACATCATTTAACACCATTTTATTTATGTTGTAGGTGGAGTTGTACTTACCTAAATTTGTCAACAAAATGCGTACTCGCACCTTTAACGATTTACAGGTGACTACCTGTCATCAATAACATTCCTTATTAGCATCTCCATAGAGTCACTACTACTGTGAGTGACTATTACTCGTGTTTCTATGTGGTACTGAGGCCCATCGGTACCCTATTGGCCTGCTATGGGGATTTGGTGTCTAACTCGTATCATGTTTGATCAATCGTCTACTTGACAGATTAATCATCGTTCCTCACAATGTTGTTCGAAACGCGATCCTTGACTGGTTTACCGATCAATCAACTGACCGGTTACCTCACAAGTTGGTAACTAAGCAGTCTACCAGGTTACTATGCGTAAACAGGTGTAATAACCGACCGGGTTACTTTACTTGTTGGGGTGTGGTAGCCTATCGGGCTACTATTCTTTGTTTGGTGTAATTGCCCACCGGGCCACTATGGCTCGCTTGGGTAATAGCCTATCGGGCTACTATGGCTTGTTTGGTGTGGTAGCCTATCGGGCTACACACACCGTTTCTCTTTGAAAAAGTGTAGACTGACTTAAAAGTTCTTGGGAAAAATTCTTTATTTTTGGAACCGTCCCCTTATCACCCAGTTGGAAGGTAGGGGACGTTTTTATAAAAATCATGTTTGTATTTTTAAAGTGTTAAAACACATTTTATTTTGAAGAGTATAAATTACATTTTTAAAGGTGGTTTTTGAACCATTTTTGAAAATCATTTTGTAACTTGATTGAAATGACTTTGTTTGTAATTTTGGCAAACATGAAAGTTTTCGTCCTCGACAAGATGAACAAATCTCGTGTTCACCTTGGACCCTAAATCTAACTCTAACAGCCCCTAATTCCATTAAACCTGTGGGCTTGTGCCTAGTTTTTTGAAAAATTCCCAGTTTTACGTCTCTGTAAAAGCAGCTCTATTTGAGGCCTGAAACGGCCAAATTTTTAAAACGCGCATGGGTTATCTCAAAGGTTCGACGAGATCTACAACTTTCTATTGAGCCTAAAGTCTGGTTTGGACTCTAAAGGGTCCGTTTTCACTAAAACCTGCACCTATTTCTGGGCTCGGATTTTGTTCCTAGTTTATTTCCAATTTCGGACACCAAGTGAAAAACACTCTAAAAACCTATTTAGGTTCGTTTTTGACCGAGGCCTATTTGACACAAAAATGACCGTCTTAAAATTTTCTTAAAACATTATGTTTTATCAAATCCCAAATTTAGACCTAAGTGGGTCAAAAGCCAAAATCCGTGGCCTTTCCTAGGGACAGATTTATATCCAGCCACATTCCTACTTGTTCGTAACATCACACATACCATAGCCATTCGTAAAAATTTGTAAACACAACCACAACCATATAAACTTAAAATGGAAACTTAAGGGCTCAAAATAAATTATACAAACCATTTGCATAAACAAATACACATAAATGGCCTTGATCAAAACTTAAAACCAACTAACACAAAATAGGGTTTTCGGTTTACATTAGTGCCTTGAACCAAGCATGGTTTCAACTAGGGCTTGAGGAGCCAAAAATGGTCATGGGAATCCAAGAGAGTGGGGTCTAGTTTTGCTAGAAACAATATCAAAAATTTCTCTTAAAAACCAAATCAAAACAAAAACTAAAAACTACAAGGATCAGTTTTGAAGACTTACCCTTAGTGCCTTAGAATGACTTGGATTTGACTTCTCCTAACACAAGCTTGTGAGGTTTAATTTTTGGTAGGCTTTTGTGTGTGATTTGATCTTGAAAATATAGGGGTTTTCGAGCTTAGAAAGGTTTGGCTGTAGCTAGAAGAAAAGGGAGAATGAAATGTGTTTTGGGAGCCAAAAGAAAGGAAAGCAATTCACTTGTGTGAAGGGTGCCTTTTATAGGTAAAATTGATCAAGCTTACTTAGAATTAATCCTAATTAATTGTCCACCAAATTAGGCAAATCATGGGACAAATTACTGCCCATTTTCAGACCAAAGTGGGCATGGGCTACTCATGGAAGGAAGAGAAGAATAAACAAAGATTGTTGACCAAGCTTTTAAAACCTCTTGAATTTTTTATTCAAAAGTTGTAATAGCTAGAGTAATTTTTTAATCTCACTTTTGGGCTATGGAAACAGCCATTTTTAGCTGCCTTTTGTAGCTAGGGGCAAGGTTTCTAAGGGCCAATTTTATCTGTGTTGGCTTCTTATTGTAGTCTAATTTTATATTGCGGTGTTCGGTCCTTTCTCGGTAGTGTTCCAATTTTCACCCAAAAATTAGATTTTTGAATCTGATTTTTGTACTACAAATTCCTAGTTGTTTTATGCTATGTAAGAGCCCGTTATCAGTCTAACTTACTATTTATGCCCTATACTGCGGATGTGTTTACATTGTACTGTCCTTTTACACGCAAACTGAGACATTCTCGGGTAAAATTTCAGACACAGTCTTTCTTGACTAATTTGGATGTGCTGATTCCATTTTTATTAGTTTTACGTCCATCGAAGGTCGTCTGGACCAATTTTTCAGGATCTGCATAATCTCATCTTGAAAAACGTGTCAGGTGTCCGATTGAGTAATTTGGACGTTCTGAGTCCAAATATATCAGTTTCAGAGCAAGTAAAGGTCATTTTGACCCTCATGCTGATACTACGTATCTCTTAAACTAAAATTCTTGTTTTATGCTCAATCAACCGGATTAAGCCTACTAACCATTCATATATCAGTTTTAGATCAATTTAAGGCCGTCTTAGCCAATAACTTGACATTGCGATACTTACTATCCACTATTCACTGTCTATCACTTAACTGACCAGTTTGAGTGCTCTGACTCTGATTTTGTTAGTCTCTAGGTGAGAGGAGGTCATCCAGAGCATTTTCTCGATACCGTACCCTTGCTAGGGTTTTCTCTCGCTATCGTGCTCAGATGTTCGGTTCGAGCATTTTGGTGGTCTATTCACCAGTCTTGTGTCAAGAAATGGTCATCCGGACCAGTTTCCTGACACTACGTGTCTCACACATACATACACATAATAGGGTAGACCGAGTTCACTGTCGATCACCGCTTTCATTGCATAAATAGTACTTAAACAGTACTGTATCTATTTAATCTATTCAATTGGAAGATATACTGTATTTTTCCAACTTAATTACTCATTACATAGTAATTAGGTTTCATGCATTTTGAGGGTCTCTGTAATGGCTTTTTACTCATTACACGGCCTCTAACATGGGCGTGCATAAGGCAAAATGGGTGTGCATACATCGGACACGGGTGTGTACCAGTTGAAATTCTTCAACACGGCCCTGTTTCGAAACACGGCTCTGTTTCGAAACACGACTCTTTACACATTCATTTGCCCAGGTGGTACATGGCCTCTTACACAGCCATGTTCTTGACCGTGTCTCTGTATACGGCCATGTTTAGTTGCACGGCTTCTCACATGTTCACAACTTGAGTGGTACACGGCCGTGTACTTGACCATGTTCTACTACATGGCCATGTATACTCACACGGCTACATACACGTACACAGTCTGATTGGTACACAGGACCGTGTACTTTAAAAATTGCACTAAAATGCATCAAATTATCCCTCAATCTCTCATTAAATGAAAATCAAGTTACAGGAATGGGACGGTCCTTACAATCTACTCCCTTTACAAAATTTTCTTCCTTGAAAATTAGAATAAGTCCGGGAAGTCTCTTTTCATATCCTCTTTCCCACGTGGCTTCTTCTATATTGTGGTTTCACCACAATACTTTTACCAGCGGAATAACCTCATTCATGAGGACCTTATTTTCCCTAGCTAAAATCTGCATGGGTTTCTCCTCATACGTCAGGTCGGCGTGGACTTTAACGGGTTCCTGACTCAGAATGTGGGAACTATTCGGCACGTACTTCTTTAGCATAGAGACGTGGAAAACATAATGTACGGAAGCTAGATCAGGAGGAAGCACTAGTTGGTAGGCTACCTTCCCGACTTTCTTGATAATCTCGAAGGGTCCTATGTACCTAGGACTCAGCTTCCTTTTCTTCCCAAAGCGCACCACCCCTTTCATGGGTGCCACATTGAGGAAAACTGAATCTCCTTCTTGAAATTCGAGAGGCCTTCGTCATTTATCCACGTAACTCTTCTGGCGGGTATGTGCTGTATCCAGCCTCTCTCTTATAAGCTTCACGTCTGCCATGGTATCCTTGATGAAGTCAGTGCTGGTGAGCTATTTTTCTCCAGTTTCATGCCAGTGAACCGGAGATCGGCATCTTCTTCCGTAGAGTGCCTCATACGGAGCCATCCCAATTGAGGAATGATAGCTATTATTGTACGAGAACTCTATCAAAGGCAGCTTCTGATCCCAATTCCCCTTAAAGTCTAAGACACATGCTCCCAACATATCTTCTAAAGTTAGAATAGCTCTCTCGGACTTGCCGTCAGTTTGAGGATGGAAGGCGGTGCTGAACTTCAGTTTAGTTCCCATTACAGCTTGAACGCTCTGCCAAAACCTTGAAGTGAAGCGTCCATCGCGATCCGAGATGATCGATTTGGGTACTCCGTGCAGTCTTACTATTTGAGTGACGTACATTTCTACTAACCTATCTACCGAGTAGCTCCACTTCATGGCTAAAAATTGAGTTGATTTCATTAGTCGGTCCACAATTACCCAGATGGCAACGTTCCCGCTTGAGGTCCTAGGTAATCTGACCACGAAGTCTATGGTAATTTGCTCCCATTTCTACTCTGGTAGCTCAATCCTCTGTAGTTCTCCTCCCAGTCACTAATGTTCTACTTTAATTTTTTGGCATGTAAGGCACTTTGCTACAAATTTGGCGACATCATTCTTCATGTTTGGCCACCAAAAACTTCCCTTTAAGCCCTGGTACATCTTATTCACTCCTGGATGTACCACGTATGGTGTGTCATGAGTTTCTGATAGGATCCACTTCTTGAGTTCCTCATCCTTTGGAACACATACTCTATCTTTGTAGTAGAGTGTGCCATCCTTGGAGACTCTAAACTCTGAATTTTGGTCCTCCACTTCCTCCTTTTTGAGCTTGTCTAGGGATGAATCGAGGTCTTCACCGGCTTTAATTTCTGCTAGGAACGTCGACTGGAGGGTCATTTCAGACAACCTCTCTGTTAACATCTCAATCTCGCTGCTCCGTAGCTCATCTTGTAGTGCTTCTGGCAAGGCATGGATAGCCATAAGCGACGAGGTATGCTTTCTACTCAGCTCGTTGGCCACCTTATTGGCTTTCCCTGGATGGTAAAGGATTTCACTGTCATAATCCTTAACCAGTTCCAGCCATCTTTGTTGCCTCATATTAAGCTTCTTTTGAGTGAAAATGTATTTGAGGCTCTGCTGGTCCATGTAGATCTCACATTTAACTCCATAAAGGTAATGCCTCCATATTTTGAGCACAAAGACAACCACTGAAAGCTCCAAATCATACGTTGGGTAGTTCTTCTCGTGGTTCTTGAGTTACCGTGAAGTGTACGCGACTACTCTAACACCTTGCATTAATACAGCTCCTCATGCTCCTCCTTTGTCTTAGAATATACGAGCATGTCATCGATAAACATAATGACAAATTTGTCTAAGAACTCCTTGAATACTCAGTTCATCAGGTCCGTGAAAGCTACAAGTGCATTTATCAGCTCGAACGACATAACAAGGAACTCGTACTGCCCATATCTTGTTTGGAATGCTGTCTTGGGTATGTCTGCATCCCTGATTCGCAATTAGTGGTACCTGGAACGTAGGTCGAACAAATCGTTGATCCGCAGCAATGAATACTTGTTCTTGATCATGATCTTATTCAGCTCTCTGTAGTTGATACACATCCTTAACATTTCGTCCTTTTTTTTAATGAATAATACAGGTGCTCCCTAGGGTGAGCAGCTCTATCGGATGAAGCCTTTCTCCATTAGATCCTTTAGCTGAGTCTGTAGCTCCTTTAATTCTGCTGGGGCCATTATGTAGGCAGCCTTGGATATGGGTGCCGATCCTAGTAATATTTTGATTTCGAACGATATCTCCCACTCCAGCAGAAGTCTTGGGAGATCTTCGGGGAATACTTTCGTGAACTCCTTTACTATTGGTACATTGTTTGGTCTGGTTTTTGCTTCCTGGGTCGTATCCATGATGTGTGCGAGAAAACCGGTGCATCCACTGGATAGTAGCTGGTGAGCCTTCATTACCAATATCATCATCTTTTGCTACTTCAATGATAAGCCCTTGTAGACAAATTTTTTGTGTCCTCTCGGGTCAAAGGTCACCTCCCATCTCTGATAGTCTATAACGGCATGGTACTTGGCAAGGAAATCCATTCCTATAATCACATCATAGTCGTACATCTAGATGACGATTAGGTCCACACTCAGCTCATGCCCACCGATAACTATTGGCACATGGCGTACCCAATAGCTAGACAACAAAACTTCCTAAGAGGGAAGGGCAGTTCAAAAAGTCTGATTCATCTTATCTAGGTTCCTGCCTAACCTTCTAGCAAATTCGGATGATGCAAAAGAGTGTGTAGCTCCAAAATCAAATAAAACCAGTGCAGTGGAGTTGGCGACAGAAAGCTAACTTGTCACCATAGCTAAGGTTCCAGCCTCTGCATCCTTACGAGTGAAGGCGTAAATCCTTCCCTATGACTCTGGAGCTTCTAATCTGCCTTGGTTGATTGACGGGCCTTCAATTCTTCCTTAGGTGGCATGCAGCTGACTGCTAGTGTGGCAGGCTTGGCCCTACTGATTTTACGGGTTGAAGTGGTAGTGCTTGGCAAAGTGGCCTTCCTTGCCACATATGTAATAGCCGTTGGTGCCCTAACGGCATTCTCCCAGATGGTTCTTTCCACATTTAGGGCAAGGTAGGTATTGATTGCCATTTCCCCCACAGTTGTGCTTCTTTTGGGGGAAATTCCTTTGCTGCCCCTGATTGCTTTGGTTCCCTCTTCTTTTGTTGTTGTGGTTGGACTGTCGGTGGTGTTGGCTGACCCCTGTGTTCTGCCCTTTATGTTGTGAGTCATGGTTCAGCCTTCCCTTGATCTGCTTCGATTGGTTCTTCTCTTTTCTCTTTGCCTTAAAGATTTACGCCATCCACTATTTGTCTTGGGCTAGCCAGTATTCTGCCCGGATGGCTCTGCTAACACACTCAGTTATGGTCATTGGTCCATGACTCCCACTACATACCTAGACGGTAATATCCATCCGGAACATTTTTAGCATTCTCCTAACCCTTTCCTTCTTTATTGGCACTAAGTCGGGGCAAAGTCATGCCAGTTGTTCGAACTTACTTACGGCCTCCATGATCGTCATGCTACCCTGGCGCAGACTGTTGAATTCGTCTTACTGTACTGCTAGGGCTTCATTATTGAAATACATTTCTCTGAACTTTATGATAAATTTTGCCCAGTTTATTGTGTTAACATCCCTCCTAAAAGCTACGGTATTCTACCACTGGCATGCTCCTTTGCGTAGGGCGAGGGTTACACATAGTATTTTCTCTCTTTCAGTTAATGCCACAAGGTTAAGTATGACCTGGACGTCACTCAACCAGTCATCTGCTTCAATGGGGTTTGTAGTCCCCTTGAATTCAAGCACCTTTGTGCGCCTAAACCGCTCATACAAGTCACCCTCTCTATAGGCTGGCACAAGGATATGGGTTGCTGCGGAAGTAGCCACAGCCGATGGTGTTGGCATTGCTTGGATTGGTGGGGCCGCTTGTTCCCTAGGGCTGTCGGGGGCTATTATTGCCACTGGGACTGGCACCTCTTCTAGTTGTGGTGTCTGGGATTGTCGGTTCAGTTGCTCCTGGAGTTGGTTAAGCTCTCGTTGTTGGTTTAACATCATTTCCTGCATGGCTGCCATTAGTTCGTCGTCTCGGGTGACTTGAGTGGACTGTGATCTTGTTCTTGCCATTGTTACCTATGCAACCCTATCATATAACGGGAAAAGAGAACATAAGTTTCTCAAATTCTGTACTTGGGACTCGTATTACTTATCATTTTCCTTCTTACTAAACAATCCTCGATAAAAACATATCTACTCATTTTATATCTTTCTCTTTCCTCTTGTGATGCCTCATTATAATTACCGCATCACATTAAGACATCACATGAGTGCCAGGAACTGTCCTGCACTCCATATTATACTTCGATCATACTTATGGAAATAATCATATTTAGGCCCTCAGGGCAAAATGATACTGCTTTTTCATAAAACATCTCACAAAATATATATATTCGAAAATATACGTACATGCTTTTAGCTGGTGGGAGTGACATACACTTCCCAATATATAATCCCAAAAGTATAATTACTATGTTAGATGGGGGGGGCTATTGTTCCCCTCTACATTTACAAAACAAAGTTCCCGTGAGAAGGGTTGCTACTACTCAGAAGATATCATAGACTCGGCGTTCGACATTGCCTCATCCTCATTGTCGCTAAGAGGGAATTCCTTGGGATCTTCATCTTCGTCTCCCCAAGAAAAATTGACTTCATTATCACTAGCGATGATGACTTAGGGCTCATACATTTCTACCCCTTCATCATCATTGATGTGGTCAGGGATCTCCTCCTCCTCATCGTTAGGTTGAGCATCAGGGATAGCCTCGTCATTGTTTTCCTCCACATGGTGCTCAGGACTGAGGGGCTGGCTCGGGGTCCTCCATCAGGTCTCCATTGTCTTCAGGTACTGCTAGCTACAGTTCAGCCACAAATCCTTCATCAGCCGGTTGAGATGTTGCGTTTGCCAGGTCAGGGTTGAGTGCCACTCGCTCGGCGTCTACTATGTCTCGGACTAGGCACCTCAGGTTCTCATGTGGCGGAGGGTAGTGGATGAGGTCCCTCATGTACCATGGAATTCCTCTCCAAAGCAAGTCGGTTACCTCTATAAATGGCTTGTCTAAGGGACTGCTTGGCAACATGGCATCCAAAAATCACTGACAGTAGTGTACCATGGTCTTTCCCTCGTAAATGTCCCAAATGTCAGAGAGGACCTGATATCTCCCCTCATACATATCATCCCAGATGTCTGCATCCTTAGCTGGGCCGTCAGAGTTGCAAAGATCTTAGCAGAACTCAGCCCACTGCATCGCTGGATCCTTGATCCTGCGTTGATCGTTCCACCATGTCATTATTGGTCCTCGCAATTGGCTACTGACCATTACCACCTGTAGACGAGGTGGAATATGACACGCTTCAAAGATTGTCTCCATATGATGAATCCAATAAGGGAGTTCGTATGGATTGCTACTATCGTATGTGTGTGGTCACATGGCAGTGAAGGCTATACTTGCTTCTCGGTCCTCTTGCACTTGCTGATGGTCTCGTGGTGTAGTCATAATCTCCTATTATAATTTAATCGTCAACTTATGTACTAAATTTTGAAAAACAAAAGCTAACTTACTTGGATAGATAAGGCAGGCGTTCGACGATGTGAGGTAGGGTGGCAGGAAACCGCTCTGATACCAACTATGATGCCCCGTGCACTCAGTGGCCTGGATCATCACTAAAAACTTGCTTACTTGCTTTCTTTTCTTATGCTTTCTTGCTCTTAATACTTTACTAGATATCATAAATTTAGGGATTTTTTTTAACATGTATGTATTTACTGTGTATGTACATATACCGATTACTATTCAAAATACTATTTAATGATTACTATTCAAAAATATAGTTTATGATTACTATTCAAAAGTGTGATTTACGATTACTATTCAAAAATACTATTTAACGGTTACCATTCAAAATTATTGTTTAGTGATTATTATTCACAAGTATTATTTGATAATTACTATTCAAAATACTATTTAACCATTACTATTCAAAATGCTGATACTCAAATTTACGAAAGATAAACTGGCGGTGTCTCCATACCCTTGCCCTCACATCCGCCTCCGTCACCACCATCGCCCATTGGGGTTTAAGCTGTAGGATGCTTACCTACAGCATGAACACACTACGTGAGCTTTACACCCAGTAAGTACAATATGTTTACCACAAAACATGTTTAAACATAAATCATACTTAAAATCATATAACGTATCAGGTACCAACATATACCGTATTAGCATATCACATAACAAATCATCATATATGTGGCGGCCCGCCCTTCGTAGAGATCATACAATGCTATTATAGTTAAGCTTCATAGCTAACTGCGATAGATTGTACTCTCATGGGTCGCTGGCTAATCAATCTCTCTTTAAAACATGGTATTTTTAGGGGAAATTGTTTTTTTTAAACATAACATAAAACTTTATCCACTAATCACTTTGTGTGCAAGCACAAAGTAATTTACATAATACAGTACTTTCACAAAATACTTATTATTACAAAAGAACTGTTTTCTTTCTCTCTCTTTTGACGCTTAGCGAAAAACTCTAGCAGGACCATATCCCTTGGCTTCCTACCCCATTTGACACTTGCTATCCCGTCCGCCATCCAGCCATACTAAACTAGTGAGTTGGTTGCTTACTTGCAACATGAGCAAAATGATGAGCTACAGGCTTAGTAAGTTCAAACATGCAAGAAATAAAATTTCTATGAATGATACTATTTATCATAAGTAGTAACTTTGACTACTATTCATCATAAATAGTAACTTTGACCATAACATAATATATCAGCAGTACATCTACCTCAATGTTAGTACTCTCACGAAACTGTCTTATGCTCAATTATGGCACAATTTTAGTTTTAGGTAATTATCTTTATTTATATTCTGGTTTGGAACTCATATTGGCCATACCATTTTAGTGCATATGACTGGGAGCGGTACATTAGTGCTGACCTCCATAGCATCAACTTCATCATCATAGCCCCAAATGCAAAGTATACCTCCCACGTACGAAAGGCTGGTACGCCAAAAGTGGTTTCATTACCAAATTTTTTAAAGTTCTAACCCGGTGACTTCATATTGCCCGTGGTTAGGAATGGTTCACATTTTAATTTCATGTGAGTGAGTTTCATTAACCTCACTCTGGTACCCGAAGCACAATTTATTATGTGTCCCTTTTGCCAATAGTGCCCGTAACACATATGTACCTAACTTATAGTTAGTACATCAAAGTTAGCAATAATAATGCTACATGTTGCAGACAAATAAATTTCTGAACTTACCATACGTCTGCTAGTGTCTGCTTCTTGGGATCCTCCAACGTCCCTTTTTCCTGGCTGGTTTTGAGACCCTACAGACAAAAACCTTGTCTGTTAATTTCATTTTCATTTGTAGCTTTTATTTTAAATAAAAAGCTCAAATTTGGTCTTAAAACCTTTAATTAAGCCTTATGACAGCTTTTTAAGCTTTATTAACCATTTTCACATTTTTCCCCTAACTTTTGTAAAATTACGATTTTACCCCTAAATTTTGATAAAATTACAATTATACCCTTGATGGGATTTTCTCGACTTAATAATTCACTTTTGACGCTCAGGAACCTTATTCTACCATTCTGGGGTCTTTAGGGCAATTTTTCCACTTTTGGAAAAATTTTGATCAAAATGACCATTTTGCCCCTGTCGGGTCATTTTATCGCAAATTCTCATTTTAGATTCTTAGACTTAATTTTCTAGATCCAAAAATTCTCAAATCATCTTTTACAATTTTACTGGACCTTTTCCGGATAATTTTCTTTCATTATCCCAAATTTTCACTTCCCGGCCCTCGGAAAGTACTCGACCAGAGTCCTATTTTATGCAAAAGTTTCCCAAACTTTTACATAAAAATTTGCACCATTACCAATTTATAAATCAACCACAATGTACAAAAATTTTTTTCACTTTCCCCCCTTAATTAAGCCACGGTTTTGAACTTACCAAACCTAGCAAAATTTTTCTTCATTTTCACCACATTATGCTTGGTTTTTACACTTAAACCATAACATAATTTTATTTCAAAATAGCCGTTAATTAACAAAATTCTTCACAAAAACCCTAAACCAATAACCAGTTTTCAAAACTTCTAAAACATATTTTCACACAACATAACAACATGTTCAATCAATTTTCATCACCAATAACAGCCTTTGAACCCACGGATTTCATGGGGAAAAACATGCCAAACTTAAATTTTTTTCATGCAAATCCAATACATGAATTACCATATCAACATATCACAAAACCAATCACTTAAATTCAACAAATCAACAACAATTTTTCATCATCTTCTTCCCAAAACACCCACGGATTTTATGACCAAAATTGGGAAAAAAAATTTCAAATTTCAAAGCTCACCTTGTTTACTTAGATGCTAGCTACTTAAATTTGATTTGTTGCTTCCAAAAACTTGAAGAAATCCTTTGATTCACTAAGGAGGTTCACGTTTTCCCTTGGAACAAAACTTAGAAAATTTTTGCTTGGTTTTCTTTTGGTTGTGTTTTGCTACGGTTTTTGCTCCCAAAAATGGCCGAATCTTTTATGTTAAGGAAGCCAATTACTTTGGAAAATTTTGGCATTCACCCTTAACAACCAATAAGAAATTGACATCTTTCATGGCATTTCTTTCCACCATTTTTCAAAAATAAAAAAGATGGCATTTTGGCCTAATCTTGACCATTAGATCAAAAGTGCATTAAATCCTAGCCATCCACCTTACCTACCACCCTAATTAACTATTTATTATTTACTTTAATGACATCATTAATGATGAGTCATTATCTTACTTTTTTGACCTTACTATTCACGTCACTTTTTGACCAAAATTTGACCCGAGCAAAATTTTCCCAAAATCGCCCCAGCGGGTTCCTGAGGTCCCCGGTACAGTCGGATCAATTTATTCTGCTTCCGTTTGATCAAAATCAATTCTAGAAGTTTTTTTTGTCTTTTAGTGCACCATAGGCACCGGTTAGGGTTTCCAATGTCGTTTTGACGCCGTTTCACCCGTTTTGATTTGGTAAAATTTCTCAACATCGAATTATTATCCGTCAGCATTGTCAGAATATTTTATTATATTCTAAACAATATAAATTCATTTATTTTACTCTTTAAACAGTACAAGTTGTCACACATATACAATTGTACATTTTTTCTTCCGAGAATGCCAGAAATTCCCGGTTATCACATTCACCCCTCCTTATAAAATTTTCATCCTCGAAAATTAGAACAAGTGGAGGTATAAACTCCTCATCTCCATTTCTCATTCCCACATAGCTTCTTCAATGTTATGATTTTTCCACAAAATCTTCACTAGTGGGATTGCCTTATTCCTCAGTACTTTCTCTTCACGAGCTAGTACCCGAATAGGTTGTTCTTCATATGTCAAATCCTCGTGGATTTGAATAGGTTTATGCTTTAACACATGGGACGGATCTGGTACATACTTTCTTAGCATGGATACATGAAATACATTATGCACTGCCGACAATTCAGGAGGTAACTCTAATTTGTAAGTGACCTTTCCAATGCGTTCGATAATTTCATGAGGTCCGATATATCTTGGACTCAGTTTTCCCTTCTTACAGAAACGTATAATCCCCTTCATAGGTGATACCTTAAGACACACGAAGTCTCCTTCATTAAACTCCAAGGGTCTTTGCCTCTTATCTGCATAACTCTTTTGTCGACTTTGTGCAATTTTCATTTGACGCTGAATTCTTGCAATGGCATCGAAAGTTTCTCGTATAAAATCCATCTTATGTAGCTATTTCTCTCGTAGGTCATACCAATGTATCGGCAATCTTCATTTCCATCCATAAAGAGCCTCATAAGGTGCCATTCCTATGGAAGCTTGGTAACTATTATTGTACGAGAATTCAATCAATGGTAACTTCTCGTTCCAGATTCCTACAAAATCCATTACATAAGCTCGAAGCATGTCCTCTAATGTCAGAATGGTTTGCTCTGACTATCCATCTGTTTGCAGATGAAATGCCGTACTGAGTCTTAATTCAGTACCCATGGCTTCTTGCACACACTTTCAAAAATTTGAAATGAATCATGCATCTCGATTTGATACAATAGATTTTGGTACTCCATGTAATTTGATGACACAAGCTATATACAACTGAGCCAATTTTTCCAACAAAAAAGTCATCTTGACAACTATAAACCGTGCCATCTTAGTCAATCTATCCACAGTAACCTAGATGGCATCATAACCCTCTCGGGTTTTTGGTAGTCCTACTACAAAATCCATCGTGATATGTTCCCATTTCCATTCGGGAATCTCCAAAGGTTCCAATCTTTATGCTAGATGTTTATGTTCGGCTTTGATTTTCTGATAGGTCATGCATCTGCTCACAAATTTTGCTATATCATTCTTCATCCTTTTTCACTAGAACTGTAAATTCAGGTCCTGATACATCTTACTAGCTCTGGGATGAACCAAATATGGTGTCTCATGAGCTTCTGACATGATCTGCCTTCTAAGTTTCTCATTAACCGGAGCATTAATTCTTCCTTGATAAAGGATCATTCCATCTTTGAAAATTCCTTCTTGAGAATTTGTCATTCTTGAATCTCGTCTTTAAGCCTTCTTGATATCCTTAAACAATGATGATTCCACTTAGAGTGTAGCCAATCTTCTGGATATCAGCTCTAATTTCAAAGAATTTATCTCTTGCTGCAATGGTTTCGAAAGCCTTTCTATCGGTAGCTAGTGTGATATGGTAGACTTTCTACTTAAAGCATCTACTGCACAGTTGACCTTCCCTAGATGATATAGGATTTCACAATCATAATCCTTTACTAGTTCCAACCATCTTCTTTATCGCATATTGAGCTTTTTTTGTGTGAAGAAATACTTCAGGCTTTAGCGATCAGTAAAAATCTGACACTGGGCACCATAGAGATAGTGTCGCCAAAATTTTAAGTGCAAACACTACTGCAGCAGGTTCAAGATCATGTGTGGGGTAATTTTTTTCATGGTCCTTTAATTGACGCGAAGCATAGGAAATCACCTTGCCACCTTGCATCAGAACTGCTCTCAATCCTATTTTAGATGCATCACTATAGATCACAAACTTCTCTCCTTCAGTAGGAAGCGTAAGGATCGGTGCGCTTGTCAGCTGTCTCTTCAACTCCTTGAAACTTCTTTCGCATTCCATAGTCCACTCATACTTTCTTTCCTTGCATGTAAGAGTGGTAAGAGGTGCAGCGAAACACGTAAATCCCTCTACAAATCTCCGATAATAGCCAGCTAACCCTAAGAAACTGCGTATTTTTGTCATGCTCTTGGGTGCAGGCCATTGGTTAATTGCCTCTACCTTCATTGGATCTACAGCAATTCCTTCCTTGGATATAACATGTCTGAGAAAATGTACTCTATCCAGCCAAAACTCACATTTTGAGAATTTGGCATATAGTTGATGCTTCCTTATCATATGCAAAACGATCCTCAGATGCTCCTTGTGCTCCTCATGAGTCTTTGAGTATATAAGAATGTCATCAATGAATACAATGACAAACCTATCCAAATACTCCTTAGAGATTCTGTTCATCAAGTCCATGAACGCTACTGGCGCATTTGTTAATCTGAATGGTATCACAAGGAACTCATAATGACCATAATGAGTCCTAAATGCCGTTTTAGGAATATCACTTTCTTTAATTCTTAGCTAGTGATATCCTGATCGTAAGTCGATATTGGAAAATACCGCTGTACCTTTTAACTGGTCGAATAAGTCATCAATTCTAGGTAACGGATACCTATTTTTTATCATAACCTTACTCAACTCTCGGTAATTAATGCATAAGCAGAATGTTCTATCCTTATTCTTGACGAACAACATAGGTGCAGCCCACGGGGAATAACTCGGTCTGATGAATCCTTTGTCCAAAAGCTCCTTCAATTGTTCCTGTAGCTCCTTTAACTCCACTGGAGCCATACAGTATGATACTTTGGAAATAGGTGCCGTTCCAGGCATCAACTCAATTTCGAACAAGATTTCCTACTCTGGAGATATCCCTGGTAACTCTTCCGGAAATACGTCAAGAAATTCATTAATAACAGGAGCATCTTCAAGTTGAAGCTTCTGTTCCTCTATAGTATCAATCACATATGCCAGATATCCCATACAACCACTGGCCATCAGCTTACTTGCTTTCAGTGAACTGATCATCATCTTCTTGGGTTTTTGAGAAGCATCTACGTACTCGAAACTCTCTTCTTCCTCGGGTTAGAATATTATATTTTGATTTCGACAGTCGATCGTAACTTGATATTTCCCTAGGAAATCCATGCCTAGAATCACATCGTAATCCACGATCTTCATTACAATCAACTCTACATATAGTTCGCTATTTTCCACATATACAAGTACATGAGGTAGCCAGTATTTGGACAATAATACTTCTCCAGAGGGTAAAGCTGTCTTAAATATTTTTCCCACATTATCCTTAGGATGTCCTATCTAATTAGGAAATTCATAGGAAACAAAAGAATGCGTAGCACCAGAATCGAATAGTATAGAGGCTACATGACTAGCGACAGGAAGCTTACCTGTCACTACATTTGATGTTCCTGCCTCAGCATCTTCCTTGGTGTAGGCCATTACACGAGCATCAGCACGTGGCGTACGTTTCTAGCATTACGGCATTACTGGAGACTCTTCAATCCTGGGCTAAAGAGAATGAGCTTATGGGCGTGTCTGGTGCGGTTGGGAAGTGCCTTGTACACCCTGTCTATTGCTTGGATAGTTCCTGGCATAATGATCTTCCTTTCCACATTCATAACAAATAAGTGGCCCAAATCTACATTGCCCAGAATGTCCCTTCCCGCATGTAGGACAATTTGGTACATTAGATCCCGCCAGCTGTTCTTCATTGCTGATTTTGATTATTTGACTGGCGATTTCCAGTAAAATTGCATTTCCTCTTGTTTTGCTGGGATTCTTGATTATTTCCGTGGCCTGATTTAGCATTCTGATTAGGCTTGCTAGATTGACGAACTTGTGTAGACTTACCCAATGCCCTCTCCTTTTTCTTGGTTTCCCAATTCTTCTCTATTTCCTCCTTCTGTCGGGCTACATGAAACTCAGCCCTCATGGCACGACTAACATAATTTGCCATGGAAATAGGCGGTATCGATCCACTATCTACCAATGCCGCAATTTATGGCCGGAACATCCCGATCATCTTTTGTATTTTCTCCCTCTTAGTAGGGACTACATAGGGACATAAGTGGGATAACTGATTGAACTTTCGGTAAACTTCACTCACCGACATATTTCCTTGTTTCAATTCTGAAAACTCTTTCTGCTGTAGTCTCATAGATGCAGGATCATAGTATTTCTGGTTAAATTCTTCCAGAAATTCTACCCAACTCATGGTAGACACATTCCTTCTCAGTTGCATAGTGTCCCACCAAAAACGAGCATCTTTCCTCAACACAAAAGATGCATATAAGACTTTCTCCTGGCCAGTTAGATTCATGAATTCCATGATCACTTGTAATGATGACAACCGGTCTTCAACCTCTAGAGGACTTGTAGAACCTTCAAATTCTGGAGGTCTCATACACCTGAATCTTTCATAGAGGGGTTCTAGATTTACTACTAGTGGTGGTTCAGGAACCCTCTCATGTACAGCAGCTGGAGGGATTGCCAGATCTACCTCAGCTTCCTGTTCTACTTGGGTCCCTTCAGAACCTTGCCTCTGTTCTAAATTCTCTACTCGTTGTCTTAGCTCAGCATTTTCTTGCATCTGAGCTTCCAATAAAGCTTGTAACTACTCTACTCTTTCCATGAGATTAGGATGTCATCCTCGTCACTCTTGTTGATTTCGCATATCCACCATCTTGCCTAATATCCTATTATGGCACAAAAATCCATCGTTAGATTTTTCATGACCACCTTCGTAAAATCATACAAATTTACGAAATTCAAGGTAATGCAAAGCCACGCCATCGTAACATATCATCGTATAACAAATAATCATTTTGATATTTCATTCGTAGCAAAGCTTTTATATGTCATACATAACTGTCACCAGTCATATATACACGGGCCATCATATACATCTTGGCCACAAGTCTATACAAGATAGCTTACATCAAAAAGCTACATATATACATGTGTACAATTTTCATATCACACATCTCCCTGATCTGGGAGTAGAGGAAACTCTTCAGGATCCTCTTCTTCATCTTTAGAGCCACCACCATTCCCAGGCGATGCTCCCTGGCCAGCGTTAACCTCATTTCATGGTCTAGAAGGACCAACCTCATGGTCATCCATCACTTGCATTGGTCCAAAGATACGTGCCAACATCACATCTTGAAACTCTGCCTCAAGTCGACTTTGTGTTAGGTGTTCCATTATCAATTCCTTCTCAATCTTCATCACTGTGACTACAAATTCACGAAGTGTGAGAGGATATAATTGACTGACCCTCTGCCTCGGTTCCGAAGGCAGTCCCTTCCAAAAGAGGCTACAATAATCCTCCTCTATAAGGTTAGGCAATGGGCATCTTCTCCTAATATGCTCCTCAAAACATACGGCATAGGTTATCATTGTATCACCGGGTAACATCAAAGTCCTCTCTGTCTGAAGAATATAATCCCTGACATCATTAAATCTAGGATAAATAGGTGGAATTACCTCTCGACTCTCAAAAGGTGATGGAACAGCTATCGAATCCTTAGGTGAAAACTGCTCAACCATCCACTATCGAAACTCAGCCCAGCTGAATCCCAATAGAATTTCTTGATCATAATAATCCCAGAATAATCGAGCATCTCCCTGAAACATACTTACTACCAACTGGATCCAAATCTCTCGATCAATGTCATACAACCTCATAATCATCTCTACTGCGTGGAGCCAATTGTTTATCTCCATCAACCATCGTCCACCATCAAACATAGGGGGACTACTAGCTCTAAATGCCTATACCACTTGAGCCGAAACTCTCACACCAATGTGTTGGCGTCCACCAACAATTGGAATATCTACTACTAAGGTGGAAGAAGTACCGATCGAGGAAGTACTACATCTATAGGGGCTGGTGGTGCTGCTGCTGGTACTACAGGCCTCTCTAGCACTAGGGGTCTAAGTGCCAGATGTTGGAAAATAGACAGCCTCACAATAGGTCTCGTCCATACCCATAACAACCCTCTCGGTTGTGGTAGTGGCAGTCTCGCATAAGGAGGTCTAGTCATCTTGTTACCTATAGGATAATTATTTTCATATGAGAAAATAATTAACTAAGCTTAAGTAAACTACTTACTTGGATTGAGGTACAAGATGCGCAAAGTGTCAAATTAGGATATGGTCAACCTGGCTCTGATACCAACTGTGGCGGCCCGCCCTTCATAGATATCATACAATGCTATTACAGTTAACCTTCATAGCTAACTGCAATAGATTGTACTCTCATGGGTCACCGGCTAATCAATCTCTCTTGAAAACATGGTATTTTTAGAGGAAATTTTTTTTTAAACATAACGTAAAACATTATCCACTAATCACTTTGTTTGTAAGCACAAAGTAATTTACATAATACAGTACTTTCACAAAATACTTATTATTACAAAAGAACTATTTTCTATCCCTCTCTTTTGACGCTCAGTGAAAAACTCTAGCAGGACCATATCCCTTGGCTTCCCATCCCATTTGACACTTACTATCCCGTCCGCCATCCAGCCATATAAAATTAGTGAGCTGGTTGCTTACCTGCAACATGTGCAAATGGTGAGCTACAGGCTCAGTAAGTTTAAACATGCAAGAAATAAAATTTCTATGAATAGTATTATTCATCATGAATAGTACTTTGATAACTATTCATCATGAATAGTGACTTTAATCACAGCACAGTATATCAGCAGTACATCGACCTCAATGTTAGTACTTTCACGAAACTGTCTTATGCTCAATTATGGCACAGTTTTAGTTTAAGGTAATTATCTTTATTTATGTTCTGGTTTTAAGCTCATGTTGGCCGTACCACTTTAGGGCACATGATTGGGAGCAGTAAATTAGTGCTGATCTCCACAGCATTAACCTCATCGTCATAGTCCCGAAAGCAAAGTATACCTCCCCCGTACAGAAGGCTGGTACGCCAAAAGTGCTTTCATTATCGACTTTTTTAAAGTTCTAATCCGATGACTTCATATTGCTCCGTGGTTAGGAATGGTTCACATTTTAATTTCATGTGAGTGAGTTTCATTAACCTCACTCTGGTATCTGAAGCACAATTTATTATGTGTCCCATTTGCCAATAGTGCCTGTAGCACATTTCGTCTCTTTCTCTATTTTATCATAATGCCGTAGCACATATGTACCTAACTTATAGTTAGCACATCAAAGTTAGCAATAATAATGCTACATGTTGCTGACAAATAAATTTCTGAACTTATAGTATGTCTGCTAGTGTCTGCTTTTTGGGATCCTTCAACGTCCCTTTTTCCTAGCTGGTTTTGAGACCCTATAGATAAAAACCTTGTCTGTTAATTTCATTTTCATTTGTAGCATTTATTTTAAATAAAAAGCTCAAATTTGGTCTTAAAACCTTTAATTAAGCCTTATGACAGCTTTCTAAGCTTTATTAACCATTTTCACATTTTTTTCCCAAACTTTTGTAAAATTACGATTTTACCCATAAATTTTGGCAAAATTATAATTATATCCCTGACGAGCTTTTCTCGACTTAATAATTCACTTTTGGTGCTTAGGAACCTTATTCTACCATTCCGGGGTCTTTAGGGCTCTTTTTCCATCTTTTGGAAAATTCTGATCAAAATGACCATTTTGCCCCTGTCGGGTCATTTTACAGCAAATTCTCATTCCAGATTCTTAAACTTAATTTTCTAGGCCCAAAAATCCTCAAATCATCTTTTACAATTTTACCAGACCTTTTCCAGATAATTTTCTTTTATTATCCCAAATTTTCGCTTCCCGACCCTCGGAAAGTACTATTCTGACCCTTACGTTGGTTTCGTGTTTTTCTATCGTTTCGGAGCCTCAAATGAGCGTTTTACTAATCTTTAAAACGGTCATCTAGATTTTCCCAACTTAGGTCTCCATGTAGGAATTTAAATTGATAAAAACATATTACAGTAGTGCAGCGGAACAATAAAAATTTTTCAAGATCGTTAAATATCTCGTGATGCCATATAAAATAAACCAACAACAATTTAAACTCATACCTCAAGAACGCCAATCTGCAGGAGGAGAATGACCGGAGGGCTTCAACCGACAAGCCTTCTCTACTATTCTCCAATTCCCGAATGGCTGAGTGTGTGGGCACTCTGAACCTCGATCGGTATGCTAGCACTACTAGTCTTCTTCCGACCGCCCAGATATCTAAAGAACTTATTGTCACCGTGAGTTGTGCAACAATAAGCCTGCTCACTTAAGAGTCTGTGATCTTAGAGAACTGGAGTGGCAGGACCTCTATTTATAGACTTGCATAAGGTGATCCTCATAATTCGAATTGGATTAGAAGAAGATTTTCTCCCTTATCCACTCACAAAATCCGAAATTATCAAGGCCAAATCCCACTAAAAAATTAGGCCACTTTCTCTAGATTTTGTGTTCAAAATTCAAACAGGATTTTAACTAGAATTTTATCTCATCATTATCCAACCAAAAATCTGAAAATCTATCTTGAAATCTCCTCCAAATTTTCGACCACAAATAATAGGGAGAGAATCAAAATTCCACTAGGATTTTCAAGCTTGAATTTTATCTCATCCTTATCCAAAATAACCAAACATCTCCTAGGATAATCCTTCAAAAATTTTGGCCATGATCAGGGAGGAGAGAATCCAAATTCAACTAGGATTGAAACTTGAATTTTTCCCTGAACCTTATCCACAAAAAATCCAAAAATTCCATGAGGATAATCCTCAAAATTTTTGACCATGTTTGTTAGGATTTGGATTCGAAATTCAAATAGGATTCAAATAAGATTTTCCTCTCCATGTCCAACTCAAATTCGAATTTCATTCCTTGTGGGTTTACCACAAGAAATTCAAATCCTACTTGGACTATGATTCAAAATTTGAATTTCAAATTTCAAATTTAAATTTCAAATTCAAATTTCAAATTTCAAATTTCAAATTTCAAATTTCAAATTTCAAATTTCAAATTACAAATTTTAATTTCAAATTCAAATTTCAAATTTGAATTTCAAATTTAAAAATTCAAATTTCAAAATCCATAAAATAGTTGTATTTCAAATTCTTGTTCTCATGGATAATTTTCTACAACTCCAATCCAATCTCAAATAAAATCATGGCAACTTTATTTGGAGTTCGAATAATTGTGTACTCTATTATCCAAAACAAAATCTGAATTCAACCCGGAGAGAATCTTATCCACCATCCTAATCCTATGTGAACACCATTCATGCATAATCAACTAGTCAATAGCATACACAAATCAATTTGCCAAACGTTAAGGAATTACGTGGAGCTAGTAGAGGGACCAATTGGACATATATAATCAGGCTCACATGAATCCATATGATCATCATTCTTTATCGAACAACTCAATCATATGATCACTAATTTCAGAGTCACACCACTATAAACCTGAAACTGAACTCCTAATTATATACTGTATTACGTAAGCCTATGACAAGCTACCATCCAATGACTTTGTCATATATGTAGAACCCTCATATGATATCCATGATCTGCCTTAGGTCATAGTCTGTTCAATCCTACTGATCAGGCTATCTTAAAGTTTCATTATACTACCGAATAAAGAAAATGATTATTCACCATATGTGAATAAGAAGTCATCCGCCCAGCAGACGACCCAAGGTCTTGTCCATTTTCACATCCAGTATAATGCCTTTAAGAGGATACCCTTAACTCCTTATTAGAGCTATGATACCGATATCTGGAAACAAACCTTTCATCGTATACAAGTCATGCACCCAACAAACCGGTCTATAACCTTACTACCTCTGAGATGCTTTAGCCATTGGAGCATCAAAGTACACAAGTCATATACATGAAGCTGTTCATCTACTCAGGATTAAGGTTACTACACAATGAACGTCAAAAGCAGATCGATCCACTTATAACGGACTATGTAGATCAATCACGCTTTAGTCCTGGTCTAATATGTCACCACCAAGCAACATATCTATGTCTCCACTTAGGAGTCTATGCTCCAGACAGTCAAGACAAACTGTCCCCACCATGGCTTTAGACAACATAATAGTCTTAACATGATTTAGATGCTCGGTCTAACCCCATAGACTACAGACCTTAGTTTATACCGCTTACTCTAGAACATTGTCTTCTCGCATACAAAAATCCATTGCATGTAACATTCTAAAGTTTTAACACAAGCAGTTGGGGAGCCATATTTGCTTACATTTACTTTAACATGTAAATAGAATGAGGACACACAGCAATGTAATGAATAACCTCTATATATAATTTTATTATCTAGTTCAAAATAAATACATCAAAATCTCTCTAATGCTTAGGGCATTTCCTAACAATCTCCCACTTGCCCTAAGCCAGCAGATGTGCCATGTTACGCATCCCTATCGCCTCTACATCCCTCTAAAAGTTTCTAGCTACCAAAGTCTTAGTACAGGGATCGGCAATGTTGTCCTCGGATGCGATCTTACATATATTTGCTTGTCCTGTCTCCACGTGCCCTCTATTGTTGACTTCCTCAAATCCTTGCAAGTCTGGAAGACTTAGACCGTGTATCCTATGGGTGTTAGGTCCCCTCCATTATATACCAGCATATAATCCCTCGTTCTCTTAAGATACTTGAGTATATGTTTTACTGCTTGCCAGTGCTTAGTTCCAGGATTCGATTGATATTGACTCACCATACCTACTGCAAAACATATGTCCAGGCAAGTGCAAAGCATAGCATACATAAGGCTACCCACAGTGGATGTATAAGGGACCTTACTCATACGCTCTCTTTCTCACGATGTCTTGGGATAGTCATCCAATGAAAGAGTTAGACCGACAGTGGAAGGTTGTGAACCTTTCTTTGCCTCTTGCATTGCATATTTGTCAATTATTTTATCTATGTATGAAGCTTGGGATAACGCTATCATTTTGTTCTTTCGATCTCTGAAGAGACGAATACCTAGAACATAATTAGCTTCTCCCAAGTTCTTAATGTCAAACTGTTGGTGTAACCAAAGCTTGATCGATGATAAGTTCCTTACATCATTCCCAATGAGTAGTATATCATCGACATAGAGTATCAAAAAGACCACTTTTCCATCCTTAATACATTTATAAACGCAGGGTTCATCAACGTTCTGCTCAAAACCAAACGTCTTAATCGCTTGATCAAACCTCTGGTTCCATGAGCGGGATGCCTGCTTTAATCCATTAATGGATTTAAGCAATCTTGCAGACTTTCCTTTCTTGGCCTTTTGCTACAAACCCTTCGAGCTGTATCATGTAGATACACTCCTTAAGATGGCCATTCAAGAATGCCATCTTGACATCTATTTGCCAGATCTCGTAAACCAGAGCCGCAACAATGGACAGAAGAATACGAATAGACTTTAGCATAGTAATAGGCAAAAAGGTTTCATCGTAATCGATTCCAGCCTTTTGCATGTACCCCTTTGCAACCAGTCTAGCTTTGAAAGTTTCCACTCTTCCTTCCACATCCTTCTTTCTTTTGTAAACCTATTTGCATCCAATGGGTTTTATCCCATCCGGCAAATCTACAAGTTCCCAAATAGAGTTGGATTTTATAGAATCCATCTCATTGTTCATAGCCTGTTTCCAAGATTTAGAATCAACATCATTTATAGCTTCATCATAGGTGACCGGATCATCCTTATGCTCATGAGCCTCGGCCTGGTATACCTCAGCATCATACATGAAGAAATTAGGTTTCTTTGAAACCCTCCCACTACGACGAGGCACCCTAAATTGTTGATCGTCTGTAGGTCTTTCATCGGAACTCAGACTTACGTCCAAGACCGAAACCTGTGGAGTAGTTCTTTCACCCGATAACTCTTCTAGCACCATTTTGCTTCAAGGCTTAAAGTCATTCATGTGACTTTCTTCCAAGAATGTTGCATGGGTTAAAACAATGACTTTTTATTCCTTCGGGTTATAGAACAGACCTCCCTTAGTTCCTTTTGGATACCATATAAACATGCACAATTCTGATCTTGGTTCCAACTTCTTCGCATCCCTATCTAGTACATGCGCCGGGCAGCCCCATATTCTCAAATGTCCTAGGGAGGGCTTCCTACCACGCCACAATTCATACGGAGTTCTAGGAATTGATTTGCTTGGAACCTGGTTCAGAATATAGCACGTCGTTTGTAAAGCATATCCCCAAAATGATAATGGCAGCGTTGAATAACTCATCATGGACCGTACCATATCCAACAAGGTCCTGTTTCTCCTTTCGGCTACACCATTCTGTTGTGGAGTACCAGGTGCAGTCAATTGGGATAATATCCCATTCTCTACAAGATGTCCTAGAAATTCGTCGGGGAGGTATTCACCACCTCAATCAGATCAAAGTGTCTTTATGGATTTATCCAATTGCTTTTCCACTTCCACACGATACTCTTTGAACTTGTCAAAGGTTTCGCTCTTGCGGTGCATCAGATACACATATCCATACCTCGAGTAATCGTCTATAAAGGCGACATAATACTCAAACCCTCCTCGTGTTGTGATGTTCATGGGGCCACATATGTCAGTGTGCACAATTTCTAAGATCTCCTAAGCCCTAGTCCCCTTAGCTCCAAAAGACCTCTTAGTCATCTTCCCCTCTGAACAAGACTCACATTGACGAAGACGTACCTCCTCCAGAGATTCTAGAAGACCGCCTTTCACCAATCTTTGAATCCTATCCTTATTAATATGACCAAGTCCTAAATGCTAAAAATACGCCTTGTTAAAGTGAGAAACTTTCAACCTTTTAGAGTTATCTATTAATTCGGTGTCAAGCAGTGAGTACATCTTTGGTTTGATTAAATATAGGTTTCCATCCATCCATCCAGAACAGATAAAAGACTTATTTCCACGAATATCAACTCTTTTACTAAAAGAAACTGAATAAGAATCCTTTATTAAACAAGCTACCAATACAAGGTTCCTCCTAAAATTAGGAACATAAAAACAGTCTTTCAATAAAATAAACCTAAATTCATCAAAGTAAAGGCAAATATCTCCCACTGCCTCAGCCACCACCAAGCTACTATCTCCAGTCCGCAACGAGAGGCTCCTATCATGTAAATTTCTCGTTTCCACGAACCCCTGCATAGAAACACAAACATGATTAGTGGCACCCGAATCAATGACCCAAGTGTCTTTCGATTCTTCCGCCAAACATGCTTCTAAGTAATGAAGTTCCTTACCTTCCTTGCCCTTGGCGGCTAGGAAGTCCCAGCAAGCCTTCTTGAAGTAACCTACCTTCCCATAGCGGAAGCACTTGGACTTTTTAGGGTCCCTGGTTTTCTTGTTCTTCTTCTTCTTCTTCTTCCCATCTGAGACAAGAGGATTAGAAGAACTGGAAGCCGCTTGCTTCTGATTTGGCCTCTTCCTCTTTCGTGAAGGTTTGGAAGATTTACCCAAATTGGCCTCTCTTTTGGGTTAGACTGCCTCCCCATCCCTGATCATCTGCTCATAAGCTTGGAGTTACTTCATGAGCTCGGTTAGTCCTAACTCCCTTGTCGCTAGATTGTATGCGACCTTAAACCCCACAAAATATTTAGATAGAGTTTTGAACACCATCTCGATCTGGGTGTTGTAGTCCAACTCAACACCGTTTTCAGCAGCCTCAGTAAAGAATCCCATTAGAGTGATCATGTGGTCCTTCACCAGAGTACCTGCCTTCTGCTTGGAGTTCATAATGCTGGTAATAGCAGACTGTCGAGCCAATTTTTCTTGGCTCCGAACATGTCTTCCAGATTTTCCATGATCTCCCCAGCAACTTGATAAGTCTCATGCTGCTTTTATAAAGTACTCGTCATGCTAGCCAGAATGTAACACCGAGCTATCTCATTGGATTCTCACCAACGACTATACGCAACCGAGATTTTCTTAAGCGGTGTGTCAGGTTTGGGCCCAGGTGGGCATGGTTCATCCAGTACGAACTTGTGTCTCTTGTAGCTCAGAACTATCAATAGATTTCTTTTTCTAGTCTTTATAATTATCACCATTCAGTTTATTCTCAGTAAGTATTACAATTACGGGTGTCGTTGACATTTTGAACTGAAATAAAATTATACCAGATATCATTATAAAGCCCAAGCAAATATACAGATGATTTTAGCAAGTAAAACATAGAAGTATGTTCCTAAATGAGACTTGAAAAACATGTAGCATTGCAATGGTAATTCTCAGCACCTACTACCCCAAGCCACTAAGGGGTGGTCATGAAACAAATAGCCGGAACATGGACCCCGTTCAATTAATATATGTTGCCTTAAATCCTCCAAGGTTAAGACATAGATTAATAACCGCTTATTTTGGCCACCAATTTAGTTAACAGAGCTTCTAGGGAAGGTTAATAACTAAACGAGTCTTGAGTGTATAACCATCGTTTACGTAACCCGATCCACATCCTACCAAGCCACCGAGGGGTGGTCATGAATAGGATCGTACCCGAACATGTTTTCCACATAGGAGATCTAACCTAGTATATCGGCGGTAGTAAACACCTACCGAGGGGTATGGTCAGGGCAGAACTGACGCGAGACGTTACCATGCTTTCACATATGGATCAACAATGGAGGCCTTGGGTTTTGCTTGAAACTCTCTCCCACTTAATATTTTAAAAAACATGCAAGTTTTGACAAATATGGATGATCAATATAGTATGAGCGGCACTCACCTATCCTATATGACGTGTTATCAAATATACATATTAAACATCCATCAATACATATTTATACATCCATGACATATCACGGAAAAAATAATTGACAGATAAATAACCAAGCCATGGTTCCATCCTAGAACAAAGAAAATAAAGATTACAAAATTTTATCCAAAGCATTCTTTGGGTCTTGAATTTTGTTCCGTCTTCTTGTATCCATCTTTATATAGCCTCTCCATTTATTTCTCATCCCATGAATCATTTAAAATTTAAATCCCAAAAATTTAAATTTCAAATTCAAATTCTAAATTCTAATTTCAAATTTAAATTTCGAATTCAAGTTCAAATTTTAAACAATTTTAAATATCATGTGCAATAATATGTAATTTCAAAAATCTCAAATTTTCAATTACATATTTTTAAACATGATTTAAAAATTAAATCTCAAATTTAAAAATCAAAATTTTTCGATTTTCGAACCGTCGCCCCACGACCCCGGAGGTCGGCAGCCGCCGTAGGCAGCCCCCAGCCCCCGGGGGGGATTGGTAGCCCATGGCCACACCATGTGCAGGCCCAGGCTGCATGCCCGGGCTGGGCGCAGCAGCTGCCAGGGTTGCGGCCAACCCTTGGAAGGCCACGGCCACCCTCGGCTGCAGGTAGAGCCTGCAGCAGTGGGTGGTGCAGCCATGGGCAGGGGCTACCGCAGCCCATCCTGCCCGAGGGTAGGAGCTGCAACCCCACTACGACTTGTGGTCTGTCCCAAGGGGGTCGGTCCTCTATTTTCGTGCCATATTTCAATTTACCCATTAGGATATCCAAAAATTAATTTGAATCCTAATTAAATTCAAATTTTCCACACAATCAAAATTTCAACCTTTAAATTAAATTTAACTTTTGGGAAAAATAAATTACAGTCTTCAAACTTCAATCTCCTCCAAGAATAATTACATAAAATTTCCTAAACCGTTTCCAGTATACAAAAATTCTAACCATAATAATTCTAAGAGATAAAAAATTAAAATCCATGGGAAAATTACAGTGTTAATAAACTACTCCCATGGTTACATAAAAAAAATCCTAGATATAATTTTCTAAATTCTAAGGAACCATAATCGACAAAAACAAGTTTGCTTATAATAATTCAAGAAATTAAAATAACCACATACTTTATACATAATACATGATAACAACATAAAGGAAACCTAGAATGCCACTCTCTAAATATCAAATCCATACATAAATAAAAAGACTAATTAATTGTCTAATTTATGTACATGGCATAGTCATGAGATGGCTCTGATACCAATTGTAGAAATTCAAATCGATAAAAACGTATCAGAGTGGCGTAGCAGAACAATAAAAATTTTTCAAGATCGTTAAATATCTCATGATGCCATATACAATAAACCAACAATAATTTAAACTCATACCTCAAAGATGCCAATATGCAGGAAAAGAATGACCAGAGGGCTTCAACCAACTAGCCTTCTCTATTATTCTCCAATTCCCGAATGGCTGAGTGTGTGCGCACTCTAAACCTCGATCGGTATGCTAGCACTGCTAGTCTTCTTCCGACCACCCAGATCTCTAAAGAACTTATTGTCACAATGAGTTATGCAACAATAAGCCTGCTCACCTAAGAGTCCGTGATCTTAGAGAACTGGAGTGGCAGGACCTCTATTTATAGACTTACATGAGGTGATCCTCAGAATTTGAATTGGATTAGAAGAAGATTTTCTCCCTCATCCACTCACAAAATCTGAAATTATCAAGGCCAAATCCCACTAAAAAATTAGGCCACTTTCTCTAGATTTTGTGTTCAAAATTCAAACAGGATATTAACTAGAATTTTATCTCATCATTATCCAACCAAAAATCTAAAAACTTATCTTGAGATCTCCTCCAAATTTTCGACCACAAATAATAGGGAGAGAATCAAAATTCTACTAGGATTTTTAAGCTTGAATTTTATCTCATCCTTATCCAAAATAGCCAAAAATCTCCTAGGATAATCCTTCAAAAATTTTGGCCATAATTAGGGAGGAGAGAATCCAAATTCAACTGGGATTGAAACTTGAATTTTTCCCTGAACCTTATCCACAAAAAATCTGAAAATTCCATGAGGATAATCCTCAAAATTTTCGATCATGTTTGTTAGGATTTGGATTCAAAATTCAAGTATAATTCAAACAAGATTTTCCTCTCCATATACAACTCAAATTCGAAATTCATTCCTTGTGGATTTACTACAAGAAATTCAAATCCTGCTTGGACTATGATTCAAAATTTGAATTTCAAATTTCAAATTTCAAATTTAAATTTCAAATTCAAATTTCAAATTTGAATTTCAAATTTAAATTTCAAATTCAAATTTCAAATTCAAATTTCAAATTTCAAATTTTAAATTCAAATTTCAAATTTGAATTTCAAAGTTAAATTTCAAATTCAAATTTCAATTTCAAATTTCAAATTTCAAATTTCAAAATTCAAATTTCAAAATCCACAAAACAGTTGTATTTTAAATTCTTGCTCTCATGGATAATTTTCTACAACTCCAATCCAGTCTCAAATAAAATCATGGCAACTTTGTTTGGAGTTCAAATAATTGTGTGCTCTATTATCCAAAACAAAATCTGAATTCAATCGAAGAGAATCTTGTCCACCATCCTAATCCTATGTCAGCACCATTCATGCATAATCAACTAGTCAATAGCATACACAAATCAATTTGCCAAACGTTAAGGAATTATGTGGAGCTAGCAGAGGGATCAATTGGACATATATAATCAGGCTCTCACGAATCTATATGATCATCATTCTTTACCGAACAACTCAATCATATGATCACTAATTTTAGAGTCACACTGTTGGAAAATGCCCTAAGCATTAGAGATATTTTGATGTATTTATTTTGAACTGGATAATAAAATTATATATAAAGGTTATTCATTATATTGCTATCTGTCCTCGTTTTATTTACATGTTAAAGTAAATGTAAGCAAATATGGCTCCCTGACTGCTTGTGTTAAACTGTTAGAACATTGCATGCAATGGACTTTTGTATGCGAGAAGACAATGTTCCAAAGTTAGCGGTCTAAACTATGGTCTGTAGTCTATGGGGTTAGACTGAGCATCTAACTCATGATAAGACTATTATGTTGTCTAAAGCCTTGGAGGGGACAGTTTGACTTGACTGTCTGGAGCTGGACTCTTAAGTAGAGACATAGATATGTTGCTTGGTGGTGACATATTAGACCGGGACAAAAGCGTGATTGATCTACGAAGTCCGCTTTGAGTGGATCGATCTGCTTTTAACATTCATTGTGCAGTAACCTTAATCCTGAGTAAAAGGATAGCTTCATGTATATGACTTGTGTACTTTGATATTCCAATGGCCAAAGCGTCTCAGAGATAGTAAGCTTATAGATCGGTTCGTTGGGTGCATGACTTGTATACGATGAAGGGTTCGTTTACAGATATCGGAATCCTACTGATCATGGATATCATATGAGGGTTCTGCATACATGACAAGGTCATTAGACGATAGCTTGTCACAGGCTTACGTAATACGGTATATAATTGGGAGTTCAGTTTCAGGTTTATAGTGGTGTGACTCTAAAATTAGTGATCATATGATTGAGTTGTTCGGTAAAGAATAATGATCACATGGATTTACGGGAGCCCGATTATATATGTCCAATTAGTCCCTTTACTAGCTCCACATAATTCCTTAACATTTAGCAAATTGATTTGTATATGCTATTGGCTAGTTTATCATGCATGGATGGTGTTGACATAAGATTGGGATGGTAGACAAGATTCTCTCTGGTTGGATTCAGATTTTGTTTTGGATAATAGAGTACATAATTATTCGAACTCCAAATAAAGTTACCATGATTTTATTTAAGATTGGATTGGAGTTGTAGAAAATTATCCGTGAGAACAAGAGTTTAAAATACAACTGTTTTGTGGATTTTGAAATTTGAATTTTGAAATTTGAATTTTGAATTTTGAATTTGAAATTTGAATTTGAAATTTGAATTTGAAATTCGAATTTAAAATTTGAATTTGAAATTTAAATTTGAAATTTGAAATTTGAAATTTGAAATTTGAAATTTGAATTTGAAATTCGAATTTGAAAATTGAAATTAAAATTTTGAATCACAGTCCAAGTGGGATTCAAATTTGTTGTGGTAAATCCACAAGGAATGAAATTCGAATTTGAGTTGGATATGGAGAGGAAAATCTTGTTAGAATCCAACTTGAATTTTGAATCCAAATCCTAACCAAATATGGACGAAAATTTTGAGGATTATCCTCAATGATTTTTCAGATTTTTGTGGATAAGGTTCAAGAAAAATTCAAGTTTCAATCCCAGTTGAATTTAGATTCTCTCCTCCCTGATAATGATCGAATTTTTGGAGTAAATCTCTTAGGAGATTTTCGGTTATTTTGGATAAGGATGAGATAAGATTCAAGCTTGAAAATCCTAGTGGAATTTTGATTCTCCCTTATCCAAAAGTGGCCAAAAATTTGGTGGGGATTTTCCCCTTGGATTTTCGGATTTTTTGGTTGAAAAAAGGAGATAAAATTCTAGTTAAAATCTTGTTTAGATTTGGATTGGAATTATCCTATAATGGCCAAAATTTGTTGGGATTTTTGCTTGGATAATTTCAGATTTTATGGTTGTGGATAAGGGAGAATATCTTCTCCTAATCCAATTCGAATTCAGAGAATCACCTCATGCAGGTCTATAAATAGAGGTCCTGTCACTCCAGTTCTCTTACACCACGACTCTTAGGTGAGCAGGCTTATTATTGCATAACTCACCGTGAAAATAAGTTCTTTAGAGATCTAGGTGGTTGGAAGAAGACTACCAGTGCTAGCATACCGATTGAGGTTTAGAGTGCCCACACACTCAGCCATTCGGGAATTAGAGAATAGTAGATAAGGCTAGTTGGTTGAAGCGCTCAGGTCATTCTCCTCTTGCAGACTGGTGTCCTTGAGGTATGAGTTTTAATTATTGCTGGTTTATTGTATATGGCATCATGAGATATTTAACGATCTAAAAATTTTTATTGTTCCGCTGCACCACTCTGATACGTTTTTACCGATTTATTTTCCTACACACACCACTATAAACCTGAAACTGAACTCTCAACTATATACTGTATTATGTAAGCCTATGACAAGCTATCGTCCAATGACCTTGTTGTTAGGAAATGCCATGAGCATTAGAGACATTTTGATGTATTTATTTTGAACTGGATAATAAAATTAAATATAGAGGTTATTCATTACATTGCTATCTGTCCTCGTTTTATTTACATGTTAAAGTAAATGTAAGCAAATATGGCTCTCTGACTGCATGGGTTAAACTGTTAGAACGTTGCATGCAATGGACTTTTGTATACGAGAGGACAATGTTCTAAAGTAAGCGGTCTAAACTATGGTCTGTAGTGTATGGGGTGGTTAGACCGAGCATCTAACTCATGTTAAGGCTATTATGTCGTCTATAGCCTTGGAGGGGACGGTTTGTCTTGACTATCTGGAGCATAGACTTCCAAGTAGAGACATAGATATGTTGCTTGGTGGTGACATATTAGACTGGGACTAAAGCGTGATTGATCTGCGAAGTTCGCTTTGAGTGGATCGATCTGCTTTTGACGTTCATTGTGCAGTAACCTTAATCCTGAGTAAATGGACAGCTTCATGTATATGACTTGTGTACTTTGATGTTCCAATGGCTAAAGCATCTCAGAGGTAGTAAGCTTGTAGACCGGTACGTTAGGTGCATGACTTGTATACGATGAAGGGTTCATTTACAGATATCGGAATCATAGCTCTAACAAAGTGTTAAGGGTATCCTCTCAAAGACATTATACTGAATGTGAAAATGGACAAGGCCTTGGGTCGTCTGCTAGCCGGATGACTTCTTATTCACATATGGTGAATAATCATTTTCTTTATTCGGTAGTATAATGGAACTTTAAGATAGCCTGATCAGTAGGATTAAACGGACTTTGGCCTAAGGCTGATCATGGATATCATATGAGGGTTTTGCATACATGACAAGGTCATTGGACGATAGCTTATCACAGGCTTATGTAATGCGGTATATAATTGGGAGTTCAGTTTCAGGTTTACAGTGGTGTGACTCTGAAATTAGTGATCATATGATTGAGTTGTTCGGTAAAGAATGATGATCATATGGATTTGTGGAAGCCCGATTATATATGTCCAATTAGTCCCTTTACTAGCTCCACATAATTCCTTAACGTTTGGCAAATTGATTTGTGTATGCTATTGGCTAGTTTATTATGCATGGATGGTGTTAACATAGGATAAGGATGGTCGACAAGATTCTCTCCGGTTGGATTCAGATTTTGTTTTGGATAATAGAGTACATGATTATTCGAACTCCAAATCAAGTTGCCATGATTTTATTTGAGATTGGATTGGAGTTGTAGAAAATTATCCATGAGAACAAGAATTTGAAATACAACCTTTTTATGGATTTTGAAATTTGAAATTTAAATTTTGAATTTTGAATTTTGAAATTTGAAATTTGAAAATTGAATTTGGAATTCGAATTTGAAATTCGAATTTGAAATTTAAATTTGAAATTTGAAATTTGAAATTTGAAATTTGAAATTTGAATTTGAAATTTGAAATGTTAGGAAATACCCTAAGTATTAGAGACATTTTGATGTATTCATTTTGGACTGGATAATAAAATTATACATAGAGGTTATTCATTACATTGCTATACGTCCTCGTCTTATTTACATGTTAAAGTAAATGTAAGCAAATATGGCTCACTGACTGCTAGTGTTAAAACTGTTAGAACGTTGCATGCAATGGACTTTTGTATGCGAGAAGACAATGTTCTAAAGTTAGCAGTCTAAACTATGGTCTATAGTCTATGGGGTTAGACCGAGCATCTAACTCATGTTAAGACTATTATGTTGTCTAAAACCTTGGAGGGGACGGTCTGTCTTGACTCTCTGGAGCTGGACTCCCAAGTAGAGACATAGATATGTTGCTTGGTATTGACATATTAGACCGAGACTAAAGCGTGATTGATCTACGTAGTCCACTATGAGTGGATCAATCTGCTTTTGACGTTCATTGTGCAATAACCTTAATCCTGAGCAAATGAACTACTTCATGTATATGACTTGTGTACTTTGATGTTCCAATGGCTAAAGCGTCTCAGAGGTAGTAAGCTTATAGACCGGTTCGTTGGGTGCATAACTTGTATACGATGAAGGGTTTGTTTACAGATATCGGAATCATAGCTCTGAGGAGTTAAAGGTATCCTCTTAAAGGCATTATACTGAATGTGAAAATGGACAAGGCCTTGGGTCGTCTACTGGGCGGATGACTTCTTATTCACATATGGTGAATAATCATTTTCTTAATTCGGTAGTATAATGGAACTTTAAGATAGCCTGATCAGTAGGATTAAACGGATTTTGACCTAAGGCTGATCATGGATATCATATGAGGGTTTTGCATATATGACAAGGTCATTGGATAGTAGCTCGTCACAGGCTTACGTAATACAGTATATAATTGGGAGTTCAGTTTCAGGTTTATAGTGGTGTGACTCTGAAATTAGTGATCATATGATTGAGTTGTTCGGTACAGAATGATGATCATATGGAATCATGAGAGCCCGATTATATATGTCCAATCAGTCCCTCTACTAGCTCCATATAATTCCTTAACGTTTGGCAAATTGATTTGTGTATGCTATTGGCTAGTTGATTATGCATGGATGGTGATGACACAGGATTAGGATGGTAGACAAGATTCTCTCCGATTGGATTCAGATTTTGTTTTGGATAATAGAGTACACAATTATTTGAGGATAATCCTCAATGAAAAATTCAGATTTTGCGGATAAGATTCAAGGGAAAATTCAAGCTTCAATCCTAGTTGAATTTGGATTCTCTCCTTCCCCGAAAAGTGGCAGAAAATTTGGAGAATCTCTCCTAGGAAATTCGGTTATTTTTGGATAAGGTTGAGATAAGATTCAAGCTTGAAAATCCTACTGGAATTTTGATTCTTCCTTATCCTAAAAGTGTCCGAAAATTTAGAGAAGATTTTCTCCTAGAAATTTCAGATTTTTTTGGTTGAAAAAGGGAGATAAAATTCTAGTTAAAATCTTGTTTCGATTTGGATTGGATTTATCCTAAGAAAACCGAATTTTATTGTGGAGATTCTCCCTTGGAAAATTCGGATTTTTTGGTTATGGATAAGGGAGAAAATCTTTTCCTAGTCCAATTCGAATTTAGAGAATCACCTCATGTAGGTCTATAAATAGAGGTCCTGCCACTCCAGTTCTCTCAGACCACAGACTCTCAGGTGAGCAGGCTTATTGTTGCACAGCTCATCATGACAATAAAGTTCTTTAGAGATCTGGGTGGTCGGAAGAAGACTAGCAGTACTAGCATACCGATCGAGGTTCAGAGTGCCCACACACTCAGCCATTCGGGAATTGGAGAATAGTAGAGAAGGCTAGTTGGTTGAAGCCTCCGGTCATTCTCCTCCTGCAAGATTGGCGTCCTTGAGGTATGAGTTTTAATTATTGTTGGTTTATTGTATATGGCATCATGAGATATTTAACGATCTAAAAAATTTTTATTGTTCCGCTGCGCCACTCTGATACGTTTTTACCGATTTATTTTCCTACAATTGGTATCAGAGCCATCTCATGACTATGCCATGTGCATAAATTAGACAATTACTTAGTCTTTTTATTTATGTATGGATTTGATATTTAGAGAGTGGCATTCTAGAGTTCCTTTATGTTGTTATCATGGATTATGTATTAAGTATGTGGATATTTTAATTTTTTGAATTATTATAAGCATGCTAGTTTATGCCGGTTATGGTTCCTTAGAATTTAGAAAAATTGTATCTAGGATTTTTTATGTAACCATGGGAGCAGTTTATCAACACTGTAATTTTCCCATGGATTTTAATTTTTTGTCTCTTAGAATTTTTATGGTTAGAATTTTTTGTACACCGGAAACGGTTTAGGAATTTTTATGTAATTATTCTTGGAGGAGATTGAAGATTGAAGACCGTAATTTATTTTTCCCAAAAGTTAAATTTGATTTAAAGGTTGAAATTTTGATTGTGTGGAAAATTTCAATTTAATTGGGATTCAAATTAATTTTTGGAGATCCTAATAGGTAAATTGGAATATGACACGAAAATCGAGACACGACCCCTCGGGATAGGCCAACGGGCCTTGGTGGGGCTGCAGCCCCTGCCCTCGGGCAGGATGGGGCTGCAGCAGCCCCTGTACAGGCCCACACCACCCACGGCCGCAAGCTTGGCCTGCAGCCAGGAGTGGCCGTGGCCTGCCCAAGGCTGGCCGCAGCCTGGGCGTGCAGCCTCTGGCTGCAGGCGCTGCCTGCAGCCTACCGGCTGCTACGCCCAGCCTGGGTGTGCAGCCTGGCGTTGCAGGCTTGGCCTGCAGCCCAGCAGGGCTGCACAAGGGGGCGGCCGTGGGCTGCCAGCCCCTCCGGGGTTGGTGGCTGCCCACGGCGGCTGCCACCTACAGGGGCGGCGGTCCGACAGTCCAAAAATCAGAAAATTTTGATTTTTAAATTTGAGATTTAATTTTAAATCATGTTTAAAAATATGTAATTAAAAAATTTCAAATTTTTTGAAATTACATATTATTACACATGATGTTTAAAATTGTTTAAAATTTAAATTTGAAATTTAAATTTGAAATTCGAATTTGGAATTTGAATTTGAAATTTAAATTTTTGGATATTAAAATTTTGAATAATTCTTGGGATGAGAAATAAATGGAGAGGCTACATGAAGATGGATACAAGAAGATGGAACAGAATTCAAGACCCAAAGAATGCTTTGGATGGAATTTTGTAATCTTTATTTTCTTTATTCTAGGGTGGAACCATAGCTAGGTTATTCTATCAATTATTTTTTCTGTGATATGTCATGGATGTATAAATATGTATTGATGGATGTTTTGTATGCATATTTGATAACATGTCATATAGGATAGGTGAGTGCCGCTCATACTATATTGATCATACATAATTTGTCAAAACTTGCATGTTTTTCAAAATATTGAGTGGGAGAGGGTTTCAAACAAAACCCACGGCCTCCATTGTTGATCCATATGTGAAAGCATGGTAACGCCTCGCGTCAGTTCTGCCCTGACCACACCCTTCGGTAGGTGTTTACTGCCGCCGGTATACTAGATTGGATCTCCTATGTTGAAAACGTGTTCGGGTACGATCCTATTCATGACCACCCCTCGGTGGCTTGGTAGGACATGGATCGGGCTACGTAAACAATGGTTATACACTCAAGACTCGTTTAGTTATTAACCTTCCCTAGAAGCTCTGTTAACTAAACTGGTGGCCAAATAAGTGGTTATTAATATATGTCTTAACCTTGGAGGATTTAAGGCAACATATATTAATTGGACGAGGTCCATGTTCCGGCTATTTGTTCTCATGACCACCCCTCGGCGGCTTGGGGCAATAGGTGCTGAGAATTACCATTGCAATGCTATATGTTTTTTTCAAGTTTCATGTTGGAACATACTTGTATGTTTTATTTGCTAAATTATCTGTATATTTGCTTGGGCTTTGTAATGATGTCTAGTATAATTTTATTTCAGTTCAAAATGTCACCGACACCCCTCATTTCAAAACTTACTGAAAATAAGTTGAATGGTGATAATTATAAAGACTGGAAAAGAAATCTATTAATAGTTCTCAGCTGCGAGAGACACAAGTTCGTACTGGACGAACCATGCCCACCTGGGCCCAAACCTGACACACCACTTGAGGAGGTCCCGGTTGCCTATAATCGTTGGAGAGAATCCAATGAGATAGCTCGATGCTACATCCTTGCTAGCATGACGAGTGTTTTACAAAAGCAGCATGAGACTTATCAAGTTGCTGGGGAGATCATGGAAAATCTGGAGGACATGTTCGGAGGCCAAGAAAAATTGGCTCGACAGTCCGCTATCACCAGCATTATGAACTCCAAGCAAAAGGCGGGTACTCCGGTGAAGGACCATATGATCACTCTAATGGGATTCTTCGCTGAGGCTGCCGAGAATGGTGCTGAGTTAGACTACAACACCCAGATCGAGATGGTGTTCAAGACTCTGTCTAAAGATTTTGTGGGGTTTAAGGCCACATACAATCTGGCGACAAAGGAGTTAGGGCTAACCGAGCTCATGAGGCAACTACAGGCTTATGAGCGGATGATCAGGGATGAGGATGTGGTCCGAGCTAAAGGAGAGGCCAATTTGGCGGAATCTTCCAATCCCTCACGGAAGAGGAAGAGGCCAAATAAGAAGCAAGTGGCTTCTAGTTCTTCTAATCCTCCTGTCTCGGACGGGAAGAAGAAGAAGAACAACAAGAAGCCAAAGGACCCTAAAAAGTCCAAATGCTTCCATTGTGGGAAGGTAGGTCACTTCAAGAAGGCTTGTCGGGAATTCCTAGCCGCCAAGGCCAAGGAAGGTATGGAACTTCATTACTTGGAAGCGTGTTTGGTGGAAGAATCGAAAGACACTTGGGTCATTGATTCGGGCGCCACTAATCATGTTTGTGTTTCTATGTAGGGGTTCGTGGAAACGAGAAGTCTACATGATAGGAGCCTCTCATCACGGACTGGAGATGGTAGCTTTGTGGTGGCTGAAGCAGTGGGAGATGTTTATCTTTATTTTGATCAATTTAGGTTTATTTTACTGAAAGACTGTTTTTATGTTCCTAATTTTAGGAGGAACCTTATATCGTTAGCTTGTTTAATAAAGGATTCTTATTCAGTTTCTTTTAGTAAAAGAGTTGATATTCGTAGAAATAAGTCTTTTATCTGTTCTGGATGGATGGATGGAAACTTATATTTGATCAAACCAAAGATGTACTCACTGCTTGACACTGAATTAATTGATAACTCTAAAAGGTTGAAAGTTTCTCACTCTAACAAGGCGTATCTTTGGCATTTAAGACTTGGTCATATTAATCAGGATAGGATTCAAAGATTGGTGAAAGACGGTCCTCTGGAATCTCTGGAGGAGGTACGACTTCCCCAATGTGAGTCTTGTCTAGAGGGTAAAATGACTAAGAGATCTTTTGGAGCTAAGGGTACAAGGGCTCAGGAGCTCTTAGAAATTGTGCATACTGACGTATGTGGCCCCATGAACGTCACAGCACTAGGAGGGTTCGAGTATTATGTCTCTTTTATAGATGATTACTCGAGGTATGGATATGTGTATCTGATGCACCGCAAGAGCGAAACCTTTGACAAGTTCAAAGAGTATCGTGCGGAAGTGGAAAAGCAATTGGAAAAATCCATAAAGACACTTCGATCTGATCGAGGTGGCGAATACCTCTCCAACGAATTTCGAGGACATCTTGTAGAGAACGGGATATTATCCCAATTGACTGCACCTGGTACTCCACAACAGAATGGTGTAGCCGAAAGGAGAAACAGGACCTTATTGGTTATGGTACGGTCCATGATGAGTTATTCAACGCTGGCATTATCATTTTGGGGATATGCTTTACAAACGACATGCTATATTCTGAACCAAGTTCTGAGCAAATCAATTCCTAGAACTACGTATGAATTGTGGCGTGGCAGGAAGCCCTCCCTTGAACATATGAGAATATGGGGCTGCCCGGCACATGTACTGGATGGGGATGCGAAAAAGTTGGAACCAAGATCAGAATTATGCATGTTTGTAGGGTATCCAAAAGGAACTAAAGGAGGTCTATTCTATAACCCGAAGGAACAAAAAGTCATTGTCTCAACCCATGCGACATTCTTGGAGGAAAGTCACATGAATAACTTTAAGCCTCGAAGCAAAGTGGTGCTAGAGGAGTTATCGGGTGAAAGAACTTCTCCAAGGATTTCGGTCTTGGACGCAAGTCCGAGTTCCAGTGAAAGACCTGCAGACGATCAACAATTTAGGGTGCCTCGTCGTAGTGGGAGGGTTTCTAAGAAACCTAATTTCTTCATGTATGATGCTGAGGTATACCAGGCCGAGGCTAATGAGCATGAGGAAGATCCGGTCACATATGATGAAGCTATAAAGGATGTTGATTCTAAATCTTGGAAACAGGCTATGAACAATGAGATGGATTCTATGAAATCCAACTCTGTTTGGGAACTTGTAGATTTGCCGGATGGGATAAAACCCATTGGATGCAAATGGGTCTACAAAAGAAAGAAGGATGCGGAAGGGAGAGTGGAAACTTTCAAAGCTAGACTGGTTGCAAAGGGATACACGCAAAAGGCTGGAATCGATTACGAGGAAACCTTTTCACCTGTTGCTATGCTGAAGTCTATCCGTATTCTTCTGTCCATTCTGCGGCTCTTGATTACGAGATCTAGCAAATGGATGTCAAGACGGCATTCTTGAATGGCCATCTTGAAGAGTGTATCTATATGATACAGCCCAAAGGGTTCGTAGCGAAAGGCCAAGAAAAGAAAGTCTGCAAGTTGCTTAGATCTATTTATGGATTAAAGCAGGCATCCCGCTCATGGAACCAGAGGTTTGATCAAGCGATTAAGACATTTGGTTTTGAGCAAAACGTTGATGAACCCTGTGTTTATAAACGATTAAGGATGGAAAAGTGGTCTTTCTGATACTCTATGTCGATGATATACTACTCATTGGGAATGATGTAGGGAACTTATCATCGGTCAAGCTTTGGTTACACCAGCAGTTTGATATGAAGGACTTGGGAGAAGTTAATTATGTTCTAGGCATTCGTCTCTTCAGAGATCGAAAGAACAAAATGATAGCGTTATCCCAAGCTTCATACATAGATAAAATAATTGACAAATATGCAATGCTAGAGGCAAAGAAAGGCTCACAACCTTCTATTACCGGTCTAACTCTTTCATTGGATGACTGTCCCAAGACATCGGAAGAAAGAAAGCGTATGAGTAAGGTCCCTTATGCATCCGCTGTGGGTAGCCTTATGTACGCTATGCTTTGCACTCGCCCGGACATATGTTTTGTAGTAGGTTTGGTGAGTCGATATCAAGCAAATCCTGGAACCAAGCACTGGCAAGCAGTAAAGCATATACTCAAGTATCTTAAAAGAACGAGGGATTATATGCTGGTGTATTCTGGAGGGGACCTAACACCCGTAGGATACACGGACTGAGTCTTCCAGACTTGTGAGGATTTGAGGAAGTCGACATTAGAGGGCAGATGAAGACAGGATAAGTAGATGTATGTAAGATCGCGTCCGAGGACAACATTGCCGATCCCTTTACTAAGACTTTGGTGGCTAGAAGCTTTGAGAGGCATGTAGAGGCGATGGGGATGCGTAACATGGCACATCTGCTGGCTTAGGGCAAGTGGGAGATTGTTAGGAAATGCCCTAAGTATTAGAGATATTTTTATGTATTCATTTTGGACTGGATAATAAAATTATACATAGAGGTTATTCATTACATTGCTATATGTCCTCGTCTTATTTACATGTTAAAGTAAATGTAAGCAAATATGGCTCACTGACTGCTAGTGTTAAAACTGTTAGAACGTTGCATGCAATGGACTTTTGTATGCGAGAAGACAATGTTCTAAAGTTAGCAGTCTAAACTATGGTCTATAGTCTATGGGTTTAGACCGAGCATCTAACTCATGTTAAGACTATTATGTTGTCTAAAGCCTTGGAGGGGACGGTCTGTCTTGACTCTCTGGAGCTGGACTCCCAAGTAGAGACATAGATATGTTGCTTGGTGGTGACATATTAGACCGGGACTAAAGCGTGATTGATCTACGTAGTCCACTATGAGTGGATCAATCTGCTTTTGACGTTCATTGTGCAATAACCTTAATCCTGAGTAAATGAACTACTTCATGTATATGACTTGTGTACTTTGATGTTCCAATGGCTAAAGCGTCTCAGAGGTAGTAAGCTTATAGACCGGTTCGTTGGGTGCATAACTTGTATACGATGAAGTGTTTGTTTGCAGATATCGGAATCATAGCTCTGAGGAGTTAAAGGTATCCTCTTAAAGGCATTATACTGAATGTGAAAATGGACAAGGCCTTGGGTCGTCTGCTGGGCGGATGACTTCTTATTCACATATGGTGAATAATCATTTTCTTAATTCGGTAGTATAATGGAACTTTAAGATAGCCTGATCAGTAGGATTAAACGGACTTTGGCCTAAGGCTGATCATGGATATCATATGAGGGTTTTGCATATATGACAAGGTCATTGGATAGTAGCTCGTCACAGGCTTACGTAATACGGTATATAATTGGGAGTTCAGTTTCAGGTTTATAGTGGTGTGACTCTGAAATTAGTGATCATATGATTGAGTTGTTCGGTACAGAATGATGATCATATAGAATCACGAGAGCCCGATTACATATGTCCAATCAGTCCCTCTACTAGCTCCATATAATTCCTTAACGTTTGGCAAATTGATTTGTGTATGCTATTGGCTAGTTTATTATGCATGGATGGTGATGACACAGGATTAGGATGGTAGACAAGATTCTCTCCGGTTGGATTCAGATTTTGTTTTGGATAATAGAGTACACAATTATTCGAACTCCAAATAAAGTTGCCATGATTTTATTTGAGATTGGATTGGAGTTGTAGAAAATTATCAATGAGAACAAGAATATGAAACACAACCGTTTTGTGGAATTTGAAATTTGAATTTTGAAATTTGAAATTTGAAATTTGAATTTTGAAATTTGAAATTTGAATTTTGAATTTGAAATTTAAATTTAAAATTTGAAATTTGAAATTTGAAATTTGAATTTGAAATTTGAAATTCAAATTTTGAATCACAATCCAAGTAGGATTCGAATTTGTTGTGGAAAATCCACAAGGTTTGAAATTCGAATTTGAGTTGGATTTGGAGAGGATAATTTTGTTAGAATCCTACTTGAATTTTGAATCTAAATCCCAACGAAAGTGGCCGAAAATTTTGAGGATAATCCTCAATGAAAAATTTAGATTTTGTGGATAAGATTCAAGGGAAAATTCAAGCTTCAATCCTAGTTGAATTTGGATTCTCTCCTTCCCCGAAAAGTGGCAGAAAATTTGGAGAATCTCTCCTAGGAAATTCAGTTATTTTTGGATAAGGTTGAGATAAGATTCAAGCTTGAAAATCCTAGTGGAATTTTGATTCTTCCTTATCCTAAAAGTGGCCGAAAATTTGGAGAAGATTTTCTCCTAGAAATTTCAGATTTTTTGGTTGAAAAAGGGAGATAAAATTCTAGTTAAAATCTTGTTTAGATTTGGATTGGATTTATCCTAAGAAAACCGAATTTTATTGTGGAGATTCTCCCTTGGAAAATTCGGATTTTTTGGTTATGGATAAGGGAGAAAATCTTTTCCTAGTCCAATTCGAATTTAGAGAATCACCTCATGCAGGTCTATAAATAGAGGTCCTGCCACTCCAGTTCTCTCAGACCACAGACTCTCAGATGAGCAGGCTTATTGTTGCACAGCTCATCATGATAATAAACTTCTTTAGAGATCTGGGTGGTCGGAAGCAGACTAGCAGTACTTGCATACCGATCGAGGTTCAGAGTGCCCACACACTCAGCCATTCTGGAATTGGAGAATAGTAGAGAAGGCTAGTTGGTTGAAGCCTCCGGTCATTCTCTTCCTGCAAGATTGGCGTCCTTGAGGTATGAGTTTTAATTGTTATTGGTTTATTGTATATGGCATCATGAGATATTTAACGATCTAAAAAATTTTTATTGTTCCGCTGCGCCACTCTGATACGTTTTTACCGATTTATTTTCCTACATGAAATTCAAATTTTGAATCACAGTCCAAGTAGGATACGAATTTATTATGGTAAATCTATGAGGAATGAAATTTGAATTTGAGTTGGATATGGAGAGGAAAATCTTGTTAGAATCCTACTTGAATTTTGAATCCAAATCCTAACCAAATATGGACGAAAATTTTGAGGATTATCCTCAATGAATTTTCAGATTTTTATGGATAAGATTCAAGGAAAAATTTAAGTTTCAATCCCAGTTGAATTTGGATTCTCGCCTCCTTGATATTGGCCAAATTTTTGGAGTAAATCTCCTCGGAGATTTTCGATTGTTTTGGATAAGGATGAGACAAGATTCAAGCTTGAAAATCCTAGTGGAATTTTGATTCTCCCTTATCCAAAAGTGGCCAAAATTTTGGTGGGGATTTTCCCCTTAGATTTTTGGATTTTTTGGTTGAAAAAGGGAGATAAAATTCTAGTTAAAATCTTGTTTAGATTTGGATTGGAATTATCCTAAAGTGGCCGAATTTATTGTTGGGATTTTCCCCTTGGAAAATTCAGATTTTTTGCTTGTGGATAAGGGAGAATATCTTCTCCAAATCCAATTCGAATTCAGAGAATCACCTCATGTAGGTCTACAAATATAGGTCCTGCCACTCCAGTTCTCTCAGACCACAGACTCTCAGGTAAACAGGCTTATTGTTGCACAACTCATCGTGACAATAAGTTCTTTTAATTTTTTGAATTATTATAATCATGCTCGTTTTTTTGCCGGTTATGGTTCCTTAGAATTTAGAAAAATTGTATCTAGGAATTTTTATGTAACCATGGGAGCAGTTTATTATCACTATAATTTTCCCAGGGATTTTATTTTTGTCTCTTAGAATTATTATGAATAGAATTTTTGTACATCGGAAACGGTTTAGGAAATTTTATGTAATTATTCTTGGAAGAGATTGAAGATTGAAGACCGTAATTTATTTTTCCCAAAAGTTAAATTTGATTTAAAGGTTTAAATTTTGATAGTGTGGAAAATTTCAATTTAATTGGGATTCAAATTAATTTTTGGAGATCCTAATAGGTAAATTGGAATATGGCATGAAAATCGAGACGCGACCCCTCGGGATAAGCTGTCGGGCCTTGGTGGGGCTGCAGCCCCTGCCCTTGGGCAGGATGGGGCTGCGGCAGCCCCTTGATAGGCCATGACCACCCACGGCCGTAGGCTTGGCCTGTAGCCGAGGGTGGCCGTGGCCCTCCCAAGGCTGGCCGTAGCGTGGGCGTGCAGCCTGGCGCAGCAGGCTTGGCCTGCAGCCCTGTAGTGCTGCACATAGGCGGCCGTGGGCTGTCAGCGCCCCCCCCGGGTCTGGGGGCGGTGGTGCGACAGTTCAAAAAATCTAAAAATTTTGATTTTTAAATTTGAGACTTAATTTTAAATCATGTTTAAAAATATGTAATTGAAAATTTGAAATTTTTGAAATTACAGATTGTTATACATGATATTTAAAATTGTTTAAAAATTTGAATTGGAAATTTAAATTTGAAATTCGAATTTGGAATTTGAATTTGAAATTTAAATTTTTGGAATTTAAATTTTAAATGATTCATGGGATGAGAAATAAATGGAGAGGCTACATAAAGATGGATACAAGAAGACGGAATAAAATTCAAGACCCAAAGAATGCTTTGGATGGAATTTTGTAATCTTTATTTTCTTTGTTCTAGGATGGAACCATAGCTTGGTTATTCTGTCAATTATTTTTTCTGTGATATGTCATAGATGTATAAATATGAATTGATGGATGTTTTGTATGTATATTTGATAACATGTCATATAGGATAGGTGAGTGCTGCTCATACTATATTGATCATACATATTTGTCAAAACTTGCATGTTTTTCAAAATATTGAGTGGGAGAGGGTTTCAAACAAAACCCACGGCCTCCATTGTTGATCCATATGTGAAAGCATGGTAACGCCTCGCGTCAGTTCAACCCTGACCACACCACTCGGTAGGTGTTTACCACCGCCGGTATACTAGATTGGATCTCCTATGTGGAAAAAATATTCGGGTACGAACCTATTCATGACCACCCCTCGGTGGCTTGGTAGGACGTGGATCGGGCTATGTAAACAATGGTTATACACTCAAGACTCATTTAGTTATTAAACTTCCCTAAAAGATCTATTAACTAAACTGGTGGCCAAATAAGCAGTTATTAATATATATCTTAACCTTGGAGGATTTAAGGCAACATATATTAATTGGATGGGGTCCATATTCTGGCTATTCGTTTCATGACCACCCCTCGGTGGCTTGGGGCAATAGGTGTTGAGAATTACCGTTGCAATGCTACATTTTTTTCAAGTTTCATGTAGGAACATACTTGTATGTTTTATTTGCTAAATTATCTGTATATTTGCTTGGGCTTTGTAATGATGTCTAGTATAATTTTATTTCAGTTCAAAATGTCACTGACACCTCTCATTTCAATACTTACTGGGAATAAACTGAATGGCGATAATTATAAAGATTGGAAAAGAAATCTGTTGATAGTTCTCAGCTGCGAGAGATACAAGTTCGTACTGGACGAACTATGCCCACTAGGGCCCAAACCTGACACACCGCTTGAGGAGGTCCCGGTTGCCTATACTCGTTGGAGAGAATCCAATGATATAGCTCGATGCTACATGCTTCCTAGCATGATGAGTGCTTTACAAAAGCAACATGAGACTTATCAAGTTGCTAGGGAGATCATGGACAATCTGGAGGACATGTTCGGAGGCCAAGAAAAATTGGCTCGACAGTCCGCTATCACCAGCATTATGAACTCTTAAGCAAAAGGCAGGTACTCTAGTGAAGGACCATATGATCACTCTAATGGGATTCTTCACTGAGGCTGCCGAAAACGGTGCTGAGTTAGACTACAACACCTAGATCGAAATGGTGTTCAAAACTCTGTCTAAAGATTTTGTGGGGTTTAAGGCCGCATACAATCTGGTGACAAGGGAGTTAGGACTAACTGAGCCCATGAAGTAACTCCAAGCTTATGAGCGGATGATCAGGGATGGGGATGCGGTCCAACTTAAAGGAAAGGCCAATTGGGCAGAATCTTCCAAACCCTCTCAGAAGAGGAAAAGGCCAAACCAGAAGCAAGCGGTTTCCAGTTCTTCTAATCCTCCTGTCTTAGATGGGAAGAAGAAGAACAAGAACAAGAAGCACAAGGACCCTAAAAAGTCCAAGTGCTTCCGCTGTGGGAAGGTAGGTCACTTTAAGAAGGCTTGCCGGGAATTCCTAGCTGCCGAGGGCAAGGAAGGTAAGGAACTTCACTATTTAGAAGCATGTTTGGTGAAGAATCAAAAGACACTTGGGTCATTGATTCGGGCACCACTAATCATGTTTGTGTTTCTATGCAGGGGTTCGTGGAAATGAGAAGTCTACATGATAGGAGCCTCTCGTTGCGGACTAGAGATGGTAGCTTGGTGGTGGCTGAGGCAGTGGGAGATATTACCTTTACTTTGATCAATTTAGGTTTATTTTATTGAAAGACTATTTTTATGTTCCTAATTTTAGGAGGAACCTTATATCGGTAGCTTGTTTAATAAAGGATTCTTATTCAGTTTCTTTTAGTAAAAGAGTTGATATTCTTAGAAATAAGTCTTTTATCTATTCTGGATGGATGGATGGAAATCTATATTTGATCAAACCAAAGATGTACTCACTGCTTGACACTGAATTAATAGATAACTCTAAAAGGTTGAAAGTTTCTCACTCTAACAAGGCGTATCTTTGGCATTTAAGACTTGGTCATGTTAATCAGGATAGGATTCAAAGATTGGTGAAAGACGGTCCTCTAGAATCTCTGGAGGAGGTACGTCATCCTAAATGTGAGTCTTGTCTAGAGGGTAAGATGACTAAGAGGACTTTTGGAGCTAAGGGTACAAGGGCTCAAGAGCTCTTAGAAATTATGCACACTGACGTATGTGGCCCCATGAACGTCACAGCATGAAGAGGGTTTGAGTATTAAGTCTCTTTTATAGGCGATTACTCGAGGTATGGATATGTGTATTGATGCATCGCAAGAGCGAAACTTTTGACAAGTTCAAAGAGTATCGTGCGGAAGTGGAAAAGTAATTGGATAAATCCATAAAGACACTTCGATTTGATCGAGGTGATGAATACCTCTCCGATGAATTTCTAGGACATCTTGTAGAGAACAGGATATTATCCCAATTGACTGCACCTGGTACTCCACAACAGAATGGTGTAGCCGAAAGGAGAAACAGGACCTTATTAGATATAGTACAGTCTATGATGAGTTATTCAACGCTGCCATTATCATTTTAGGGATATGCTTTACAAACGGCATGCTATATTCTGAAATAGGTTCCAAGCAAATCAATTCCCAAAACTCCGTATGAATTGTGGTGTGGCAGGAAGCCCTCCCTTGGACATATGAGAATATGGGGTTGCCCAGCGCATGTACTGGATGGGAATGCGAAGAAATTGGAACCAAGATCAGAATTATGCATGTTTGTAGGGTATCCAAAGGGAACTAAAGGAGGTCGGTTTTATAACCCAAAGGAACAAAAAGTCATTGTCTCAACCCATGTGACATTCTTGGAGGAAAGCCACATGAATGACTTTAAGCCTCGAAGCAAAGTGGTACTAGAGGAGTTATGGGGTGAAAGAACTGCTCCACAGATTTCAGTCTTGGACGCAAGTCTGAGTTTCGGTGAAAGACCTGCAGATGATCAACAATTTAGGGTACCTCGTCGTAGTGGGAGGGTTTTAAAGAAACCTAATTTCTTCATGTATAATGCTGAGGTATACCAGGCCGAGGCACATGAGCATGAAGATTATCTGGTCACCTATGATGAAGCTATAAATGATGTTGATTCTAAATCTTGGAAACATTCTATGAACAATGAGTTGGATTCTATGAAATACAACTCTGTTTGGGAACTTGTAGATTTGCCGGATGGGATAAAACCCATTGGATGAAAATGGGTCTACAAAAGAAAGAAGGATGTAGAAGGGAGAGTGGAAACTTTCAAAGTTAGACTAGTTGCAAAGAGGTACACGCAAAGGGCTAGAATCGATTACGATGAAACATTTTCACCTATTGCTATGCTGATGTCTATCTGTATTCTTTTGTCCATTGCTGTGGCTTTCGATTACGAGATCTGGTAAATGGATGTCAAGACAGCATTCTTGAATGGCCATCTTAAAGAGTGTATCTATATGATACAGCCAGAAGGGTTCGTAGTGAAAGGCCAAGAAAGGAAAGTCTGTAAGTTGCTTAGATCCATTTATAGATTAAAGCAAGCATCCTGCTCATGAAACCAGAGATTTGATCAAGCAATCAAGACTTTTAGTTTTGAGCAGAACGTTGATGAACCTTGTATTTGTAAACGTATTAAGGATGGAAAAGTGGTCTTTCTAATACTCTATGTCGATAATATACTACTCATTCGGAATGATGTAGGGAACTTATCATCGGTCAAGCTTTAGTTACACCAACAGTTTGACATGAAGGACTTGGGAGAAGCTAATTATGTTTTGGGCATTCGTCTCTTCAGAGATCGAAAGAACAAAATGATAGCGTTATCTCAAGCTTCATACATAGAAAAAATAATTGACAAATATGCAACGCAAGAGGCAAAGAAAGGTAAACAACCTTCTATTACTGGTCTAACTCTTTCATTGGATGACTGTCCCAAGACATCGGAAGAAAGAGAGTGTATGAGTAGGGTCCCTTATGCATCCGCTGTGGGTAGCCTTATGTATGCTATGCTTTGCAGTTGCCTGGACATATGTTTTGTAGTAGGTATGGTGAGTTGATATCAAGCGAATCCTGGAACCAAGTACTGGCAAGCAGTAAAGCATATACTCAAGTATCTTAAGAGAATGAGAAATTATATGCTGGTGTATTATGGAGGGGACCTAACACCCATAGGATACACGGAAATCAACATCTGGATCAGTGTTTTTGCTCGGAGGAGGTGCCATTGTGTGGAGGAGCGTGAAGCAGGGCATATTATGGAGGCTGAGTATGTGGCTGCGGCTGAGGCATCTAAAGAAGTGGTTTAGCTCCGCAAGTTTTTTAGAGACCTTGAGGTCATTCCTGGTGTTCACAAGCCTATCATACTTTACTGTGATAACTGTAATGACCGCCATTTTTATGGCACCTACTTACCATGTAATAAGTCATTAAGGAATAAAGTGGGCATAATTTAATGTCTTTTAGTGTAAATTTAAGAAACACGGTTAAGTACACGATCGTGTAAGAGGCTGTGTACCGCTCAGATAGATGAAGGTATTTCAAAGACATGGCCGTGTTGAGTAGTCTCAACTAGTACATGCCCGTGTCTGAAATGTACACGCCCGTGTTGCGTTACACACGCACGTGTAAGAGTCCGTGTAGAAGGTTGTGTAATGAGCCGAAAGCCACTGTAATGACTCTCATGAATTATGAAACTTAATTACTATGTAATGATGTAATTAAGTTAATAAGCACAGTGTGCTTTTCAGTAGAATGAATTAAACAGGAATAGTAACGTTTAATTACTATTCATGCAGTGAAAGGTGTAATCGACAGTGAAATCGGTCCACCCTATTATGTGAGTATGCGTTGAGACACGCAATATCAAGAAACCGGTCTAGACGACCATTTCATGATACAGAACTGATGAGCTAGTCATCAATATGCTCAGACTGGTCATCTGAGCGCAGTAGTGATGATTGCCCTAATAGATGTACAGTATCGAGAAAAGTGGTCTAGATGACCTCTTCTCGCCCAGAGACTGACAAAATCAGAGTCAGAACGCTCAGATTAGTCAGTCAGATAGTGAATAGTGATTAGTGATTAGTGATTAGTGAATAGTGAGAAACGCAGTGTCAGGTTAGTGGCCAAGACGGCCTTAATCTGGCATAAAACTGACATATTAATAGTCAGCAGGCTCAATCTGGTCAATTGAGCATAAAATGTAGATTTTGTTTAAAAGATACGCAGTATCGGGAAAAGGGTCAAGACGACCTCTTCTCGCCCCGAAACTGATAGATTTAGACTCAAGACGCCCAAATTAGTCAATCGGACACCTGACACGTTTTTCGAGATGAGGTCATATAGATCTCGAAAACTGGTCTAGAAGACCTCAGATGGACGTAAAACTGATAAATTTGAAATCAGCACGTCCAAATTAGTCAAGGGAGACTGTGTTTGAAATTTCACGCGAAAACGCCTCATTATGCGTGCGTAGTGTCAACACAGTGTAGGCCTAACCACAGTATCAAGAAATTGGTCAAGATGACCTTTTCTTGATATAAAACTGATATATTTGGGTTCAGCACGCCCAAATTAGTCTGTATAGCCTATCTTAAAATTTTTCAAAAAATTAGTATAAAGGGGTCGAAATTTTTAGATTTTTGTAAAAAGGGCCCCCATTATTTTTTTTCCTATCTTTTTCTCCCCCACACCACACGAAGATGAACAGTGACCGACCATCGAATCCAGCCTCCGTTTTCGACACCGCCGGCACCATTGGAAAACTCTCGACGAGCTGAGTCCAACGGTGTGCCGAGTCGACGGAACCGACGTCGGAGAACGCCGCACGCGCCGCCTAAAGCCGCCGGTGGCTGAATTTTTCAAACCGTGATTTCTCCACCGTCCGACGTCCAAATGCCACGATTCCAGTTCCAATGGATTCGTGGTGAAGAGTAGAACAAAACCCAAGCTTTATTTCACGTCAACAGCCACCGGATCGTGCTGCCCAAGGTTCGCCGTCGCCGTCGCCATCACCACCGTCGAATCTCGCTATTCCGGCAGAGTTAAGTTGCAAGGTCGGTATCAAAATGGTCAGAACAACACGTAGATCAAAAGCCCCAAATCAATTTTGGGCAACAATGCCGGAAAATGAAGATCCAACACCGCCGCCGTCGCCGACTTTTCGAGGGCCGATTTCCGGTGATAGGAGCCTCGATTGGTGAAATTGACACCACCAATGGGTTCCTCTCGTCGAGCTCTTCAAGATGGTGATCACCACTCCCATCGCCGCCGTGGTCAACGCCGGTCAACAGCTGGTCAATGCCGGTCAACGGCGGTCAACGTCGGCCAACGGCGACCCGGAGACCAAAAATTGAAGAATGGCCCATTGGCCTATTTTTTACGTTCTGGACACATCCGCGGCATCGGATTTGTAAACCGGAGTTTCAAAAGTGGAGAACTATGATTCAAAGATTGTGCGATCGAGATCAAACGGTTCACCCGACCGCTGATGGGAACGATTTTGGAAGTGGCAGGTTAGAAATAATTATGGTTGAATTATGGTTTACTGACTTGAGGAATTGTAAGAAAAAGGGATGAAATGTCGAAAAAGAGAATGTGAGGAAATGTGAATATTTTTACCTAAAAAGCAGAGCTTTTACGTAAAAATTAGGCCTCTGGTTTAGTACGTGGCAGGTTAGAATAGGTTGGATGGTTTTGAGGCATTTCCTAAACGCCGAAAAACCCAAAAATTAAGCGAAAATGCTGCCGAAATTTCTAAAACGGCATAAAGGGGTATTTTAGGAAACAATGGGTGAATATGTAAGAAAATCTCGAAATGTAAGAAAACGACCCCTAGATCAGAATAGTGCCACCCGAGGGATGGGTGTGATCTAAGTATAAAATTTAGGGCGATTACATCGGTAATGGTAACCCGACAGGCTAAATGGTCATACGGGAGGTATTCAGTTAGTTGACTGGTCGGTTAGCTAGTCAAGGACCAAGTCGGAATGGGATAGTGAGAGACAGTGATTAATTTGTCAAGTAGACAAATTAATCAAGCACGATTAAAAATTAGATATCAAATTTCCCAAAGTAGAGCAGTTGGGTACCGATAGGCATCGGTACCACACAACGATAAGTTTATTAGTTCCTAACGATAGAGTGACCTAAGAGCGATTGTAATTAATTTATTGGGTAAATAAATTAATTAACAATGATTAGAAAATCAAATTCTTAAGAAGAGGGCAATTAGTACAGACAAGGATCGGTATCACTAACGATAGAGTTTTTATTAGTCACTAATGACCACAGTGACCTAAGAGTGAATGTTAATGTAATGCATTATGATTACAGGGAGGTACCTGTATTGTGACGAAGGCGAGAGTATAAACTGTCTGCTGACAGGTAAGTACAACTCCGCCTACAGCATGGATAAAATGAATTTAAAATGATGCTTTTCCAATATTTTAAGTATGTATCTTGCACACGATGCTGCACAGCATACATAAGAGCATACAGTTTCACAATCGACTAGATTGATGAAAGAACAAGATAGAAGCCATAGATCCCTACCGCGTAGGATTGGGGACAGCTTAGAGAAGCGTATGGCTAGAACAGTTAAACAAGATGGAAACAAGTAGGTGTGTCATATCGGCTCCTTCAGTCGAAGGGGTTTCCAGTTAAAGAAAGTTAAGGCCAAAAGTTGAGCATCAGTTGATGGCTCTTCGGCATTAGTTGACCTCGGGCGTTACCGTTGGTCTGCGCGCACACGGTACTGACACATGGGCCCTAAATAGACAAGAAAAGAAAAGAGAAGTTTGAAGCATAAACGAACATAACCGGATCATGCATTAGTTATAGTTCGTTATGCTTTCTTTTTCAGTAGAGTGCATACAGTACACGATGCTTCTGTCATGCATAAAGTATGTGAAGTTTTATATTCAGTGTTATGACATGTTATGTGATGACATGATATGTGAGCTGATATGTGATATGCTTATATGGTATGTGATTTATTAAGTGATATATGTCATGCTTAGGATTTTAAGTATGTGCTATATTTTAAACATGTTTTGCGGTTAACATGTTGTACTTACTGGGCGTAAAGCTCACGGAGTGTATTCATGCTGTAGATAAGCTTCCTATAGCGCAAACACCAAGGGGTGATAATGGCGGCGGAGGTGGATGTGAGGATGAGGTTATGGATACACTACGAGTATTCTTCCGCACAGTATGAGTAAATAGTATTTTAAACGGTGACAGCTAAATAGTATTTTGAATAGTAAAGATTAATTGGTATTTTGGAACAGTAAACAGTATATGTATGAATAGTATATTTAAATAGTGTCTGGTGAATATTAATCAGATAAACAAGTATATAAGTGTGTATGTATAATTGAAATCCTTATGTTTTTCAAATTTCGCATTTTAATAGTATACATATGTGAATAGTAAATACGTACGCGTATATTAAAAAAAAAATCCCTCTAAATTTATGTTATTAAATTCAGCAAGTTTAAGTATTGGTTTTAAAGAGGAAGTATAAGTAAAAGCTAAAGAAGCAAGTAATAGTTTTTAGTGATGGTCCGGGCCGCTGAAGGCTCACAATAACACTGGGGCTATTGCCAACACAAGGGAATCTCGGCACCACAAGAGGACCAAGCACATAAATTGTTAGGAAATGCCTAACAAGAGAGCACGTGGAGACAGGCCAAGTAGATATATGTAAGATCGCGTCCGAGGACAACATTGTCGATCCCTTTACTAAGACTTTGGTGGCTAGAAGCATTGAGAGGCACGTAGAGGCGATGGGGATGCGTAACATGGCACATCTGCTGGCTTAGGGCAAGTGGGAGATTGTTAGGAAATGCCCTAAGCATTAGAGACATTTTGATGTATTTATTTTGAACTGGATAATAAAATTGTATATAGAGGTTATTCACTACATTGCTATCTGTCCTCGTTTTATTTACATGTTAAAGTAAATGTAAGCAAATATGGCTCCCTGACTGTTTTGTTAAACTATTAGAACGTTGCATGCAATGGACTTTTGTATACGAGAGGACAATGTTCTAAAGTAAGCAGTCTAAACTATGGTCTGTAGTCTATGGGGTTAGACTAAGCATCTAACTCATGTTAAGACTATTATGTTATCTAAAGCCTTGGAGGGGATAGTTTGTCTTGACTGTCTGGAGCATAGACTCCCAAGTAGAGACATAGATATGTTGCTTGGTGGTGACATATTAGACTGGGACTAAAGCGTGATTGATCTACGAAGTCCATTTTGAGTGGATCGATCTGCTTTTGATGTTCATTGTGCAGTAACCTTTATCCTGAGTAAATGGATAGCTTCATGTATATGAATTTTGTACTTTGATGTTCCAATGGCTAAAGCGTCTCAGAGGTAGTAAGCTCATAGACTGGTTCGTTGGGTGCACGACATGTATACGACGAAGGGTTCATTTAAAGATATCGGAATCATAGCTCTAATAAGGAGTTAAGGGTATCCTCTTAAAGGCATTATACTGAATGTGAAAATGGACAAGGCCTTGGGTTGTTTGTTGTGCGGGTGACTTCTTATTCACATATGTTGAATAATCATTTTCTTTATTCGGTAGTATAATGGAATTTTAAGATAGCCTGATTAGTAGGATTAAACGGACTTTGGCCTAAGGTTGATCATGGATATCATATGAGGGTTCTGCATACATGACAAGGTCATTGGATGATAGCTTGTCACAGGCTTACGTAATACGGTATATAATTGGCAGTTCAGTTTCAGGTTTATAGTGGTGTGACTCTGAAATTAGTGATCATATGATTGAGTTGTTCGGTAAAGAATGATGATCATATGGATTTGCAGGAGCCCGATTATATATGTCCAATTAGTCCCTTTACTAGCTCCACATAATTCCTTAACGTTTGGCAAATTGACTTGTGTATACTATTGGCTAATTTATTATGCACGGATGGTGTTGACATAGGATAAGGATGGTCGATAAGATTCTCTTCGGTTAGATTCAGATTTTGTTTTGGATAATAGAGCACACAATTATTTGAACTCCAAATAAAGTTGCCATGATTTTATTTGAGATTGGATTGGAGTTACAGAAAATTATCCATGAGAACAAGAATTTGAAATACAATCTTTTTGTGGATTTTGAAATTTGAATTTTGAAATTTGAAATTTTAATTTTGAAATTTGAAATTTGAAATTTGAATTTGAAATTTGAATTTGAAATTTAAATTTGAAATTTGAAATTTGAAATTTGAAATTTGAAATTTGAAATTTGAAGCTTGAATTTGAAATTTGAAAATCAAATTTTAAATCACAGTCCAAGTGGGATTCGAATTTGTTGTGGTAAATCCACGAGGAATGAAATTCGAATTTGAGTAGGATATGGAAGAGAAAATCTTGTTAGAATCCTACTTGAATTTTGAATCAAAATCCTAACCAAATATGGACGAAAATTTTGAGGATTATCCTCAATGAATTTTCAGATTTTTGTGGATAAGGTTCGAGGAAAAATTCAAGTTTCAATCCCAGTTGAATTTGGATTCTCTCCTCCCTGATAATGGCCGAATTTTTGGAGTAAATCTCCTAGGAGATTTTTGGTTATTTTGGATAAGGATGAGATAAGATTCAAGCTTGAAAATCCTAGTGGAATTTTGATTCTCCCTTATCCAAAAGTGGCCAAAATTTTGGTGGGGATTTTCCCCTTGGATTTTTGGATTTTTTGGTTGAAAAAGGGAGATAAAATTCTAGTTAAAATCTTGTTTAGATTGGGATTGGGATTATCCTAAAGTGGCTGAATTTGTTGTTGGGATTTTCCCTTTGGAAAATTCAGATTTTATGGTTGTGGATAAGGGAGAATATCTTCTCCTAATCCAATTCAAATTCAGAGAATCACCTCATGCAGGTCTATCAATAAAGGTCCTGCCACTCCAGTTCTCTCAAACCACAGACTCTCAGGTGAGCAGGCTTATTATTGCACAACTCACCGTGACAATAAGTTCTTTAGAGATCTAGGTGGTCTGAAGAAGACTAGCAGTGCTAGCATACCGATCGAGGTTCAGAGTGCCCATACACTCAGCCATTCGGGAATTGGAGAATAGTATAGAAGGCTAGTTGGTTGAAGCCTTCTGGTCATTCTCCTCCTGCAGATTGGCATCCTTGAAGTGTGAGTTTTAATTGTTGTTGGTTTATTGTACATGGCATCATGAGATATTTAACGATCTAAAAATTTTTATTGTTCTGCTGCGCCACTCTGATACGTTTTTACCGATTTATTTTCCTACACTCGTCATGTATGCAGAACCCTCATATGATATCCATGATCGGCCTTAGATCATAGTCCGTTCAATCCTACTGATCAGGCTATCTTAAAGTTCCATTATACTACCGAATAAAGAAAATGATTATTCACCGTATGTGAATAAGAAGTCATCCGCCCAGCAGACGACCCAAGGCCTTGTCTATTTTCACATCCAGTATAATGCCTTTAAGAGGATACCCTTAACTCCTTATTAGAGCTTTGATTCCAATATTTGTAAACAAACCCTTCATCGTATACAAGTCATGCACCCAACGAACCAATCTATAAGCTTACTACCTCTGAGACGTTTTAGCCATTGGAACATCAAAGTACATAAGTCACATACATGAACCTATTCATCTACTCAGGATTAAGGTTACTGCACAATGAATGTCAAAAGCAGATCGATCCACTCATAGCAGACTGTGTAGATCAATCACGCTTTAGTCCCGGTCTAATATGTCACCACCAAGCAACATATCTATGTCTCTACTTGGGAGTCTATGCTCCAGACAGTCAAAACAATCCGTCCCTACCATGGCTTTACACAACATAATAGTCTTAACATGAGTTAAATGCTCGGTCTAAACCCATAGACTACAGACCTTAGTTTAGACTACTTACTCTAGAACATTGTCTTCTCGCATACAAAAGTCCATTATATGCAACATTCTAACAGTTTTAACACAAGCAGTCAGGGAGCCATATTTGCTTACATTTACTTTAACATGTAAATAGAATGAGGATACACAGTAATGTAATGAATAACCTCTATGTATAATTTTATTATCCAGTACAAAATAAATACATCAAAATATTTCTAATGCTTAGGGCATTTCCTAACACTCCGAGGCTCGGATTTTCCTTACCCGACTCAGACCTTTGCTTCATTTTCCAAAAACGCCCCCCCTCGCGGTCGGTTTTCAATTTTACTCGTGTTCTACATTTTCAAGGGGATGGGTTACTATTCATGAACCATCCCATAGGTTTGCTCATTCAATTTTCCTTAAGGGACTCAGGTTTTTTACCTGACCCTTAACTTTTACCCTCGTTTCCGTTTTCGCTGTTAATGCCGTTTTTGAAATTTCAGCAGCATTCCACTGTAAATTTAATGCTACTGGCATTAGGTACGCCTCGAACCATATGTACCTGCCCGTACTATACCAAAGTTCTATTTTATGTAAAAGTTTCCTAAACTTTTACATAAAAATTTGCACCATTACCAATTTATAAATCAACCACAATGTACAAAAAATTTTTTCACTTTCCCCCCTTAATTAAGCCACGGTTTTGAACTTACCAAACCTAGCAAAATTTTTCTTCATTTTCACCACATTATGCTCGGTTTTTACACTTAAACCATAACATAATTTTTACTCCAAAACAGCCCTTAATTAACAAAATCTCTTCACCAAAACCCTAAACCAATAATCGGTTTTCCACTTAGGGTTTTCACGCTAACTTTTATCAAATTTTTTTCTTAAGCAAATTCAATATGAAGTTTATGTTTCCAACTTCCAAAACATATTTTCACACAATATAACAACATGTTCAATCAATTTTCATCACCAATAACACCCTTTGAACCCACAGATTTCATGGGGAAAAACATGCCAAACTTAAATTTTTTTCATGCAAATCCAATACATGAACTACCTGGATCAACATATCACAAAACCAATCACTTAAATTCAACAAATCAACAACAATTTTTCATTATCTTCTTCCCAAAACACCCACGGATTTTTTGACCAAAATTGGGAAAAAAATTTCAAATTTCAAAGCTCACCTTCTTTACTTGGATGCTAGCTACTTAAACTTGATTTCTTGCTTCCAAAAACTTGAAGAAATCCTTTGATTCACTAAGGAGATTCATGTTTTCCCTTGGAATAAAACTTAGAAAATTTTTGCTTGGTTTTCTTTTGGTTGTGTTTTGCTACGGTTTTTGCTACCAAAAATGGCCGAACCTTTTATGTAAAGGAAGCCAATTACTTTGGCAAATTTTGGCATGATTCACTCTTAACAACCAATAAGAAATTGACAACTTTCATGGCATTACTTTCCACCATTTTTCAAAAATAAAAAAGATGGCATTTTGGCCTAATCTTGGTAATTAGATCAAAAGTGCATCAAATCCTAGCCATTCACCTTACCTACCACCCTAATTAACCATTTATTATTTACTTTAATGACATCATTAATGATGAGTCATTATATTACTTTTTTGACCTTACTATTCACGTCACTTTTTGACCAAAATTTGACCTGAGCGAAATTTTTCCAAAATCACCCCGGCGGGTTCCTGAGGTCCCCAGTACAGTCGAATCAATTTATTCTGCTTCCGTTTTTCGAAATCAATTCCGAACGTTTTTTCGTCTTTTAGTGCACCATAGGCACCGGTAAGGGTTTTCAATATCGTTTTGACACTGTTTCACCCGTTTTGATTCGCTAAAATTTCTCAACACCGAATTATTATCCATTAGCATTGTTAGAACATTTTATTATGTTTTAAGTAATATAAATTCATTGATTTTACTCTTTAAATAATACAAGTTATCACACATATACAATTGTACATTTCTTCTGAGAATGTCAGAAATTCTTGGTTATCACAATATAACATATCAGCGAATACGAACCTTTACATAACATGTGCATCATAGAAACATTGTGTACTGCGTGCATCTTACTGTCTCTAAAAGCATGATGAACTATAACTAATGCATGATCTGATTATGTTCATTTATGCTTCAATATTTTCCTTTCTTTTTCTTGTCTATTTAGGGCCCGTGTCAGTACCGTATGTGCACAAACCATCAGTAATGCCATGGTTAAAAGCTGGAGAGCCATCAATGGATGCTCAACTTTCTGCTTTAACCTACTTTAATACCCTTTCAACTGGAAGAGCCGGTACGACACGCCTATACATTTTCATCTTGTTTATCTTTTCTAGCTACATGCTTTTCTAAGCTGTCCCTAATCCTACGTGGTAGGGACGTATGGCATCTAACTTGCTCTTTCATCAATCTACTTGATTGTGAAATGATATGCTCTTAAATATGTGGTGCGACATCGTGTGCATGGCATATGTATTTTTAACATACTGAAAAACATCATTTAACAGCATTTTATTCATGCCGTAGGCAGAGTTGTACTTACCTAAATTTGCTAGCAAAATGCATACTCGCGCCTTTAACAATTTACAGGTGACCACCTGTCATCAATAACGTTCCTTATCAGCATCTTCGTAGAGTCACTACTATTGTGAGTGATTATTACTCGTGTTTCTATGTGGTACCGAGGCCCATCGGTACCCTATTGGCCTACTATGGGGATTTGGTGTCTAACTCGTATCGTGTCTGATCAATCATCTACTTAACAGATTAATCATCGTTCCTCAAAGTGTTGTTCGAAACGCGGTCCTCGACTAGTTTACTGATCAGTCAACTGATCGGTTACCTCACGTGTTGGTAACTAAGTAGTCTACTGGGTTACTATGCATAAACAGGTGTAGTAACTGACCGTTTTACTTTGCTTGTTGGGGTGTGGTAGCCTACCAGCCTACTATTCCTTGTTTGGTGTAATGGCCCATCGGGCTACTATGACTCGCTTGGGGTAGTAGCCTACCAGGCTACTATGGCTTGTTTGGTATGGTAGCCTACTATGCTACACACACCGTTTCTCTTTGAAAAAGTGTAGGCTGACTTAAAATTTCTTGAGAAAAATTCTTTATTTTTGGAGCCGTCCCCTTATCACATGGTTGGAAGGTGGGGGATGTTTTTATAAAAACCATGTTTGTATGTTTAAAGTATTAAAACACATTTTATTTTGAAGAGTATAAATTACATTTTTAAAGTTACATTTTAAAGGTGGTTTTTGAACCATTTTTGAAAAACATTTTGAAACTTGATTAAAACTACTTTGTTTGTGATTTTGGCGAACATGAAAGTTTTCATCCTCGACAAGATGAACAATTCTCATGTTCACCTTAGACCCTAAATCCAACTCTAACAACTCCTAACTCCATTAAACCCATGGGCTTGTGCCCAGTTTTTCAAAAAATTCCCAGTTTTACATCTCTATAAAAGCAACTCTGTTTAAGGCCCGAAACGGCCAAATTTTTAAAACACACATAGGTCATCTCAAAGGTTTCAACGAGATCTACAACTTTTATGTTGAGGTCGAAGTCTAATACAGACTCTAAGGGGTCCGTTTTCACTAAAACCCGTACCTATTTCTGGGCTCGGATTTTGTTCCTAGTATATTCCTAGTTTTAGACACCAAGTGAAAAACACTCTAAAAACCTATCTTAGGATCCTTTTTAGCCGAGGCCTATTGGATGCAAAAATGATCATATCGAAATTTCCTTAAAACACTGTGTTTTACCAAATCCCAAATTTGGACCCTAAATAGGTCAAAAGCCAAAATCCGTGGCTTTTCCTAGGGATAGATTTATGTCCAGCCACGTTCCTACTCGTTCGTAACATCACGCATACTATAGCCATTCGTAAAAATTTGTAAACACAACCACAACTGTATAAACTTAAAATGGAAACTTAAGGGCTAAAAATAAATTATTACAAACCATTTACATAAACAAGTACACATAAATGGCCTTGATCAAAACTTAAAGCCAACTAATACAAAATAGGGTTTTAGGTTTACCTTTGTGCCTTGAATTAAGTACGATTTCAACTAGGGCTTGAGGGTCCAAAAATGATCGTGGGAATCCAAGAGAGTGGGATCTGTTTTTGCTAGAAACAATACCAAAAATTTCTCTTAAAAATCAAATCAAAACAAAAACTAGAAACTACAAGGATCGATTTTAAAGACTTACCCTTGGTGCCTTAGACTGACTTGGATTCGACTTCTCCTAACATAAGCTTGTGAGGTTTAATTTTTGGTAGGCTTTTGGGTGTAATTTAAGCTTGAAAATATGAGGGTTTTAGGGCTTAGAACGGTTTGGCTGTAGCTAGAAGAAAAGGGAGAATGAAATGTGTTTTGAGAACTAAAAGAAAGGAAAGTAATTCACTTGTGTGAAGGGTGCCTTTTATAGGCAAAATTGATCAAGCTTACATAGACTTAATCCTAATTAAGTGTCCACCAAATTAGCCAAATCATGGGACAAATTACTACCCATTTTCAGACCAAAGTAGGCGTGGGCTACTCATGGAAGGAAGAGAAGAATAAACAAAGATTGTTGACCAAGCTTTTAAAACCCCTTGAATTTTTTATTCAAAAGTTGTCATGGCTAGGGTAATTTTTTAATCTCACTTTTGGGCTATGGGAGCAGCCATTTTCAGCTACCTTTTACAGTTAGGAGCATGATTTCTAAGGGACAATTTTATCTGTGTTGGCTTCTCATCGTAGTCTAATTTTATACTGCGGTGTTCGATCCTTTCTCGGCAGTGTTCCAATTTTCACCCGAAAATTAGATTCCTGAATTTGATTTTTGTACTATAAATTCCTGGTTGTTTTATACTATCTAAGAGCCCATTATCAGTCTAATTTACTGTTCACATCCTACATTGTGGTTGTGTTTACACTGTATTGTCCTTTCGTACGCAAACTGAGGCATTCCTGGGTGAAATTTCAGACACAATCTCTCTTGACTAATTTGGATGTACTGATTCAATTTTTATCAGTTTTATGTCCATCGGAGGTCATCTGGACCAATTTTTTGGCGTATGCATGACCCTAACTTGAAAAACGTGTCAGGTGCCTGATTGACTAATTTGGGTGTTCTGAGTCCAAATATATCAGTTTCGGAGTAAGTAAATGTCGTTTTGACCCTCATCCTGATACTGCATATCCCTCAAACTAAAATTCCCATTTTATGCTCAATCAACCAGATTGAGCCTACTAACCATTCATATATCAGTTTTAGGTCAATTTAAGGCCGTCTTAGCTAATAACTTGACACTGTGATACTTACTATTCACTGTCTGTCGCTTAACTGACCAGTTTGAGTGCTCTGAATCTGATTTTGTCACTCTCTAGGTTAGAAGAGGTCATCCAGACTATTTTCTTGATACTATACCCTTGCTAGGGTTTTCTCTCACTATCGTGCTTCGATTTTCGGTTCGAGTGTTCTGGTGATCTGCTCACCAGTCTTGTGTTAAGAAATGGTCATCCGGACCAGTTTCCTGACACTGCATGTCTCACACATACATATACATCATAGGGTAGACCGGGTTCACTATCGATCACCTCTTTCATTACATGAATAGTACTTAAACAGCACTGTATTTGTTTAATCTATTCAACTGGAAGTTATACTGTATTTTTTCAACTTAATTACTTATTATATAGTAATTAGGTTTCATGCATTTTGAGGGTCTATGTAACGGCTTTCTGCCTATTACATGGCCTTCAACACGGCCTCTAACGCGGGCATGCATAAGGCAACACGGGCATGTATACACTAGACACAAGCGTGTACCAGTTGAAATTTTTCAACACGGCCCTGTTTCAAAACATGACCCTTTACATGTTCATTTTCCTGGGTTGTACACGGCCGTGTTCTAGACCGTGTTTCTGTACACAACCATGTTCAGTTACACAGCTTCTCACGTGTTCACAACCCGAGTGGTACACGGCCTCTTACACAGCCGTGTACCTGATCGTGTTCTACTACATGGCCGTGTATACTTACACAGCTACATACACGTACACAGTCTGATTGGTACACGACCACTTACACGGTCGTGTACAGGACGTGCACTTTAAAAATTGCACTAAAATGCATCAAATCATATCCCTCAATCTCTCATTAAATGAAAATCAAGTTACAGGAATGGGGTAAACAAGGGGTAAAAGTTTAGACATGAAAATAAAACCGAGACCCCTTGGTAGGTTAGAATTAATAATGAAAATCGAACCCAAAAGGAATAGTAAAACGACCCTTTAGTGTCTAAAATACCAAGAACAGAAAAAGAAAATTCACGTTAGGGGTATTTTAGGAAACGAGGGGGAAAAGTTATGAATGGGATAGAAAATCTGAGCCCCTCGAGGACGGGATGAAAAAAATTTTAGGAGCAGTGAAATACCCATTTGAGGCTCCGAAATGCTAGAAAAACGAGAAACAACCCTAGGTGTCAGATGAATAGTTCCTGAGGTCGGGTGATGAATAGTTATTGACTTTGCAGCAAATAAAGCTGTAAAAAGATACAAAAGCCTAGGGAATATTATTTTATGATATTTGGGCTTAGAAAATCCAAGAAAAATGATAGAACGAATTGTTACGTTCCCGAGACCCGTCAGGGGCAAAATGGTCATTTTGATCAAAAATTTTTGAAAGACTCAGAAAGGATTGTAAAGGGTCTAGAACACTTTAAATAAGATTCTAGAGGCAATTAAGATTTTAAAGTTAAAATCAGAAAAATTATAAGTACACAAGCGTGTATATTTAAACACAAGCGTGTATATTTAAACACGGGCGTGTATATTTAAACACAGGCATGTATAAGGATACACGGCCATGTAGTGTAAACCCGAGAGCTACACGAGTTTGAACACAGGCGTGTTGCAAGCTGTGTACTACAAAAAGAGATAAAATGTGTTGTAAAATTTATCACAAAATGAATATATCCGAAGTGATAATTGATGATGAGTATTAACGGACAATACTCTGTCTGTAGGGACCCAAACTAGAAAAGATATCAAAACTGCGGAGGATTCCGAGGGTGGACACTGTCACAGTTGTAGTAAGTTCAAGCATTTTCATGTCTGCAACATAAAATACTGTGATATTTTATTATGTACAAATTATACATTAGATGTTAAGTCCTACGGGCACTGGGGAATAGTTAGAATAACACATCCCACATAATGAGAAAAAGAGAAGTATACTGTGGGTATACTATGGAAAAAGTGTGACTAAATTTAAGACACACCTTTAAAAGGAGAATATGTAAGACCTGCCGGCAATAGAGGTTATTGACCTTGAGATGACGATTAATGGCACTTGGTTAAAACTGTAAATAAAATATGGTAATGAAACTACATTTGGCGTACCGCACCTCCAACAATGTGGTGGAGGTTTACAGGTCCTACAGGGATATAATGACCACTTCGACTGATGATAAGATCGGAGAGGAAGGAACCTTAGGGTCGCTCTAAAGGCCCTCCCAGTCAACGTATATAAAATATCGGTACAGCCATTATGAGCTCAAAACCAAAATATAAATAAAGATAATAGATAAAAATGTTGTGAAAGCCATAACTGAGCATAATTGAACATAACCGACACTAACACTAAGTGTAGTGGACTCGGTTAGGGTGATGTGAATAGTAACTGGTTAAGGTTAAGTATTGTTCATGGTGAATGGTACTTTTCTTATGAATAGTACAATCTATAGGAAATTGGATTTTTGATGTTTTTGAATCTATACGATTCATAGTTTGTATGTTTGAACTTACTGAGCCTGTTAGCTCTCCAGTTTGTTCATGTTGCAGGTAAGAAACCTGTCCAGTAGACTACCTGATGGCGGCTGGATATGCGTGTGTCAATGGGATAGGGAATCCAATGTGGATTATGGTCCTGCTGCTAGTCTTCCGCTGAGCAACAAAATAGTGAATTGAAGAGAATGTATTTTTGCAAACAAAGTACAGATATTGTATATTTGTAAATTATGTTGTATTGTACATAAGACAACTGAAAGTATAGTTCTATATTTTATATGGCTTTCATATATGGCTTTCATGCAAGGAAAAATAATTTTGAAAAAAAAAATGGGCGTAAATTTTGGGCCCTGTAAAATGAGTGCTCACAAGTAATCGTGTTTTTAAATGATGACCTGAAGACGTGCACGGGCTGTCTCGATCGACGACGGAGTCAGATCGGGATGGTGTCGCGTGGCCGAAGTCGGGGGCGTCACAGGTTGGTATCAGAGCAGTTGACCATATTCCTATTGGCACAAAATGCAACCTACTCGTCAATCCAAGTAAGTTAGCTTTCTTTAAGTTAGTTAACTTTTATTTTGTATGAGATTATATCTTTTGTAGGGTATACAATGACTAGACCACCGTATGTACGATTCCATTCATATAGACTAAGAAGACCAATCTGGGTATGGACTAGGCCAGTGATCAGGCTATCCATGATTCAGTGAGCAATGCCTCGACCGTTGATACCTGAGCCGCCAGTGCCACAGGTTAGAGCACCATCACTGATCCAAGTACCACCACCTCGATGGCAGTTAACCCACCAGTCGCCATAGATATTCTAGTTGTTAGTGGACGAGCCCATGTAGGAACCAGAGTATCAGTACGAGCTATACACGCCTTTAGAGGTAGTCATTCACCCACCTTTGAGGGAGGTCAAAAGGGGATCTCTACCCGTGATGTAGAAATGATCATGCACCAATGTGATATTAATGAGGACTGCTGGGTCCTGTTAGCAGTTGGCACTTTTCGTGAGGATGCATGGATGTACTGGGAGTATTGTGATTAGGAGATGCTATTAGGACTCGATTGGGCTGAGTTCAGACACATTATGATACTGCAGTTCCCACCAAAGAGTCCAGCACCAGTTCCAGACCCTCCAGAAAGCAGGGTAGTGACTCCACCATCGGCTATGCCCAGTTATACTGATGTTAGAGAGTTTGTTCTCTGGGCTGAGAGACTACAGATGCTACTAAGTGATATTGTCTTCACTTATGCAGTACGGTTTAAGGAGAATGTAGTAAACAGATGTCACATGTCCAACCTCACTGACAAGGACTTTTGTGACATATTTTGGAAGGGGCTTGCGATAGACTTACGAAAAAGGGTAACCCCTCTATATCCTACTATGCTACCTGAGTTTATAGTTACAGTAGCTAAAGAAGAGGAAGAACTGATGATGGAGTGCATGGTGCATGAGCGATGTGAGCAGCTATTGCAAGAAGCCATGTGAACAGAAGTACATCTAAGTACAACATTTCATCCACAGATAGACGGGTAATCTGAACAGACAAACCAAATGCTCGAAGATATGCTTCGTGTGTGTACAATAGATTTCCCGGGAAGTTGGAATGAGAAACTTTCATTGGTAGAATTTTCGTACAACAATAGCTACCAAGCTTCCATGGGAATGGCACCCTATGAAGCTCTATATGGAAGGAAGTGTAGATCACCTCTCCACCGGTATGATCTACAAGAAAAGCAGCTGCACAAGATGGATTTTGTGTAAGAAACAACTGATGCAGTTGCAAAAATATAACAACGGATGAAGATTGCGCAATGCCGACAGAAGAGCTATGCGGACAAACGATGAAGATCCCTAGAGTTTAATGAAGGGGATTTCATATTTTTAAGAGTTTCGCTGATGAGTCCAAGATATATTAGGCCATATAAGATCATCAAACGCATTGGAAAGGTTGCCTACAAGTTAGCATTACCTCCAGAAATGTCGGCAGTGCATAATGTATTTCACGTGTTAGTGTTGCGGAAGTACATATCAGATCTATCCCATGTACTAAAACATGAACTGATCCAGATTCAGGAAGACCTAACATATGAAGAGAGGCCTATCCAAATATTGGTACGAGATGACAAAGTCTTAAGGAACAAGACAATCCTATTAGTCAAAGTGCTGTGGAAAAATCATAATATTGAAGAGGCTACATGGGAGTGTGAAGATGAGATTAGAAAATTATACCCCTACTTGTTCTAAATTTTCGAGGACGAAAATTTTATGAGGAGGGGTGAATGTGATAATCGGGAATTTTCAAATTCTCGGAGTGAATTAAAATTGCATGTATATAACAATTTTAATGTATAAAATATGAAAAGTTGTGTTTTAATACTGTTGAGAATACTGTGAAAATGTTTTAACAGTGTTAAAGAGTGTGAGTTCGGAGATGGAAAATCTTCCCAAATAGAATTGGGTGAGATGGCTAAAAAACAGAGCCAAAAACCCTGGAGAGTACATCAAAGTGCACTAAAAGATGAAATTTTATGGTAATGAATTCTGGTCAAATGGAAGCAAAATAAGGCAGATCGATCACACCGGAGGCGTCAGAAACTCGCCTACGCGATTTCGGTAAAGTTCCGTTCGGTTTGACTTTCAATCAAACTTTAACCATGAATCAATTCACAAATTAATATATGAATTAATTAGATTAGGTCACATGTGACATCATAATTATGATGTAATAAATGAAAATTAGAGCTTATTTAAGAAGGTTAGGTTGCATTAATGGCTAGGATTAAAAGCATCTTAGATCAAAGGCCAAGATTAAGCCAAAATGGATTGAAAAAAAATTAGGAAAATGGGCAATAAAGGAATCGGCCATAAGGGAAAAAAAAATCAGCCACAAGTTTTTATTTTGACCCCAAAATTCTTGCTAAAAATTCCCTAAACAATATGTAAATTGTTGGAAAAATTTGCAAAAGGGTCCTCTACTTTTTGCCTATAAATAGGTGATGGAATTCATGCGGAAAAATCAAAAAATGCAGCCACACTGTTGCTCCACAAAACCGTGAGCTTTCTTCCCCCTTAAGCTAAGATTTTGTCAAAAATTTTACACCAAATTATCCTCTAAACTCACACCAAGGATCAAGAAGATAAATTGATAAGGTGAGCTACTAGGTTAAAGCATTTTTCATTGATTTTCCTTGAAAAATCAGCGGCTTCCTTGGTATTGAAAAATGATAAAAAGTTTGATGTTTGATTTAGTGTTATGTTGATTTGGTGTTAGGTTGAATAAAGCATGTTGTAGAATCAAGAAACAAGCAAATTTTTATGCATGTTTCTCATGAAAACTGTGGCTCATTGGTTTGGAAAATTGTTGAAAATTTTATGGATTGATTTAGTGTTTATGTTGGTTTGGTGCTTTGGTGAAGAAAGCATGATTTAGAATTATGGAAAAAAAAAAAAAGGCAAACTCATGCATCTTTCTGGGGTTAAATCCGTGGCTTATGTGTGAGAGAAAATGGAAATTTTTGTGATGAAATTAATAAGGAAATGTTGATAATAGAACTTAGGAATGAGGAAAAAAAATTTTCCTATGGTTCTAGAGTATGAAAACTGTGGCATATGGCTAGGTTTAAATGAAAATTTTCTTAGGGTTTTGATGTTATAATGTCCATTAGAAAACCTAAGATTGATATGTGATAATTGAGAAATGTGATAAAAATTTATTGGTATTGATTACTATGAAATCCGTGGTCCAAATGGAAGGAAAATGATGAAATTTGTGTTGTGATTTGAATGATGGTTTATGTGGAAAATTTTTATACAAAGTTTGGTAACTTTGTATAAAATAGGCCTCTGGTATAGTACGTGGCAGGTACAAAGGTTCTGAGGCATATTTAATGTCAGGGAAACCTAAAAATACAAGTAGAAATGTTGCCGAAATTTCGAAAACGACATAAGGGCATTTCAGGAAATGAGGGGTAAAAGTTTAGACTTGAAAATAAAACTGAGACCCTTTGGTGGGTTAGGGTTAATAATGAAAACCGAACTCAAAAGGAATAGTAAAACGACCCTTTAATGTCTAAAATACCGAGAACGGAAAAAAAAAATCACGTTAAAGGTATTTTAGGAAACGAGGGGGAAAAGTTGTGAACGGGACAGAAAACATGAGCCCCTCGGGAATCGAGACTCGAGGATAGGATGAAAAACATTTCAAGAGTAGTAAAATACCCATTTGAGACTTTGAAACACTAGAAAAACGAAAAACGAGCCTAGGTATTAGATGAATAGTACCCGAGGGTCGGGTGGTGAATAGTTTTGATTTTGCAACAAATAAAACTAATAAAAGGCACAGAAGCCTAGGGAATATTATTTTATCATATTTGGGCTTAGAAAATCTTGGAAAAATGAAAGAAAAAATTGTTATGATCCCGAGATCCACCAGGGGCAAAATGGTCACTTTGACCAAAAATTTATGAAAAGCTCGGAAAGGACTGTAAAGGGTCTAGAACACTTTAAATAAGATTCTAGAGGCCATAATTAAGATTTTAAAGTTGAAATCAGAATAATTATAAGTACATCAGCGTGTATATTTAAACACAGGCGTGTATATTTAAACACGGGCATGTACAAGAAAACACGGCTGTGTAGTGTAAACCCGAGAGGTACACAGGTTTAAACACAGGCGTGTTACAAGCCGTGTACCACAAAAAGAGATAAAATGTGTTGTAAAAGTTATCACAAAATGAATATATCCGAAGTGATAATTGATGATGGGTATTAACAGACAATACTCTGTTTGTAGGGACCGAAACTAGAGAAGATATCAAAACTGCAGAGGATTTTCGAGGGTGGACACTGTCACAGTTGTATTAAGTTCAAGAATTTTCATGTCTGCAATATGAAATACTATGATTTTATTATATACTAATTGTACATTAGATATTAAGTCCTACAAGCACTAAGGGAATAGTTAGAATAATACATCCCACATAATGAGAAAAAGAGAACTGTACTGTGAGTACACTATGGAAAGAGTGTGACTGAATTTAAGATACACCCTTAAAAAGAGAATATGTAAGACCTACGGGTAACAGAGGTTATTGACCTTGAGATGACGATTAATGTCACTTGGTCAGAACTGTAAATAAAAGATCGTAATGAAACCACATTTGGCGTATCGCCCCTCTTATAATGTGGTGGAGGTTTACAGGTCCTTCAGGGATATAATGACTACTTCAGGCGATGATAGGACTGGAGAGGAAGGAGCCTTAGGGTTGCTACCGAGGCCCTCCCAGTCAGCGCGTATAAAATATCGATACGGCCACTATAAGCTCAAAACCAAAATATAAATAAAGATAATAGATAAAAATGTCATGAAAGCCATAACTGAGCATAATTAAACAAACCGACACTAACACTAAGTGTAGTGAACTAGGTTAGGGTGACATGAATAGTAACTGGTTAAGGTCAAGTACTGTTCATGCTGAATAGTACTATTCATGGATGAATAGTATTATTTGTAAGAAATTGGATTTTTGATTTTTTAAATCTATGCAATTCATAGTTTGTATATTTGAACTTACTAAGTCTATTAACTCACCGATTTGTTCATGTTACAGGTAAAAAACCTGTCTAGTAGACTACTTGGATGGCGGCAGGATACGAGCGTGTAAATGGGATAGGGAATCCACTATGGATTATGTTCCTACTGCTAGTCTTCTGCTGAGCAACAAAATAGTGAATTGAAGAAAATGTATTTTTGAACACAAAGTATAGATATTGTATATTTGTAAATTATGTTGTATCATACACAAGACAACTAAAAGTCTAGTTCTATATTTTATATGACTTTCATGCAAGGAAAAATATTTTTTTTTTAAATTGGGCGTAAATTTTGGGCCTTGTAAAATGAGTGCTCACAAGGAAAAAATGGTCATTTTGACCAAAAATTTACGAAAGGCTCGGAAAGGACCGTAAAGGATCTAGAATGCTTTAAATAAGATTTTAAAAGCCATAATTAAGATTTTAAAGTTAAAAATAAAAAATTTATAAGTACACAGGCGTGTACATTTAAACATGGCCGTGTTCATTGAAACACGACCATGTAGAGTAAACCCGAGAGGTACACGGGCTTGGACACGGGCGTGTTGCAAGCCGTGTACCACATAAAGAGATGAAATGTGTTGTATAATTTATAACAAAATGAATATATCTAAAGTGACGATTGATGATGGGTATTAATAGACAATACTTTGTCTGTAGGGACCTAAACTAGAGAACATAACAAAACTATGGAGGATTTCCCAAGGTGGACATTATCGCAGTTGTGGTAAGTTCAAGCATTTTCATGTCTGCAACATGAAATGCTATGATATTAATTATGTAATAATTGTACATTAGCTGTTAAGTCCTACGGGCACTAGGGTGTAGATAGACTAACACACCCAGAGAAATGATAAATTGAAAGATGTACTATAGGTACACTATGGAAGGAGTGTGATTAAATTTAAGACACACCCTTAAAAGACAGAATGTGTGAGACCTTCGGGCAACAAAGGTTCCTGACTTTGAGGTGATGATTAATGCCACCCGGTCGGAACTATAATTGAAAGATGCTAATGAAACCATATTTGGTGTATTGGCCTCTAATGATAAGGTAGAGGTTTATAAGTCCTTCGGGGACATAAGAACCACTTCGGGCGATGATGGACTGGGGAGGAATAGCTTCAGGGTCACTCCCAAGGCCCCTTACAGTCAGTGCACACAAGAAAATGGTACAAGGCCAAAATGAGCTCAACACCAGAACATAACAAAGATAATGACCAAAAATGTTATGAAAGCCATAATTAAGCATACTTGAGCATAACCGGCCCTAATGGTAAGTGTAGTGGACTCGGTTAGGGTGATGTGAATAGTAACTGATTAGAAACAAAGTTACTATTTATCAGTCAAAAGTCAAAGTACTGTTCATAGATGAATAGTAAATTATCGTTTATCGATCAAAAGTCAAAGTACTGTTCATCTATAAATAGTACTATTCATATATAAATAGTACTATTCATAGGAAATTTTATTTTTAATGTTTTTGAATCTGTGCGATTTATAGTATGCATGTTTGAACTTACTGAACCTGTTAGCTCACGGGTTTGTTCATGTTGCAGGTAAGAAACCTGTCCAATAGACTACCGGCAGGATACACGGTGCCAATAGGATAGGGAATCCACTGTGGATTATGGTCTTGCTACCAATCTTTCACTGAGTGTCAAAGAGTGAATTAAAGAGAATGTATTTTTGAAAAATAAAGTTGAGATTATGTATTTTTGTAAATACTATACTGTATTGAAAAAAAAGACGGCTAAAAGTTTAGTTTTAAATTTTATATGGCTTTCATACTTAGCTTTCATGTGAGGAAAGTATTTTAAAAAGAAAAAAAAATATGGGCAAAAATTTTGGGCCTTGTCAAATGAAAGTTTCAAAGAAAGAGTGTTTTAAATGATGACCCAACGAGGTGCACGAGCTATCTCAGTCAACAACAGAGTCGGATCGCGACGGTTTCGTGTGGTTGAGGTCAGGGGAATCACAACTTGATAAGATTCGTGATGCTTATGTAAAGCACTCATCATGCTAGTTAGGATGTAGCATCGAGCTATCTCATTAGATTCTTTCCAATGAGTATGTACAATAGGGACCTGTTCAAGTGGTGTATCAAATCAGAGCTCTAGTGAGCATGATTTGTCTAGTATAAGCTTGTGTCTCTCGAAGCTAAAAACTATTAGCATGTTTCTTTTCCATTCCTTATAATTGTACCCATTCAATTTGTTTTCAGTAAATATTGTGTCTAGAGATGTTGATGATATTTTGAACTGTTGATAAAATAAAAAAGAACATCATTATAAAGCCTAAGCAAATATAAAAGATTTTAGTAAGTCAAACATATGATTATGTTCCTGCAGGAAAAAATCGGTAAAAGTGCATAGCTTGGCAACGGAATTATAAAGCTTTTTAAAGATCGTTAAATATCTCGTGATGCCATATACAATAAACTAACAACAATAAAACTCATACCTCAAGAGGACACCAAACCACAGGAGGAGAATAATCGGAGGGCTTCAACCAACTAGCCCTCTCTACTATTCTCCAATTCCTAGATAGTAGAGTATGTGGGCACTCGGTTCCTCGAATGGTATGCTAGCACTGCTAGTCTTTCTTCTAACCACCCAGATCTCTAAAGAATTTATTGTCACGGTGAGTTATGCAACAATAAGCCTTCTCACCTGAGAGTCTGTGATCTGAGATAACCGGAGTGGCAGGACCCCTATTTATAGACTATCATGAGGTGATCCCTTAAATTTGAATTGGACTAGGAGAAGATTTTCTCCTCTCCTTTCCTCACAAAATCTGAATTCCTTATAGGCCATAATTAAGGGAGGATTCGACCACCCTAGGTGATTTTACATTCTAAATTCAAACAGGATTTTAACTTGAATTTTATCTCATCATTATCCACTATAATCGAATTTTCCCTTAGCCCAAGAACAAGGCTAGATTCAGCTATCCAAGTGTGAGGAGAATCAAAATTCAAATAGGATTTTCTAGCTTGAATTTTATAACTTGATTCATCAAAAACTTTCTTTCATTTTTAAATCTTTATATTTTGGAGCTCATTTTTTTTTTCCAAATTACTTTTCTCGCATGAAAGCCTTGTATAAAAGCTATATAAAGTTTAAAACTATACTTTAGTTGTCTTTTTGCAATACAACATAATTTACAAAAATAAATAATCTCAACTTTGTTTCTCAAAATACATTTTCTTCAAATTCCTTTTTTCAACGCTCAGCGGAAGACTGGTAGTAGGACCATAATCCACAGTGGAATTCCCTATCCCAATGGCATCGCATATCCTGCCGCCATCCAGGTTATTTACTGGACATGTTTCTTACCTGCAACATAAACAAACCGGTGAACTAACAGGCTTAGTAAGTTCGAACATACATACTATGAATCACATAGATTCAATAATATCAATAATAAAATTTTCTATGAATACTACTATTCACCTATGATCAGTAACTTTGACTTTTGACTAGTAAATACTAACTTTGACTTTTACCGTATACTATTCACGTTACTTCTACTGAATACACTGCCCTTAACGTTAGTGTTGGTTATGCTCAATTATGGCTTTCATCACATTTTTGGTCATTATCTTCCTTTACATTCTGGTTTTGAGCACTGACTGTGAGGGGCCTTGGGAGCAACCCTAAGGCTGATCCTCCCCAGTCCATCATCGCCTAAAGCGGTTCTTGTGTCCCCGAAGGACTTATAAACCTCTACCTTACTAGAGGTCGGTACACCAGAAGTGGTTTCATTACCATTTTTCAATTATAGTTCAGACCAGGTGGCATTAATCATCACCTCAAAGTCAAGAACCCTTGGCACCCATAGGTCTTACACATTCTTTCTTTTAAGGGTGTGTCTTAAATTTAGTCACACTCTTTCCATAGTGTACCCGCAGTATACATCTCACTTTATCAACTCATTGGGTATGTTAGTCTAACTACACCCTAGTGCCCATAAGACTTTACATCTAATGTACAATTAGTACATAATTAAATATCATAGTATTTCACGTTGCAGATATGAAAATGCTTGAACTTACCATAACTGCGATAACGTCCACTTCGAAAGTCCTCTGCAGTTTTGTTATCGTCTCTAGTTTGGGTCCCTACAGATAAAATATTATCTGTTAATACCCATCATCATTTATCACTTTGCATATATTCATTTCGTTATTAGCATTTCAATACATTTCATCTCTTTATGTGATACATGGCCTGATACATACCTGTGTCCAAGGTCGTGTACTTCTCGGGTCTCTACCACACACCCGTGTTCCAAAGTACATGCCCGTGTACTTTATAAATTTTCGATTTTAACTTTAAAATCTTAGTTATGGCTTCTACAATCTTATTTAAAGCATTCTAGGTCCTTAACGTTCCTTTCCGAGCCTTTTGGAAGTTTTTGGTCAAAATGACCATTTTGCCCCTGGCGGGTCTCGGGACCGTAACAATTCTGTTCTACCATTTTTCTTGGAATTTTCTAAGCCCAAATATCATAAAATAATATTTTTTAGGTTTCGATATATTTTTATAGCATTATTTGCTGCAATATCGATAACTATTCCTCACCCAACCCTCAGAGGTACTACTCCAACACCTAGGGTCGTTTCTTATTATTCGAGCGTTTCGGAGCCTCAAATAGGTATGTCACTACTCTTGAAATGTTTATCATCCCATTCCCGAGCCTTAGTTCTCGAGGGACTCGGGTTTTTCATCCTGTCCATAAATTTTCCCCTTCATTTCCTAAAACACCCTTAACATAAATTTTTCCCATTCTTGGCATTTTATACATTAAAGGGGCGTTTTAGTAATCCTCTTAGGTTTAATCTTCCATTATCAACTCTAACCAACCGAGGGGTCTGAGTTTTTATTTTCGAGCCTACATTTTTACCCCTCATTTCCTGAAATGCCTTTTATGCCGTTTTAAGAATTTATACAGCATTTTCGCTTAAATTTTAGGTTTTCACGGTGTTAGGTATACCTCAGAACCTTGGTACCTACCACGTACTATATCAGAGGCCTATTTTATGCAAAGTTATCAAACTTTATGTAAAACTTTTTCACATTAATCATCATTCCATTCAATCATAAATTTCACCATTTTCCTTAATCATAGGTCACGGTTTTCTTATGGAATTCAACACCACAAATTTTTTCCACAAAACTTATTTATCACATTTAAATCTTAGGGTTTCTAATGCACATTTCAACATCAAAAACCTAAGAAAATTTCATTCTAACCTAGCCTTTAAGCCACGGTTTTCATGTCCAAAACCATAAGAAAAATTTTTGTTATCCTTATAACCCTTTATCAAATATTTCTTCACAAATTTACATCACAAAATTTTCCATAATCTCTTGTTCATAAGCCACGGGTTTGCATAGGAAACATGCATAAAATTTGCTTGTTTCAAGTTTCTAAAACATGCTTTAATCACTATATTAACAAACTAACACCAACACCAAAACAAATCATGAAATTTTTATCATTCTCTCGTCCTTAACATGCCACGGATTTCTTGATGAAAAACAATAAGAAAAGCTTCAAAATGGTGGCTCGCCTTATCAACTTGAATCCTTGATGCTTGGACTAGGATTGAAAGCTAATTTAGAGAAAAAATTTTGCTATAATTTGGCTTAGGAAGGGATGGAAGCTCACGTCCTTAAATGGACAAAATTTGGGCTGAATTTTCTAATTTTCCAAGTGAATTTCTCACTTGTATTTATAGGCAAATAAGTGGAGGACCAAATGGCAATTTTTCCCAATAATTTGGAAATTGTTTAGGGACTTTTTAGTAACTTTCTAGGGATCAAAAAGCAAATCTTGGCTGATTTTTTTCTGCCTTTAGCCGACCCTAATTACCCTATTTTTGCCAAAATTTGTTCATGTCATTTTAGCCAAATCCTAGCTTTTGATTTAGGATCTCCATTAATCTTCACCATTAATGCTACCAACCACCCTTTTTAGCCTTTAATTCAACCATTTATTACATAATATTTTTGATGTCACACATGATATCATCCAATTAGTTCATATATTAATTCGTGGTCAAAGTTGGATCAAAAGTCGTGCAAGGACTGCCCCATTCCTGTAACTTGATTTTAATGTAATGAGAAATTGAGGAAATATTTGATGCTTTTAAATGCAAATTTGATGAACACGATCAGGTACACGACCGTGTAAGAAGCCGTGTATTGATCGGACTATATATGTGAGAAAGGCCGTGGTGAACATGGGCGTATAGTGTAACACAGTCAGATACATGGCCGTGTAAGTGGCCATGTACCGCTCAGGTAAATGGATGTGTTCCAAGACATGGCCGTGTTGAGCAAGCTCAACTAGTACATACCCGTGTCCGAAAGGTACACGCCCGTGTTGCCTTTTACACGCCCATGTGAGAGGCCATGTTGAAGGCCGTGTAATGAGCTGAGAGCCATTGAAAAGACTTACGACTTGTGGAACCTAATTACTATACAATAAGTAATTAAGTTGGAAATTACAGTGTATTTTCCAATTAAATAGATCAAACAGGTACGGTGTTGTTTAAGTACTATTTATGCAGTGAAAGGGGTAACCGATAGTGAACCCAGTCCACCCTAATAAGTGTATAAGTGTACGAGATGTGCAGTGTCAGGAAACTAGTCCGAACAACTATTTTTTGACACAAGACTGATGAATAGATCACCAGAATGCTCGGGCCGAACATCTAAGCACAATAGCAAGAAATGACCCTAGCAAGGGTACGGTATTGAGAAAATGATCCGGATGACCTCTTCTCACCTAGAGACTAACAAAATCGAAGTCAGAGCACTCAGACTGATTAGTTAAGTAAAACGACAGTAACTAGTAAATAGTGAAAAATGCAGTGTCAAGTTACTGGCCAAGACGGCCTTAATTTGACCTAAAACTGATATACTAATAGTCAGTAGGCTCAATCTGATCAATTGAGCATAAAACGAGAATTTTAGTTTGAGAGATACGCAGTATCAAAAAGAGGGTCAAGATGACCTTATCTCACCCCGAAACTGATATATTTAGACTCAGAACGCTCAAATTAGTCAATCATGTACCTCACATATTTTTCGAGGCGGGGTCATACAGATCTCAAACACTGGTCCAAATGACCCCGGACGGATGTAAAACTGATAAAATTATAATCAACACATTCAAATTAGTCAAGAGAGACAGTGTCTAAAATTTCACCCGAGAACGCCTCGGTTTGCGTGTGAAAGGACAACACAGTGTAGACATAAACATAGTATAGGAAATGAACAGTAAAGTAGATTGATAATGGGCTTTTAGATAGTATAAAACAACCAAGAATTGAAAATTTAAAAATCAGATTCAGAAATCCAATTTTCGAGTGAAAATTGGAACACTGCCAAGAAAGGACCGAATGCCGCAGTAGAAAATTTGACTGCAAGAGAAGCCAACATAGATAACATTTTGACCACAAAATCTGTGCCCCCTTAGCTGTAAAAGTAGCTAAAAATGGCTGCTACATAGCCCTAAAGAGAGACTAAAAAATTGCAAAAGTTATGACAACTTTTGATTAAAAAATCCAAGGGTTTTAAAGCATGTGGTCAAAGAAATTTTTTTTATTCTCCCTCCATAAATGGCAACAGCCCTCAGTTTTGTGGACTGAAAAAGGGCAGAATTTTGTCTCTTGATTAGGCTAAAATGGTGGATACTTAATTTGGTTTAGGCTTAAGTAAGTTTGGTTAGAATTGCCTATAAATGGCACACATGACCATGAGATACCACTTTCCCTCATTTGGCACCCCAAAGCACAATTCATTTCTCTTCCTTTCTCTTGCTGCAGCCTACCCCTCTAGGTCACCAAAAGACTTCATTTTGAAGCCATAAATCATACCAAAAACTTACCAAAAATCTAGCCCCTGCAAGTTTATGTAAGTGACCTCAAATTCGAGCCATCCTAAGTCCATTCAAGGGTAAGGTTTCTAATCAATTTTTGTGGTTTTAGTTATTGTTTTGGTTTGATCTTAAGAGAAATTATTCTGGTGTTTTCCTAGCACAAAAATGACCCCTATCCTCTTGATTCCACAGGGCCATTTTGGTTCCTTAAGCCCCTAGTTTGGATTTGTGCTTGGTTCATAGCACAAGAGGTAAAAACCAAACCTTTTTAGTGATTAGTTATTTTTAAGTTTGATCAAGGCCATTTATGTGTATTTGTTTATCCAAATGGTTTGTGATAAGTTTATTTTGAGCCTTTAGCTTTTCATTTTTAAGTTTATGTGGTTGTGATTGTGTTTACATTATTTTTACGAATGGTTGTGTGCAAATGAGAGCATGAATGTTTTTAGCGATTTAGACACAATCTGTCCTCAAGGAAAGGCCACGGATTTTGGCTATTTTGAACCCCTTAGGGTCTAAAATTGGGATTTGGTAAAACACAATGTTTAAGGAAATTTCATTACGGTCATTTTTGTATTAAATAGCCTTTGGCCAAAAACGACACGACAATAGCTTTTTCGAGTGGTTTTCACTCGGTGCCTAAAACTGGGAACAAAACTAAGAACAAAATCTAAGCCCATACATAGGTACAGATTTTGCTAAAAATGAACCCTTTAGATTCTGAATCGGGCTTCAGGCTCCACACGAAAGTTGTAGAACACATCGAAACCTTTAAGGCGACCTATACGTATTTTAAAAATTTGGCTGTTTCGGGCCTCAAACAGAGCTGTTTTCAAAGCGACATAAAACTGGAAATTTTTTGTAAAAACTGGGCACTCTAGCCATGGGTTTAGTAAGATTAGGACTGGTTAGAGTTAGATTTAAGCTCTGAGGTGACCACGAGATTTGTTTATCTCGTCAAGAATGCAAAGTTTTATGTTCACCAAATTTGCAAACAAAGTCATTTCGATTAAGTTTCAAAACAGTTTTCAAAAATAGTTCAAAAATCACCTTTAAATATAACACCAAAAATGTGTCTAAACACTTTAAAATATAAACATGGTTTTCATAAAAGATGTCCCCCACCTTCCAATGGGGTGATAAGGGGGCGGGTTCAAAACACGTAATTTTTCCAAAGAATTTTACAAGTCAACTAAAACGATTTTCAAACATAACCAAAACAATGTGGGTAGCCTGGTAGGCTACCACACCAAATAAGCGATAGTAACCCGATAGGCTACCTAGTTACCAACATGGGAGGTAATCGGTCAGTTGACTGGTCGGTAACCAGTTAAGGACTGTGTTCTAAATAACACTATGAGGAACAATGATTAATCTGTTAAGAAGACGAACAATGATAGAAGTAGATGCCAAATCCCTAAAGTAGGGCAATAGGGTACCGATGGGACTCGGTACCACTTAGAAACACAAGTAATAATCACTAACAGTATTAGTGACTCTGCAGAGATGCTGATAAGATGCGTTATTGATGACAGGTAGTTACCTGTAATTTGGTAAAGGCACGAGTACACAATTGCTTGCAATCTAGGTAAGTACAACTCCGCCTACGGCATGAATAAAATGAATTTTAAAACGATGTTTTTACAAGTATGTTATGTGGTGCCCTCGAATCCAACCACGTGAAACTGTCATGAACCGACTCAGTTGCCAACCAAGATAGCTCATGTGTTGAATCCAGATCACCATTTAAAACTCTTTTTCTCTCAATTCTTATTTTGTTCAGGGCCCAAAATTTCACCCAAAATTTTTTTTTTCTTTTATATACATACTTTTTTTATAAGAAGGCCAAGTACGAAAGCCATATAAAATATCATACTAATTTTTAGTTGTCATTTTGAATACAACATAATGTACAACATACAACATATATATACTATATTTTTTAAAACATATTCTCTTCAATTCACTAACTCATCGCTCAGCGGAAGACTGGTAGTAGGACCGAAATCCACAGTGGACTACCTATCCCATCGACACGTGCTCATCCTACCGCCATCCATTAGTCTATTGGATAGGTTTCTTACTTGTAACATGAACAAACTAATGAACTAACAGGCTTAGTAAGTTCAAACATACTTAATAAGAATCACACAGATTCAAAAATAGCAAAATTACAATTTCTTATGAATAGTACTATTTATAGTGAATAGTACTATTTATCATGAATAGTGACTTTGACCCTTGACCGATTAATAATAACTGTTATCCTAACTGGTTAGTATTCCATTATTCTAATCAGTTACTATTCATATTACCCTAACCGATTACTATTCACATTACTCTAATCGGTTACTATTCATATTACCCTAACTGAAACACTACACTTAGCCCACGTTTGGGCAACACTTTTTTTTTGCATTGCATTTGAATGTAATGCAATTTTCCCCCAAATACAAAAACATTTCATTCAAATACCAATCACATCACATTTTAAATCCAATACAATCACTATTTATTATTTTATTTTTTTATTACTTTTTTTAATTACATCATATATTCTCTCTCTCCCCTTTTTTTTTCTCTCTACTTTTACCCATCACATCACATATTCATTATTAAAATACAATTCAAATACTTTTCACCCAAACACACATTGCATTCAAATGCAATGCTAATGCTTTTCCTCCAAATACAAATTGCATTCAATACATTGCATTTAAACGAATGCAAATGTAATGCATTCACCAAACGAACGCTTAGTGTTAGTGTCGATTATGCTTAATTATAGCTTTCATCATATTATTGACTATTCTCTCTATCTAGCGTTGAGCTCATTGTGGCAGTACCGATAGTTTATCTTAGCACTGATTGGGAAGGCCTAGGGTGCGACCCTAGAGCTTCTTCCTCTCCAGCCCTTATTGTGTCCCCGTAGGATCTAAAAAACCTCCACCACAACGTTGGAGGGGCGGTACGTCTTAAATGGTTTTATTACCATCTTTCAATTATAATTCTGACCAAGTGACATTAATCATCACCTCAAGATCATTAACCTCGATCGCCCATAGGCCTTAGATATTCTTTTCCTTTTATTTTGTAGGACATGTTGTACTAAATAATCCCCAAATATCCATAGGACTTGATACCTAATGTACAACTAGTACATAACAAAGTAATACAGTATTTCATGTTATAGACATGAAAATACTTGAACTTACCACCACTGCGATAATGTCCATTTCCAGAACTCCTCCGCAGTTTTATCTCTATTTTAGGTTCCTATAGACATAGTATTGTCTGTTAATACCCATCATTAATTATCACTTTGGATATATTCATTCTGTGATAAATTTTATAACACATTTCAACTTTTTATGTAGTACACGGTCTGCACCACGCTGGGTCACTACCCCTGTACCTCTCTGGTTTACCCTACACAACTGTGTTTCAAGGTACATGCCCGTGTACTATTTAAACTCTAGATTTTTGACTCTAAAATCTTTATTTTGGGTTCTAGAATTTTATTTAAGACATTCTAGATCCTTTACAGTCCTTTACGAGCCTGTGTACTATCACTTTGGTACAGCTTAGAGAAGCATATGGCTAGAACAGATAAACAAGACGGAATTCAATAGGCGTGTCATACTGGCCTTTTCAGTTGAAGAGATTTTTAAGTTAAAGTAATTTAAAGCAGAAAGTTGAGCATCCGTTGATGGCTCTCCGGCTTTATAGTAACCTCGGGCATTACTGTTGGTCTACGTGCACACAGTACTGACATATGGGTCCTAAATAGACAAGAGGAAGAAAAGAGAGTATTGAAGCATAAATGAACATAACCGGATCATGCATACACATTAGTTCACTATGCTTCTAGTTACAGTAAGATGCATTCTGTACACGATGGTATCTACTATGCATATAGTAAGTAAAGTTTTATATTCAATGTCATCTTATGTGATGATGTGGTATGTGATATGTTAAGTGCTATATAAAATGCTCATATGATTTTCAAGTATATACTATGTTTTAAACATGTTTTGTTGTAAACATGTTGTACTTACTGAGCGTAAAGCTCATGGAGTGTGTTTATGCTGTAGGTAAGCATCTTATGGCGTAAACCCTTATGGGTGATGACGGTGGCAGAGGTGGGTGTAAGGGCGCGGTTACGAATACCACCATAAGTATTGTCTTCCGCATAGTCTTTAAGTAACAATATGTTTTGGAACAGTACACAGTATTTTTAAATAGTAACTATTATACAGTATTTTTAAACAGTAATCGTTATATGATATTTTTGAATAGTAACCGTTATACGATATTTTTGAATAGTAACCATTATACAGTATTTATGAATAGTACTCTTTAAATAGTAATTTTGAATAGTAACATTAAGCAGTATTTTTAGAATTGAAGATAGTTAAAGTATATGTATATGAATAGTGAATACGTATGATGTATAAAAAAATCACCTAAAATTTGTAATATCAATTACAAGAAAGTATAAGTATTATTTAAAGTAGTAGTTTTCAGTGACGGTCTGGGCCACTAAGGGCACGGGGTGTCACAGTTAGCATCAAAGTGGTATCCTGCCATCCTACCTCACATCGCCGTATGCTTGCCTAATCTGTCCAAGTTAGCTTTTGTTTTCAATGTTCAATACATAAATTGATGATTAATTTATAATAGGGATAATGGTCGCACCACAAGACCCCAGCAAGTGCAAGAGGATCGACAGGCGAGTCTAGCTTTCACCGCCATACGGCCAGACATATACAATGGTTGACGCGCAAGCGAGCTTCCGTACTAGATTCACCACTTAGAGGTTATCTTCGAGGCATGCCATATTCCACCATGTCTATGGGTGATTTTGGCCAGTAGCAGACTATGAGGACTAGCGCTGACTTGGTGGAATGAACGGTGCAAGATTGGGCATCCGATGCAGTGGACCAAATTCTGCTGCGACCTCCGTGATAGTACTACACCAGCCTGAGACGGAGATATATGGGGAGATATATGTGAGATGCGATACCAAGTCCTCTCTGGCATTTGGGATATCTATGAGGGAGAGACCATGGTGCACTATTGCCAGAGGTTTCTGGATGCCATAATGCCTCACATCCCTCAGGGTAGACCTTTTTCAGAGATGGCCAACCTGCTATGGAGAGGGGCACCATGGTATGTGAGGGACCTTGTTCCCTACCCTCCGTCACGTGAGGATCTGAGGCACCTTACCCGAGACATGGTAGAGGCTGAGAGAGTGGTACTCAACCTTGCACCTGGTGAAGGCTTCGTAGTGGCAGCTAACATAGGGGGTGACACGGCAGACGCAACAACCCAATCAGCCGACGAAGAGGTTGCGGCCGAACCTCAGCCAGCAATACTGTCATGTTGCGAAATTTTAAATTTCAAAATTTGCATGTGAGTGTAAAAAAATATATATACCGATTGGTGTGCTAATTAGCATTTAATTATGAGAATTTAAGTTTAAATTTTTACTATATTAACTATTAATTTAAGAATATTTTTTTTTAAATCATGTAATAAATTTTTTTTATAAAAAAAAAAAAAAACAAACAAACATACAAATCATAGCCAACATGCAACCACTCCTATCAAAATCCTTATCTTAACTCTTAACTACTCCTTCGTCGCCTTTCATTTCTCAGTGCTTTATCAATCTCTCTTGTTCCCTTTCTTTCATGTGTATCTCACTGATTCTCTCTTCCTCTGTTTTTCTTTTCTCTTTCTTTTTTCTTCTTTTTCCCCTCACCAAATCTCGTCCCACCCTCTCTCACTCTCCATCATTTTTTTTCTTTCTTTCCTCTTTTCCCTCATTGATTCCCCCTCTCCCTCACATTTTCTTTTTCTCACTCCCCCTCACTGATTCCCTCTCATGCCCTCACCCTTTCTCTTTTCTCTCTTATTTCGACTCCACCCACGTAACCATCAACTGACCGACTGCCACGGCACCAAACCAACCACGCCGGAACATCGCCCCTCATCGACCTAAGCATTGTCAACCGCCCCTCCTTACGCCACTCACATGGCCCACCAAACCACGGCCTTCATCTCCACCGTGTGCCGTTGTGACCACAACCAGCCAAAGCAAACCGCTGGCAGTCCCTCACTTCCGTCCTCGTCGTCTCGCATCTGACCAAGCCCAGATCAGCCACCGTCACCCTCTTTGCGATGCCACAGCCGAGACGCACAGGAGCCAGCCACCGTGTCCAAGCAGCCGAACGAAAAGCTCAAGCCAATCGCCTAACTGCACACGAAACCTACCATGCCGGGACTGCCGCTCTTCACTGCACCGCCATCAAAACCCGAATCCCCTCATGCCGAGCGTCGTGTCCTCCCGCTGCCGTGAGTTCTCCTTAAGGCTAGGCGATTTCCTCCAAGCAAAAACGAAAGAAAAAAAAATTTATATATATACATTATATGTATATCTGTGCATGTATATGTAAATATATTATATAATAAATAATAATGATGATGATGATCATAATAATAATAATATTTAAAATGTAGATTTAAATTGATTTGAAATTTGAAATTTAAACTTTTTTTGGGAATTGGAATTTTTATGCAGGTTAAGCGTTTTGGAGTTTTTGGGGAGTCTACATTTTAAGGCAGGTCATGCCGAAATTTTAAAAATATATATTTTGGGTATTTGTATTAAAATTATCATTTTAAAATTTCGATGTTAAAATAAAATATCGTTTTAAATTTTAAAATCAATAGCACACTAATTAATTGAATTTACTGTAATTATGATTACGGGATTTTTGGACAGATAATTAAACTATCTATGATTTTTGTTTTAGGTACTTGTTGATCAAAATTTGGGGAAAGGACAATCTTGGAATACGTATGAGAAGTTATCAGTAGAGTTAACTTGCCAACATGTAGGATATCATATCCTTTTCTTATAGCCTATTTTGTTTTTAGTGATTTAGCCAAAATGATTTAAAGAAAATGAATTTATAAAGTTTTATAAATTATGTGATTTTGGAAATATCACGATTTCAGAAATTAAAGAAAAATATCTGATCACGGATTTTTGGAAAATAATATGGCATATTTTATTACGTGAATCTTATTTTAAGAGGAAATTTGGGAAATGGAATTTGATGTTAAAGTATACCGAGAGCAACACACACATACGAAGAGTGCACATATCGATCGATGACAACCCATCATGAAATGTTGTGGTGGGAGACATATCAATCGATGACAACCCATCATGGAATGTTGTGGTGGGGGAAGTTCATACGGACCGTACATGAACTAGATGTAGTTAAGGATACAATTTGCATATTCACGATTACACGTTTAAGATTTTGTACTGCATTTATATAATATTATTATCCTGTTTCAAAATAAAATGTTGAAAAATGATTTAAAAATATCCTACTGGGCCTTTCGCTCATTGTTTAAAACTGGTAAACCCCTAGGGAAGGAAGCTGATTAGTAAATACGAGTTGGTTGAATTCAGAGTTTGAAGACTAAGGACGAGAAGTCTGTTTATTTATATTTATAATTATATACATAAACTTGAATGTTCCGGGACTATAAACTTTAAATTTTATTTTATTATTTGTATTTTATTTTATTTTTTCCAAGTATGTACCTATGGTGAAATGGGAACCTGTCATGACATTTCAATAAAAATTGTTTAGTAAGTTCTCTCGAGCATAATTGGAAAAAAAAAATAGACGGTAAATGCTTTTAAGACAAAACCGGTGGATCTAGGGAATCGGGATTTACCATTCGTTGATCCAATTCATTAATTTCATCCCTAAAACATCAAGCCCCGGGTTTTGGAAATTGACGATTTACTATTCATTGATCCGATTCATTAATTTCATCCCTAAAATGTGACAATTGTTTTGGTATCAGAGCATGGTTTGGGATTCTCATAGGAAATTATATGCATACTTAGAATAAAATAAAATACAAACTTATAGTCTGGGATTTTATTTCATTTTTTTTAGAATGGCACCAAGATTTTGACCTGGAAATGTACCAACCCCGATGCCAGAGCTAGAGCAGACAAATAACATTGAGGAAGTCATATATCGGGCATTTCAAAACATAGCAACTCATGCAAGAAATGAGCCAATGGTACATGATGTGAATTGAAGTTTGTGAGATTTTCAACGGCTCAAAATTTCATCCTTTACTAGTGATAGTGAAGCAGACGATTGGTTCCAAGGAGTAGTAATGAAAATGGACACCATACGGACCCCACCCGTGCACAAGATTAAAGTCATTTCCACTTGTTTCGATGGTAGAGCTGGCATCTGGTAGAGACAAATAAGAAGAACTCACAATCCACAAGAGATGGCCTGGGAAATGTTTGAACAACTGTTCTATGATCAATTTTGCCCAGAGAGTTTAAGAGATCAAAAGGTTATAGAGTTCATGAGCCTATAACAGGGGAACATGACCGTGTTCGAGTATGTATCCAAATTTGGGGAGCTATCAAGATTTGCTTCTTCAATGGTGGTCATTGAGTGAACAAAATGCATAAAGTTTGAGCAAGGAATCAAACCATCTATAAGAAGATTACTGGTAGCGATCCAAATCCGAGACTACCTAACGCTAGTTTCAGCTGCCTTGCGCATAGAACAGGATAATCAAAATTTTCAGAAGGAGAGAACAAAAGCTCCAAGGACATCTGGTGGACCGATAACAAGTCAATGAGGAACTCGTAACCAAGTTAGTGGAGGTAACATCAGAGATGGAAAGGCTAACAATACTAGTAACATATCCTTTGGAGGGTCTCATCCATATACATTATATTGCTATAATTGTGGCCAAACGGAACACCTAAAGAGGAATTGCCCTATAGATAACAATAATAGGCTTAGCAGCCTCAACAATCCATTCAATCATTGACAGGATTCCGTCAGCCTGGATCCGGACAGTTTAGTCAAAGATAATCAAGATTTGGCCAGCCTCAGTACATGCCACCACAACCCTCCTTTCAGTCGAATTACCGACCTCAGTCATCTTAACCCCATATGAGACCTCAGACCAGCATGCAAGCTTCCTCACATTTGCCACAATTTAGGCCAATCGGACCTATTTCGTCAAGGAACAATACAAACGACCGAGGCAAAGGGAAGATGTATGCTGTGGAAGAAGGTGACCTAACTGTACAGAACAGTCCTACAGTCATGGATGGTATGATCTTGATCTCTTCTAGTTGGTCACATATATTGTTTGATACTGGTGCCAATCATTCCTTTATTGCATCGACATTCGCAAAAACACTAGAACTAGAAATAAAATCTCTAGAGTCACCTTTGCACTTATATACACCGCTTGGAAAAACCGAAGCTTCTTTGATGTGTTAGACAAATATTGTTACGTGAGAAGGCGAACAACTTAAAGTCCAATTGATTATTCTACCAATGACGTGTTATGATGTGATTCTTGGTATGGATTGGTTAACTCAGAACAGGGCAACTTTAGACTGTCCTCATCGGAAGGTGATGTTATTAACAGGAATGAACCTGATAGTAATTGAACTTGAGAGCTCTAATCAGGTGATGACCAGCAAGCTATTGACACCTGCAATAGGTGGCCGATGCTATCATATATTGCTACCATTTTCATATTGGATGGTGACAATAACGTGAGCAATGATGATCACTCTACTTCAGTAGTAGATAAATATCCAGATGTATTTCCTGAAGATCTACCTGGATTACCACCTGATCGAGAGGTAGAATTCTGTATTGATCTCATTCCCGGTATAGCCCCGATATCTATTCCTCCCTATAAAATGGCACCAGTGGAAAAAGCTAAATTACGGAATTAATTGACGAAACTAGAACTTAAAGGATTCATCCAACTCAGTAAATCACCATGGGGAGCACCAGTCTTATTTGCAAAGAAACAAGATGGAAGCTTACGATTGTGTATCGACTATAGGCAGTTGAATAGGGTGACAATCAAGAATAAGTATCCCTTGCCAAGGATCGATGAATTATTTGATCAATTAGAAGGTGTTCAATACTTTTCCAAAATCGACCTGAGATCCAGGTACCACAAACTAAAAATCTGAGAAGTGGATATTCTAAAGACTGCATTTAGGACTCGATATAGATCTTATGAATTCTTGGTTATGCCTTTTGGTTTAACAAATTCCCCCATAGCTTTCATAGACTTGATGAATCGTGTCTTCCGACTATTTTTAGATTAGTTTGTCATTGTCTTTATTGATGATATTCTGATCTACTCCAAGACTCAGAAAGAACATGAACAGCATTTGAGATTGGTTCTACAGACCTTACAAGAGCATCAATTGTATGCCAAGAGCGAGAAATACGACTTTTGGTTATCAGAAGTCAAATTTCTTGGACACATTATAACTGGTCAAGGTATAGCTGTAGATCCTATTAAGATCGAGGCGATGTTGAAATGGGAACAACCCAGGGATGTAACTGAAATAAGAAGTTTTCTGAGATTGGTAGGTTATTATTGTAAATTTGTTTAGGATTTCTCTCAAATCGCAGCTCTAATGACACGAATAACGAGGAAGGATGTTTGATTTGATTGGGATAGTAAATGTGAGAATGCTTTTTAAGAATTGAAGACTCGCTAGACTTGTGCCCTAGTTCTTATAATTCCTAAGCCTAAAAAACCCTATGAAGTCTATATAGATGCATTGAAAGAAGGACTTAGGTGTTAGGAAATGCCCTAAGCATTAGAGACATTTTGATGTATTTATTTTGAACTAGATAATAAAATTATATATAGAGGTTATTCGTTACATTACTGTTTATCCTTATTCTATTTACATGTTAAAGTAAATATAAGCAAATATGGCTCACTGACTGCTTGTGTTAAAACTGTTAGAACGTTGCATGCGATGGACTTTTGTATGCGAGAAGACAATGTTCTAAAGTAAGCAGTCTAAACTAAGGTTTGTAGTCTGTCAGGTTAGATCGAGCATCTAACTCATGTTAAGACTATTATGTTGTCTAAAGCCATGGTAGGGACTGTTTGTCTTGACTGTCCAGAGCATAGACTCCCAAGTAAAGACATAGATATGTTATTTGGTGGTGATATATTAGACTGGGACTAAAGTGTGAATGATCTACGTAGTCTGCTATGAGTGGATAAATCTGCTTTTGATGTTCATTGTGTAGTAACCTTAATCCTGAGTGAATGAACTACTTCATGTATATGACTTGTGTTCTTTGATGTTCCAATGGTTAAAGCGTCTCAGAGGTAGTAAGCTTATACACCGGTTCGTTGGTGCACGACTTGTATACGATGAATGGTTTGTTTACAGATATCAGAATCATAGCTCTAAGGAGTTAAAGGTATCCTCTTAAAGGCATTATACAGGATGTGAAAATGGACAAGGCCTTGGGTCGTCTACTCACATATGGTGAATAATCATTTTCTTATTCGATAGTATAATGAAACTTTAAGATAGCCTGATCAGTAGGATTAAACGGACTTTGACCTAAGGCTGATCATGGATATCATATGAGGGTTCTGCATACATGACAAGGTCATTGGACGATAGCTCGTCACAGGCTTACGTAATATGGTATATAATTAGGAGTTCAGTTTCAGGTTTATAGTGGTGTGACTCTGAAATTAGTGATCATATGATTGAGTTGTTCGGTACAGAATGATGATCAAGTGGATTCACGGGAGCCTGATTATATATGTCCAATTGGTCCCTCTACTAACTCCACATAATTCCTAACGATTGGCAAATTGATTTGTGTATGCTTATTGGCTAGTTGATTATGCGTGGATGGTGTTGACATAGGATTAGGATGGTGGACAAGATTCTCTCTGGTTGAATTTATAATTTGTTTTGGATAATAGAGTACACAATTATTCAAACTCCAAATAAAGTTGTCATGATTTTATTTGAGATTGGATTGGAGTTTTAGAAAATTATCCATGAGAACAAAAAAAATTGAAATACAACTATTTGTGGATTTTGAAATTTGAATTTTGAAATTTGAAATTTGAAATTTGAATTTGAAATTTAAATTTGAATTTTGAATTTTGAATTTTGAAATTTGAAATTTGAAATTCAAATTTTGAATCACAGTCCAAGTGGAATTCGAATTCTTTATGGATAATTCCACAAGGTTAGAATTCAAATTTGAGTTGGATTATGGAGAGGAAAATCTTATTTGAATCCTACTTCAATTTTGAATCCCAATCCTAACTAACTTGGTCGAAAATTTTGAGGAATATCCTCCTAGAATTTTTGGTTTTTTGTGAATAAGATTCGGGGAAAAATTCAAGTTTCAATCCCAATTGAATTTGGAGTCTCTCCTCCCTAAAAGTGGTCGAAATTTTTGAGGAAGATCTCAATCAGATTTTTGGTTTTTTTTTTTATGGATAAGGATGAGATAAAATTCAAGCTAGAAAATCCTATTTGAATTTTGATTCTCCTCGCACTTTAATAGACGAATCTGAACAAGTTTATGGCCTTATGGAAATTTGGATTTTTATGGATAAATGGGGAGATAAAATTTAAGTTAAAATCCAGTTTAAATTTTGAATACAAAATCCACAAAATGGCTGAAATCTTTTGGTGGTTATTGGCCCTAGAAAATTCAGATTTTGTGTGTCGATAAGGGAGAAAATCTTCTCCTAATCCAATTCAAATTCAGAGGATCACCTCATGCAAGTCTATAAATAGAGGTCCTGCCACTCCAGTTCTCTTAGACTACAGACTCTCAGGTGAGCAGGCTTATTATTGTACAACTCACCATAACAATAAGTTCTTTAGAGATCTGGGTGTCCGGAAGAAGACTAGTAGTCCTAGCATACCGATCGAGGTTCAGAGTGCCCACACACTCAGCCATTTAGGAATTAGACAAAGTAGAGAAGGCTAGTTGGTTGAAGCCTTTTGATCATTCTCCTCCTGTATATTGGCATCCTCTTGAGATATGAGTTTTATTGTTGTTGGTTTATTGTATATGGCATCACGAGATATTTAACGATCTTGAAAATTTTCTACTGCTCCGTTGCGTCACTCTGATGCGTTTTTACCGATTTTTTACTACATTAGGTGTGTTCTAATGCAACGAGGACACGTTGTGGCTTATGCATCATGACAGTTGAAGACGCACGAAAAGAACTATCTAACACATGATTTAGAGTTAGCAGCCATTATATTTGCTTTAAAAATTTGAAAATGCTATCTCTATGGTGTCTCATTTTAGATTTTCTCTGATCATAAGAGTTTACAGTATCTCTTTACTCAGAAAGATCTGAACTTGAGATAGCAATGTTGGGTAGAATATATGGAAGACTATGATTTTGCTCTGGAGTATCGTCCAGGTAAGGTTAATGTCATAGCAGATGCTCTTAGTCGAAAAGATGCAAGTGTTCTTGCCTCATTAGCAGTGCTTGATTAGAAGAGAACAGCAATGATTGAAGACTATGATTTTCAAATTTTTGGGGATCAAGAATCACTCACTTTGTATAACTTGGAGACTCCTCCATACTTGATTCAACAAGTCAAAGAAAACCAACATATTGATAGCCATCTTCAAAACATCTGGTCAAAGCTTCAAAATGGAGAACAATTAGAACACTGGAACATCCGTAGTGATGGAGCTTTGTATTTCAAACATCGTTTAGCTGTTCCATAAATACCTGAATTGAAGAATGCAATTATAGATGAAGCTCATAAATCTCAATTTACGATCCACCCAGGAGTTATCAAGATGCACAAGGATTTAAAGAGGCAATACTGGTAACGAAGCATGAAGAACGATGTGACAGCTTATGTGAAGACTTGTCAAAATTGTCTCAAGGTCAAAGCAGAGCATCAGAAACCTAGAGGGATGCTGCAACAGTTACCCATTCTAGAGTGGAAATGGGAAGAAATTACCATGGATTTTCTTATGGGACTACTGAGGACACATAATGGCTTTGATGTTATTTGGGTAGTGGTATATCGATTGACGAAATCAGCATACTTCATTCCTATCAAGTCAACGTATGGTAGGAATAACTTAGCAAAGGTATACCTTGATGATCAGAGATCCTTGATTCACCGCTCGATACTAGAAGAGTTTTCAGATGCTTTGGGAATGGATTTGAAGTTTAGCACCATTTTTCATCCTCAAACCGATGGACAATTTGAAAGAGTTATTCAGATTCTTGAAGACATGATGCTAGCATGCGCTTTAGATTATGGGAACAAATGGATTGATAATCTGTCATTAGCAGAGTTTGGCTATAATAATAATTATCAGTCTAGCATCAAAATGGCATCGTTTGAAGCTCTTTATGGAAGACCATGTAGATCTCCCATATGTTGGATCGAACCTGAAGACCTAGCTCATACTGGCACAACTATTGTCGAAGTGACTATAGAGAAAATTTGAATTATTCAGGAGCATTTACAGACAGCTCAGAGCGGATAAAAGAGTTATGCTGATAGACGACAGAGACAATTAGGATTTGAGGTAGGTGATTTTGTACTTTTGAAGCCCTCACCTCGAAAAGGAGTATCCCGTTTTGGTAAGAAAGCGAAACTGGCTCCACGATATGTAGGACCGTTTCTTATTATTCAACGTGTCGGTAAAGTAGCTTATCACCTAGCATTGCCATCAGAGTTGTCATATGTACATGATATATTTCATGTATCCATGCTAAGAAAATGCGAACTGAGTTCTACTGCAATAGTGCCACTCGAGGATATTCCAATTTGATAAGATGTTTCGTATGATGAAGCACCAGTGTAGATCCTTGACAGAAAGGTTAAGAGAATTTGACATTAAGAGGTGGCGTTGGTCAAAGTTTTATGGCAACATCATGGCATTGAAGATGCTACTTGGGAATTGGAAAGCGAAATGTTAGAGAAATATCCTTATTTGTTTGAGAGCTTAGATCATTTGAATTTCGAGGACGAAATTCTTTTGTAGGAGGGGAGAATTGTCACGCTACGAAATTTTAAATTTCAAAATTTACACGTGAGTGTATAAAAATATATATACCTATTGGTGTGACAATTAGCATTTAATTATGAGAATTTAAATTTAAATTTTTACTATATTAACTATTAATTTAAGAATATTTTTTTAAATCATTTGATAATTTTTTTATAAAAAAAAACAAACAAAGAAACAAACAAATCATAGCTGGCACACAACCACTCCCATCCAAATCCTTATCTTAACTCTCAACTGCACCTTCGTCGCCTTTCATTTCTCAACTCTTTATCAATCTCTCTTGTTCCCTCTCTTACATGTGTATCTCACCAATTCTCTCTTCCTTTGTTTTTCTTTTCTCTTTCTTTTTTCTTCTTTTTCCCCTCACCAAATCTCATCCCACCGTCGCTCACTCTCCATCATTTTTTTTTCTTTCTTTCCTCTTTTCCCTCATTAATTCCCCCTCTCCCTTACATTTTCTTTTCTCACTCCCCCTCACTGATTCCCTCTCACGCCCTCACCCTCTCTCTTCTCTCTATTATTTCGGCTCTACCCACGCAATCACCAATTGATCGACTGCCACGATGCCGAACCAACCATGCCGGACCATCACCCTTCACCGATCCAAGCACCGTCAGCCGCCCCTCCTTGCGCCACTCACACGCCCGACCAAACCACAGCCTTCATCTCCACTGTAAGCCGTTGTGACTGCAACCGGCCAGATCAAACCGTTGGTAGTCCCTCGCTTCCATCCTCGTTGTCTCGCATCTGACCAAGCCCAGATCGGCCACCGCTACCCTCCTCACAACGCCACAACCGAGACCCACGGGAGCCAGCCACTGGGTCTGAGCAGCCGAAAACCAAGCTTGAGCCAATCACCCAACCGCACTCAAAACCTCCCATGCTGGGACCGTCACTCTTTGCTACACCACTACCAAAACCTGAACCCCTTCATGCCGAGCGTCGTGCCCTCCCACCGCCGTGAGTTCTCCTTCTGGCCGAGTGATTTCCTTTAAGCAAAAACGGAAGATATTTTTTTTATATATATACATTATATGTATATCTGTGCATGTATATGTAAATATATTATATAATAAGTAATAATGATAATAATAATAATAATAATAATAATAATAATAATAATAATAATGATTTTTAAAATGTAGACTTTAAATTGATTTGAAATTTGAAATTTAAACTTTTTTGGGAATTGGAATTTTTATGCAGGTTAAGCATTTTAGAGTTTTTGGGGAGTCTATATTTTAAGACAGGTCATGCCGAAATTTTAAAAATCTATATATTTTGGGTATTTGTATTAAAATTGTCATTTTAAAATTTTGGTGTTAAAATAAAATATCGTTTTAAATTTTAAAATCAATGGCACACTAATTAATTGAATTTACTGTAATTACGATTACGGAATTTTTGGATAGATAATTAAATTATCTGTGATTTTTGTTTTAGGTACTTGTTGATCAGAATTTGGAGAAAGGACAATCTTGGAATACAAACGAGAAGGTATCAGCAGAATAAATTTGCCAACAGGTAGGATATCTTATCCTTTCCTTATAGCCTATTTTGTTTTTAGTGATTTAGCCAAAATGATTTAAAGAAAATGAATTTATAAAGTTTTATAAATTCTGTGATTTTGGAAATATCACGATTTTAGATATTAAAGAAAAATATCCGGTCATGGATTTTTGGAAAATAATACGGCATATTTTATTACATGAATCTTATTTTCAGAGGAAATTTGGGAAATGGAGTTTAGTGTTAAAGTATACCGAGAGGAACACATACGTGCGAAGAATGCACATATCGATCGATGACAACCCATCATGGAATGTTGTGGTAGGGGACATATCAATTGATGGCAACCCATCATGGAATGTTGTGGTGGAGGAAGCTCATACGGACCATACACGAACTAGATATATTTAAGGATACAATTTGCATATTTACGATTACACGTTTAAGATTCTGTACTATATTTATATAATATTATTATCCTGTTTCAAAATAAAATGTTGAAAAATGATTTAAAAATATCCTACTAGGCCTTTCGCTCATTGTTTAAAACTGGTAAACCCCCAGGGAAGGAAGCTGATTAGTAAATACGAGTTGGTTCAATTTAGAGTTTGAAGACTAAGGATGAGAAGTTTGTTTATTTATATTTATAATCATATACGTAAAATTGAATGTTCCGGGACTATAAGCTTTAAATTTTATTTTATTATTTGTATTTTATTTTATTTTTCCAAGTATGTATCTGTGGTGAAATGGGGAACCTGTCATGACATTTCAATAAAAATTGTTTAGTAAGTTTTCTCGAGCATAATTGGAAAAAAAAAATAGACGGTAAATGGTTTTAAGACAAAACCAGTGGATCTAGGGAATCGGGATTTACCATTCGTTGATCCGATACATTAGGACGTGACAAGTACCCAAAGCACCTAAGGGCCATGGGGATCCAATGGAGGGCCCCGAGCCAGCCCCTCAATCCCCCGAGCACCACGAGGAGGAAAACAATGATGAGGCTATCCCCGATACCTAACCAAATGATGAAGGGGATGAACTCCCTGATCATTTTAGCGACGATGAGTGGATGGGGATGCACGAGCCCCAAGTCATCATCATCAGTGATGATGAAGGCAGTATCGTCTGGGGTGACGAAGATGAAGACCCCGAGGAGTTTCCCCTTAGAGACAATGAGGATGTAATGATGTCCGACACCAAGTCAGGATTATCTTCCGAGTAGTAGTAACCTTCTTAGCGGGAATTTTTGATTTTGTGTATATATAGGGGGAGTAGTAGCTTTCCTCACCTGACTTGACTTAGTGTACTTGTTGGGACCATATTTTGGGAAGTGTGTCTCACTCCCACCAAACTAAAAGCATGTATATCTTTTTGAGTAATTTTATGAAAAAGTAGTATCATTTTGCCTTGAGAGCCTAAATATGATTTTTCTACCCATGTTAGAAATGAGACAAGAGTGCAGGACGGTTCTTGGCACTCAAATGATGTTTCAATGCAATGCGGCAGTTGTAATAAACTTCACAAGAATAAGAGAAGAAAAGAAAGAGATAATATGTATATTTATGATGAAACTGTTAAGTAAGAAAATGATATGTAATACGAGTCCCAAGTACAAAGTTTAGAAAGACTTATGTTTTCTTTTCCACTGTGTAATAGGGTTACATAGGAATAATGGTGAGAACAATAGCTCAGACCACTCAAGCTACTCAAGATGATGAACTAATGGCACGGCTTGCAACCATGTAGGAGATGATGTTAAACCAACAATGGGAACTTAACCAACTTAGGGAGCAATTGAATCGATAATGTTAGGCACCATAACTGATAGAGGTGCTCCTAACGCTCATAGTCCCCTCGAATTCAGGCACCTTCATGCGCCTAAACCACTCGTACAGGTCGCCCTCTCTATGGGCTGGCATAAGGATATGGGTTACTACGGAAGTAGCCACAGCCGGTGGTGCTAGCATTGCTTGGACTGGTGGGGCCGCTTGTTCCCTAGGGCAGTCGGGGGGTGTTAGTGCACTGGGACTGGCACCTCTTCTGGTTGTGGTGCCCAGGATTATCAGTTCAGTTGCTCCCAGACCTGGTCAAGCTCTTGTTGTTGGTTTAACATCATTTCCTGCATGGTTGTGAGCTATGCCATTAGTTCCTCGTCTTGGGTGGCTTGAGTGGACTGTGATCTTGTTCTTGCCATTGTTACCTATGTAACCCTATCACATAACTGGAAAAGAGAACATAAGTTTCTCAAATTTGGTACTTGGGGCTCGTATTATATATCATTTTCCTTCTTACTAAACAGTCATAGATAAAGGCATATATACTTATTTTATATCTTTCTTTCTTTTCTTATGATGTTCATTGTAATTGCTACATTGCATTGGAACATCATATGAGTGCCAGGAACCGTCCTACACTCTTTATTATACTTCGATCATACTTATGGAAAAAAAATCATATTTAGGCCCTCAGGGAAAAATGATGCTGCTTTTCATATTAGAAACCACAAAAATATATATATAAATATATATATCCAAAAATCTAGTTCGATGGGAGTGATACACACTTCCTAATACACAACCCAACAAGTACAGCTAGATAAGTCTGATGGGGAAAAGCTACTGTTTCCCTCTATATATATAACAAGAATTCCCATGGAAAGGGTTACTACTACTTGGAGAATATTCCTGACTCTGTGTCGGACATTTCCTCATCCTCACTATCACTTAGGGGGAACTCCTCGGGATCTTCATCTTTGTCTCCCTAGATAATACTACCTTCATCGTCACTGGTAATGATAACCTGAGCTCATACATTTCTACCCCCTTATCGTCACTGATGTGGTCAGGGTTCTCCTCCTCCTTGTCGTTAGGTTGAGCATCGGGATAGCCTCATCACCATCTTTATCCATCTGGTGTTCAGGAGTCTGAGGGACTGGCTCGGGGTCTTCCATCGGATCTTCATTGTCTTCAGGTACTGCTGGCTACAGTTCGGCCACGAATCTTTCGTCGGCCAGTTGAGGTGCTGCATTTGCCAAGTCAGGGTTGAGTGCCACTCGCTCAGCGTCCACTATGTCTTGGACTAGGCACCTCAGGTTCTCATATGGCGGAGGGTAGTAGACGAGGTCCCTCGTGTACCATGGAATCCCTCTCCAAAGCAAGTCAGTTACCTCTACAAATGGCTTGTCTAAGGGAATGCTCGGCAACATGGCATCCAAAAATCGCTGACAGTAATGTACCATGGTCTCTCCCTCGTAAATATACCAAATGTCAAAGAGGACCTGATATCTCCTCTCATACATATCATCCCAGATGTCAGCATCCTTAGCTGGGTCGTCGAAGTTGTTAAGATCTTGGTAGAACTCAGCCCACTACATCACTGGACCCCTGATCCTGCATCAATCGTTCCACCATGTCATTACTAGTCCTCGCAATCGACTACTGGCCAATACCACCTATAGACGGGGTGGGATATGGCACCCTTTGAAGATTGTCTCCATATGATGAATCCAATAAGGGAGTTCATATGGATTGCTACCATCGTATATGTGTGGTCGCATGGCAGCGAAGGCTAAACTAGCTTCTCGGTCCTCTTGCACTTGCCGGGGGTCAACTGGTGCAGCCATCCTCCTACTATAACTTAAACCTCAACTTATATACTAATATTTAAAAACAAAAGCTAACTTACTTGGACAGATGAGGCAGGCGTTTGGCGATGTGAGGTAGGGTGGTAGAAACCATTCTGATACCAACTGTGATGCCCCGTGCCCTCAGTGGCCCAGACCATCACTAAAAACTTTCTTATACTTTCTTTTCTTACATTTGAATACTTAATTAGATATCACAAATTTAAGAATTTTTTTTTGCACTTACGTATTTTCTGTGTACATACGTATACCGATTATTATTCAAAATACTATTTAATGATTACTATTCAAAAATACGGTTTACGGTTACTATTCAAAAATACTATATAACGATTACTATTCAAAACTATGGTTTACGTTTACACAAACATACACAATCTGATTGGTATACAGCCACTTACACGACCCTGTGTAGGACTATGTACTTTAAAAATTGCACTAAAATACATTAAATCATCCCTCAATTTCTCATTAAATGAAAATCAAGTTACAGGAATAGGGTGGTCCTTACAAACCTAATCATCATCAATATGTGTGACTACGATGTGATTATGGGAATGGATTTCCTCACCAAGTACCACACCGTCATAGACTGTTGAAGACGGGAAGTTACATTCGAACCGATTGGGCATGAGAAGTTTGTCTACAAGAGCTTATCACCGAAGCAACCCAAGATCATGATATCGGCTCTGAAGGCTCACAAGCTATTGTCTAGCAGGTGCATCGGTTTCTTAGCGCACATAGTAGACAAGACTCAGGAGGCTGAGATGGGATCGGAAGGCGTACCGGTGGTTCAAGAGTTTATGGAAGTCTTCCCCGAAGATCTCCCAGGACTTCCACCAGAGCGTGAGATAGCATTTGAGATCGAGCCGTTACCAAGATCAACCCTCATCTCTAAGGCCCCCTACAAAATGGCCTCAGTAGAGTTAAAAGAACTTCAGATGCAGTTGAAGGACTTGATGGACAAAGGCTTCATCTAGCAAAGCTACTCATCGTGGGGAGCACCTTTTTTGTTCGTAAAGAAGAAGGACGGAACACTGAGGATGTGCATAAACTATTGGGAGTTGAATAAGATCACAATCAAGAACAAGTACCCGTTGCCACGAATCGACGATCTGTTCGACCAGTTCTGAGGTGCTGCCGTATTTTCAAAGATCGACCTACATTCTGGGTATCACCAGCTACGAATCCGAGATGAAGATGTAACTAAGACGGCATTCCAAACACGATATGGACACTACGAGTTCCTCATTATGTCTTTCAGATTGACGAATGCTCCAGCAGCCTTCATGGATGTAATGAGCCGTGTCTTCAACGATTTCTTAGACAAGTTTGTCGTCGTGTTCATTAATGACATACTTGTATACTCCAAGATGAAGGAAGAGCACGAGGAGCATCTGAAGGGCATGTTACTAAAGCTAAAAGAGCATCAGCTATATGCCAAATTTTCCAAATGCGAATTTTGGCTGGAGAAGGTCCATTTTCTTGGTCATATGGTCTCCAAAGAAGAAGTGTCAGTAGACCCTGCGAAAATTGAAGCAGTTAGTGATTGGCTGACTCCGAAGAATGTAACAGAAATCCACAACTTCCTAGGGCTAGTAGGCTATTATCGACGCTTTGTTGAAGGTTTCTTAAAGTTAGTCACCCCATTCACAGCACTCACCAAGAAAAAGAAGAAGCATGAGTGGACTGACAAGTGCGAAAGGAGTTTTCAGGAGCTAAAACGGAGACTCATGAGCACTCTGATCATGACAATACCAGATGCGGGACAAGGAAATTTTATGATTTACAGCGATGGTGTAGGAAAATTAATCGGTAAAAACGTATCAGAATGGCGTAGCGGAACAATAAAAATTTTTCAAGATCGTTAAATATCTCAAGATGCCATATACAATAAACCAACAACAATTTAAACTCATACCTTAAGGACGCCAATCTTACAGGAGGAGAATGACCGGAGGGCTTCAACCAACTAGCCTTCTCTACTATTCTCCAATTCCTAAATGGCTGAGTATGTGGGCACTCTGAACCTCGATCGGTATGCTAGCACTGCTAGTCTTCTTCCGACCACCCAGATCTCTAAAGAACTTATTGTTACGGTAAGTTATGCAACAATAAGCTTGCTCACCTGAGAGTCTGTGGTCTAAGAGAACTAGAGTGGCAAGACCTCTATTTATAGACTTGCATGAGGTGATTCTCTGAATTCGAATTGGATTAGGAGAAGATATTCTCCATTATCCATAACCAAAAAATCTGAATTTTCCAAGGGGAAAATCCCAATTAAAATTTCAGCCACTTCAAGATTATCCAATTCAAATCTAAACAAGATTTTAACTTAAATTTTATCTCCCTTTTTTTCAACCAAAAAATCCGAAAATCCTTACGGATTTTCACCAAATAATTTCGGCCACAAAAGATAAGGGAAGAATCAAAATTCCACTAGGATTTTCAAGCTTGAATCTTATCTCATCCTTATCCAAAATAACTAAAAATCTCATAGGATATATCCTCAAAAAATTCGACCATAATCAGGGAGGAGAGAATCCAAATTCAACTGGGATTGAAACTTGAATTTTTCCCTGAACCTTATCCACAAAAAATCTGAAAATTCCATGAGGATAATCCTCAAAATTTTTGTCCATTATTGTTAGGATTTGGATTCAAAATTCAAGTAGGATTCTAATAAGATTTTCCTCTCCATATCCAACTCAAATTCGAATTTCATTCCTTGTGGATTTACCACAAGAAATTCGAATCCTACTTGGATTGTGATTCAAAATTTGAATTTCAAATTCAAATTTCAAATTCAAATTTCAAATTTCAAATTTCAAATTTAAATTTCAAATTCAAATTTCAATTTTGAATTTCAAATTCAATTTTCAAATTCGAATTTCAAATTTCAAATTTCAAAATCCACAAAACCGTTGTATTTCAAATTCTTGTTCTCATGGATAATTTTCTACGACTCCAATCCAATCTCAAATAAAATCATGGCAACTTTATTTGGAGTTCGAATAATTGTGTACTGTATTATCCAAAACAAAATCTGAATTCAACCGGAGAGAATCTTGTCCACCATTCTAATCCTATGTCAACACCATCCATGCATAATCAACTAGCCAATGGCATACACAAATCAACTTGCCAAATGTCAAGGAATTATATGGAGCTAGTAGAGGGACCAATTGGACATATATAATCGGGCTCCCGTGAATCCGTATGATTATCATTCTTTACCAAACAACTCAATCATATGATCACTAAGTTTAGAGTCAAACCACTATAAACCTGAATATGAACTCCCAATTATATATCAAATTACGTAAGCCTGTGATAAGCTATCGTCCAATGACCTTATCATGTATGCAGGACCCTCATATGATATCCATGATCAGCCTTAGGTCAATGTCTGTTCAACCCTACTGATCAGGCTATCTTAAAGTTCCATTATACTACTAAAAAAAGAAAATGATTATTCACTATATGCAAATAAGAAGTCATCTGCCCAGCAGACGACCCAAGGCCTTGTCCATTTTCACATTCAGTATAATGCCCTTAAGAGGATACCCTTAACTCCTTATTAGAGCTATGATTCCGATATCTGTAAACAAACCCTTCATCGTATACAAGTCATGTACCCAACGAACCAGTCTATAAGTTTACTACCTCTGAGACGCTTTAGCCATTGGAACATCAAAGTACACAAGTCATATACAGGAAGCTATTTATCTACTCAGGATTAAGGTTACTGCACAATGAATGTCAAAAGTAGATCGATCCACTCAAAGCGGATTTCGTAGATCAATCACGCTTTAGTCCTGGTCTAATATGTCACCACTAAGCAACATATCTAAGTCCATACTTGAGAGTCTATGCTCCAGATAGTTAAGACAAACCGCCCCCTCCAAGGCTTTAGATAACATAATAGTCTTAACATGAGTTAGATGCTCAGTCTAACCCCATAGACTACAGACCTTAGTTTAAACCGCTTACTTTAGAACATTATCTTCTCGCATACAAAAGTTTATTGTATGCAACGTTCTAACAGTTTTAACACAAGCAGTCAGGGAGCCATATTTGGTTACATTTACTTTAACATGAAAATAAAATGAGGACAGATAGCAATATAATGAATAACCTATATATATAATTTTATTATCCAGTTCAAACTAAATACATCAAAATGTCTCTAATGCTTAGGGCATTTCCTAACAACCTCCCACTTGTCCTAAGCCAGCAGATGTGGCATGTTACTCATCCCCATCACCTTTACATGCTTCTCAAAGCTTCTAGCCACCAAAGTCTTAGTATGGGATTGGTAATGTTGTCCTCGGACGCGATCTTACATACATCTACTTGTCTTGTCTCCACGTGCCCTCTAATAATATGATATCTTCGATCTATATGCTTAGTCCTCTTGTGGCGCTGAGATTCCCTTGTGTTGGCAATAACCCTAGTGTTGTCACAGTAAAGTGTGACAGGCTTGTCAACACCCGGAATGACCTTTGGTCTCTAAAAAACTTGCGGAGCTAAATCGCTTCTTTAGATGCCTCAGCCACAGCCACATACTCAGCCCCCATAATAGAGTCAGCTGTGTAGCCCTACTTCATGCTCCTCCATACCATGGTGCCTTCTGCGAGCAAGAACACTGATCCTGATGTCGATTTCCTCGAATCCTTGAAAGTCTGGAAGTCTGAGTCCATGTATCCTACGGGTGTTAGGTCTCCTCCAGAATACACCGGCATATAATCCCTCGTTCTCTTAAGATACTTGAGTATATAATTTACTACTTGCCAGTGCTTGGCTCCAGGATTTGCTTGATATCGACTCACCATACCTACTGCAAAACATATGTCCAGGCGAGTGCAAAGTATAGCGTACATAAGGCTATGCACAGCGGATGCATAAGGGACCTTACTCATATGCTCTCTTTCTTCCGATGTCTTTGGATAGTCATCCAATAAAAGAGTTAGACCGCCAATAGAAGGTTATGTACCTTTCTTTGCCTCTTGTATTGCATATTTGTCAATTATTTTATCTATGTATGAAGCTTGAGACAACGCTATCATTTTGTTCTTTCGATCTCTGAAGAGACGAATGCCTAGAACATAATTAGCTTCTCCCAAGTCCTTCATGTCAAACTGTTGGTGTAACCAAAGCTTGACCGATGATAAGTTCCCTACATCATTCCCAATGAGCAGTATATCATCGACATAGAGTATCAGAAAGACCACTTTTCCATCCTTAATATGTTTATAAACACAGAGTTCATCAATGTTCTACTCAAAACCGAAAGTCTTGATCACTTGATCAAATCTCTGGTTCCATAAGCGGGATGCTTGCTTTAATCCATAAATGGATCTAAGTAACTTGTAGACTTTCCGATCTTGGCCTTTCGCTACGAACCCTTCGGGCTATATCATGTAGATACACTCCTCAAGATGGCAATTCAAGAATGCCGTCTTGACGTCCATTTGCCAGATCTCGTAGTCGAGAGCCGCAGCAATGGATAGAAGAATACAAATAGACTTTAGTATAGCAACTGACAAAAAGGTTTCATCGTAATCAATTCCAGCCTTTTGCGTATACCCCTTTGCAACCAGTTTAGCTTTGAAAGTTTCCACTCTCCTTTCCATATCCTTCTTTCTTCTGTAGACCCATTTGCATCCAATGGGTTTTATCCCATCTGGCAAATCTACAAGTTCCCAAACAGAGTTGGATTTCATAGAATCCATCTCATTGTTCATAGCCTGTTTCCAAGATTTAGAATCAACATCATTTATAGCTTCATCATATGTGACCGGATCTTCCTCATGCTCATGAGCCTCGGCCTGGTATACCTCAGCATCATACATGAAGAAATTAGGCTTTTTGAAACCCTCCCACTGTGACGAAGCACCCTAAATTGTTGATCGTCTGCAGGTCTTTCACTGGAACTCAAACTTGCATCCAAGATCGAAACCTGTGGAGCAGTTCTTTCGCTCGATAACTCCTCTATCACCAATTTGCTTCGAGGCTTAAAGTTATTCATGTGACTTTCCTCCAAGAATGTCGTATGGGTTGAAACAATGACTTTTTGTTCCTTCGAGTTATAGAACAGACCTCCTTTAGTTCCTTTTGGATACCCTACAAACATCCACAATTCTGATCTTGGTTCCAACTTCTTTGCATCCCCATCCAGTATATGTGCCGGGCAGCCCCATATTCTCATATGTCTAAGGGAGGGCTTCTTGCCTCGCCGTAATTCATATGGAGTTCTAGGAATTGACTTGCTTGGAACTTGGTTCAGAATATAGCACACCGTTTGAAAAGTATATCCCCAAAATGATAATGGCAGCATTGAATAACTCATCATGGACCGTACCATATCCAACAAGGTCCTATTTCTCCTTTCGGCTACACCATTCTGTTGTGGAGTACTAGGTGCAGTCAATTGGGATAATATCCCGTTCTCTACAAGACGTCCTAGAAATTTATCGGAGAGGTATTCACTACCTCAATCAGATCGAAGTGTCTTTATGGATTTATCCAATTACTTTTCCACTTCTGCACGATACTCTTTGAACTTGTCAAAGGTTTCACTCTTCCAGTGCATCAGATACATATATCCATCCCTCGAGTAATCGTCTATAAAGGAGACATAATACTCGAACCCTCCTCATGCTGTGACGCTTATGGGGCCACATACGTCAGTGTGCATAATTTCTAAGAGCTCCTACGCCCTTGTGCCCTTAGCTTGAAAAGGCCTCTTAGTCATCTTTCTCTCTAGATAAGACTCACATTGAGGAAGACGTACCTCCTCCAGAGATTCTAGAAGACCGTCTTCCACCAATCTTTGAATCCTATCCTGATTAATATGACTAAGTCTTAAATGCCAAAGATACACCTTGTTAGAGTGAGAAACTTTCAACCTTTTAGAGTTATCTATTAATTCAGTGTCAAGCAGTGAGTACATCTTTGGTTTGATCAAATATAGGTTTCCATCCATCCATCCAGAACAGATAAAAGACTTATTTCTACGAATATCAACTCTTTTACTAAAAGAAATTGAATAAGAATCCTTTATTAAACAAACTATCGATATAAGGTTCCTCCTAAAATTAGGAACATAAGAACAGTCTTTCAATAAAATAAACCTAAATTCATCAAAGTAAAGATAAATATCTCCCACTGCCTCAGCCACCACCAAGCTGCCGTCTCCAATCCGCAACAAGAGGCTCCTGTCATGTAGACGTCTCGTTTCCACGAACCCCTGCATAGAAACACAAACATGATTAGTGGCGCCCGAATCAATGACCTAAGTGTCTTTCGATTCTTCTGCCAAACATGCTTCTAAATAGTGAAGTTCCTTACCTTTCTTACCCTTAGCGGCTAGGATTTCCTGGCAAGCCTTCTTGAAGTGACCTAACTTCCCACAGCGGAAGCATTTGGACTTTTTAGGGTCCCTGGGCTTCTTGTTCTTCTTTTTCTTCTTCCCATCCGAGACAGGAGGATTAGAAGAATAGGAAGCCGCTTGCTTCTGATTTGGCCTCTTCCTCTTCCATTAGGAGATCCAATCTAGTATACCGACGATAGTAAACACCCGAGGGGTGTGGTCAGGGCAGAACTGACGCGATGCGTTACCATGCTTTCACATATGGATCAACAATGGAGGCCGTGGGTTTTGTTTGAAACCCTCTCCCACTCAATATTTTGAAAAACATGCAAGTTTTGACAAATATGTATGATTAATATAGTATGAGCAGCACTGACCTATCCTATATGACATGTTATCAAATATACACATAAAACATCCATTAATACATATTTATACATCCATGACTTATCACAGAAAAAATAATTGATAGAATAACCAAGCCATGGTTCCGTCTTAGAACAAAGAAAATAAAGATTATAAAATTCCATCCAAAGTATTCTTTGGGTCTTGAATTTTGTTCCGTCTTCTTGTATCCATCTTTATGCAGCCTCTTCATTTATTTCTCATCCCAAGAATTATTTAAAATTTAAATTCCAAAAATTTAAATTTCAAATTCAAATTTTAAACAATTTTAAACATCATGGGAAATAATATGTAATTTCAAAAATTTCAAATTTTCAATTACATATTTTTAAATATGATTTAAAAATTAAATCTCAAATTTAAAAATCAAAATTTTGATTTTTGAACCGTCGCCCCCACCGCCCCTAGAAGCCGACAGTCGCCGCGGGCAGCCCTTAGCCCCCAAGAGGCTGGCAGCCCACGGCCGCCCCTTATGCAGCCCTGTTGGGCTGCAGGACAAGCCTGCAACACCAGGCTGCATGCATAGGCTAGGTGCAGTAGCCGGCATGCTGCAGGCAGCGCCTGCGGCCATAGGCTGCATGCCCAGACTACTGCCAGCCTTGGGGGTGCCACGACCACCCTCGGCGGCAGGCCAAGCCTGTAGCCGTGGGTGGTCATGGCCTGTACAGGGGCTATCGCAGCCCATCCTACCCGAAGGCAGAGGCTGCAGCCTCACCAAGGCCCGATGGCCTATCCCGAGGGGTCATGTCTCAATTTTCATGCCATATTCCAATTTACCCATTAGGATCTCCAAAAATTAATTTGAATCCCAATTAAATTGAAATTTTCCACACAATCAAAATTTCAACCTTTAAATTAAATTTAACTTTTGGGAAAAAATAAATTACGGCCTTCAAACTTCATTCTCCTCCAAGAATAATTACAGAAAATTCCAAAACGTTTTCGGTGTGCAAAAATTCTAACTATAATAATTCTAAGAGACAAAAATTAAAATTCATGGGAAAATTACAGTGTTAATAAACTGCTCCCATGGTTACATAAAAAATCCTAGATACAGTTTTTCCAAATTCTAAGGAACCATAACCGGCAAAAAACAAGTATGCTTATAATAATTCAGAAAATTAAAATAACCACATACTACATACATAATCCACGATAACAACATAAAGGAATCCTAGAATGCCACTCTCTAAATATCAAACCCATACATAAATAAAAGACTATCTAATTGTCTAATTTATGTACATGGCATAGTCATGAGATGACTCTGATACCAATTGTAGGAAAATTAATCTGCAAAAACATATCAGAGTGGCGCAGCGGAACAATAAAAATTTTTCAAGATCGTTAAATGTCTCATGATGCCATATACAATAAACCAACAATAATTTAAACTCATAACTGAAGGACGCCAATCTTGGAGGAGGAGAATGACCGGAGGGCTTCAACTAACTAGCCTTCTCTACTATTCTCTAATTCCCAAATGGCTGAGTGTGTGGGCACTCTGAACCTCGATCGGTATGCTAGCACTGTTAGTCTTCTTCCGACCACCCAGATCTCTAAAGAACTTATTGTCACGGTGAGTTATGCAATAATAAGCCTGCTCACCTGAGAGTCTGTGGTCTAAGAGAACTGGAGTGGCAGGACTTCTATTTATAGACTTGCATGAGGTGATTCTCTGTATTCGAATTGGATTAGGAGAAGATATTCTCCCTTATCCACAATCAAAAAATCTGAATTTTCCAAGGGGAAAATCCCAATTAAAATTTTGGCCACTTTAGGATTATCCAATTTAAATCTAAACAAGATTTTAACTTGAATTTTATCTCCCTTTTTTTCAACTAAAAAATCTGAAAATCCTTAAGGATTTTCACCAAATAATTTCGACCACAAAAGATAAGGGAAGAATCAAAATTCTACTAGGATTTTCAAGCTTGAATCTTATCTCATCCTTATCCAAAATAACCAAAAATCTCTTAGGATATATCCTCAAAAAATTCAGCCATAATCAGGGAGGAGATAATCCAAATTTAACCAGGATTGAAACTTGAATTTTTCCCTGAACCTTATCCACAAAAAATCCGAAAATTCCATGAGGATAATCCTCAAAATTTTCATCCATTATTGTTAGGATTTGGATTCAAAATTCAAGTAGAATTCTAACAAGATTTTCCTCTCCATATCTAACTCAAATTCGAATTTCATTCTTTGTGGATTTACCACAAGAAATTCGAATCCTACTTGGATTGTGATTTAAAATTTGAATTTCAAATTTCAAATTCAAATTTCAGATTTCAAATTTCAAATTTAAATTTCAAATTCAAATTTCCAAATCGAATTTCAAATTCAAATTTCAAATTCGAATTTCAAATTTCAAATTTCAAATTTCAAATTTCAAATTTCAAAATCCGCAAAACCGTTGTATTTCAAATTCTTGTTCTCATGGATAATTTTCTACGACTCCAATCCAATCTCAAATAAAATCATGGCAACTTTGTTTGGAGTTCGAATAATTGTGTACTCTATTATCCAAAACAAAATCTAAATTTAACTGGAGAGAATCTTGTCCACTATCCTAATCCTATGTCAACACCATCCATACATAATGAACTAGCCAACAGCATACACAAATCAATTTGACAAACGTTAAGGAATTATGTGGAGCCAGTAGACGAACCAATTGGACATATATAATCGGGCTCCCGTGATTCCATATGATCATCATTCTTTACCGAACAACTCAATCATATGATTACTAATTTCAGAGTCACACCACTATAAACCTGAACTGAACTCCCAATTATATACCATATTACGTAAGCCTATGACAAGCTATCGTTTAATGACCTTATCATGTATACAGAACCCTCATATGATATCCATGATCAGCCTTAGGTCAAAGTCCATTCAATCCTACTGATCAGGCTATCTTAAAGTTCCATTATACTACCCAAAAAAGAAAATGATTATTCATCACATGTGAATAAGAAGTCATCCGCCCAGCAGATGACCCAAAGTCTTGTCCATTTTCACATTCAGTATAATGCCCTTAAGAGGATACCCTTAACTTCTTATTAGAGCTATGATTCCGATATCTGTAAACAAACCCTTCATCGTATACAAGTCATGCACCCAACGAACCGGTCTATAAGCTTACTACCTCTGAGACGCTTTAGCCATTGGGACATCAAAGTACACAAGTCATATACATGAAGCTATTTATCTACTCAGGATTAAGGTTATTGTGAAATGAATATCAAAAGCACATCGATCCACTCAAAGCGGATTTCGTAGATCAATCACGCTTTAGTCTTGGTATAATATGTCACCACTAAGCAACATATCTACGTCTCTACTTGAGAGACTATACTCCAGACAGTCAAGACAAACCGTCCCCTTCAAGGCTTTAGACAACATAATAGTCTTAACATGGGTTAGATGCTCGGTCTAACCCCATGGACTACAGACCTTAGTTTAGACCGCTTACTTTAGAACATTGTCTTCTCGCATACAAAAGTTCATTACATGCAACGTTCTAACAGTTTTAATCCAAGCAGTCAGGGAGCCATATTTGCTTACATTTACTTTAACATGTAAAAAAAATGAGGACAGATAGCAATATAATGAATAACTTATATATATAATTTTATTATCCAATTTAAAATAAATACATCAAAATGTCTCTAATGCTTAGGGCATTTCCTAACAACCTCCCACTTGTCCTAAGCTAGCAGATGTGCCATTTTATGCATCCCCATCACCTCTACATGCCTCTCAAAGCTTCTAGCCACCAAAGTCTTAGTATGGGATCGGCAATGTTGTCCTCAGACGCGATCTTACATACATCTACTTGTCTTGTCTCCACGTGCCCTCTAATAATATGAATCTCTGATCTATGTGCTTGGTCCTCTTGTCGTGCCGAGATTCCCTTGTGTTAGCAATAGCCCCAGTGTTGTCATAGTAAACTGTGATAGGCTTGTCAACACCCGGAATGACCTCGATGTCTCTAAAGAACTTGCGGAGTCAAACCACTTCTTTAGATGCCTTAGCCACAGCTACATACTTAGCCTCCATAGTAGAGTCAGCTGTGCAGCCCTGCTTCATGCTTCTATATACAATGGCGCCTCCTCCGAGCAGAACACTGATCCTGATGTCGATTTCGTCGAATCCTTACAAGTCTGGAAGTCTTAGTCCGTGTATCCTACGGGTGTTAGGTCCCCTCCAGAATACACCAGCATATAATCCCTTGTTCTCTTAACATACTTGAGTATATGCTTTACTACTTGCCAGTGCTTGGCTCCAGGATTTGCTTGATATCGACTCACCATACCTACTGCAAAACATATGTCCGGGCGAGTGCAAAGCATAGCGTACATAAGGCTACCCACAGCGGATGCATAAGGGACCTTATGTTAGGAAATGCCCTAAGTATTAGAGACATTTTGATGTATTCATTTTGAACTGGATAATAAAATTATACATAGAGGTTATTCATTACATTGCTATCTGTCCTCGTCTTATTTACATGTTAAAGTAAATGTAAGCAAATATGGCTCATTGACTGCTTGTGTTAAAACTGTTAGAACGTTGCATGCAATGGACTTTTGTATGCGAGAAGACAATGTTCTAAAGTTAGCGGTCTAAACTATGGTCTGTAGTCTATGGGGTTAGACCGAGCATCTAACTCATGTTAAGACTATTATATTGTCTAAAGCCTTGGAGGGGATGGTTTGTCTTGACTGTCTGGAGCTGGACTCCCAAGTAGAGACATAGATATGTTACTTGGAGGTGACATATTAGACCGGGACTAAAGCGTGATTGATCTACGTAGTCCGTTATGAGTGGATCAATCTGCTTTTGACGTTCATTATGCAATAACCTTAATCCTGAGTAAATGAACTACTTCATATATATGACTTGTGTACTTTGATGTTCCAATGGCTAAAGCGTCTCAGAGGTAGTAAGCTTATATACCGGTTCGTTAGGTGCATGACTTGTATACGATGAAGGGTTTGTTTGCAGATATCGGAATCATAGTTCTAAGGAGTTAAAGGTATCCTCTTAAAGGCACTATACTGAATGTGAAAATGGACAAGGCCTTGGGTTGTCTGCTGGGCGGATGACTTCTTATTCACACATGGTGAATATTCATTTTCTTAATTCGGTAGTATAATGGAACTTTAAGATAGCCTGATCAGTAGGATTAAACGGACTTTGACCTAAGGCTGATCATGGATATCATATGAGGGTTTTGCATATATGACAAGGTCATTGGATAGTAGCTCGTCACAAGCTTACGTAATACGGTATATAATTAGGAGTTCAGTTTCAGGTTTATGGTGGTGTGACTCTGAAACTAGTGATCATATGATTGAGTTGTTCGGTAAAGAATGATGATCATATGGATTTGCGGGAGCCCGATTATATATGTTCAATCAGTCCCTCTACTAGCTCCACATAATTCCTTAACGTTTGGCAAATTGATTTGTGTATGCTATTGGCTAGTTTATTATGCATGGATGGTGATGACACAGGATTAGGATGGTAGACAAGATTCTCTCCGGTTGGATTCAGATTTTATTTTGGATAATAGAGTAAACAATTATTCGAACTCCAAATAAAGTTGCCATGATTTTATTTGAGATTGGATTGGAGTTGTAGAAAATTATCCATGAGAACAAGAATTTGAAACACAACCGTTTTGTGGATTTTGAAATTTGAATTTTGAAATTTGAAATTTGAAATTTGAATTTGAAATTTAAATTTGAAATTTGAAATTTGAAATTTGAAATTTGAAATTTGAAATTGAAATTCGAATTTGAAATTTGAAATTCAAATTTTGAATCACAGTTCAAGTGCGATTCGAATTTGTTGTGGAAAATCCACAAGGTTTGAAATTCGAATTTGAGTTGGATTTGGAGAGGATAATCTTGTTATAATCCTACTTTAATTTTGAATTTAAATCCTAACAAAAGTGGATGAAATTTTTGAGGATAATCCCCAATGGAATTTCGGTTTTTGTGGATAAGGTTCAAGGGAAAATTCAAGTTTCAATCCTAGTTGAATTTGGATTCTCTCCTTCCCTGAAAAGTGGCCGAAATTATGGAGGAAATCTCCTAGGAAAATTCGGTTATTTTGGATAAGGTTGAGATAAGATTCAAGCTTGAAAATCCTAGTGGAATTTTGATTCTCCCTTATCCTAAATGTGGCCGAATATTTGGAGAAAAATCTCCTAGGAAATTTTGGATTTTTTGGTTGAATCTTGTTTAGATTTGGATTGTTTTTATCCTTAAAAAACCGAATTTTATCGTTGGGATTTTCCCAGGAAAAATTCAGATTTTTATGGTTATGGATAAGGGAGAATATCTTTTTCTAGTCCAATTCAAATTCAGAGAATCACCTCATGCAGGTCTATAAATAGAGGTCCTGCCACTCCAGTTCTCTCAGACCACAGACTCTCAGGTGAGCAGGCTATTGTTGCATAGCTCAATGTGACAATAAAGTTTTTTAGATATCTGGGTGGTCGGAAGAAGACTAGCAGTGCTAGCATACCGATCGAGGTTCAGAGTGCCCACACACTCAGTAATTCGGGAATTGGAGAATAGTAGAGAAGGCTTGTTGGTTGAAGCCTCTGGTCATTCTCCTCCTGCAAGATTGGCGTTCTTGAGGTATGAGATTTAATTGTTGTTGGTTTATTGTATATGGAATCATGAGATATTTAACGATCTAAAAGTTTTTATTGTTCCGCTACGCCACTCTGATATGTTTTTATCGATTTATTTTCCTACAATTGGTATCAGAGCCATCTCATGACTATGCCATGTACATAAATTAGACAATTACTTAGTCTTTTTATTTATGTATGGATTTGATATTTAGAGAGTGGCATTCTAGGGTTCCTTTATGTTGTTATCATGGATTATGTATAAAGTATGTGGTTATTTTAATTTTTTGAATTATTATAAGCACGCTTGCTTATACCGGTTATGGTTCCTTAGAATTTAGAAAAATTGTATCTAGGAATTTTTATGTAACCATGGGAGCAGTTTATTAACACTGTAATTTTCCCATGGATTTTAATTTTTTTCTCTTAGAATTTTTATGGTTAGAATTTTTGTCCACTGGAAACGGTTTAGGAAATTTTATGTAATTATTCTTGGAGGAGATTGAAGATTGAAGACCGTAATTTATTTTTTCCCAAAAGTTAAATTTGATTTAAAGGTTGAAATTTTGATTATGTGGAAAATTTCAATTTAATTGGGATTCAAATTAATTTTTAGAGATCCTAATAGGTAAATTGGAATATGACACGAAAATTGAGACACGACCCCTCGGGATAGGCCGACGGACCTTGGTGGAGTTGAAGCCCCTGCCCTCGGGCAGGATGGGGCTGCGGCAGCCCCTGTGTAGGCCAACACCACCCACGGCCGCAGGCTTAGCCTGCAGCCGAGGGTGGCCGTGGCCTGCCCAAGGCTGGCCGCAGCCTGGGCGTGCAGCCTCTAGCTGCAGGCGTTGCCTGCAGCCTGCCGGCTGCTGTGCCCAGCCTGGCACTCCAGGCTTGGCCTGCAGCCCGGCACTCCAGGCTTGGCCTGCAGCCCGGCACTCCAGGCTTGGCCTGCAGCCCGGCAAGGCTGCACATAGGGGGCAACCGTGGGCTGCCAGCCCCTTAGGGGCTGGTGGTTGCCCACGGCGGCTGCCGCCTTTGGAGGTGGCGGTACGAAGGTCTAAAAATCAGAAAATTTTGATTTTTAAATTAGAAATTTAATTTTAAATCATGTTTAAAAATATGTAATTGAAAATTTGGAATTTTTGAAATTACATATTATTACACATGATGTTTAAAATTGTTCAAAATTTGAATTTGAAATTTAAATTTGAAATTCGAATTTGGAATTTGAATTTGAAATTTAAATTTTGGAGATTTCAGTTTTAAATAATTCTTGGGATGAGAAATAAATGGAGAGGCTACATAAAGATGGATATAAGAAGATGGAACAGAATTCAAGACCCAAAGAATGCTTTGGATGGAATTTTTGTAATCTTTATTTTCTTTGTTCTAGGATGGAACCATAGCTTGGTTATTCTGTCAATTATTTTTTCTGTGATATATCATGGATGTATAAATATATATTGATGGATGTTTTGTATGCATATTTGATAACATGTCATACAGGATAGGTGAGTGCCGCTCATACTATATTGATCATACATAATTTGTCAAAACTTGCATGTTTTTCAAAATATTGAGTGGGAGAGGGTTTCAAACAAAACCCACGGCCTCCATTGTTGATCCATATGTGAAAGCATGGTAATGCCTCGCGTCAGTTCTACCCTGACCACACCCCTCGGTAGGTGTTTACCGCCGCCGGTATACTAGATTGGATCTCCTAAGTGGAAAACGTGTTCGGGTACGATCCTATTCATGACCACCCCTCGGTGGCTTGGTAGGATGTGGATCGGGCTACATAAACAATGGTTATACTCAAGACTCGTTTAGTTATTAACCTTCCCTAGAAGCTCTGTTAACTAAACTGGTGGCCAAATAAGCGGTTATTAATATATGTGTTAACCTTGGAGGATTTAAGGCAACATATATTAATTGGACGGGGTCCATGTTCTGGCTATTTGTTTTCATGACCACCCCTCAGTGGCTTGGGGCAATAGGTGCTTAGAATTACCGTTGCAATGCTACATGTTTTTCAAGTTTCATGTAGGAACATACTTGTATGTTTTATTTGCTAAATTATCTGTGTATTTGCTTGGGCTTTGTAATGATGTCTAGTATAATTTTATTTCAGTTCAAAATGTCACCGACACCCCTCATTTCAATACTTACTGAAAATAAACTGAATGGCGATAATTATAAAGACTGGAAAAGAAATCTATTAATAGTTCTCAGCTGCGAGAGACACAAGTTCATATTGGACGAACCATGCCCACCTGGGCCCAAACCTGACACACCACTTGAGGAGGTCCCGGTTGCCTATAATCATTGGAGAGAATCCAATGAGATAGCTCGATGCTACATCCTTACTAGCATGATGAGTGCTTTACAAAAGCAGCATGAGGTGACGAATACCTCTTTGATGAATTTCAAGGACATCTTGTAGAGAACGGGATATTATCCCAATTAACTGCACCTGGTACTCCACAACAGAATGATATAGCCAAAAGGGGAAACAGAACCTTATTGGATATGGTACGGTCCATGATGAGTTATTCAACGCTGCTATTATCATTTTGGGGATATGCTTTACAAACGGCGTGCTATATTCTGAACCAGGTTCCGAGCAAATCAATTCCCAGAACTCCGTATGAATTGTGGCGTGGCAGGAAGCCCTCCCTTGGACATATGAGAATATGGGGCTGCCCGGCACATGCATTGGATGGGGATGCGAAAAAGTTGGAACCAAGATCAGAATTGTGCATGTTTGTAGGGTATCCAAAAGGAACTAAAGGAGGTCTGTTCTATAACCCGAAGGAACAAAAAGTCATTGTCTCAACCTATGCGACATTCTTGGAGGAAAGTCACATGAATGACTTTAAGCCTCGAAGCAAAGTGGTGCTAGAGGAGTTATCGGGTGAAAGAACTGCTCCACAGATTTCGGTCTTGGACGCAAGTCTGAGTTCCAGTGAAAGACTTGCAGACGATCAACAATTTAGGGTGCCTTGTCGTAGTGGGAGGGTTTCTAAGAAACCTAATTTCTTCATGTATGATGCTGAGGTATACCAGGCCGAGGCTCATGAGCATGAGGATGATCCGGTCACTTATGATGAAGCTGTAAATGATGTTGATTCTAAACCTTGGAAACAGGCTATGAACAATGAGATGGATTCTATGAAATCCAACTCTGTTTGGGAACTTGTAGATTTGCCGGATGGGATAAAACCCATTGGATGTAAATGGGTCTACAAAAGAAAGAAGGATGCGGAAGGGAGAGTGGAAACTTTCAAAGCTAGACTGGTTGCAAAGGGATACACGCAAAAGTCTGGAATCGATTACGATGAAACCTTTTCGCCTGTTGCTATGCTGAAGTCTATCCGTATTCTTCTGTCTATTGCTGCGGCTCTCGATTACGAGATCTGGCAAATGTATGTCAAGATGGCATTCTTGAATGGCCATCTTGAAGAGTGTATCTATATGATACAGCCCGAAGGGTTCATAGCGAAAGACCAAGAAAGGAAAGTCTGCAAGTTGCTTAGATCCATTTATGGATTAAAGCAAGCATCCCGCTCATAGAACCAGAGGTTTGATCAAGCAGTTAAGAATTTGGTTTTGAGCAGAACATTGATGAACCTTGTGTTTATAAACGTATTAAGGATGGAAAAGTGGTCTTTCTGATACTCTATGTCGATGATATACTACTCATTGGGAATGATGTAGGGAACTTATCATCGGTCAAGTTTTGGTTACACCAACAGTTTGACATGAAGGACTTGGGAGAAGCTAATCATGTTCTAGGCATTCGTCTCTTTAGAGATCGAAAGAACAAAATGACAGCGTTATCCCAAGCTTTATACATAGATAAAATAATTGACAAATATGCAAAGCAAGAGGCAAAGAAAGGCTCACAACCTTCTATTGCCGGTCTAACTCTTTCATTGGATGACTGTCCCAAGACATTGGAAGAAAGAGAGCGTATGAGTAAGGTCCCTTATGCATCCGCTGTGGGTAGCCTTATGTACGCTATGCTTTGCACTCGCCCAGACATATGTTTTATAGTAGGTATGGTGAGTCGATATCAAGCAAATCCTATAACCAAGCACTGGCAAGCTGTAAAGCATATAATCAAGTATCTTAAGAGAACGAGGGATTATATACTAGTGTATTCTGGAGGAGACCTAACACCCGTAGGATACACAGACTCAGACTTCCAGACTTGTAAGGATTCGAGGAAATCGACATCTGGATCAGTGTTTTTACTCGGAGGAGGTGCCATTGTGTGGAGGAGCATGAAGCAGGGCTGCACAGCTGACTCTACTATGGAGGCTGAGTATGTGGCTGCGGCTGAGGCATCTAAAGAAGCGGTTCGGCTCTGCAAGTTCTTTAGAGATCTTGAGGTCATTATGGGTGTTGACAAGCCTATCACACTTTACTGTGATAATACAGAGGCTATTGCCAACACAAGGGAATCTCGGCACCACAAGAGGACCAAGCACATCGATCGGAGATATCACATTATTAGAAGGCATGTGGAGACAGGACAAGTGGATGTATGCAAGATCGCGTCCGAGGACAACATCGCTGATCCCTTTACTAAGAATTTGGTGGCTAGAAGCTTTGAGAGGCATATAGAGGCGATGGGATGCGTAACATGGCACATCTGCTGGCTTAGGGCAAGTGGGAGATTTTTAGGAAATGCCCTAAGTATTAGAGACATTTTGATGTATTCATTTTGAACTGGATAATAAAATTATACATAGAGGTTATTCATTACATTGCTATCTGTAATCGTCTTATTTACATGTTAAAGTAAATGTAAGCAAATATGGCTCACTGACTGCTTGTGTTAAAACTGTTATAACGTTGCATGCAATGGACTTTTGTATGCGAGAAGACAATGTTCTAAAGTTAGCGGTCTAAACTATGGTCTTTAGTCTATGGGGTTAGACCGAGCATCTAACTCATGTTAAGACTATTATGTTGTCTAAAGCCTTGGAGGGGACGGTTTGTCTTGACTGTCTGGAGCTGGACTCCCAAGTAGAGACATAGATATGTTGAGTGGATCAATCTGCTTTTGATGTTCATTTATGCAATAACTTTAATCCTAAGTAAATGAACTACTTCATGTATATGACTTGTGTACTTTGATGTTCCAATGGCTAAAGCATCTCAGAAGTAGTAAACTTATAGATCGGTTCGTTGGGTGCATGACTTGTACACGATGAAGAGTTTATTTGCAGATATCGAAATCATAGCTCTAAGGAGTTAAAGGTATCCTCTTAAAGGCATTATACTGAATGTGAAAATGGACAATGCCTTGGGTCGTCTGCTGGGCGGATGACTTCTTATTCACACATGGTGAATAATCATTTTCTTAATTCGGTAGTATAATGGAACTTTAAGATAGCCTGATCAGTAAGATTAAACGGACTTTGACCTAAGGCTGATCATGGATATCATATGAGGGTTTTGCATATATGACAAGGTCAATGGATAGTAGGTCGTCATAGGCTTACGTAATACGGTATATAATTGGGAGTTCAGTTTCAGGTTTATAGTGGTGTGACTCTGAAACTAGTAATCATATGATTGAGTTGTTCGGTAAAGAATGATGATCATATGGATTTGCGGGAGCCCGATTATATATGTCCAATCAGTCCCTCTACTAGCTCCACATAATTCCTTAACGTTTGGCAAATTGATTTGTGTATGCTATTGGCTAGTTTATTATGCATGGATGGTGATGACACAGGATTAGGATTGTAGACAAGATTCTCTCCAGTTGGATTCAGATTTTGTTTTGGATAATAGAGTATGCAATTATTCGAACTCCAAATAAAGTTGCCATGATTTTATTTGAGATTGGATTGGAGTTGTCGAAAATTATCCATGAGAACAAGAATTTGAAACACAACCGTTTTGTGGATTTTGAAATTTGAAATTTGAAATTTGAAATTTGAATTTGAAATTCGAATTTGAAATTTGAATTTGAAATTTAAATTTGAAATTTGAAATTTGAAATTTGAAATTCGAATTTTGAATCACAGTCCAAGTGGGATTCGAATTTGTTGTGGAAAATCCACAAGGTTTGAAATTCGAATTTGAGTTGGATTTGGAGAGGATAATCTTGTTAGAATCCTACTTGAATTTTGAATCTAAATCCTAACAAAAGTGGATGAAATTTTTGAGGATAATCCTCAATGGAATTTCAGTTTTTGTGGATAAGGTTCAAGGGAAAATTCAAGTTTCAATCCTAGTTGAATTTGGATTCTCTCCTTCCCTGAAAAGTGCCTGAAATTATGGAGGAAATCTCCTAGGAAAATTCGGTTATTTTGGATAAGGTTGAGATAAGATTCAAGCTTGAAAATCCTAGTGGAATTTTGATTCTCTCTTATCCTAAATGTGGCTGAATATTTGGAGAAAAATCTCCTAGGAAATTTTGGATTTTTTGGTTGAAAAAGGGAGATAAAATTCTAGTTAAAATCTTGTTTAGATTTGGATTGTTTTTATCCTTAAAAAATCGAATTTTATTGTTGGGATTTTCCCAGGAAAAATTCAGATTTTTATGGTTATGGATAAGGGAGAATATCTTTTCCTAGTCCAATTCAAATTTAGGGAATCACCTCATGCAGGTCTATAAATAGAGGTCCTGCCACTCCAGTTCTCTCAGACCATAGACTCTCAGGTGAGCAGGCTTATTGTTGCACAGCTCATCGTGACAATAAAGTTCTTTAGAGATCTGGGTGGTCGGAAGAAGACTAGCAGTGCTAGCATACCGATCGAGCTTCAGAGTGCCCACACACTCAGCCATTCGGGAATTAGAGAATAGTAGAGAAGGCTAGTTGGTTGAAGCCTCCGGTCATTCTCCTCCTGCAAGATTGGCGTCCTTGAGGTATGAGTTTTAATTGTTGTTGGTTTATTGTATATGGCATCATGAGATATTTAACGATCTAAAAATTTTTATTGTTCTACTACGCCACTCTGATACGTTTTTACCGATTTATTTTCCTACACCATACTCATATGCTCTTATTCTTCCGATGTCTTTGGACAGTCATCCAATGAAAGAGTTAGACTGGCAATAGAAGGTTATGTACCTTTCTTTGCCTCTTGCATTGCATATTTGTCAATTATTTTATCTATGTATGAAGCTTTCGATAACGCTATCATTTTGTTCTTTCGATCTCTGAAGAGACGAATGCCTAGAACATAATTAGCTTCTCCCAAGTCCTTCATGTTAAACTATTGGTGTAACCAAAGTTTGACCAATGATAAGTTCCCTACATCATTCTCAATGAGTAGTATATTATCGACATAGAGTATCAGAAAGACAATTTTTCCATCCTTAATATGTTTATAAACACAGGGTTCATCAACCCTCTGCTCAAAACCAAAAGTCTTGATCGCTTGATCAAATCTCTGATTCCATAAGCGAGATGCTTGTTTTAATCCATAAATGGATCTAAGCAACTTGCATACTTTCCTGTCTCGGCCTTTCGCTACAAACCCTTCGGGCTATATCATGTAGATACACTCCTCAAGATGGCCATTCAAGAATGCCGTCTTGATGTCCATTTGCCAAATCTTGTAATTGAGAGCCGCAGCAACGGACAGAAGAATACGGATAAACTTCAGCATAGCACAAGGCAAAAAGGTTTCATCGTAATCGATTCTAGCCTTTTGCATGTACCACTTTGCAACCAGTTTAGCTTTGAAAGTTTCCACTATCCCTTCCGTATCCTTCTTTTTTCTGTAGACCCATTTACATCTAATGGGTTTTATCCCATCCGGCAAATCTACAAGTTCCTAAATAGAGTTGGATTTCATAGAATCCATCTCATTGTTCATAGCCTGCTTCTAAGATTTAGAATCAACATCATTTATAGCTTCATCATAGGTGACCGGATCATCCTCATGCTCATGATCCTCGGCCTGGTATACCTCAGCATCATACATGAAGAAATTAGGTTTCTTCGAAACCTTCCCACTACGATGAAGCACCCTAAATTGTTGATCGTCTGCAGGTCTTTCACTGGAACTCAGACTTGCGTCCAAGACCGAAACTTGTGGAGCAGTTCTTTCGCTCAATAACTCCTCTATCACCAATTTGCTTCGAGGCTTAAAGTCATTCATTTGACTTTCCTCCAAGAATGTTGCATGGGTTGAAACAATGGCTTTTTGTTCCTTCGGGTTATAGAACAGACCTCCTTTAGTTCCTTTTAGATACCCTACAAACATGCACAATTCTAATCTTGGTTCCAACTTCTTCGCATCCCTATCCAATACATGTGCCGGGCAGCCTCATATTCTCATATGTCTAAGGGAGGGCTTCCTGCCTCGCCATAATTCATATGGAGTTTTGGGATTTGACTTACTTGGAACTTGGTTCAGAATATAGCACGCTGTTTATAAAGCACATCCCCAAAATGATAATGGCAATGTTTAATAACTCATCATGGACTGTACCATATCCAACAAGGTCCTGTTTCTCCTTTCGGCTACACCATTCTGTTGTGGAGTACCAGGTGCAGTCAATTGGGATAATATCCCGTTCTCTACAAGATGTCCTAGAAATTCATCAAAGAGGTATTCACTACCTCGATTAGATCGAAGTGCCTTTATGTATTTATCCAAATACTTTTCCACTTCCGCACGATACTCTTTGAACTTGTCAAAGGTTTCGCTCTTGCGGTGCATAAGATACACATATCCATTCCTCGAGTAACCGTCTATAAAGGAGACATAATACTCAAACCCTCCTCTTGCTATGATGCTCATGGGGCCACATACGTCAGTGTGCACAATTTCTAAGAGCTGTTGTGCCCTAGTACCCTTAGCTCTAAAAGACCTCTTAGTTATCTTTCCCTCTAGACAAGACTCACATTGAGGAAGACGTATCTCCTTCAGAGATTCTAGAGGACCGTCATTCACCAATCTTTGAATCCTATCCTGATTAATATGACTAAGCCTTAAATGCCAAAGATACACCTTGTTAGAGTGAGAAACTTTCAAGCTTTTAGAGTTATCTATTAATTCAGTGTCAAGCAGTGACTACATCTTTGGTTTAATCAAATATAGGTTTCCATCCATCCATCTAGAACAGATAAAAGACTTATTTCTACGAATATCAACTCTTTTACTAAAAGAAATTGAATAAGAATCCTTTATTAAACAAGCTATCGATATAAGGTTCCTCCAAAAATTAGGAACATAAAAATAGTCTTTCAATAAAATAAACCTAAATTCATCAAAGTAAAGATAAATATCTCCCACTGCCTCAGCCACCACCAAGCTGCCATCTCTAGTCCGCAACAAGAGGCTCCTATCATGTAGACTTCTCGTTTGAACGAACCCCTACATGGAAACACAAACATGATTAGTGGTGCCCTAATCAATGACCCAAGTGTCTTTCGATTCTTCCACCAAACATGCTTCTAAATAGTGAAGTTCCTTACCTTTCTTGGCCTTGGCGGCTAGGATTTGCTAGCAAGCCTTCTTGAACTGACCTATCTTCCCACAGCGGAAGCATTTGGACTTTTTAGGGTCCCTGGGCTTCTTGTTCTTCTTCTTCTTCCCATCCGAGACTGAAGGATTAGAAGAATTGGTAGCTGCTTCCTTCTGATTTGGCCTCTTCCCTCTTCCGTAAGGGTTTGGAAGATTCCACCAAATTAGCTTCTCCTTTGGGTTGGATTGCATCCCCATCCCTGATCATCCGCTCATAAGCTTGAAGTTGCTTCATGAGCTCGGTTAGTCCAAAGTCCCTTGTAGCCAGATTGTATGCGGCCTTTAACCCCACAAAATCTTTAGACAAAGTTTTGAACACCATCTCGATTTGGGTGTTGTAGTCCAACTCAGTACCGTTCTCAGCAGCCTCATTGAAGAATCCCATTAGAGTAATCATATGGTCTTTCACCGGAGTACCTGCCTTCTACTTGGAGTCATAATGTTGGTTATAGTAGACTGTCGAGCCAACTTTTCTTGGCCTCCGGACATGTCCTTCATATTTTCCATGATCTCCCCAGCAACTTGATAAGTCTCATACTACTTTTGTAAAGCACTCATCATGCTAGTCAGAATGTAGCATCGAGCAATCTCATTGGATTCTCTCCAACGAGTATAGGCTGTGACAACCGGGAAATTCAGGCAATTCTCGGATGAAAATGTACAAATGTATGTATATAACAATTTGTACTATTTAAAGAGTGAAATAAATGTATTTACATTATATGAAAATGTTCTAACAATACTGATGAGTAAGAATTCAGTGTTGGAAAAAATTCACTGAGTTGAAACGGGTGAAACGGTGCAAAACCGGCATTGAAAACCCTAACCGGAGCAATAAAAGATGGTAAACTTCCGGGATTGATTTTGATCAAACGGAAGCAGTTTAAATTGATCCGACTGCACAGGAGACCTCAGGAACACGCCGGGACGATTTCAGGAAAATTTCGGCTCGAACCGGTATCGGTCAAAAAGTAGTCGAATTAATGTGAATAGTGAAAGTCAAAGTCAACTTTCACTTTAGCATTTATGACATCATAAATCAAGATTAACAAATGAAAGAAATAAGGTGGTTGGTGGAATTAAAGGCCATGATTCATCCACTTTTTGATCTAAAGGCCAAGATTTGGCCAAAATTTACCCTTTTTAATTTTTGAAAAATGGGGAAAGAATTAGGTTGAAAGATGTCTAATTCTCATTGGTGGAAGGCTAAATTAATTGGCCTTTGGTTTTATTAAGTCGGCAAAAATTTTACAAAGTGGCCAAAGCCAATTTTCAAGCCAAACCAAAAGAACAAAATTTTTCTAAGTTTCTTCCATGGAGTCTACGTGAGCCACCCAAGGGAAACCAAGATTTTCTTCAACTTTTCTTCACAAAAAAGAGTGTCAAAGTGTTCCTTGAAGACAAAGGAAGCATTAGACCAAGGTAACTCCCTTTTTCACTTAATTTTTCATGGTTTTTCTTCTTAAAATCCGTGGGTGAATAGTGATAGGAAGATGGAAAAATTTTGGTTGTTTTTCATGGAAATTGATGTTAGGTTTTGTTAAGGTTGTAATAAGTAAGAAAACCATGTAATTTGTTTAAAGAAAAACCAAATTTTGGTTGGTTTTTCAAAGGAAAATCCTTGGGTTACCTTAGGTAACCAATGAGAAAAGTTGTGGTTAATTGCTAACATGCTTTCTAAGTTGAAATTGGTGAAGAATAAAGCATGAATTCATTGTGAAAAGTTTGGAAAAAAAATTCTTGGTGTGAATTACATTAAATGGCCGTGGGGTTTAATAATGGTTTGGAAGAAAAATTTTCATGGTTTTATGTGGTATTTGGTTGATTGGAATTATGCATTTCAATATGCAAATGATGAATTTATAATGGAAAGAATGAAACAAAATTGTTTGGCATGTTTTCATCCTTTGGCCGTGGGTTATACAAGGGTAAAAACCCTAGGAAATTTGGTTGAAAATGCAAAGAAAATGGGCTTGAAAATGTGTTAAAAACATGGCATTGAATGGCCTAAAGTGTGGTGAAAGTTTGACAAATTTTTGGTTCGGTTTGGTTGTGGAAAACCGAAACCAAATTAAGGGCAAAATTGTGAAAAAAATTTTGTAATGTGGGTGATAATGTGAAATTGGAATTTTGTGAGCTTTTATATAAAAGTTTGGAAAACTTTTACATAAAATAGGCTTGTGGTATAGTACGTGGCAGGTACATATGGTTCGAGGCGTACCTAACGCCGGAAGCCTTAAAATTACGCCGAAATGCTGCCGAAATTTTGAAAACGGCATTCGGGGTAAAATGGAAATTAAAAATAAAAGTTAGGGCCGAGACGGAAACCCGAGTCCCTAACAGAAAAATGTAATAAGGGAAACCTAAGGGGTGGTTTGTGAATAGTAACCCGTCCCCTTTAAAATTTAAAACGCGAGCGAAATTGAAAAAAACCGACCCCGAGGGGGGGGGCGTTTTTGGAAATAAAATAAAGGTCCGAGTCGGGAACGGAAAACCCGAGCCTCGAAGACCTAGGTCGGGAAAGTCTAGGTGAACGTTTTAAATACTAGTGAAACGTCCATTTGAGGCCCCGAAACGATAGAAAATCACTAAACCGACGTAAGGGTCGGAATAGTGTTTCCCGAGGGTCGGGAAAGTGAAAAGTGGAGATAAAATAGAAACGAACCCGGTAATGATTAGAAAAGAGTCAGAAAAGTTCCTGAGAGCCAAAAATGCAGTCTGGATCGGGAAAATTTCCGTCAGGGGCAAAATTGTAATTTTGCCAAAATACAGGGGCAAAATCGTAATTTTACAAAAGTTGAGAAAAAATGCAGAAAATGATAAATAAAGCCTAAAAAGTTATAAATAGGTTTTATTTAGGCTTTTAAATGAAAAATAAAAGCTATAAATGGAAATGAAATTAACAGACAAGGTTTTGTCTGTAGGATCCAAAAATCGACCTACGAGGAGGGCGATCAAAGATCCACGAGGGAAAAAGGAAAGAGGCTGATAAGGTAAGTTCAGACATTTACCTGTCTGCAACATATAGCGTTATTGTTGCTAACTTTGATGTACTAACTATAAGTTAGGTACATATGTGCTACGGGCACTATTTAGAATAGAGAGAGAGACGTAATGTGCTACGGGCACTATAAGAATGGGACACATGGTTAAATGTGCTTCGGGCACTAGAGCGAGGTTAATGAAACTCACTCCCCTAAAATTAAAATGTGAACCATTCCTAACCACGGGGCAATATGAAGTCACCGGGTTAGAACTGTAAAAAGTCGGTAATGAACCCAATTTCTGGCGTACCAGCCTTCCGTACAGGGAGGTATTTTTGCCTTTGGGGCTATGAGGATAAGACTGTGGAGGTCAGCACTGATGTACCGCTCCCAGTCATATAAAATTTTGCCTTCGGGGCTATGAGATTAAGGCTGTGGAGGTCAGCACTAATGTACCGCTCCCAGTCATGCGCACTTAAATGGTACTGCCAACCTGAGCTCAAAACCAGAACATAATCAAAGATAATGACCTAAAACTGAAACTGTGCCATAATTGAGCATAAGACAGTTTAGTGAGAGCACTAACATCGCGGTAGATGTACTAGTGTGATATAGTGTTGTGGTCAAACTTACTATTCACGTATGAATAGTGGTAAAAGTTACTATTTACGTATGAATAGTGGTCAACGGTACTATTCATGATGAATAGTATATTCATAGAAATTTTATTTCTTGCATGTTTGAACTTACTGAGCCTGTAGCTCACCATTTTTGCTAATGTTGCAGGTAAGCGACCAGCTCAGTAGCTTGTTTGAATGGATGCGGACGGGATGGCGCGTGTCAAATGGGATAACTGGGCGAGGGATATGGTACTGCCAGAGTCTTTCCGCTGAGCAATAAAAAGGTAAGGAAAAAAAAAAAAGAAACAGTCTTTTGTAATAGTATATATTTATGAAAGTACTATAATATGTAAATTACTTTGTACTTGCCAACAAAGTAAATAGTGGGAAATGTTTTACATGATATTTAAAGAAAAAAAAAATTTCCCAAAAACGTCATGATTTAAACTGAGAGAGAGATAAGCCGGCGACCCACGAGAGTACAATTTGTCGCAGTTAGCGATAAAGCTCAACTGTAATAGCATTGTATGATCTCCACAAGGGGCGGGCCGCCACATAGGCAATCAGGACCTCCTCAAGCAGTGTGTCAGGTTTGGGCCCTGGTGGGCATGGTTCATCCAGTACGAACTTGTGTCTCTCGCAGCTGAGAACTATCAACAGATTTCTTTTCCAATCTTTATAATTATCGCCATTCAGTTTATTCTTAGTATGCATTGAAATGAGGGGTGTCGGTGATATTTTGAACTGAAATAAAATTATACTAGACATCATTACAAAGCCCAAGCAAATATACAGATAATTTAGCAAATAAAACAGACAAGTATGTTCCTACATGAAACTTAAAAAATATGTAGCATTGCAACGGTAATTCTCAGCACCTATTGCCCCAAGCCACCGAGGGGTGGTCATGAAACAAATAGCCGGAACATGGACCCCGTCCAATTAATATATGTTGCCTTAAATCCTTCAAGATTAAGACATATATTAATAATCGCTTATTTGGCCACCAGTTTAGTTAACAGAGCTTCTAGAGAAGGTTAATAACTAAACGAGTCTTGAGCGTATAATCATTGTTTACATAGCCCGATCTACGACCTACCAAGCCACCGAGGGGTGGTCATGAATAGGATTCTACTCGAACACGTTTTCCACATAGGAGATCCAATCTTATATACCGGCAGTAGTAAACACCCGAGGGGTGTGGTCAGGGCAGAACTGACGCGAGGCGTTACCATGCTTTCACATATGGATCAACAATGGAGGCTGTGGGTTTGTTTGAAACCCTCTCCCACTAAATATTTTGAAAAACATTCAAGTTTTGACAAATATATATGATCAATATAGTATGAGCGGCACTCACCTATCCTATATGACACGTTATCAAATATGCACATAAAACATCCATCAATACATATTTATACATCCATGACATATCATAGAAAAAATAATTGATAAAATAACCAAGCCATGGTTCCATCCTAGAACAAAGAAAATAAAGATTACAAAATTTCATCCAAAGCATTCGTTGGGTCTTGAATTTTGTTCCGTCCTCTTGTATCCATCTTTTTGTAGCCTCTCCATTTATTTCTCATCCCAAGAATTATTTAAAATTTAAATTCCAAAAATTTAAATTTCAAATTCAAATTCCAAATTTGAATTTTAACTTTAAATTTCAAATTCAATTTTAAACAATTTTAAACATCATGGGCAATAATATGTAATTTCAAAAATTTCAAAATTTCAATTACATATTTTTAAACATGATTTAAAAATTAAATCTCAAATTTAAAAATCAAAAATTTTGACTTTTGAACCATCGCCCCCACCGCCCCCGGAAGCCGGCAGCCGTCGTGGGCAGCCCCAAGCCCCCAAGGGGCTGACAGCCCACGGTCGCCCCTTGTGCAGCCCTGTCGGGCTGCAGGCCAAGCCTGTAGTGCCAGGCTGCACGCCTAAGCTGGGTGTAGTAGCCGGCAGGCTGCACGCCCAGGCTGCAGCCAGCCTTAGGGGGGCCACGGCCACCCTCGGCTGCAGGCCAAGCCTGCGGCCCCAGGTGGTCATGGCCTGTACAGGCTGCCGCAGTCCTTCCTGCCCGAGGGCAGAGGCTGCAGCCCCACCAAGGCCCGATGGCCTATCCCAAGGGGTCGTGTCTCGATTTTCATGTCATATTCCAATTTACCCATTAGGATCTCCAAAAATTAATTTGAATCTCAATTAAATTGAAATTTTCCACACAATCAAAATTTCAACCTTTAAATTAAATTTAACTTTTGGAAAAAAATAAATTACGGTCTTCAAACTTCAATCTCCTCCAAGAATAATTACATAAAATTCCAAAACCGTTTCCGGTGTACAAAAATTCTGACCATAATAATTCTAAAAGACAAAAATTAAAATCCATGGGAAAATTACAGTGTTAATAAATTGCTCCCATGGTTACATAAAAAATCCTAGATACAATTTTTCTAAATTCTAAGGAACCATAATAGGCAAAAAAAAGCATGCTTATAATAATTCAGAAAATTAAAATAACCACATACTACATATATAATCCATGATAACAACATAAAGGAATCCTAGAATGCCAATCTCTAAATATCAAACCCATACATAAATAAAAGACTAACTAATTGTCTAATTTATGTACATGGCATAGTCATGAGATGGCTCTGATACCAATTGAAGGAAAATTAATCGGTAAAAGCATATCAGAGTGGCGCAGCAGAACAATAAAAATTTTTCAAGATCGTTAAACATCTCATGATGCCATATACAATAAACCAACAATAATTTAAACTCATAACTAAAGGACGCCAATCTTGTAGGAGGAAAATGACCGGAGGGTTTCAACCAACTAGCCTTCTCTACTATTCTCCAATTCCCAAACGGTTAAGTGTGTGGGCACTCTAAACCTCGATCGGTATGCTAGCACTGCTAGTCTTCTTCCGACTGCCCAGATCTCTAAAGAACTTATTGTCATGTTGAGTTATGCAACAACAAGCCTGCTCACCTGAGAGTCTATGGCCTAAGAGAACTGGAGTGGCAGGACCTCTATTTACAGACTTGCATGAGGTGATTCTCTGAATTCGAATTGGATTAGGAGAAGATATTCTCCCTTATCCACAACCAAAAAATCTGAATTTTCCAAGTGGAAAATCCCAATTAAAATTTCAGCCACTTTAGGATTATCCAATTCAAATCTAAACAAGATTTTAACTTGAATTTTATCTCCCTTTTTTTCAACTAAAAAAATCTGAAAATCCATAAGGATTTTCACCAAATAATTTCGGCCACAAAAGATCGGGGAAGAATCAAAATTCCACTAGGATTTTCAAGTTTGAATCTTATCTCATCCTTATCCAAAATAATCGAAAATCTCCTAGGATATATTCTCAAAAAATTCAGCCATAATCAGGGAGGAGAGAATCCAAATTCAGCTGGGATTAAAAATTGAATTTTTCCTTGAACCTTATCCATAAAAAATCCGAAAATTCCATGAGGATAATCCTCAAAATTTTCATCCATTATTGTTAGAATTTGGATTCAAAATTCAAGTAGGATTCTAACAAGATTTTCCTCTCCATATCCAACCCAAATTCGAATTTCATTCCTCATGGATTTACCACAAGAAATTCGAATCCTACTTGGATTGTGATTTAAAATTTGAATTTTAAATTTCAAATTCAAATTTCAAATTCAAATTTCAAATTTTGAATTTCAAATTTCAAATTTCAAAATTCAAATTTCAAAATCCTCAAAACCGTTGTATTTCAAATTCTTGTTCTCATGGATAATTTTCTACGACTCCAATCCAATCTCAAATAAAATCATGGCAACTTTATTTGGAGTTCGAATAATTGTGTACTCTATTATCCAAAACAAAATCTGAATTCAACCGGAGAGAATCTTGTCCGCCATCCTAATCCTATGTCAACACCATCCATGCATAATCAACTAGCCAATAACGTACACAAATCAATTTGCCAAACGTTAAGGAATTATGTGGAGCTAGTAGAGGGACTAATTGGATATATATAATCAGGCTCTCGTGAATCCATATGATCATCATTCTTTACCAAACAACTCAATCATATGATCACTAATTTCAGAGTCACACCATTATAAACCTAAAACTGAACTCACAATTATATACCGTATTACGTAAGCCTGTGACAAGCTATCGTCCAATGACCTTATCATGCATGCAGAACCCTCATATGATATCCATGATCTGCCTTAGGTCAAAGTCTGTTCAATCTTACTGATCAGGCTGTTAGGAAATGCCCTAAGCGTTAGAGATATTTTGATGTATTTATTTTGAACTAGATAATAAAATTATATATAGAGGTTATTCATTACATTGCTATCTGTCCTCATCTTATTTACATGTTAAAGTAAATGTAAGCAAATATGGCTCCCTGATTGCTTGTGTTAAACTATTAGAACATTGCATGCAATGGATTTTTGTATGCGAGAAGACAATGTTCTAAAGTTAGCAGTCTAAACTATGGACTGTAGTCTATGGGGTTAGACCGAGCATCTAAGTCATGTTAAGACTATTATGTTGTCTAAAGCCTTGGAGGGGACGGTTTGTCTTAACTGTCTGGAGCTGGACTCTCAAGTAGAGACATGGATATGTTGCTTGATGGTGACATATTAGACCGGGACTAAAGCGTGATTGATCTACGAAGTCCGCTTTGAGTGGATCAATCTGTTTTTGACGTTCATTATGCAGTAACCTTAATCCTGAGTAAAAGGACAGCTTCATGTATATGACTTGTGTACTTTGATGTTCCAATGGCTAAAACGTCTCAGAGGTAGTAAGCTTATAGATCGGTTCGTTGGGTGCATGACTTGTATACGATGAAGGGTTCGTTTACAGATATTGGAATCATACCTCTAATGAGGAGTTAAGGGTATCCTCTTAAAAGCATTATATTGAATGTGAAAATGGACAAGGCCTTGGGTCGTCTGCTGGGCGGATGACTTCTTCTTCACATATGGTGAATAATCATTTTCTTTATTCGGTAGTATAATGGAACTTTAAGATAGCCTGATCAGTAGGATTAAACGGACTTTGGCCTAAGGCTGATCATGGATATCATATGAGGGTTCTGCATACATGACAAGGTTATTGGACGATAGCTTGTCACAGGCTTACGTAATACGGTATATAATTGGGTGTTCAGTTTCAGGTTTATAGTGGTGTGACTCTGAAACTAGTGATCATATGATTGAATTGTTCGGTAAAAGAATGATGATCATATGGATTTGCGGGAGCCTGATTATATATGTCCAATCAGTCCCTCTACTAGCTCCACATAATTCCTTAACGTTTGGCAAATTGATTTGTGTATGCTATTGGCTGGTTTATTATGCATGGATGGTGATGACACATGATTAGGATGGTAGACAATATTCTCTCCGGTTGGATTCAGATTTTGTTTTGGATAATAGAGTACACAATTATTCGAACTCCAAATAAAGTTGCCATGATTTTATTTGAGATTGGATTGGAGTTGTAGAAAATTACCCATGAGAACAAGAATTTGAAACACAACTGTTTTGCGGATTTTGAAATTTGAATTTTGAATTTTGAATTTTGAAATTTGAATTTGAAATTTGAATTTGAAATTTGAATTTAAAATTTGAAATTCAAATTTTGAATCACAGTCCAAGTAGGATTCGAATTTGTTGTGGAAAATCCACAAGGTTTGAAATTCGAATTTGAGTTGGATTTGGAGAGGATAATCTTGTTAGAATCCTACTTGAATTTTGAATCTAAATCCTAACAAAAGGTGGACGAAATTTTGAGGATAATCCTAAATGGAATTTCAGTTTTTGTGGATAAGGTTCAAAGGGAAAAATTCAAGTTTCAATCCCAGTTGAATTTGGATTCTCTCCTCCCTGAAAAGTGGCCAAAATTTTGGAGTGTATCTCCTAGGAAAATTCGGTTATTTTGGATAAGGTTGAGATAAGATTCAAGCTTGAAAATCCTAGTGGAATTTTGATTCTCCCTTATCCTAAAAGTGGCCGAATTTTATGAGGAGATTTTCTCCTAGGAATTTCGGATTTTTTGGTTGAAAAAGGGGAGATAAAATTCTAGTTAAAATGTTGTTTAGATTTGGATTGGATTTATCCATAATGGCCGAATTTTATTGTTAAGAATCTCCCATAGAAAATTCTGATTTTTATGGTTATGGATAAGGGAGAATATCTTTTCCTAGTCCAATTCAAATTCAGAGAATCACCGCATGCAGGTCTATAAATAGAGGTCCTGCCACTCCAGTTCTCTCAGACCACAGACTCTCAGGTGAGCAGGCTTATTGTTGTATAGCTCATCGTGACAATAAGTTCTTTAGAGATCTGGGTAGTCGGAAGAAGACTAGTAGTGCTAGCATACCGATCGAGGTTCAGAGTGCCCACACACTCAGCCATTCAGGAATTGGAGAATAGTAGAGAAGGCTAGTTGGTTGAAACCTCCGATCATTCTCCTCCTACAAGATTGGCATCCTTGAGGTATGAGTTTTAATTGTTGTTGGTTTATTGTATATGGCATCATGAGATATTTAACGATCTAAAAATTTTTATTGTTCCGCTGCGCCACTCTGATACGTTTTTACCGATTTATTTTCCTACACAGGCAATCTTAAAGTTCCATTATACTACCGAAAAAAGAAAATGATTATTCACTATATGTGAATAAGAAGTCATCTACCCAGCAGACGACCCAAGGCCTTGTCCATTTTCACATTCAGTATAATGCCTTTAAGTGGATACCCTTAACTCCTTATTAGAGCTATGATTCTGATATCTGTAAACAAACCCTTCATCGTGTGCAAGTCATGCACCCAACGAACCGGTCTATAAGCTTACAACCTCTAAGGGGCTTTAGCCATTAGAACATCAAAGTACACAAGTCATATACATGAGGTTGTTTATCTACTCAGGATTAAGGTTACTACACAATGAACGTCAAAAGCAGATTGATCCACTCAAAGCGGACTTTGTAGATCAATCACGGTTTAGTCCCGGTCTAATATGTCACCACCAAGCAACATATTTATGTCTCTACTTGGGAGTCTATGCTCCAGACAGTCAAGACAAACCGTCCCCTCCAAGGCTTTAGACAACATAATAGTCTTAACATGAGTTAGATGCTCGGTCTAACCCCATAGACTACAGACCTTAGTTTAGACCGTTTACTTTAGAACATTGTCTTCTCACGTACAAAATTCCATTGCATGTAACATTCTAACAGTTTTAACACGAGCAGTCAGGGAGCCATATTTGCTTACATTTACTTTAATATATACATAAAATGAGGACAGATAGCAATATAATGAATAACTTATATATATAATTTTATTACCCAGTTCAAAATAAATACATCAAAATGTCTCTAATGCTTAGGGCATTTCCTAACAGACGCGTCCAAGACTGGGTTAGGAGCCATACTGATGTAGAGTGGTAAAGTGGTTGCATATGCTTCACGACAACTCAAGAACCATGAAAAGAACTACCTGACGCATGACCTGGACCTAGCTGCGGTCGTCTTTACGCTCAAAATCATAGAGGCACTATCTATATTGTTAGGAAATGCCCTAAGTATTAGAGATATTTTGATGTATTTATTTTGAACTGGATAATAAAATTATACACAGAGGTTATTCATTACATTGCTATCTGTCCTTGTCTTATTTACATGTTAAAGTAAATGTAAGCAAATATGGCTCAGTAACTGCTTGTGTTAAAACTGTTAGAACGTTGCATGCAATGGACTTTTGTATGCGAGAAGACAATGTTCTAAAGTTAGCAGTCTAAACTATGGTCAGTAGTCTATGGGGTTAGACCGAGCATCTAACTCATGTAAAGACTATTATGTTGTCTAAAGCCTTAGAGGGGACGGTTTGTCTTGACTGTCTGGAGCTGGACTGCCAAGTAGAGACATGGATATGTTGCTCGGTGGTGACATATTAGACCGGGACTAAAGTGTGATTGATCTACGTAGTCCGCTATGAGTGGATCAATCTGCTTTTGACGTTCATTGTGCAATAACCTTAATCCTGAGTAAATGAATTACTTCATGTATATGACTTGTGTACTTTGATGTTCCAATGGCTAAAGCATCTCAGAGGTAGTAAGCTTATAGACCGGTTCGTTGGGTACATGACTTGTATACGATGAAGGGTTTGTTTGCAGATATCGGAATCATAGCTCTGAGGAGTTAAAGGTATCCTCTTAAAGGCATTATACTGAATGTGAAAATGGACAAGGCCTTGGGTCGTCTGCTGGGCGGATGACTTCTTATTCACATATGGTGAATAATCATTTTCTTGATTCGATAGTATAATGGAACTTTAAGATAGCCTGATCAGTAGGATTAAACGGACTTTGACCTAAGGCTGATCATGGATATCATATGAGGGTTTTGCATATATGACAAGGTCATTGGATAGTAGCTCGTCATAGGCTTACGTAATACGGTATATAATTGGGAGTTCAGTTTCAGGTTTATAGTGGTGTGACTCTGAAACTAATGATCATATGATTGAGTTGTTCGGTAAAGAATGATGATCATATAGAATCATGAAAGCCCGATTATATATGTCCAATCAGTCCCTCTACTAGCTCCACATAATTCCTTAACGTTTGGCAAATTGATTTGTGTATGCTATTGGTTAGTTTATTATGCATGGATGGTGATGACACAGGATTAGGATGGTAGATAAGATTCTCTCCGATTGGATTCAGATTTTGTTTTGGATAATAGAGTACACAATTATTCGAACTCCAAATAAAGTTGCCATGATTTTATTTGAGATTGGATTGGAGTTGTAGAAAATTATCCATGAGAACAAGAATATGAAACACAACCGTTTTGTGGAATTTGAAATTTGAATTTTGAAATTTGAAATTTGAATTTTGAAATTTGAAATTTGAATTTTGAATTTGAATTTTGAATTTGAAATTTGAATTTGAAATTCGAATTTGAAATTTGAATTTGATATTTAAATTTGAAATTTGAAATTTGAAATTTGAATTTGAAATTTGAATTTGAAATTTGAAATTCAAATTTTGAATCACAGTCCAAGTAGGATTCGATTTTGTTGTGGAAAATCCACAAGGTTTGAAATTCGAATTTGAGTTGGATTTGGAGAGGATAATCTTGTTAGAATCCTACTTGAATTTTGAATCCAAATCCCAACAAATAAGGGACGAAATTTTGAGGATAATCCTCAAGCAAATTTCGGTTTTTATGGATAGGATTCAAGGGAAAATTCAAGTTTCAATCCTAGTTGAATTTGGATTCTCTCCTTCCCTGAAATTAGGGAGAAAATCTCCTAGGAAATTCGGTTATTTTGGATAAGGTTGAGATGAGATTCAAGCTTGAAAATCCTAGTGGAATTTTTGATTCTCCCTTATCCATAATGGCCGAAACTTTTGTTGAGATTTTCTCCAAGAAAAATTCGGATTTTTTGGTTGAAAAAAGGAGATAAAATTCTAGTTAAAATCTTGTTTAGATTTGGATTGGATTTATCCTAAGAAAAACCGAAATTTTTTTTGTGGAGATTCTCCGTTGGAAAAATTCGGATTTTATGGTCAAGGATAAGGGAAAATATCTTTTCCTAATCCAATTCAAATTCAGAGAATCACCTCATGCAGGTCTATAAATAGAGGTCCTGCCACTCCAGTTCTCTTAGACCACAGACTCTCAGGTGAGCAGGCTTATTGTTGCACAGCTCATCGTGACAATAAAGTTCTTTAGAGATCTGGGTGGTCGGAAGAAGACTAGCAGTGCTAGCATACCGATCAAGGTTCAGAGTGCCCACACACTCAGCCATTCGGGAATTGGAGAATAGTAGAGAAGGCTAGTTGGTTGAAGCCTCCGGTCATTCTCCTCCTGCAAGATTGGCCTCCTTGAGGTATGAGTTTTAATTGTTGTTGGTTTATTGTATATGGCATCATGAGATATTTAACGATCTAAAAATTTTTATTGTTCCGCTGCACTACTCTGATACGTTTTTACCAATTTATTTTCCTACATATATGGCGTCAAGTGCAAGATCTACATGGACCACTAGAGCCTCAAATATATCTTCACACAGAAGGAGCTTAACATGAGGCAGAGAAGATGACTGGAACTAGTGAGGAATTACAATTGTGAAATCCTATATCATCTAGGGAAAGCCAATATAGTGGCTGATGCACTGAGTAGAAAGCATACCTCATCACTTATGGCTATCCATGCCTTGCCAGACGCACTACAACAAGAGCTAAGGAGCAGCGAAATTGAAATTTTGACAGGGAGGTTGTCCGAAATGACCCTCTAGTCAACGCTCCTAGAAGAAATTAAAGCTAGCAAAGACCTCTATTCAACCCTAATCAAGCTCAAAAAGGAGGCAATGAAGGACTAGAGTTCAGAGTTTCAATTCTCTAGGGATGGCATACTCTATTTCAGAGATAAGAGTGTGTGCTCTAAAGGATGAAGAACTTCGTAGAAGGATCCTTTAGGAAGCCCATGACATGCCATACCTGGTACATCCAGGGGCAAATAAGATGTACCAGGACTTAAAAGAGAGCTTTTGTTGGCCAGCAATGAAAAACAATGTTGCCAATTTCATAGCAAAGTGCCTTACATGCCAGAAAATCAAAGTGGAACATCAATGATCGGGAGGAAAACTGCAAAAGATCGAGCTACCAGAGTGGGAATGGGAGCAAATTACAATAGATTTTGTGGTTAGATTTTCCAAAACATCAAGCGACAATGACACAATCTGGGTAATCGTGGACCGACTGACGAAATCAGGTCGATTTTTAGCCATGAAGCTAAGCTATTTAGTAAAGAGACTAGCAGAGATGTACGTGGCTCAAATAGTAAGACTACATGGTGTACCCAAATCGATCATTTTAGATCATGATGGACGCTTCACTTCAAGATTTTGGTAGAGCATTCAAGCCTCTTTGGGAACCAAGTTGAAGTTCAGCATAGCCTTTCATCCTCAGACTGACGGCCAGTCCAAGAGAACTATTCAGACACTAGAAGATATGCTGAGAGCTTATGTCTTAGACTTCAAGGGGAATTAGGACTAGAAGTGTCCTTTGATAGAGTTCTCATACAATAATAGCTATCACTCCTTGATTGGGATGCTCCATACAAGGCACTCTATGGAAGAATGTGGATTTTTGGTTCACTGGCATGAGACCGGAGAGAAACAGCTTACTAGCACCGACTTCGTCAAGGATATGATGGCAAACATGAAGATCATAAGAGAAAGGCTGGAGACGGTGCACAGTCATCAGAAGAGCTACACTGATCAACATCACAGACCCTTCGAGTTCGAAAAAGGAGACTCTGTGTTTCTCAAAGTGGCACCCATGAAAGGGGTGATGCACTTTGGGAAGAAAGGCAAGCTGAGTCCTAGGTACATACGACACTTTGAGATCATCGAGTGAGTTGGGAAGGTGGCTTACAGGTTAGCCCTTCCTCCCAAATTAGCTTTGATGCATAACATCTTTTACATCTCAATGTTGAAGAAGGACGTGTCAAACAGCTCCCACATCCAAAGCCAAGAACCAATAGAAGTGCAGGAAAATAAATCGGTAAAAACGTATCAGAGTGGCGCAGCGGAACAATAAAAATTTTTAGATCGTTAAATATCTCATGATGTCATATACAATAAACCAACAACAATTAAAACTCATACCTCAAGGACGCCAATCTGTAGGAGGAGAATGACCGGAGGCTTCAACCAACTAGCCTTCTCTACTATTCTCCAATTCCCGAATGGCTGAGTGTGTGGGCACTCTGAACCTCGATCGGTATGCTAGCACTGCTAGTCTTCTTCCGACCACCTAGATCTCTAAAGAACTTTATTGTCACGATGAGCTATGCAACAATAAGCCTGCTCACCTGAGAGTCTGTGGTCTAAGAGAACTGGAGTGGTAGGACCTCTATTTATAGACCTGCATGAGGTGATTCTCTGAATTTGAATTGGACTAGGAAAAGATATTCTCCCTTATCCATAACCATAAAAATCCGAATTTTTCATGGGAAAATCCCAACAATAAAATTCGGTTTTTTTAAGGAAAAAACCAATCCAAATCTAAACAAGATTTTAACTAGAATTTTATCTCCCTTTTTCAACCAAAAAATCCGAAATTTCCTAGGAGATTTTTCTCCAAATATTCGGTCACATTTAGGATAAGGGAGAATCAAAATTCCACTAGGATTTTCAAGCTTGAATCTTATCTCAACCTTATCCAAAATAACCGAATTTTCCTAGGAGATTTCCTCCATAATTTCGGCCACTTTTCAGGGAAGGAGAGAATCCAAATTCAACTAGGATTGAAACTTGAATTTTCCCTTGAACTTTATCCACAAAAACTGAAATTCCATTGAGGATTATCCTCAAAAATTTCGTCCACTTTTGTTAGGATTTAGATTCAAAATTCAAGTAGGATTCTAACAAGATAATCATCTCCAAATCCAACTCAAATTCGAATTTCAAACCTTGTGGATTTTCCACAACAAATTCGAATCCCACTTGGACTGTGATTCAAAATTTGAATTTCAAATTTCAAATTCGAATTTCAAATTCAAATTTCAAATTTCAAATTTCAAATTTCAAATTTAAATTTCAAATTCAAATTTCAAATTCGAATTTCAAATTCAAATTTCAAATTCGAATTTCAAATTCAAAATTCAAATTTCAAATTTCAAATTTCAAAATTCAAATTTCAAAATCCACAAAACAGTTGTGTTTCAAATTCTTGTTCTCATGGATAATTTTCTACAACTCCAATCCAATCTCAAATAAAATCATGGCAACTTTATTTGGAGTTTGAATAATTGTGTACTCTATTATCCAAAACAAAATCTGAATCCAACCGGAGAGAATCTTATCTGCCATCCTAATCCTGTGTCATCAACATCCATGCATAATAAACTAGCCAATAGCATACACAAATCAATTTGCCAAACGTTAACGAATTATGTGGAGCTAGTAGAGGGACTGATTGGACACATATAATCGGGCTCCTGCAAATCCATATGATCATCATTCTTTACCGAACAACTCAATCATATGATCACTAGTTTCAGAGTCACACCACTATAAACCTGAAACTGAACTCCCAATTATATACCGTATTACGTAAGCCTGTGACGAGCTACTATTCAATGACCTTGTCATATATGCAAAATCCTCATATGATATCCATGATCAACCTTAGGTCAAAGTCCGTTTAATCCTACTGATCAGGCTATCTTAAAGTTCCATTATACTACCGAATTAAGAAAATGATTATTCACCATGTGTGAATAAGAAGTCATCCACCCAGCAGACGACCCAAGGCCTTGTCCATTTTCACATTCAGTATAATGCCTTTAAGAGGATATCTTTAACAACTTAGAGCTATGACTCCGACATCTGCAAACAAACCCTTCATCGTATACAAGTCATGCACCCAACGAACTGGTCTATAAGCTTACTACCTCTGAGACGCTTTAGACATTGGAACATCAAAGTACACAAGTCATATACATGAAGTAGTTCATTTACTCAGGATTAAGGTTATTGCACAATGAACGTCAAAAGCAGATTGATCCCCTCATAGCGGACTACGTAGATCAATCACGCTTTAGTCCCGGTCTAATATGTCACCACCAAGCAATATATCTATGTCTCTACTTGGGAGTCCAGCTCCAGACAGTCAAGACAAACCGTCCCCTCTAAGGCTTTAGATAACATAATAGTCTTAACATGAGTTAGATGCTCGGTCTAACCCCATAGACTATAGACCATAGTTTAGACCGCTAACTTTAGAACATTGTCTTCTCGCATACAAAAGTCCATTGCATGCAACGTTCTAATAGTTTTAACACAAGCAGTCAGTGAGCCATATTTGCTACATTTACTTTAACGTGTAAATAAGACGAGGACAGATAGCAATGTAATGAATAACCTCTATGTATAATTTTATTATCCAGTTCAAAATGAATACATCAAAATGTCCCTAATACGTAGGGTATTTCCTCAAAATCTCCCACTTGCCCTAAGCCAGTAGATGTGCCATGTTACGCATCCCCATCGCCTCTACATGCCTCTCAAAGCTTCTAACCACCAAAGTCTTAGTAAAGGGATCAGCGATGTTGTCCTCGAACGCGATCTTACATACATCCACTTGTCCTGTCTCCACATGCCCTCTAATAATGTGATATCTCCGATCGATGTGCTTGGTCCTCTTGTGGTGCCGAGATTCCCTTGTGTTGGCAATAGCCCCTGTATTATCATAGTAAAGTGTGATAGGCTTGTCAACACCCGGAATGACCTCAAGGTCTCTAAAGAACTTGCGGAGTCAAACCGCTTCTTTAGATGCCCCAGCCGCAGCCACATACTCAACCTCCATAGTAGAGTCAGCTGTGCAGCCCTGCTTCATGCTCCTCCACACAATGGCGCCTCCTCCGAGAATCCAGATGTCGATTTCCTCGAATCCTTACAAGTCTGGAAGTCTGAGTCCGTGTATCCTACGGGTGTTAGGTCCCCTCCAGAATACACCAGCATATAATCCCTTGTTCTCTTAAGATACTTGAGTATATGCTTTACAGCTTGCCAGTGCTTGGTTCCAGGATTTACTTGATATCGACTCACCATACCTACTGCGAAACATATGATTGGGCGAGTGCAAAGCATAGCGTACATAAGGCTACCACAGCGGATGCATAAGGGACCTTACTCATATGCTCTCTTTCTTCCGATGTCTTGGGACAGTCATCCAATGAAAGAGTTAGACCGGCAGTAGAAGGTTGTGAGCCTTTCTTTACCTCTTACATTGCATATTTGTCAATTATTTTATCTATGTATGAAGCTTGGGATAACGCTATCATTTTGTTCTTTCAATCTCTGAAGAGACGAATGCCTAGAACATAATTAGCTTCTCCCAAGTCCTTAATGTCAAACTGTTGGTGTAACCAAAGCTTGACCGATGATGAGTTCCCTACATCATTCCCAATGAGTAGTATATCATCGACATAGAGTATCAAAAAGACCAGTTTTCCATCCTTAATACGTTTATAAACACAAGGTTCATCAACGTTCTACTCAAAACCAAATGTCTTAATCGCTTGATCAAACCTCTGGTTCCATGAGCGGGATGCTTGCTTTAATCCATAAATGGATCTAAGCAACTTGCAGACTTTCCTTTCTTGGCCTTTTGTTACAAACCCTTCGGGATGTATCATATAGATACACTCTTCAAGATGGCCATTCAAGAATGCCGTCTTGACATCCATTTGCCAGATCTCGTAATCAAGAGCCGCAGCAATGGACAGAAGAATACGGATAGACTTCAGCATAGCAACAGGTGAAAAGGTTTCATCGTAATCGATTCCAGCCTTTTGCGTGTACCCCTTTCCAACCAGTCTAGCTTTGAAAGTTTCCACTCTCCCTTCCGCATCCTTCTTTCTTTTGTAGACCCATTTGCATCCAATGGGTTTTATCCCATCCGGCAAATCTACAAGTTCCCAAACAGAGTTGGATTTCATAGAATCCATCTTATTGTTCATAGCCTGTTTCCAAGATTTAGAATCAACATCATTTATAGCTTCATCATAGGTGACCGGATCATCCTCATGCTCATGAGCCTCGGCCTGGTATACCTCAGCATCATACATGAAGAAATAAGGTTTCTTCGAAACCCTCTCACTACGACGAGGCACCCTAAATTGTTGATCGTCTGCAGGTCTTTCACTGGAACTCGGACTTGCGTCCAAGGCCGAAATCTGTGGAGCAGTTCTTTCACCTGATAACTCCTCTAACACCACTTTGCTTCGAGGCTTAAAGTCATTCATGTGACTTTCCTCCAAGAATGTAGCATGGGTTAAGACAATGACTTTTTGTTCCTTCGGCTTATAGAACAGACCTCCTTTAGTTCCTTTTGGATACCCAACAAACATGCATAATTCTGATCTTGGTTCCAACTTCTTCGCATCCTCATCCAGTACATACGCCGGGCAGCCCCATATTCTCATATGTCCAAGGGAGTGCTTCCTGCCACGCCACAATTCATACGGAATTCTGGGAATTGATTTGCTCGGAACCTGGTTCAGAATATAGCACGCCGTTTGTAAAGCATATCCCCAAAATGATAATGGCAGCGTTAAATAACTCATCATGGACCGTACCATATCCAATAAGGTCCTGTTTTTCCTTTTGGCTACACCATTCTGTTGTAGAGTACCAGGTGCAGTCAATTGGGATAAAATCCCGTTCTCTACAAGATGTCCTAGAAATTAATCGGAGAGGTATTCGCCACCTCAATCAGATCGAAGTGTTTTTATGCATTTATCCAATTGCTTTTCCACTTCCGCACGATACTCTTTGAACTTGTCAAAGGTTTCGCTCTTGCGGTGCATTAGATACACATATCTATACCTCGAGTAATCATCTATAAAAGAGACATAATACTCGAACCCTCCTCATGCTGTGACGTTCATGGGGCCATATACGTCAGTGTGCATAATTTCTAAGAGCTCCTGAGCCCTTGTACCCTTAGCTCCAAAAGACCTCTTAGTCATTTTACCCTCCAGACAAGACTCACATTGGGGAAGTCGTACCTCCTCCAGAGATTCCAGAGGACCGTCTTTCACCAATTTTTGAATCTTATCCTGATTAATATGACCAAGTCTTAAATGCCAAAGATACACCTTGTTAGAGTGAGAAACTTTCAACCTTTTAGAGTTATCAATTAATTCAGTGTCAAGCAGTGAGTACATCTTTGGTTTGATCAAATATAGGTTTCCATCCATCCATCCAGAACAGATAAAAGACTTATTTCTACGAATATCAACTCTTTTACTAAAAGAAACTGAATAAGAATCCTTTATTAAACAAGCTACCGATATAAGGTTCCTCCTAAAATTAGGAACATAAAAACAGTCTTTTAATAAAATAAACCTAAATTAATCAAAATAAAGGTAAACATCTCCCACTGTCTCAGCCACCACAAAGCTACCATCTCCAGTCCGCAACGAGAGGCTCCTATCATGTAGACTTCTCGTTTCTACAAACCCCTGCATAGAAACACAAACATGATTAGTGGTGCCCAAATCAATGACCCAAGTGTCTTTCGATTCTTCCACCAAATATGCTTTCAAGTAATGAAGTTCCTTACCTTCCTTGCCCTTGGCGGCTAGGAATTCCCAGCAAGCCTTCTTGAAGTGACCTACCTTCCCACAATGGAAGCATTTGGACCTTTTAGGGTCCTTTGGCTTCTTGTTCTTCTTCTTTTTCTTCCCGTCTGAGACAGGAGGATTAGAAGAACTAGAAGCCACTTGCTTCTTATTTGGCTTCTTCCTCTTCCGTGAGGGATTGGAAGATTCCGCCAAATTGGCCTCACCTTTAGGTCGGATAACATCCTCATCCCTGATCATCCGCTCATAAGCCTGTAGTTGCTTCATGAGCTCGGTTAGTCCTAACTCCTTTATCACCAGATTGTATGCGGCCTTAAACCCCACAAAATCTTTAGACAGAGTCTTGAACACCATCTCGATCTGGGTGTTGTAGTCCAACTCAGCACCATTCTCGGCAGCCTTAGCGAAGAATCCCATTAGAGTGATCATATGGTCCTTCACTGGAGTACCCGCCTTTTGCTTAGAGTTCATAATGCTGGTGATAGTAGACTGTCGAGCCAATTTTTCTTGGCCTCCGAACATGTCCTCCAGATTTTCCATGATCTCCCTAGCAACTTGATAAGTCTGATGCTGCTTTTGTAAAGCACACGTCATGCTAGCAAGGATGTAGTATCGAGCTATCTCATTGGATTCTCTCCAACGATTATAGGCAACCGGGACCTCCTCAAGTGGTGTGTCAGGTTTGGGCCTAGGTGGGCATGGTTCGTCCAGTACGAACTTGTGTCTCTCGCAGCTGAGAACTATTAATAGATTTCTTTTCCAATCTTTATAATTATCGCCATTCAACTTATTTTCAGTAAGTATCGAAATGAGGGGTGTCGGTGACATTTTGATCTGAAATAAAATTATACTAGACATCATTACAAAGCCCAAGCAAATATACAGATTATTTAGCAAATAAAACATACAAGTATGTTCCTACATGAAACTTGAAAAACATGTAGCATTGCAACGGTAATTCTCAGCACCTATTGCCCGAAGCCACCGAGGGGTAGTCATGAAAACAAATAGCCGGAACATAGACCCCGTCCAATTAATATATGTTACCTTAAATCCCCCAAGGTTAAGACATATATTAATAATCGCTTATTTGGCCACCAGTTTAGTTAACAGAGCTTCTAGGGAAGGTTAATAACTAAATGTGTCTTGAGTATATAACCATTGTTTACGTAGCCCGATCCACGTCCTACCAAGCCACCGAGGGGTGGTCATGAATAGGATCTTACCTGAACATGTTTTCCACATAGGAGATCCAATCTAGTATACCGGCGGCGGTAAACACCTACCGAGGGGTGTGGTCAGGGCAGAACTGACGCGAGACGTTACCATGCTTTCACATATGGATCAACAATGGAGGCCGTGGGTTTTGTTTGAAACCCTCTCCCACTCAATATTTTGAAAAACATGCAAGTTTTAACAAATTATGTATGATCAATATAGTATGAGCGGCACTCACCTATCCTATATGACATGTTATCAAATATGCATACAAAACATCCATCAATACATATTTATACATCCATGACATATCACCGAAAAAATAATTGACAGAATAACCAAGCTATGGTTCCATCCTAGAACAAAGAAAATAAAGATTACAAAATTCCATCCAAAGCATTCTTTGGGTCTTGAATTCTGTTCCGTCTTCTTGTATCCATCTTTATGTAGCCTCTCCATTTATTTCTCATCCCAAGAATTATTTAAAATTTAAATCTCCAAAAATTTAAATTTCAAATTCAAATTCCAAATTCGAATTTCAAATTTAAATTTCCAATTCAAATTTTTAAACAATTTTAAACATCATGTGTAATAATATGTAATTTCAAAAATTTCAAATTTTCAATTACATATTTTTAAACATGATTTAAAATTAAATTTCTAATTTAAAAATCAAAATTTTTTGATTTTTAGACCGTCGTACCGCCACCTCCGAAGGCGGCAGCCGCCGTGGGTAGCCACCAGCCCCAAAGGGGCTAGCAGCCCACGGCTGCCCCCTTTGTGCAGCCTTACCGGGCTGCAGGCCAAGCCTGCAGCGCTAGGCTGCACGCCCAGGCTGGGCGCAGCAGCCGGCAGGCTACAGGCAGCGCTTGCAGCGCTAGGCTGCACGCCCAGGCTGGGCGCAGCAGCCGGCAGGCTACAGGCAGCGCCTGCAGCCAGAGGCTGCACGCCCAGGCTGCGGCCAGCCTTGGGCAGGCCACGGCCACCGTTGGCTGCAGGCCAATCCTGCGGCCGTGGGTGGTGTTGGCCTACACAGGGGCTGCCGCAGCCCCATCCTGCCCGAGGGCAGGGGCTGCAGCCCCAGCAAGGCTCGTCGACCTATCCCGAGGGGTCGTGTCTCGATTTTCGTGTCATATTCCAATTTACCTATTAGGATCTCCAAAAATTAATTTGAATCCCAATTAAATTGAAATTTTCCACACAATCAAAATTTCAACCTATAAATCAAATTTAACTTTTGGGAAAAAATAAATTACGGTCTTCAATCTTTAATCTCCTCCAAGAATAATTACATAAAATTTCCTAAACCGTTTCCAGTGTACAAAAATTCTAACCATAAAAATTCTAAGAGACAAAAATTAAAATCCATGGGAAAATTACAGTGTTAATAAACTGCTCCTATGGTCACATAAAAATTCCTAGATACAATTTTTCTAAATTATAAGGAACCATAACCGGTATAAACAAGCATGCTTATAATAATTCAAAAAATTAAAATAACCACATACTTTATACATAATCCATGATAACAACATAAAGGAACCCTAGAATGCCACCCTCTAAATATCAAATCCATATATAAATAAAAAGACAAAGTAATTGTCTAATTTATGTACATGGCATAGTCATGAGATGGCTCTGATACCAATTATAGGAAAATAAATCGGTAAAAATGTATCAGAGTGGCGCAGCGGAACAATAAAAGTTTTTAGATCGTTAAATATCTCATGATGTCATATACAATAAACCAACAACAATTAACACTCATACCTCAAGGACGCCAATCTTGCAAGAGGAGAATGACCAGAGGCTTCAACCAACTAGCCTTCTCTACTATTCTCTAATTCCCGAATGGCTGAGTGTGTGGGCACTCTAAACCTCGATCAGTATGCTAGCACTGCTAGTCTTCTTCCGACCACCCAGATATCTAAAGAACTTTATTGTCACGATGAGCTGTGCAACAATAAGCTTGCTCACCTGAGAGTCTGTGGTCTAAGAGAACTGGAGTGGCAGGACCTCTGTTTATAGACCTGCATGAGGTGATTCTCAGAATTTGAATTGGACTAGGAAAAGATATTCTCCCTTATCCATAACCATAAAAATCTAAATTTTTCATGGGAAAATCCCAACAAGAAAATTCAGTTTTTTTAAGGAAAAAACCAATCCAAATCTAAACAAGATTTTAACTAGAATTTTATCTCCCTTTTTCAACCAAAAAATCCAAAATTTCCTAGGAGATTTTTCTCCAAATATTCGGCCACATTTAGGATAAGGAAGAATCAAAATTCCACTAGGATTTTCAAGCTTGAATCTTATCTCAACCTTATCTAAAATAACCGAATTTTCCTTGGAGATTTCCTCCATAATTTTGGCCACTTTTCAGGGAAGGAGAGAATCCAAATTCAACTAGGATTGAAACTTGAATTTTCCCTTGAACCTTATCCACAAAAACCGAAATTCCATTGAGGCTTATCCTCAAAAATTTCGTCCACTTTTGTTAGGATTTAGATTCAAAATTCAAGTAGGATTCTAACAAGATTATCCTCTCCAAATCCAACTCAAATTCGAATTTCAAACCTTGTGGATTTTCCATAACAAATTCGAATCCCACTTGGACTGTGATTCAAAATTTGAATTTCAAATTTCAAATTCGAATTTCAAATTCAAATTTCAAATTTCAAATTTCAAATTTCAAATTTAAATTTCAAATTCAATTTTCAAATTTGAATTTCAAATTCAAATTTCAAATTCAAATTTGAAATTTGAAATTTCAAATTTCAAAATCCACAAAACGGTTGTGTTTCAAATTCTTGTTCTCATGGATAATTTTCTACAACTCTAATCCAATCTCAAATAAAATCATGGCAACTTTATTTGGAGTTCGAATAATTGTGTACTCTATGATCCAAAACAAAATCTGAATCCAACCAGAGAGAATCTTATCTACCATCCTAATCCTGTGTCATCACCATCCATGCATAATAAACTAGCCAATAGCATACACAAATCAATTTGCCAAACGGTAACGAATTATGTGGAGCTAGTAGAGGGACTGATTGGACATATATAATTGGGCTCCCGTAAATCCATATGATCATCATTCTTTACCGAACAACTCAATCATATGATAACTAGTTTCAGAGTCACACCACTATAAACCTGAAACTGAACTCCCAATTATATATCGTATTACGTAAGCCTGTGACGAGCTACTATCCAATGACCTTGTCATATATGCAAAACCCTCATATGATATCCATGATCAGCCTTAGGTCAAAGACCGTTTCATCCTACTGATCAGGCTATCTTAAAGTTCCATTATACTACCGAATTAAGAAAATGATTATTCACCATGTGTGAATAAGAAGTCATCCGCCCAGCAGATGACCCAAGGCCTTGTCCATTTTCACATTCAGTATAATGCCTTTAAGAGGATACCTTTAACTCCTTAGAGCTATGATTCCGATATCTGCAAACAAACCCTTCATCGTATACAAGTCATGCACCCAACGAACCGGTCTATAAGCTTACTACCTCTGAGACGCTTTAGCCATTGGAACATCAAAGTACACAAGTCATATACATGAAGTAGTTCATTTACTCAGGATTAAGGTTATTGCATAATGAACGTCAAAAGCAGATTGATCCACTCATTACGGACTACGTAGATCAATCACGCTTTAGTCCCGGTCTAATATGTCACCACCAAGCAATATATCAATGTCTCTACTTGGGAGTCCAGCTCCAGACAGTCAAGACAAACCGTCCCCTCCAAGGCTTTAGACAACATAATAGTCTTAACATGAGTTAGATGCTCGGTCTAACCCCATAGACTACAGACCATAGTTTAGACCGCTAACTTTAGAACATTGTCTTCTCGCATACAAAAGTCCATTGCATGCAACGTTCTAACAGTTTTAACACAAGCAGTCAGTGAGCCATATTTGCTTACATTTACTTTAACATGTAAATAAGATGAGGACAGATAGCAATATAATGAATAACCTCTATGTATAATTTTATTATCCAGTTCAAAATGAATACATCAAAATGTCTCTAATACTTAGGGTATTCCCTAACAAGAAGTCCATGCCGATGTAACCTACAAAGAAAAACCCGTGTAGATTTTAGCCAGGGAAAATAAAGTCCTCAAGAATAAAGTTATCCCACTTATAAAAGTGTTGTGGCAAAACCACAACATAGAAGAAGCCACTTGGGAATAGGAAGAGGATATGAAAAGAGACTTCTTGAATTATTCTAATTTTCGAGGACAAAAATTTTGTAAGGGGGGAAGGTTGTAAGGACCACCCCATTCCTGTAACTTGATTTTCATGTAATGAGAAATTGAGGAAATATTTGATGCTTTTCAATGCAAATTTGATGAACACGGCCAGGTACACAGCCGTGTAAGAAGCCGTGTACCGATCAGACTATATATGTGAGAAAGGCCGTGGTGAACATGGCCGTATAGTGCAACACAGTCAGATACATGGCCGCGTAAGTGGCCATGTACCGCTCAAGTAAATGGATGTGTTTCAATACATGGCCGTGTTGAGCAAGCTCAACTAGTACACACCCGTGTCCAGAAGGTACACGCCCGTGTTGCCTTTTACACGCCCATGTGAGAGGCCATGTTGAAGGCCGTGTAATGAGCTGAGAGCCATTGAAAAGACTTACGACTTGTGAAACCTAATTACTATACAATAAGTAATTAAGTTGGAAATTACAGTGTATTTTCCAACTGAATAGATCAAACAGGTACGGTGTTGTTTAAGTACTATTTATGTAGTGAAAAGGGCAACCGACAGTGAACCCAGTCCACCCTAATAAGTGTATAAGTGTGTGAGATGTGCAGTGTTAGGAAACTAGTCCGAACAACTATTTTTTGGCACAAGACTGATGAATAGATCACCAAAATGCTCGGGCCGAACATTTAAGCACAATAGCGAGAAATAACCCTAGTAAGCGTACAATATTGAGAAAATGATCCGGATGACCTCTTCTCACCTAGAGACTAACAAAATCGAAGTCAGAGCACTCAGACTGATTAGTTAAGTAAAAGGACAGTAACTAGCAAATAGTGGAAAATGCAGTGTCAAGTTACTGGCCAAGACGGCCTTAATTTGACCTAAAACTGATATACTAATAGTCAGTAGGCTCAATCTGGTCAATTGAGCATAAAATGAGAATTTTAGTTTGGGAGATATGCAGTATCGAGAAGAGGGTCAAGACGACCTTATCTCACCCCGAAATTGATATATTTAGACTCAGAACGCCCAAATTAATCAATCATGTACCTCACATATTTTTCGAGGTTGGGTCATACAGATTCCAAAAACTGGTCCAGACGACCCTGGATGGATGTAAAACTAATAAAACTAGAATCAGCACATTTAAATTAGTCAAGGAGACAGTGTCTGAAATTTCACCCGGGAATGCCTCGGTTTGCGTGTGAAAGGACAAAACAGTGTAGACACAAAAACAGTATAGGAAATGAACAGTAAAATAGATTGATAATGGGCTTTTAGATAGTATAAAACAACCAAGAGTTGACAATATAAAAATCAGATTCAGAAATCCAATTTTCGGGTGAAAATTGGAACACTGTCAAGAAAGGACCGAACGCCGCAGTAGAAAATTTGACTGCAAGAGAAGCCAACATAGATAAAATTTTGACCACAAAATCTGTACCCCCTTAGCTGTAAAAGCAGCTAAAAATGGCTGCTACATAGCCCTAAAGAGAGACTAAAAAATTGCAAAAGTTATGACAACTTTTGATTAAAAAATCCAAGGGTTTTAAAGCAAATGGTCAAAGAAATTTTTTTTATTCTCCCTCTATAAATGGCAGCAGCCCTCGGTTTTGTGGACTGAAAAAGGGCAAAATTTTGTCCCTTGATTAGGCTAAAATGGTGGATAATTAATTTGGTTTAGGCTTAAGTAAGTTTGGTTAGAATTGCCTATAAATGGCACGTATGACCATGAGATACGACTTTCCCTCATTTGGCACCCCAAAGCACAATTCATTTCTCTTCCTTCTCTTGCTGCAGCCGACCCCTCTAGGTCACCAAAAGACTTCATTTTGAAGCCATAAATCGTACCAAAAACTTACCAAAAATCTAGCCCCTCCAAGTTCGTGTAGGTGACCTCAAATCCGAGCCATCCTAAGTCCATTCAAGGGTAAGGTTTCTAATCAATTTTTGTGGTTTTAGTTATTGTTTTGGTTTGATCTTAAGAGAAATTATTCTGGTGTTTTCCTAGCACAAAAACGACCCCTATCCTCTTGATTCCATAGGGCCATTTTGGTTCCTTAAGCCCCTAGTTTGGATTTGTGCTTGGTTCATAGCACAAGAGGTAAAAACCAAACCTTTTTAGTGATTAGTTATTTTTAAGATTGATCAAGGCTATTTATGTATATTTGTTTATCCAAATGATTTGTAATAAGTTTATTTTGAGCCCTTAGCTTTTCATTTTAAAGTTTATGTGGTTGTGGTTGTGTTTACATTATTTTTACGAATGGGTGTGTGCAAATGAGAGCATGAATGTTTTTAATGATTTGGACACAATCTGTCCTCAAGGAAAGGCCACCGATTTTGGCTATTTTGACCCCCTTAGGGTCTAAAATTGGGATTTGATAAAACACAATGTTTAAGGAAATTTCATTACGGTCATTTTTGCATTAAATAGCCTTTGGCCAAAAATGACACGACAATACGTTTTTCGAGTGGTTTTCACTCGGTGCCTAAAACTAGGAACAAAACTAAGAACGAAATCTGAGCCCGGACATAGGTACAGATTTTGCTAAAAATGAACCCCTTAGATTCTAAATCGGGCTTCGGGCTCCATAGGAAAGTTGTAGAACACATCAAAACCTTTAAGATGACTTATATGTATTTTAAAAATTTGGCCGTTTCGGGCCTCAAACAGAGCTGTTTTCAAAGTGACATAAAACTGGAAATTTTTTGTAAAAACTGGGCACTCAAACCATGGGTTTAGTAAGATTAGGATCAGTTAGAGTTAGATTTGAGCTCTGAGATGACCACAAGATTTGTTTATCTCGTCAAGAATGTAAAGTTTTATGTTCACCAAATTTGCAAACAAAGTCGTTTCGATTAAGTTTCAAAACAGTTTTCAAAAATGGTTCAAAAACCACCTTTAAATATAACACCAAAAATGTGTTTTAACACTTTAAAATATAAACATGGTTTTCATAAAAAATGTCCCCCACCTTCCAACGGGGTGATAAAGGGGTGGGTTCAAAACATGTAATTTTTCCAAAGAATTTTACAAGTCAACCAAAATGATTTTCAAACATAACCAAAACAATGTGGGTAGCCTGGTAGGCTACCATACCAAATAAGCAATAGTAACCCGATAGGCTACCTAGTTACCAACATGGGAGGTAATCGGTCAATTGACTGGTCGGCAACCAGTTAAGGATCGTGTTCTAAACAACACTGTGAGGAACGATGATTAATCTATTAAGAAGACAATTAATCAAACAATGATAGAAGTAGATGCCAAATCCCTAAAATAGGCCAATAGGGTACCGATGGGCCTCAGTACCACATAGAAACACAAGTAATAGTCACTAACAGTATTAGTGACTCTGCAGAGATGCTGATAAGATGCGTTATTAATGATAGGTAGTTACCTGTAATTTAGTAAAGGCGCGAGTATGCAATTGCTTGCAATCTATGTAAGCACAACTCTACCTACGGCATGAATAAAATGAATTTTAAACGATGTTTTTACAAGTATGTTATGTGGTGCCCTTGAATCCAACCATGTGAAACTGTCATGAACCGACTCAGTTGCCAACCAAGATAGCTCATGTGTCAAATCTGGATTGCCATTTAAAACTCCTTTTCTCTCAATTCTTATTTTGTTCAGGGCCCAAAATTTCACCTAAAATTTTTTTTTCGTTTATATACATACTTTCTTTATAAGAAGGCCAAGTACGAAAGCCATATAAAATATCATACTAATTTTTAGTTGTCATTTTGAATACAACATAATGTACAACATACAATATATATATATTATATTTTTCAAAACATATTCTCTTCATTCACTAACTCATCGCTTAGCGGAAGACTGGTAGCAGGACCGAAATCCACAGTGGACTCCCTATCCCATTGACACGCGCTCATCCTGCCGCCATCCATTAGTCTACTGGATAGGTTTCTTACTTGTAACATGAACAAACTGTGATAACCGGAGAACCTCATCATTCTCGAAGAATCGGTACAGGAAATATACATAATGTATTTCATGTTTAAAATGTATATTGTAGTGATTTTATGTATGTGTGGGTAACACAGTATCAAGAAATTGGTCAAGATGGTCTTTTCTTGATATAAAACGGATATATGTAGAATCAGTATGTTCAATTTAGTCAATTGAGCACAAAATGTAAATTTTGACCGAGAAACAGGCAGTATCAGAAAACTGGTCTAGATGACCTTGAATGAAGTTAAAACTGATAAATTTGGATTCAGCATGTCCAAATTAGTCAGGATAGCCTATCAGCATGCTCAAATTTGATAATTGAGCACAAGGGTAAATTTTGACCGGGAATTTACTGTATCAGAAACTAGTCGAAATGACCTCAGATGAAAATAAAACTGATATATTTGGATTCAGGACGTCCAAATTAGTCAGGATAGCCTATGTTAAAATTTTGGGCAAAAAAGTATATAGGGGTGAGAAATCAGAAATTGAAGAAAGGCCCATAAACTTTCTTCTCTTCTCCTTTTTCCCCCCACACACCCGTATAAATGAACAGTAGCTAACCGCCGGAAACGGTGTCCGTTTTCGACACCGCCGGTACCATTGGGAAGCTCTCACCGAGCTGAGTCCAACGGTGGGTCAAGTCGACGGATTGGATACCGGAGCAGCCCGCACGCGCCGCCCGAAGGCCACGGTGGTCGGAAATTTCCAACGCCGATTTCTCCGCCATCCGACCTCCGATCAAGGTGATTCCAGTCCCAAAAGACTCGTGGTGAAGAGTAGAACAAAACCCATGTGGTGTTTCAGCCCAACGGCCGCCGGATCGCGCCGCCCAACACCGCCCGTCGCCGTCGCCATCGCCGCCGTGGAATCTGGCGATTCTGGCGGAGTTGAGTTCCAAGGTTGGTATAAAAATGCTCAGAACAACACGTAGATCAAAAGCCCCAAATCAATTTTGGGCAACGATCACCGGAAAACGGAGATCCAACACCGCCGCCAATGGATTCCTCTCATCAAGATCTTCAAGATGGACTATTCACACTTCACCGCCGCCGCCGCCGCCGGTCAACGCCGGTCAACGGCGATCAATGTCGGTTAACGGCGGCCGGACCCCAAAAATTTAAGAGTGGCCCGTTGGCCTATTTTCGACGTTCTGAACACATCCACGGCGTCGGAATTTCAAGATGGAATTTTAAATGTGAAGAACGGCGAATCAAAGTTTGTGCACGCGAGATCGAACGGTGCATTCGATCGCCGATGGGACGATTTCGGTAGTGACTTCTGTCCCTTCGTTCCTTAATTTTTATTTTGGAATGATATATGTTAATTATGTAATTTGGCATGTGAAATTGTAAGAAAAATGGATGAAAATGATGAAAAAGAAAGTATGTAGAAATGTGAATATTTTTACGTAAAAGTTGAGCTTTACGTAAAAATATAGGCCTCTGGTATAGTACGTGGCAAGATAGAAATAGGTTAGATGGTTTTGAGATGTTTCCTAAACGCCGGGAACCTAAAAATTAAGCGGAAATGCTGCCGAAATTTCTAAAACGGCACAAAAAGGGTATTTTAGGAAACGAGGGACAAAATATGGTCGGGATGGAAACCCGAGCCCCCTCGAACGATTTTAAGGATTAATAAATGAGTTAGGCTCAGAAAAGGATGACAGATGTTCCAAGGATAAGAAAACCGAGAATTTCAGCAATTAATGCTGCAAAAGTTTGGTAAAGCATAAGAAAAATTATTTTATGATTGTTGGGCTTAGAAAATCTAGTCTAAGCATTTTAAATGAAAATGATACGACCTAAAGACCCGTCAAGGGCAAAACGGACATTTTGACCGAAAATTCCAGGAATGATAGAAAAATGCCCTAATGGAGTTAAACAACTTAACTAAGATTCTAAGGGCCATAACTAAGTCGTGAATCAAGTAAAAGTAAGGTTACGATGATGAAAAAAAAAATCATGATAGGGACAAAATGGTAATTTTGTCAAAGTTTAGCAAAAATGTTATAAATGGGATATTAGGCCCCTAAGTTTATATCAGGAAATGAAACGTAGAATTTTTACGTTTTATTAAGTTTTATGTATGAGATAAGTGCGAAAAGAATAACCATGATTCTTTCGGTTATAGGAACCGATCCAGACGCAACGAAGGAACGTTTGCGGATCAAGAAAGCAAGAAAGGAGATACTAGCAAAGTAACAGTAAGTTCAAGCATTTATTTGTCTGCAACATAAACTGACATGTTACGTCTATGTTTATGTGTTCTATGTGCAGTTTTAGTGTCAAGACACTATGATATGAATGTCACGAAAGCCATGTTATGAACTATGTATTATGTTCAAGTCAAATGTAAATTGACTTGATACGTTTATGATTGTGATGTATATTTTGTTGCATGACGTGTATATTAGACATTGATTGTCTACATCACGATGTTTATGTCAGTTCATGTCAGTCACATGTCAGCACAGGTCAGTTCATGTCATGCATATAGAGTTGCATGTTTTAGTACACAGACCAGACAGTATCAGAACAAGAAAACAGTTAGGTGCACAAGGCACCCTAGTGTGTTAATTAATTCATACCCCAGCAATTTGATTAACAGGTTCCGACTGAGGGGGCAATCAGTATGCTACCCAGTTGGAACACCAGCAAGATGGTAATTAACCAGTTATTGGCGTATCGGCCTCTCGACCTACGGGGAGGTTATCATGTTTAGCATCAGTTAAGACTGAGGAGGTCAGCACTAAAGTACCGCTCCCGGTTGCGCTAACATGTCGGTACGACCAATCAGGGGCCCAAAACCAGAACTTAATAATAGATAATGTCCTAAGACTAAACCTTCAGCCAGTACAGCATGTTTACAGAGTCCAGTATCATGCATGAGCACAACAGCACAGCATGTCAGTACATATGTTAGATAGTACTAGAACACGAAAACAGATAGGTGCACAAGGCACCCTAGTGTACTAATATAATTCACACCCCAGTAATTTGACTAACAGGTTCCGACTGTGGGGGCAAATAGTATGCTACCCAGTTGGAACACCAGAATGGTGGTAATTAACCAACTATTGGTGTATCGACCTCTCGACCCGCGGGGAGGTTATCATGTTTAGCATCAGTTAAGACTGAGGAGGTCAGCACTAAAGTACCACTCCCGGTTGCGCTAACATGTCGGTACGACTAATCAGGGGCCCAAAACCAGAACTTAATGACAGATAATATCCTAAGACTAATCCTCAGCCAGTACAGGATGTTTACAGAGTCCAGTATCATGCATGAGCACAACAGCACAGCATGTTAGGTACGATCATGATGTACAGTCAGTTCACGAGATTCCAGTATGTTAGGCAAGATCACGATGTACAGTCAGTCCACGAGATTCCAGTAAGTTAGGTACGATCACGATGTACAGTCAGTTCACGAGATTCCAGTATGTTAGGCAAGATCACGATGCATAGTCAGTCCATGAGATTCCAGTAAGTTAGGTACGATCACGATGTACAGTCAGTCCACGAGATTCCAGTATGTTAGGCAAGATCACGATGTACAGTCAGCCCCCGAGATTCCAGCATGTCAGGTACGATCACGATGTACAGTCAGTTCACAAGATTCCAGTATGTCAGGTATGATCACGAGGTACAGTCAGTTCACGAGATTCCAGTATGTTAGGCACGATCACGAAGTTACAGTCAGTTCATGAGGTTTAAATATGAAAGCATGTTCAAGGGGTTAAGCATGATAAGTGCAGTTAGTATGTTTAAGATTATGATGTGAAGTATGTTCATAGTGTTAAGCAATGTACGATATACGTTATGAAATGTTTAAAAGTTACAGCAGGTATCAGATTTATCCTATGCTATGTAGTGTGGATTATTACACGTCATGAATATATGTTTGAACTTACTGAGCCTGTCGCTCACAAGTTTGTTTATGTTGCAGGTAAGCATCCTGCACGAAGATAAGACAAGTGTTGGATGACGGATGAGATCTGCATGTGCCAAGGGACTGGGTGAGGGTTATGGTACTGCTATGAATCTTCTGCTGAGCTGTTTAAAAGAGTATTAAAATGATGTATATCAAGTTATGATAAAGAAAGAAAATGTTTACTATAATAAATGTTTTTACGAAAATAGAATTTTCACGGCGAGTGAAAAAAAAAAAAATTTTAGCTGGTATCAGAATAAGTTAAAAGCAAGTTAAAAGTAAGTTGCCGACGACTCAAGTGGTTACAGTCTATTGCAGTTGGCAACAGTAGCCGACTGTAATAGTGTTGTTTAACCCTACGTAGGGCGAGGCGTCACACAAACTAATGAGCTAACAGGCTTAGTAAGTTCAAACATACTTTATAAGAATCACATAGATTCAAAAATAGCAAAATTACAATTTCTTATGAATAGTACTATTTATGATGAATAGTATTATTTATCATGAATAGTGACTTTGACCCTTGACCGATTAATAATAACTGTTACCCTAACTGATTACTATTCATATTATTCTAATCAGTTACTATTTATATTACCCTAATCGATTACTATTCACATTACTCTAACCGGTTACTATTCATATTACCCTAACTGAAACACTACACTTAGTGTTAGTGTCGATTATGCTCAATTATAGCTTTCGTCATATTATTGACTATTCTCTCTATTTAGTGTTGAGCTCATTGTGGCAGTACCGATAATTTATCTTAGCGCTAACTAGGAGGGCCTAGGGAGCGACTCTAGAGCTTCTTCCTCTCCGGCCCTTATTGTGTCCCCGTAGAATCTGAAAAACCTCCACCACAACGTTGGAGGGGCGGTACGTCTTAAATGGTTTTATTACTATCTTTTAATTATAATTCTGACCAAGTGACACTAATCATCACCTCAAGGTCACTAACCTCCATCGCCCATAGGCCTTACATATTCTTTTCCTTTTATTTTGTGGGACATGTGTACTAACTAATCCCCAAATGTCCATAGGACTTGATACCTAATATACAACTAGTACATATCAAAGTAATACAGTATTTCTTGTTGTAGACATAAAAATGCTTGAACTTACCACCACTGCGATAATGTCCACTTCCGGAACTCCTCCGCAGTTTTATCTCTAGTTTAGGTCCGTACAGACATAGTATTGTCTATTAATACCCATCATTAATTATCACTTTGGATATATTCATTCTGTGATAAATTTTATAACACATTTCAACTTTTTATGTAGTACACGGTCTGCAACACGCCGGGTCACTGCCCTGTACCTCTCTGGTTTACCCTACACAACCGTGTTTCAAGGTACACACTCGTGTACTATTCAAACTCTAGATTTTTGACTCTAAAATCTTTATTTTGGGTTCTAGAATTTTATTTAAGATATTCTAGATCCTTTACAGTCCTTTATGAGCCCGTGTACTATCACTTTGGTACAGCTTAGAGAAGCATATGGCTAGAGCAGATAAACAAGATGGAATTCAATAGGCGTGTCGTACTGGCCTTTTCAGTTGAAGAGATTTTTAAGTTAAAGTAATTTAAAGCAGAAAGTTGAGCATCCATTGATGGCTCTATGGCTTTTTAGTAACCTCGGGCGTTACCGTTGGTCTACGTGCACATAGTACTGACACATAGGTCCTAAATAGACAAGAAGAAGAAAAGAGAGTATTGAAGTATAAATGAACATAACCGGATCATGCATACACATTAGTTCGCTATGCTTGTAGTTACAGTAAGATGCATTCTATACACGATGGTATCTACTATGCATATAGTAAGTCAAGTTTTATATTCAATGTCATGTTATGTGATGATGTGGTATGTGATATGTTAAGTGCTATATAACATGCTCATATGATTTTCAAGTATATACTATGTTTTAAACATGTTTTGCTGTAAACATGTTGTACTTACTGAGCGTAAAGCTCACGGAGTGTGTTCATGCTGTAAGTAAGCGTCTTATGGTGTAAACCCTTATGGGTGATGACGGTGGCAGAGGCGGGTGTAAGGGCGCGGTTACGAATACCACCATAAGTATTGTCTTCTGCATAGTCTTTAAGTAACAGTATGTTTTGGAATAGTACACAGTATTTTTGAATAGTAACTATTATACGGTATTTTTGAACAGTAATCGTTATACGATATTTTTGAATAGTAACCGTTATACGATATTTTTGAATAGTAACCGTTATACAGTATTTATGAATAGTAATCGTTAAATAGTAATTTTGAATAGTAACATTAAGCAGTATTTTTAGAATAGTAAATAGTTAAAATATACGTACATGAATAGTGAATACGTATGATGTATAAAAAAAATCACCTGAAATTTGTAGTATCAATTACAAGAAAGTATAAGTATCATTTAAAGTAGCAGTTTTCAGTGACGGTCTAGGCCACTAAGGGCACGGGGCGTCACAGTTGGTATCAAAGCGGTATCTTGCCACCCTACTTCACATCACCGTTTGCCTGCCTAATCTGTCCAAGTAAGTTAGCTTTTGTTTTCAATGTTCAATACATAAATTGACGATTAATTTATAATAGGGATAATGGTCGCACCCCGAGACCCCCAGCAAGTGCAAAAGGATCAACAGGCGAGTCTAGCTTTCACCGCCATACGGCCAGACATATACAATGGTTGACGCGTAAGCGAGCTTCCATACTAGATTCACCACTTAGAGGTTATCTTCGAGACGTGCCATATTCCACCACGTCTATGGATGATTTTGGCCAGCAGCAGACTATAAGGACCAGTGCTGACTTGGTAGAATGAATGACGCAGGATTGGGCATCCGATGCAATGGACCAAATTCTACTGCGACCTCCGTGATAGTACTACACCAGCTTGAGACGGAGATATACGTGAGATGCGATACCAAGTCCTCTCTGGCATTTGAGATATCTATAAGGGAGAGACCATGGTGCACTATTGCCAGAGGTTTCTGGACGCCATAATGCCTCACAGCCCTCAGGGTAGACCTTTTTCAGAGATGGCCGACCTACTATGGAGAGGGGCACCATGGTATGTGAAGGACCTTGTTCCCTACCCTCCGCCACATGAGGATCTAAGGTGCTTTGCCCGAGACATGGTAGAGGCTGAGAGAGTGGTACTCAACCTTACACCTGGTAAAGGCTTCGCAGTGGCAGCTAACATAGGGGGTGACTCGGCAGACACAACAACCCAACCGACCGACGAGGAGGTTGCGGCCGAACCTCAACCAGCAGTACTGTCATGTTGTGAAATTTTAAATTTCAAAGTTTACATGTGAGTGTATAAAAAAAATATATACCTATTGGTGTGCCAATTAGCATTTAATTATGAGAATTTAAGTTTAAATTTTTACTATATTAACTATTAATTTAAGAATTTTTTTTAAATCATGTAATAAATTTTTTTATTAAAAAAAAAAAAACAAAACAAACAAACATACAAATCATAGCCAACATACAACCACTCCTATCAAAATCCTTATCTCAACTCTTAACTACTCCTTCGTCGTCTTTCATTTCTCAGCTCTTTATCAATCTCTCTTGTTCCCTCTCTTTCATGTGTATCTCACTGATTCTCTCTTCCTCTGTTTTTCTTTTCTCTTTCTTTTTTCTTCTTTTTCCCCTCACTAAATCTCATCCCACCCTCTCTCACTCTCCATCATTTTTTTTCTTTCTTTCCTCTTTTCCCTCATTGATTCCCCCTCTCCCTTACATTTTCTTTTTCTCACTCCCCCTCACTGATTCCTTCTCACGCCCTCACCCTTTCTCTTTTCTCTCTTATTTTGACTCCACCCACGTAACCATCAACTGACCAACTGCCACGACACCGAACCAACCACACCGGAACATCGCCCCTCATTGACCTAAGCATTGTCAACCGCCACTCCTTGCGCCACTCATATGCCCCACCAAACCACAGCCTTCATCTCCACCGTGTACCATTGTGACTACAACCGGCCAGAGCAAACCGCTGGCAGTCCCTCGCTTCTGTCCTCATTGTCTTGCATCTGACCAAGCCCAGATCAGCCACCGTCGCCCTCTTTGCGATGCCATAGCCGAGACCCACAGGAGCCAGCCACCAGGTCCAAGCAGACGAACTAAAAGCTCAAGCCAATCACCCACCTGCACACGAAACCTACCATGCCAGAACTGTCGCTCTTCGCTGCACCGCCATCAAAACCCGAATCCCCTCATGTCGAGCATCGTGCCCTCCCGCTGCCATGAGTTCTCCTTACGGCTGGGTGATTTCCTCCAAGCAAAAAGGAAAGAAAAAAAAATTTATATATATACATTATATGTATATCTGTGTATGTATATGTAAATATATTATATAATAAATAATAATGATAATAATAATAATAATAATGATGATGATGATGATTTTTAAAATGTAGATTTGAAATTGATTTGAAATTTGAAATTTAAACTTTTTTGGGAATTGGAATTTTTATGTAGTTTAAGCGTTTTAGAGTTTTTGGGGAGTCTATATTTTAAGGCAGGTCATGCCGAAATTTTAAAAATATATATATTTTGGGTATTTATATTAAAATTTTCATTTTAAAATTTTGGTGTTAATATAAAATATCGTTTTAAATTTTAAAATCAATGGCACACTAATTAATTGAATTTACTATAATTATGATTACAGAATTTTTGGACAGATAATTAAATTATCTGTGATTTTTGTTTTAGGTACTTGTTGATTAGAATTTGGAGAAAGGACAATCTTGGAATACATACGAGAAGTTATCAGCAGAATAAATTTGCCAACAGGTAGGATATCTTATCCTTTCCTTATGGCCTATTTTGTTTTTAGTGATTTAGCCAAAATGATTTAAAGAAAATGAATTTATAAATTTTTATAAATTCTGTGATTTTGGAAATATCACGATTTCAGAAATTAAAGAAAAATATCCGGTCATGGATTTTTGGAAAATAATACGGCATATTTTATTACATGAATCTTATTTTCAGAGGAAATTTGGGAAATGGAGTTTAGTGTTAAAGTATACCGAGAGCAACACATATGTGCGAAGAATGTACATATCGATCGATGACAACCCAACATGGAATGTTGTGGTGGGGGACATATCAATCGATGACAGCCCATCATGGAATGTTGTGGTGGGGGAAGCTCATACGGACCATACACGAATTAGATATATTTAAGGACACAATTTGCATATTTACGATTACACGTTTAAGATTCTGTACTATATTTATATAATATTATTATCCTGTTTCAAAATAAAATGTTGAAAAATGATTTAAAAATATCCTACTGGGCCTTTCGCTCATTGTTTAAAACTGGTAAACTCCCATAGAAGGAAGCTGATTAGTAAATACGAGTTGGTTGAATTCAGAGTTCGAAGACTAAGGACGAGAAGTCTGTTTATTTATATTTATAATCATATACGTAAACTTGAATATTCTGTGACTATAAACATTAAATTTTATTTTATTATTGTATTTTATTTTATTTTTTCCAAGTATGTATCTGTGGCGAAATGGGGAACCTGTCATGATATTTCAATAAAAATTGTATAGTAAGTTCTCTCGAGCATAATTGGAAAAAAAAAAAAGATGGTAAATGGTTTTAAGACAAAACCGGTGGATCTAGGGAATCAGGATTTACCATTCATTGATCCGATTCATTAATTTCATCCCTAAAACATCAAGCCCCGGGTTTTGGGATGTGACAAGTACCCAAAGCACCCAAGGACCATGGGGATCCGATGGAGGGCCCCGAGCCAGCCGCTTAATGCCCCAAGCACCATGAGGAGGTAAACAATGATGAGGCTATCCCCGATGCTCAACCAGATGATGAAGGGGATGAACTCCCTGATCATTTTAGTGACAATGAGTGGATGGGGATGCACGAGCCCCAGGCCATCATCATTAGTGATGACGAAGGCAGTATCGTCTAGGGTGACGAAGATGAAGACCCCGAGGAGTTTCCCCTTAGAGACAATGAGGACGTAACAATGTCCGACGCCAAGTCAGGATTGTCTTCCGAGTAGTAGTAACCTTCTTAGCGGGAATTTTTGATTTTGTGTATATAGAGGGGGAGTAGTAGCTTTCCTCACCTGACTTAACTTAGTGTACTTGTTGGGACCATATTTTGGGAAGTGTGTGTCACTCCCACCAAACTAAAAGCATGTATATCTTTTTGAGTAATTTTATGAAAAAGTAGTATCATTTTGCCTTAAGGGCCTAAATATGATTTTTCTACCCATGTTAGTAATGAGACAAGAGTGTAGGACGGTTCTTGGCACTCAAATGATGTTTCAATGCAATGTGACAGTTGTAATAAACTTCACAAGAATAAGAGAAGAAAAGAAAGAGATAATATGTATATTTATGATGAAACTGTTAAGTAAGAAAATGATATGTAATACGAGTCCCAAGTACAAAGTTTAGAAAGACTTATGTTTTCTTTTCCACTGTGTAATAGGGTTACATAGGAATGATGGTGAGAACAATAGCTCAGACCACTCAAGCTACTCGAGATGATGAACTAATGGCATGGCTCGCAACCATGTAGGAGATGATGTTAAACCAACAACGGGAACTTAATCAACTCAGGGAGCAATTGAATCGACAATGTTAGGCATCACAACCGATAGAGGTGCTCCCAATGCTCATAGTCCCCTCGAATTCAGGCACCTTCAGGCGCCTAAACCGCTCGTATAGGTCGCCCTCTCTATGGGCTGGCACAAGGATATGGGTTGCTGTGGAAGTAGCCACAGCCGGTGGTGCTGGCATTGCTTGGACTGGTGGGGTTGCTTGTTCCCTAGGGTAGTCGGAGGCTGTTAGAGCACTGGGACTGGCACCTCTTCTGGTTGTGGTGCCTAGGATTGTCAGTTCAGTTGCTCCCAGACCTAGTTAAGCTCCTGTTGTTGGTTTAACATCATTTCCTGCATGGTTGTGAGCCGTGCCATTAGTTCGTCGTCTCGGATGGCTTGAGTGGACTGTGATCTTGTTCTTGCCATTGTTTGTAACCTTATCACATAATAGGAAAAGAGAACATAAGTTTCTCAAATTTGGTACTTGGGGCTCGTATTATATATCATTTTCCTTCTTACTAAACAGTCATAGATAAAGGCATATATACTCATTTTATATCTTTCTTTCTTCTCTTATGATGTTCATTGTAATTGCTACATTGCATTGGAACATCATATGAGTGCCAGGAACCGTCCTGCACTCTTTATTATACTTCGGTCATACTCGTGGAAAAAAAATCATATTTAGGCCCTCAGGGCAAAATGATACTGCTTTTCATATTAGATACCACAAAAATATATATATCCAAAATTCTAGTTCGGTGGGAGTGAGACACACTTCCTAATACATAACCCAACAAGTACAGCTAGATAAGTCTGATGGGGAAAAGCTACTGTTTCCCTCTATATATATAACAAGAATTCTCATGGAAAGGGTTACTATTACTCGGAGGATATTCCTAACTCTGCGTCGGACATTTCCTCATCCTCACTGTCATTTAGGGGGAACTCCTCGGGATCTTCATCTTTGTCTCCCTAGATAATACTGCCTTTGTCATCACTGGCAATGATAACCTGAGCTCATACATTTCTACCCCCTCATTATCACTGATGTGGTCGGGGATCTCCTCCTCCTTGTCGTTAGGTTGAGCAACGGGATAGCCTCATCACCATCTTCATCCATCTGGTGTTCAGGAGTCTGAGGGACTGGCTCGGGCTCTTCCATCAGATCTCCATTGTCTTCAGGTACTGCTAGCCGTAGTTCAGCCATGAATCCTTCGTCGGCCTGTTGAGGTGCTGCGTTTGCCAAGTCAAGGTTGAGTGCCACTCGCTCAGCGTCCACTATGTCTAGGACTGAGCACCTCAGGTTCTCATGTGGCGGAGGGTAGTAGACGAGGTCCCTCACGTACCATGGAATCCCTCTCCAAAGCAAGTCAGTTGCCTCTGCAAATGGCTTGTCTAAGGGAATACTCGGCAACATGGCATCTAAAAATCACTGATAGTAGTGTACCATGGTCTCTCCCTCGTAAATATACCAAATGTCAAAGAGGACCTGATATCTCCTCTTATACATATCATCCCAGATGTCGGCATCCTTAGCTGGGTCGTCGAAGTTGTTAAGATCTTGGTAGAACTTAGCCCACTACATCGCTGGACCCTGATCCTGCATCAATCGTTCCACCATGTCATTACTGGTCCTCGCAATCGACTACTGGCCAATACCACCTATAGACGAGGTGGGATATGGCACCCTTCGAAGATTGTCTCCATATGATGAATCCAATAAGGGAGTTCGTATGGATTGCTACCATCGTATGTGTGTGGTCGCATGGCAGCGAAGGCTTTACTAGCTTCTTAGTCCTCTTGCACTTGCCGGGGGTCAATTGGTGCCAGCCATCCTCCTACTATAACTTAAACGTCAACTTATATACTAATATTTAAAAACAAAAGATAACTTACTTGGACAGATGAGGCAGGCATTTGGTGATGTGAGGTAAGGTGGTAGAAAACTGTTCTGATACCAACTGTGACGCCCCGTGCCCTTAGTGGCCCAGACCATCACTAAAAACTTTCTTATACTTTCTTTTCTTACAATTGAATACTTAATTAGATATCACAAATTTAGGGATTTTTTTTTTGCACTTACGTATTTTCTGTGTACATACGTATATCGATTATTATTCAAAATACTATTTAACGATTACTATTCAAAAATACAGTTTACGTTTACTATTCAAAAATACTATATAACGATTACTATTCAAAACTATGGTTTACGTTTACACAAACGTACACAGTTCGATCGGTACACAGCCACTTACACGACCGTGTGTAGGACTGTGTACTTTAAAAATTGCACTAAAATACATTAAATCATCCCTCAATTTCTCATTAAATGAAAATCAAGTTACAGGAATAGGGCGGTCCTTACAAACCTAATCATCATCAATATGTGTGACTACGATGTGATTATGAGAATGGATTTCCTCACCAAGCACCACACCGTCATAGACTGTCAGAGACGGGAAGTTACATTCGAACTGATTGGGCACGAGAAGTTTGTCTACAAGAGCTTATCACCGAAGCAACCCAAGATCATGATATCGGCTACGAAGGCTCACAAGCTATTGTCTAGCAGGTGCACCGGTTTCTTAGCGCACATAGTAGACAAGACTCAGGAGGCTGAGATGGGATCGGAAGGCGTACCAGTGGTTTAAGAGTTTATGGAATTCTTCCCCGAAGATCTCCAAGGACTTCCACCAAAGCGCAAGATAGCATTTGAGATCGAGCTATTACCAAGATCAGCCTTCATCTCTAAGGCTCCCTACAAAATGGCCTCAGCAGAGTTAAAAGAACTTCAGATGCAGTTGAAGGACTTGATGGACAAAGGCTTCATCCAGCAAAGCTGCTCATCGTGGGGAGCACCTTTTTTGTTCGTAAAGAAGAAGGACGGAATGCTGAGGATGTGCATAGACTATCGGGAGTTAAATAAGATCACAATCAAGAACAAGTACCCATTGCCACAGATCGACGATCTATTCGACCAGTTCTGAGGTGCTGCCGTATTTTCAAAGATCGACCTACGTTCTGGGTATCACCAGCTATGAATCCAAGATGAAGATGTAACTAAGACGACATTCCAAACACGATATGGACACTACAAGTTCCTCGTTATGTCCTTCAGATTGACGAATGCTCCAGCAGCCTTCATGGACCTAATGAATCGTGTCTTTAATGACTTCTTAGAAAAGTTTGTCGTCGTGTTCATTGATGACATATTTGTTTACTCTAAGATGAAGGAGGAGCACGAGGAGCATCTGAAGGGCATGTTACTAAAGCTAAAAGAGCATCAGCTATATGCCAAATTTTCCAAATGCGAATTTTGGCTGGAGAAGGTCCATTTTCTTGGTCATATGGTCTCCAAAGAAGAAGTGTCAGTAGACCTTGCGAAAATTGAAGCAGTTAGTGATTGGCTGACTCCGAAGAATGTAACAGAAATCCATAGCTTCCTAGGGCTAGTAGGCTATTATCGACGCTTTGTTGAAGGTTTCTCAAAGCTAGTCACCCCATTCACTGCACTCACCAAGAAAGAGAAGAAGTATGAGTGGACTGACAAGTGCAAAAAGAGTTTTCAGGAGCTAAAACGGAGACTCACGAGCACTCTGATCTTGACAATACTGGATGCTGGACAAGAAAATTTTATGATTTACAGCGATGCTGTAGGAAAATTAATCGATAAAAACGTATTAGAGTGGCGCAGCAGAACAATAAAAATTTTTCAAGATCGTTAAATATCTCATGATGCCATATACAACAAACCAACAACAATTTAAACTCATACCTCAAGGACGCCAATCTTGTAGGAGGAGAATGACCGGAGGGCTTCAACCAACTAGCCTTCTCTACTATTCTCCAATTCCTAAATGGCTGAGTGTGCGGGCACTCTGAACCTCGATTAGTATGCTAGCACTGCTAGTCTTCTTCCTACCACATAGATCTGTAAAGAGCTTATTGTCACAATAAGTTATGCAACAATAAGCCTGCTCACCTGAGAGTTTGTTGTCTAAGAGAACTAGAGTGGCAAGACCTCTATTTATAGACTTGCATGAGGTGATTCTCTAAATTCGAATTGGATTAGGAGAAGATATTCTCCCTTATCCATAACCAAAAAATCTGAATTTTCCAAGGGGAAAATCCTAATTAAAATTTCAGTCACTTTAGGATTATCTAATTCAAATCTAAATAAGATTTTAACTTGAATTTTATCTCCCTTTTTTTCAACCAAAAAATCCGAAAATCCTTAAGGATTTTCACCAAATAATTTCGGCCACAAAAGATAAGGGAAGAATCAAAATTCCATTAGGATTTTCAAGCTTGAATCTTATCTCATCCTTATCCAAAATAATTTAAAATCTCCTAGGATATATACTCAAAAAATTCGGCCATAATTAGGGAGGAGAGAATCCAAATTCAACTAAGATTGAAACTTGAATTTTTCCCTGAACCTTATCCACAAAAAATCTTAAAATTCCACGAGGATAATCCTCAAAATTTTCGTCCATTATTGTTAGGATTTGGATTCAAAATTCAAGTAGGATTCTAACAAGATTTTCCTCCCCATATCCAACTTAAATTCGAATTTCATTCCTTGTGGATTTACCACAAGAAATTTGAATCATACTTGGATTGTGATTCAAGTTTTGAATTTCAAATTCAAATTTTAAATTCAAATTTCAAATTTCAAATTTAAATTTCAAATTCAAATTTCAATTTTGAATTTCAAATTCAAATTTCAAATTCGAATTTCAAATTTCAAAATCCACAAAACCGTTGTATTTCAAATTCTTGTTCTCATGGATAATTTTCTACGATTCCAATCCAATCTCAAATAAAATCATGGTAACTTTATTTGGAGTTCGAATAATTGTGTACTCTATTATCCAAAACAAAATCTGAAATCAACCGGAGAGAATCTTGTCCACCATCCTAATCTATGTCAACACCATCCATGCATAATCAACTAGCCAATGGCATACACAAATCAATTTGCCAAATGTTAAGGAATTATATGGAGCTAGTAGAGGGACTAATTGGACATATATAATCTGGCTCCCGCGAATCCATATGATTATCATTCTTTACCGAACAACTTAATCATATGATCACTAATTTTAGAGTCACACCACTATAAACCTGAAACTGAACTCCCAATTATATACCGTATTACGTAAGCCTATGACAAGCTATCGTCCAATGACCTTGTCATGTATGCAGAACCCTCATATGATATCCATGATCAGCCTTAGGTCAAAGTCTGTTCAATCCTACTGATCAGGCTATCTTAAAGTTCCATTATACTACCAAAAAAAGAAAATGATTATTCACCATATGTGAATAAGAAGTCATCCGCCCAGCAGACGACCCAAGGCCTTGTCCATTTTCACATTCAGTATAATGCCCTTAAGAGGATACCCTTAACTCCTTATTAGAGCTAAGATTCTGATATCTGTAAACAAACCCTTCATCGTATACAAGTCATGCACCCAACGAACCAGTCTATAAGCTTATTACCTCTGAGACGCTTTAGTCATTGGAACATCAAAGTACATAAGTCATATACATGAAGCTATTTATCTACTTCGTATTAAGGTTACTACACAATGAATGTCAAAAGTAGATCGATCCACTCAAAACAGATTTCGTAGAACAATCACGCTTTAGTCCTGGTCTAATATGTTACCACCAAGCAACATATCTATGTCTCTACTTGAGAGTCTATGCTCCAGACAGTCAAGACAAACCATCCCTTCTAAGGCTTTAGACAACATAATAGTCTTAACATGAGTTAGATGCTCAGTCTAGCCCGATAGACTACAGACCTTAGTTTAGACTACTTACTTTAGAACATTTTCTTCTCGCATTCAAAAGTTCATTGTATGTAACGTTCTAACAGTTCTAACACAAGCAGTCAGGGAGCCATATTTGCTTACATTTACTTTAACATGTAAATAAAATGAGGACAGATAGCAATATAATAAATAACCTATATATATAATTTTATTATCCAGTTCAAAATAAATACATCAAAATGTCTCTAATGCTTAGGGCATTTCCTAACAACCTCCCACTTGCCCTAAGCCAGCAGATGTGCCATGTTACGCATCCCCATCACCTCTACATGCCTCTCAAAGCTTCTAGCCACCAAAGTCTTAGTATGGGATCGGCAATGTTGTCCTCGGACGCGATCTTACATACATCTACTTGTCCTGTCTCCATGTGCCCTCTAATAATATGATATCTTCAATCTATTTGCTTAGTCCTCTTATGGTGCTGAGATTCCCTTGTGTTGGCAATAACCCTAGTGTTATAACAGTAAAGTGTGATAGGCTTGTTAAGACCCGGAATGACCTCGAGGTCTCCAAAGAACTTGCGGAGCCAAACCGCTTCTTTAGATGCCTCAGCCACAGCCACATATTCAGCCTCCATAGTAGAGTTAGCTGTGCAGCCCTGCTTCACGCACCTCCATACAATGGCACCTCCTCTGAGCAAGAACACTGATCCTGATGTCGATTTCCTCGAATCCTTGAAAGTCTAGAAGTCTGAGTCCGTGTATCCTACGGGTGTTAGGTCCCCTCCAGAATACACCAGCATATAATCCCTTGTTCTCTTAAGATACTTGAGTATATGCTTTACTACTTGTCAGTGCTTGGTTCCAGGATTTGCTTGATATCGACTCGCCATACCTACTGCAAAACATATGTCCAGGCCAGTGCAAAGCATAGCGTACATAAGGCTACCCACAGTAGATGCATAAGGGACATTACTCATATGCTCTCTTTCTTCCGATGTCTTTGGACAGTCATCCAATGAAAGAGTTACACCGGCAATAGAAGGTTATGTACCTTTCTTTGCCTCTTGCATTGCATATTTGTCAATTATTTTATCTATGTATGAAGCTTGGGATGATGCTATTATTTTGTTCTTTCGATCTCTAAAGGGACGAATGCCTTGAACATAATTACCTTCTCCTAAGTCCTTCATGTCAAACTGTTGGTGTAACCAAAGCTTGACCGATGATAAGTTCCCTACATCATTCCCAATGAGTAGTATATCATCGACATAGAGTATCAGAAAGACCACTTTTCCATCCTTAATATGTTTATAAACGCAGGGTTCATCAACGTTCTGCTCAAAATCGAAAGTCTTGATCGCTTGATCAAATCTCTGGTTCCATAAGCGGGATGCTTGCTTTAATCCATAAATGGATCTAAGCAACTTGTAGACTTTCCTGTCTTGGCCTTTCGCTACGAACCCTTCGGGCTATATCATGTAGATACACTCCTCAAGATGGCCATTCAAGAATGCCGTCTTGACATCCATTTGCCAGATCTCGTAATCGAGAGCCACAGCAACGGACAGAAGAATACAGATAGACTTCAACATAGTAACAGGTAAAAAGGTTTCATCATAATCGATTCTAGCCTTTTGCGTATACCCCTTTGCAACCAGTTTAGCTTTGAAAGTTTCTATTCTCCTTTCCACATCCTTCTTTCTTCTGTAGACCCATTTGCATCTTATCGGTTTTATCCCATCCAACAAATCTACAAGTTCCTAAACAGAGTTGGATTTCATAGAATCCATCTCATTGTTCATAACCTGTTTCCAAGATTTAGAATCAACATCATTTATAGCTACATCATAGGTGACCAGATCATCCTCATGCTCATGAGCCTCGGCCTAGTATACCTCAGCATCATACATGAAGAAATTAGGCTTTTTCGAAACCCCCCCACTACGACGAAGCACCCTAAATTATTGATCGTCTGTAGGTCTTTCACTGGAACTCAGACTTGCATCCAAGACCGAAACCTGTAGAGCATTTCTTTCACTCGATAACTCCTCTATCACCAATTTGCTTCGAGGCTTAAAGTCATTCATGTGACTTTCCTCCAAGAATGCTCCATGGGTTGAAACAATGACTTTTTGTTCCTTCGGGTTATAGAATAGACCTCCTTTAGTTCCTTTTGGATACCCTACAAATATGCACAATTCTGATCTTGGTTCCAACTTCTTCGCATCCCCATCCAGTACATGTGCCGGGCAGCCTCATATTCTCATATGTCTAAGGGAGGGCTTCCTGCCTCGCCATAATTCATATGGAGTTTTGGGAATTGACTTGCTTGGAACTTGGTTCAGATATAGCACGCCGTTTGTAAAGCATATCCCTAAAATGATAATGGCAGTGTTGAATAACTCATCATGGACCGTACCATATCCAACAGGGTCCTATTTCTCCTTTCGGCTACACCATTCTGTTGTGGAGTACCAGGTACAGTCAATTAGGATAATATCTCGTTCTCTACAAGTTGTCCTAGAAATTCATCGGAGAGGTATTCACTACCTCGATCAGATCAAAGTGTCTTTATGGATTTATCCAATTGCTTTTCTACTTCTGCACGATACTCTTTGAACTTGTCAAAGGTTTCACTCTTACAGTGCATCAGATACACATATCCATTCCTCGAGTAATCGTCTATAAAGGAGGCATAATACTCGAACCCTCCTCGTACTGTGATGCTTATGGGGCCACATACGTCAGTGTGTACAATTTCTAAGAGCTCCTGTGCCCTAGTACCCTTAACTCCAAAAGACCTCTTAGTCATCTTTCCCTCTAGACAAGACTCACATTGAGGAAGACGTACCTCCTCCAGAGATTCTAGAAGACCGTCTTTCACCAATCTTTGAATCCTATCCTGATTAATATGACTAAGTCTTAAATGCCAAAGATACACCTTGTTAGAGTGAGAAACTTTCAACTTTTTAGAGTTATCTATTAATTCAGTGTCAAGCAGTGAGTACATCTTTGGTTTGATCAAATATAGGTTTCCATCCATTCATCCAGAATAGATAAAAGATTTATTTCTACGAATATCAACTCTTTTACTAAAAGAAATTGAATAAGAATCCTTTATTAAACAAGCTATCAATATAAGGTTCCTCTTAAAATTAGAAACATAAAAATAGTCTTTCAATAAAATAAACCTAAATTCACAAAAGTAAAGATAAATATCTCCCACTGCCTCAGCCACCACCAAGCTGCCATCTCCAATCCGCAACAAGAGGCTCCTATCATGTAGACTTCTCGTTTCCCTGAACCCCTGCATAGAAACACAAACATGATTAGTGGCACCCGAATCAATGACCCAAGTGTCTTTCGATTCTTCTACCAAACATGTTTCTAAATAGTGAAGTTCCTTACCTTTCTTGCCCTTGGTGGCTAGGATTTCCCAGCAAGCCTTCTTGAAGTGACTTACCTTCCCACAGTGGAAGCATTTGGACTTTTTAGGGTCCCTAGGCTTCTTATTCTTCTTCTTATTCTTCCCATCCGAGACAGGAGGATTAGAAGAATTGGAAGCCGCTTGCTTCTGATTTGGCCTCTTCCTCTTCCGTGAGGGTTTGGAAGATTCTGCCAAATTGGCTTCTCCTTTGGGTTGGACCGCATCCCCATCCCTAATCATCCGCTCATAAGCTTGGAGTTGCTTCATGAGCTCGGTTAGTCCTAAGTCCCTTGTCACCAGATTGTATGTGGCCTTAAACCCCACAAAATCTTTAGACAGAGTTTTGAACACCATCTCGATCTAGGTGTTGTAGTCCAACTCAGTACCGTTCTCAGCAGCCTTAGTGAAGAATCCCATTAGAGTAATCATATGGTCCTTCACCAGAGTACCTGCCTTCTACTTGGAGTTCATAATGTTGGTTATAGCAGACTGTCGAGCCAACTTTTCTTGGCCTCCGTACATGTCCTCCATATTTTGCATGATCTCCCCAGCAACTTGATAAGTCTCATACTACTTTTGTAAAGCACTCGTCATGCTAGCCAGAATGTAGCATCGAGCTATCTCATTGGATTCTCTCCAATGAGTATAGGCAACCGGGACCTCCTCAAGCGGTGTGTCAGGTTTGGGCCTTGGTGGGCATGGTCCATCCAGTACAAACTTGTGTCTCTCGCAGCCGAGAACTATCAACAAATTTCTTTTCCAATCTTTATAATTATCGCCATTCAGTTTATTCTCAGTAAGTATTGAAATGAGGGGTGTTAGTGACATTATGAACTGAAACAAAATTATACTAGACATCATTACAAAGTCCAAGCAAATGTACAGATAATTTAGCAAATAAAACATACAAGTATGTTCCTACATGAAACTTGAAAAACATGTAGCATTGTAACGGTAATTCTCAGCACCTATTGCCCCAAGCCACCGCAGGGTGGTCATGAAACAAATAGTTGGAACTTGGATCCTGTCCAATTAATATATGTTGCCTTAAATCCTCCAAGGTTAAGACATGTATTAATAACCGCTTATTTGGCCACCAGTTTAGTTAACAGAGCTTCTAGGGAAGGTTAATAACTGAACGAGTCTTAAGAGTATAATCATTGTTTACGTAGCCCGATCTACGTCCTACCAAGCCACCGAGGGGCGGTCACGAATCGGATCGTACCCAAACACGTTTTCCACATAGGAGATCCAATCTAGTATACCGGCAGCAGTAAACACCCAAGGGCTGTGGTCAGGACAGAACTGACGCGAGGCGTTACCATGCTTTCACATATGGATCAACAATGGAGGCCGTGGGTTTTGTTTGAAACCCTCCCCCACTCAATATTTTGAAAAACATGCAAGTTTTGACAAATATGTATGATCAATTTAGTATGAGTGGCACTCACCTATCCTATATGACATGTTATCAAATATACACATAAAACATCCATCAGTACATATTTATACATCCATGACATATCGCAGAAAAAATAATTGATAGAATAACCAAGCCATGGTTACATCTTAGAACAAAGAAAATAAAGATTACAAAATTCCATCCAAAGCATTCTTTAGGTCTTGAATTTTGTTCCATCTACTTGTATCCATCTTTATATAGCCTCTTCATTTATTTCTCATCCGAAGAATTATTTAAAATTTAAATTCCAAAAATTTAAATTTCAAATTCAAATTCCAAGTTCGAATTTTAAATTTAAATTTCAAATTCAAATTTTAAACAATTTTAAGCATCATGGGTAATAATATGTAATTTCAAAAATTTCAAATTTTCAATTTCATATTTTTAAACATGATTTAAAAATTAAATCTCAAATTTAAAAATCAAAATTTTTTATTTTTGAACCGTCGCCCCCACCGCCCCCAGAAGCCGACAGTAGCCGTGGGTAGCCCCTAGCCCCCAAGGGGCTGGCAGCCCACAGCCACCCCTTGTGTAGTCCTGCTGGGCTGCAGGCCAAGCCTGCAGTGCCAGGCTGCACACCTAGGCTAGGTGCAGCGGCCGGCAGGCTGCAGGCAGCGCCTGCCGCCACAGGCTGCATGCCCAAATTGCGGCCAGCCTTAGGGGGGCCACGGCCACCCTCGACGGCGGGCCAAGCCTACGGTCGTGGGTGGTCATGGCCTATACAGGGGTTGTCGCTGCCCCACTAAGGCCCAATGGCCTATCCCGAGGGGTCGTGTCTTGATTTTCATGCCATATTCCAATTTACCTATTAGGATCTCCAAAAATTAATTTGAATCCCAATTAAATTGAAATTTTCCACACAATCAAAATTTCAACCTTTAAATTAAATTTAACTTTTGGGAAAAAATAAATTACGACCTTCAAACTTCAATCTCCTCCAAGAATAATTACATAAAATTCCAAAACGTTTCCGGTGTACAAAAATTCTGACCATAATAATTCTAAGAGACAAAAATTAAAATCCATGGGAAAATTATGTGTTAATAAACTGCTTACATGGTTACATAAAAAATCCTAGATACAATTTTTCTAAATTCTAAGGAACCATAACCGGCAAAAAATAAGCATACTTATAATAATTCAGAAAATTAAAATAACCACATACTACATACATAATCCATGATAACAACATAAAGGAATCCTAGAATACCACTCTCTAAATATCAAACCCATACATAAATAAAAGACTAACTAATTGTCTAATTTATGTATATGGCATAGTCATGAGATGGCTCTGATACAAATTGCAGGAGAATTAATCGGTAAAAACATATCAGAGAGGCGCAGCAAAACAATAAATATTTTTCAAGATCTTTAAATATCTCATGATGCCATATACAATAAACCAACAATAATTTAAACTCATAACTGAAGGACGCCAATCTTGGAGGAGAATAACCGGAGGGCTTCAACCAACTAGCCTTCTCTACTATTCTCCAATCCCCAAATGGCTGAGTGTGTGGGCACTCTGAACCTCGATCGGTATGCTAGCACTGTTAGTCTTCTTCCGACCACCCAGATTTCTAAAGAACTTATTGTCACGGTGAGTTATGCAATAATAAGCCTGCTCACCTAAGAGTTTGTGGTCTAAGAGAACTGGAGTGGCAGGACCTCTATTTATAGACTTGCATGAGGTGATTCTCTGAATTCGAATTGGATTAAGAGAAGATATTCTCCCTTATCCACAACCAAAAAATCTGAATTTTCCAAGGGAAATATCCCAATTAAAATTTCGACCACTTTAGGATTATCCAATTCAAATCTAAACAAGATTTTAACTTGAATTTTATCTCCCTTTTTTTCAACTAAAAAATCTGAAAATCCTTAAGGATTTTCACCAAATAATTTCGGCCACAAAAGATAAGGGAAGAATCAAAATTCCACTAGGATTTTCAAGCTTGAATTTTATCTCATTCTTATCCAAAATAACCGAAAATCTCCTAGGATATATCCTCAAAAAATTCAGCCATGATCTGGGAGGAGAAAATCCAAATTCAATTAGGATTTAAACTTGAATTTTTCCCTGAACCTTATCCACAAAAATCCAAAAATTCCATGAGGATAGTCCTCAAAATATTCATCCATTATTGTTAGGATTTAGATTCAAAATTCAAGTAGGATTCTAACAAGATTTTCCTCTCCATATCCAACTCAAATTCGAGTTTCATTCCTTGTGGATTTACCACAAGAAATTCGAATCCTACTTGGATTGTGATTTAAAATTTGAATTTCAAATTTTAAATTCAAATTTCAAATTTCAAATTTCAAATTTAAATTTCAAATTTCAAATTTCAAATTTAAATTTCAAATTTCAAATTTCAAATTTCAAATTCGAATTTCATATTCAAATTTCAAATTCGAATTTCAAATTCAAATTTCAAATTTAAATTTCAAATTTCAAATTTCAAAATCCACAAAACAGTTGTATTTCAAATTCTTGTTCTCATGGATAATTTTCTACGACTCCAATCCAATCTAAAATAAAATCATGGCAACTTTATTTGGAGTTCGAATAATTATGTACTCTATTATCCAAAACAAAATCTGAATTCAACCGGAGAGAATCTTGTCCACCATCCTAATCCTATGTCAACACCATCCATGCATAATCAACTAGCCAATAGCATACACAAATCAATTTGCCAAACGTTAAGGAATTATGTGGAGCTAGTAGAGGGACTAATTGGACATATATAATCGGGCTCCAGTGAATCCATATGATCATCATTCTTTATCCAACAACTCAATCATATGATCACTAATTTCATAGTCACACCACTATAAACCTGAAACTGAACTCGCAATTACATACCGTATTATGTAAGCCTGTGATAAGCTATCGTCCAATGACCTTATCATGTATGCAGAACCCTCATATGATATCCATGATCTACCTTAGGTCAAAGTCCATTCAATCCTACTGATCAGGCAATCTTAAAGTTCCATTATACTACCGAAAAAAGAAAATGATTATTCACCATATGTGAATAAGAAGTCATCCGCCCAGCAGATGACCCAAGGCCTTGTCCATTTTCACATTTAGTATAATGCCTTTAAGTGGATACCCTTAACTCCTTATTAGAGCTATGATTCTGATATCTGTAAACAAACCCTTCATCGTATACAAGTCATGCACCCAACGAACCAGTCTATAAGCTTACTACCTCTGAGAGGCTTTAGCCATTGGAACATCAAAGTACACAAGTCATATACATGAAGTTGTTTATCTACTCAGGATTAAGGTTACTACACAATGAACGTCAAAAGCAGATCGATCCACTCAAAGCGGACTTCGTAGATCAATCACGCTTTAGTCAATTTGGCACTGACACGTTTTTTGAGGTGGGGTCACACAGATCTAAAAACTAGTCCAGATGACCCCAGACAGATATAAAACTGATAAAACTAGAATCAGCATATCCACATTAGTTAAGAGAGACTGTGTCTGAAATTTCACCCGAGAACGCCTCAATTTACGTGCGAAAGGACAATACAGTGTAGACATAACCGCAGTATAGGAAATAAACAGTAAAATAGACTGATAATGGACTCTTAGACAGTAGAAAACAACTAGGAATTAATAGTATAAAAATCGGAGTCAGAAATCCAATTTTTGGGTGAAAATTAGAACACTGCCGAGAAAAGACCAAACACCGCAATAGAAAATTAGACTGCAAGAGAAGTCAACACAGATAAAATTTTGGCCACAAAATCCATGCCCCCTTAGCTACAAAAACAACTAAAAATGGCTGCTACATAGCCCTAAAGAGAGATTAAAAAATTACAAAAGTTATGACAACTTTTGATTAAAAAATCCAAGGGTTTTAAAGCATGTGGTCAAAGAAATTTTTTTTATTCTCCCTCCATAAATGGCAGCAACCCTCGATTTTGTGGACTGAAAAAGGCCAGAATTTTGTCCCTTGATTAGGCTAAAATGGTGGACAATTAATTTGGTTTAGGCTTAAGCAAGTTTGGTTAGAATTGCCTATAAAAGGCACACATGGCCAAGAGATACCATTTTCCCTCATTTGGCACCCCAAAGCACAATTCATTTCTCTCCCTTTCTCTAACTATAGTCGACCCCTCTAAGTCACCAAAAGCCTTCATTATCAAGCCATAAATCATACCAAAAACTTACCAAAAATATAGCCCATCCAAGTTCGTGTAGGTGACCTCAAACTCGAGCCATCCTAAGTCCATTCAAGGGTAAGGTGTGGCGGCTCGCCCTTCATGGAGGCCAACAGTACTAGCATAGTAGAACTCTAAAGTCCACTATGATAGACTGTCACCTCATTGGGTCGCCGGTAACTTACTTATAACTTATTGGAAAATAAATCGGTAAAAACGTATTAGAGTGGCACAGCGGAACAAAAAATTTTTAGATCGTTAAATATCTCATGATGCCATATACAATAAACCAACAACAATTAAAACTCATACCTCAAGGACGCCAATCTTGCAGGAGGAGAATGACCGGAGGCTTCAACCAACTAGCCTTCTCTACTATTCTCCAATTCCCGAATGGCTGAGTGTGTGGGCACTCTGAACCTCGATCGGTATGCTAGCACTGCTAGTCTTCTTCTGACCACCCAGATCTCTAAAGAACTTTATTGTCACGATGAGCTGTGCAACAATAAGCCTGCTCACCTGAGAGTCTATGGTCTGAGAGAAAAAGAGTGGTAGCTCCTCTATTTATAGACCTGCATGAGGTGAATCTCTGAATTTGAATTGGATTAGGAAAAGATATTTTCCCTTATTCAAACCCATAAAATCCGAATTTTTCCAAGGGAGAATCTCCACAAAAAAATTCGGTTTTTCTTAGGATAAATCCAATCCAAATCAAAACAAGATTTTAACTAGAATTTTATCTCCCTTTTTCAACCCAAAAAAATCCGAAAATTTCAAGGTGAATCTTCCCTAAAGATTTCGGCCATTATGGATAAGGGAGAATCAAAAATTCCACTAGGATTTTCAAGCTTGAATCTCATCTCATCCTTATCCAAAATAACCGAATTTCCTAGGAGATTTACTCCCTGATTTCGGCCACTTTTCAGGGAAGGAGAGAATCCAAATTCAACTAGGATTGAAACTTGAATTTTCCCTTGAATCCTATCCACAAAAACCAAAATTTCCTTGAGGATTATTCTCAAAATTTTCAAGGTGAATCTTCCCTAAAGATTTCGGCCATTATGGATAAGGGAGAATCAAAAATTCCACTAGGATTTTCAAGCTTGAATCTCATCTCATCCTTATCCAAAATAACCGAATTTCCTAGGAGATTTACTCCCTAATTTCGGCCACTTTTCAGGGAAGGAGAGAATCCAAATTCAACTAGGATTGAAACTTGAATTTTCCCTTGAATCCTATCCACAAAAACCGAAATTTGCTTGAGGATTATCCTCAAAATTTCGTCCCTTATTTGTTGGGATTTGGATTCAAAATTCAAGTAGGATTCTAACAAGATTATCTTCTCCAAATCCAACTCAAATTCGAATTTCAAACCTTGTGGATTTTCCACAACAAATTCGAATCCTACTTGGACTGTGATTCAAAATTTGAATTTCAAATTTCTAATTCAAATTTCAAATTCAAATTTCAAATTTCAAATTTCAAATTTCAAATTTAAATTTCAAATTCAAATTTCAAATTCAAATTTCAAATTCAAATTTCAAATTCAAAATTCAAATTTCAAATTTCAAATTTCAAAATTCAAAATTCAAATTCCACAAAACGGTTGTGTTTCATATTCTTGTTCTCATGGATAATTTTCTACAACTCCAATCCAATCTCAAATAAAATCATGGTAACTTTATTTGGAGTTCGAATAATTGTGTACTCTATTATCCAAAACAAAATCTGAATTCAACCCGAGAGAATCTTGTCTACTATCCTAATCCTGTGTCATCACCATCCATGCATAATAAACTAGCCAATAGCATATACAAATCAATTTGCCAAACGTTAAGGAATTATGTGGAGCTAGTAGAGGGACTGATTGGACATATATAATCGGGCTCCCGTGATTCCATATGATCATCATTCTTTACCGAACAACTCAATCATATGATCACTAGTTTCAGAGTCACACCACTATAAACCTGAAACTGAACTCCCAATTATATACCGTATTACGTAAGCCTGTGACGAGCTACTATCCAATGACCTTGTCATATATGCAAAACCCTCATATGATATCCATGATCAGCCTTAGGTTAAAGTCCGTTTAATCCTACTGATCAGGCTATCTTAAAGTTCCATTATACTACCGAATCAAGAAAATGATTATTCACCATATGTGAATAAGAAGTCATCCGCCCAGCAGACGACCCAAGGCCTTGTCCATTTTCACATTCAGTATAATGCCTTTAAGAGGATACCTTTAACTCCTCAGAGCTATGATTCCGATATCTGCAAACAAACCCTTCATCGTATACAAGTCATGCACCCAACGAACCGGTCTATAAGCTTACTACCTCTGAGACGCTTTAGCCATTGGAACATCAAAGTACACAAGTCATATACATGAAGTAGTTCATTTACTCAGGATTAAGGTTGTTGCACAATGAACGTCAAAAGTAGATTGATCCACTCATAGCGGACTACGTAGATCAATCACACTTTAGTACCGTCTAATATGTCACCACCGAGCAACATATCCATGTCTCTACTTGGGAGTCCAGCTCCAGACAGTCAAGACAAACCGTCCCCTCTAAGGCTTTAGACAACATAATAGTCTTTACATGAGTTAGATGCTCGGTCTAACCCCATAGACTACAGACCATAGTTTAGACTGCTAACTTTAGAACATTGTCTTCTCACATACAAAAGTCCATTGCATGCAACGTTCTAACAGTTTTAACACAAGCAGTCAGTGAGCCATATTTGCTTACATTTACTTTAACATGTAAATAAGACAAGGACAGATAGCAATGTAATGAATAACCTCTATGTATAATTTTATTATCCAGTTCAAAATAGATACATCAAAATGTCTCTAATACTTAGGGCATTTCCTAACATAACTTTTCTTTGTTGTTTACTGATCGTAATTTTAAATTTAAATTTATCGCGAAAACTGGAATCTTTTTTTTTTTAACTGAACATTAAACTGTAAAGTCGTAAAACCTCACAAAATACATACTGTAATACATATCATATTCTGTCATATTTAATTTACATCATGTTACAAACATCTAAAATAACTTTTAAAAGAGCTCAGCGGAAAACATCAACAGGACCATTCCCCTCGCCAACCTTTGGTGGCAGATGCAGATCCCGCTCCTCATCCATCCACTAGCTATTGATGTACAGGCTTCTTACCTGTAACCGACAAGCTCAGTAAGTTCAAACATACAAACTGGAACATAAAACATAAAATCATAAAAAGTACTATTTATATGAATAGTAATTTTGACTTTTAACCATAAATAGTAAGGTTGACTTTTATCGTACTATTCATGCCAACTTTTACCTAAGCTGCTACACGTACGGTTAGTACATATTATGCTCAATTATGGCAAATCTTAAGTCTTAGGTTTTTATCTTGCATTAAGTTCTGGTGTTAGGCCCCTGTGTAGGAAAATAAACCGGTAAAACGTATCAGAGTGGCGCAGCGGAACAATAAAAAATTTTTAGATCGTTAAATATCTCATGATGCCATATACAATAAATCAACAACAATTAAAACTCATACCTCAAGGACGCCAATGAACAGGAGGAGAGTGACTGGAGGCTTCAACCAACTAGCCTTCTCTACTATTCTCCAATTCCCGAATGGCTGAGTGTGTGGGCACTCTGAACCTCGATCGGTATGCTAGCACTGCTAGTCTTCTTCCGACCACCCAGATCTCTAAAGAACTTTATTGTCACGATGAGCTGTGCAACAATAAGCCTGCTCACCTGAGAGTCTGTGGTCTGAGAGAACTGGAGTGGCAGGACCTCTATTTATAGACCTGCATGAGGTGAATCTCTGAATTTGAATTGGATTAGGAAAAGATATTTTCCCTTATCCAAACCCATAAAATCCGAATTTTTCCAAGGGAGAATCTCCACTAAAAATTCGGTTTTCTTAGGATAGATCCAATCCAAATCTCAACAAGATTTTAACTAGAATTTTATCTCCCTTTTTCAACCAAAAAATCCGAAAATTTCAAGGTGTAACTTCCCTAAAGATTTCGGCCACTTTTAGGATAAGGAAGAATCAAAATTCCACTAGGATTTTTCAAGCTAAATCTCATCTCAACCTTATCCAAAAATAACCGAATTTCCTAGGATTAAGGCTCCAAAATTTCGGCCACTTTTAGGGAGTAGAGAGAATCCAAATTCAACTAGGATTGAAGCTTGAATTTACCCTTGAATCTCATCCACTAAAACCGAATTTTCCATTGAGGATTATCCTCAAAAAATTCGCCCACTTTTGTTGGGATTTTGATTCAAAATTCAAGTAGGATTCTAACAAGATTATCCTCTCCAAATCCAACTCAAATTCGAATTTCAAACCTTGTGGATTTTCCACAACAAATTCGAATCCTACTTGGACTGTGATTCAAAATTTGAATTTCAAATTTCAAATTCAAATTTCAAATTCAAATTTCAAATTTAAAATTCATCAAAACGGTTGTGTTTCATATTCTTGTTCTCATGGATAATTTTCTACAACTCCAATCCAATCTCAAATAAAATCATGGCAACTTTATTTGGAGTTCGAATAATTGTGTACTCTATTATCCAAAATAAAATCTGAATCCAACCGGAGAGAATCTTGTCTACCATCCTAATCCTGTGTCATCACCATCCATGCATAATAAACTAGCCTATAGCATACACAAATCAATTTGCCAAACGTTAAGGAATTATGTGGAGCTAGTAGAGGGACTGATTGGACATATATAATCGGGCTCCCGTGATTCCATATGATCATCATTCTGTACCGAACAACTCAATCATATGATCACTAATTTCAGAGTCACACCACTATAAACCTGAAACTGAACTCCCAATTATATACCGTATTACGTAAGCCTGTGACGAGCTACCATCCAATGACCTTGTCATATATGCAAAACCCTCATATGATATCCATGATCAGCCTTAGGTCAAAGTCCGTTTAATCCTACTGATCAGGCTATCTTAAAGTTCCATTATACTACCGAATCAAGAAAATGATTATTCACCATATGTGAATAAGAAGTCATCCGCCCAGCAGACGACCCAAGGCCTTGTCCATTTTCACATTCAGTATAATGCCTTTAAGAGGATACCTTTAACTCCTCAGAGCTATGATTCCGATATCTGCAAACAAACCCTTCATCGTATACAAGTCATGCACCCAACGAACCGGTCTATAAGCTTACTACCTCTGAGACGCTTTAGCCATTGGAACATCAAAGTACACAAGTCATATACATGAAGTAGTTCATTTACTCAGGATTAAGGTTATTGCACAATGAACGTCAAAAGCAGATTGATCCACTCATAGCGGACTACGTAGATCAATCACGCTTTAGTCCCGGTCTAATATGTCACCACCGAGCAACATATCCATGTCTCTACTTGGGAGTCCAGCTCCAGACAGTCAAGACAAACCGTCCCCTCTAAGGCTTTAGACAACATAATAGTCTTAACATGAGTTAGATGCTCGGTCTAACCCCATAGACTACAGACCATAGTTTAGACTGCTAACTTTAGAACATTGTCTTCTCGCATACAAAAGTCCATTGCATGCAATGTTCCAACAGTTTTAACACAAGCAGTCAATGAGCCATATTTGCTTACATTTACTTTAACATGTAAATAAGACGAGGACAAATAGCAATGTAATGAATAACCTCTATGTATAATTTTATTATCCAGTTCAAAATGAATACATCAAAATGTCTCTAATACTTAGGGCATTTCCTAACACCCTGGATTAGTAGTACTGTAGCGCATAACTTAGAGGGACTCTAGAGAGCGACCCACTGGCCAATCCTCTACAGTCTACATAATAATGGACTTCCATACCTGGGACGTACCACCATCAGTGTGGAAGCCATATCATAACTGAACATGTGGAACCTCCACTTGTATGGGAGGCCGGTACGCCAATACTGGTTTCATTATTGACTTTCATGTGGTTCCTAACAGGTGGCATTATTGCTGCCTCTTGGGTCTGGAACTTTTTACATCATGTGCTTTAGTTGTGGATATTTTTATTTCCCATGTTAGTGTGCATATAGCACTTGGATACTTATTTACATGTTATACATAACATATAGATATTCTAAGTAAATTCATGCTGCAGACAAATAAATGTCTAAACTTACAGATATTCCCTTATATCTAACATATAGATATTCATCCTAGGTCAATCGGCTTCCTTATGTCGCCTTTTTGTTCATTCCCTATAACCGAAACAAATCACGATTATTTTTATTACTAAATTCATATTTAAAATATTATAAAAATATAAAATTTCTGCTTTAGATCCCCTAATTATTTGTTTTGGGATTCACATTTGCAATTCTATAATTATTATATAGCTTAGAATACTATTCCGGGCCTTAATATCACTTTTCTGAACTTTTTGATAAAATCACCATTTTGCCCCTAAAATGACCATTTCATCCCTAACGGGATTTTCCCTCGTTTTTTTGACTTGCCGCTCTACTTTAGCCTTTAGAAATTAAATAAAATCATTCTGAGGCTTTTACGGCCTTTTTCTAGCAATTTAGAAATTTTTGGTCAGAATGACTATTTTGTCCCTGATGGGACCTTGGACCGTGAAATTTCTGTTTTAACTTTTTAATTAAGTTTTCTAGTCCCAATAATCATAACACAATCTTTGTTAGACCTTACCGAGCTTTTACGATGTTTCTCGCCAAAATGCTCGAGATACTATTCACCTAGGGCTCGGGTGGTACTATTTCGACCCTCAGGGTCGTTTCTCGTTTTTCTAGCCGTTCGGGACCTCAAATGGACATTTCACTAGTTATGAAATTGTCTGTCATCCTTTTCTCGAGCCTAGGTTCCTGAGAGGGCTTAGGTTTTCGGTTCTCGCCTTATTTTTACCCCTCGTTTACCAAATTGCCCTTCGGGCGTCCTAAAAATTTCGGCAGTATTTCCGCTGAAATTCTAGGTTCCCGGCGCTTAGGAAACGCCTTGAAACCATCTACCCTATTCTACCCTGCCAAGTACTATACCACAAACTTAATTTTACGCAAAAGTTACAAATTTTTTACGTAAAATTTTTTCATTAAAATCTCATTGTTTCTAACGGGATTTCAACCTGTTCTTTCTCATTTTTAGGCCCAGTTTTATACACCATTAGCACATATACATAACTTTATCAAAACTTCTCATTTTCACTAAACCTATACATGGTTTTTCTAAAAAAAAAAAAAAAACCTAAACAAAATTTTTGTTTCATAGCTCCACTTTTCCTTATTTATTTTCCACATCAACATATTCACATTACATCACAAAACCCTAGCATAACTCATCAAATTTTCATGCATTAACCCCTTAGAAAGCCACGGATTTTTAATTTAAAATCAAAGCACTAACTTTTATTTTTCTCATCTCATTCCTTTACTTGATTTATCAACATGTTAATACCATGTTTCCAATTCAAAATCAACAACATAAAAATCTCATTTCTCTCAAATGCTACCCACAGGTCCAATTGAAAAACAAGCATAAAAATCTGTGTTTTTCAATTTCATTTCATCCATTTATTTCATTCCATTTCCACATATTCTTCAACACCAAAAACCAAGCAAAACAACATCAAAATTTCATGTTCCTACACCATGAACAACCCACGGCTTTAGTGAGAGAAACACATACTCAACTTGATTTTTCATGTCCTTATTCCTTGCCTAACTTAATCTCACACCACATACACACTTTCAAGCAAGAATCCATCAATAAAAACTGAAATTCTCCCACTTCAAAACAGCCCATGTTCGGAAATGCCCTAAGCATTAGAGACATTTTGATGTATTTATTTTGAACTGGATAATAAAATTATATATAGAGGTTATTCATTACATTGCTATCTGTCCTCAGTTTATTTACATGTTAAAGTAAATGTAAGCAAATATGGCTCACTGACTGCTTATGTTAAAACTGTTAGAACATTGCATGCAATGGACTTTTGTATGTGAGAAGACAATGTTCTAAAGTTAGCGGTCTAAACTATGGTCTGTAGTCTATGGGGTTAGCCCGAGCATCTAACTCATGTTAAGATTATTATGTTGTCTAAAGCCTTGGAGGGGGCGGTTTGTCTTGACTGTCTGGAGCTGGGCTCCCAAGTAGAGACATAGATATGTTACTTGGTGGTGACATATTAGACTGGGACTAAAGCGTGATTGTTCTGCGTAATCCACTATAAGTGGATCAATCTGCTTTTGACGTTCATTGTGCAATAACCTTAATCTTGAGTAAGTGAACTACTTCACGTATATGACTTGTGTACTTTGATGTTCCAATGGCTAAAGCGTCTTAGAGGTAGTAAGCTTATAGACCGGTTCGTTGGGTGCATGACTTGTATACGATGAAGGGTTTGTTTGCAGTTATCGGAATCATAGCTCTAAAGAGTTAAAGGTATCCTCTTAAAGGCATTATACTGAATGTGAAAATGGATAAGGCCTTGGGTCATCTGCTGGGCGGATGACTTCTTATTCACATATGGTGAATAATCATTTTCTTAATTCTGTAGTATAATGGAACTTTAAGATAGAATGATCAGTAGGATTAAATAGACTTTGACCTAAGGCTGATCATAGATATCATATGAGGGTTTTGCATATATGACAAGGTCATTGGATAGTAGCTTGTCACAGGCTTACGTAATACGGTATATAATTGGGAGTTCAGTTTCAGGTTTATAGCGGTGTGACTCTGAAATTAGTGATCATATGATTGAGTTGTTCGGTAAAAGAATGATGATCATATGGATTTACGGGAGCCCGATTATATATGTCCAATCGTCCCTCTACTAGCTCCACATAATTCTTTAACGTTTGGCAAATTGATTTGTGTATGCTATTGGCTGGTTTATTATGCGTGGATGGTGATGACACAGGATTAGGATGGTAGACAAGATTCTCTCCGGTTGGATTCAGATTTTGTTTTGGATAATAGAGTACACAATTATTCGAACTCCAAATAAAGTTGCCATGATTTTGTTTGAGATTGGATTGGAGTTGTAGAAAATTATCCATGAGAACAAGAATTTGAAACAAAACTGTTTTGTGGATTTTGAAATTTGAATTTTGAAATTTGAAATTTGAATTTGAAATTTGAAATTGAAATTCGAATTTGAAATTTGAATTTAAAATTTAAATTTTAAATTTAAAATTTGAAATTTGAAATTTGAATTTGAAATTCGAATTTGAAATTTGAAATTTAAATTTTGAATCACAGTCCAAGTGGGATTCGAATTTGTTGTGGAAAATCCACAAAGTTTGAAATTCGAATTTGAGTTGGATTTGGAGAGGATAATCTTGTTAGAATCCTACTTGAATTTTGAATCCAAATCCTAACAAATAGTGGACGAAATTTTGAGGAATATCCTCAATGGAATTTCGGTTTTTGTGGATAAGGTTGAAGGGAAAAATTCAAGTTTCAATCCCAGTTGAATTTGGATTCTCTCCTCCCTGAAAAGTGGCCGAAATTATGGAGAAAATCTCCTAGCAAAATTCGGTTATTTTGGATAGGGATGAGAGAAGATTTAAGCTTGAAAATCCTAGTGGAATTTTGATTCTCCCTTATCCTAAAAGTGGCCGAAAATTTTAGGAGATTTTCTCTTAGGAAATTTCAGATTTTTTGGTTGAAAAAGGGAGATAAAATTCTAGTTAAAATCTTGTTTAGATTTGGATTGGATTTATCTGATAATGGCCGAATTTTATTGTTGGGATTCTCCCTTGGAAAATTTGGATTTTATGGTTATGGATAAGGGAGAATATCTTCTCCTAATCTAATTCGAATTCAGAGAATCACCTCATGCAGGTCTATAAATAGAGGTCCTGCCACTCCAGTTCTCTTAGACCACAGACTCTCAGGTGAGCAGGCTTATTGTTACGCAGCCCACCATGACAATAAGTTCTTTGGTGATCTGAGTGGTTGGAAGAAGACTAGCAGTGCTAGCATACCGATCGAGGTTCAGAATGCCCACACACTCAGCCATTCGGGAATTGGAGAATAGTAGAGAAGGCTAGTTGGTTGAAGCCCTCCGGTCATTCTCCTCCTGCAGATTGGCGTCCTTGAGGTATGAGTTTTAATTGTTGTTGGTTTATTGTATATGGCATCATGAGATATTTAACGATCTAAAAACAATTTTTATTGTTCCGCTGTGCCACTCTGATACATTTTTACTGATTTATTTTCCTACAGACTTGTCACTACATTTGACGTTCTGGCTTCTGCATCTTCCTTTGTATAGACCATGACTCTAGCATCTACACGGGGCAAGTGTTCTGGTATTTCCTACCTCTCAAAATGGGATGAACCTTCAGCCTATAGTGAATGTGCTTGGGAACGTTGCTGTTGTGACCGAGACAAACCGTGCACATTTTGCCTATTTTCAGGACAGTTTTTGGCAAAATGGCCATCTTTTCCACATTGGAAACAGGCATTTAGGGCAAGTCTGCATCGGCCTGCATGTCTTTTTCGACAGACTACGCAGTCACGAACAATAGGTCCAGCATTGTTGTTCAACCTCCGCTGCTGGTTCTTATTTCCAGAATTATTCCCCTTCCTCTTGTGTTAGGAAATGCCCTAAGTATTGGAGACATTTTGATGTATTCATTTTGAACTGGATAATAAAATTATACATAGAGGTTATTCATTACATTGCTATCTGTCCTCGTCTTATTTACATGTTAAAGTAAATGTAAGCAAATATGGCTCACTGACCGCTTGTGTTAAAACTGTTAGAACGTTGCATGCAATGGACCTTTGTATGTGAGAAGACAATGTTCTAAAGTTAGCGGTCTAAACTATGGTCTGTAGTCTATGGGGTTAGACCGAGCATCTAACTCATGTTAAGACTATTATGTTGTCTAAAGCCTTGGAGGGGACGATTTGTCTTAATTGTCTGGAACTGGACTCCCAAGTAGAGACATAGATATGTTGCTTGGAGGTGACATATTAGACCGGGACTAAAGCGTGATTGATCTACGTAGTCCGCTATGAGTGGATCAATCTGCTTTTGACGTTCATTGTGCAATAACCTTAATCCTGAGGAAATGAACTACTTCATGTATGACTTGTGTACTTTGATGTTCCAATGGCTAAAGCGTCTCAGAGGTAGTAAGCTTATAGACCGGTTCGTTGGGTGCATGACTTGTATACGATGAAGGGTTTGTTTGCAGATATCGGAATCATAGCTCTGAGGAGTTAAAGATATCCTCTTAAAGGCATTATACTGAATGTGAAAATGGACATGGCCTTGGGTCGTCTACTGGGCGAATGACTTCTTATTCACATATGGTGAATAATCATTTTTTTAATTCGGTAGTATAATGGAACTTTGAGATAGCCTGATCAGTAGGATTAAACGGACTTTGACCTAAGGCTGATCATGGATATCATATGAGGGTTTTGCATATATGACAAGGTCATTGGATAGTAACTCGTCACAGGCTTACGTAATACGGTATATAATTGGGAGTTCAGTTTCAGGTTTATAGTGGTGTGACTCTGAAATTAGTGATCATATGATTGAGTTGTTCGGTACAGAATGATGATCATATGGAATCACGGGAGCCCGATTATATATGTCCAATCAGTCCCTCTACTAGCTCCACATAATTCCTTAACGTTTGGCAAATTGATTTGTGTATGCTATTGGCTAGTTTATTATGCATGGATGGTGATTACACAGGATTAGGATGGTAGACCAGATTCTCTCCGGTTGGATTCAGATTTTGTTTTGGATAATAGAGTACACAATTATTCGAACTCCAAATAAAGTTGCCATGATTTTATTTGAGATTGGATTGGAGTTGTAGAAAATTATCCATGAGAACAAAGATATGAAACACAACCGTTTTGTGGAATTTGAAATTTGAATTTTGAAATTTGAAATTTGAATTTTGAAATTTGAAATTTGAATTTTGAATTTGAAATTTGAATTTGAAATTCGAATTTGAAATTCGAATTTGAAATTTGAATTTGAAATTTAAATTTGAAATTTGAAATTTGAATTTGAAATGCGAATTTGAAATTCAAATTTTGAATCACAGTCCAAATGGGATTCGAATTTGTTGTGGAAAATCCACAAGGTTTGAAATTCGAATTTGAGTTGGATTTGGAGAGGATAATCTTGTTAGAATCCTACTTGAATTTTGAATCCAAATCCCAACAAAAGTGGACGAAATTTTTGAGGATAATCCTCAAGGAAATTTCGGATTTTTGTGGATAAGATTCAAGGGAAAATTCAAGTTTCAATCCTAGTTGAATTTGGATTCTCTCCTTCCCTGAAAAGTGGCCGAAATTAGGGAGAAAATCTCCTAGGAAATTCGGTTATTTTTGGATAAGGTTGAGATAAGATTCAAGCTTGAAAATCCTAGTGGAATTTTTGATTCTCCCTTATCCATAATGGCCGAAATCTTTAGGAGAGATTCTCCTTGAAATTTTCAGATTTTTTGGGTTGAAAAGGGAGATAAAATTCTAGTTAAAATCTTGTTTAGATTTGGATTGGATTTATCTGATAATGGCCGAATTTTATTGTTGGGATTCTCCCTTGGAAAATTTGGATTTTATGGATATGGATAAGGGAAAATATCTTTTCCTAATCCAATTCAAATTCAGAGAATCACCTCATGCAGGTCTATAAATAGAGGTCCTGCCACTCCAGTTCTCTCAGACCACAGACTCTCAGGTGAGCAGGCTTATTGTTGCACAGCTCATCATGACAATAAAGTTCTTTTGAGATCTGGGTGGTCGGAAGAAGACTAGCAGTGCTAGCATACCGATCGAGGTTCAGAGTGCCCACACACTCAGCCATTCGGGAATTGGAGAATAGTAGAGAAGGCTAGTTGGTTGAAGCCTCCGGTCATTCTCCTCCTGCAAGATTGGCGTCCTTGAGGTATGAGTTTTAATTGTTGTTGGTTTATTGTATATGGCATCATGAGATATTTAACGATCTAAAATTTTTTATTGTTCCGCTGCACCGTTCTGATACGTTTTTACCGATTTATTTTCCTACAATTGGTATCAGAGCCATCTCATGACTATGCCATGTACATAAATTAGACAATTACTTAGTCTTTTTATTTATATATGGATTTGATATTTAGAGAGTGGCATTCTAGGGTTCCTTTATGTTGTTATCATGGATTATGTATAAAGTATGTAGTTATTTTAATTTTCTGAATTATTATAAGCATGCTTGTTTGTACCGGTTATGGTTCCTTAGAATTTAGAAAAATTATATCTAGGAATTTTTATGTAACCATGGGAGCAGTTTATTAACACTGTAATTTTCCCATGGATTTTAATTTCTGTCTCTTAGAATTTTTATGGTTAGAATTTTTTGTACACCGGAAACGGTTTAGGAATTTTTATGTAATTATTCTTAGAGGAGATTGAAGATTGAAGACCGTAATTTATTTTTTCCCAAAAGTTAAATTTGATTTAAAGATTGAAATTTTGATTGTATGGAAAATTTCAATTTAATTGGGATTCAAATTAATTTTTGGAGATCCTAATAGGTAAATTGGAATATGGCATGAAAATCGAGACACGACCCCTCGGGATAGGCCGACGGGCCTTGGTGGGGCTGCAGCCCTGCCCTCCGGTAGGATGGGGCTGCGGCAGCCCCTGTGCAGGCCCACACCACCCACGGTCGCAGGCTTGGCCTGCAGCCAGGGGTGGCCGTGGCCTGCCCAAGGCTGGCCGCAGCCTGGGCGTGCAGCCTTTGGCTGCAGGCGCTGGCTGCAGCCTGCCGGCTGCTGCACCCAGCCTGGGCGTGCAGCCCGGCGCTGTAGGATTGGCCTGCAGCCTGGTAGGGCTGCACATGGGGGCGACCGTGGGCTGTCAGCCCCTCCGGGGCTGGTGGCTGCCCACGGCGGCTGCCGCCTACGGGGGCGGCGGTCCGACGATCCAAAAAATCAGAAAATTTTGATTTTTAAATTTGAGATTTAATTTTAAATCATGTTTAAAAATATGAAATTAAAAATTTCAAATTACATATTATTACACATGATGTTTAAAATTGTTTAAAATTTAAATTTTTGGATATTTAAATTTTAAATAATTCTTGGGATGTGAAATAAATGGAGAGGCTACATAAAGATGGATACAAGAAGATGGAACAGAATTCAAGACCCAAAGAATGTTTTGGATGGAATTTTGTAATCTTTATTTTCTTTGTTCTAGGATGGAACCATAGCTTGGTTGTTCTGTCAATTATTTTTCTGTGATATGTCATGGATGTATAAATATGTATTGATGGATGTTTTGTATGCATATTTGATAACATGTCATATAGGATAGGTGAGTGCCGCTCATACTATATTAATCATACATAATTTGTCAAAACTTGCATGTTTTTCAAAATATTGAGTGGGAGAGGGTTTCAAACAAAACTCACGGCCTCCATTGTTGATCCATATATGAAAGCATGGTAACGCCTCGCATCAGTTCTGCCCTGACCACACCCCTCGGTAGGTGTTTACCACCGCCGGTATACTAGATTGGATCTCCTATGTGGAAAACGTGTTCGGGTATGATCCTATTCTTGACCACCCCTCGGTGGCTTGGTAGGACGTGGATCGGGCTACGTAAACAATGGTTATACACTCAAGACTCGTTTAGTTATTAACCTTCCCTAGAAGCTCTGTTAACTAAACTGGTGGCCAAATAAGCGGTTATTAATATATGTCTTAACCTTGGAGGATTTAAGGCAACATATATTAATTGGACGGGGTCCATGTTCTGGCTATTTGTTCTCATGACCACCCCTCGGTGGCTTGGGGCAATAGGTGCTGAGAATTACCGTTGCAATGCTACATGTTTTTCAAGTTTCATATAGGAACATACTTGTATGTTTTATTTGCTAAATTATCTGTACATTTGCTTGGGCTTTGTAATGATGTCTAGTATAATTTTATTTCAGTTCAAAATGTCACCGACACCCCTCATTTCAATACTTACTGAAAATAAGTTGAATGGCGACAATTATAAAGATTGGAAAAGAAATCTATTAATAGTTCTCAGCTGCGAGAAACACAAGTTCGTGCTGGATGAACCATGCCCACCTGAGCCCAAACCTGACACACCACTTGAGGAGGTCCCAGTTGCCTATAATCGTTGGAGAGAATCCAATGAGATAGCTCGGTACTACATCCTTGCTAGCATGACGAGTGCTTTACAAAAGCAGCATGAGACTTATCAAGTTGCTGGGGAGATCATGAAAAATCTGGAGGACATGTTCGGAGGCCAAGAAAAATTGGCTCGACAGTCCGCTATCACCAGCATTATGAACTCCAAGCAAACGGCGGGTACTCCGGTGAAGGACCATATGATCACTCTAATGGGATTCTTCGCTGAGGCTGCCGAGAATGGTGCTGAGTTGGACTACAACACCCAGATCGAGATGGTGTTCAAGACTCTGTCTAAAGATTTTGTGGGGTTTAAGGCCGCATACAATCTGGCGACAAAGGAGTTAGGACTAACCGAGCTCATGAAGCAACTATAGGCTTATGAGTGGATGATCAGGGATGAGGATGTGGTCCGACCTAAAGGAGAGGCCAATTTGACGGAATCTTCCAATCCCTCACAGAAGAGGAAGAGGCCAAATAAGAAGCAAGTGGCTTCTAGTTCTTCTAATCCTCCTGTCTCGGTTGGGAAGAAGAAGAAGAAGAACAAAAAGCCAAAGGACCCTAAAAAGTCCAAATGCTTCCATTGTGGGAAGGTAGGTCACTTTAAGAAGGCTTGCCGGGAATTCCTAGCCGCCAAGGGCAAGGAAGGTAAGGAACTTCATTACCTGGAAGCGTGTTTGGTGGAAGAATCGAAAGACACTTGGGTCATTGATTCGGGTGCCACTAATCATGTTTGTGTTTCTATGCAGGGGTTCATGGAAACGAGAAGTCTACATGATAAGAGCCTCCGTTACGGACTGGAGATGGTAGCTTTGTGGTGGCTGAAGCAGTGGGAGATGTTTATCTTTATTTTGATCAATTTAGGTTTATTTTATTGAAAGACTGTTTTTATGTTCCTAATTTTAGGAGGAACCTTATATCGGTAGCTTGTTTAATTAAGGATTCTTATTTAGTTTCTTTTAGTAAAAGAGTTGATATTCGTAGAAATAAGTCTTTTATCTGTTCTGGATGGATGGATGGAAACCTATATTTGATCAAACCAAAGATGTACTCACTGCTTGACACTGAATTAATTGATAACTCTAAAAGGTTGAAAGTTTCTCACTCTAACAAGGCATATCTTTGGCATTTAAGACTTGGTCATATTAATCAAGATAGGATTCAAAGATTGGTGAAAGACGGTCCTCTGGAATCTCTGGAGGAGGTACGACTTCCCCAATGTGAGTCTTGTCTAGAGGGTAAAATGACTAAGAGGTCTTTTGGAGCTAAGGGTACAAGGGCTCAGGACCTCTTAGAAATTGTGCACACTGACGTATGTGGCCCCATGAACGTCACAGCACGAGGAGGGTTCGAGTATTATGTCTCTTTTATAGATGATTACTCGAGGTATGGATATGTATATCTGATGCACCGCAAGAGCGAAACCTTTGACAAGTTCAAAGAGTATCGTGCGGAAGTGGAAAAGCAATTGGATAAATCCATAAAGACACTTCGATCTGATCGAGGTGGCGAATATATCTCCGATGAATTTCTAGGACATCTTGTAGAGAACGGGATTTTATCCCAATTGACTGCACCTGCTACTCCACAACAGAATGGTGTAGCCGAAAGGAGAAACAGGACCTTGTTGGATATGGTATGGTCCATGATGAGTTATTCAACACTACCATTATCATTTTTGGGGATATGCTTTACAAACGGTGTGCTATATTCTGAACCAGGTTCCAAGCAAATCAATTCCCAGAACTCCTTATGAATTGTGGCGTGGCAGGAAGCCCTCCCTTAGACATATGAGAATATGGGGCTATCCGGCACATGTACTGGATGAGGATGCAAAAAAGTTGGAACCAAGATCAGAATTGTGCATGTTTGTAGGGTATCCAAAAGGAACTAAAGGAGGTCTGTTCTATAACTAGAAGGAACAAAAAGTCATTGTCTCAACCCATGCGACATTCTTGGAGGAAAGTCACATGAATGACTTTAAGCCTCGAAGCAAAGTGGTGCTAGAGGAGTTATCGGGTGAAAGAACTGCTCCACAGATTTCGGTCTTGGACGCAAGTCTGAGTTCCAGTGAAAGACCTGCAGACGATCAACAAATTAGGGAGCCTCGTCGTAGTGGGAGGGTTTTGAAGAAACCTAATTTCTTCATGTATGATACTGAGGTATACCAGGCCGAGGCTCATGAGCATGAGGAAGATCCGGTCACATATGATGAAGCTATAAATGATGTTGATTCTAAATCTTGGAAACAGGCTATGAACAATGAGATGGATTCTATGAAATCCAACTCTGTTTGGGAACTTGTAGATTTGCCGGATGGGATAAAACCCATTAGATGCAAATGGGTCCACAAAAGAAAGAAGGATACGGAAGGGAGAGTGGAAACTTTCAAAGCTAGACTAGTTGCAAAGGGATACACGCAAAAGGTTGGAATCGATTACGAGGAAACCTTTTCACCTGTTGCTATGCTGAAGTCTATCCATATTCTTCTATCCATTGCTGCGGCTCTCGATTACGAGATCTGGCAAATGGATGTCAAGACGGCATTCTTGAATGGCCATCTTGAAGAGTGTATCTATATGATATAGCCCGAAGGGTTCGTAGCGAAAGGCCAAGAAAGGAAAGTCTGCAAGTTGCTTAGATCCATTTATGGATTAAAGCAGGCATCCCGCTCATGGAACCAGAGGTTTGATCAAGCGATTAAGACATTTGGTTTTGAGCAGAACGTTGATGAACCCTGTGTTTATAAACGCATTAAGGATGGAAAAGTGGTCTTTCTGATACTCTATGTCGATGATATACTACTCATTGGGAATGATGTAGGGAACTTATCATCGGTCAAGCTTTGGTTACACCAACAGTTTGACATGAAGGACTTGGGAGAAGCTAATTATGTTCTAGGCATTCGTCTCTTCAGAGATCGAAAGAACAAAATGATAGCATTATCCCAAGCTTCATACATAGATAAAATAATTGACAAATATGCAATGCTAGAGGCAAAGAAAGGCTCACAACCTTCTATTGCCGGTCTAACTCTTTCATTGGATGACTGTCCCAAGACATCGAAAGAAAGAGAGCGTATGAGTAAGGTCCCTTATGCATCCGCTGTGGGTAGCCTTATGTACGCTATGCTTTGCACTCGCCCGGACATATGTTTTGCAGTAGGTATGGTGAGTCGATAACAAGCAAATCCTGGAACCAAGCACTGGCAAGCAGTAAAGCATATACTCAAGTACCTTAAGAGAACTAGGGATTATATGCTGGTGTATTCTGGAGGGGACCTAACACCCGTAGGATACACGAACTGAGTCTTCCAGACTTGTGAGGATTTGAGGAAGTCGACATTAGAGGGCAGATGGAGACAGGATAAGTAGATGTATGTAAGATCACGTCTGAGGAAAACATTACCGATCCCTCTACTAAGACTTTGGTGGCTAGAAGCTTTGAGAGGCACGTAAAGGCGATGGGGATGCGTAACACGGCACATCTGCTGGCTTAGGGCAAGTGGGAGATTGTTAGGAAATGCCCTAAGTATTAGAAACATTTTGATGTATTCATTTTGAACTGGATAATAAAATTATGCATAGAGGTTATTCATTACATTGCTATCTGTCCTCGTCTTATTTACATGTTAAAGTAAATGTAAGCAAATATGGCTCACTGACTGCTTGTGTTAAAACTGTTAGAACGTTGCATGCAATGGACTTTTGTATGTGAGAAAACAATGTTCTAAAGTTAGCGGTCTAAACTATGGTCTGTAGTCTATGGGGTTAGACCGAGCATCTAACTCATGTTAAGACTATTATGTTGTCTAAAGCCTTGGAGGAGACGGTTTGTCTTGACTGTCTGGAGTTGGACTCCCAAGTAGAGACATAGATATGTTGCTTGGAGGTGACATATTAGACCGGGACTAAAGCGTGATTGATCTACGTAGTCCGCTCTGAGAGGATCAATCTGCTTTTGACGTTCATTGTGCAATAACCTTAATCCTAAGTAAATGAACTACTTCATGTATATGACTTGTGTACTTTGATGTTCCAATGGTTAAAGCGTCTCAGAGGTAGTAAGCTTATAGACCGGTTCGTTGGGTGCATGACTTGTATACGATGAAGGGTTTGTTTGCAGATATCAGAATCATAGCTTTGAGGAGTTAAAGGTATCCTCTTAAAGGCATTATACTGAATGTGAAAATGGACAAGACCTTGGGTCGTCTGCTGGGCGGATGACTTCTTATTCACATATGGTGAATAATCATTTTCTTAATTCGGTAGTATAATGGAACTTTGAGATAGCCTGATCAGTAGGATTAAACAGACTTTGACCTAAGGCTGATCATGGATATCATATGAGGGTTTTGCATATATGATAAGGTCATTAGATAGTAGCTCGTCACAGGCTTACGTAATACGGTATATAATTGGGAGTTCAGTTTCAGGTTTATAGTGGTGTGACTTTGAAATTAGTGATCATATGATTGAGTTGTTCGGTACAGAATGATGATCATATGGAATCACGGGAGCCCGATTATATATGTCCAATCAGTCCCTCTACTAGCTCCACATAATTCCTTAACGTTTGGCAAATTGATTTGTGTATGCTATTGGCTAGTTTATTATGCATGGATGGTGATTACACAGGATTAGGATGGTAGACAAGATTCTCTCCGGTTGGATTCAGATTTTATTTTGGATAATAGAGTACACAATTATTCGAACTCCAAATAAAGTTGCCATGATTTTATTTGAGATTGGATTGGAGTTGTAGAAAATTATCCATGAGAACAAAGATATGAAACACAACCGTTTTGTGGAATTTGAAATTTGAAATTTGAATTTTGAATTTTGAATTTTGAAATTTGAAATTTGAATTTTGAATTTGAAATTTGAATTTGAAATTTGAATTTGAAATTCGAATTTGAAATTCGAATTTGAAATTTAAATTTGAAATTTGAAATTTGAAATTTGAAATTTGAAATTTGAAATTTGAATTTGAAATTCGAATTTGAAATTTGAAATTCAAATTTTGAATCACAGTCCAAATGGGATTCGAATTTGTTGTGGAAAATCCACAAGGTTTGAAATTCGAATTTGAGTTGGATTTGAAGAGGATAATCTTGTTAGAATCCTACTTGAATTTTGAATCCAAATCCCAACAAAAGTGGACGAAATTTTTAAGGATAATCCTCAAGGAAATTTCAGATTTTTATGGATATGATTCAAGGGAAAATTGAAGTTTCAATCCCAGTTGAATTTGGATTCTCTCCTTCCGTGAAAAGTGGCCGAAATTAGGGAGAAAATCTCTTAGGAAATTCGGTTATTTTTGGATAAGCTTGAGATAAGATTCGAGCTTGAAAATCCTAGTGGAATTTTTGATTCTCCCTTATCCATAATGGCCGAAATCTTTAGGAGAGATTCTCCTTGAAATTTTCAGATTTTTTGGGTTGAAAAAGGGAGATAAAATTCTAGTTAAAATCTTGTTTAGATTTGGATTGGATTTATCCTAAGAAAACCGAATTTTATTGTGGAGATTCTTCCTTGGAAAAATTTGGATTTTATGGATATGGATAAGGGAAAATATCTTTTCCTAATCCAATTCAAATTCAGAGAATCACCTCATGCAGGTCTATAAATAGAGGTCCTGCTACTCCAGTTCTCTCAGACCACAGACTCTCAGGTGAGCAGGCTTATTGTTGCACAGCTCATCGTGACAATAAAGTTCTTTAGAGATCTGGGTGGTCGGAAGAAGACTAGCAGTGCTAGCATACCGATCGAGGTTCAGAGTGCCCATACACTCAGCCATTCGGGAATTGGAGAATAGTAGAGAAGGCTAGTTGGTTGAAGCCTCCGGTCATTCTCCTCTTGCAAGATTGGCATCCTTGAGGTATGAGTTTTAATTGTTGTTGGTTTATTGTATATGGCATCATGAGATATTTAACGATCTAAAAATTTTTATTGTTCCACTACGCCACTCTGATACGTTTTTACCGATTTATTTTCCTACATCTTGCCCTGTGACTGTTGGCCAGAAGTACTTGGTTGCCCGCCCTTAGTATTATGATTTGGTTTGCTGCTTTGCCCGACCTGGGATCCAACTTGTACAGCTTTTTTCAAGAATTTTTCCAAGACTTTTTCCTTCTTCTTAGCATCAAATCTTTTCTTTTTCCTCCTTTTGCCTTACCAGGTAATATTCAGCCCTCAACGCTCTGCTTACATAATTAGATACCGTAGTGGGTGCTGTCCACCAATGCTGAGATTTCAGGACGAAACATTCCCAGCATCTTCTAGATTTTCTCCCTCTTAGTGGAGATAGCATACGGGCACAGTCGGAACAACTGGTTGAACTTGCTACAGACTTCAATTACTGACATGTCCCCCTACTTTAATTTTGTAAACTCTCTTTATTGTGGTCGTAGTAGTATGGGATTATAATACCTCTGATTAAATTCCTCCAGAAAATCTATCCATGACATTGTGTACATGTTCCTTCTTAACTTGACTGATTCCCATCAAAATCTTACATCCTTTTTCAAAACAAAGGACGCGCACATAATCCTTTCTTTGTCATTTAACTCCATAAATTCCAAGATCATATGGAGTGAAGACAACCACTCCTCTGCTTCCAAAGGGTTTGTGGAACCCTCAAACTCCGATGACTTCATTCGTCAGAATCTTTCATACAGTGGCTCCTGGTTGACTTGAGGTTACAGTTGGGGTTCTACTATTTCAATCTCAGGTTCAGTTGGTGAAACTTCTTATTCAGGTGCGGCCATGTGTGGGTTTTGGTCTCCTTCCTGGTCTTGCCTTTGCTCCATTTGTTCTATTCTCTGTCTTAGCTCTGCATTTGCCTTCATCTGAGCCTCCAACATGGCTTTTAGTTCATCTACTCATTCTGATAGGACTGGACGCCCTCTTATGTTTCTCAGGTTTCGTGGATTCACCATCTTTTCTATTTCCTATTATCGCATAAAAATCAATCGTCAGATTTTCACAAACATATTTTTACAATATAAGTAAAAATAGTTTTAATCATCACATAATTTCAACATTTCATCCATTGAACATGTCAAAATACGATTGTCATTTCTTTTCATTTCAAAATTTTCAAATATACATCCACTTGAAGGCTTTTCTCAAAATAGCCTTTCGATACTATCACCCATACACATATATAGATATATATACATTTATACATCACATGTGTTTCTACACGTAATCTCCTAATTGGGGTTGATCCAGAATTGTCAAAAATTCCTCTGGATCCACTGCATCTTCATCCGTATTATTTCTGACCTCGGATGGTGTCGATCTTGTAGCGGGACCCGTACTCATTGCCTTGATAGACCAGCTTCATGATCATTTGCCATAGGCTGTGCCTCATACAGACGATCTAGCATGGCGTCCTGTAACAATTGCTCACGTCTCTTGTGCACGATGCGCTCCATCATCATCTCTTCCTCTACTTTGTCTATAGTAACTATAAACTCACGTAAGGTAGTAGGGTATAAAGGAGTTACCCTTTGTCGTAGGTCAATGTGAGTCCCTTCCAAAATATGTCATAAAAATCCTCGTCTGTGAGGTTAGACATAGGACATCTCCTCACAACATTATCCTGAAACTGGACTGCATGAGTGAATACAGTATCACTTAGCATCATCTGCTATCTCTCTGCCCGAAGAACAAAATCTCTGACATCTGTATACTTGGGCAGAGTCGGTGGCGGCGTTACTACCCTATTCTCAGGAGGGTCTGAAGCCGGTGCTGAACTCTTCTACAGAAATTACTGCATCATGATTTGGTGAAACTCAGCCCAATCAAGTGCTAACTGCATCTCCTGATCACAGTACTCCCAATACAACCATGCATCTTCACGGAATATGCCAACTTCCATAACACCCAGCAGTCCTCATTTATGTCGCACTGGTGCGTGATCGTCTCTATGTCATGTAGCCAGTCTCGAGTAGAGATTCCCTGTTGACCTCCCTCGAATATAGGTGGATGACTACCTCTAAAAGCATGTACTGCTCATATGTTAGGAAATGCCCTAAGCATTAGAGACATTTTGATGTATTTATTTTGAACTGGATAATAAGATTATATATATAGAGGTTATTCATTACATTGCTATCTGTCCTCGTCTTATTTACATGTTAAAGTAAATGTAAGCAAATATAGCTCCCTGACTGCTTGTGTTAAACTGTTAGAGCGTTGCATGCAATGGTTTTTTGTATGCGAGAAGACAATGTTCTAAAGTTAGCGGTCTAAACTATGGTCTGTAGTCTATGGGGTTAGACCGAGCATTTAACTCATGTTAAGACTATTATGTTGTCTAAAGCCTTAGAGGGGACGGTTTGTCTTGACTGTCTGGAGCTGGACTCCCAAGTAGAGACATAGATATATTGCTTGGTGGTAACATATTAGACTGGGATTAAAGCATGATTGATCTACGAAGTCCGCTTTGAGTGGATAGATCTGCTTTTGACGTTCATTATGCAGTAACCTTAATCCTGAGTAAAAGGACAGCTTCATGTATATGACTTGTGTACTTTGATGTTCCAATGGCTAAAGCGTCTCAGAGGTAGTAAGCTTATAGACCGGTTCGTTGGGTGCATGACTTGTATACGATGAAGGGTTCGTTTACAGATATTGGAATCATAGCTCTAATGAGGAGTTAAGGATATCCTCTTAAAGGTATTATACTGAATGTGAAAATGGACAAGGCCTTGGGTCGTCTGCTGGGCGGATGACTTCTTATTCACATATGGTAAATAATCATTTTCTTTATTCGGTAGTATAATGGAACTTTAAGATAGCCTGATCAGTAGGATTAAACGGACTTTGGCCTAAGGCTGATCATGGATATCATATGAGGGTTCTGCATACATGACAAGGTCATTGGACGATAGCTTGTCACAGGCTTATGTAATACGGTATATAATTGGGAGTTCAGTTTCAGGTTTATAGTGGTGTGACTCTGAAACTAGTGATCATATGATTGAGTTGTTCGGTAAAGAATGATGATCATATGGATTTGCGGGAGCCTGATTATATGTAATGACTGCCATTTTCATGACACCTACTTACCATGTAATAAGTCATTAAGGAATAAAATGGACATAATTTAGTGTCTTTTAGTACAATTTAAGTAACACGGTCAGGTACACAACCGTGTGAGTGACCGTGTGCCATTCGGACTGTGTATCTATTAATAACCGTGTGAGTGTACATAGTAATGTAGTATAACACGGTCAAGTACACGATCGTGTAAGAGGCTGTGTACCGCTCAGATAGATGAATGTATTTCAAAGACATGGTCGTGTTGAGTAGTCTCAACTAGTACATGTCTGTGCCTGCAATGTACATGCCCGTGTTGCATTGCACACGCACGCGTAAGAGTCCGTGTAGAACGCTGTGTAATGAGCCGAGAGCCACTGTAATGACTCTCATGAATTATGAAAATTAATTACTATGTAATGATGTAATTAAGTTAATAAACACAGTGTGCTTTTCAGTTGAATGAATTAAATGGGAATAGTAATGTTTAATTACTATTCATGCAGTGAAAGGGGCAACCGACAGTGAAATCGGTCCACCCTATTATGTGAGTATGCGTTGAGACACGCAATATCAAGAAGCCGGTCTAGACGACCATTTCATGATACAGAACTGATGAGCTAGTCATCAGTACGCTCAGTCTGGTCATCTGAGCGCAGCAGTGATAATTGCCCTAATAGATGTACAGTATCGAGAAAAGCGGTCTAGATGACCTCTTCTCGCCCATAGACTGACAAAATCAAAGTCAGAACGCTCAGATTAGTCAGTCAGATAGTGAAAAGTGAACAGTGAATAGTGATTAGTGAATAGTGAGAAACGCAGTGTCAGGTTAGTGGCCAAGACGGCCTTAATCTGGCATAAAATTGACATATTAATAGTCAGCAGGCTCAATCTGGTCAATTGAGCACAAAATATAGATTTTGTTTAAAAGATACGCAGTATCGGGATGAGGGTCAAGACGACATTTTCTCACCCCGAAACTGATATATTTAGACTCGGAACGCCCAAATTAGTCAATCAGGCACCTGACACGTTTTTCGAGACGGGGTCATACAGATCTCGAAAACTGGTCTAGAAGACCGCAGATGGACGTAAAACTGATAAATTTGAAATCAGCACGTCCAAATTAGTCAAGAGAGACTGTGTTTGAAATTTCACGCGAAAACGCCTCGTTATGCGTGCATAGTGTCAACACAGTGTAGGCCTAACCACAGTATCAAGAAATTGGTCAAGATGACCTTTTCTTGATATAAAACTGATATATTTGGAATCAGAATGCTCAAATTAGTCATTTGAGCACAAAAAGTAATTTTTGATCGGGAACCATGCAGTATCGGGAAACTGGTCGAGACGACCTCGGATGAAGATAAAACTGATATATTTGGGTTCAGCGCGCCCAAATTAGTCAGTATAGTCTATCTTAAAATTCTTCAAAAAATTATTATAAAAGGACGGAATTTTTGGGATTATTGAAAAATATCCCCCATAATTTTTCCAAATCCCATTTCCTCCCCCAACACCACACGATGATGAACAGTGACCGACCATCGAATCCGGCCTCCGTTTTCGACACCGCCGGCACCATTGGAAAGCTCTCGACGAGCTGATACCAACGGTGGGCCGAGTTGACCGAACCGACGCCGGAGCACGCCGCACGCGCCGCCCAAAGCCGCCGGTGGCCGAATTTTTCAAACCGCCGTATCTTCGCCGTCCGACCTCCAAATGCCACGATTCTGGTCCCAATGGATTCGTGGTGAAGATTAGAACAAAATCCAGGCTTCATTTCACGTCAACAGCCGCTGGATCACGCCAACCAAGGTTCACCGTCACCGTCGCCGTTGCCGCCGTCAGATCTCACTATGCCGGTGGAGTTGAGTTGCAAGGTGGGTATCAAAATGCTCAGAACAACACGTAGATCAAAAGCCCCAAATCAATTTTGGGCAACAACGCCGGAAAATGAAGATCCAACACCACCGCCGTCGCCGACTTTTCGAGGGTCGATTTCCGGTGATAGGAGCCTCGATTGGTGAAATTGACACCACCAATGGGTCCCTCTCGTCGAGCTCTTCAAGATGGTGGTCGCCACTCCCATCGCCGCCGTGGTCAACACCGGTCAATGCCGGTCAACGGCGACCCGGAGACCGAAAATTGAAGAATGGCCCGTTGGCCTATTTTTGACGTTCCGGACACATCCGTGGCATCGGAATTGCAAACCGAAGTTTCAAAAGTGAAGAACGCCGATTCAAAGATTGTGCGGTCGAGACTGAACGGTTCGTCCGACCGCCGACGGGAACGATTTTGGTAGTGGTTTTGATCCCTTGATTCCTCAATTTATTATTGGAAATAATTATGTATGAATTATGGTTTACTGACTTGAGGAATTGTAAGAAAAAGGGATGAAATGTTGAAAAAGAGAATGTGAGGAAATGTGAATATTTTTACGTAAAAAGCAGAGCTTTTACGTAAAAATTAGGCCTCTGGTTTAGTACATGGTAGGTTAGAATAGGTTAGATGGTTTTGAGGCGTTTCCTAAACGCCGGAAACCCAAAAATTAAGCGAAAATGCTGCTGAAATTTCTAAAACGGCACAAAGGGATATTTTAGGAAACGAGGGATGAAAATGTGATCGGGATGGAAACCCGAGCCCCCTCGATGACCTAGGTCTGGGAAAGAAGGACGGACGTTGTGAGGATTAGTGAACCATCTCATTAGAAATTTCGTAATGTAAGAAAACGACCCCTATGTCAGAATAGTACCACCCGAGGGACGGGTGCGATCGAAGTATAAAATTTGGGCCGATTACATCGGTAACGGTAACCCGCCAGGCTAAATGGTCATACGGGAGGTATTCAGTCAGTTGACTGGTCGGTTAGCCAGTCAAGGACCAAGTCTGAATGGGATAGTGAGAGACAGTGATTAATTTGTCAAGTAGACAAATTAATCAAGCACGATTAAAAAATTAGATATCAAATTTCCCAAAGTAGAGCAGTTGGGTACCGATAGGCATCGGTACCACACAACGATAAGTTTATTAGTTCCTAACGATAGAGTGACCTAAGAGCGATGTTAATTAATTTATTGGGTAAATAAATTAATTAACAATGATTAGAAAATCAAATTCTTAAGAAGGGCAATTAGTACTGATAAGGATCGGTATCACTAACGGTAGAATTTTTATTAGTCACTAATGACCACGGTGACCTAAGAGTGAATGTTAATGAAATGCATTATGATTACAGGGAGGTACCTGTATTGTGACAAAGGCGAGAGTATAAACTGTCTGATGACAGGTAAGTACAACTCCGCCTACAGCATGGATAAAATGAATTTAAAATGATGCTTTTCCAGTATTTTAAGTATGTATCTTGCACACGATGCTGCACAGCATACATAAGAGCATATAGTTTCACAATCGAGTAGATTGATGAAAGAACAAGTTAGAAGCCATAGATCCGTACCGCGTAGGATTGGGGACAGCTTAGAGAAGCGTATGGCTAGAACAGTTAAACAAGATGGAAATAAATAGGTGTGTCGTACTGGCTCCTTCAGTCGAAGGGGTTTCCAGTTAAAGAAAGTTAAGGCCAAAAGTTGAGCATCAGTTAATGGCTCCTCGGCATTAGTTGACCTCGGGAGTTACCGTTGGTCTGCACGCACACGGTATTGACACATAGGCCCTAAATAGACAAGAAAAGAAAAGAGAAGTTTGAAGCATAAATGAACATAACCGGACCATGCATTAGTTATAGTTCGCTATGCTTTCTTTTTCAGTAGAGTGCATACAGTACACGATGCTTCTGTCATGCATAAAGTATGTGAAGTTTTATATTCACTGTTATGACATGTTATGTGATGACATGATATGTGAGCTGATATGTGATATGCTTATATGGTATGTGATTTATTAAGTGATATATGTCATGCCTATGATTTTACGTATGTGCTATGTTTTAAACATGTTTTGCGGTTAACATGTTGTACTTACTGGGTGTAAAGCTCACGGAGTGTGTTCATGCTGTAGGTAAGCATCCTATAGCGTAAACATCAAGGGACGATGATGGTGGTGGAGGTGGATGTGAGGATGAGGTTATGGATACACCGCGAGTATTCTTCCGCACAGTATGAGTAAATAATATTTTGAATGGTGACAGTTAAATAGTATTTTGAATAGTAAAGGTTAAACGGTATTTTAGAATAGTAAACAGTATATGTATGAGTAGTATATTTAAATAGTATCTGGTGAATAGTAATCAGATAAACAAGTATATAATTGTGTATGTATAATTTAAATCCTTATGTTTTTCAAATTCCGCATTTTAATAATATACGTACGTGAATAGTAAATATGTACGCGTATATATAAAAAAAATCCCTCTAAATTTATGGTATTAAATTCAGCAAGTTTAAGTATCGGTTTTAAAGAGAAAGTATAAGTAAAAGCTAAAGAAGCAAGTAACAGTTTTTTAGTGACGGTCCGGGCCGCTGAGGGCACGGGGCATCACAGTTGGTATCAGAGCGGTTTCCTGCCATCCTACCTCACATCGCCGCATGCCTGCCTCATCTGTCCAAGTAAGTTAGTTTTATTTTTTTAGTCGGTAAATGTTTATCTATTGAAGATAACATTTTATAGTAATGAAACGACGAAATCTATGATGGCGAGGACAAGATGAAAAGATGCTGAGATCATTATACAAAAAATCATGACCGTGCAGTGCTAGAGAACTGATCAGAGAAAGAACATAGATTGCTGCCCAAGTTGTACCGATCTTCAGGGCTAGTTGTCTACTAAGTTTCGAGTGGCAAACAGTTCTCCTGCACTCCATGAGAATGTAAGGACTGGTTTCATGTTATCAAAGTGATTCCTTGATTGTACGCCATTGATTAGGATAACTGAGTCCTATTGGCTGTTGATATCTCTCAGGAAGATACTCTCGTGTGTATCGAGATCCTTATGACCAGGATGAGCTCTTAACTGCGTCGAGTTTCGCCATACCACGATTGAGCCAATCTCTGAGAGGAATCCAGCATCAGCCTTAGTTTTTCTTTATGGGCAAGCGGGGAGTGAAACCTCCTAAGTTCTCTAGAGTTATGGATATACGAGAATTTGTTCATCGGACTGAAAGACTGCAGCTTATGTCCAGTGATACAGTTCTAACGTATGCTGTTCGCTACAAGGAACCGATATGGACTTCCATAATACATGCCAAGACAAAAGTGGATGAAGACAGGAGAAGACCCAAAGAGAGAAAGAGGCCTTGCCAAACAGAATTAGAAGAGCGATCAAGCAGGACTAGCAAGCCTTATCAAGGAGATAGTGAACGCCGAGAGAAAAGTGGTCAACCCCGGAAACCCTACACAAGCCCAAGGCATTACAGCAGCCGCCATTATGGAGGGTAACCCGGTAGAACCAGCACCCCAACTGGCCGATGAAGAGTTCATGGCCGAGCACTAGCCAGAAGTACACGAGGACAATAGGGAGCCAATGGAGAACCCCGAACCAGCCCGTATGTCTCCCGAACACCCCATGGAAGAGGAAGATGACAAGACTCTTTCCGATGCCCATCCCAACGATGAGGGAGAGGAGATCCTCGACCACTTTAGTAATGACAAATAGATGGGGATGTACGAACCCCAAGTCATCATAGCCAGCGATGACGAGGTCAGTTTCGACTGAGAAGAAGAGGAGAACCTAGAGGAGTACTCACTCAGTGATAGCGACGATGAGGAGATGCCTAATACTGAATCAGGATTGTCCTTCCAATAGTAGTAACCCTTCTGTGGGAATGTTAGTTATGAAAATATATAGAGGGAAGCAGTAGCTCTCCCCCGTCAGTTGTAGCATAATGTACTTGTTGGGATCGTATAAGGGAAGTGTGTGTCACTCTCGCTAAACTAGAATCTTGATTATATGTATATATATATTATGTGAAATACATTATGAGATAAGCAGTAACGCTTTGCCCTAGGGGCCAGATATAATTTTTTTCCACAGTGTGAGTATGATATGATAGAAAGTGCAGGACGAATCCCAGCACTCAGACGATGTCCCAATACAATGCAACAATTGTATTGAACATCACAGTATGAGAGAAAGAAAGATGGATATAGTGTGTATATTTATATCCATAATGTTTAAGTAAGATTGTTAAGTAGGAAAGAAAATGATATGTGATACGGGTCCCAAGTACAGAATTTAAGAGACTTATATTTTTCTTTCCCACTGTACGATAGCGTTACATAGGAAAACATGGCAAGAACGAGAGCTTAGTTAAATCCAGCATCCCGAGAGGATGAGTTGATAGCACAGATCGCAGCCATGTGAGAGATGATAGAGAACCAGCAACGGGAACTAAACTAGCTTAGGGAACAGCTGGACCAGCAACCCCAGGCACCACAGTCAGTAGAGATGCCAGCACAGGAGGCTCTAGTAGCCCCAAAAAACTCTGAGGGAGCAAGCAGCTCCTCCAGATCAGAAAGCACTAGCACCCATAGTAATGGCTGCTTTCGTAGCAGTAATTGTTTTCTGCCAATCCCTAGGCAAGGCGACTTGTATGAGAGATTCCGACGCATGAAAGCGTTAGAATTCTTAGGAATCACCATCCCTATAGAGGCCGATGATTGGCTAACGGATATCCAAGTAATCTTGGATTTTATAGGGTTAACAGATAGAGAAAGAAAGTGATGTGCACATCCTTCACCCTGCGCAATGAGGCGTTTTAGTGGTGGAAGATGGTAACCATTAGGAGGAACATTAGAGAGATGAGCTGGAGTGATTTCATTGAGGAATTCAAGGAGATGTACTTTAACGAGGAAGCACTAGTAGCGCAGTAAGACGAGTTCGACAACCTGCAGCAAGGTAGTATGACTATTATGGAGGCAGTCAAGAAGTTTGAGCAGTTGGCTCAACTTTGTCCAGATTTGGTACCGACTAAAAGGAGAGAGTCAGACGAATGCTGAAGATGTTCAGAACGGAAATCGCAGTTTGGGTCTGTAGTTGAAGCCACTGACCAGCGACCCTAGTAGAATGTGTCAGCAAAACTATCTGAGCTGAGTACTGGTCGGTTCATGATAAGGAGCGAAAGGCGTAGAATTTTAAGGCACGAAAGGAGGAGAAAACGCAAGCCGAGCAGGCTCAGGAGAAGCAGAACCCCGAGTCACAATACAGAGGGCAGAATGTGGGAACCGGCCAGAATAGTAGGCATTCCCATATCAACAACAAGAGAAAAGGGGAATTAGGGCAATCAAGATTCACAGAAGAATTTCCCCAGAAGAGAGATGACCAGGAAGGAATGACAGCCAATACCTGACGTGCACGAGATGCGGAAAGAGGCACCCAGGAGAATGCAAGTAGAGAGCAAGTGGTTGTTTCATCTGTGGCAAGGAAGGCCACTATGCCAAAAAAAAATTGTCACTCCAACCTGCAGAATCGACAGAATCAACCCCGCACTGAGAATAATCAACTTCACACCAACCAAATTAGGATCGAAGACCCTTCAATCACACAAGGTATACTGAAAGCTTCAGACAGCTAAGGGAGAATCTATGCTTATACGGGGAGTGACGTTGAAGCTGTAACTTCTGCAATGGTGACAGGCCAGCTTTCTATCGCCAACTCTGATGCGTTAGTTCTACTTGATTCTGGAGCCACCCATTCGTTGCATCATCAGATTCTGCCAAAAAAAAAAAAAAAAAGCTTAGGACACAACATTGTCATAAACTGTTGAAGGCGGAAAATCGTTTTCGAACCAATCGGATGTGAAAAGTTTATCTATAAGGGTTTGTCGCCAGAGCAACCAAAGACGATGATATCAGCAGTAAAGGCTCGCGAGATGCTATCCAGTGGATGCACGGACTTCCTAGTATACGTAGTAGATAAGACTCAAGGAATAGAGATAGGACCTGACAACGTATCGATACTCAGGGAATTCATGGAGATATTTCCAGAAGACCTTGCAGGACTCCAACCAGAGCACGGGATCTCGTTCGAGACTGAACGTCTACTAGAATTAGCCCCATCTTTGAGGTCCCCTATGGAATAGGCCCTATAGAGCTAAAGGAGCTCCAAGCCCAGCTTAAGGACTAAATAGATAAGGGATTTATGCGACAGAGCTATTCACCTTGGAGAGCACCCATATCATTCGTGAAGAAGAAAGATGGACCACTGAGAATGTGCATCGACTACAGAGAGTTGAACAGGATTACGATTAAGAACAAGCATCTGTTGCCGTGAGTTGACGATCTATTTGATTAGCTCTGAGACGCTGCAATGTTCTTGAAGATTGATCTACGTTCAGGGTACCATCAACTACGAATCAGGAAAGAAGATGTACCCAAAACAGCCTTTCAAACGCGGTACGGACATTATGAGTTTCTGTTCATGTCGCTCAGATTAACGGACGCACCAGCAACTTTCATGAACCGGATGAACCGCATGTTCAAGGACTACTTGGATAAGTTTGTCATTATGTTCATTGATGACATACTTATACACTCTAAGACGAAGGAAGAGCACGAAGAGCACTTAATTATCATTTTGCACATGCAACAGGACCATCAGTTATACACCAAGTTCTCCAAGTACGAGTTTTGGTTGGAGAAGGTCCATTTCCTAGGCCACGTAGTCCCCAAGGAAGGAGTATCTGTGGACCTGATGAAAATTGATGCAGTTAGCACGTGGCTAGCTCAGAGGAACGTAACGAGAATTCACAATTTCTTTAAACTAACAGGACGCTACCTACACTTAGTCGAAGGCTACTCAAAGTTAGCTGCTCCGCTCACAGCGCTCACCAAGAAGGGAAAGAGGTATAAGTGAATCGACAAGTGTGAGGAAAGCTTTCAAGAGCTGAAATGAAGACTCATAAGCGCTCCAATGCTGACCATTTCAAATGTTGGTCAGGGAAGCTTTGTGATTTAAGCGCCGCATCTAAAACCAAGTTGGAAATTGTGTTGATGTAGAGTGGTAGAGTAGTCACGTATGCTTCATGACAACTCAAAAACCTTGAGAACAGCTACCCAACGCGTGATCTGGAGCTAGTAGTGATAGTTTTTACGATAAAAGCATGGAGGCACTACCTATACGGAGTCACGTGCGAGATTTACATCGACCACTAGAGCCTCAAATGTATCTTCACGCAGAAAGAGCTCAATATAAGGCAGCGTAGATGGCTAGAGTTGGTAAGGATTACGACCATGAGATCTTATACCATCCGGGGAAAGCCAATAAGGTGGCCGATGCACGGAGTCAGAAGTATATTACTATGCCTATGACTATTAGTGCCTTGTCAGGAAGCGCTATAAAAGAGTTATGCGGCAGTGAGATTAAGATTTTGACAAAGAGGTTGTCTGACATGACCCTCCAATCGATGCTTCAAGAAGAGATCAAGATCGGTCAAGGCTTCGAATTGTCCCTGAATAAGCTCAAAAAGGAGGCTACAGAGGATCAAAGTTCAGAGTTTAAGATCCCTAAGGATGACATACTCTACTACAGAGATAGAGTGTGTGCTATGAAAGATGAAGAACTCACAAAGCGAATCCTTTTGGAATCTTACGAGACATCATATTCTGTACATCCGGTGGCGAATAAGATGTACAAGTACCTGAAGGAAAGCTTTTGGTGGCTTGGAATGAAGAATGACATTGTCGAGTTTGTCGCCAGATACCTTACGTGCCAGAAGGTTAAGGCAAAACACCAGCGCCCAGTAGGATAATCATAGAAAATTAAGCTACCCGAGTAGAAATAGGACCAGATTACGATGAATTCGTAGTTGGATTGCCGAAGATTTCAAACGATAATGACATAATCTGGGTGATTGTAGACAGACTGATGAAATCAGTTAGATTTTTAGCAATGAAAGTTAGCTACTCAGTGGAACGACTAGTAGAAATCTATGCGCACAGTTCTGAAATGACACGAAGTACCAGAGTCGATCGTCTCAGATCGTAGTGGATGCTTTACCTTCAAATTTTGGTGAAGTGTTCAGGCTGCATTACGGTCCAAGTGAGAGTTCAGCACAGCATTTCATCCTTAGACCGACAGTTAGTCTGGGAGGACCATACAGATGTTAGAGGACATGTTGAGACCTGTGTCCTAGACTTCAAAGGAAATTGGGATCCGAAGCTACCATTGAGCGAGTTCTCGTACAACAACAACTACCATTCCTCGATAGGAACGGCACCGTACGACACTTTGTGGAAGGAAATGCATATCTCTGGCTCATTAGTACGAGTTTGGAGAGAAACAACTAGTTAGCGTGGACATCATCAAGAATACCACGGCAGACGTGAAGCTGATACAAGAAATGTTAGATACAGCGCATAGTCGACAGAAAAATTTTGACGATAAGCGCTATAGACCCCTCGAGTTTCAAGTAGGAGACTCGATTTTTTTTTTTTTCAAGGTGGCACCCATGAAAGGGGTGATGCACTTTGAAAAGAAAGGAAAGCTCCGCCCTAGGTATATAGGACCCTCGAGATAATAGAGAAAGCCGGGAAGGTGGCTTATAGACTAGCACTTCCTCCCGAGTTAGTTACAGTACACAACGTCTTTCACGTCTTGATGCTGAAAAAGTACGCGCCAGACAGCTCCCATGTTCTTAGCCAAGATTGGCATCCTTGAGGTATGAGTTTTAATTGTTGTTGGTTTATTATATATGGCATCATGAGATATTTAACGATCTAAAAATTTTTATTGTTCCGCTGCGTCACTCTGATACGTTTTCACCGATTTATTTTCCTACATCATACTGATACTCTAGCTCCTATATGAGATCGATCTCCTACCACTGGAATATCTATTGCTACTGGTGGATTTACGACCAGTCGACGAGGTGGTGCTTGTACTGGTGTCAGTGCTACTGTCCTCGGTGTTGGCGGTTCACGTATCAACAGTCAAGGTGCTACTCGATGAATCATCGACGGTCTGGTCACGGGCCTAGTCCATACCTGGATTGGTCTTCTCGATTGGTATGGGTGGGGTCTCATATAAGGTGGTCTAGTCATCGTATGTCCTACAAAAATATATAACCCCGAATAAACAAAAAGTTAACTAGTCTTTAAGAAAGATAACTTACTTGGATTGACGAGCAGGTCACGTTTCGTGCCAATAGGGATATGGTCAACCGCTCTGTACCAACATGTGGCGCCCCTGAATCCAACCACACGAAACTATCATGAACCAACTCAATTGTCGACCAAGACAGCTCATGTGTCGAATCCAGATTGCCATTTAAAACTCTTTTTCTCTCTACTCTTATTTTTTTTAGGGCCCAAAATTTCGCCCAAAATTTTTTTTTCTTTTGTATACATACTTTCTTTATAAGAAAGCCAAGTATGAAAGCCATATAAAATATCATACTAATTTTTAGTTGTCATTTTGAGTACAACATAATGTACAACATACAATATATATAAACTGTATTTTTCAAAACACATTCTCTTCAATTCACTAACTCATCGCTCAGTGGAAGACTGGTAGCAGGACTGAAATCCACAATGGACTCCCTATCCCATTGACATGAGCTCATCCTACCGCCATCCATTAGTCTACTAGACAGGTTTCTTACCTGCAACATGAAAAAACTGATGACCTAACAAGCTCAGTAAGTTCAAACATACTTAGTAAGAATCACATAGATTCAAAAACAGCAAAATTATAATTTCCTATGAATAGTATTATTCAAGCGTGAATAGTAATATTCACCATGAATAGTGACTTTGACCTTGACCGATGAATAGAAACTGTTACCATAACTGGTTACTATTCACATTACTCTAACCAGTTACTATTCATATTACCCTAATCGATTACTATTCACATTACTCTAAACTAGTTACTATTCACATTACTCTAACTGAAATAACTACACTTAGTGTTAGTGTCTATTATGCTCAATCATGGCTTTCGTGATATTATTGACTATTCTCTCTATTTAGCGTTGAGCTCATTGTGGCAGTACCGATAGTTTATCTTGCACGCTGACTAGGAAAGCCTAAGGAGTGACCCTAGAGCTTCTTCCTCTCCAGCCCTTATTGTGTCCTCGTAGGATCTAAAAAACCTCCACCACAATGTTGGAGGGGCGGTACGCTATAAGTGGTTTTACTATCATCTTTTAATTATAATTCTGACCAAGTGACATTAATCATCACCTCAAGATCACTAATATCCATTGCTCGTAGACCATAGATATTCTTTTCATTTTATTATGTGGGACATGTTATAGTAACAAATCTTCCAATGTCCATAGGACTTGATACCTAATGTACTGCTAGTACATTACAAAATAATATAGCATTTCATGTTACAGACATGAAAATGCTTGAACTTGCCACCACTATGATAATGTCCACTTCCAGAACTCCTCCACAGTTTTATCTCTAGTTTGGGATCCTACAGACATAGTATTATCTGTTAATACCTTTTATTAATTATCACTTTGAATATATTTATTTTGTAATAAATTTTATAGCACAATTTAACTTTCAATGTGGTACACGGTCTAAAATACACCCGTGTCCCTACCCGTGTACTATTAGGAAATGCCCTAAGTATTAGAGACATTTTGTTGTATTCATTTTGAACTGGATAATAAAATTATATATAAAGGTTATTCATTACACTGCTATTCGTCCTCGTCTTATTTACATGTTAAAGTAAATGTAAGCAAATATGGCTCATTGACTGCTTGTATTAAAACTGTTAGAACGTTGCACGCAATGGACTTTTGTATGCGAGAAAACAATGTTCTAAAGTTAGCGGTCTAAACTATGGTCTGTAGTCTATGGGGTTAGACCGAGCATCTAACTCATGTTAAGACTATTATGTTGTCTAAAGCTTTGGAGGGGACGATTTGTCTCGACTGTCTGGAGCTGGACTCCCAAGTAGAGACATAAATATGTTACTTGGTGGTGACATATTAGACCGGGACTAAAGCATGATTGATCTACGTAGTCCGCTATGAGTGGATCAATCTGCTTTTGACGTTCATTGTGTAATAACCTTAATCCTAAGTAAATGAACTACTTCATGTATATGACTTGTGTACTTTGATGTTCCAATGGCTAAAGCGTCTCAGAGGTAGTAAGCTTATAGACCGGTTCGTTGGGTGCATGACTTGTATACAATGAAGGGTTTGTTTGCAGATATCAGAATCATAGCTCCAAGGAGTTAAAGGTATCCTCTTAAAGGCATTATACTGAATGTGAAAATGGACAAGGCCTTGGGTCGTCTGCTGGGCGGATGACTTCTTATTCATGTATGGTGAATAATCATTTTCTTAATTCGATAGTATAATGGAACTTTAAGATAGCCTGATCAGTAGGATTAAACGGACTTTGACCTAAGGCTGATCATGGATATCATATGAGGGTTTTGCATATATGACAAGGTCATTGGATAGTAGCTTGTCACAGGCTTACGTAATACGGTATATAATTGGGAGTTCAGTTTCAGGTTTATAGTAGTGTGACTCTGAAACTAGTGATCATATGATTGAGTTGTTCGGTAAAGAATGATGATCATATGGATGTGGGACAATAAACCGGTAAAAACGTATCAGAGTGGCGCAGCGGAACAATAAAAAATTTTTAGAACGTTAAATATCTCATGATGCCATATACAATAAATCAACAACAATTAAAACTCATACCTCAAGGATGCCAATATGTAGGAGGAGAATGACCGGAGGCTTCAACCAACTAGCCTTCTCTACTATTCTCCAATTCCCGAATGGCTGAGTGTGTGGGCACTCTGAACCTCGATCGGTATGCTAGCACTGCTAGTCTTCTTCCGACCACCCAGATCTCTAAAGAACTTTATTGTCACGATGAGCTGTGCAACAATAAGCCTGCTCACCTGAGAGTCTGTGGTCTGAGAGAACTGGAGTGGCAGGACCTCTATTTATAGACCTGCATGAGGTGATTCTCTGAATTCGAATTGGACTAGGAAAAGATTTTCTCCCTTATCCAAACCAAAAAATCTGAATTTTCCAAGGGAGAATCTCCACAATTAAATTCAGTTTTCCTAGGATAAATCCAATCCAAATCTAAACAAGATTTTAACTAGAATTTTATCTCCCTTTTTCAACCAAAAATCCGAAATCTTTAGGAGAAAATCTTCTCCAAATTTTCGGCCACTTTTAGGATAAGGAAGAATCAAAATTCCACTAGGATTTTTCAAGCTAAATCTCATCTCAACCTTATCCAAAAATAACCGAATTTCCTAGGATTAAGGCTCCAAAATTTCGGCCACTTTTAGGGAAGGAGAGAATCCAAATTCAACTAGGATTGAAACTTGAATTTTCCCTTAAATCTTATCCACAAAAAACCGAATTTTCCATTGAGAATTATCCTCCAAAAATTCGCCCACTTTTGTTGGGATTTGGATTCAAAATTCAAGTAGGATTCTAACAAGATTATCCTCTCCAAATCCAACTCAAATTCGAATTTCAAACCTTGTGGATTTTCCACAACAAATTCGAATCCTACTTGGACTGTGATTCAAAATTTCAATTTCAAATTTCAAATTCAAATTTCAAATTCAAATTTCAAATTTCAAATTTCAAATTTCAAATTTAAATTTCAAATTCAAATTTCAAATTCGAATTTCAAATTCAAATTTCAAATTCAAATTTCAAATTCAAAATTCAAATTTCAAATTTCAAAATTCAAATTTCAAATTTCAAAATTCAAATTTCAAATTCCACAAAACGGTTGTATTTCATATTCTTGTTCTCATGGATAATTTTCTACAACTCCAATCCAATCTCAAATAAAATCATGGCAACTTTATTTGGAGTTCGAATAATTGTGTACTCTATTATCCAAAACAAAATCTGAATCCAACCGGAGAGAATCTTGTCTACCATCCTAATCCTGTGTCATCACCATCCATGCATAATAAACTAGCCAATAGCATACACAAATCAATTTACCAAATGTTAAGGAATTATATGGAGCTAGTAGAGGGACTGATTGGACATATATAATCAGGCTCCCGCGATTCCATATGATCATCATTCTGTACCGAACAACTCAATCATATGATCACTAATTTCAGAGTCACACCACTATAAACCTGAAACTGAACTCCCAATTATATACCGTATTACGTAAGCCTGTGACGAGCTAGCATCCAATGACCTTGTCATATATGCAAAACCCTCATATGATATCCATGATCAGCCTTAGGTCAAAGTCCGTTTAATCCTACTGATCAGGCTATCTTAAAGTTCCATTATACTACCGAATCAAGAAAATGATTATTCACCATATGTGAATAAGAAGTCATCCGCCCAGCAGGCGACCCAAGGCCTTGTCCATTTTCACATTCAGTATAATGCCTTTAAGAGGATACCTTTAACTCCTCAGAGCTATGATTCCGGTATCTGCAAACAAACCCTTCATCGTATACAAGTCATGCACCCAACCAACCGGTCTATAAGCTTACTACCTCTGAGACGCTTTAGCCATTGGAACATCAAACTACACAAGTCATATACATGAAGTAGTTCATTTACTCAGGATTAAGGTTATTGCACAATGAACGTCAAAAGCAGATTGATCCACTCATAGAGGACTACGTAGATCAATCACACTTTAGTCCCGGTCTAATATGTCACCACCAAGCAACATATCCATGTCTCTACTTGGGAGTCCAGCTCCAGACAGTCAAGACAGACCGTCCCCTCCAAGGCTTTAGACAACATAATAGTCTTAACATGAGTTAGATGCTCGGTCTAACCCCATAGACTACAGACCATAGTTTAGACTGCTAACTTTAGAGCATTATCTTCTCACATACAAAAGTCCATTGCATGCAACGTTCTAACAGTTTTAACACAAGCAGTCAGTGAGCCATATTTGCTTACATTTACTTTAACATGTAAATAAGACGAGGACAGATAGCAATGTAATGAATAACCTCTATATATAATTTTATTATCCAGTTCAAAATGAATACATCAAAAATGTCTCTAATACTTAGGGCATTTACTAACAATCTCCCACTTGTCCTAAGCCAGTAGATGTGCCATGTTACGCATCCCCATCACCTCTACATGCCTCTCAAAGCTTCTAGCTACCAAAGTCTTAGTAAAGGGATCAGCGATGTTGTCCTCGGACGCGATCTTACATACATCCACTTGTCCTGTCTCCACATGCCCTCTAATAATGTGATACCTCCGATCTATGTGCTTGGTCCTCTTGTGGTGCCGAGATTCCCTTGTGTTGGCAATAGCCCCTGTATTATCACAGTAAAGTGTGATAGGCTTGTCAACACGCGGAATGACCTCAAGATCTCTAAAGAACTTGCGGAGCCAAACCGCTTCTTTAGATGCCTCAGCCGCAGCCACATACTCAGCCTCCATAGTAGAGTCAGCTGTGCAGCCCTGCTTCACGCTCCTCCACGCAATGGCGCCTCCTCCGAGTAAAAACACTGATCCAGATGTCGATTTCCTCGAATCCTTACAAGTCTGGAAGTCTGAGTCCGTGTATCCTACGGGTGTTAGGTCCCCTCCAGAATACACTAGCATATAATCCCTCGTTCTCTTAAGATACTTGAGTATATGCTTTACTGCTTGCCAGTGCTTGGTCCCAGGATTCGCTTGATATCGACTCACCATACCTACTGCAAAACATATGTCCGGGTGAGTGCAAAGCATAGCGTACATAAGGCTACCCACAGCGGATGCATAAGGGACCTTACTCATACGCTCTCTTTCTTCCGATGTCTTGGGACAGTCATCCAATGAAAGAGTTAAACCGGCAATAGAAGGTTGTGAGCCTTTCTTTACCTCTAGCATTGCATATTTGTCAATTATTTTATCTATGTATGAAGCTTGGGATAATGCTATCATTTTGTTCTTTCGATCTCTGAAGAGACGAATGCCTAGAACATAATTAGCTTCTCCTAATTCCTTCATGTCAAACTGTTGGTGTAACCAAAGCTTGACCGATGATAAATTCCCTACATCATTCCCAATGAGTAGTATATCATCGACATAGAGTATCAGAAAGACCACTTTTCCATCCTTAATACGTTTATAAACACAAGGTTCATCAACGTTCTGCTCAAAACCAAATGTCTTAATCGCTTGATCAAACCTCTGGTTCCATGAGCGGGATGCCTGCTTTAATCCATAAATGGATCTAAGCAACTTGCAGACTTTCTTATCTTGGCCTTTTGCTACGAACCCTTCGGGCTGTATCATATAGATACACTCTTCAAGATGGCCATTCAAGAATGCCGTCTTGACATCCATTTGCCAGATCTCGTAATCGAGAGCCGCAGCAATGGACAGAAGAATACGGATAGACTTCAGCATAGCAACAGGCGAAAAAGTTTCCTCGTAATCGATTCCAGCCTTTTGCATGTATCCCTTTGCAACCAGTCTAGCTTTGAAAGTTTCCACTCTCCCTTCCGCATCCTTCTTTCTTTTGTAGACCCATTTGCATCCAATGGGTTTTATCCCATCCAGCAAATCTACAAGTTCCCAAACAGAGTTGGATTTCATAGAATCCATCTCATTGTTCATAGCCTGTTTCCAAGATCTAGAATCAACATCCTTTATAGCTTCATCATATGTGACCGGATCTTCCTCATGCTCATGAGCCTCGGCCTGGTATACCTCAGCATCATACATAAAGAAATTAGGTTTCTTAGAAACCCTCCCACTACGACGAGGCACCCTAAATTGTTGATCGTCTGCAGGTCTTTCACTGGAACTCGGACTTGCGTCCAAGACCGAAATCTGTGGAGCAGTTCTTTCACCCGATAACTCCTCTAGCACCACTTTGCTTCGAGGCTTAAAGTCATTCATGTGACTTTCCTCTAAGAATGTCGCATGGGTTGAGACAATGACCTTTTGTTCCTTCGGGTTATAGAACAGACCTCCTTTAGTTCCCTTTGGATACCCTACAAACATGCACAATTCTGATCTTGGTTCCAACTTCTTCGCATCCCCATCCAGTACATGTGCCGGGCAGCCCCATATTCTCATATGTCCAAGGGAGGGCTTCCTGCCACGCCACAATTCATACGGATTCTAGGAATTGATTTGCTCGGAACCTGGTTCAGAATATAGCACGCAGTTTGTAAAGCATGTCCCCAAAATGATAATGGCAGTGTTGAGTAACTCATCATGGACCGTACCATATCCAATAAGGTCCTGTTTCTCCTTTCGGCTACACCATTCTGTTGTGGAGTACCAGGTGCAGTTAATTGGGATAATATCCCATTCTCTACAAGATGTCCTAGAAATTCATTGGAGAGGTATTCGCCACCTCGATCAGATTGAAGTGTCTTTATGGATTTATCCAATTGCTTTTCCACTTCCGCACGATACTCTTTGAACTTATCAAAAGTTTCGCTCTTACGGTGCATCAGATACACATATCCATACCTCGAGTAATCATCTATGAAAGAGACATAGTACTCGAACCCTCCTCGTGCTGTGACGTTCATGGGGCCACATACGTCAGTGTGCACAATTTCTAAGAGCTCCTGTGCCCTTGTACCCTTAGCTCCAAAAGACCTCTTAGTCATCTTACCCTCTAGACAAGACTCACATTGGGGAAGTCGTACCTCTTCCAGAGATTCCAGAGGACCGTCTTTCACCAATCTTTGAATCCTATCCTGATTAATATGACCAAGTCTTAAATGCCAAAGATACGCCTTGTTAGAGTGAGAAACTTTCAACCTTTTAGAGTTATCAATTAATTCAGTGTCAAGCAGTGAGTACATCTTTGGTCTGATCAAATATAGGTTTCCATCCATCCATCCAGAACAGATAAAAGACTTATTTCTACGAATATCAACTCTTTTACTAAAAGAAACTGAATAAGAATCCTTTATTAAACAAGCTACCGATATAAGGTTCCTCCTAAAATTAGGAACATAAAAACAGTCTTTCAATAAAATAAACCTAAATTGATCAAAATAAAGATGAACGTCTCCCACTGCCTCAGCCACCACAAAGCTACCATCTCCAGTCCGCAACGAGAGGCTTCTATCATGTAGACTTCTCGTTTCCACGAACCCCTGCATAGAAACACAAACATGATTAGTGGCGCCCGAATTAATGACCAATTTGTCTTTCGATTCTTCCACCAAACACGCTTCTAAGTAATGAAGTTCCTTACCTTCCTTGCCCTTGGAGGCTAGGAATTCCCGGCAAGCCTTCTTGAAGTGACCTACCTTCCCACAGTGGAAGCATTTGGACTTTTTAGGGTCCTTTGGCTTCTTGTTCTTCTTCTTCTTCTTCCCGTCCGAGACAGGAGGATTAGAAGAATTAGAAGCCACTTGCTTCTTATTTGGCCTCTTCCTCTTCCGTGAGGGATTGGAAGATTCCGCCAAATTGGCCTCTCCTTTAGGTCGGACCGTATCCTCATCCCTGATCATCCGCTCATAAGCCTGTAGTTGCTTCATGAGCTCGGTAAGTCCTAACTCCTTTGTCGCCAGATTGTATGCGGCCTTAAACCCTACAAAATCTTTAGACAGATTCTTGAACACCATCTCGATCTGGGTGTTATAGTCCAACTCAGCACCATTCTCGCCAGCCTCAGCGAAGAATCCCATTAGAGTGATCATATGGTCCTTCACCGGAGCACCCGCCTTTTGCTTAGAGTTTATAATGCTGGTGATAGCGGACTGTCGGGCCAATTTTTCTTGGCCTCTGAACATGTCCTCCAGATTATCCATGATCTCCCCAGCAACTTGATAAGTCTCATGCTGCTTTTGTAAAGCACTCGTCATGCTAGCAAGGATGTAGCATCGAGCTATTTCATTGGATTCTCTCCAACAATTATAGGCAACCGGGACCTCCTCAAGTGGTGTGTCAGGTTTGGGCCCAGGTGGGCATGGTTCATCCAGTACGAACTTGTGTCTCTCGCAGCTGAGAACTATTAATAGATTTCTTTTGTAGTCTTTATAATTGTCGCCATTCAACTTATTTTCAGTAAGTATTGAAATGAGGGGTGTCGGTGACATTTTGAACTGAAATAAAATTATACTAGACATCATTATAAAGCCCAAGCAAATATACAGATAATTTAGCAAATAAAAACATACAAGTATGTTCCTACATGAAACTTGAAAAAAACATGTAGCATTGCAACGGTAATTCTCAGCACCTATTGCCCTAAGCCACCGAGGGGTGGTCATGAGTACAAATAGCCGGAACATGGACCCCGTCCAATTAATATATGTTACCTTAAATCCTCCAAGGTTAAGACATATATTAATAACCGCTTGTTTGGCCACCAGTTTAGTTAACAGAGCTTCTAGGGAAGGTTAATAACTAAACGAGTCTTGAGTGTATAACCATTGTTTACGTAGCCCGATCCACGTCCTACCAAGCCACCGAGGGGTGGTCATGAATAGGATCGCACCCGAACACGTTTTCCACATAGGAGATCCAATCTAGTATACCGGCGGCGGTAAACACCTACCGAGGGTTGTGGTCAGGTCAGAACTGACGCGAGGTGTTACCATGCTTTCACATATGGATCAACAATGGAGGCCGTGGGTTTTGTTTGAAACCCTCTCCCACTCAATATTTTGAAAAACATGCAAGTTTTGACAAATTATGTATGATCAATATAGTATGAGCGGCACTCACCTATCCTATATGACATGTTATCAAATATGCATACAAAACATCCATCAATACATATTTATACATCCATGACATATCACAGAAAAATAATTGACAGAATAACCAAGCCATGGTTCTATCCTAGAACAAAGAAAATAAAGATTACAAAATTCCATCCAAAGCATTCTTTGGGTCTTGAATTTTGTTCCGTCTTCTTGTATCCATCTTTATGTAGCCTCTCTATTTATTTCTCATCCCAAGAATTATTTAAAATTTAAATCTCCCAAAAATTTAAATTTCAAATTCAAATTCCAAATTCGAATTTCAAATTTAAATTTCAAATTTAAATTTTTAAACAATTTTAAAACATCATGTGTAATAATATGTAATTTCAAAAATTTAAAATTTTTAATTACATATTTTTAAACATGATTTAAAATTAAATCTCAAATTTAAAAATCAAAATTTTCTGATTTTGGGACCGTCGGACCGCCGCCCCCGTAGGCGGCAGCCGCCGTGGGCAGCCACCAACCCCGGAGGGGCTGGCAGCCCACGGCCACCCCTTGTGCAGCCCTGCCGGGCTGCAGGCCAAGCCTGCAGCGCCAGGCTGCACACCCAGACTGGGCGCAGCAGCCGGCAGGCTGCAGGCAGCGCCTGCAGCCAGAGGCTGCACGCCCAGGCTGCGGCCAGCCTTGGGCAGGCCACGGCCACCCCTGGCTGTAGGCAGAGCCTGCGGCCGTGGGTGGTGTGGGCCTGCTCAGGGGCTGCCGCAGCCCCATCCTGCCCGAGGGCAGGGGCTGCAGCCCCACCAAGGTTTGTCGGCCTATCCCGAGGGGTCGTGTCTCGATTTTCGTGCCATATTCCAATTTACCTATTAGGATCTCCAAAAATTATTTTGAATCCCAATTAATTGAAATTTTCCACACAATCAAAATTTCAATCTTTAAATTAAATTTAACTTTTGGGAAAAATAAATTACGGTCTTCAATCTTCAATCTCCTCCAAGAATAATTACATAAAAAATTCCTAAACCGTTTCCGGTGTTCAAAAATTCTAACCATAAAAATTCTAAGAGACAAGAATTAATATCCATGGGAAAAACACAGTGTTAATAAACTGCTCCTATGGTTACATAAAAATTCCTAGATACAATTTTTCTAAATTCTAAGGAACCATAACCGGTATAAACAAGCATGCTTATAATAATTTAAAAAATTAAAATAACCACATACTTTATACATAATACATGATAACAACATAAAGGAACCCCAGAATGCCACTCTCTAAATATCAAATCCATACATAAATAAAAAGACTAAGTAATTGTCTAATTGATGTACATGGCATAGTCATGAGATGGCTCTGATACCAATTCTGGGACAATAAACCGGTAAAAACGTATCAGAGTGGCGCAGCGGAACAATAAAAAATTTTTAGAACGTTAAATATCTCATGATGCCATATACAATAAATCAACAACAATTAAAACTCATACCTCAAGGACGCCAATATATAGGAGGAGAATGACCGGAGGCTTCAACCAACTAGCCTTCTCTACTATTCTCCAATTCCCGAATGGCTGAGTGTGTGGGCACTCTGAACCTCGATCGGTATGCTAGCACTGCTAGTCTTCTTCCGACCACCCAGATCTCTAAAGAACTTTATTGTCACGATGAGCTGTGCAACAATAAGCCTGCTCACCTGAGAGTCTGTGGTCTGAGAGAACTGGAGTGGCAGGACCTCTATTTATAGACCTGCATGAGGTGATTCTCTGAATTTGAATTGGACTAGGAAAAGATTTTCTCCCTTATCCAAACCAAAAAATCCGAATTTTCCAAGGGAGAATCTCCACAATTAAATTCGGTTTTCCTAGGATAAATCCAATCCAAATCTAAACAAGATTTTAACTAGAATTTTATCTCCCTTTTTCAACCAAAAAATCAGAAATCTTTAGGAGAAAATCTTCTCCAAATTTTCGGCCACTTTTAGGATAAGGAAGAATCAAAATTCCACTAGGATTTTTCAAGCTAAATCTCATCTCAACCTTATCCAAAAATAACCGAATTTCCTAGGATTAAGGCTCCAAAATTTCGGCCACTTTTAGGGAAGGAGAGAATCCAAATTCAACTAAGATTGAAACTTGAATTTTCCCTTGAATCTTATCCATAAAAAACTGAATTTTCCATTGAGGATTATCCTCCAAAAATTCGCCCACTTTTGTTGGGATTTGGATTCAAAATTCAAGTAGGATTCTAACAAGATTATCCTCTCCAAATCCAACTCAAATTCGAATTTCAAACCTTGTGGATTTTCCACAACAAATTCGAATCCTACTTGGACTGTGATTCAAAATTTGAATTTCAAATTTCAAATTCAAATTTCAAATTCAAATTTCAAATTTCAAATTTAAAATTTCAAATTTAAATTTCAAATTCAAATTTCAAATTCGAATTTCAAATTCAAATTTCAAATTCAAATTTCAAATTCAAATTTCAAATTCAAATTTCAAATTCAAATTTCAAATTTCAAATTTCAAAATTCAAATTTCAAATTTCAAAATTCAAATTTCAAATTCCACAAAACGGTTGTATTTCATATTCTTGTTCTCATGGATAATTTTCTACAACTCCAATCCAATCTCAAATAAAATCATGGCAACTTTATTTGGAGTTCGAATAATTGTGTACTCTATTATCCAAAACAAAATCTGAATCCAACCGGAGAGAATCATGTCTACCATCCTAATCCTGTGTCATCACCATCCATGCATAATAAACTAGCCAATAGCATACACAAATCAATTTGCCAAACGTTAAGGAATTATGTGGAGCTAGTAGAGGGACTGATTGGACATATATAATCGGGCTCCCGTGATTCCATATGATCATCATTCTGTACCGAACAACTCAATTATATGATCACTAATTTCAAAGTCACACCACTATAAACCTAAAACTGAACTCCCAATTATATACCGTATTACGTAAGCCTGTGACGAGTTACTATCCAATGACCTTGTCATATATGCAAAACCCTCATATGATATCCATGATCAGCCTTAGGTCAAAGTCCGTTTAATCCTACTGATCAAGCTATCTCAAAGTTCCATTATACTACCGAATTAAAAAAATGATTATTCACCATATGTGAATAAGAAGTCATCCGCCCAGCAGACGACCCAAGGCCTTGTCCATTTTCACATTCAGTATAATGCCTTTAAGAGGATACCTTTAACTCCTCAGAGCTATGATTCCGATATCTGCAAACAAACCCTTCATCGTATACAAGTCATGCACCCAACGAACCGGTCTATAAGCTTACTACCTCTGAGACGCTTTAGCCATTGGAACATCAAAGTACACAAGTCATATACATGAAGTAGTTCATTTACTCAGGATTAAGGTTATTGCACAATGAACGTCAAAAGCAGATTGATCCACTCATAGAGGACTACGTAGATCAATCACACTTTAGTCCCGGTCTAATATGTCACCACCAAGCAACATATCCATGTCTCTACTTGGGAGTCCAGCTCCAGACAGTCAAGACAGATCGTCCCCTCCAAGGCTTTAGACAACATAATAGTCTTAACATGAGTTAGATGCTCGGTCTAACCCCATAGACTACAGACCATAGTTTAGACTGCTAACTTTAGAGCATTGTCTTCTCGCATACAAAAGTCCATTGCATGCAACGTTCTAACAGTTTTAACACAAGCAGTCAGTGAGCCATATTTGCTTACATTTACTTTAACATGTAAATAAGACGAGGACAGATAGCAATGTAATGAATAACCTCTATATATAATTTTATTATCCAGTTCAAAATGAATACATAAAAAATGTCTCTAATACTTAGGGCATTTCCTAACAATGGATTTGCGGGAGCTCGATTATATATGTCCAATCAGTCCCTCTGCTAGCTCCACATAATTCCTTAACGTTTGGCAAATTGATTTGTGTATGCTATTGGCTAGTTTATTATGCATGGATGGTGATGATACAGGATTAGGATGGTAGACAAGATTCTCTCTGGTTGGATTCAGATTTTGTTTTGGATAATAGAGTACACAATTATTCGAGCTCCAAATAAAGTTACCATGATTTTATTTGAGATTGGATTGGAGTTGTAGAAAATTATCCATGAGAACAAGAATTTGAAACACAACCGTTTTGTGGATTTTGAAATTTGAATTTTGAAATTTGACTTTTGAATTTTGAATTTGAAATTTGCATTTGAAATTTGAATTTGAAATTCGAATTTGAAATTTGAATTTGAAATTTAAATTTGAAATTTAAAATTTGAAATTCAAATTTTGAATCACAGTCCAAGTGGGATTCGAATTTGTTATGGAAAATCCACAAGGTTTGAAATTCGAATTTGAGTTGGATTTGGAGAGGATAATCTTGTTAGAATCCTACTTGAATTTTGAATCTAAATCCTAACAAAAGTGGACGAAATTTTTGAGGATAGTCCTCAATGGAATTTCAGTTTTTGTGGATAAGGTTCAAGGGAAAAATTCAAGTTTCAATCCCAGTTGAATTTGGATTCTCTCCTCCCTGAAAAGTGGCCGAAATTTTGGAGATAATCTCCTAGGAAAATTTGGTTATTTTGGATAAGGTTGAGATAAGATTCAAGCTTGAAAATCGTAATGGAATTTTGATTCTTCCTTATCCTAAAAGTGGCCGAATATTTGAAGAAGATTTTCTCCTAGGAATTTCAGATTTTTTGGTTGAAAAAGGGAGGTAAAATTCTAGTTAAAATCTTGTTTAGATTTGGATTGGATTTATCCTAAGAAAACCGAATTTTATTGTTGGATTTTCCCATGGAAAAATTCAGATTTTTTGGTTATGTATAAGGGAGAAAATCTTTTCCTAGTCCAATTCGAATTCAGAGAATCACCTCATGCAGGTCTATAAATAGAGGTCCTGCCACTCCAGTTCTCTTAGACCACAGACTCCCAGGTGAGCAGGCTTATTGTTGCACAGCTCATTGTGACAATAAAGTTCTTTAGAGATCTGGGTGGTCGGAAGAAGACTAGCAGTGCTAGCATACCGATCGAGGTTCAGAGTGCCCACACACTCAGCCATTCGGGAATTGGAGAATAGTAGAGAAGGCTAGTTGGTTTAAGCCTCTGTTAGGAAATGCCCTAAGTATTAGAGACATTTTGTTGTATTCATTTTGAACTGGATAATAAAATTATATATAGAGGTTATTCATTACATTGCTATTTGTCCTCGTCTTATTACATGTTAAAGTAAACGTAAGCAAATATGACTCACTGACTACTTGTGTTAAAACTGTTAGAACGTTGCATGCAATGGACTTTTGTATGCGAGAAGACAATGTTCAAAAGTTAGCGGTCTAAACTATGGTCTGTAGTCTATGGGGTTAGACCGAGCATCTAACTCATGTTAAGATTATTATGTTGTCTAAAGCATTGGAGGGGACGGTTTGTCTTGACTGTCTGGAGCTGGACACCCAAGTAGAGACATAGATATGTTGCTTGGAGGTGACATATTAGACAGGGACTAAAGTGTGATTGATCTACGTAGTCCGCTATGAGTGAATCAATCTGCTTTTGACGTTCATTGTGCAATAGCCTTAATCCTGAGTAAATAAACTACTTCATGTATATGACTTGTGTACTTTGATGTTCCAATAGCTAAAGCGTCTCAGAGGTAGTAAGCTTATAGACCGGTTCGTTGGGTGCATGACTTGTATACGATGAAGGGTTTGTTCGCAGATATCGGAATCATAGCTCTAAGGAGTTAAAGGTATCCTCTTAAAGGCATTATACTGAATGTGAAAATGGACAAGGCCTTGGGTCATCTGCTGGGCAGATGACTTCTTATTCATATATGGTGAATAATCATTTTCTTAATTCGGTAGTATAATGGAACTTTAAGATAGCCTGATCAGTAGGATTAAACGGACTTTGACCTAAGGCTGATCATGGATATCATATGAGGGTTTTGCATATATGACAAGGTCATTGGATAGTAGCTTGTCACAGGCTTACGTAATACGGTATATAATTGGGAGTTCAGTTTCAGGTTTATAGTGGTATAACTCTGAAACTAGTGATCATATGATTGAGTTGTTCGGTAAAGAATGATGATCGTATGGATTTGCGGGAGCCCGATTATATATGTCCAATCAGTCCCTCTACTAGCTCCACATAATTCCTTAACGTTTGGCAAATTGATTTGTGTATGCTATTGGCTAGTTTATTATGCATGGATGGTGATGACACAGGATTAGGATGGTAGACAAGATTCTCTCCAGTTGGATTCAGATTTTGTTTTGGATAATACAGTACACAATTATTCGAACTCCAAATAAAGTTGCCATGATTTTATTTGAGATTGGATTGGAGTTGTAGAAAATTATCCATGAGAACAAGAATTTGAAACACAACCGTTTTGTGGATTTTGAAATTTGAATTTTGAAATTTGAAATTTGAAATTTGAATTTGAAATTTGAATTTGAAATTCGAATTTGAAATTTGAATTTGAAATTTAAATTTGAAATTTGAAATTTGAAATTCAAATTTTGAATCACAGTCCAAGTGGGATTCGAATTTGTTGTGGAAAATCCATAAGGTTTGAAATTCGAATTTGAGTTGGATTTGGAGAGGATAATCTTGTTAGAATCCTACTTGAATTTTGAATCTAAATCCTAACAAAAGTGGGCGAAATTTTTGAGGATAATCCTCAATGGAATTTCAATTTTTGTGGATAAGGTTCAAGGGAAAAATTCAAGTTTCAATCCCAGTTGAATTTGGATTCTCTCCTCCCTAAAAAGTGGCCGAAATTTTGGAGATAATCTCCTAGGAAAATTCGGTTATTTTGGATAAGGTTGAGATAAGATTCAAGCTTGAAAATCCTAGTGGAATTTTGATTCTTCCTTATCCTAAAAGTGGCCGAATATTTGGAGAAGATTTTCTCCTAGGAATTTCAGATTTTTTGGTTGAAAAAGGGAGATAAAATTCTAGTTAAAATCTTGTTTAGATTTGGATTGGATTTATCCTAAGAAAACCAAATTTTATTGTTAGATTTTCCCATGGAAAAATTCAGATTTTTTGGTTATGGATAAGGGAGAAAATCTTTTCCTAGTCCGATTCGAATTCAGAGAATCACCTCATGCAGGTCTATAAATAGAGGTCCTGCCACTCTAGTTCTCTCAGACCACAGACTCTCAGGTGAGCAGACTTATTGTTGCACAACTCATCGTGACAATAATGTTCTTTAGAGATCTGGATGGTCGGAAGAAGACTAGCAGTGCTAGCATACCGATCGAGGTTCATAGTGCCCACACACTCAGCCATTCGGGAATTGGAGAATAGTAGAGAAGGCTAGTTGGTTGAAGCCTCCGGTCATTCTCCTCCTACAGATTGGCGTCCTTGAGGTATGAATTTTAATTGTTGTTGGTCTATTGTATATGGCATCATGAGATATTTAACGATCTAAAATTTTTATTGTTCCGCTGCACCACTCTGATACGTTTTTACCAATTTATTTTCCTACATGTACCTCTCGGTTTCATTCTACGCAGCTATATTTCTATGTACACGCCCGTGTACTGTTTAAATTCTAGATTTTTAATTCTAAAATCTTTATTTTGGGTTCTAAAATTTTATTTAGGGTATTTTAGATCCTTTATGGTCCTTTTCGAGCGTTTCAGAAATTTTTAGTCAAAATGACCATTTTGCCCCTGTCGGGTCTCGGGACCGTATCTATCTCATTCTATCATTTTTTTTCCAAATTTTCTAAGCCCAAATATTATAAAATAATATTCCCTAGACCTCTACATCGTTTTACAACTTAATTTACTACAAAATCTCAATCATCCATTTTCCGACCCTCGATTACTATTCATTCATCACCTAGGATCGTTTCTCGTTTTTCTAGCATTTCGGAGCCTCAAATGGGTATTTCCCTACTCCTGAAATGTTTTTCATCCCATCCCCGGCCCTCAGTCCCCAAGGGGCTCTGGTTTCCTATCTTAATCTAATCTTTCCCCCTCGTTTCCTAAAATACCCCTAACATGAATTTTTTTTTTTGTGTTTTAGGCATTTTAGTCATTAAGGGTCGGTTTACTATTCCTCTTAGGTTGGTTTTCCATTTTCAGTCCTGACCCACAGATGGGTTTCGGTTTCCTTTCCGGGTATACTATTTTTACCCTCGTTTCCTGAAATGCCCTTATGCCGTGTTAGAAATTTCGACAGCATTTATGCTTGTATTTTTAGGTTTCCCCGGCATTAGGTATGCCTCAGAACCTTTGTACCTGCCACGTACTATATAGAGGCCTATTTTATATAAAGTTACCAAATTTTGTATAAAAATTTCCACATTAATCAACATTCACAATTCAACACAAATCATAAATTTTTTTCACTTAACAACTCGGTTTCCCATGTTACACATCACCAAATAATTTTTCATCACCAAAATCAATTATCACATATCCCTCTTAGGTTTTCAATTGTTCATATCAACATCAAAACCTAACAAAACTTTTATTCCAACCTTAGCATTAGCCATGGATTTTTCATACTAAAGCACCCTATAAAATTTTTCTCTTATTTCTAGGATTTTATCAACATTTCCCATCATTATTTAACACCAAAATTTTTCTCATTTTCACCAATATAGGCCACGGATTTTGTGAGAAACAAGTATCACAACTTTCTTGTTTCTTAATTCTAATTCATGCTTAAATCAACATGCTACTAAATAAACATAAACCACTAATCAAATCATCAATTTTTCTACATCATTTCCACCCTACAAGGCCATGGATTTTTCATGGGAACATGCAAAATTTTTGCTTGTTTCTAGTTCTAAATCATGCTTTAATTCACATGCCACTATATGAATATAAACACTAAATCAAAACACCGAATTTCCAACCACTTTCCACACCAATAGCCATGGATTTTTTTTAAAAAATTCAACAAGAAAGCTTCGAAAATGTGGCTTACCTTTTTCAATTGATCTCTTGATACCTAAGCTTGGATTGGCAGCAAATTTTGGTGTGAAATTCTGAAAATTTTTGGCTTGGAATGCCCTAAAGGGGCACGGAATTTGGCTGTAGAAAATTGGCAAAAGTTTTGCCAAGTTTCACTAATTTCAAGTGGATTTTTGAAGCCTATTTATAGGCAAAAGCTAGGGACCACTTAGCAATTCTTTCCCAATAATTTCCTATTTGTTCGAGGGCTAAAATGCAATTTTTTTGGGCCAAAATTAAAAATTTTGGCTGATTTCTTTCTAGGTGGCCGAATCACATTTTTTCAAAATTTTTTAATTTTTTTCCAATGTCATTTTGGCTAGATCTTAAGCATTGATCACAAAAGCAGCAAATCCTGCCCTTACACCTATTAAGCCTTCCTTTCCAAGCCTTTAAAATTATATTTATGACATCATAAATGTGATGTCATCCTATGAATTAATTCGTATATTAATTCGTGGTCAACCGAATGGAACTTTACCGAAATCACGCAGGCGGGTTCCAGGCGCCTCCGATGCGATCGGTTTGTTTTATTTTGCTTCCGTTTGGTCAAAATTCTCTACCGTAAATTTTTATCTTTTTAGTGCATTTCAGTGCACTCTCTAGGGTTTTTGGCTCCGTTTTCGAACCGTCTTACCCGATTCTGTTTGGTAAGATTTTCCATCTCGGAACTCACTCACTTTATCACTACCGGAATATTTTTACAATATTCATAACAGTATTAAAACACAACTTTTTCATATTTCATTCATTAAAATTGATACATACATACAATTTTAATCTACTCTAAGAATCTAAAATTCCCTGTTATCACACCAATAGACCTCTTAGTCATCTTACCCTCAAGACAAGACTTACATTGAGTAAGACTTACCTCCTCTAGAGATTCTAAAGGACCCTCTTTCACTAACCTTTGAATCCTATCCTGATTAGTATGACCTTGTCTTAAATGCCAAAGATACACATTGTTAGAGTGAGAAACTTTCAACCTTTTAGAGTTATCAGTTAATTCGGTATCAAACAGTGAGTACATCTTTGGTTTGATTAAATATAGGTTTCCATCCATCCATCCAGAGCAGATAAAAGACTTATTTTTATGAATATCAACTCTTTTAGTAAAAGAAACTGAATAAGAATCTTTTATTAAACAAGTTACCGATATAAGGTTTCTCCTAAAATTAGGAATATAAAAACAGTCTTCTAATAATATAAACCTAAATTCATAAAAATAAAGATAAACATCTCCCACTACCTCAGCAACCACCAAGCTACTGTCTCCAGTCTACAGTGAGAGGCTCCTATCATGTAGACTTCTTGTTTCAATGAACCCCTGCATAGAAACACAAACATGATTAGTGCCACCCAAATCAATGACCCAAGTGTCTTTCAATTCTTCCACTAAACACGCTCCCAAATAAAGAAGTTCCTTACTTTCCTTATCCTTGGCAGCTAGGAATTCTCGGCAAGCCTTCTTAAAGTAACCTACCTTCCCACAGTAGAAGCACTTAGACTTTTTAGGGTCCTTAGGCTTCTTATTGTTGTTGTTCTTCTTCTCATCTGAGATAGGAGGAACAAAAGAACTGGAAGTTGATTACTTCTTATTTGGCCTCTTCCTCGTCCATGAGGGTTTGGAAGATTCCACCAAATTGGCCTCACCTTTTGGTTGGACCGCATCCCCATTCCTGATCATCCACTCATAAGCTTGGAGTTGTTTCATGAGTTCGGTGAGTCCTAACTCCCTTGTCGCCAGATTATATACGGCCTTAAACCCCACAAAATCCTTAGATAGAGTTTTAAACACCATTTCGATCTAGGTGTTATAGTCCAGCTCAACACCATTTTCGGCAGCTTCAGTAAAGAATCCCATAAGAGTGATCATATGGTCTTTCACTGGAATACCTACCTTCTGCTTGGAGTTCATGGTACTGGTGATTGTAGACTATCAAGCCAATTTTTCTTGGCCTCCGAACATGTCTTCTAGGTTTTCCATGATCTCCCTAGCAACTTGATAAGTCTCATGCTACTTTTGTAAAGCACTCGTCATGCTAGCAAGAATGTAGCACTGAGCTATCTTATTGGATTCTCTCCAATGACTATAAACAACTGGGATCTTCTTAAGTGGTGTGTTAGGTTTCAGCCCAGGTGGGGATGGTTCATCCAGTATGAAGTTGTGTATCTTGCAGCTGAGAACTATAAGCAGATTCCTTTTCTAGTCTTTATAATTATCGCCATTAAGTTTATTTTCAGTAAGTATTGAAATGAAGGGTGTCGGTGACATTTTGAACTGAAATAAATTATACTAGATATCATTACAAAGCCCAAGCAAATATGGAGATAATTTAGCAAATAAAACATACAAGTATGTTCCTACATGAAATTTGAAAGACATGTAGCATTGCAATGGTAATTCTTAGCACCTATTGCTCCAAGCCACCCAATGGTGGTCATGAGATAAATAGCCGGAACATGGACCCCATCCAATTAATATATATTTCCTTAAATCCTCCAAGGTTAAGACATAAATTAATAACCACTTATTTTGGCCACCAATTTAGTTAACAGAGCTTTTAGGGAAGATTAATAACTAAACAAGTCTTGAGTGTATAACCATTATTTACATAGTCCGATCATGTCCTACCAAGCCACCAAGCAGTGGTCATGAATAGAATCATGCCTGAACACATTTTCCACATAGGAGATCCAACCTAGTGTATCAACGATGGTAAACACCTACCAAGGGGTATGGTAAGGGAAAAACTGATGTGAGACGTTACCATGTTTTCACACATGGATCCATAATGGAGGCCGTGGGTTTTGTTTGAAACTCTCTCCCACTTAATATTTTGAAAAATATGCAAGTTTTAACAAATATGTATGATCAATATAGTCTGAGCGGCATTCACCTATCCTATATGACATGTTATCAATTATGCATCCAAATCATCCATCAATACATATTTATTCATCTACGACATATCACAGAAAAAATAACTGACGGAAAAATAACAAGCCATGGTCCCATCCTAGAACAAAGAAAATAAAGATTACAAAATTCCATTTAAAGCATTCTTTGGGTCTTGAATTTTGTTCCATCTTCTTGTATCCATCTTCATGTAACCTCTCCATTTATTTCTCATCCCAAGAATCATTTAAAATTCAAATTTCCAAAAATTTAAATTTTAAATTCAAATTTCAAATTCGAATTTTAAATTTAAATTTCAAAATTTGAAATTTATACAATTTAAATTTCGTGCGTAATAATATATAATTTCAAAATTTTCTAATTTACAATTACATATTTTTAAACATGATTTAAAATTAAATCTCAAATTTAAAAATCAAAATTTTTTGTTTTTCGACCCATCGGCCCATGGGACCCGGAGGCTTGCATTCGCCGTGGGCTGCCCCCAGCCCTCGGGGGGCTAGCAGCCCATGCTAGGCTGGGTGCAGCCCTCTGCCTACAGCCTCAGGCGGCATGCCTGGGTGTTATCGCAGCTCGCCAGCCTACAGGCAGAGCCTACAGCCATGGGCTGCACACCCTAGGCGGGCGCAATAGCCCGCCAGGCTACAGGCAGCGTCTGCAGCCCAGGGCCTCGATAGCCCCTGGGGGGTGGGGGGCCACGGACACCCCAGGCTACAGGCACAACTTGCGGCCGTGGGTGGTCCAACCCTAGACAGGGCCTACCACAGCCCCATCCTGCCCGATGGTAGGGGCTGCAGCCCCACCAAGGCCAGTGGCCCATCCCGAGGGGTTCAGTCCTCGATTTCCATGTCATATTCCAATTTATCTTTTAGGATCTCTAAAAATTAATTTGCATCCTAATTACATTGAAAATTTTCATATAAACAAAATTTCAACCTTTAAATTAAATTTAACTTTTGGAAAAAATAAATTACGGTCTTCTAAATTTAATCTCTTCCAAGAATAAGTATATAAAATTTCCTAAACCGTTTCCGATGTGTAAAAATTCTAATCATAATAATTCTAAGAGGCAAAAATTTAAAATCCATAAAAAAATTACGGTGATGATAAACCGCTCCCATGATTACACAAAAAATCCTAGATATAATTTTTCTAAATTCTAAGTAACCATAACCAGCATAAATAAGCATGCTTATAATAATTTAAAAAATTAAAATAACCACATACTATAAACATAATTCATGATAATAACATAAAGGAATCCTAGAATGCCACTATCTAAATATCAAATCCATACATAAATAAAAAGACTAACTAATTGTCTAATTTATATACATGACATAATCATGAGATGGCTCTGATACAAATTGTAGGAAAAAATCGGTAAAAGTGCATCAGAGCTGTGTAGTGGAATTACAAAAATTTTTAAAGATCGTTAAGTATCTCGTGATGCCATATACGATAAACTAACAATAATAAAACTCATACCTCAAAAGGATGCCAAACTGTAGGAGGAGAATAATCGGAGGGCTTCAACCAACTAACCTTCTCTACTATTCTCCAAATCCTGATGGTAGAGTGTATGGCCACACGGTTCCTCGACTGGTATGCTAGCACTACTAGTTTTTCTTCCAATTACCCAGATCTCTAAAGAACTTATTGTCACGGTGAGCCATGCAACAATAAGCCTGCTCACCTGAGAGTCTGTGGTCTGAGAGAACTGGAGTGGCAGGACCCCTATTTATAGACTAGCATAAGTTGATCCCTTGAATTCAAATTGGACTAGGAGAAGATTTTCTCCCTTCCTTTCCTTACAAAATCCGAATTTCCAATAGGCCATAATCAAGGGAAGATTCGGCCACCCTGGGGGATTTTGCAATCCAAATTCAAATAGGATTTTAACTTGAATTTTATCTCATTATTATCCACTATAACCGAATTTTCCCTTAGCCCAAGAACAAGACTAGATTCGGCCATCCAAGTGTGAGGAGAATCAAAATTCAAATAAGATCTTCTAACTTGAATTTTATCTCACCCTTATCCACAAAATATCTGAAATTTCCCTTTAGTTTATCCATAAAATTTCAGCCACTTTTGTGAGGGTGAGAATCAAAATTCAAATAGGATTTTCTTGCTTGAATTTCCCTCCACCAAAAACTGAAATTTCTATTAGGTTTATCCATAGAATTTCAACCACCATTGTGGGGGAGAGGAATCAAAATCCAAGTAGGATTTTCTAGCTTGAATTCCCCTTCATCCTAATCCATAAAAAATGAAATCTCCTAGGGTTGATTTGCCTTAATTAATTCAGCCATTCTTCATTGACTTAGGATTCAAAATTCAAGTAGGATTTAAACAAAAACTTCCTCTCCATTACCCACACAAAATCTGAAATTTACCTTGTGGATTTATCCACAAAAAATTTGAATTCCACTTGGATTATGATTCAAATTTTGAATTCAAATTTCAATGTTCAAAGTTCAAATTCAAATTTCAAATTTAAATTTTGAATTCAAATTTCAAATTCAAAATTTCAAATTCAAATTTCAAACTCCACAAAAAGTTGTATTTCAAATTTTGTCCTCATGGATAATTTTTTATAACTCTAATTCAATCTCAAATAAAATCATGGCAACTTTATTTGGAGTTCGAATAATTGTGTACTCTATTATCCAAAACAAAATCTGAATTCAACTAGAGATAATCTTGTCTTCCATCCTTATCCTATGTCTACACCATCCATGCATAGTCAACTAGCCAATAAGCATACACAGATCAATTTGCCATTCATTAAGTAATTATGTGGAGCTAATAGTGGGTGTTAGGAAATGCCTTAAGCATTAGAGACATTTTGATATATTTATTTTGAATTGGATAATAAAATTATATATAGAGGTTATTCATTACATTGCTATTTGTCCTCATTCTATTTACATGTTAAAGTAAATGCAAGCAAATATGGCTCCCTGACTGCTTGTGTTAAAACTGTTAGAACGTTGCATGCAATGGAGTTTTTGTATGCGAGAAGACAATGTTCTAAAGTAAGCGGTCTAAACTAAGGTCTGTAGTCTATGGGGTTAGACTGAGCATCTAACTCACATTAAGACTATTATGTTGTCTAAAGCTATGGTGAGGACAGTTTGTCCTGACTGTCTGGAGCATAGACTTCCAAGTAGAGACATAAATATATTGCTTGGTGGTGACATATTAGACCGGAACTAAAGCGTGATTGATCTACGTAATCCGCTATGAGTGGATCAATCTGCTTTTGATGTTTATTGTGCAGTAACCTTAATCCTGAGTGAATGAATAGCTTCATGTATATGACTTGTGTACTTTGATGTTCCAATAGCTAAAGCGTCTCAGAGGTAGTAAGCTTATAGACCGGTTCGTTGGGTGCATGACTTGTATATGATGAAGGATCTATTTACAGATATCGAAATCATAGCTTTAATAAGGAGTTAAGGGTATCCTCTTAAAGGCATTATATTAGATGTGAAAATGGACAAGGCCTTGAGTCGTCTGCTGGGCGGATGACTTCTTATTCACATATGGTGAATAATCATTTTCTTATTCAGTAGTATAATGGAACTCTAAGATAGCCTGATCAGTAGGATTAAACAGATTTTAACCTAAGGCTGATCATGGATATCAAATGAGAGTTCTGCATACATGACAAGGTCATCGGACAATAGCTTGTCGCTGGCTTACGTAATACAGTATATAATTGGGAGTTTATAGTGGTGTGACTCTGAAATTAGTGATCATATGATTGAGTTGTTTGGTACAGAATGATGATCATATGGATTCACAGGAGTCCGATTATATATGTCGAATTGGTCCCTCTACTAGCTCCACATAATTCCTTAACGATTGGCAAATTTATTTGAGCATGCTACTGGCTAGTTGATTGTGCATGGATGGTGTTGACATAGGATTAGGATGGTGGACAAGATTCTCTCCAGTTGAATTCAGATTTTATTTTGGATAATAGAGTACATAATTATTCGAACTCCAAATAAAGTTGCCATGATTTTATTTGAGATTGGATTGGAGTTGCAGAAAACTATCCATGAGAACAAGAATTTGAAATACAACTGTTTCTGGATTTTGAAATTTGAATTTTGAATTTTGAAATTTGAGATTTGAAATTTGAATTTGAAATTTGAATTTGAAATTTAAATTTAAAATTTGAAATTTGAAATTTGAATTTGAAATAAATTTAAATTTTCAAATTTGAAATTTGAAATTTGAATTTGAAATTTAAATTTTGAAATTTAAATTCAAATTTTGAATCACAGTCCAAGTGGAATTCAAATTCTTTATTGATAATTCCACAAGGCTAGAATTCGAATTTGTGTCGGATTATGAAGAGGAAAATCTTGTTTGAATCCTACTTGAATTTTGGATCCAAATCCTAACTAACTTGGTCAAAAATTTTGATGAAAATCCTCATGGAATTTTCCCTTTTTTTGTGGATAAGGTTCAAGGAAAAATTCAAGTTTCAATCCCAGTTGAATTTGGATTCTCTCCTCCCTATTTGTGACCGAAATTATTGAGTGTATTTTCAAGTAGATTTTTCTGTTTTAATTGGATAAGGATGAGTTAAAATTCAAGCTAGAAAATCCTATTTGGATTTTATTCTCCTCACACTTTAATGACTGAATCTAATCATGTTTTTGGCACAAAGGGGAATCGGTTTTTATGAGGGAATGAGGAGATAAAATTCTAGTTAAAATCCTGTTTGAATTTTGAATGAAAAATCCCAAAAAGTGGCCGAATCTTTTAGGTTGGATAAGGCTAAAAAATTTAGATTTTTTATTGTTGATAAGGGAGAAAATCTTCTTCTAATCCAATTGAATTCAGAGGATCATCTCATGTAAGTCTATAAATAGAGGTCCTGCCACTCCAGTTCTCTCAAACCACAGACTCTCAGGTGAGCAGGCTTATTGTTGCACAACTCACCATGGCAATGAGTTCTTTAGAGATCTGGGTGGTCAGAAGAAGACTAGTACTGCTAGCATACCGATTGAGGTTCAGAGTGCCCACACACTCAGTCATTTGGGAATTGGAGAATAGTAGAGAAGGCTAGTTGGTTAAAGCCCTCCGATCATTCTCATCCTGCAAATTGGCATCCTTGAGGTATGAGTGTAAATTGTCGTTGGTTTATTGTATATGGCATCATGAGATATTTAACGATCTTGAAAAATTTTTATTGTTCCTCTATGCCACTCTGATACTTTTTACCAATTTATTTCCTCCAATTGGTATCAAAGCCATCTCATGACTATGCCATGTACATAAATTAGACAATTAGTTAGTCTTTTTATTTACGTATGGATTTGATATTTAGAGAGTGACATTCTAGGATTTCTTTATGTTGTTATCATGGATTATGTATGTAATATGTGGTTATTTGAATTTTTTAAATTATTATAAGCATGCTTGTTTATCGCCGGTTATGGTTCCTTAAAATTTAGAAAATTATATCTAGGAATTTTTATGCAACCATAGGAGCAGTTTATTAACACTGTAATTTTCTCATGGATTTTAATTTTTTGTCTCTTAGAATTATTATGATTAGGATTTTTGTACACCGGAAACGGTTTAGGAAATTTTATGTAATTATTCTTGGAAGAGATTAAAGTTTGAAGACCGTAATTTATTTTTTCCCAAAAGTTAAATTTAATTTAAAGGTTGAAATTTTGATTGTGTGGAAAATTTCAATTTAATTAGTATTCAAATTAATTTTGGAGATCCTAATCGATAAATTGAAATATGGCACAGAAATCGAGGACCGAACCCTCGGGATGGACCACCAGCTGTGGTGGGGCTGCAACCCCTGCCCTCGGGTAGGATGAGGCTGGGGCAGCCCCTGCCCATCGCTGCACCCCACGGCCGCAGGCTTTGCCTGTAGCCAGGGGTGGCCGTGGCCCACCCAAGGGCTGGCCAGCCCTTAGGTGTGCACCCCTTGGCTGCAGGCGTTGCTTGTAGCTTGGCGGGCTGCTGCGCCCACCCGGGCATGCAGCCGATGGCTGCAGGTGCTGCCTACACCCGGCTGTGGCTGTAGGCTGGGGGCTACCCATGGTGACTGCCGGCCTCCGGGGGTCGAGGGGCCGATGGACTGAAAATCGAAAAATTTTGATTTTTAAATTTGAGATTTAATTTTTAAATCATGTTAAAAAATATGTAATTGAAAATTTAAAATTTTTGAAATTACATATTATTGCACATGATATTTAAAATTGTTTAAAATTTGAATTTGATATTAAATTTTTGGGATTTAAATTTTAAATGATTCTTGGGATAAGAAATAAATGGATAGGCTACATAAAGATGGATACAAGAAGACAGAATAAAATTCAGGACCTAAAGAATGCTTTGGATGGAATTTTGTAATCTTTATTTTCTTTGTTCTAGGATGGAACCATGGCTTGATTATTTATCTATCAATTATTTTTTCTATGATATGTCATGGATGTATAAATATGTATTGATGGATGTTTTATATGCATATTTGGTAACATGTCATATAGGATAGGTGAGTGCTGCTCATACTATATTGATCATACATATTTGTCAAAATTTGCATGTTTTCAGAATATTAAGTGGGAGAGGGTTTCAAACAAAACCCACGGCCTCCATTGTTGATCTATATGTGAAAGCATGGTAACGCCTCGTGTCAGTTCTGCCCTGACCACACCCCTCGGTAGGTGTTTACCACCGTCAGTATACTAGATTAGATCTCTTATGTGGAAAACGTGTTCGGGTACGATCCTATTCATGACCACCCCTCAGTGGCTTGGTAAAACGTGGATCGGGCTATGTAAACGTAAACAATGGTTAAACACTCAAGACTTGTTTAGTTATTAACCTTCCCTAGAAACTCTGTTAACTAAACTGGTGGCCAAAATAAGTGATTATTAATATATTTCTTAACCTTGGAGGATTTAAGGCAACATATACTAATTGGACGGGGTCCATGTTCCGGCTATTTGTTTCACGACCACCCTTCAGTGGCTTAGGGCAATAGGTGCTGAGAATTACCATTGTAATGCTGCATGTTTTTCAAGTTTCATGTAGGAACATACTTGTATGTTTTATTTGCTAAATTATATGTATATTTGCTTGGGCTTTGTAATGATGTCTAGTATAATTTTATTTCAGTTCAAAATGTCACTGACATCCCTCATTTCAATACTTACTGAGAATAAACTGAATGGCGATAATTATAAAGACTGGAAAAGAAATCTATGGATAGTTATCAGCTGCGAGAGACACAAGTTCGTACAGGACAAACCATGCCCACCTGGGCCCAAACCTAACACACCGCTTGAGGAGGTCCCGGTTGGCTATACTCATTGGAGAGAATCCAATGAGATAGCTCGGTACTACATACTTGCTAGCATGACGAGTGCTTTACAAAAGTAGCATGAGACTTATCAAGTTGCTAGAGAGATCATGGAAAATCTGGACGACATGTTCAAAGGCCAAGAAAAATTGGCTCGACAGTCTGCTATCACCAGTATTATGAACTCCAGGCAAAAGGTGGGTACTCTGGTGAAGGACCATATGATCACTCTAATGGGATTCTTCACTGAGGCTACCAAAAATGGTGCTGAGTTGGATTACAACACCCAGATCGAAATGGTGTTTAAAACTCTGTCTAAGGATTTTGTGGGGTTTAAGGTCGCATATAATCTGGCGACAAAGGAGTTAGGACTCGCCGAGCTCATGAAGCAACTCCAAGCTTATGAGCAGATGATCAAGGATGGGGATGCAGTTCAACCCAAGGGAGAGGCTAATTTGGCAGAATCTTCCAAACCCTCACGGAAGAGGAAGAGGCCAAATAAGAAGCAGGCGACTTCTAGTTCTTCTAATCCTCCTGTCTCGTATGGGAAGAAGAAGAACAAGAACAAGAAGCCTAAGGACCCTAAAAAGTCCAAGTGCTTTAATTGTGGGAAGGTAGGTCACTTTAAGAAGGCTTGCTGGGAATTCCTAGCCACCAAGGACAAGGAAGGTAAGGAACTTCACTATTTAGAAGCGTGTTTGGTGGAAGAATCGTAAGACACTTGGGTCATTGATTCGGGCACCACTAATCATGTTTGTGTTTCTATGTTGGGGTTTATGGAAACAAGAAGTCTGCATGATAGGAGCCTCTCATTACGGACTGCAGACGGTAGCTTGGTGGTGGCTGAGGTAGTGGGAGATGTTTATCTTTATTTTGATGAATTTAGGTTTATATTATTGAAAGAATGTTTTTATGTTCCTAATTTTAGGAGGAACCTTATATCGGTGGCTTGTTTAATAAAGGATTCTTATTCAGTTTCTTTTAGTAAAAGAGTTGATATTCGTAGAAATAAGTCTATTATCTGTTCTAGATGGATGGATGGAAACCTATATTTGATCAAACCAAAGATGTACTCACTGCTTGACACCAAATTTATAGATAACTCTAAAAGGTTGAAAGTTTCTCACTCTAACAAGGCGTATCTTTGGCATTTAAGACTTAGTCATATTAATCAGGATAGGATTCAAAGGTTGGTGAAAGATGGTCTTCTAGAATCTCTGGCGGAGGTACGTCATCCTAAATGTGAGTCTTGTCTTGAGGGTAAGATGACTAGGAGGTCTTTTGGAGCTAAGGGTACTAGGGTACAGGAGCTCTTAGAAATTGTGCACACTTACGTATGTGGCCCCATGAACATCACAGCACGAGGAGGGTTCAAGTATTATGTCTCCTTTATAGACGATTACTCGAGGCATGGATATGTGTATCTGATGCACTGCAAGAGCGAAACCTTTGACAAGTTCAAAGAGTATCGTGTAGAAGTGGAAAAGCAATTGGATAAATCCAGAAAGACACTTCGATCTGATCGAGGTGGCGAATACCTCTCCGACGAATTTCTAGGACATCTTGTAGAGAATGGGATATTATCCCAATTGATTGTACCTGGTACTTCACAATAGAATGGTGTAGCCAAAAGGAGAAATAGGACCTTGTTGAATATGGTACGGTCCATGATGAATTATTCAATGCTACCGTTATCATTTTGGGGATATGCTTTAAAAACGCCGTGCTATATTCTGAACCAGGTTCTAAGCAAATCAATTCTCAGGACTCCGTATGAATTGTGATGTGGCAAGAAGCCCTCCCTTGGACGTATGAGAATATGGGGCTGCCCGACACATGTACTGAATGGGGATGCAAAGAAGTTGGAACCAAGATTAGAATTTTGTATGTTTGTAGGGTATCCTAAAGGGAACTAAGGGAGGTCTGTTCTATAACCCGAAGGAATAAAAATTCATTGTTTCAACCCATGCGATATTCTTGGAGGAAAGTCACATAAATGACTTTAAGCCTCGAAGCGAAGTGGTGCTAGAGGAGTTATTGGGTGAAAGAACTGCTCCACAAGTTTAGGTCTTAGACCCAAGTCCAAGTCTCGGTGAAAGACCTGTAGACGATCAATAATTTAGGGTGCATCATCGTAGTGGGAGGGTTTCGAAGAAGCCTAATTTCTTCATGTATGATGCTGAAGTATACCAAGCCGAGGCTCATGAGCATGGGGATAATCAGGTCACTTATGATGAAGCTATAAATGATGTTGATTCTAAATCTTGGAAACAGGCTATGAACAATGAGATGGATTCTATGAAATCCAACTCTGTTTTGGAACTTGTAGATTTGCCGGATGGGATAAAACCCATTAGATGCAAGTGGGTCTACAAAAGAAAGAAGGATGTGGAAGGGAGAGTGGAAACTTTCAAAGCTAGACTGGTTGCAAAAGGGTACATGCAAAAGGCTGGAATCGATTACGATGAAACCTTTTCGCCTGTTGTTATGCTGAAGTCTATCCGTATTCTTTTGTCCGTTGTTACGGCTCTCAATTACAAGATCTAGCAAATGGATGTACAGACGGCATTCTTAAATGGCCATCTTGAGGAATGTATCTACATGATACAGCCCGAAGGGTTTATGGCAAAAGGCCTAGAAACAAAAGTCTGCAAGTTGCTTAGATCCATTTATGGATTAAAGTAAGCATTCATGGAACCAGACATTTGATCAAGCGATCAAGACATTTGGTTTTGAGCAGAACATTGATGAACCCTGTGTTTATAAACGTATTAAGGATGGAAAAGTGGCCTTTCTGGTACTCTATGTCGATGATATACTACTCGTTGGGAATGATGCAGGGAACTTATCATCAGTCAAGTTTTGGCTATACCAACAGTTTGACATGAACGACTTAGGAGAAGCTAATTATGTTCTAGGCATTCGTTTCTTCAGAGATCGAAAAAACAAAATGATAGCGTTATCCCAAGCTTCATACATAGATAAAATAATTGACAAATATGTAATACCAGAGGCAAAGAAAGGTTCACAACCTTCCGTTGCCGGTCTAACTCTTTCATTGGATGATTGTCTAAAGACATCGGAAGAAAGAGAGCATATGAGTAAGGTCCCTTATGCATCCACTGTGGGTAGCCTTATGTACGCTATGCTTTGCACTCACCCGAACATATGTTTTGCAATAGGTATGGTGAGTCGATATCAAGCGAATCCTGTAACTAAGCACTGGCAAGCAGTAATATACTCAAGTATCTTAAGAGAACGAGGGATTATATGCTGGTGTATTCTGGTGGGGACCTAACACCCATAGGATACACAGACTCAGACTTCCAGACTTGTAAGGATTCGAGGAAATCAACATCAAGATCAGTATTCTTGATCGAAGAGGACACGTGGAGACAGGATTAGTGGATGTATGTAAGATCACATCCGAGGACAACATTGCTGATCTCTTTACTACGACTTTGGTGGCTAGAAGGTTTGAGAGGCATGTAGAGGCGATGGGGATACGTAACATGGCACATCTACTGGCTTAGGGCAGTTAGGAGATTGTTAGGAAATGCCCTAAGCATTAGAGACATTTTGATGTATTTATTTTGAACTGGATAATAAAATTATATATAGAAGTTATTCATTACATTGCTGTTTGTCCTCATTCTATTTACATGTTAAAGTAAATGTAAGCAAATATGGCTCCCTAACTGCTTGTGTTAAAATTGTTAGAACATTGCATGTAATGGACTTTTTGTATGCGAGAAGACAATGTTCTAAAGTAAGCAGTCTAAACTAAGGTCTGTAGTCTACGGGGTTAGACCGAGTATCTAACTCATGTTAAGACTATTACGTTGTTTAAAGGGTGGGGATAGTTTGTCTTGACTGTATGGAGCAGAGACTCCCAAGTAGAGACATAGATATGTTGCTTGGTGATGACATATTAGCCCGGGACTAAAGCGTGATTGATCTACGTTGTCCGCTATGAGTGGATCAATCTGCTTTTGATGTTCATTGTGCAGTAACCTTAATCCTGAGTGAATGAACAGCTTCATGTATATGACTTGTGTACTTTGATGTTCCAATGGCTAAAGCATCTCAGAGGTAGTAAGCTTATAGACTGGTTCGTTGGGTGCATGACTTGTATGCGATGAAGGGTTTGTTTACAGATATCGGAATCATAGCTCTAATAAGGAGTTAAGGGTATCCTCTTAAAGGCATTATACTAGATGTGAAAATGGACAGGGCCTTGGGTCGTCTGCTGGGTGGATGACTTCTTATTCACATATGGTGAATAATCATTTTCTTATTCGGTAGTACAATGGAACTTTAAGATAGGCTGATCAGTAGGATTAAATGGATTTTAACCTAAGGCTGATCATAGATATCATACAAGGGTTCTGCATACATGACAAGGTCATTGGACAATAGCTTGTCACAGGCTTACATAATACGGTATATAATTGGGAGTTTATAGTGGTGTGACTCTGAAATTAGTGATCATATGATTGAGTTGTTCGATATAGAATGATGGTCATATGGATTCGCAGGAGCCCGATTATATATGTCCAATTGGTCCCTCTACTAGCTCCACATAATTCCTTAACGATTGGCAAATTGAATTGAGTATGCTACTGGCTAGTTAATTATGCATGGACGGTGTTAACATAGGATTAGAATGGTGGATAAGATTCTCTCCAGTTGAATTCAGATTTTATTTTGGATAGTAGAGTACACAATTATTCGAACTCCAAATAAAGTTGCCATGATTTTATTTGAGATTGGATTGAAGTTGTAGAAATTTATCCATGAGAACAAGAATTTGAAATACAACTGTTTGTGGATTTTGAAATTTGAATTTTGAAATTCGAAATTTGAAATTTGAATTTGAAATTCGAATTTGAAATTTGAATTTGAAATTTGAATTTTGAAATTTGAAATTCAAATTTTGAAATTTCAAATTCAAATTTTGAATCACCGTCCAAGTGGAATTCAAATTCTTTGTGGATAATTCCACAAGGTTAGAATTCGAATTTAAGTTGGATTATGAAGAGGAAAATCTTGTTTGAATCCTACTTGAATTTTGAATCCAAATCCTAACTAACTTGGTCGAAAATTTTGAGGAAAATCCTCATGGAATTTTCAGTTTTTTTGTGGATAAGGTTCAAGGAAAAATTCAAGTTTCAATCCCAGTTGAATTTGGATTCTCTCCTCCCTATTTGTGGCCAAAATTATTGAGTGTATCTTCAAGGAGAGTTTTTGGTTTTAATTGGATAAGGATGAGATAAAATTCAAACTAGAAAATCCTATTTGGATTTTGATTCTCCTCACACTTTAATGATCGAATCAAGTCATGTTTTTGGCACAAAGGGCAATTAGTTTTTATGAGGGGATGAGGAGATAAAATTCTAGTTAAAATCCTATTTGAATTTTGAATGAAAAATCCCAAAATGTGGCCGAATCTTTTAGGTTGGATAAGGCTCAAAAATTCAGATTTTTTATCGTGCATAAGGAAGAAAATCTTCTCCTAATCCAATTCGAATTCAGAGGATCACCTCACGCAAGTCTATAAATAGAGGTCCTGCCACTCCAGTTCTCTCAGACCACAAACTCTCAGGTGAGCAAGCTTATTGTTGCACAACTCACTGGGACAATAAGTTCTTTAGAGATCTGGGTGGCTGGAAGAAGACTAACAGCGCTAGCATACCGATCGAGGTTCAGAGTGCCCACACACTCAGCCATTCAGGAATTGGAGAATAGTAGAGAAAGCTAGTTGGTTAAGCCCTCCAATCATTCTCCTCCTGTAGATTGGCATCCTTGAGGTTTGAGTTTAAATTGTTGTTAGTTTATTGTATATGGCACCATGAGATATTTAATGATCTTGAAAAATTTTTATTGTTCCGCTACGCCACTCTGATACGTTTTTACCGATTTATTTCCTACAGCGGGACCAATTGGACATATATAATCGAGCTCCCATGATTCTATATGGTTATCATTATGTACCGAACAACTCAGTCATAAGATTATTAATTTCAAAGTCACATCACTATAAACCTAAAACTGGACTCCCAATTATATATCGTATTACGGAAGCCTATGACAAGCTATTGTCTACTGACCTTGTCATGTAAGCAAAAGCCTCATAGGATATCCATTATCAGCCTTAAGTCAAAGTCAGTTCAATCATACTAATCAGGCTATCTTAAAGTTCCATTATACTACCAAATAAGAAAATGATTATTCACCATATGTGAATCAGAAGTCATCTGCCTAGCAAACGACCCAAGGCCTTGTCCATTTTCACATCCAGTATAACGCCTTTAAGTGGATACCCTTAACTTCTTATTAGAGCTATGATTCTGATATCTACAAATAAACCCTATATCGTATACAAGTCGTGCACCCAACGAACCGGTCTATAAGCTTACTACCTTTGAGACGCATTAGCCATTAGAACATCAAGTACATAAGTCATATACATGAAGCAGTTTATCTACTTAGAATTAAGGTTATTGCATCATTAACTTCAAAAGCAGATCGATCCACTCATAGCGAACTATGTAGATCAATCATGCTTTAGTCCCAGTCTAATATGTCACTACTAAGCAACATATCTATGTCTCTACTCGGAGAGTCTATGCTCCGGATAGTCAGACAAACCGTCCCCACCATGGCTTTAAACAACATAATAATCTTAACCTGAGTTAGATGCTCGGTCTAAACCCAGAGACTACGGGCCAAAATTTAGACCGCTTACTTTAGAACATTGTCTTCTCGCATACAAAAGTCCATTGCATGCAACGTTCTAGCAGTTTTAACACAAGTAGTCAGTGAGCCATATTTGCTTACATTTAATTTAACATGTAAATAGAATAAGGACAAACAACAATGTAATGAATAACCTTTATATATATTTTTATTATTCAGTTCAAAATAAATGAAATACATCAAAATATCTTTCATGCTTAGGGCATTTCCTAACAGTTCCTATATTAAAAACTTAAACAAAAAACATGTGGTATTGCCATGATAATTTTCAGCATCTATCACTCCAAGCCACCTCGAGGTGATTATGAAATGAATAGCCAAAACATGGACCCCGTCCAATTAATATATGTTTTCTTAAATCCTCCGAGGTTAAGACATATATCAATAACAATTTGTTTTGTCCACCAATTTAACTAACAGAGTTCCTCGAGAAGGTTAATAGCCAAATCAGTCTTGAGTGTGCAACCATTGTTTACAATATCTGATCCATGCCTTATTCAAGCTATCTCAGAATGGTATCAAATAGAACATGCCCAAACATGTTTTCCACATTGAAGATCTAACCTAATATACCGGCGGTGGTAGATACTGATTGAAGGTGTGGTTAGGGCAGAACTGACACAAGGTGCTATTGTACTTTCATATATGGATCAACAATGGAGGCCGTGAGTTTTGTTTGAAACCTTCTCTTACCCAATATTATAAAATAATAAGTTTTTATTTAAAATATGCACGATTAATATAGTATGAGTGACATTCTTTTATCTTATATGATATGTTATCAAATATGCAACATGACATTCTATCAATATATATTTATCCAACCATGATAAAACATAGGAAAAATAAATGACAGAAAATTTAAATAACCTAATCATGGTTCCATCCTAGAAAATAGAAAAATAAATATTACAAAATTTCATCCAAAGTATTCTTTGGGTCTTGAATTTTACTCCATCTTCATGTATCCATCTACATATAATTGTACCATTTATTTCTCATCCCATAAATTCTTTTAAAATTCAAATTTAAAAAAAATTCAAATTTTAAGCAATTTTTAAATCTCATGCATAAGCATATTAATTTCAAATTACATATGATTATACACAATTTAAAATTAAAATTTAAATCACCGACAATTCCTAAAATTTAGTCCCGACCATAAAGGGTTGGGTGGTGAGAAAAACACCGCGGCATTGCTTTGGGCTGCCATGGGTTTGCACTCATGGTTGCCCTTAGGCAGCCGTGGCTTCCAATGGCCTGGCTACAAGCAGCCGTGGCTGCCAACACCCCTTCGGGCTACCTAGGTTGCTATGGGCTTTTGCCCATGCCCACCACCTAACAACCATGGCTCCTTTTCTCAGTTTTCGTGATAAATTCCAATTTTACACCTTATAATTCCTAATTAAAAATTGGAATTTTTCCATGCAAAAATAATTTTTTGAATCATCAAAATTGAATTCAATTTTGATCTCCTTTATGAATAATTACAAAAAAATTCATATGCTGTTTCTAGTGTACAAGTATTCTATATACTCAAAGTGATTTAAAAAAATTCATGGGAAAATTATGGTGATAATATACTGCTCCCATGATTAAATAAATTTTTGGGTACAACTTTTCTAAAAATCTTAAGAACCATAATCGGTAAAATTGAGCATGCTTATAATAATCACACAATTAAAATAACCACATGCAATATATCACATAATCCATGATAACAATATATAAGATCCCTAGAATACCACTCTCTAAGTATTAAATCCATATGTATAGGAAACACAATCGATTGTTTAATTTACATGTATGACATATTCATGAGCTGGTTCTAATACCACTTGCTGGAAAAAAAAATGAAAAAAATGCACAACAGAATGTTAAAATTTTTTTAATGATCGTTAAAACTCATGTTATCATATATAATAAATTATCAACAATTGGATATACCTTTCAAAGAAAACACCTAGGATGCCAGAGTCATTGTAAAAAATGCTAGAGAACAATACTAGGAAGGGCTTCAACCAACTAACTTTCTCCGCTATTCGCCACTTCCAAGACAGTTGAACGCATGGGCACCTATTTCCTCAATCAGTACTCTGTGCAGCTTGTCTCTTTCCTGACCACTCGATCTCTAAGAATTTATTGTCATGTGATTTGTGCAATAATAAACTCGTTCACTTGAGAGTCTGTAATCTAAAGAAAATAGGAGTAACATAATCCTTATTTATAAAATTGCATGAGGTGAATTTTGAATTATGAATTAGATGAAGAAAAGATTTTTCTCTCCCCTATTTAACCCTAAGGGCGATCCTTCTATAGGGAAAATTTCCTTAAAAATTTTAGCCACATCAAAGCAAGGAAAATTCAAAATTCAATAGGACGGCAAGATTTTTCTCTCTCCTTTTTCTCTCCAAAATAGATTCTCTTGATGGAAATTTCCTTACAAAAATTTGGCCACCATAGGGTGAGGAGATTCAAAATTCAACTAGGATTCAAACAAAATTTTTCCTCCCCGTTATTCATACAAAAATATGAAATTTTCACCCTGGGATTCCCCCTTAGAAATTTCGGCTATAACGGATAATTGTGATTCAAAATTTAATTCAAATTTCAAACTTCACAAATCTTTGAATTTTGTCCACATGAATAACTTTCCACAACTCCAATTCAAATTCAAATAAAATCATAGCAACTTTATTTGAAATTCAAATAATTGTATAATCTCTTATCCTAAACAAAATTTAAATTCAAATTAAGAAAAAATCTTGTCTTCCATCCTTATCCTATATGGACGCCACCTTATCTAGTGGCAAGAAAAGATTTTGTTTAATTCAAATTCAAATGGGATAATCTTTTAAATTTTAAATATTATTTTAAGACAAGATTTTCAAAATTCAAATTGATCTCATATTTGATTTTCAAAATCAAATACAATTAATATAAATTTCAAATCTTATCTTCCAAAATAAATATTAATTAAATATTTATCCTATTTATAATTATAATTTTGCCCCTCCGACACCTAGAGAAAAATACCTACACCATGTGGGAGCGTGATCCGAATTTTTCTCTTCACTAAATGAAATATAACAAGTAATAAAGAATATCTTAACCAATTACTATCTGTTAAGAAATTATGCGGAGCTAGTAGAGAAATTAATTGGACATATATAATGTGGGATCCCATAATCTATGTAACTATTATTCTATACTAAATAAACCCATTACAATTAGTAGTTTCAAAGGCACACCATTATAAACCTGAAACTACACTCCTAATTATATACCGTATTATGTAAGCCAGTGATAAGCTATCATTCGATGACCTTGTCATACATGCAAAATCATCATATGATATGTATGATCAGCCTTAGGTCAAAGTCTGTTCGACCTATTGATCTAGCTATCTTAAAGATCCATTGTACTCCTAAATAAGAAAAAGATAATACACCATACATGAATAAGAAGTCATCTACCTAGTAGACGACATAAGGCCTTGTTCGTTTTCACATCCAGTATAATGCCTTTAAGAGGATAACCTTTACACCTCATTAAAGCTATGATTCCAGTATCTATAAACAAACCCTTCATCGTATAGAAGTTATGTACCTAATGAACTGATCTATAAGCTTACTACCTCTAAAATGCTTTAGCTATTGGGACATCAAAGTACACAAGTCATACACATGAAACGATTCATTTACTTAGTATTATGGTTATTGCATAATGAACATCAAAAGTAACATTATCCACTCAAGCAGACTATACAGATTAATTACACTTTGGTCCTGATCTAATACGTCACCACCAAGCAACATATGTCTCTACTCGAGAGTTGAAACTCCAAACAATGAAGACAAATCGTCTCCCAATTGGCTTTAGACAACATAATAGTCTTAAAATGAGTTAGATACTTGGTCTAACCCCATAGAGTATGGACCATAATTTAGACTGCTTACTTTAGAACGTTGTCTTCTCGCATACAAAAGTCCATTGCATGCAATATTTAACATAAGTAGTTATTCAGTCATATTTGCTTACATTTAATTTAACATGTAAATAGGGTAAAGACATATAGCAATGTAATGAATAACCTCTAATATAATTTTATTATCTAGTTCAAAATAAATAAAATACATATAAAATGTCTTTCCCTCTCAGAACATTCCTAATAATGTCTAATCCATAAACTCAACCAAAACCCACAATCAAATTTCTATGAATCACACCACAATCCAACAAAACCAAACTCTATAAAATTTACCAAAATCTCACAAAATCATCAACTCCCAAAATTATCCACTTCCAATCCAACTCAAATCAACCAACCAAGAGTTTAACTAACAACAAACTTCCACAAATAGCCTAAATTCATCCACACTAGTCAAAGGGAATTGCACAAATGTGTTTCCCTTTATGTTGATGAAGAATAAAAAAGGAAGAGCCCTAAACTCATGCACCTTGAAGTTGTAGACAATCTTTTGATGTTGTGATGCCCACGACCTCGGCCACGCGAAACCATCACAATCCGACTCCATCGTCGACCAAGACAGCCCGTGCACCTCATTGGGTCGTCATTTAAAAACACTTTTACTTCGAATCTATCATTTACAGAGCCCAAATTTTTTTTTCTTTTCAAAATACTTTTCTCACAAGAAAGCTAAGTATAAAAGTCATATAAAGTTTAAAACTAAACTTTAGTTGCCCGTTATACAATACAACATAATTGTGACACCTCGTGCCCTCAGTGGCCCAGATCATCACTTAAAAATTACTATTACTTGTACTGATACTTATACTTTCTTGCAAACCATTTATACTTCCTTAAAATCTATTTACTTAGATACCCTGATTTAAGGGGATTTTTTTCTTTTTTTTCCTTTCTTACGTCATACATATTCACTATTCACGTATGTATATTTTAACTATTTACTATTCTAAAAAATACTGCTTAACAGTTACTATTTAAAAATACTATTTAATGATTACTATTCATAAATACTGTGTAATGATTACTATTTAAAAATACCGTATAACGGTTACTATTCAAAAAATACTATCCAATGGTTACTATGTATAAATATTGTATAAAGGATACTATTTAAAAATGTTGTTCAAATGTTACTCAAATTGTGTGGAAGATTACTCGCGATATATCCATAACCTTGCCTCACATCCGCCTCCGCCTCCGCCACCGTCATCGCCCATTGCTGTTTATGCCATAGGACGCTTACCTACAGCATGAACACATTGTTAGGAAATGCCCTAAGTATTAGACACATTTTGATGTATTCATTTTGAACTGGATAATAAAATTATATATAGAGGTTATTCATTACATTGCTATCTGTCCTCGTCTTATTTACATGTTAAAGTAAATGTAAGCAATATGGCTCACTGACTGCTTGTGTTAAAACTGTTAGAATGTTGCATGCAATGGACTTTTGTATGCAATAAGACAACGTTCTAAAGTTAGCGGTCTAAACTATGGTCTGTAGTCTATGGGGTTAGACCGAGCATCTAACTCATGTTAAGACTATTATGTTGTCTAAAGCCTTGGAGGGGACGATTTGTCTTGACTGTCTGGAGCTGGACTCCCAAGTAGAGACATAGATATGTTGCTTGCTGGTGACATATTAGACCGGGACTAAAGCGTGATTGATATACGTAGTTCGCTATGAGTGGATCAATCTACTTTTGACGTTCATTGTGCAATAACCTTAATCCTGAGTAAATAAACTACTTCATGTATATAACTTGTGTACTTTGATGTTCCAATGGCTAAAGCATCTCAGGGGTAGTAAGCTTATAGACCGGTTCGTTGGGTGCATGACTTGTATACGATGGAGGGTTTGTTTGCAGATATCGGAATCATAGCTCTAAAAAGTTAAAGGTATCCTCTTAAAGGCATTATACTGAATGTGAAAATGGACAAGGCCTTGGGTCATCTGCTGGGCGGATGACTTCTTATTCACACATGGTGAATAATCATTTTCTTAATTCGGTAGTATAATGGAACTTTAAGATAGCCTGATCAGTAGGATTAAACAGACTTTGACCTAAGGCTGATCATGGATATCATATGAGGGTTTTACATATATGACAAGGTCATTGGATAGTAGCTTATCATAAGCTTACGTAATACGGTATATAATTGGGAGTTCAGTTTCAGGTTTATAGTAGTGTGACTCTGAAATTAGTGATCATATGATTGAGTTGTTCGGTACAGAATGATGATCATATAGAATCACGGGAGCCCGATTATATATGTCCAATCAGTCCCTCTACTAGCTTCACATAATTCCTTAACGTTTGGCAAATTGGTTTGTGTATGCTATTGGCTAGTTTATTATGCATGGATGGTGATGACACAGGATTAGGATGGTAGACAAGATTCTCTCCGGTTGGATTCAAATTTTGTTTTGGATAATAGAGTACACAATTATTCGAACTCCAAATAAAGTTGCCATGATTTTATTTGAGATTGGATTGGAGTTGTAGAAAATTATCCATGAGAACAAGAATTTGAAACATAACCGTTTTGTCGATTTTGAAATTTGAATTTTGAAATTTGAAATTTGAAATTTGAATTTTGAATTTTGAATTTGAAATTTGAATTTGAAATTTGAATTTGAAATTCGAATTTGAAATTTGAATTTGAAATTTAAATTTGAAATTTGAAATTTGAAATTTGAATTTGAAATTTGAATTTGAAATTTGAAATTCAAATTTTGAATCACAGTCCAAGTGGGATTTGAATTTGTTGTGGAAAATCCACAAGGTTTGAAATTCGAATTTGAGTTGGATTTGGAGAGGATAATCTTGTTAGAATCCTACTTGAATTTTGAATCTAAATCCTAACAAAAGTGGAAGAAATTTTTGAGGATAATCCTCAATGGAATTTCGGTTTTTGTGGATAAGGTTCAAGGGAAGATTCAAGTTTCAATCCTAGTTGAATTTGGATTCTCTCCTTCCCTGAAAAGTGGCCGAAATTATAGAGGAAATCTCCTAGGAAAATTCGGTTATTTTGGATAAGGTTGAGATAAGATTCAAGCTTGAAAATCCTAGTGGAATTTTGATTCTCCCTTATCCTAAATGTGGCCGAATTTTTTGAAGAAAGATCTCCTAGGAAATTTCAGATTTTTCAAATTTAAATTTCAAATTCAAATTTCAAATTCGAATTTCAAATTCAAATTTCAAATTCAAATTTCAAATTTCAAATTTCAAAATTCAAATTTCAAATTTCAAAATTCAAATTTCAAAATTCAAATTTCAAATTCCACAAAACGGTTGTGTTTCATATTCTTGTTCTCATGGATAATTTTCTACAACTCCAATCCAATCTCAAATAAAATTATGACAACTTTATTTGGAGTTCGAATAATTGTGTACTCTATTATCCAAAACAAAATCAGAATCCAACCGGAGAGAATCTTGTCTAACATCCTAATCCTGTATCATCACCATCCATGCATAATAAACCAGCCAATAGCATACACAAATCAATTTGCCAAACGTTAAGGAATTATGTGGAGCTAGTAGAGGGACTAATTGGACATATATAATCGGGCTCCCATGATTCCATATGATCATCATTCTTTACCGAACAACTCAATCATATGATCACTAGTTTCAGAGTCACACCACTATAAACCTGAAACTGAACTCCCAATTATATACCGTATTACGTAAGCCTGTGACGAGCTACTATCCAATGACCTTGTCATATATGCAAAACCCTCATATGATATCCATGATCAGCCTTAGGTCAAAGTCCGTTTAATCCTACTGATCAGGCTATCTTAAAGTTCCATTATACTACCGAATTAAGAAAATGATTATTCACCATATGTGAATAAGAAGTCATCCGCCCAGCAGACGACCCAAGGCCTTGTCCATTTTCACATTCAGTATAATGCCTTTAAGAGGATACCTTAACTCCTCAGAGCTATGATTCTGATATCTACAAAAAAACCCTTCATCGTATACAAGTCATGCACCCAACGAACCGGTCTATAAGCTTACTACCTCTGAGACGCTTTAGCCATTGGAACATCAAAGTACACAAGTCATATACATGAAGTAGTTCATTTACTTAGGATTAAGGTTATTGCACAATGAACGTCAAAAGCAGATTGATCCACTCATAGCGGACTACGTAGATCAATCACGCTTTAGTCCCGGTCTGATATGTCACCCCCAAGCAACATATCTATGTCTCTACTTGGGAGTCCAGCTCCAGACAGTTAAGACAGACCGTCCCCTCCAAGGCTTTAGACAACATAATAGTCTTAACATGAGTTAGATGCTCGGTCTAACCCCATAGATTACAGACCATAGTTTAGACTGCTAACTTTAGAACATTGTCTTCTCGCATACAAAAGTCCATTACATGCAACGTTCTAACAGTTTTAACACAAGCAGTCAGTGAGCCATATTTGCTTACATTTACTTTAACATGTAAATAAGACGAGGACAGATAGCAATGTAATGAATAACCTCTATATATAATTTTATTATCCAGTTCAAAATGAATACATCAAAATGTCTCTAATACTTAGGGCATTTCCTAACAATAAAAGCTATAAACGGAAATGAAATTAACAGACAAGGTTTTGTCTGTAGGATCCAAAAATCGACCTACAAGGAGAGCGATCAAAGATCCAAGAGAGAAAGAGGGAAGAGACTGATAAGGTAAGTTTAGACATTTACCTGTCTGCAACATATAGCATTATTGTTGCTAACTTTGATATACTAACTATAAGTTAGGTACATACGTGCTACGGGCACTATTATAGAGTAGAGAGAGAGACGTAATGTGCTACGGGCACTATTGAGAATGGACACATTATTAATTGTGCTTCGGGCACTAGAGCGAGGTTAATGAAACTCACTCACCTAAAATTAAAATGTGAACCATTCCTAACCACGGGACAATGTGAAGTCACCGGGTTAGAATTTTAAAAAAAGTCGGTAATGAAACCACTTTCTGGCGTACCAGCCTTCCGTACAGGGAGGTACTTTTGCCTTCGGGGCTATGAGATTAAGGCTGTGGAGGTCAGCACTGATATACCGCTCCTAGTCATGTACTATTTTGCCTTCGGGGCTATGAGATTAAGGTTGTGGAGGTCAGCACTAATGTACCGCTCCTAGTCATGCGCACTTAAATGGTACTGCCAACCTGAGCTCAAAACCAGAACATAAGCAAAGATAATTACCTAAAACTGAAACTATGCCATAATTGAGCATAAGACAGTTTAGTGAGAGTACTAACATCGCGGTAGATGTACTGTTGTGACACTGTGTTGTGGTCAAACTTACTATTCACGTATGAATAGTGGTCAAAGTTACTATTCACCTATGAATAGTGGTCAACGATACTATTCATGATGAATAGTACTATTCATAGAAATTTTATTTATTGCATGTTTGAACTTACTGAGCCTGTAGCTCACCATTTTTGCTAATGTTGCAGGTAAGCGACCAGCTCAGTAGCTTATTTGACTGGATGCGGATGGGATGGCGCATGTCAAATCGGATAACTGGGCGAGGGATATGGTCCTGCCAGACTCTTTCCGCTGAGCGATAAAAAGGGGAGGAAAAAAAAAAAGAGACAGTCTTTTGTAATATTATATATTTTACGAAAGTACTGTAATATGTAAATTACTTTGTACTTGCCAACAAAGTAAATAGTGGGAAATGTTTTACATGATGTTTTAAAAAATAAATAAAATTTTCCCAAAAACGTCATGATTTAAAAGAGAGATAGATTAGCCGGCGACCCATGAGATTACAATCTATCACAGTTAGTGATAAAGCTTAACTGTAATAGTATTGTATGATCTCTACAAGGGGCGGGCCACCACACGGAAGAAGACTAGCAGTGCTAGCATACCGATCGAGGTTCAGAGTGCCCACACACTCAACCATTCGAGAATTGGAGAATAGTAGAGAAGGCTAGTTGGTTGAAGCCTCCGGTCATTCTCCTCTTGCAAGATTGACGTCCTTGAGGTATGAGTTTTAATTGTTGTTGGTTTATTGTATATGGCATCATGAGATATTTAACGATCTAAAAATTTCTATTATTCCGCTACGCCACTCTGATACGTATTTACCGATTTATTTTCCTACACACATACTGTAAGCTTTACGCCTAGTAAGTACAACATGTCATCCGCAAAACATGTTTAAATCGTAAGCCATACTTAAGGCATATACAACTGGCAATCTTGTCACACATTTACACAGAGCATGGAAACATATCATGTGGCATCTCAGAATGCAAATCATACGGGTATGTCCTATCACGCAACTAGGAAGCTTGCTCTATCTGTATCTAGGGCATAACGTGCATACTACATGAATCGTTTATGCTCAGTTATGCTTCCTTATTAATTATCTTTCTTTACATTGTCGAGGGCCACTGTGTGGAGAGCCACTTTACGGAGGACCACTGTGCGAAGGGTCATTTTGTTGAGGGTCACTATGCAGAGAACCGTCAAACTTAAACTGAAAACCTCTTCAAACAGAAAAGGTTGGTTTGACATTGTTTAATAATTTCCCAATTGTTGAATCATATCTGTTATCCTTATGCCAGAAGCTTTACTAAGCTATCTCCTAATCTTACGTGATAGGGATCTAATGGCATCTACTTATAATGTTCATAAATCTACGCAGTTTTGAAACTATATGCTTTTCTAACATGCTATGCAACAACTGTGCATAGTTTATACTTAACATAGTATGAAAACAGTACTTTAAATTCATTTTTGCTCATGTTGTAGGTGGAGTTGTACTTACCTAGTTGCAAGCAACTTGTATACTCACCTTTATCAGCTTACAGGTTACCACATGTCATCAATAACGCTTCTCATTAATACTCTTGCTAAGTCACTATTACCGTTAGTGACTAAAGCAGATAAATCACCTAGTACCGATTGCCGTCGGTACTAACTTGCTCTCTATCTCGAGAGTTTGCTCCTCCCTATTTATGGTTAATTAATTTATTACCCAATAAATTAATTAACGTTGTCTTTTGGTCACTACTACCATTAGTGACTGTAACTTGAGTTTTTATGGGGTACCGAGACCTATCGGTACCTTATTGGCCTTCTTTGGAGATTTGGTGTCTACCTTCTATGGTATTTGCTTAATCGTCTTCTTGATAGATTAATCATCATTCCTTACAGCATTGTTCAAAACACGGTCCTTGACTGGTTTGCTGGCCAGTCAAATGACTGGTTATCTCACATGTTGGTAACTAGATAGCCTATCGGTTACTATACGTAAACTTGGTGTAGTAAATGACTGGGTTACTATGCCTGTTTCACTATGGTAGCCGACTGGGCTACTATTGCTCATTTAGTGTGGTAGCCTACCGGGCTACCCACACTGTTTTACTTCGAAAAATTGTTTTGGTTGACTTATAAAATTTTTGAGAAAATTGCCTATCTTGAAACTGTCCCCTTGCCACCCCGTTGGAAGGTGGGGGATGTTTTATTAAAACCATATTTTCATTTTAAATAATGTGAAATACATTTTGGTGCTATATTTTAAGTATGGTTCTTGAACCATTTTCGAAAACTGTTTTGAAACTTGATCAAAACGACTTTGTCTGTAAAAATGGTGAACATGAAATTTTTCGTCCTCGACAAGATGAACAATTCTTATGTTCATCTCAGAGCTCAAATTTGACTCTAACCAGCTCTAATCTTACTAAACCCGTGGCTATTATGCCTAGTTTTTAACAAAAATCCCACTTTTATGTAGTTTTGAAAATGGCTCTGTTTAAGGCCTGAAACGGCCAAATTTTTGAAACACGCATAGGTCATCCTCAAGATCACAACGAAATCTACAACTTTCATGTTGAGCCTGAAACCTAGTTTAGACTCTAAGTGGTTCGTTGTTAGCAAAACTTGAGACTAAGTCTGGGCTCAAATTTTTGGTCCTAGTTTTGGGCACCGAATGTAAACCACTCTAAAAACCTATCGTATCGTCGAATTTGGCCATAAACTATTTACGCAAAAACGACTGTATTGAAATTTTCTTAAAACTTTGTGTTTTACTAAATCCCAAATTCGAACCCTAAAGCTGTCAAAATGGCCAAAATCCGTGGCCTTTTCCTGAGGATAGATTATGTCCAGCCATTTTCCTAAACATCCACGCTCACACATTCATAAATCCATTCGTAAAAAACAATGCAAACACAAACACAACCACATAAACTTAAAAATGGAAAGCTAAGGGCTTAAAATAACTTATTACAACCCATGTGCATAAACAAATACACATAAATCCCTTGATCAAAATCTTAAAATCAACTAACCACAAGACATAGGGTTTTCAGTTTTTACCTTTTCTGCTTTGAACCAAGGACAAATCCGAGCTAGGGCTTAAGTGACTAAATGGCCATGTGATTCTTGATGAAAAAGGGGTCGGTTTGTGCTAGCAAGACACTACATAATTTCTCCTGACTTCAACCCAAAAATAACTACTAAAAATCACAAAGTTTTGGTCTAGAACCTTACCCTAGACACACTTGAAATGGCTTGGAATGAAAACCTCCAATATAGGCTTGAAGGGGGCTGGCTTTTGGTAAGTTTTTGGCTTGGTTTTGGCTTGCAAAAATGGTGTTTTGGGGCTATGGAAGTGGTCAGCTGTAGCAAGAAGGAAAGAGAGAGAGAGAGTTGTGTTTTTGAAGGTGTGAAAAGAAAGAGCACAAGTCTAAGTCTTGGTCACCTTTTTATAGACAACTCTAAGTAAACTTAACCAAAGTTAAGCTTGATTAATCAAGCTAATCTTAAGCTAATTTAGGGACAAATTTCTACATATTTCAGCCTTCTTGGCCATGGGAGTTGCTGCATTGAAGAAGGGGAAATAAACAAGGTTTTCTTGGTGACATGTGATGGAATGTGATGAAATGGTGACATTGTTTATTCAATGTGTCATAACTTACTCCTTAGTTTAATGCTACTTTTTGGGGTTTTTGTGCAGCAAAACCAGCTGATTTTCCAGCTAGGGACACATGGTTTTAGGTCCAAAAAATTCATTTGTGTTGCTCTCTTCGCAGTCCAGTTTTCTACTGCGGTTTTCGGTCCCTTTTCGGCAGTGTTTTAATTTTCATCTGGAAATAAAATTTTCTGATTCCAATTTTTACACTGATGATTTTTAATTGGTTTATACTATCTAAGAGCCCATTCTATTCTAATTTACCATTCATTTCCTAAACTGTGGTTATGTCTACATTGTGTTGTCCTTTCGCATGCAAAACAAGGCATTCCTATGCGAAATTTCAGACACAGTCTCTCTTAACTAATTTGGATCTGCTGATTCCAATTTTTTCAGTTTTATGTCCGTCTGGGGTCATCTAGAATAGTTTTAAGGATCTATATCACCCTACCTTGAAAAACGAGTAAGGTGCCCAATTGACTAATTTGGGCGTCCTGAGTTTAAATATATCAGTTTCGGGGCGAGATAAGGTCATCTTGACCCTTTTCCCGATACTGCATATCTCTCATACAAAAATTTTTGTTTTATACTCAATTAACCAGATTGGGCCTGCTGACTGTCAATATATCTGTTTTAGGTCAAATTAAGGCCGTCTTGGCCTGTAACTTGACGCTGTGTTTTTCACTATTGACTACTTTCTATTTTAACTGACTAGTCTGAGCGTTCTGACTCTGATTTTGTCAGTCTTTGGGTGAGAAGAAGTCATCCGGACCATTTTCTTGATACCGTACCCTTGCTAGGGTTATCTATCGCTATTGTGCTCAGATGTTCAGTCCGAGCGTTCGGACGATTTGTTTACCAGTCTTGTGTCAATAAATGGTCATCCAGACCAGTTTCCTGACACTGCGCATCTCATACACTTATACATATATTAAGGTGGACTGGATTCACTGTCAGTTACCTCCTTTCACTGTACGAATAGTAATAAATAGTACCGTACCTATTTAGCCTATTCAACTGAAAATCACACTATATTTCCCAACTTAATTACTCATTGTATAGTAATTAGATTTCATACATTTTGAGAGTCTATATACCGGCTCTCTGCTTATTACACGGCCTTCTATACTGGTTCTTATGAGGGCGTGTACACTCCAGACACGGGCGTGTACACTCCGGACACGGGTGTGTACACTTCGGACACGAGCATATACTAGTTGAAATTCCTCAACACAATCCTGTTCTGAAACACGGACTTTTATACGTCCATTAACCTGAGCAGTATACAACCACTTACACGGCCGTGTACCTGACCGTGTTACACTAAACAACCATGTTCACTCGCACAACCTTTCTCACATATACAGTCTGATCAGTACACGGCTTCTTACACAGCCGTGTACCTGACTGTGTTCCTCAAATTTACACTAAAAGGCATCAAACTAACCCAAATTCATTCCTCAATTTCTCATTATATAAAATTTAGGTTACATGAGTATGGAGGTCTTTATAACCTACCCCCTAACAAAATTTTCATCCTCGAAAATTAGAATAGTTTCAGGAAGTTTCTTTTCATATGCTCTTCCCATCCCCATATGGCTTCTTCTATGTCATGGTTCCACCACAACACTTTTACAAGTGGTATAACCTAATTCCTAAGTACTTTGTCTTCTTTGGCTACGATTCGTACGGTTTCTCCTCATATGTTAGATCGGCATCCACTCCGTGCTGTCTCACTAGCTGAGCTACGTACATTTTTGCAAGTCTTCTATCGAGTAGCTCCCCTCCATAGCTCGAAATCGAGCTGATTTCATCAATTTGTCCACAATTTCCCAAATTGCGTAATTACCGCTTGATGTTCTTGGCAATCCGTCTACGAAATCCATCGTAATCTGCTCCTATTTCCACTCGAGCAGCTCGATTTCCTGCAGTTCTCTAACCAGACGTGATGTCCCACTTTAATCTTGTGACACCCCGTGCCCTCATCGGCCCGGACTGTCACTGAAAACTATTACTTGCTTCTTTAAAATCGATACTTAAACTTGCTGAATTTAATACCATAAATTTAGAGTAATTTTTTTTGATTATATACGCGTACGTATTTACTATTCACGTATGTATACTATTAAAATGCGGAATTTGAAAAACATAAAGATTTCAATTATACATACACACTTATATACTTGTTTATCTGATTACTATTCATCAAATACTATTTAAATATACTATTCATACATATACTGTTTACTGTTCCAAAATATCATTTAACCATTACTATTCAAAATACTATTTACTATCACCGTTCAAAATACTATTTACTCATACTGTGCAGAAGAATACTCGCGGTGTATCCATAACCTCATCCTTACATCCACCTCCGCCGCCATCATTGCTCCTTGATGTTTACGCTATAGGAAGCTTACCTACAGTATGAACACACTCCGTGAGCTTTACGCCCAGTAAGTACAACATGTTAATCATAAAACATGTTTAAAACATAGCACATACTTAAAATCATTAGCACGACATATATCACATAATAAATCACATACCATATAAGCATATCACATGTCAGCTCACATATCATGTCATCACATAACATGTCATAACACTGAATATAAAACTTCGCATACTTTATGCATGACAGAAGTATCGTGTACTGTATGCACTCTACTAAAAAAGAAAGCATAACGAACTATAGCTAATACATGGTCCGGTTATGTTCATTTATGCTTCAAACTTCTCTTTTCTTTTCTTGTCTATTTAGGGCCCATGTGTCAGTACCGTGCATGCACAGACCATTGGTAATGCCCGTGGTAAATAATCGGAGAGCCATCAATAGATGCTCAACTTTCTGCTTTAACTTAGAATCTCTTCATTTGAAAAGTCTGGTATGACACGCTTACTAATTTCTGTCTTGTTTATCTTTTCTAGACATATGCTTCTCTAAGCTATCCCAAAATCCTACACGGTAGGGACGTATGACTTCTATCTTGTTCTTTCATCAATCTAATTGATTGTGAAACTATATGCTCTTATTTATGCTGTGCAGCATCGTATGCAAGATGCATACTTAAAATACTAGAAAAGCTTCATTTTAAATCATTTTATCCATGCTGCAGGTGGAGTTATACTTACCTGTCAGCGGACAGTTTATACTCTCACCTTCATCATAATACAGGTACCTCCCTGTAATCATAATGCATTACATTAACATTCACTCTTAGGTCACTGCGGTCATTAGTGACTAATAAAAACTCTATCGTTAGTGATACCGATCCTTATCGGTACTAATTGCCCTCTTCTTAAGAATTTGATTTTCTAATTTCTAATCATGGTTAATTAATTTATTTACCCAATAAATTAATTAACATCGCTCTTAGGTCACTCTATCGTTGTTGACTAATATACCTATCATTGTGTGGTACCGATGCCTATCGGTACTTAACTACTTTACTTTGGGAATTTTGATATCTAATTTCTAATCAGGCTTGATTAATTTGTCTACTTGACAAATTAATCACTGTCTCACACTGTCCCGTTCAGATTCGGTCCTTGACTGGTTAACCAACAAGTCAACTGACCGGATACCTCGCGTATTGACCATTTAGCCTATGGGGTTACCTTTACCGATTAAATCGCTCCAAATTTTATACTTAGCTCACAACTGTCCCTCGGGTGGTACTATTCTGACCTAGGGGTCGTTTTCTTACATTACGAGATTTCTAATTAAGCGGTTTACTAATCTTCAAAATGTCCGTCCTTCTCTCCTGGACCTAAGTCATCGAGGGGGCTCGGGTTTCCATCCCGATCACATTTTCACCCTTCGTTTTCTAAAATACCCCTTTGTGCCATTTTAGAAATTTCGACAGCATTTCTGCTTAATTTTTGGGTTCCCGGCATTTAGGAAACGCCTCAAAACCATCTAACCTATTCTAACCTACCACGTACTAAACCAGAGGCCTAATTTTTACGTAAAAGCTCAGCTTTTTACGTAAAAATATTTACATTTCCTCACATTCTCTTTTTCGACATTTCATCCCTTTTTCTTACAATTCCTCAAGTCAGTAAACCATAATTAATACATAATTATTTCCAATAATAAATTGAGGAATCAAGGGATAGAAACTACTACCAAAATCATTCCCATCGGCGGTCGAACGAACTGTTCGGTCTCGACCACACAATCTTTGAATCAGCGTTCTTCACTTTTGAAACTTTGATTTGCAAATCCAATGCCGCAGATGTGTCCGAAACGTCGAAAATAGGCCAACAGGTCATTCTTTAATTTTTCGGCCTCCGAGTCACCGTTGACCGGTGTTGACCACGGCGACGATGGGAGTGGCAACCACCATCTTGAAGAGCTCGACGAGAGGAACCCATTGGTGGTGTCAATTTCACTAATCGAGGCTCCTATCACCGAAAATCGACCATCGAAAAGTCAGTGACGGCGGCGGTGTTTGATCTTCATTTTTCGGCGTTGTTGCCCAAAATTGATTTGGGGCTTTTGATCTACGTGTTGTTCTGAGCATTTTGATACCGACCTTGCAACTCAACTCCGTCAGAATCGGTGGATTTCACGACGGTGACATGGCGGTGACGACGCGAGTTTGGGCGGCGTGATCCGGCGCCTGTTGACGTGAAATGAAGTCTAGGTTTTGTTACACTCTTCACCACGAATCCATTGGGATTGGAATCGTGGCATTTGGACGTCAGACAGCAGAGATACGACGGTTTGAAAAATTCGACCACCAATGGCTATGGGCGGCACGTGCGGCATGCTCCGGCATCGGTTCGATCGACTCGGCCCACCGTTGGAATCAGCTCGTCGAGAGCTTTCCAATGGTGCTAGTGGTGTCCAAAACGGAGGTCGGATTCGATCGGGGCTTACTGTTCATCTTCATGTGGTCTGGGGGGGAGGGAGGGGAGAAAATGGGATTTGGAAAAATTATGGGGGCTATTGTAGACGGATCCCAAAAATTTCGTCCTTTTATACTAATTTTTTGAAAAATTTTAAGATAGGCTACACTGACTAAATTGGGCATGCTGAACCCAAATATATCAGTTTTATTATCATCCGAGGTCATCTCGACCAATTTTTCGATACTGCATGGTTCTCGATCAAAAATTACTTTTTGTGCTCAAATGACTAATTTAAGCATTTTGAATCCAAATATATCAGTTTTATATCAAGAAAAGGTCATCTTGACCAATTTCTTGATACTGTGGTTAGGCCTACACTACGTTGACACTACGCACACATAACTAGGTGTTTTGGCGTGAAATTTCAAACACAGTCTCCCTTGACTAATTTGGACGTGTTGATTTCAAATTTATCAGTTTTACGTCCATCTAAGGTCTTTTAGACCAGTTTTCGGGATCTGTATGACCTCATATCGAAAAACGTGTCAGGCACCCGATTGACTAATTTGGGCGTCCTGAGTCTAAATATATCAGTTTCGGGGTGAGAAAAGGTTGACTTGACCCCTAATCTCGATACTGCGTATCTCTCAAACAAAATCTGCATTTTGTGCTCAATTGACCAGATTGAGCCTACTGACTATTAATATATCAGTTTTATGCCACATTAAGGCCGTCTTGGCCACTAACCTGACACTGCGTATCTCACTATTCATTATTTACTATTCATTATTCACTATCTGACTGACTAATCTGAGCATTCTGACTTTGATTTTGTCAGTCTCTGGGCGAGAAGAGGTCATCTAGACCACTTTTCTCGATACTGTACATCTATTAGGGTAATTATCGCTGTTGTGCTCAGATGACCAGTCTGAGCGTACTAATGACTAGCTCATCAGTTCTATATTCATGAAATGGTCATTTGGACCAATTTCTTGATACTGCGTGTCTCGCATGCACACTTACATAATAGGATGGACCGATTTCACTATCGGTTGCCCTTGTCACTGCACGATTAGTAATTAAACGTTACTATACCCGTTTAATTCATTCACCTGAAAAGCACACTGTGTTTATTATCTTAATTACATCATTACATAATAATTAAGTTTCATAATTCATGAGAGTCATTATAGCGGTTCTCGGCTCATTACACAGCCTTCTACACGGACTCTTACACGGGCGTGTGCAAGGCAACATGGGCGTGTACATTTCGGACACGGGCGTATACTAGTTGAGACTACTCAACACAGCCATGTCTTTGAAATACATTCATCTATCTAAGCGGTACACGGCCTCTTACTTGACCGTGTTACACTACACGGTCATGTACACTCACATGGCTACTAAAAGATACACAGTCCGAATGGCACACGGTCACTCACACGGACGAGTACCTGACTGTGTTACTTAAATTTGCACTAAAAGACATTAAATTATGTCCATTTTATTCCTTAATGACTTATTACATGGTAAGTAGGTGCCATGAAAATGGCGGTCATTACAGCCTACCCCCCTTACAAAATTTTCTTCCTCGAAAATTAGAATAATTCCAGAACGTCTCTTCTCATGTTTTCTTCCCATTCTCATGTGGCTTCCTCAACACGATGATTCTGCCACAATACTTTTACTAGTGGTATACTCTATTCCTAAGTACCTTCTCCTCTCTGACTAGGATCCGCACAGGTCTCTCATCGTACGTCGGATCAGCGTATACTATAATGGATTCTTGGCTAAGAACATGGGAGTTGTCTGGCACGTACTTCTTCAAGCATCAAGACGTGAAAGACGCTGTGTACTGTAACTAACTCGGGAGGAAGTGCTAGTCTATAAGCCACCTTCCCGGCTTTCTCTATTATCTTGAGGGTCCTATGTACCTAGGACTGAGCTTTTTTTTTCTTTTCAAAGTGCACCACCCCTTTCATGGGTGCTGCCTTGATAAAGACCAAGTCTCTTACTTCAAACTCAATGGGTCTATAGCGCTTGTCGTCAAAATTCTTCTATCCACTGTGTGCTGTATCTAACGTTTCTCGTATCAGCTTCACGTCTGCCCTGGTATTCTTGATGATGTCTGAGCTAATTAGTCGTTTCTCTCTGGTCTCGTACTAATGAGCCAGAGATCTACATTTCCTTCTACAAAGTGTCGTACGGTGCCATTCCTATCTAGGAATGGTAGTTGCTGTTGTATGAGAACTCGCTCAATGGTAGCTTCTGATCCCAATTTCCTTTGAAGTCTAGGATGTAGGTCTCAACATGTCCTCTAACATCTGTATGGTCCTCTCAAACTAACTGTCAGTCTAAGGATGAATGCTGTGCTGAACTCTCACTTGGACCATAATGTAGCCTGAACACTTCACCAAAATCTAGAGGTAAAGCGTCCACTACGATATGAGATGATCGACTCTATTACTCCGTGTCGTTTCATGAACTGTGCCGTATAGATTTCTACTAGTCGTTCCACCGAGTAGCTAACTTTCATTGCTAAAAATCTAGCTGATTTCGTCAGTCTATCTACAATCACCCAGATTGTGTCATTATCGTTTGACGTCTTCGGCAATCCGACTACGAAATTCATCGTAATCTGGTCCCATTTCTTCTCAGGTAGCTTAATATTCTACGATTATCCTGCTGGGCGCTGGTGTTCTGCTTTAACCTTCTGGCACATAACGTATCTGGCGACGAACTCGATAATGTCATTCTTCATTCCAAGCCACCAAAAGCTTTCCTTCAGGTACTTGTACATCTTATTTACCACCGGATGTACGGAATATGATGTCTCATAAGGTTCCAAGAGGATTCGCTTCGTGAGTTCTTTATCTTTCATAACACACAATCTATCTCTGTAGTAGAGTATGTCATCCTTAAGGATCTTAAACTCTGAACTTTGGTCCTCTGTACCCTCTTTTTTGAGCTTGTTCAAGGACAATTTGAAGCCTTGACTGATCTTGATCTCTTCTTAGAGCGTCGTTCGGAAGGGTCATGTCAGACAACCTCCCTGTCAAAATCTTGATCTCACTGCTGCATAGCTCCCTTGTAGTGCTCCTAACAAGGCACTGATAGCCATAAGTGTAGTAAAATACTTCTGACTCTGTGCATCGAGCACCTTATTGGCTTTCCTCGGATAGTATAGGATCTCACAGTCGTAATCCTTGCCAACTCTAGCCATCTACGCTGCCTCATGTTGAGTTCTTTCTGCGTGAAGATACATTTAAGGCTCTGGTGGTCGGTGTAAATCTCACACTTGACTCTATACAGGTAGTACCTCTATGCTTTTATTGTAAAAACTATCACTGCTAGCTCCAAATTATGCGTTGGGTAGCTCTTCTCAGGGTCTTTGAGTTGTTGTGAAGCATACGCGACTACTCTACCTTTCTGCATCAACACAGTTTCCAACTCAGTTTTAGATGCGTCACTTTAAATCACAAAGCTTCCCTGACCAGCATCTGGAATGGTCAGTATGGGAGAGCTTGTAAGCCTTCATTTCTGCTCTTGAAACCTTTTCTCACACTTGTCGATCCACTCAAACCTCTTTCCCTTCTTGGTGAGCGCTGTGAATGGTGCGGCTAGCCTTGAAAAACCCTCGACAAAACATCGGTAGTATCCCACTAAGCCTAGGAAGCTGTGGATCTTCGTCACGTTTCTCGGAGCTGGCCATGCGCTAACTGCATCAATTTTAGTCGGGTCCACAGATACTCCTTCCTTAGGGGTCTATGTGACCTAGGAAATGGACCTTCTCTAGTCAAAACTCGTACTTGGAGAACTTGGCGTATAACTGATGGTCCTGTTACATGCTCAAAATGATCCTTAAGTGCTCTTCGTGCTCTTCCTTCATCTTAGAGTGCATAAGTATGTCATCGATGAACACAATGACAAACTTATCCAAATAGCCTTTAAACATGTGGTTCATCCGGTTCATGAAAGCTGCTGGCGCGTCCGTCAATTTGAGCAACATGAATAGAAACTCGTAATGTCCGTACCACGTTTGAAAGGTTGTTTTGCGTACATCTTCATTCCTAATTCGTAGTTGATGGTACCCCAAACGTAGATCGATCTTCAAGGACACTGCAGCGTCTCAGAACTGATCAAATAGATTGTCAACTCGCGGCAATGGATGCTTGTTCTTAATCGTAATCCTGTTCAACTCTCTAAGTCAATGTACATTCTCAGTGGTCCATCTTTCTTCTTCACGAATGGTATGGGTGCTCTCTAGGGTGAACAGTTCTGTCGAGTGAATCCCTTGTCTATTTAGTCCTTCAGTTGGGCTTAGAGCTCTTTTAGCTTTACAGAGCCCATTCTATATAGGGCCTTAGAGATGGCAGCTTTAGAGATGGGGGCTGATCCTGGTAGACGTTCAGTCTCGAACGAGATCTCACGCTCTAACGAGAGTTTCAGAAGACCTTCTGGAAATATCTCCACGAATTCCCTGACTATCGGCATGTTTTCGGGTCCTATCTCTATTCCTCGTGTATTATCTACTATGTATGCTAGGTAGTCCATGCATCCATTGGATAGCATCTTGCAAGCCTTCACTACTGATATCATCGTCTTGGGTTGCTTTGGCGACAAACCCTTATAGATGAACTTTTCGAATCCGATTGGTTCAAAAATGATTTTTTACCTTCGATAGTTTATGACGACATTATGTTTTATGAAGAAGTCCACCCTCACAATTACATCATAGTCGTACATGTCGTCGGTTAACGCTCAATTCTCTCCCATAAACAATTACTGGCACCTGACGTATCCAATAATTATACAAATAAACTTCCCCTGAAGGAAGTGACATTTTAAAGGTTTATTTTGTCCTATCCAAGCTCCTACCTAACTTTCTAGTGGAAACTGATGATGCAACGATGGGTGGCTCCAGAATCAAGTAGAACTAACGCATCAAAGTTGGCGATAGAAAGCTGGCCTGTCACCATTGCAGAAGTTACAACTTCAGTGTCACTCCTCGCGTAAGCATAGATTCTCCCTTAGTTGTTTGGAGCTTCCAGTCTACCTTGTGTGATTGAAGGGTGTTCGGTCCTGGTCTGGGTGGTGTAAAGTTGATTATTCCCAGTGCGGGGTTGATTCTGTCGATTTTGTGGGTTGGAGAGGCAGTTTTTGGCATAGTGGCCTTCCTTGCTACAGATGAAACAACCACTTGCATTCTCATAGGTGCCTCTTTTCGCATTTCGTGCACGTCGGGTATTGGCTGTCATTTCCTTCCTAGTCGTTTCTCTTCTAGGGAAATTCTTTTGTGAATCTTGGTTGTCCTGATTCTCCTTTACTCTTATTGTTGTTGTTGGAATGCTTGCTATTCTGGCCGATTCCCACGTTCTGTCCTCTGTGTTGTAACTCGGGGTTCTGCTTCCCCTGAGCCTACTCAGCTTACGTTTTCTCCTCTTTTCGTGTCTTAAAATTCTGTGCCTCTTACTCTTTATCATGAGCCAATCAATACTTGACTCAGATAGTCTTGCTGACATATTCTGCTAGTGTCGCTAGGCCGTGGCTTCCGCTACAGACCTAAACTGTGATATCTGTTCTGAACATCTTCAGCATTCGTTTGACTCTCTCCTTTTAGTCGGTACCAAATCTAGACAAAGTTGAGCCAACTGCTCAAACTTCTTGACTGCCTATATAATAGTTCATACTACCTTAGCACAGGTTGTTGAACTCGTCTTACTGCGCTACTAGCGCTTCCTCATTGAAGTACATCTCCTTGAATTCCTCAATGAAATAGCTCCAGCTCATCTCTCTAATGTTCCTCCTAATGGTTACCATCTTCCACCACTAACGTGCCTCATTGCACAGGGTGAAGGATGTGCACATCACTTTCTCTCTCTATCTGTTAACCCTATAAAATCCAAGATTACTTGGATATCCGTTAGCCAATCATCGGCCTCTATAAGGTTGGTGATTCCTAAGAATTCTAACGCTTTCATGCGTCAGAATCTCTCATACAAGTCGCCTTCCCTAGGGATTGGTAAAAAAACAATTACTGCTATGAGAGTAGCCATTACTATGGCTGCTAGTGCCTCCTGGGCTGGAGGAGCTGCTTGCTCCCTTAGAGTTTCTGGGCCTGTTGGAGCCTCCTATGTTGGCATCTCTACTGATTGTGGTGCCTGGGGTTGCTGGCCCAGCTGTTCCCTAAGCTGGTTTAGCTCCGGTTGCTAGTTCTCCATCATCTCTCGCATGGCTACAATCTGTGCTATCAACTCATCCTCTCGGGATGCTGGGTTTAACTAAGCTTTCATTCTTACCATGTTTTCCTATGTAACCCTATCGTACAGCAGGAAAGGAAAATATAAGTCTCTTAAATTCTGTACTTGGGACTCATATCACATATCATTTTCTTTCTTACTTAACAATCTTACTTAAACATTATGGATATAAATATACACACTATATCCATCTTTCTTTCTCTCATACTGTGATGTTCAATACAATTGCCGCATTGTATCGGGACATCGTCTGAGTGCTAGGATTCGTCCTGCACTTTCTGTCATATCATACTCACATTGTGGAAAAAATTATATCTGGCCCCTAGGGCAAAGCTTTACTGCTTATCTCATAATATATTTCACATAATATATATACATATATTCAAGATTCTAGTTCAACGGGGAGTGACACACACTTCCCCTATACGATCCCAACAAGTACATTGTGCTACAACTGACGGGGGAGAGCTACTGCTTCCCTCTATATATTTTCATAACTAACATTCCCACAGAAGGGTACTACTATTGGAAGGACAATCCTGATTTAGTATCAGGCATCTCCTCATCATCACTATCACTGAGTAAGAACTCATTTGGGTTTTCCTCTTCTTCTCAGCTGAAACTGACCTCGTCATCGCTGGCTATGATGACTTGGGGTTCGTACATCCCTATCTATTCGTCATTACTAAAGCGGTCAGGGATCTCCTCTCCCTCATCATCAGGATGGGCATCAGAAAGAGTCTCATCATCTTCCTCTTTCATGGGGTGTTCGAGAGACATACGGGTTAGTTCGGGGTTCTCCATTGGCTCCCTATCACCCTCGTGTACTTCTGGCTGGTGCTCGGCCATGAACTCTTCATTGGCCAGTTGGGGTGATGGTTCTACCGGGTCACCCTCCATAATGGCGGCTGCTATAATGCCTTGGGCTTGTGCAGGGTTCCCGGGGTTGAGCATTTCTCTCTGCGTTCACTATCTCCTTGATAAGGCTTGCTAGTCCTGCATGATCGCTCTTCTAATTCTGTTTGGCAATGTCTCTTTCTCTCTTTGGGTCTTTTCTGGTCTTGGTCCACTTTTGTCTCGGCATGTATTGTAGAAGTCCATATCGGTTCCTTGTAGCGAACAGCATACGTTAGAACTGTATCACCGGACATCAGCTATAGTCTTTTAGTCCGATGAACAAATTCTCGTATATCCATAACTCTAGAGAACTTAGGCGGTTTCACTCCCCGCTTACCCATAGAGAAAAACTGGGGCTGATGCTGGACTGCTCTCAGAGATTGGCTCGATCGTGGTATGGCGAATCTCGACAGAGTTAAGAGCTCATCCTGGTCATAAGGATCCCGATACACACGAGAGTATCTTCCTGAGAGATGTCAACAGCCAACAGGACTCAGTTATCCTGATCAATGGCGTACAATCGGGGAATCACTTTGATAACGTGAAACCAGTCCTGACATTCTCATGGAGTGCAAGAGTACTATTTGCCACTCGAAACCATGTTCTTTCTCTAAGCAGTTCTCTAGCACTGCACAGTTGTGATTTTTGTATAATGATCTCAGCATCTTTTCATCTTATCCTCGCCATCATAGATTTCGTTGTTTCATTACTATAAAATGTTATCTTCAATAGATAAATATTTACCGACTAAAAATAAAACTAACTTACTTGGATAGATGAGGCAGGCATGCGGCGATGTGAGGTAGGATGGTAAGAAACCGCTCTGATACCAACTATGACGCCCCGTGCCCTCAGCGGCCCGGACCGTCACTGAAAACTATTACTTGCTTCTTTAAAACCGATACTTAAACTTGCTAAATTTAATACCATAAATTTAGAGGGATTTTTTTTGATTATATACGCGTATGTATTTACTATTCACGTAATTATACTATTAAAATGCGAAATTTGAAAAACATAAAGATTTCAATTATACATGTACACTTATATACTTGTTTATCTGATTACTATTCATCAAATACTATTTAAATATACTATTTATACATATACTGTTTACTGTTCCAAAATATCGTTTAACCTTTACTATTCAAAACACTATTTAACTGTCACCATTCAAAATACTATTTACTCATACTATGCAGAAGAATACTCACGGTGTATCTATAACCTCATCCTCACATCCACCTCCACTGCCATCATCGCCCCTTGGTGTTTATGCTATAGGAAGCTTACCTATAGCATGAACACACTCCGTGAGCTTTACGCCCAGTAAGTACAATATGTTAACCACAAAACATGTTTAAAACATAGCACATACTTAAAATCATAAGCATGACATATATCACATAATAAATCACATACCACATAAGCATATCACATATCAGCTCACATATCATGTCATCACATAACATGTCATAACACTGAATATAAAACTTCACATACTTTATGCATGACAGAAGCATCGTGTACTGTATGCACTCTACTGAAAAAGAAAGCATAACGAACTATAACTAATGCACGGTCCGGTTATGTTCATTTATGCTTCAAACTTCTCTTTTCTTTTCTTGTCTATTTAGGGTCAATGTGTCAGTACCGTGCATGCACAGACCATTAGTAATGCCCGTGGTAAATAGCCGAAGAGCCATCAACGGATGCTCAACTTTCTACTTTAACTTAGAACCTCTTCATTTGAAAAGGCCGGTACGACACACTTACCAATTTCTGTCTTGTTTATCTTTTCTAGCCATATGCTTCTCTGAGCTGTCCCAAAATCCTACATAGTAGGGACGTGTGGCTTCTATCTTGTTCTTTCATCAATCTACGCGATTGTGAAAATATATGCTCTTATGTATGCTGTGCAGCATCGTGTGCAAGTTACATACTTAAAATACTGGAAAAGCATCATTTTAAGTCATTTTATCCATGCTGCAGGCGGAGTTGTACTTACCTATCAGCAGACAGTTTATACTCTTGCCTTCGTCACAATACAAGTACCTCTATATAATCATAATGCATTACATTAACATTCACTCTTAGGTCACTGTGGTCGTTAGTGACTAATAAAAACTCTATCGTTAGTGATACCGATCCTCATCGGTACTAATTGCCCTCTTCTTAAGAATTTGATTTTCTAATTTCTAATCATGGTTAATTAATTTATTTACCCAATAAATTAATTAACATCGCTCTTAGGTCACTCTATCGTTGGTGACTAATATACCTATCGTTGTATGGTACCGACGCCTATCGGTACCCAACTACTCTGCTTTGGGAATTTTGATATCTAATTTCTAATCGGGCTTGATTAATTTGTCTACTTGACAAATTAATCACTGTCTCACACTGTTCCGTTCAGACTCAGTCCTTGACTGGTTAAGCAACTAGTTAACTGACCAGATACCTTGCGTATTGACCATTTAGCCTATAGGGTTACCTTTACCGATTAAACCGCTCCAAATTTTATACTAATTGGGCGGTTTACTAATCTTCAAAATGTCCGTTCTTCTTTCTCGGACCTAAGTTATCGAGGGGGCTCGGGTTTCCATCCTGATCACATTTTCACCCCTCGTTTCCTAAAATACCCCTCTGTGCCATTTTAAAAATTTCGACAGCATTTCTGCTTAATTTTTGGGTTCCCGACGTTTAGGAAACGCCTCAAAACCATCTAACCTATTCTAACCTACCACGTACTAAAGCAGAGGCCTAATTTTTACGTAAAAGCTTAGCTTTTTACGTAAAAATATTCACATTTCCTCACATTCTCTTTTTCAACATTTCACCCTTTTTCTTACAATTCCTCAAGTTAGTAAACCATAATTAATACATAATTATTTCCAATAATAAATTGACGAATCAAGGAATAGAAACTACTACCAAAATCATTCCCGTCGGCGGTCGAACGAATCGTTTGGTCTGGACCGTGCAATCTTTGAATCGGCGTTCTACACTTTTGAAACTTCAGTTTACAAATTCGATGCCGCGGATGTGTCTAGAACGTCGAAAATAGGCCAACGGGCCATTCTTCAATTTTTCAGTCTCCGAATCGTCGTTGACTGGCGTTGACCACAGCGACGATGGGAGTGGCGACCACCATCTTGAAGAGCCCGATGAGAGGAACCCATTGGTGGTGTCAATTTCACCAATTGAGACTCCTATCGCGGAAATCAGCCCTCGAAAAGTCGGCGACGGCGGCGGTGTTGGATCTTCATTTTTCGGCGTTGTTGCCCAAAATTGGTTTGAGGCTTTTGATCTACGTGTTGTTTTGAGCATTTTAATACCGACCTTGCAACTCAACTCCGCCGGAATTGGTGGATTCCACGATGGTGACACGGCAGCCACGATGCGAGTTTGGGCGGTGTGATCCGGCTGCTATTGACGTGAAATGAAGTCTGGGTTTTGTTCTACTCTTCACCATAAATCCATTGGGACTGGAATCGTGGCATTTGGACGTCGGACGGCGGAGATATGGCAGTTTGAAAAATTGAGCCATCGACGGCTTTGGGCGGCTCGTGCGGCGTGCTCCGGTGTCGGTTCGGTCGACTCGGCCCACAGTTGGAATCAGCTCGTCGAGAGCTTTCCAATGGTGCCCACGGTGTTGAAAATGGAGGTCAGATTCGATCGGGACTTACTGTTCATCTTCGTGTGATGTGGGGGGAGAAAATGAGATTTGAAAAAATTATGTGGGCTATTATAGAAGGATCCCAAAAATTTCTTCCTCTTATACTAATTTTTTGAAAAATTTTAAGATAGGCTACACTAACTAATTTGGGCGTGCTAAACCCAAATATATCAGTTTTATCTTCATTCGAGGGCATCTCGACCAGTTTTCCGATACTGCATGGTTCTCGATCAAAAATTACTTTTTGTGCTCAAACGACTAATTTGAGCATTCTGAATCCAAATATATCAGTTTTATATCAAGAAAAGGTCATCTTGACCAATTTCTTGATACTGTGGTTAGGCCTACACTGTGTTGACACACACATAACGAGTTGTTTTCGCGTGAAATTTCGAACACAGTCTCCCTTGACTAATTTGGATGTGTTGATTTCAAATTTATCAGTTTTACGTCCATCTGAGATTTTCTAGACCAGTTTTCGGGATCTGTATGACCCCGTCTCGAAAACGTATCAGGCACCCAATTGACTAATTTGGGTGTCCTGAGTCTAAATATATCAGTTTCGGGGCGAGAAAAGGTCAACTAGACCCTCATCCCGATACTGCGTATCTCTCAAACAAAATCTACATTTTGTGCTCAATTGGCCAAATTGAGCCTGTTGACTATTAATATATCAGTTTTGTGCCAGATTAAGGTCGTCTTAGCCACTAACCTGACACTACGTATCTCACTATTCACTATTTACTATTCATTATTCACTATCTGACTGACTAATCTGAGCGTTCTGACTTTGATTTTGTCAGTCTCTTGGCGAGAAGAGGTCATCTAGACCACTTTTCTTGATACTGTACATCTATTAAGGTAATTATCGTTGCTGTGCTCAGATGACCAGTCTGAGCGTATTGATGACTAGCTCATCAGTTCTATATTCATGAAATGGTCGTCTGGACCAATTTCTTAATATTGTGTGTCTCGCATGCACGCTCACATAATAGGGTGGACCGATTTCACTATCGGTTGCCCCTGTCACTGCACGATTAGTAATTAAACGTTACTATACCCGTTCAATTCATTCAACTGAAAAGCACACTGTGTTTATTATCTTAATTACATCATTACATAATAATTAAGTTTCATAATTCATGAGAGTCATTATAGCGGCTCTCGGCTCATTACACAGCCTTCTACACGGACTCTTACACGGGCGTGTGCAAGGCAACACGGGCGTGTACATTTCGCACACGGGCGTATACTAGTTGAGACTACTCAACCTAGCCATGTCTTTGAAATACATTCATCTATCTGAGCGGTACACGACCTCTTACACGGCCGTGTACTTGACCGTGTTACACTACACGGTCATGTACACTCACACGGCTACTAATAGATACACAATCCAAATGGCACACAGTCACTCACACGGCCGTGTACCTGATCGTGTTACTTAAATTTGCACTAAAAGACATTAAATTATGTCCATTTTATTCCTTAATGACTTATTACATGGTAAGTCGGTGGCATGAAAATGGCGGTCATTACAAATCTTCTAACAAATAAGGCATCTGGCGATGAACTCGGTGATGTCGTTCTTCATCTTAAGTCACTGAAAACTCTCATTCAAGTCCTTGTTCATCTTATTTGCCCCTAGATGTACCAAATATAGCGTTTCATGAACCTCTGAAAAGATTCGCTTCCTGAGTTCCTTATTCATCAGAACGCATACCCTATCTCTGTAATAGAGCATGCCGTCCTTAGAGACTCGAAATTCTGAGTCCTGTTCCTCCATAGCCTCCTTTCTGAGCTCGAGTAGGGACGAATCAAGGTCCTAGCCCTCCTTAATCTCTTCTAGGAGTGTCGATTAAAGGGTCATTTCAGACAACCTCCCTATTAAAATCTCGATCTCGTCATTCATAGTCCCTTTTTGTAATGCTCCCAACAGGGTACTAATAGCCATAAGCGACGAAGAATGTCTTTGACTTAACGTATCGGCCACCTTATTGGCCTTTCCTGAATGATATAGGATTTCACAGTCGTAATCCTTCACCAGTTCTAGCTATCTTCGCTACCTCAATTTTCACCGGATTAATGGTTACTCCCTGCTTTCATCTTGGAGTATAATCGTATGTCATCAACTTATCCCACAAGTCCTTCAACACCCGATTCATTAAATCCATGAAGGCTGCTGGAGCATTTGTCCGTACTAGTCTCGTCATCACTAGCTATAATGATTTGAGGCCCATACATCTCCATTTATTTACCTTTGCTGTGGTAGTCGGAGGTCTCCTCTTCTTCATCATCATCCATTATCTCATCATCAGGATGGGCATTAGGAAGGTCCTTGTTATTGTTGTCATTAATCTCCACCTTTAGAGGTGCTCGGGAGGTGAAAGGGCTGGTTTGGGCTCTTCCATGGGTTCCTTTGACATCCTCAAGTGCTTCGATTGATGCTTGACTTGATTTCATCATGAGCCTTTTTTAACATGTGTTGTAGAAGTCCATATCAGTTTCCTTATAGCGCACAGCATATGTTAGAATTGTGTCACTGAATATCGGCTATAGTCTCTCAGTCCAATGAACAGATTCTTATATATCCACAACACTTACGGAACTTAGGCAGTTTTACTTCCTCGCTTGCCCATAGAGAAAAACTGGGGCTGATGCTGGACTCTTTTCGGTGATTTGCTTGATCATAGTATGGCGAAACTTGACCCAGTTAAGAGCTCATCCTGGTCACCCACGAGAGTACCTTCTTGAAAGATATCGACAGCCATCAGGACTCAGTTATCCTGATCAATGGCGTACAACCAAGGCATCATTTTGATAATGCGAAACTAGTCCTAACATTCCCATGGAGTGTAGGAGTACTATTTACCACTCAAAACTTCGTGGACCACCAGCTTTGAAGGTCGATACAACTCGGTAGCAATCCATGCTTCTACTCTGAGCCATTCTTTCAGTCATACTCTAAACATATTTGGAAGTATTATGTCTAGGCCCTTGGGCAAACTATACTATTTTTTATATTATAAAAAGGGTACATTACTTTAGTCTACTTGGGTGTGGTAAACACATCCCGGTACATAATTGCAAAAGAACAAGCTAGGTTAAGTCTAATGGGGTAAGCTACTACCTCCCTTAATACCTATTTACAAGATTAAAGGCCTCGCTTAACGAGTCGCTACTACGCATGAGGGAGATCCTGATTCTGAATTGAAGATCATTGCTCTTGTTGAAGGGAAACTCCTCTAGGTTCTCCTTGTGTAGGTGTAGATTCTCCACTAGTTGTCTGGAGCTTCCAACCTACCTTGTACAATCATGGGCCTCCGATCCTGGTCTAGGTGGCGTAAAGTTGATTGCTTGTGGTGCGTGCTTGGTTCCCTTGACTCTGAGGGTTGGAATAACAGTTTCTGGCATTGTGGCCTTCCTTGCCACAAAAGTAGCATCCACTCATTCCTTGCTTGCATTCCCCCAAGTGTCCCTTTCTATATTTCGGGCACGTCGGGCGTTGACCGTCGTTTCCTTCCTGGTCATTTCTCTTCTGAGGGAAGTCCTTCTGTGAACCTCGGTTGCCCTAATTCACCCTTCTCTTATTGTGGTTATGGGATTGCCTGCTGTTCTGGTCGGTTCCCACATTCTGCCCTCTGTGCTGTGTCTCAGGGTTCTGCTTCCCCCTAGCCTGCTTGTCTTACATCTTTTCTTCCCTTCGAGCATTGTAGATTTGAGCTTTTCTTTCCCTGTCCTAGGCTAGCTAATACCCTGCTTGGATGGCCCTACTGAGGTATTCTGCTACAGTTGCGGGTCCGTGACTTCCACTGCATACTTGGATGGCAATGTCCATCCTGAACATTTTTAACATTCTTCTTACCTTCTCCTTCTCGGTCTGCACTAAGTCTAGACAGAGTCGAGTCAGCTGCTTAAATTTTTTAGATCGCCTCCATCACAGTTATGCTGCCCTAACGCAGATTGTTGAACTCATCTTGTTGAGATGCTAGGGCCTCGTTGTTGAAGTACATCTCCTTGAACTCATGGTGAAGTCTACCCAGTTCATTTCATTGACGTTTCTCCTATGGCCACGGTCTTCCACCATTGCCCTACCCCTTTACATAAAGTGAGGGATGCACATAATACTTTCTCTCTCTCTGTCCATCCTACGAGGTCCAAGACGACCTGGATGTCGGTCAGCCAGTCATCGGCCTCTATAGGGTTTGTGGTTCCCTCGAATTCTATCACTTTCAGGCGCTGGAATCTCTCATACAAATCTCCTTCCCTAGAGGTCAGCGGAAGGGCATTGGCTACTACAGGAGCAACCATGGCTGATGGTGCTAGCGTTGTCTAGACTGGTGGGGTCGTTTGCTCTCTAGGGCTGTCAGGGGCTACTAGAGCTGCTTGAGCTAGCACCTCCACTGGTTGTGGTGCTTGAGGTTGTTGGTTCCATTGCTATTTGAGCTGAGTGAGTTCTCGTTGTTGATTCAATGTCATCTCTTACATGGCTGCAAGCCGTGCCATTAGCTCGTCTTCTCGGGTAGCTTGATTTGTCTGTGTACATGTTCAAACCATGTTGTACTTTGGAACCTTCATTTTCTAGTGGGCTGCACTAGCATATCCTCTACTGGTGTAGCCATGGTCACACGTTATAACTTATGTTAGCTTGCATATTGATACTGTAACATTAAAAACTAACTTACTTGGACAGATAAGGCAGGCATACGGCAATGTTAGGTAGAGTGGCAAGAAACTGCTATGATACCAACTATAATGCCCTGTACCCTCAATGGCCCAGACCATCACTTAAAAACTACTATTACTTGTACTGATACTTATACTTTCTTACAAATCATTTATACTTCCTTAAAATCTATTTACTTAGATACCCTAATTTTAGGGGATTTTTTTTTCTTTTTTCTTTTGTTTCTTACGTCGTACGTATTCACTATTTGCGTATGTATACTTTAACTATTTACTATTCTAAAAAATACTGCTTAATGGTTACTATTCAAAAATACTATTTAATGATTACCATTCATAAATACTATGCAACAATTACTATTCAAAAATACCGTATAACAGTTACTATTCAAAAATACTATTTAACAATTACTATTCAAAATATACTATTAAATGATTACTATTCATAAATACTGTATAACAGTTACTATTCAAAAATGCTGTTCAACTGTTACTCAAATTGTGCAGAAGATTACTCGTGGTGTATGCATAACCTTGCCTCACATCCACCTCCATCGCTATCATCGCCCATTGCTGTTTATGCCATAGGACGCTTACCTACAGCATGAACACACACTGTGAACTTTATGCCCAGTAAGTACAACATGTCATCCGTAAAACATGTTTAAATTGTAAGCCATACTTAAGGCATATATAACTGGCAATCTTGTCACACATTCACACAGAATATGGAAACATATCATGTGGCATCTCAGAATGCAAATCATGCAACTAGGAAGCTTACTCTATCTGTATCTAGGACATAAGGTGCATATTACATGAACCGTTTATGCTCAGTTATGCTTCCTTATTAATTATCTTTCTTTACTTTGCTGAGAGCCACTGTGTGGAGAGTCACTTTACGGAGGACCACTGTGCGGAGGGTCATTTTGTTGAAGGTCACTATGCGAAGAATTGTCAAACTTAAACTGAAAACCTTTTCAAACGGAAAAGGTTGATTCGACATTGTTTAATAATTTTCCAATTGTTGAATCATATTTGTTATCCTCATGCCAAAAGCTTTACTAAGCTATCCCTTAATCTTATGTGATATGGATCTAATGGCATCTACTTATACTGTTCATAAATCTACGCGATTATGAAACTATATGCTTTTCTAACATGCTATGCAATAGCTGTGCATGGTTTATACTTAACATAGTATGAAAATAGTACTTTAAATCCATTTTTGCTCATGCTGTAGGCGGAGTTGTACTTACCTGGTTGCAAGTAACTCGTATACTCACCTTTATCAGCTTACAGGTTAGCACCTATCATCAATAACGCTTCTTCTTAATACTCTTGCTAAGTGACTATTACCGTTAGTGACTAAAGCATCGCTTGGTACCAATTGCCGTCGGTACTAACTTGCCCTTTATCTCAAGAGTTTACTTCTTTCTATATGTGGTTAATTAATTTATTACCTAATAAATTAATTAATGTCGTCTTTTGGTCGCTACTACCGTTAGTAACTGTAACTTGCGTTTCTATGGGGTACTGAGGCCTATCGGTACCCTATTAGCCTTCTTTGGGAATTTGGTGTCTACCTTCTATCGTGTTTGCTTAATCGTCTTCTTGACAGATTAATCATCGTTCCTCATAGTGTTGTTCAAAACACGGTCCTTGACTAGTTTATCGGCAAGTCAAATGACTGGTTATCTCGCGTGTTGGTAACTAGGTAGCCTACCGGGTTACTATGCGTAAACTTGGTGTAGTAACCGACTGGGTTACTTTACCTGTTTAGGTGTGGTAGCCTACCGGGCTACTATGACTTGTTTGGTGTGGTGGCCTACCGAGTTACTATGCATAATGTTGGTGTAGTAACCGGCTGGGTTACTATTGCTTCTATGGTGTGGTAGCCTACTGGGCTACCTACACTGTTTTACTTTGAAAAATTGTTTTGGTTGACTTAAACAAATTTTTTGGAAAAATTTTCTATTTTGAAACTGTCCCCTTGCCACTACGTTGGAAGGTAGGGGATGTTTTATTAAAACCATATTTTCATTTTAAACAATGTGAAATACATTTTGGTGTTATATTTTAAGGATGGTTCTGGAATCATTTTCAAAAACTGTTTTGAAACTTGATCAAAACGACTTTGTTTGTAAAAATGACAAACATGAAATTTTTCATCCTCGACAAGATAAACAATTCTTATGTTCATCTTGGAGCTCAAATCTAACTCTAACCAGTCCTAATCTTACTAAACCTATGGCTATTATGCCCAGTTTTTAACAAAAATCCCAGTTTTACGTAGTTTTGAAAACGACTCTGTTTAAGAACCAAAACGGCCAAATTTTTGAAACACGCACGGTCATCCTCAAGATCTCAACGAGATCTACAACTTTTGTGTTGAACCTGAAACCCGGTTCGGAATCTAAGTGGTTCGTTTTTAGCAAAACCCAATACTAAGTCTAGGCTTAGATTTTTGGTCCCAGTTTTGGACACCGAATGAAAACTACTCTAAAAACCTACCGTATCATTGTTTTTCGCCAAAGGCTATTTGACATAAAAACGACCGTGTCAAAATTTCTTTAAAACTATACGTTTTACCAAATCCCAAATTCAGACCCTAAAGGTGTCAAAATGGCCAAAATCCATGGCTTTTTCTTGAGGATAGATTGTGTCCAGCCATTTTCCTAAACATCCACGCTCACACATTCATAAATCCATCCATAAAATATAATGCAAAAACAAACACAACCACATAAACTTAAAAATGGAAAGCTAAGGGCTCAAAATAACTTATTACAACCCATGTACATAAACAAATACACATAAATCCCTTGATCAAAATCTTAAAATCAACTAACCATAAGACATAGGGTTTTCAGATTTTACCTTTTGTGCTTTGAACCAAGCACAAATCCGAGCTAGGGCTTGTGCTAGCAAGAGGTCGATTTGTGCTAGCAAGACATAGGGTTTTCGATTTTTACCTCTTATTCATGATGGAAAAGAGGTTGGTTTGTGCTAGCAAGACATAGGGTTTTCGGTTTTTACCTCTTGTTCTTGATAGAAAAGGGGTTGGTTTGTACTAGCAAGACACCACAAAATTTCTCCTAACATCAACCCAAAAATAACTACTAAAAATCACAAAGTTTTGGTCTAGAACCTTACCCTATAACACACTTGAAATGGCTTGGAATGAGAACCTCCAATACAAGCTTGAAGGGGGCTAGCTTTGGGTTAGTTTTGGCTTGGTTTTGGCTTGCAAAAATGGTGGTTTTAGGGCTATGGAAGTGGTCGGCTATAGCAAGAAGGAAAGAGAGAAATAGAGTTGTGTTTTTGAAGGTGTGAAAAGAAAGAGCACAATTTTAAGTCTTGGTCACCTTTTTATAGACAACTCTAAGTAAACTTAACCAAAGTTAAGCTTGATTAACCAAGCTAATCTTAAGCTAATTTAGGGACAAATTTCTACATATTTCAACCTTCTTGGCCATGGGAGTTGCTGCATTGAAGAAGGGGAAATAAACAAGGTTTTCTTGGTGACATGTGATGGAATGGGATGAAATGGTGACATTGTTTATTCAATGTGTCATAACTTACTCCTTAGTTTAATGCTACTTTTTGGAGTTTTTGTGCAGCAAAACCAGCTGGTTTTCTAGCTAGGGACACATGGTTTTGGGTCCAAAAAATTCATCTGTGTTGCTCTCTTCGCAGTCTAGTTTTCTATTGCAGTTTTCGGTCCCTTTTCGGCAGCGTTCTAATTTTCATCCAAAAATTAGATTTTCTGTATCTAATTTTTACACTGATGATTTCTAGTTGGTTCATATTGTCTAAGAGCCCATTCTACACTAATTTACTATTCATTTGCTATACTGTGATTGTATCTACACTATGTTGTCTTTTCACACGCAAAACGAGACGTTCTTGTGTGAAAATTCAGACATAGTCTCTCTTAACTTATTTGGATGTGCTGATTCTAATTTTATCAGTTTTACGTCCATCCGGGGCCATCTGGACCAGCTTTTGGGATTCGTGTGACCCCACCTTGAAAAACATGTTAGGTGCCCGATTGACTAAGTTGGGCGTCCTGAGTCTAAAGATATCAGTTTTGGAGCGAGATAAGGTCATCTTGACCCTCTTCTCGATACTACGTATCTCTCGCATAAAAATTTTTGTTTTATACTCAATTGACCAGATTGAGCCTACTGACTATCAATATATCCATTTTAGGTCAAATTAAGGTCGTCTTGGCCCGTAACTTGGCACTGCATTTTTCATTATTCACTATTCATTACTTTCTATTCTAACTGACTAGTCTGAATGTTCTGACTCCAATTTTATCAGTCTTTGGGCGAGAAGAGGTCATTCGGACCATTTTCTCGATACCATACCCTTGCTAGGGTTATCTATTGCTATTGTGCTTAGATGTTTGGTCTGAGCATTCTGGCGATCTGTTCACCAGTCTTGTGTCAAGAAATAGTCATCCAGATCAGTTTCCTAATATTGTGTATCTCATACACTTATACACATATTAGGGTGGACCGGATTCACTGTCGGTTACCTCCTTTCACTGTATAAATAGTAATAAACAGTACCATACCTATTTAGTCTATTCAACTGGAAATCACACTGTATTTCATTCGGATCAGTTTCCTAATATTGTACATCTCATACACTTATACACATATTAGGGTGGACTGGATTCACTGTCGGTTACCTCCTTTCACTATATGAATAGTAATAAACAGTACCATACCTGTTTAGTCTATTCAATTGGAAATCGCACTGTATTTCCTAACTTACTTACTCATTGTATAGTAATTAGGTTTCATACATTTTGAGAGTCTATATACTGGCTCTCTGCTTATTACACGGCCTTCTACGCAGGTTCTTACAATGGCGTGTACAGGGCAACACGGGCATGTACACTCTGGACACGGGCGTGTACTAGTTGAAATTCCTCAACACGAACCTGTTCAGAAACACGGACTTTTACACATCCATTAACCCGAGTGGCACACAACCGTGTACCTGACCGTGTTACACTACATGGACATGTTTACTCACACGACCTTTCTCACATATACAGTCCGATCAGTACACGGCTTCTTACACAGCCGTGTACCTAACTGTGTTCCTCGAATTTGCACTAAAAGGCATCGAACTAATCCAATTCATTCATCAATTTCTCATTATATAGAATTCAGGTTACGTGAGTATGGGGGTCTTTACAATAATTTACAAAGATACATTTTCTTTAACTTTGTTTTTTAAAAATACATTCTCTTCAATTCACTATTTGGATGCTCAGTGGAAGACTGGTAGCAGGACCAAAATCCACAGTGGATTCCCTATTGCATTGACACCACATATCCTACCGCCATCCAGGTAGTCCACTGGACAAGTTTCTTACCTGCAACATGAACAAACCAGTGAGCTAATAGGCTCAGTAAGTTCAAACATACGCACTATAAATCATACAGATTCAAAAACATTAAAAATATAATTTCCTATGAATAATACTATTCATATATGAATAGTACTATTCACTATGAATAGCAACTTCGACATTTGATCGATGAATAGTAACTTTTACTCTAATCGATTACTATTCATGTCACCCTAATCGAGTTCACTACACTTAGTGTTAGTGTCGGTTTTGCTTAATTATGCTTAATTATGACTTTCATGTCATTTTTAGCTATTATCAGTATTTACATTCTGGTTTTGAGCTCTTAGTGACCGTACCGATATTTTATGTACGCTGACTGAGAGGGCCTTGGGAGCGACCTTAAGGCTCCTTCCTCTCTAGTCCTATCATCGCCCGAAGTGGTCATTATATCCCCAAAGGACTTGTAAACCTCCACGACATTGTTGGAGGGCCGGTATGCCAAAGGTGGTTCCATTACCATCTTTTATTTGCAGTTCTGATCAAGTGACATTAATTGTCATCTCAAGGTCAATAACCTCTATTGCCCGTAGGTCTTACATATTCTCTTTTTAAAGGAGTATCTTAAATTCAGTCACACTCTTTCCATAGTGTACCCATAGTACACTTCTTTTTTTCTCATTATGTGGGATGTGTTATTCTAACTATTCCCCTAATGCTGACAGGACTTAACATCTTGTGACGCCCCATGCCCTTAGCGGCTCGGACCGTCACTGAAAACTGCTATTACTTATATTAATACTTACACTTTCTTGCAGACCATTTATACTTAAATTTTATCTAACTTGTATCGAGTTTGATTAATTGTCTATTTGACCAATTAACCATCATTCCTTACCATTTCATTCAAAACACGGTCCTTGATTGGTTGCCGACTAGTCAACCGACTGGTTACCTCGCGCGTTGTTGACTTGGTAATCTACCGGGTTACCATGCTTGTTTGGTGTGGTAGCCCGGTAGGCTACCAACACTGTTTATGATCATTTTTGAAAAATCGTTTGGTTATCTTATAAAATCCTTGGAAAATAATATGTTCGGAAACCATCCCCTTATCACCATGTTGGAAGGTGGGGGACGTATTTACAAAAATCAATTTTATTTTTAAAGTGTATAAAACATATTTTGGTCTTGTATTCTAAGGGTGGTTTTTGAACTACTTATCAAAACTATTTTGAAACTTGTATGAAACGACTTTGTTTGCGAATTTGGCAAACATGAAATTTTTTATCCTCGACGAGATGAACAATTTTTGTGTTCACCTTGGAGCTCAAATATAACTCGAATGGGTCCTAATCCTATCAAACCCGTGGCCTATTTTTAATAAAACCCAAGGCTAATTTCTAGGTTCGATTTTGTTCTCAGTTTTGTTCCCAGTTTGGGCACCGAGTGAAAACCACTCGAAAAACTATTGTAATGTCATTTTTGGCTGAAGGCCATTTGACGCAAAAACGACCGTAACGAAATTTTCTTAAAAAACCATGTTTTACCAAATCCTAAATTTGGATCCTAAGTGGGTCAAAATGGCCAAAATCCGTGACCTTTCCTGGAGACAGATTTGTGTCCAACCATATCCTTATATGTTCTCCACATCACATATACTAACAACCATTCGTAAAAATTGTAAACACAACCACAATCATATAAACTTAAAAATGAAAAGATAAGGGCTCAAAATAAAATTATTACAAACCATTTGCATAAAAAAATACACACAAATGGCCTTGATCAAAAACTTAAAATCACTAAATCATAAAAGGAAAGGTTTCGGTTTTTACCTATGTGCTTTGAACCAAGCACAATTTTGAACTAAGGCTTGAGGAACCAAAATGGTTGTGGCAACCCAAAGAGAATGAGGTCAGGTTTTGCTAGAAACGATACCAAAACTTTTCTCTTAAAAATCAAACCAAAACAAAAACTAAAAGCTACAAAGACTGGATTTTGAAAACGTACCCTTGGTGCCTTAGAACGATTTGGATTCAAATTATCCTAACAAAAGCTTGTGAGGTTTGATTTTTGGTAGGTTTTTAGTATGATTTAAGGCTTGAAAATAGAGTATTTTGGCTAATGGGAAGGGTCAGCTGCAACAAGAAAGAAATTGAGAAGGAGTGTTGTGTTTTGGGGTGCCAAATGAAAGAACAAAACCCTTGTGCAAAGTGTGCCTTTTATAGGCAAACTTCATCAAATTTGCTTAAGCCTGTATGGTCTGTCATTTTCATGGCGCCTACTTACCATGTAATGAGACATTAAGGAATAAAATTAGAGTATTTTGAGAGTTTCGGATGCACATTGGAGAACACGATCAGGTACACGGCTGTGTAAGTGGTCGTGTGCCGTTCAAACTATGAACGCGTGAGAGAAGCCGTTCAAGTGTACATGGCCGTGTAGTGAGACATGGTCAGGTACACGGTCGTGTACCGCTCCGGTCAACGAACATGTTCCAAGACATGGTCGTGTTGAGCAAGCTCAACTAGTACACACCCATGTCTAGACAGTACATGCAAGTGTTAGAACCTGTGTAGAAGGCCGTGTAATGAGCAGAGAGCCGTTACACAGACTCTCAAAATGTATGACACCTAATTGCTATGTAATGAGTGATTAAGTTGGAAAATACAAAGCATTTTCCAGTTGAATAGATTAAACAGGTACGGTGCTGTTTAAGTACTATTCATGTAGTAAAAGGGACGACCGACAATGAACCCGGTCCACCCTATTAAGCGTGTAAGTGTACAAGACACACAGTGTCAGAAAACTAGTCTGGACAACCATTTCTTGACACAAGACTAGTGAATAGATCACTAAAACGCTTGGACCGAATGTCTGAGCATAACAACGATGAAAAACCCTAGCAAGGGTGTGGTATCGAGAAACTGATCCGGATGACCTCTTCTCGCTTAGAGACTGACAAAATCAGAGTCAGAGTACTTGGACTAGTCAGTTAAGCAAAAGAAAGTGAATAGCGAATAGTGAGAAACGCAGTGTCAAGTTATTGGCCAAGATGGCCTTAATTTGACCTAAAACTGATATATGAATGGTTAGTAAACTCAATCTGGCCGATTGAGCACAAAATGAGAATTTTAGTGTAAGAGATACGCAGTATCAGGATGAGGGTCAAGATGACCTTTACTCACCCCAAAACTGATATATTTGGACTCAGAATGCCCAAATTAGTCAATCAAACACCTGACACGTTTTTTGAGGTGGGATCACACAGATCCTAAAAATTGGTCTAGACGACCTTCGATGGATGTAAAACTGATAAAAAATGAATCATCATGTCCAGATTAGTCAAGAGAGACTGTGTCTGAAATTTCACCTGGGAACGCCTCGGTATGTGCTTGAAAGGACAACACAGTGTAGACACAACTACAATATAGGACATGAACAGTAACTTTGACTGATAATGGAATCTTAGATAGTATAAAATAATCAAGAATTGACAGTGTCAAAATCAGATTCGAAAAACCCAAATTTGGGTGAAAACTAGAACACAGTATAAAATAATAGGGTTTTAGAGTGGTTTTCACGCGGTACCCAATACTGGGACCAAAAATCCGAACCCAGTAATTAGTCTCGGGTTTTATTAAAAATGGACCTCTTAGAGTCTGAACCAGACTTCGAGCTCAACACAAAAGTTGTTCGTCGAAACATTTAAGATAACCTATGCGTGTTTTAAGAATTTGGCCGTTTCGGGCCTCAAACAGAGATGTTTTCAAAGTGATGTAAATTTAAGACTTTTTACAAAAAACTGGGCACTTAGCCCACGGGTTTAATGAAATTTGGAGCCGTTACAGTTTGATTTGAGCTATGAGGTAAACACAAGAATTATTCATCTCGTCAAGGATGAAAACTTTCATATTCGCCAAAATCACAAATAAAGCTGTTTCGATCAAGTTTCAAAATAGTTTTCGAAAGTGATTCAAAAACCACCTTTTAATACAAGCATCAAAAATGTGTTTTACATGTTTCAAAATAAAAATGTGTTTTAACACTTTAAAATCTAAACATAGTTTTCATAAAAATGTCCCTCACCTTCCAACAGGGTGATAAGGGGACGGGTTCCAAACACATAATATTTTCTAAGAATTTTTAGAAGTAAACCCAAACATTTTTTTTTTCAAAGTAAAAAAAAGTGTGGATAGCCCAGTAGGCTACCACACCAAACAAGTCTTAGTAGCCGAGTAGGCTACTACCTCGAACAAGCCATAGTGGCCCAGTGGGCCATTACACCAAATAAGGAATAGTAGCCCAGTAGGCTACCACACCCCAACAAGTGAAGTAACCCAGTCGGTTACTACACTAAGTTCACGTATAGTAACCTGATAGGCTACCAAGTCAACAGCGCGCGAGGTAATTGGTTAGTTGACTGGTCGACAACTAGTCAAGGACCATGTTTCGAACGACGCTGCAAGGAACGATAATTAATCTGTCAAGCAGATAATTAATCAAACATGATACAAGTTAGACACCAAATCCCCAAAGTAGGCTGATAGAGTACTGAAGGGCCTCGGTACCACATAAAATACAAGTTATGATCACTAACGGTAATAGTGACCTAGGAACGATAGTAATTAATTTATGGGTAATAAATTAGTATGCTGAGTATGGAGAAATAAACTCTAAATAGAGAGTGAATTAGTACTGACGGCAATCGATACCAAATATTTTATCTGCGTTAGTCACAAAAGTGTTAATAGAGTACATTATGTTGACAGGTGGTTACCTGTAACCTGATAAGGTGAGAGTACAAATTTTGCTTGCAATCTAGGTAAGTACAACTCCACCTACAGCATGAATAAAATGAGTTGAAATGATAGTTTTCACAATATGTTAAATATACATAGCATGCACACGTTAATGCACAGCATGTATAAGAGCATATAGTTCACAATTGCATAGATTGATTCCAAGTTAGATACCATACGTCCTTATCGCGTAAGATTAGGGATAGCTTAGTAAAGTTTTCGACCAGATCAGATAAAGAATCAGGTAATTAAATTAGGGAGACGGTAAAACGGGCGCAAGGCCCGCATTCTGTTTTTAAAGAAAATGGGCGCAAGGACCACATTATGTTTTTAAAGAAAACGGGCGCAAGGTCCATGTTATGTTTTTAAAGAAAATAGGCGCAAGGTCCACATTATGTTTTTAAAGAAAATAGGCGCAAGGTCCACATTATGTTTTTAAAGAAAACAGGAGCAAGGTCCACGTTATGTTTTTAAATAAAACGGGCGCAAGGTCCACATTTTGTTCATAAATAAAACGGGCATATAGCTCTCGAGTGCAAGGTTCACTATGCCTTTTTTTTTAAATACGAAATGATAATGAATAATGAAGCACAATCTGAGCATAAACGGTTCTTGTAGTGTACACGTTATGCCCTAGATACAGTTAGAGTCAGCTTCCTATTTGCATGATAGGACATGCCCACATGATATGCATTCTGAGATGCTAGATGATATGTTTCCATGTCTTGTGTGAAAATGTGATATGTAGTATATGTTGATGCCTTGCATGCTTATAAGATTTTAAGTATGTACTATGTTTTAAACATGTTTTGCAGTTAACATGTTGTACTTACTTGGCGTAAAGCTCACAAACTGTTTCCATGTTGTAGGTAAACGTCCTACGGCATAAATAACAATGGGCGATGACGGCAGTGGAGGCGGATGTGAGGCGAGGTTATGGAGACTCCGCAAGTTAAACTTCCGCACAGTTTGAGTAAATAGTATTTTTGAGTAATAATTAAATAGTATATTTGAATAGTAATCATGAACAGTGTTTTTGAATAGTAACTGTCAAATAGTATTTCTGAATAGTAACTTTAAATAGTATTTTTAAATAGTAATCGTCAAATAATATTTTTGAATAGTAACCATCAAATAGTATTTTTAAATAGTAACTGATTAATAGTATTTTTGAATTGTAATCGGTATACGTACGTGTATAGTAAATACGTACGAAATAAAAAAAAATCCCTAAATTTATGATACCTAGTTAAGTAACTTTAAGTATCAATTGTAAGAAAGTATAAGTATTATTTAAAGAAGAAGCTTTTGAGTGATGGTCTGGGCAGCTGAGGGCACAGGGCGTCACAGTTGGTATTAGAGCAGTTTTCTGCCACCCTAACTCACATCGCCGCATGCCTGCCTATTCTGTCCAAGTAAGTTAGTTTTTTTTTAGAGTATTAGTTTGTAAGTTAACGCTCAAGTTATAGTAGGCAGCCATGGCTATACCAATGGAGCTTGTACCGACAGAACCTGTGCCAGCAGAACCTATACCAGTGGAATCTGCACCAATAGAATCAACACTAGTGGAACCTACCCTGATAGATCCCCTCCAAACATATGAGGATCGCCAAGCGAGTTTGGCTTTCACCGCCATACATCCAGATAGATACGACGGTCGTCGCTGACCCTAAGAGCTCGTGACAGGGATTCACGATGTGGAGATCATATTTCATGCCTGCCACATAGCACGTCACTTATAGTTGGTTTTGGCGAGTGGTAGGCTGGATGGGCCAGTAAGAGCATGGTGATTAGATAAACATAGGGGTAGAGACTCGATTGTACGTTGGGAGGACTTCAGTCGAGACTTTCTCAACAACTATAGGCTGCCGCCCATGGAGGAAAGAACTCAAGCTAAATGAGCCTAAGGGAAACGGAACCCCGAGCTGCAACACTGTGTCACGCCGCGAAATTTTTGAATTTTAAATTTCGCGCGTGAATGTATAAACTCAATTTGTTAGTGTGCCAATAAAATTTTTCTTATTATCATGGGAATTCAATTTTAAATTTTCGGGGTATTAAATACTAATTTGAGGATATTTAAAACATTTTTACAAATTTTAAAGTTTTAATAATTTTTAACCAATCAAAATTTAACAAATATTAAATTTTTTTATTTATTCATTTATTTATTTATTTATTTTTCTTTTCTCTCTTTCTTTTTCTTTCCGGATCCTTCCGGAATTATTCCCACCGCCTCTCTCTCTCCCTTTGTTTTTCTGCTCCACGCCTCACTCCCCCTCTGTTTTTTTTCCTGCCGGGCTCTCTCCTCCACTCTCACTTTCTCTGCATTTTTTTCTCTCTCTCCCTCCCTCCACCAAATTATTTCCTTCCCTCTATCACTTTTGTTTTTCCTTTTCTTCTCCTTTTCTTTTTCTTCTCCTGCTTCCCGCGTGTCTCTCCCTCACTCCCATTAATTCATTTTTTTTTCTTTTCTCTTTTCCTTTTCTTCTTTCTCTTCCTTCGCCGAATCTCTCCCCCTCCCCATCTCTTTTTTTTCCTTCCGTTTCTATTTCTTTTCATTTCCTTCGGCCAAACCAACCACCCACCCTCGCCATCTCTCTCTTCTTTTTCTTTTCTTTCCTTTCGGTCGAAAACCACCTAACTAACCGGTCCCCGCCACGCCGAACCGACCGCTAGTCGCGACGCCACCGCCATGTGCCACCAATCGAAGCTCGAAGTCGCTCGGCCGAAACACTCCACGCCGGTCCTCCCTCCTCCACCGGAAGCCACCGAACAACCCCGAACCAGCCGTGCCCACTCCGTCTGCCAAGTTGCCGTTTCCTCGCGAGCCCGAGCCACCAACGCCTTGCCGCCGCAAGCCCGAGCCACCAACGCCTCGCCGTCGTCCCCGCCTCGCCGTTCGTCCTCACCTCGCCGGCTGCCCCTCGCCGCGCCGCCGACTGCCGTGCCCGATGCCGTCGCCCCCTTGCCGCCGTGAGTCTTTCCCGGCCGGTCGTTTTCCATCAGCAAAAAGAAAACAAAAACGTTTATATGTATATATATATGTTAATATATGTCAGTGTGCGTGTGTGTGTTTTCAAATATGTGTATATATATGTAACTGTGTGTGTGTGCGTGTGTTTATGTATATATAAGTAATAATAATAATAATAATAATGATGATAATAAGTAATAATAATAAATAATAATAAATAAAATAATAATATTTTTAGATTTTAAATTTTAAATTGATTTGAAATTTGTATTTTGAACTGCTCTGGGAATTGGAAAATTTTTCTGCAGGTTGAGCATTTTGGAGCTTTTGGGGAAGCCTATTTTTAGGGCAGGTCATGCCGAAATTTTAAAAATATATATCTATATTTTAGATAATTGTGTTAAAATTGTTATTTCAAAATTACGGTGTTAAAATAAAGTATCATTTTAAATTTTAGAAAAATTCAATGGCATACTAATTAGTTGAGTTTACCGTAATTCGATTACGGAATTCCTGGACAGATAATTAAATTATCTGTGTTTCTTGTTTTAGGTACTCGTAGATCGAATTCGGAAAGAAAGACTATCTTGGAATTCGTGCGAGAAATTGATCGTAGGTCAAGTTGCTGACGAGGTAGGATATCTTACCCTTTCTTGGCAGCCAATTTTGTTTTAATGATTTGGCCAAAAATCATTTGAAGAAAATGTGTTTATAAAGTTTTGAAATTTACGTGATTTAGAAAATATCACGATTTCAGAAATTAAAGGAAAAATATCCGGTTACGGATTTTTTTTGAAAAACAAAACGGTATATTTTTATTATGTCAATCATATGTTTACATGAAATGTTGAAAGTTGGATTTGGGGTTAAAGTATACCGGGAGCCAGCACACACGTGCGAAGAGTGCACATCTCGATCGAGGATCACTCATTATGCTTCGGCATGGTGAGGGAGGCTCATACGGACCGTACACGAACTAGATGTATATAGGGACACAATTTGCATAATCACGATTTCACGTCTATGATTCGGTATTGCATTGACATACTTAGTATGATGGTTAAATTCAAATGTTGAAGAATTTTTTTTTAAAGAATATCCTACTGGGCCTTTCGCTCACTGTTTTAAAACTGGTAAACCCCCAGGAGAGAAAGCTGATTAGAGGATACAGGTGACGTGGAACTGTTCGTGGATGACAAGATCTAAGACTTGAAGTAGTGACCTGTACATTAGGACAAAGTATGTATAAAGCATTCCGGGACTGTAAATTCTAAACTTTATTTTCTTGTAATTTCAGTTATTTTATTTTATCCAAGTATGCATCTGTGGGACATGGGTACCTCACCACCTGATATTGCGATAAAAATAGAAAGATAAATATTAATAAATTTAAAATATACAAGCATAATTTATAAACAAGTTTAAAAAGTCGGTAAAGGGTAAGATATAAAAACTGACAGACTTAGGAATCTGAGCGTTCCTTTCTCTTATTCTTTTAAACTTTAATATTTGTCACTATCCCGGCTTTTTGGGAAGTGACACCTGTCGCTGTCTCGGGTTTTGGGACGTGACACACTGAGTATGGAATGTGGGAACCAACCGGGACTGCAGGCAATCCTACAGCAACAACAAAAATAGGAAGAGAAACGACAGGGAAGGGGATGACAACAAACACCCGTCATGCCCAAAATACAGAAAGGGACACCTAGGAGAGTGCAAGCAGGGATCAAGTGACTGTTACATATGTGGCAATGAAGGTCACCTCACCTAAAATTGCTATTTCAACCCACAGAAACAACAAAACCAAGCTCGCACTGCACATGACCAACTCCATGCCGCTAAGGCTAGGATCGGAGGATCCTCGATCATATAAGGTAGACGGGAAGCCCTAGATAACTAAAGCAGAATCTTTTCTTAGGTTTTGTAAATAGGCATGTTGGGAAGCAATAGCTTGCTCCCACTACACCTATCTAAATACGTCCTTTTAAGACTATGTACAGGGAAGTGGTTACCACTCCCAACAGACTGAAGTTATGTACCCATATTTAATATTAAAAGCAATACATTTTTGCCCAAGGATTTAGATACAATATTTTCACGCCTGAGTAATAAGGAAAATGATAGGTGACATGGTTTCCTTGTATAGAAATGAAGGACCTATAAATCCTTTTCCGTTATGTGATAGAGTTCGAAAGACATCATGATTGGAACGCATGTGCAAACAACCTAAGCACGCAGAGAGGATAAGTTGAGAGCACAACTCACAGCTAGGCAATGAAATGATAGGAAACCGGCAGCGTGAACTAAACCAGCCTAGGGAGCAGCTGGGCTAACAAATACTCAAGCAATCTTGGATTTTATAAGGCTAGTAGTCTATTAAGTTTTGAGTAGCAAACAATACTCTATACTCCATGGGAATATCAGGATTGGTTTCGTGCTATCAAGATGATTCCTTGATTATACGCCATTAATCAGGATAACTCAGTCCTCTTGGCTGTTGATATCTCTTTAGAAGATACTCTCGTATGTATTGGGATTCTCGTGATTAGGATGAGCTCTTAACTAGTCGAGCTTTACCATATCATGATCAAGCAAACCTCTGAGTGGAGTCCAGCATCAGCTCCAGTTACTCTTTTTGGGCCAGTGGGGAAGTGAAACCGCCTAAGTTCCCTAGAGTTACGGATACACGAGGATTTGCTCATCGAACTAAGAGGCTACAGCTGATGTCCGGTGATGCAATTCTAATGTATGCTGTGAGCTACGAAGAACCGATATGGATTTCTACAACACATGTTGAAGAAGGCTCATGACGAAACCAAGGTCGAGCACCAACCAGAAGCGCTTAAGGACATCAGGGGAACCCATGGAAAAACCCGAGCCATGTTGATACGAAAGGGTAAAGTGGTCACGTATGCTTCACGACAACTCAAGGACCACAAGAAGAACTACCCTACACATGATCTAGAGCTAACAACGGTAGTTTTTGCACCAAAAACAAAGAGGTACTACCTATACAGAATCAAGTGTGAGATTTACACCAACCACCAGATCCTCAAGCACATCTCCACATAGGAGGAGCTTAACATGAGGAAAAGTGGCAAAAGATTGCAATTGCAAGATCCTCTACCATCTAGGAAGAGCCAGTAAGGTGGTCGATGCACTGAGTCGGAAGCATTCCTCGTTACTTATGACTAATAGCGCCTTGTCAGAAGCACCATTAAAGGAAGCTACGGAGGACTGGAGCTTAGAGTTTCGAGTCTCTAAGTATGGCATACTCTATTACAGAGATAGAGTGTGTATTCCAAAAAAAAAATTGAAGAACCTAGGAAACGAATCCTTTCAGAGGATCACGAGATGCTATATTCCATACACTTAAGGTGAACAAGATGTATAGTGGTCTAAATAAAGGTTTTTAGTGGCCTGTAATAAAGGATAACATTGCCAAGTTCATGGCTAAATGCCTTGCATGCCAGAGGACTAAAGTGGAACATCATTGGCTGGCTGGAGAACTATGAAAAATCGAGCTGCTTGAGTGGAAATGGGAGCAGACTAAGATGGATTTTATAGACAGATTTCCAAGAACGTTAAGTGACAATGGTGCAAATTGGGAAATTGTTGACCGATCAACAAAATCAGATCAATTTTTAACCATGAAAGTGAGCTACTCAATAGGAAGACTAGCAGAAATTTATGAAGCTCAGCTAGTGAGACTGCGTGGAGTGCATGCCGATCTGACATGCAAAGAGAAACCATGCAAATCCTAGCCAAAGAAGACAAAGTACTTAGGAATAAGGTTATACCACTTGTAAAAATATTGTGATGGAACCACAACATAGAAGAAGCCATATGAGGATGGAAAGCGTATATGAAAAGAAACTTCCTGAAACTATTCTAATTTTTTAGGATGAAAATTTTGTAAGGGGGGCAGGTTGTAAGGACGACCATTTTCATTGCACCTACTTACCATGTAATGAGATATTAAGGAATAAAATTAGAGTATTTTCAGAGCTTTCGGATGCACGTTGGAAAACACGATTAGGTACACGACCATGTAAGTGGTCGTGTACCATTCAAACTATGAACGCGTGAGAGAAGCCATGTAAGTATACATGGCCGTGTGGTGTGACACAGTCAGGTACACCGCTGTGTAAGTGGTCGCGTACTACTAGGGTAAACAAACGTGTTCCAAGACATGGTCATGTTGAGCAAGCTCAGTTAGTACATGCCCATGTCTGGACAACACACGCCCGTGTTAGAACCTGTGTAGAAGGTCGTGTAATGATTAGAGAGCCGTTACACAGACTCTTAAAATGTATGAAACCTAATTGCTATGTAATGAGTAATAAAGTTAGAAAATACAGAGTATTTTCTAGTTGAATAGATTAAACGGTACAGTGCTGTTTAAGTACTATTCATACAGTGAAAGGGACGACCGACAATGAACTCGGTCCACCCTATTAAGCGTATGAGTGTACGAGACACGCAGTGTTAAGAAACTACTCCGAATGACCATTTCTTGACACAAGACTGGTGAATAGATCACTAAAATGCTCAGACTGAACGTCTGAAAACAACAACGATGAAAAACTCTAGCAAGGGTATGGTATCGAGAAAATCGGAGACTGACAAAATCGGAGTCAGAGCACTTGGACTAGTCAGTTAAGAAAAAGATAGTGAATAGTGAATAGTAAGAAACACAATGTCAAGTTATTGGCCAAAATGACCTTAATTTGATCCATAACTGATATATGAACAGTTAGTAGACTCAATCTGGTTGATTGAGCACAAAACAAGAATTTTAGTGTGAGATATACGCAGTATCAGGATGAGGGTTAAGACGACCTTTACTCGCCCTGAAACTGATATATTTAAGCTCAAAACACCCAAATTAATCAATCGAGCACCTGACACGTTTTTTAAGGTGGGATCACACAGATCCTGAAAATTGGTCTAGATGACCTTTGATGGATGTAAAACTGATAAAAATAGAATTAGCATGTCCAAATTAGTCAAGAGAGACTGTGTCTGAAATTTCACCAGGGAACGCCTCGGTTTACGTGTAAAAGGACAACACAATGTAGACACAACCACAGTATAGGATATGAATAGTAAATTAGACTGATAATGGGCTCTTAGACAGTATAAAACAATCAAGAATTGATAGTGTCAAAATCAGATTCAAAACACCTAAATTCGGGTGAAAACTAGAACACTGCCCAAAAAGGGTTCGATACCAAACAGTAGGAATTAGATTGCGAAGAGAAGCCAACACAAATGAATTTTGACCTTAAAATTTCATGCCCCCTAGCTGCAAAAGCAGCTGAAAATGGCTGCACACATGGCCCTAAAGTGAGATTAAAAAATTACTAAAGTTATGACAACTTTTGAATTAAAAATTCATGGGGTGTTAAAGCTTGGTCAACAAGTTTTGCTTTATTTCTTCTCCCTTCCATGCAATAGCCCACGCCCATTTATGGACTGAAAAAGGGCAGAAATTTGTCCCTTGATTAGGCTAAAATGTTGGATAATCAATTAGGTTTGGGCTTAAGCAAGTTTGATTAAGTTTGCCTATAAAAGGCACACTTTGCACAAGGGTTTTGTTCTTTCATTTGGCACCCCAAAACACAACACTCCCTCTCCCTTTCTTTCTTGCTATAGCTGACCCTTCCCATCAGCCAAAAGCCTCCATTTTCAAGCCTTAAATCATACCAAAAACTTACCAAAAATCAAACCTCACAAGCTTATGTTAGGAGGATTTGAATCCAAGTCGTTCTAAGGCACCAAGGGTAAGTTTTCAAAATTCAATCTTTGTCATTTTTAGCTTTGTTTTGGTTGGATATTTAAGAGAAAAATTTTGGTATTGTTTCTAGCAAAACCCAGCCTCATTCTCTTTGGGTTACCACAACCATTTTGGTTCCTCAAGCCCTAGTTCAAAATCGTGCTTGGTTCAAAGTTCAAAGGTAAAAATTGAAACCTTCCCTTTTGTGATTTAGTGATTTTAAGTTTTTGATCAAGGCCATTTATGTGTATTTGTTTGTGCAAATGGTTTGTAATAATTTTATTTTGAGCCATTAGCTTACCATTTTTAAGTTTATATGGTTATATTTGTGTTTAGAATTTTTACGAATGGTTGTCAGTATGTGTGATGTGATGAACGTATAGGGATGTGGTTGGACACAAATCTGTCCCCAGGAAAGGCTATAGATTTTGACCATTTTGACCTACTTAGGGTCAGAATTTGGGATTTGGTAAAACATAGTGTTTTAAAGAAATTTCAATATGGTTGTTTTTGCATGAAATAGCCCTAGGCCAAAAACAACGATACGATAGGTTTTTAGAGTGGTATTCACTTGATGCCCAAAACTGGGACCAAAAATCCAAACCCAGTAATTAGTCTTAGGTTTTATTAAAAATGGACCACTTAGATTCCAAACCAGACTTCGAGCTCAACATGAAAGTTGTAGAACACATCAAAACCTTTAAGACAACCTATGCATGCTTTAAGAATTTGGCCGTTTCAGGCCTCAAACAGAGACGTTTTCAAAGTGATGTAAATATGAGAATTTTACAAAAAACTGGGCACTTAGCCCATGGGTTTAATGAAATTAGGAGCCATTAGATTTAGATTTGAGCTCCGAGGTGAACAAAGAATTGTTCTTCTCGTCGAGAATGAAAACTTTCATGTTTACTAAAATCACAAACAAAGTCATTTCGACCAAGTTTCAAAATAGTTTTCAAAAGTGGTTCAAAAACCACCTTTTAATACAAGCATCAAAAATGTGTTTTACATGTTTCAAAATAAAAATGTGTTTTAACACTTTAAAATCTAAACATGGTTTTCATAAAAACGTCCCTCACCTTCCAAATGGGTGATAAGGGGACGGGTTCGAAATACGTAATATTTTCTAAGAATTTTTATAAGTAAACCCAAACATTTTTTTTTCAAAGTAAAAAAAAGTGTGGGTAGCCCAGTAGGCTACCACACCAAACAAGCCTTAGTAGCCCGGCAGGCTACCACCCTGAACAGGCCATAGTGGCCCGATGGTCTATTACACCAAACAAGGAATAGTAGCCTGGTAGGCTACCACACCCCAACAAGTGAAGTAACCCAGTCGGTTACTACACTAAGTTCACGTATAGTAACCTGATAGGCTACCAATTCAACAGCGCGCGAGGTAATTGGTTAGTTGACTGGTCGACAACCAGTCAAGGACCATGTTTCAAACGACATTGCAAGGAACGATAATTAATCTGTCAAGCAGATAATTAATCAAACATGATACAAGTTAGACACCAAATCCCCAAAGTAGCTCGATAGGGTACCGAAGGGCCTCAATACCACATAAAACACAAGTTATGGTCACTAACGGTAATTGTGACCTAGGAACGATAGTAATTAATTTATGCGCAACAAATTAATTTACAATATGGAGAAGTAAACTCTATGTAGAGAGCGAATTAGTACCGAGGGCAATCGATATCAAATGATTTATCTGCGTTAGTCACTAATAGTATTGGTGACATAACAAAAGTGTTAATAGAGTACATTATGTTGACAGGTGGTTACCTGTAACTTGATAAGGTGAGTGTAAGCTTTCCTAGCTATCTTAACTTTTGCTCTGATACCACCTCTGTAAGCACGCCTCTCTAGCTACCTTAACTTTAACTTTAAACTTGCTCTTCTTCACTTTACTCTTCTTAACTTGGTGTACTTACTTTATTTCTTATGCTTTTCTTACTTTCTTTAGACTTTTCACTTAACTTCATTCTTTTTAAAGTACATTAAAAAGTACTTTCCTTAAAACACTAATTTCTTATACTATTGAACTTTGCCATATTATACTTGGCATTTAAACTTACTTATGAAAACGATGTTTGAAAAATTATTGATAAAATTTTTTTTCTTTTAAAACTTAAGCTTGATTTAAACATGAGTTTTCAAAAAAGCATATTGAAATACTTTATAAACTTAACTTACATTAAACCTTGTCTCTTTTCCTTAGATTACATATGCCTTTTCTTTTTATTACAGCGGAAAATCATAGTGAAACCATAACCCACCCCATAATACTCCGGGAATCTGTCTGCCAGCCCATCAGTTCCTTTCCTCATAATGTAGGCAGCTTACTCTTATTACCTACATCACGAATAGACAAGTGAGCAAGAGCACAGTAAGTACAAACATGCATATAAAACATCACATATACATAACATACATGCTAAAACTTAATGTAGACGTGACATACATTTCAAACTTTTCTTAAACACATCAACTAACAACGAAGGTTAGTTAGATTATGCTTGCTTATTTTTCTTCTTTGTTCTCATTGTTCTTTATGTTCTTTCATATTGTTCTGTTCTTTTCTTTTCTTTACTTTTCTTATCTTTACCTACCTTTTCTTTCACTTATGGGTCCATGGCTGGACGTACCTTCTGCGTGCAGGCCAATGGGGGAACGGGGGAGCGACCCACCAATCAACCCCAAGATCAATCTTTGAACTGCCAAGCTTGGGGGTAGCACATTGAGCCATTAACTACCATATTTTTGTGGTAGCACCATACATCTGGGGTGGAGGCTATTTTTATTCTTGAATCTCACTTCTGGGGAGGCTGGTACGTCAATCTTAAGTTTTCAGTCTGATTATCTTGCTTATTTTCATCTTTCTTATATTTCTTTTCTTTAACTTTTCATTCTATTCTAACCTATGAACATGTTAGATTATTATGTCACATGTCACAAAGTACAACTTTTATATAAAGCTTAATCAAAAACTTTTTTTTATCACTTATAAACATTTCTTTAAGAAAACATGTTGTAAATTCATTTCACAACATCACATCATAACACAATCTTATGACAAGTCAGTTCATGAGCAGACAATTAAATGTCTATACTTACCTATACTTTTGCTCCTATCTCTTTCTTCGCTTCTGGATCCCCAGACGCTCCTTCATCGCCTCTAGGTCAGATCCCTATAACCGAAATAATTACGGCTTTTTTAAAATCTTTACTTTATACATAAAACTTATTAAAATGTAATCATTCTACGTTTAATTTCTTAATCATAAACTTAGGGTTGTAAAATCCCATTTCTAGCCTTTTCGTCAACTTTTGTCAAAATTATCATTTTGCCCCTAACTTTTGGTAAAATGATAATTTCACCCCAAGCGGACTTTTTTTACTTTTCTCCTTCTTAAATCTTGATTTTGGCCTTAAAAATCTTAATTAATCTCATTTGTCACTTTTCCGCTTGTATCTCGAACTTTTGACAAAATTACCATTTTGACCCTAGCGGAATTTTTCTCACTTAAATTTTACTTTTGGCCTTTAAAATCCTCATTAGAGTCTTTGAAACATATTTAAAGCTCTAGCGGTCCATTTTGACTATTTCCAAAATTTTTGACAAAAAATTACTGTTTTGCCCTTAACGGGGTTTTCTTACTTTTCTTCATCTTAAAACTTGATTCTGGCCTTAAAAATTCTATTTAAGCTACTATAAGGCTCTAATGGTCCTTTCCGAGAATTTCAGAAATTTTGGTCAAAATGATCGTGAATAGTACTATTTATCGTGAATAGTTTTTTACCTTGACTGTGAATCTTGTTATTTTAATGCTTATACTGGCTTTTCTAAGCCTAAAAATCATAAAATGACCATCTTAGGGGTTTAACGCTCCCCTTTTGACCTCTCTAAAATTTTTAATCGAAATGACCATTTTGCTCCTGACGAGTTATGGGGCCATAATGTTTTCATTCTAACACTTTGGTGGGGTTTTCTAATCCCAAAAATTATAAAATAATAATTTCTGGGCTTTAACAAATTTTTACAACTTTAGTTGCTGCTATTTCACTATTTTTTTTTCACCCAACCCTCAGGTGACACTATTCCGACCCCTCGAGTCGTTTCTTATTTTTCTTACGTTTCGGGGCTCCAAATGGACGTTTCACAAATCTTGAAATTGTATGTTGTCTTTTCTTAAACCTAAGTCACCGAATGAGCTTGGGTTTTTACCCCGACCAAAATTTCACTATTTGTTTCCTAAAATACCGCTAAGGTCGTTTTTCTACTTTTTTCATCGTTTAAAAGCTTTGAAGGGACGGTTTGCTAATCCTTAACACGTCCTTCCTTCTTTTCGAGCCTAACTCATCGAGGAATGTCGGTTTTCACCCTGACCCCCAATTTCACCTCTCGTTTCATAAAATAACCTTAATGCTGCTTTAAAATTTTCGGTAGCATTTCCGCTTAATTTTTAGGTTCTCAGCATTTAGGAAACACTTCAAAAACATCTATCATATTCTAACCTGCCACGTACTATACTACAAGCCTAATTTTACGTAAGAATTATAAACTTTTTACGTAAAATCTTCACGTTTCCTTAAGTTTTCTAATAACATAATAATGTCCTTTTTGTTCAATCTCACTCTCGGTTCTTGCATCCACATTCAGCACAAACTTTTTCTTTACGAAACTCATTCAATCTCACTATAGGCCATGGTTTTTCTCATGAAAAACCTAAACTAAAATCTCAATTCTTTTCACATTCAAACATATACATAAACTTTTTCCCTTAAAACTTAATTAATCTCATTGATTTCTTCATAATAAGTCGTGGTTTCTTTTGAAACCCAAAGCCATATAATTCAGTTTTCTCTTGAAACCTGTTAGGAAATGCCCTAAGCATTAGAGATATTTTGATGTATTTATTTTGAACTGGATAATAAAATTATATATATAGAGGTTATTCATTACATTACTATCTGTCCTCATTTTATTTACATGTTAAAGTAAATGTAAGCAATATGGCTCCTTGACTGCTTGTGTTAAACTGTTAGAACGTTGCATGTAATGGACTTTTGTATGCGAGAAGACAATGTTCTAAAGTAAGCAGTCTAAACTATGGTTTGCAGTCTATGGGGTTAGACTGAACATCTAACTCATGTTAAGACTATTATGTTGTCTAAAGCCTTGGAGGGGACGGTTTGTCTTGACTATCTAGAGCATAGACTCCTAAGTAGAGATATAGATATGTTGTTTGGTGATGACATATTAGACCGGGACTAAAGCGTGATTGATCTATGAAGTCCGCTTTGAGTGGATCGATCTGCTTTTGACGTTCATTGTGCAGTAACCTTAATCCTGAGTAAATGGACAGCTTCATGTATATGACTTGTGTACTTTGATGTTCCAATGGCTAAAGCGTCTCACAGGTAGTAAGCTTATAGATCGGTTCGTTGGGTGCATGACTTGTATACGATGAAGGGTTCGTCTACAGATATCGGAATCATAACTCTAATGAGGAGTTAAGGGTATCCTCTTAAAGGCATTATACTGAATGTAAAAATGGACAAGGCCTTGGGTCGTCTGCTGGGCGGATGACTTCTCATTTACATATGGTGAATAATCATTTTCTTTATTCGATACTGTAATGGAACTTTAAAATAGCCTGATCAGTAGGATTAAACGGACTTTGCCCTATCGTTGATCATGGATATCATATGAGGGTTCTGCATACATGACAAGGTCATTAGACGATAGCTTGTCACAGGCTTACGTAATACGGTATATAATTGGGAGTTCAATTTCAGGTTTATAGTGGTGTGACTCTGAAATTAGTGATCATATGATTGAGTTGTTTGGTAAAGAATGATGATCATATGGATTTGCAGGAGCCCGATTATATATATCCAATTAGTCCTTGTACTAGCTCCACATAATTCCTTAACGTTTGGCAAATTGATTTGTGTATGCTATAGGTTAGTTTATTATGCATGGATGGTGTTGACATAGGATTAGGATGGTGGATAAGATTCTCTCCGATTGGATTCAGATTTTGTTTTGGATAATAGAGTGCACAATTATTCGAACTCTAAATAAAGTTATCATGATTTTATTTGAGATTGGATTGGAGTTGTAGAAAATTATCCATCAGAACAAGAATTAGAAATACAACTGTTTTGTGGAATTTGAATTTTGAATTTTGAAATTTGAAATTTGAAATTTGAATTTGAAATTTGAATTTAAAATTCAAATTGGAAATTTGAATTGGAAATTTAAATTTGAAATTTGAAATTTGAAATTTGAAATTTGAATTTGAAATTTGGATTTGAAATCTGAAATTCAAATTTTGAATCACAGTCTAAGTGGGATTCGAATTTGTTGTGGTAAATCCACAAGGAATGAAATTCAAATTTGAGTTAGATGTAGAGAGGAAAATCTTGTTAGAATCCTACTTGAATTTTGAATCCAAATCCTAACCAAATATGGATGAAAATTTTGAAGATTATCCTCAAATATTTTTCAGATTTTTGTGGATAAGGTTCAAGGAAAAATTCAAGTTTCAATCTTAGTTGAATTTGGATTCTCTCCTCCCTGATAATGGCCGAATTTTTGGAGTAAATCTCCTACGAGATTTTCGGTTATTTTGGATAAGGATGAGATAAGATTCAAGCTTGAAAATCTTAGTGGAATTTTGATTCTCCCTTATCCAAAAGTGACCAAAATTTTGGGGGAGATATTCCCCTTGGATTTTCGGATTTTTTGGTTAAAAAAGGGGAGATAAAACTCTAGTTGAAATCTTATTTAGATTTGGATTGGATTTATCCTAAAGTGGCCGAATTTATTGTTGGGATTTTCCCCTTGGAAAATTTAGTTTTTGTACTTGTGGATAAGAGAGAATATCTTCTCTTAATCTAATTCGAATTCAAAGAATCACCTCATGCAGGTCTATATATAGAGGTCCTGCCACTCCAGTTCTCTCAGACCACAGACTCTCAGGTGAGCAGACTTATTATTACACAGCCCACCGTAACAATAAGTTCTTTAGAGATCTGGGTGGTCGGAAGAAGACTAGTAGTGCTAGCATACCGATCGAGGTTCAGAGTGCCCACACACTCAGCCATTCGGGAATTGGAGAATAGTAGAGAAGGCTAGTTAGTTGAAGCCCTCCAGTCATTCTCCTCCTGCAGATTGGCGTCCTTGAGGTATGAGATTTAATTGTTGTTGGTTTATTGTATATGGCATCATGAGATATTTAACAATATAAAAATTTTAATTGTTTCACCGCGCCACTCTGATACATTTTTACCGATTTATTTTCCTACAAAACCTTAGGTCAAATTTTCGGTTTCAAGTTTCCAATTTCTTTTCTAACCAATTCTTATACTCTTAACTCATTAAACATTAAAACTTTGGCTTGGAATTCCATTAACAATTTCACATAATAGCCACGGTTTTTGCTCTTATCATGCACCAAGAATCCCATTTTTTTGAGCTTCTAATTCATGCTCTACTTTAATCACCTACTAAGTAACTTTTAAAGCACAAACTAAGCAAGTTTAAGCTTAAAATTTCATCACCAAATCCACTAACATTGCCATGGTTTTTCCCACCAAATAAACCAAGAAAAAGCTTGGATTTCAAGGCTTACCTCACTATGGAATTCACCTTGTGCTTAGGAAGAGAGTTGCTCCAAGTTTGTTGGAAAAACTTGAAAATTTTCCTTATTTGGTGGGGGAGGAAAGCCACGGTTTTTTTGGCTGCTTGGAGGGGCTGTTTTGCTGGCTTTTTTGGGACCTTATTAAACGTATTTTGAAAGCTAAAAACTGCCCCCATCCACCTTTTGGTTTAAGCAATAATTCACCATTTTTTTTCTTTTCAAAATTTCACTAAATCCATGCAATTTTGGACCAATTACAAGCCAACAACTTAGTCTTCATTTTGACTCCAATATCATCTAATTAACCATGCCACATCCGGTTCAACATGTGGGAGAAAATTCCCAAAATTTTCAAATTTTCCAAAAACAAAATTCTTATCTTTTTGGCACTTTCTTGGCCTTTGATCAAAAAAACTTTAAATCTTAGCCTTTGGATCCAACTAACCCCTTTTTCTTTAAAGAAAACAAAATTAATTTTGACATCATCTATTTCGTCTTTTTTTATTAATTCAGGTCAAAGTTTGACCAAAATTCAAACCGAACGGAAATTTATCTAAATTGCGTAGGCGGGTTTCTGACACCTCCTATGCAATCGGTTTGCCTTATTCTACTGTTGTTTGGCTAAAATTGCTTACCGAAGTTTTTCGTTATTTTCGCTGATCTTGATTTACCTAAGGTAACCTCTTGGGGTTTTTCGTTCTGAAAAGGCATCGTCATTTTTCCAAAAATGATGAAATTTCTGGGAGAGCACACAGGAGGACATATCTAGTCATCCGTGCTGTCAATTTGTTTTAAATCAATCTCAAAACTCTTAAATACCCTAAAATACCTATCTTGCCTTACCTTTGCTCTGACTTGCCATTTTCTTATATCTTATCTTTTTTGGATACCGAAACCACTCCATTTCGAGCGTTTTGGTCCGAAATTACTTTCTCAATCATGAACTTTATTCTTTGATCATTTTTTGAGATTTCAAATCCTCCAAAATATTTATTTATTATTATTAATACTTTTATCTATTTTATTTATAAACATAGTGTTCTTACACATTCTTATCCACAGAAATTCTTAGAAAAACCTAACTTAATCCTCGATAGCACTGTTAGGATTTTCCGGTCTGTCACAATAACCCCTCCTTAAAAATTTTTGTCCTTGAAAATTAGAACTAGTAGGGGTACTTTTCTTGTCTTTTCTTCTTCTTCTTTCCATGTGGCCTCTTTAACACTAGTGGAAAACTTTACATGCGGTAGAGCACAACTGTCTGCGTTGAGCATTCTTAACATTCTGATTCCCATTTCTGTTATGCTTGCCACTCTTTTTGCTTGATTGCTCTTCTAATTCTGTTTGGCAACGTCTCTTTCTCTCTTTCGGTCTTCTCATGCCTTGATCCTCTTTTGCCTCGACCTTGATTTCATCATAAGCCTTCTTCAACATGTATTATAGAAGTCCATATCAGTTCCTCGTAGCATGCAAGATACGTTTGAACTGTGTTACCAAACAACGGCTGCAATCTCTCAGTCCTATGAACAAATTCTTGTATATCTGTAACTCTAGGGAACTTAGGTGGTTTCACTTCCCCACTTGCCCATGAAAAAAAACTAGGCCTGATGCTAGACTCCGCTCGAAGATTTGCTCGATCGTACTATGGCGAAACTCGGCCCAGTTAAGCCCCTATTGCATCTGGAACCAAGAATCCCAGTATACACTAGAGTATCTTCCTGAGAGATATCAACAGCCAACAGGACTTAATTATCCTGATCAGTGGCGTATAATCGAGGAATCATTTTAATAGCATGAAACCAGTCTCGACATTCTTATGAAGTGCAGGAGTACTATTTGCTACTCAAAATTTAGTGGACAACTAGCCCTGAAGATTGGTACAACTCGGCAGCAATCCACATTCTGACTCTAAGCAGTTCTTTAGCACTGAACGGTCGTGATTTTACATGTAGTGATTTTATCATCACTTCATCTTATCCTCGTCAACATAGATTTCATCATCTCGTTACTATAAAATATTATCTTCAATAAATAAACATTTACAGACTAAAAATAAACTAACTTACTTGGACTCTGCAGAAGCAGATACTTGAAATGTCATGGGGGGTTGTTGAAAGAACTCGGCTCTGATAACACCTCTATAAGCACGCCTAGCTATCTTAACTTTTGCTCTGATACCACCTCTGTAAGCACGCCTCTTTAGCTACTTTAACTTTAACTTTAAACTTGCTCTACTTCACTTTACTCTTCTTAACTAGGCGTACTTACTTTATCTCTTATACTTTTCTTACTTTCTTTAGACTTTTCACTTAACTTCATTCTTTTTAAAGTACATTAAGAAGTACTTTCCTTAAAATACTAATTTCTTATACTATTGAACTTTGTCATATTATACTTGACATTTAAACTTACTTGCAAAAATGATGTTTGAAAAATTACTGATAAAATTTTTTTTCTTTTAAAACTTAAGCTTGATTTAAACATATGAGTTTTCAAAAAGCATATTGAAATATTTTATAAACTTAAGTTACATTAAACCTTGTCTCTTTTCCTCACATTACATATGCCTTTTCTTTTTGTTGCAGCGAAAAATCATAGTGAAACCATAACCCACCCCATAACACTTTGGGAATCTATCTGCCAGTTCATCAATTCCTTTCCTCATAATGTAGGCAGCTTATTCTTGTTACCTACATCATGAACAAACTAGTGAGCAAGAGTTTAGTAAGTACAAACATACATATAAAACATCACATATACATAACATACATGCTAAAACTTAATGTAGACATGACATACATTTCAAACATTTCTTAAACACATTAACTAACAATGAAGGTTAGTCAGATTATGCTTGCTTATTTTTCTTCTTTGTTCTCATTGTTCTTTCTGTTCTTTCATATTGTTTTGTTCTTTTCCTTTCTTTACTTTTCATATCTTTACTTGCCTTTTCTTTCACTTGTGGGCTCATAGTTGGACGTACCTACTGCGCGCGAACCAATGGGGGAACGGGGGAACGGGGGAGTGACCCACCAATCAACCCCAAGGTCAATCTTTGAACTACCAAGCTTGGGGGTAGCACATTGAGCCATTAACTACTATATTCTTGCTGTAGCACCACACTTCTGGGGTGGAGGCTATTCTTATTCTTGAACCTCACTTCTAAGGAGGCCAGTACATTAACCTTAAGTTTTCAGTTTTATTATCTTGCTTATTTTCGTCTTTCTTATCTTTCTTTTCTTTAACTTTTCATTCCGTTCTAACCTGTGAACATGTTAGATTATTATGTCACATGTCACAAAGCACAGCTTTTATATAAAGCTTAATTAAAAACTTTTTTTTATCACTTATAAACATTTCTTTAAGAAAACATGTTGTAACTTCATTTCACAACATCACATCATAACACAATCCTATGGCAAGTCAGTTCGTGAGCAGATAATTAAATGTCTGTACTTACCTATACTTTTGCTCGTATCTATTTCTTCGCTTCTGGATCCCCAGACGCTCATTCGTCGGTTCTAAGTCGGATCCCTATAACCGAAATAATTACGGTTATTTTAAAATCTTTACTTTATACATAAAACTTATTAAAACGTAATCTTTCTACATTTAATTTCTTAATCATAAACTTAGGGTTCTAAAAACCCATTTCTAGCCTTTTCGTAAACTTTTGTCAAAAATTACCATTTTGCCCCTAACTCTTGGTAAAATGACAATTTCATCCTTAGCGGACTTTTCTTACTTTTCTCCTTCTTAAATCTCGATTTTGGCCTTAAAAATCTTAATTAACCTCATTTGTCACTTTTCCGCTAACTTTTGGAAAAATAACTGTTGTATCTCGAAATTTTGGCAAAATTACCATTTTGCCCCTAGCGAAATTTTTCTCACTTAAACTTAACTTTTGGCCTTTCAAATCCTCATTAGAGTCTTTGAATCATATTTAAAGTTCTAACGGTCCATTTTGACTATTTCCCAAATCTTCAGTAAATATTACCGTTTTTCCCTTAACGGGGTTTTCTTTATTTTCTTCGTCTTAAAACTTGATGCTGGCCTTAAGAATTCTATTTAAGCTATTCTAAGGCTCTAATGGTCTTTTCTGAGAATTTCAGAAATTTTGGTCAAAATGATCGTGAATAGTAACTTTGACCGTGAATAGTACTATTTATGTAAATAGTACTTACCTTGACTGTAAATCTTGTTATTTTAATGCTTAGACTGGGTTTTCTAAGCTCAAAAATCGTAAAATGACCATCTGAGGGTTTAACACCCCTCTTTTGGCCTCTCTAAAATTTTTGGTCGAAATGACCATTTTACCCTTGACAGGTCCTGAGGCCGTAATGTTTTCATTCTAACAATTTGGTGGCGTTTTCTAGTCCCAAAAATTATAAAATAATAATTTCTAGGCCTTAACAAATTTTTACAGCTTTAATTGCTGCTATTTCACTATTTATTTTCACCCGACCCTCGGGTGGTACTATTTCGACCCCTTTGGTCGTTTCTCGTTTTTCTTACATTTCGAGGTTCCAAATGGACGTTTCACTAATCTTAAAATTGTCCGTTGTCTTTTCTTAAACCTAAGTCACCGAAAGGGCTCGTGTTTTTACCAGGGCCAAAATTTTACTACTCGTTTCCCAAATTGCCACTAAGGTCATTTTTCTACCTTTTTCATCGTTTCAAAGTTTTGAAGGGATGGTTTGCTAATCCTTAACACGTCCTTCCTTCTTTTCAAGCCTAACCCATCAAAGAATGTTGGTTTTCACCCCAACCCTCAATTTCACCTCTCGTTTCCTAAAATGCCTTTAATGTCGCTTTAAAATTTTCGGTAGCATTTTCGCTTAATTTTTTGGTTCTCTGCGTTTAGAAAACGCCTCAAAACCATCTATCCTATTCTAACCTGCCACGTACTGTACCACAGGCCTAATTTTACGTAAGAATTATAAAATTTTTATGTAAAATCTTCATATTTCCTTAAGATCTCTAATAACATAATAATGTCTTTTTTGTTCAATCTCACTCTCGGTTCTTGCATCCACATTCAACACAAACTATTTCTTTACAAAACTCATTCAATCTCACTGTAGGCCATGGTTTTTCTCATGAAAAACCTAAACTAAAATCTCAATTCTTTTCACATTCAAACATATACATAAACTTTTTCTCTTAAAACTTAATCAATCTCATTGATTTCTTAATAATAAGTCATGGTTTCCTTTGAAACCCTAAGCCATATAATTCGGTTTTCTCTTGAAACCTTAGGTCAAATTTTCGATTTCAAGTTTCCAATTTCTTTTCTAACCAATTCTCAAACTCTTGACTCCTTAAACATTAACACTTCAGCTTGGAATTCCATTAACAATTCCACATAATAGCCACGGTTTTTGCTCTTATCATGCACCAAGAATTCCATTTTTTTGAGCTTCAAATTCATGCTCTACTTTAATCACCTACTAAGTAACTTTTAAATCACAAACTAAGCAAGTTTAAGCTTAAACTTTCATCACCAAATCCACTAACATAGCCACGGTTTTTCCCGCCAAATAAACCAAGAAAAAGCTTCGATTTCAAGGCATACCGCACTATGGAATTCACCTTGTGCTTAAGAAGAGAGTTGCTCCAAATTTGTTGCCAAAACTTGAAACTTTTCCGTGCTTGGTGGGGGAGGAAAGCCACAGTTTTTTTGGCTACTTGGAGGGGCTGTTTTGCTGCCATTTTTGGGACCTTATTAAACGTATTTTGAAAGCTAAAAACAGCCCCCCATCCACTGGTTGCTTTAAGCAACAATTCACCATTTTTTTTCTTTTCAAATTTTCACTAAATCCATGCAATTTTGGACCAATCACAAGCCAACAACTTTGTCTTCATTTTGACTCCAATATCATCTAATTAACCATGCCACATCCGGTTGAACATGTGGGAGAAAATTCCCAAAATTTTCAAAGTTTCCAAAAACAAAATTCTTATCTTTTTGGCACTTTCTTGGCCTTTGATCAAAAATATCTTTAAATCTTGGCCTTTGGATCCAACTAACCCCTTTTTCTTTAAAGAAAAAAAAATAATTTTGACATCATCTATTTCGTCTTTTCTTTATTAATTCGGGTCAAAGTTTGACCAAAAGGCAAGCCGAACAGAAATTTACTGAAATCACGTAGGCAGGTTTCTAACACCTCCTGTGTGATAGGTTTAGCTTATTCTACTGTCGTTTGGCTAAAATTGCTTACCAAAGTTTTTCATTAATTTCCTCGATCATGGTTTACCTAAGGTAACCTCTTGGGGTTTTTCATTCCGAAAAGGCATCATCATTTTTCCAAAAATTATGAAATTTCTAGTGGAGCACACTGGAGGACATATCTAGCAATCGGTACTGTCGATTCGATCTAACTCAATCTCAAAACTCTTAAAAATGCTAAAATACCTATCTTGCCTTACCTTTGCTCTGACTTGCCATTTTCTTATATCTTATCTTTTTCGGATATCGAAACCACTCTATTTTGAGTGTTTTGGTCCGAAATTACTTTCTCATTCATGAACTTTATTCTTTGATTATTTTTGGAGATTTCAAATCCTCCAAAACATTTATTTATTATTATTATTAGTTTTATCTGTTTTATTTATAAACATAGTGTACTTACACATTCTTATCCACATAAATTCTTAGAAAAACCTAACTTAATCTTAGGTAGCACTGTTAGGATTTTCCGGTCTATCACAGTGAGAACACGAATTTTGCTTGCAATCTAGGTAAGTACAACTCTGCCTATAGCATGAATAAAATGAGTTGAAATGATAGTTTTCACAATATGTTAAATATGCACAGCATGCACACATTGATGCACAACATGTATAAGAGCATATAGTTCATAATCGCATAGATTGTTCCCAGGTTAGATACCATAGTCCCTATCGCGTAAGATTAGGGATAGCTCAGCAAAGTTTTTGGCCAGATCAAATAAAGAATCGGGTAATTAAATTAAGGAGATGGTAAAATGGGTGCACGGTCCACATTCTATTTTTAAAGAAAACAGGTGCAAGGTCCACATTATGTTTTTAAAGAAAACGGGCGCAAGGTTCACAGTACGTTTTTAAAGAAAATGGGAACAAAGTCCACATTATATTTTTAAAGAAAACAGGTGCAAGGTCCACGCTATGTTTTTAAATAAAACGGGTGCAAGATCCACGTTTTGTTCATAAATTCATAAATAAAATGGGCACATAGTTCTCGAGTGCAAGGTTCACTATGCCTTTTTTTTTTCAATAAGAAACGATAATGAATAATGAAGCATAATCTGAGCATAAATGGTTCCTGTAGTGTACACATTATGCCCTAGATACAGTTAGAGTCAACTTTCTAGTTCCATGATAGGACATGCCCACATGATATGCATTCTGAGATGCTAGATGATATGTTTCCATGTCCTGTGTGAAAATGTGATATGTGGTATATGTTGATACCTTGCATGCTTATAAGATTTTAAGTATGTACTATCTTTTAAACATGTTTTACGATTAACATGTTGTACTTACTGAGTGACGAAGTGTGTTCATGCTGTAGGTAAGCATCCTATGGCATAAATAGCAATGGGCGATAACGGTGGTGGAGGCAGATGTGAGGTGAGGTTATGGAGACACCACATGTTAAACTTCCGCACAGTTTGAGTAAAGAGTATTTTTGAGTAACAGTTAAATATAATATTTGAATAGTAATCATGAACAGTGTTTTTGAATAGTAATTGTTAAACAGTATTTCTAAATAGTAACTGTTGAATAGTATTTTTGAATAGTAATCGTCAGACAGTATTTTTGAATAGTAACATCAAACAATATTTTTAAATAGTAACTGGTAAATAGTATTATTAAACAGTAATCGGTAAATATTATTTTTGTATAGTAATTGGTATACATACATGAATAGTAAATACACACGAAATATAAAAAAAATTCCTAAATTTATGATACCTAGTTAAGTAACTTTGAGTATCAATTGCAAGAAAGTATAAGTATTATTTAAAGAATAAGCTTTTGAGTGACGGTCTGGGCCGTTGAGAGCACGGGGTGTCACAAAGACTAAACCTAATTAATTGTCCACCATTTTAGCCTAATCAAGGGACAAATTTCTACCCTTTTTCAATCCATAAATGGGTGTGGGCTGCTGCATGAAAGGGAGGGGAATAAACAACAATTTATTTGACAAGTGCTTGAAAACCCTTAAATATGTTATACAAAAGTTGTCATAACTTTTGCATTATTTTAATCCTACTTTTAGGCTATATGAACAACCATTTTCAGCTGCTTTTACAGCTAGGGGGCATGAAATTTTAAGGCCAAAATTCATCTGCAAAGTCCCCTCTTCGCAGTCTAATTCCTACCGTTTGGTATCTGACCCTTTTTCAGCAGTGTTCTAGTTTTCACTCGAAATTGGGCTTTCTGAATCTGATTTTGACACTGTCAATTCCTGATTGTTTTATACTATCTAAGAGCCCATTATCAGTCTAATTTATTATTCACATCCTACACTGTGGTTATGTCTACACTTGTTGTTCTTTTGCACGCAAACCAAGGCGTTCTCCGGTGAAATTTCAAACACAGTTTCTCTTGATTAATTTGGACATGCTGATTCCATTTTTATCAGTTTTACATCCATCAGAGGTCGTTTGAATCAATTTTTGGGATATGTATGATCTCACCTCGAAAAACGTGTCTGGTGCCCGATTGACTAATTTGGGCGTTCTAAGCCCAAATATATCAGTTTCGGGGCAAGTAAAGGTCATCTTGACCCTCATCCTGATATTGTATATCTCTCAAACTAAAATTCTCATTTTGTGCTCTCTTAACCAGATTGAGTCTACTAACCATTCATATATCAGTTTTAGGTCAAATTAAGGTCGTCCTGGCCAGTAACTTGACATCACGTTTGTAGGAAATAAATCGGTAAAAACGCATCAGAGTGGTGTAGCAGAACAACAAAAATTTTTTAAGATCGTTAAATATGTCGTGATGCCATATATAATAAACCAACAACAATAAAACTCATACCTCAAGAGGACGCCAATACTGCAGGAGAAGAATGACTGGAGGGCTTCAACCAACTAGCCTCCTCTACTATTCTCTAATTCCCGGATGGCAGAGTGTGTGGGCACTCGGTTCCTCGACCGGTATGCTAGCACTGTTAGTCTTCTTCCAACCACCCAGATCTCTAAAGAACTTATTGTCACGGTGAGTTGTGCAACAATAAGCCTGCTCACCTAAGAGTCTATGGTATAAGAGAACTAGAGTGGCAGGACCTCTATTTATAGACTTGCATGACGTGACCCTCTAAATTCGAATTGGATTAGGAGAAGATTTTCTCCCTTATCCACACCCAAAATATAAATTTCTCAAGCCAAAAATTCAACTAAAAAATTTGGCCACCTTTTAGGATTTTGCATTCAAAATTCAAACAAGATTTTAACTTGAATTCTGTCTCACCATTAACCAATCAAAAAATTTGAAACTTTATTAGGATCTTTCCATAAAATTTTCGACCATGTTGTGATGGAAATAATCAAAATTCAAATAGGATTTTCAAGCTTGAATTTTGTCTCATCCTTATCCAATTAAAACCGAAAATCTACGTTGAGATTCCCTTAAAATTTTCAGCCACAAAAAGTAGGGAGAGAATCAAAATTCAACTAGGATTGAAACTAGAATTTTTCCCTACATCCTTATCCATTAAGAATCCAAATTCTCCTAGAGTCATCCTCCCTAACAAACTCGGTTTTTCTAGATAGATTAGGACTCAAAATTCAAGTAGGATTCAAACAAGATTTTTCTCTCCATAATCTAACTCAAATTCGAATTCTAACCTTGTGGAGTTATCCACAAAGAATTCGAATTCCACTTGGACTATGATTCAAAATTTGAATTTCAAAATTCAAAATTCAAATTCAAATTTCAAATTTCAAATTTCAAATTTAAATTTCAAATTCAAATTTCAAATTCAAAATTTAAATTTCAAATTTCAAAATTCAAATTTCAAAATCCACAAAAAGTTGTATTTCAAATTTTCGTTCTGACAGATAATTTTCTACAACTCCAATCCAATCTCAAATAAAATCATGACAACTTTATTTGGAGTTCAAATAATTATGTACTATATTATCCAAAACAAAATGTGAATTCAACCGGAGAGAATCTTGTCCACCATTCTAATCCTATGTCAACACCATCCATGCATAATCAACTAGCCAATAAGCATACACTGATCAATTTGCCAACCGTTAAGGAATTATGTGGAGCTAGTAGAGGGACCAATTGGACATATACAATCGGGCTCCCGTGAATTCATATGATCATCATTCTATACCGAACAACTCAATCATATGATCACTAATTTTAGAGTCAGACCACTATAAACCTAAAACTGAATTCCAATTATATACTGTATTATGTAAGCCTGTGACGAGCTACTATCCAATGACCTTGTCATATATGCAAAACCCTCATATGATATCCACGATCAGCCTTAGGTCAAAGTCTGTTTAATCCTACTGATCAGGCTATCTTATAGTTCTATTATACTACCAAATAAGAAAATGATTATTCACCATATATGAATAAGAAGTCATCTGTCCAGCAGATGACCCAAGACCTTGTCCTTTTTCACATCCAGTATAATGCCTTTAAGAGGATACCTTTAACTCCTTGGAGCTATGATTCTGATATCTGTAAACAAACCCTTCATCGTATACAAGTCATGCACCCAACGAACTGGTCTATAAGCTTACTACCTCTGAGACGCTTTAGCCATTGGAACATCAAAGTGCACAGGTCATATACATGAAGTAGTTCATTCACTTAGGATTAAGGTTACTGCACAATGAACGTCAAAAGCAGATTGATCCACTCATAGCGTACTATGTAGATCAATCACGCTTTAGTCCCGGTCTAATATGTCACCACCAAACAATATATCTATGTCTCTACTTGGGAGCCTATGCTCCAGATAGTCAAGACAAACTGTCCCCACCATGGCTTTAGATAACATAATAGTCTTAACATGAATTAGATGCTCGGTCTAACCCCATAGACTCCTACAGGTGTTAGGTCCGCTCCAGAATACACCAGTATATAATCCCTTTTTCTCTTAAGATACTTGAGTATATGCTTTACTGCTTGCCAGTGCTTGGTTCCAGGATTCGCTTGATATCGACTCACTATACCTGCTATAAAACATATGTCCGGGCGAGTGCAAAGCATAGCGTACATAAGGCTACCCACAGCGGATACATAAGGGACCTTACTCATACGCTCTCTTTCTTTTGATGTCTTGGGACAGACATCCAATGAAAGAGTTAGACCGGCAATGGAAGGTTGCGAACTTTTCTTTGCCTCTTGCATTGCATATTTGTCAATTATTTTATCTATGTATGAAGCCTAGGATAATGCTATCGTTTTGTTCTTTCGATCTCTAAAGAGGTGAATGCCTAGAACATATTAGCTTCTCCCAATTCCTTCATGTCAAACTATTGGTGTAGCCAGAGCTTGACCAATAATAAATTCCCTACATCATTTCCAATGAGCAGTATATCATTAACATAGAGTACTAGAAAGACCACTTTACCATCCTTAGTACGTTTATAAACACAGGGTTCATCAACGTTCTACACAAAACCAAATGCCTTGATTGCTTGATCAAATCTCTGGTTCTATGAGTGGGATGCTTGCTTTAATCCATAAATGAATCTAAGCAACTTACAGACTTTTCTTTCTTGGCCTTTTGCCACGAACCCTTTAGGCTGTATCATGTAGATACATTCCTAAAGATGGCCATTCAAAAATGCCGTCTTGACGTCCATTTGCCAGATCTCAAAATCGAGAGCCGCAACAATGGATAGAAGAATACGGATAGACTTCAGCATAATAACAGGTGAAAAGGTTTCATTGTAATTGATTTCAGCCTTTTGCATGTACCCCTTTGCAACTAGTCTAGCTTTGAAAGTTTCTACTTTCCCTTCCGTATCCTTTTTTCTTTTGTAGACCCACTTGCATTCAACGGGCTTTATCCTATCCGGCAGATCTACAAGTTCCCAAACAGAGTTAGATTTCATAGAATCCATCTCATTGTTCATGGCCTATTTCCAAGATTTAGAATCAATATCATTTATAGCTTCATCATAGGTGACCGGATCATCCTCATGCTCATAAGCCTTGGCCTGGTATACCTCAGCATCATACATGAAGAAATTAGACTTCTTTGAAACCCTCCCACTACGACGAGGCACTCTAAATCGTCGATCGTCTGCAGGTCTTTCACCGGAATTCAGATTTGCGTCCAAGACCGAAACCCGTGGAGCAGTTCTTTGACCCGATAACTTTGGGCCACCCGACTAGCTCGAGTCGTCCACTCTCTTTCCTTTTTTCTTTCTTTGCTCTTTAGTTTCTCTGACTTTACTTGCTTTTCTTTAAAAGATTGGTATTTAAAAAATCATGAATTTTTTTTTATATATATATACTTGCTATCTTGTATTCTTGAAAATACTTAATAATGTTTAAAATACTTAGTAATATAAACACACGTCATTACATAAGTATATCTTTAAACTTACTTCACTTTTTACATAACATACTTGTCTTGTTTTTACACATTTATACATACATTCTTGTACTACATTTTTTTACAATGGATAGTTTGCGTAGTGGATCCACAACCCGTCCATGACACTGTGGGAATTTGCTTGCCAGTCCCTTCTTCTCTCTCTCTTCGTAATGCAGGTTGTTTACCTTTGTTACCTACATCACGAATAGACTAATGAGCTAGAGCTCAGTAAGTACAAACATACATATAAAACATGATTTAGACCTAACACTTAGGGTTAGTCTATTATGTGTGTATGTTTTCTGTCCTTATGCTTTCTTCGTTCTTTCGTTTATATCTTTGTCATTTCCTTGTTTCCTTTTCTTTTTCTTTTTCTTTTCTTTTCTTTTCTTTTCTTTTCTTTATCTTTTACTTGAAGGCCCGTGGTTGGACATACCTAATGCGTGCAAACCAATGGGGGAGAGGGGGAGTGATCCACCAATTAATCCCAAGGTCAATCTTAACTCTACCACACTTGGGGTAGCACATTAAGCCATTAACTACCACACTTGGGGTAGCACCACACACTGGGGTAGAGGCTATATTTAAAACCCCACACTGGGGAGGCCGGTACGTCAACCTTACATTTTTAGTCTTATTATCTTGCTTACATTTATCTTTCTTTAAGTTAGCTTTTCATACTTTTCTAACTTAGTGAGCACGTTAGATTATTATAACATCATCACACATATATATATGTATATATACACATAATTCTACAGTAAGTCAGTTCGTGAGTAGACATGTAAATGTCTGTACTTACAGCGTTTGTGCTAACGTAAGCTTTCTTGAATCCTTTGGAATCCTGTGCCCGTCTCCATCGGGTTTCCTATAATCCAAAGGTCGTTGGTTAATTACACTTTTACTAAAGAACTTTCGTTTTATTAAAAGCTAAACTTAGGCTTTTAAAAACTTAATTAAAGCCTTAGGATAGTATTTAAAGCCTGAATAATCCTATTTAGACCTTTCTAGAACCTCTTTGCATAATTATCATCTTACCCTAAACTTTTGGTAAAATTACCGTTTTGCCCATGGTAGGGTTTTTCTCCACTTATCAAGTTTAAATTTTTGATTCTGACCTTTAAAATCCTATTGAGACTCTTCTGGGGCTCTAACGATCTTTTCCGAACTGCTCAGAAATTTTGGTCAAAATGATAAATAGTAACTTTGACCACATAAAGTACTATTTATCATGAATAGTAACTTTGACCTAGACTGTGAACATTTCCTATTACTGCTTAAACTGACTTTTCTAAGCCTAAAAGTCATAAAATAACCTTTTAGGAGGTTCAACGTTCCTCTTTTGACCTTTCTAAAATTTTAGGTCGAAATGACCATTTTGCCCCTGATGGGACCTTAGATTGTAAAATTTGCATTTTAACATTTTAACTGGGTTTTCTAGTCCCAAAATCATAAAATAATGTTTCTTAAGTCTTACCGAGCTTTTACGACATTTCGTACCGAAATGCTTGGGTTACTATTCACCCAACCCTCGAGTGGTACTATTCCGACCCTCGGGGTTGTTTCTCGTTTTTCTTAACGTTTGAGACCTCAAATGGCTATTTCACTAGTTATATAATCATTCTTTATTCTCTTCTCTAGCTTAGGTTCTCGAGGGGCTTGGGTTTCCAATTTCCGATCCTAATTTTACCCCTCGTTTCCTAAAATGCCCTTCGTGCAGTTATAAAAATTTAGGTAGCATTTCTACCAAAATTCTAGGTTCCTAGCATTTAGGTAACGCCTTAAAACCATCTATCCTATCCTAACCTGCTACGTACTATACCACAACCTAATTTTATGCAAAAGTTACAAACTTTTTACGTAAAATTTTCCATCAAAACATCGTTTCTAACGGGATTTCAACCCGTTCTTTCTCATTTTAAGATCTGATTTAAAATACCAATTCCTCTTCGTTTCATCCCTTAACATATCACACAATTACAAACTTTTTGTCCCTTAACTCATACATGGCTTTCTTAAGAAAACATAAACAAAGTTTTATTTCAAAACTTCATTTGTTATCATTACATTTTTCCACATCAATACATGTTATTACAACACAAAAACTAACCTAATCCATCAAAATTTCATTCATCTTCTTCTTGGAATGCCATGGTTTTCACTTAGGAATTCAAGCATAAATTTTTGGTTTTCATGCTTTCTTCCTTTCCTCATCCATTTCACACTTTAAACTTCATTGTCAAACCACTAAAAATCCAAAGCTTAACATAAAAGTTTCATTCAACAACACATATACATACACACGGATTTTACCTAACCACCATGAGCAAACTTTTTGTTCTTGTTTCCAAAATTAACCAAACTTCATTTCCATGCTTTTCTTTATCTCAAAAACATATTAACATGCAAACATAACAAATTTGACACAACAATTTTCCATTTCCTACACATGGTAACACACGGATTTCATAAGAAAACAACTACCAAAGTTGGTGTTTTTCACTCTATTTCATCACTTTCCTTTATCACTCTTTTTCACATGATTTACAACACCAAAACCATCAAATAAAATCTGAAATTCTAACTTCAAATCAACCCATATCCCACGCAGTTTTGCTTGGAAAAAGAAGAAGAAATCATGCAAAAATGAAAGCTTACCTTGCTTTCTTGATTTCTTGAAGCTAGGAAGGGATTCTGCACACTTTTCTTGAAGAAAACTTGAAGAAAATTTCTTGTGTTAGGGGGGAGGGATATATGGCTGCTATGGGGGCTAAAGAACCAGAATTTTTCTGGTTTCTTTCATGCTAAAGCCGTGGGCTTTTGAAGCCAAAAAGGAGGGACCAAGTTGCAATATTTTTAGGGACCTTTTTGCAAGCTTTCTGTGCAATTTTCCAAACCTTTAAGGGCTGTTTTGCAATTAAATGAAATTGGGCAGATTTTTTTTCTGATTTTCCCATGAAAAACTGCCACTTAACAAGCCCTAGAAGTATCTTGAAAATTTGCTAAACTTTCTTTGACTTTTTGTGTTGACTTTGAATCCTAACCATTGGATCAAAGTGGCCTGTAACCCTAGCCCTTGGATCTTGATGTATCCATACATCCATTCAAGGTTTCACATTCAATCTTTGACTGCACATAATTATCTTGGTCAAACTTTTTGACAAAAAGTTAAACCGAACAGTTTTGCACTAAAATCGCGTAGACGAGTTTCTAAGGCTGTCCGTGCGATCGGTTTGCCTTATTTCACTGTGGTTTGTCTTAAAATCAAAACCGTAATTTTTCATTCTTTAGTGAACTTAGTTTACTTAAGGTAATCTATTGGGGTTTTTGGTTTCTAAATGACATCCTCAGTTTTCTGAAAATGCTGAAATTTCGGGAAGAGTGCACCGGAGGACTTTTATACCCTTCCGTGCTATCAGTTCCATCTAACTCAATCTATAAACTCTTAAAAATCCTAAATCAGTTATATTATCTTACTTTTTCTTTAACTATCCTTTTCTTTTTGTCTATGCTTTTCGGATACCGAAACCACTCCATTTTAAGCATTTAGATCCGAAATTACTTTCTCAATCATAAACTGTATTCTTTGATCATTTTTTAGAGATTTTAAATCCTCCAAAACATTTATTTATTTCTATTAACACTATCATTTGTTTATTAACAAATACAATGTTCTCATACATTTTGATTTACAAAATCTTAGAAAAACCTAGTTTAACATAGGTAACACTATTGAGATTCTTTGGTCCATCACAATAACTCCTCTAGCACCACTTTGCTTCGAGACTTAAAGTCATTCATGTAACTTTCCTCTAAGAATGTCGCATGGTTTGAAACAATGACTTTTTGTTCCTTCGGGTTATAGAACAGACCTCCCTTAGTTCCCTTTAGATACCCTACAAACGTGCACAATTCTGATCTTGGTTCCAACTTCTTCGCATCCCCATCCAGTACATGTGTCGGGAAGCCCCATATTCTCATATGTCTAAGGGAGGGCTTCCTGTCAGGCCAAAATTCATACGGAGTCCTGGGAATTGACTTGCTTGGAACCTGGTTCAGAATATAGCACGCCATTTGTAATGCATACCCCTAAAATGATAACGGCAGTGTTGAATAACTCATCATGGACCGTACCATATCCAATAAGGTCCTGTTTCTCCTTTTGGCTACACCATTTTATTGTGGAGTACCAGGTGCAGTCAATTGGGATAATATCCCATTCTCTACAAGATGTCCTAGAAATTCATCAGAGAGGTATTTGCCACCTCGATCAGATCGAAGTGTCTTTGTGGATTTACCCAATTGCTTTTCCACTTCCGCACGATACTTTTTGAACTTATCATAGGTTTCGCTCTTACGATGCATCAGGTACACATATCCATACCTCGAGTAATCGTCTATAAAGGAGACATAATACTCGAACCCTCCTCGTGCTGTGACATTCATGGGGCCACAAACGTTAGTGTGCACAATTTCTAAGAGTTCCAGGGCCCTAGTACCCTTAGCTCCGAAAGACCTCATAGTCATCTTACCCTCAAGACAAGACTCACATTGAGGAAGACATACCTCCTCCAGAGATTCTACAGGACCGTCCTTCACCAATCTTTGAATCCTATCCTGATTAATATTACCAAGTATTAAATGCCAAAGATACGCCTTGTCAGAGTGATAAACTTTCAATCTTTTAGAGTTATCTGTTAATTCAGTGCTAAGCAATGAGTACATCTTTGGTTTGATCAAATACAGGTTTCCATCCATCCATCCAAAATAGATAAAAGACTTATTTTTATGAATATCAACTCTTTTACTAAAAAAACTGAATAAGAATCCTTTATTAAACAAGCTACCGATATATGGTTCCTCCTAAAATTAGGAACATAAAAATTGTCTTTCAATAATATAAACCTAAATTCATCAAAGTAAAGATAAATGTCTCCCATTGACTCAACCACCACCAAACTACCGTCTCCAGTCCGCAACGAGAGGCTTCTATCATGTAGACTTCTCGTTTCCAAGAACCCCTACATAGAAACACAAACATGATTAGTGGCGCCCAAATCAATGAGCTAAGTGTCTTTTGATTTTTCCACCAAACACGTTTCTAAATAGTGAAGTTCATTACCTCCCTGGCCCTTGGCGACTAGGAATTCTCGGCAAGCCTTCTTGAAATGACCTATCTTCCCACAGTGGAAGCACTTGGACTTGTTAGGGTCCCTGGGCTTCTTGTTCTTGTTCTTCTTCTTCCTATCTGAGACAGGAGGATTAGAAGAACTAGAAGCCATTTGCTTCATATTTGGCCTCTTTCTCTTCTATGAGGGTTTGGAAGATTCTGCCAAATTGGCCTCTCCTTTTGGTTGGATCGCATCCCCATCCCTAATCATCCGCTCATAAGCTTAGAGTTGCTTCATGAGCTCAGTTAGTCCTAACTCCCTTGTCGCCAGATTATATGCGACCTTAAACCTCACAAAATCTTTTGACAGAGTTTTGAATACCATCTCAATCTGGGTGTTGTAGTCCTGTTTAGCATCGTTCTCGGTAGTCTCAGCAAAGAATCCCATTAGAGTGATCATATGGTCGTTTATCGGAGTACCTGCCTTTTGGTTGGAGTTCATAATGCTGGTAATAGCAGACTGTCGAGCCAATTTTTCTTGGCCTTCGAACATGTCCTCTAGATTTTCCATGATCTCCCTAGCAACATGATAAGTCCTATGTTGCTTTTGTAAAGCACTCGTCATGCTAACAAGAATGTAGCATCGAGCTATCTCATTGGATTCTTTCCAACGAGTATAGGCAACCGGGACGTCCTCAAGCGGTGTGTCAGGTTTGGGCTTAAGTGGGCATGGTTCATCCAGCACAAACTTGTGTCTCTCGCAGCTAAGAACTATCAATAGATTTCTTTTCCAATCTTTATAATTATCGTCATTCAGCTTATTTTTAGTAAGTATTGAAATGAGGGGTGTCGGTGACATTTTAAACTAAAATAAAATTATACTAGACATCATTACAAAGCCCAAGCAAATATAGAGATAATTTAGCAAATAAAACATACAAGTGTGTTCCTACATGAAACTTGAAAAAGCATGTAGCATTGCAATGGTAATTCTCAGCACCTATTGCCCTAAGCCACCGAGGGGTGGTCATGAGACAAATAGTCAGAACATGGACCCCATCCAATTAATATATGTTACCTTAAATCCTCCAAGGTTAAGACATATATTAATAACCGCTTATTTTGGCCACCAGTTTAGTTAACAAAGCTTCTAGGGAAGGTTAATAACTAAACAAGTCTTGAGTGTATAACCATTGTTTACGTAGCCCGATCCACGTCCTACCAAGCCACCGAGGGGTGGTCATGAATAGGATCGTGCCCGAACACGTTTTCCACATTAGAGATCCAACCTAGTATACCGGTGGCGGTAAACACCTACCAAGGGGTGTGGTCAGTGCAGAACTGACGCGAGGCGTTATCATGCTTTCACATATGGATCAACAATGGAGGCCGTGGGTTTTGTTTGAAACCTTCTCCCACTCAAAATTTTGGAAACATGCAAGTTTTGACAAATATGTATGATCAATTTAGTATGAGCGGCATTCACCTATCCTATATGACATATTATCAAATATGCATACATAACATCCATCAATACATATTTATACATCCATGACATATCATAGAAAAAATAATTGATGGAAAAATAACTAAGCCATGGTTCTATCCTAGAACAAAGAAAATAAAGATTACAAAATTCCATCCAAAGCATTCTTTCGGTCTTGAATTTTGTTCCGTCTTTTTGTATCTATCTTTATGTAGCCTTCAATTTATTTCTCATCCCATGAATCATTTAAAATTTAAATCCCAAAATTTAAATTTCAAATCTAAATTTCAAATTTGAATTTCAAATTTAAATTTTAAACTATTTAAACATCATGTGTAATAATATGTATTTTCAAATTTTCAAATTTTTAATTACATATTTTTAAACATGATTTAAAATTAAATCTCAAATTTAAAAATCAAAATTTCATTTTTCGGCCTGTCGGCTTACGGGGCCCGGAGGCCCGCAGCCGCCATGGGTAGCCCCCAGCCCCCAGCCCCCAGCCCCCAGGGGGCTGGCAACCCACCGCCACAGGCCATGTGCAGCCGTGCCAGGCTGCAGGCTAAGCCTACAGCCTCAGGCTGCAAGCCTGGGCTGGGCGTAGCAGCCGTCAGGCTACAGGCAGCGCCTACAGCCATAATCTGCATGCCCGGGTAGGCACAGCAGCTCGCCAGGCTGCAGCCCAAGGCAGCGGCCAGCCCTTGGGAGGGCCACAGCCACTTTCGGTTGTCGGTAGAGCCCGCGGCCATTGGTGGTGCAGCCGTGGGCTGGGGCTGCCGCAGGCCCATCATGCCGGAGGGTAGGGGCTGCAGCCCCACCACTGCTGGTGGCCCACACTGAGTAGTCGAACCTCGATTTTTGTGCCATATTCCAATTAACCCATTAGGATCTCCAAAAATTAATTTAAATCCTAATTAAATTGAAATTTTCCGCACAATCAAAATTTCAACCTTTAAATTAAATTTAACTTTTTGGGAAAAATAAATTATGGTCTTCAAACTTCAATCTCCTTCAATAATAATTACATAAAATTTCCTAAACTGTTTCCGGCGTATAAAAATTCTGATCATAATAATTCTAAGAGACAAAAAATTAAAATCCATGGGAAAATTACGGTGATGATAAACTGCTCCCATGGTTACATAAAAATTCCTAAATACAATTTTTTAAATTCTAAAGAACCATAACCGGCATAAAACAAGCATGCTTATAATAATTTAAAAAATTAAAATAACCACATATTACATACATAATACATAATAACAACATAAAGGAATCCTAGAATGCCACTCTCTAAATATCAAATCCACACATAAATAAAAAGACTAACTAATTATCTAATTTATATACAAGGCATAGTCACGAGATGGCTCTGATACCAATTGTAGGAAATAAATCAATAAAAACGCATCAGAGCAGCGCAGTGAAACAATAAAAATTTTTTAAGATCGTTAAATATCTCGTGATGCCATACACAATAAACCAACAACAATAAAACTCATACCTTAAGAGGACGCCAATACTGCAGGAGAACAATGAATGGAGGGCTTCAACCAACTAGCCTTCTCTACTATTCTCCAATTCCCGGATGGCAGAGCGTGTGGGCACTTGGTTCCTCGATCGGTATGCTAGCACTGCTAGTTTTCTTCCAACCACCCATATCTCTAAAGAACTTATTGTCATGGTGAGTTGTGCAACAATAAGCCTGCTCACCTGAGAGTCTGTGATCTGAGAGAACTAGAGTGGTAGGACATCTATTTATAGACTTGCATGAGGTGATCCTCTAAATTCGAATTGGATTAGGAGAACATTTTCTACCTTATCCACATACAAAATCTGAATTTTTCAAGCCAAAAATTCAATTAAAAATTTCGGCCACCTTTTAGGATTTTGCATTCAAAATTCAAATAGGATTTTAACTTAAATTTTATCTCACCATTAACCAACCAAAAAATCTGAAAATTTATTAGGATCATTCCATAAAATTTTCGGCCATGTTGTGATGGAAAGAATCAAAATTTAAATAAGATTTTCAAGCTTGAATTTTATCTAATCCATATCCAATTAAAACCGAAAATCTCCCTTGAGATTCCCTCAAAATTTTCAGCCACAAAAAGTAGGGAGAGAATCAAAATTCAACTAGGGTTGAAACTTGAATTTTTCCCTACATCCTTATCCATTAAGAATCTGAATTCTCCTAGGAGTCATCCTCCCTAACAAACTCGGTTTTTCTAGATAGATTAGGACTCAAAATTCAAGTAGGATTCAAACAAGATTTTCCTCTCCATAATCCAACTCAAATTCGAATTCTAACCTTGTGGAGTTATCCACAAAGAGTTTGAATTCCACTTGGACTGTGATTCAAAACTTGAATTTCAAATTTCAAAATTCAAAATTCAAATTTCAAAATTCAAATTTCAAATTCAAAATTTAAATTTTAAATTTCAAAATTCAAATTTCAAAATCCATAAAAAGTTGTATTTCAAATTTTCGTCCTCATAAATAATTTTCTACAACTCCAATCCAATCTCAAATAAAATCATGACAACTTTATTTGGAGTTCGAATAATTATGTATTCTATTATCCAAAACAAAATATGAATTCAACCGGAGAGAATCTTATCCACCATCCTAATCCTATGTCAACACCATCCATGCATAATCAACTAGCCAATAAGCACACACTGATCAATTTGCCAACTGTTAAGGAATTATGTAGAGCTAGTAGAGGGACCAATTGGACATATATAATGAGGCTCCCGTGAATCTATATGATCATTATTTTGTACCAAACAACTCAATCATATGATTACTAATTTCAAAGTCACACCACTATAAACCTGAAACTGAACTCCCATTTATATACCGTATTACGTAAGCCTGTGATGAGCTACTATCCAATGGCCTTGTCATATATGCAAAACCCTCATATGATATCTATGATTAGCGTTGGTCAAAGTCCGTTTAATCCTACTGATCCAGCTATCTTAAAGTTCTATTATACTACCAAATAAGAAAATGATTATTCACCATATATGAATAAGAAGTCATTTGCCCAGCAGACGACCCAAGGCCTTGTCCTTTTTCACATCTAGTATAATGCTTTTAAGAGGATACCTTTAACTCCTTTGAGCTATGATTCTGATATCTGTAAACAAACCCTTCATCGTATACAAGTCATGCACCTAACAAACCGGTTTATATAAGCTTACTACCTCTAAGATGCTTTAGCCATTGGAACATCAAAGTACACAAGTCATATACATGAAGTAGTTCATTCACTTAGGATTAAGGTCACTGCACAATGAATGTCAAAAGTAGATTGATCCACTCATAGTGGACTATGTAGATCAATCACGCTTTAGTCCCAGTCTAATATGTCACCACCAAGCAATATATCTATGTCTCTACTTGGGAGTCTATGCTCCAGACAGTCAAGACAAACCGTCCCTTCCATAGCTTTAGACAACATAATAGTCTTAACATAAGTTAGATGCTATGTCTAACCCCATGGACTACAGACCCTAGTTTAGACTGCTTACTTTAGAACATTGTCTTCTCGCAGGCAAAAGTCCATTGCATGCAACGTTCTAACAGTTTTAACACAAGCAGTCAGTGAGCCATATTTGCTTACATTTACTTTAACATGTAAATAAAATAAGGACAAAGAGCAATGTAATGAATAACCTCTATATTATAATTTTATTATCCAGTTCAAAATACATAAAATGTCTCTAATGCTTAGGGCATTTCGTAACAGCATTTCACACTTTTCACTATTCATTGTCTTTTGCTTAATTAACTAGTCTGAGTGCTCTGACTTCGATTTTGTCAGTCCCTAGGTGAGAAGAGGTCATCTGAACTATTTTCATAATACCGCACCCTTGCTAGGGATTTTCATCGTTGTTGTGCTCAGACATTCAATCTGAGCATTTAAGTGATCTATTCACTAGTCTTTGTGTCAAGAAATGGTCGTCTTGACTAGTTTCCTGACACTACATGTCTCGCACACTCATACACTTAATAGGGTAGACCAGGTTCATTGTCGATTGTCCCTTTCACTACATGAATAGTACTTAAGCAGTATCGTACTTGTTTAATCTATTCAACTGGAAAATACTTAGTACTTAAGCAGTATCATACTTGTTTAATCTATTCAACTGGAAAATACTCTGTATTTTCCAACTTAATCACTCATTACATAGCAATTAGGTTTCATACATTTTGAGAGTTTATGTAACGGCTCTCTGCTCATTACATGGCCTTCTACACAGGTTCTGACATGGGCGTGTATTGTCTGGACACGGGCGTGTACTAGTTGAGCTTGCTTAACACGGCCATGTCTTGCAACACGTTTATTTACCTGAACGGTACACGACCACTTACATAGTTGTGTAATTGACTGTGTCATACCACACGGCCATGTACACTTACACGGCTTCTATGGTGCCCCCGAATCCAACCACACGAAACTATCATGAACCTACTCTGTTGCCAACCAAGACAGCCCATGTGTCACCATTTAAAATTCTTTTTCTCTCAACTCTTATTTTTTAGGGCCCAAAATTTCACCCATAAATTTTTTGCTTTTTAATATATACTTTCGTTAAAAGAAAGCTAAGTATGAAAGCCATGTAAAGGATAATACTAACTTTCAATTGTCTTTTTGATTACAACATAATATACAACATACAATCCATATACGTACTGTATTTTTTTTTTTCAAAACACATTCTTTTCAATTCACTAACTTATTGCTCAGAGGAAGACTGGTAGCAGGACCAAAATCCACAGTGGATTCCTTATCCTATTGACACGCGCACATCCTGCCGCCATCCATTTGTCTATTGGATAGGTTTCTTATCTGCAATATGAACAAACTGATGAGCTAACAGGCTCAATAAGTTCAAACATACTTAATAAGAATCACATAAATTCAAAAACATCAAAAATGCAGTTTCTTATGAATAGTACTATCCATCCATGAATAGTACTATTCACCATGAATAATGATTTTAAATTTGATCAATGAATAGTAACTGTTACCCTAACCGATTACTATGCACATTACTCTAATTAGTTACCATTCATATTACCCTAACTGGTTACTATTCACATTACCCTAACTGATTACTATTCACATTACTCTAATCGAATTCACTACACTTAGTGTTAGTGTCGATTATGCTCAATTATCGCTTTCATCACATTATTGACTATTCTCTCTATTTGGTGTTGAGCTCATTGTGGCAGTACCGATAGTTTATTTTGCACACTGACTGGGAGGGCCTAAGGAGCGACCCTAGAGCTTCTTCCTCTCTAGTCCTTATTGTGTCCTCGTAAGATCTGAAAAACCTCCGCCATAACATTGGAGGGACGGTACACATTAAATGGTTTTATTACCATCTTTCAATTATAATTCTGACCAAGTGACATTAATCGTCACCTCAAGGTCACTAACCTCCATCGTCCGTAGGCCTTAGATATTCTTTTCCTCTCATTATATGGGATATGTTATACTAACTAATCCCCCAATGTCCATAAGACTTGATACCTAATGTATAACTAGTACATAACGAAATAATACAATATTTCATGTTGCAGACATGAAAATACTTGAACTTACCACCACTACGATAATGTCCACTTCCGGAACTCCTCTGTAGTTTTATCTCTAATTTGGGTTCCTATAGACATAGTATTGTCTGTTAATACCCTTTATTAATTATCACTTTCAATATATTTATTTTGTGATAAATTTTATAACACATTTCAACTTTTATATGGTACACGGTCTACAACACGCCCGTGTCCCTGCCCGTGTACCTATCGGGTTCAATTTACATAGTTGTATTTCACTATGCACGCCTATGTACTATTTAGACTCTAGATTTTTTTTTACTCCAAAATCTTTATTTTGGGATCTAGAATTTTATTTAAGATATTCTAGATCCTTTATGATCCTTTTCGAGCCTTTCAGAAATTTTTGGTCAAAATGACCATTTTGCCCCTGCAGGGTCTCGGAACCATAACTATCTCGTTCTATCAATTTTCCCGAAATTTTTAAGCCCAAATATCATAAAATAATATTTCCTAGGCTTCTGTATCATTTTACCGCTTAATTTGTTATAAAATCCCAATTATCTATTTTTTGACCCTCGATTACTATTAATCCATCACCTAGGGTCGTTTCTCGTTTTTCTAGCGTTTCGGAGCCTTAAATGGACATTTCACTACTCCTGAAACATTTTTCAACCTGTCCCCAGCCCTCGGTCCCTGAGGGGCTTGGGTTTCCTGTTACGCCCCCTGATTCCAACTACTCGTAACTGTCATGAATCGACTCTACGGCAGACCAAGACCATTCGTGTGTCGAAACCGAGTCGTCAGTTTTAAACTCTTTTACTCATACTTCTTAAACACCGGGGCCTAAAATTTCGCCCCAAATTTTTTTTTCTTTAATTCATACTTTTTCTTATGATTATCAAGTAAGAAAGCGATGTAAAATATAATATTGACTTTTTCATGTATGAAATAAGTACAACATATTTGGTAACAGATATAATATCTATATGTACTATATATTTTGTCTTCAAACATATATTCTTTACTCAAAAAGCTCAGCGGAAAACTTTGGCAGGACCAAGTCCACGGTGAGTTCCCTATCCCCTTGACACGTTCGCATCCTGCCGACGTCCAGGAATCTACTGGAAAGGTTTCTTACCTGTAACATGAACAAACTGAGGAGCTAATAGGCTCAGTAAGTTCAAACATCTATAGTAAGAATCATATTGATTCAAAAACAATAAAAACTCAATCTCCTACGAATAGTACTATTTACCATGAATAGTAAGTTGACCTTTGACCGATGAATAGTACCAGTTACCCTAATTGTGTACTATTCATATATACTAACCGAATTTACATTACTTTAACGTAAATTTTGGTTATGCTCATATATACACATATACAGTTATATATATACATATTTATACAACACATGTATTTCTACCACTAATCTCCTAGCTGGGGTTCCTCTGGAATCGCCAAAAACTCGATTGGATCCATTTCTTCATTGCGTGTTCCGTTCCTGGCCTCAGACGGTGTTGAACCTTCAGCTGGATCTGCACCCTCTGGTTGTCTCGACGGACATGCCTCATGATCGTTTGCCATCGGCCCAGATCCGTATAGACGATCTAACATTACTTCTTGTAGCAACTGTTCATGCCTCTTGCGCACCATGCGCTCCATCATCATTTCCTCCTCTACTTTAGCTACATCAATAATAAACTCACGTAAAGTAGCAGGGTATAGAGGGGTTACTCTCTGTCATAGGTCTAGGGTGAGTCCCTTCCAAAATATATCACAAAAGTTATCATTTGTGATGTTGGTTAGAGGACACGCCCTTACGATTCTATCTTGGAATCTGATTACATATGAAAATACAGTATCACTCAACATCATCTACTGCCTCTCTGCCTTCAGAACAAAACCTCTGACATCTGCATAACTAGGCATGGCCGGTGGTGGTGATACTGTCCTACTCTCAGGAGGGCCTACCACTAGTACAGAGCTCTTTTGTGGGAATTGCTCCAGCATGACTTGGTGAAACTCGATCCAATCCATTGCTAGCAACATCTCCTAATCGCAATACTCCCAATACAACCATGTATCCTCGCGGAATATGCCAATGGCCATCAGAAACCAACAATCCTGATCGATATCACACTGGCGCATGATGACCTCAATGTCATGTAGCCAGTCTCTCGTAGAGATCCCCTATTGACCTTCCTCGAACGCTGGTGGATGACTGCCTCTAAATGCATGTACAGCTCGTACTGATACTCTGGCTCCTATACGGGCTCGATCTCCCACCACTGGTATGTCTACTACCACAGGAGGGTTTACTATCGACCACGGAGGTGGTGCTTATGCTGGTGCTGGCGCTGCTATCCTTGGCACTAGTGGCTCAGACACAGGCTGTCACTGCATCTCTCGTCTCTGTTAGGAAATGCCCTAAGCATTAGAGACATTTTGATGTATTTATTTTGAATTGGATAATAAAATTATATATAGAGGTTATTCATTACATTGCTATCTGTCCTCATCTTATTTACATGTTAAAGTAAATGTAAGCAAATATGGCTCTCTGACTGCTTGTGTTAAACTGTTAAAACGTTGCATGCAATGGACTTTTGTATGCGAGAAGACAATGTTCTAAAGCTAGCGGCCTAAACTATGGTCTGTAGTCTATGGGGTTAGACCGAGCATATAACTCATGTTAAGACTATTATGTTGTCTAAAGCCTTCAAGGGGACGGTTTGTCTTGACTATCTGGAGCTAGACTCCCAAGTAGAGACATAAATATATTGCTTGGTGGTGACATATTAGACCGGGACTAAAGCGTGACTGATCTACGAAGTCTGCTTTGAGTGGATCGATCTGCTTTTGACGTTCATTATGCAGTAACCTTAATCCCGAGTAAAAGGACAGCTTCATGTATATGACTTGTGTACTTTGATGTTCCAATGGCTAAAGCGTCTCAGAGGTAGTAAGCTTATAGGTCGGTTCATTGGGTACATGACTTGTATACGATGAAGGGTTCGTTCACAAATATCAGAATCATAGCTCTAATGAGGAGTTAAGGTTATCCTCTTAAAGGAATTATACTGAATGTGAAAATGGACAAGGCCTTGGGTCGTCTGCTGGGCGGATGACATCTTATTAACATGTGGTGAATAATCATTTTCTTTATTCGGTAGTATAATGGAACTTTAAGATAGCCTGATCAGCAGGATTAAACGGACTTTGGCCTAAGGCTGATCATGGATATCATATGAGGGTTCTGCATACATGACAAGGTCATTGGACGATAGCTTATCACAGGCTTACGTAATACGGTATATAATTGGGAGTTCAGTTTCAGGTTTATAGTGGTGTGACTCTGAAATTAGTGATCATATGATTGAGTTGTTCGGTAAAAGAATGATGATAATATGGATTTACGGGATATATATGTCCAATCAGTCCCTCTACTAGCTCCACATAATTCCTTAACGTTTGGCAAATTGATTTGTGTATGCTATTAGCTAGTTTATTTTGCATGGATGGTGATGACATAGGATTAGGATGGTAGACAAGATTCTCTCCGGTTGGATTCAGATTTTGTTTTGGATAATAGAGTACATAATTATTCGAACTCCAAATAAAGTTGCCATGATTTTATTTGAGATTGGATTGGAGTTGTAGAAAATTATTCATGAGAACAAGAATTTGAAACACAACTGTTTTGTGGATTTTGAAATTTGAATTTTGAAATTTAAATTTGAAATTTGAAATTGAAATTCTAATTTGAAATTCGAATTTGAAATTTGAAATTCAAACTTTGAATCACAGTCCAAGTAGGATTCGAATTTGTTGTGGAAAATCCACAAGGTTTGAAATTCGAATTTAAGTTGGATATGGAGAGGATAATCTTGTTAGAATCCTACTTGAATTTTGAATCCAAATCCTAAATAATGATGGACGAAATTTTGAGGATTATCCTCAATGGATTTTCAGTTTTTATGGATAAGGTTTAAGGGAAAAATTCAAGTTTCAATCCCAGTTGAATTTGGATTCTCTCCTCCCCAGAAAGTGGCCGAAATTTTGGAGAATATCTCCTAGGAAAATTCGGTTATTTTGGATAAGGATGAGATAAGATTTAAGCTTGAAAATCCTAGTGGAATTCTGATTCTCCCTTATCCTAAATATGGCTGAATTTTTTTAGGAGATTTTCTCCTAGGAAATTTCGGATTTTTTGGTTGAAAAAGGGAGATAAAATTCTAGTTAAAATCTTATTTAGATTTGGATTGGATTTATCCTAAATGGTCGAATTTTATTGTTGGGATTCTCCCTTGGAAAATTAAGATTTTATGGTTATGGATAAGGGAGAATATCTTTTCCTAATCCAATTCGAATTCAGAGAATCACCTCATGCAGGTCTATAAATATAGGTCCTGCCACTCCAGTTCTCTCAGACCACAGACTCTCAGGTGAGTAGGCTTATTGTTGCACAGCTCATCGTGACAATAAGTTCTTTAGAGATCTGGGTGGTCGGAAGAAGACTAGCAGTGCTAGCATACTGATCGAGGTTCAGAGTGTCCACACACTCAGACATTTGGGAATTGGAGAATAGTAGAGAAGGCTAGTTGGTTGAAGCCTCCTGTCATTCTCCTCCTGCAAGATTGGCGTTCTTGAGGTATGAGTTTTAATTGTTGTTGGTTTATTGTATATGGCATCATGAGATATTTAATGATCTAAAAATTTTTTTTGTTCCGCTGCGCCACTCTGATACGTTTTTACCGATTTATTTTTCCCACAATTGGTATTGGAGCCATCTCATGACTATGCCATGTACATAAATTAGACAATTACTTAGTCTTTTTATTTATGTATGGATTTGATATTTAGAGAGTGGCATTCTAGGGTTCCTTTATGTTGTTATCATGGATTATGTATAAAGTATGTGGTTATTTTAATTTTCTGAATTATTATAAACATGCTTGTTTATGCCGGTTATGGTTCCTTAGAATTTAGAAAAATTGTATCTAGGAATTTTTTATGTAACCATGAGAGCAGTTTATTAATACTGTAATTTTCCCATGGATTTTTAATTTTTTGTCTCTTAGAATTTTTATGGTTAGAATTTTTGTACACCGAAAACTGTTTAGAAAATTTTATGTAATTATTCTTGGAGGAGATTGAAGATTGAAGACCATAATTTATTTTTCCCAAAAGTTAAATTTGATTTAAAAATTGAAATTTTGATTGTGTGGAAAATTTCAATTTAATTGGGATTCAAATTAATTTTTGGAGATCCTAATAGGTAAATTGGAATATGACACGAAAATCGAGACACGCTTCGAGATAGGCTGACGGGCCTTGATGGTGCTGCAGCCCCTACCCTCGGGGAGGATGGGGCTGCGGCAGCCCCTCTGCAGGCCATAACCACCCACGGCCGCAGGCTTGTCCTGCAACCGAGGGTGGCCGTGGCCTACCCAAGGTTGGCCGCAGCCTGGGCGTGTAGCCTATGGCTGCAGGCACTACCTGCAGCCTGCCGGCTGCTGCGTCCAGCTTGGGCGTGCAGCCTGGTGCTGCAGGCTTGGCCTGTAGCCAGGCAAGGCTGCACATGGGCAGCCGTGGGCTGCCAGCCCCCCCGGGGCTGGTGGCTGCCACCTCCGGGGGCGGTGGTGCGACGGTATAAAAATATCGAAAGATTTTGATTATTAAATTTGAGATTTAATTTTAAATCATGTTTAAAAATATGTAATTGAAAATTTGATATTTTTGAAATTACATATTATTACACATGATGTTTAAAATTGTTTAAAGTTTGAATTTGAAATTTAAATTTGAAATTCGAATTTGGAATTTGAATTTGAAATTTAAATTTTTGGAGATTTAAATTTTAAATGATTCTTGGGATGAGAAATAAATGGAGAGACTACATAAAGATGGATACAAGAAGACGGAACAAAATTCAAGACCCAAAGAATGCTTTGGATGGAATTTTGTAATCTTTATTTTCTTTGTTCTATGATGGAACCATGGCTTGGTTATTCTGTCAATTATTTTTCTGTGATATGTCATGGATGTATAAATGTGTATTGATGGATGTTTTATATGCATATTTGATAACATGTCATATAGGATAGGTGAGTGCCGCTCATACTATATTGATCATACATAATTTGTCAAAACTTGCATGTTTTTCAAAATCTTGAGTGGGAGAGGGTTTCAAACAAAACCCACGGCCTCCATTGTTGATCCATATGTGAAAGCATGGTAACGCCTCGCATCAATTCTGCCCTAACCATACCCCTTGGTAGGTGTTTACCGCCGCCTGTATACTAGATTGGATCTCCTACGTGGAAAACGTGTTCGGGCACAATCCTATTCATGACCACCCCTCGGTGGCTTGGTAGGATATGGATCGGGCTACGTAAACAATGGTTATACACTCAAGACTTGTTTAGTTATTAACTTTCCCTAGAAGCTCTGTTAACTAAACTGATGGCCAAATAAGCGGTTATTAATATATGTCTTAACCTTGGAGGATTTAAGGCAACATATATTAATTGGACGGGGTCCATGTTCTGGCTATTTGTTTTCATGACCACCCCTCGGTGGCTTGGGGCAATAGGTGCTGAGAATTACCGTTGCAATGCTACATGTTTTTGAAATTTCATGTAGGAACATACTTGTATGTTTTATATACTAAATTATCTGTATATTTGCTTGGGCTTTGTAATGATGTCTAGTATAATTTTATTTCAGTTCAAAATGTCACCGACACCCCTCGTTTCAATACTCACTGAGAATAAACTAAATGGCGATAATTATAAAGATTGGAAAAGAAATCTATTGATAGTTCTCAGCTGCGAGAGACACAAGTTCGTACTGGACGAACCATGCCCACCAGGGCCAAAACCTGACACACCACTTGAGGAGGTCCTGGTTGCCTATACTCGTTGGAGAGAATCCAATAATATAGCTTGATGCTACATGCTTGCTAGCATGACGAGTGCCTTACAAAAGCAGCATGAGACTTATCAGGTTGCTAGGGAGATCATGGATAATCTGGAGGACATGTTCGGAGGCCAAGAAAACTTGGCTCGATAGTCCACTATAACCAGCATTATGAACTCTAAGCAAAAGGCGGGTACTCCGATGAAGGACCATATGATCACTCTAATGGGATTCTTTGCTGAGGCCGCCGAAAACGATGCTGAGTTGGACTACAATACCTAGATCAAGATGGTGTTCAAAACTCTGTCTAAAGATTTTGTGGGGTTTAAGGCAGCATACAATCTGGCGACAAGGGAGTTAGGACTAATCAAGCTCATGAAGCAACTCCAGGCTTATGAGGGGATGATTGAGGATGGGGATGCTGTCCAACCCAAAGGTGAGGCCAATTCGGCAGAATCTTCCAAACCCTCACGGAAGAGGAAGAGGCCAAACCAAAAGCAAGTGGCTTCCAGTTCTTCTAATCCTCCTGTCTCGGATGGGAAGAAGAAGAATAAGAACAAGAAGCCCAGGGACCCTAAAAAGTCCAAGTGCTTCCGTTGTGGGAAGGTAGGTCACTTTAAGAAGGCTTGCCAGGAAATCCTAGCCGCCAAGGACAAGGAAGGTAAGGAACTTCACTACTTGGAAGCCTGTTTGGTGGAAGAATCAAAAGACACTTAGGTCATTGATTCGAGCGCCACTAATCATGTTTGTGTTTCTATGCAGGGGTTCATGGAAACGAGAAGTCTACATGATAGGAGCCTCTTGTTGCGAACTGGAGACAGTAGCTTGGTAGTGGCTGAGGCAGTGGGAGATATTTACCTTTATTTTGATCAATTTAGGTTTATTTTATTGAAAGACTGTTTTTATGTTCCTAATTTTAGGAGGAACCTTATATCGGTAGCTTGTTTAATAAAGGATTCTTATTCAGTTTCTTTTAGTAAAAGAGTTGATATTCGTAGAAATAAGTCTTTTATCTATTTTGGATGGATAAATGGAAACCTATATTTGATCAAACCAAAGGTGTACTCACTGCTTGACACTGAATTAATAGATAACTCTAAAAGGTTGAAAGTTTCTCACTTAACAAGGCGTATCTTTGGCATTTAAGACTTGGTCATATTAATCAGGATAGGATTTAAAGATTAGTGAAAGATGGTCCTCTGGAATCTCTGGAGGAGGTACGACTTCCCCAATGTGAGTCTTGTCTAGAGGGTAAAATGACTAAGAGGTCTTTTGGAGCTAAGGGTACAAGGGCTCAGGAGCTAATAGAAATTGTGCACACTGACATATGTGGCCCCATGAACGTCACAGCACGAGGAGGGTTCGAGTATTATGTCTCTTTTATAGATGATTACTCGAGGTATGGATATGTGTATCTGATGCACCGCAAGAGCGAAACCTTTGACAAGTTCAAAGAGTATCGTGCGGAAGTGGAAAAGCAATTGGATAAATCCATAAAGACACTTCGATCTGATCGAGGTGGCGAATACCTCTCTGAAGAATTTCTAGGACATCTTGTAGAGAACGGGATATTATCCCAATTGACTACACCTGGTACTCCACAACAGAATGGTGTAGCTGAAAGGAGAAACAGGACCTTATTGGATATGGTATGGTCCATGATGAGTTATTCAACGCTGCCATTATCATTTTGGGGATATGCTTTACAAACGGCATGCTATATTCTGAACCAAGTTCCAAGCAAATCAATTCCTAGAACTCCGTATGAATTGTGGCATGGTAGGAAGCCCTCCCTTGGACATATGAGAATATGGGGCTACCCGGCGCATGTACTGAATGGGGATGCAAAAAAGTTGGAACCAAGATCAGAATTGTGCATGTTTGTAGGGTATCCAAAAGGAACTGAAGGAGGTCTGTTCTATAACCCGAAGGAACAAAAGGTCATTGTCTCAACCCATGCGACATTCTTGGAGGAAAGTCACATGAATGACTTTAAGCCTCGAAGCAAAGTGGTGCTAGAGGAATTATCGGGTGAAAGAATTGCTCCATAGATTTCGGTCTTGGACGCAAGTCCGAGTTCCGGTGAAAGATCTGCAGACGATTAACAATTTAGGGTGCCTCGTCGTAGTGGGAGGGTTTCGAAGAATCCTAATTCTTTCATGTATGATGCTGAGGTATACCAGGCCGAAGCTCATGAGCATGAGGATGATCCGGTCACCTATGATAAAGTTATAAATGATGTTGATTCTAAATCATGGAAACAGGCTATGAACAATGAGATGGATTCTATGAAATCCAACTCTATTTGGGAACTTGTAGATTTGCCGGATGGGATAAAACCCATTGGATGCGAATGGGTCTACAAAAGAAAGAAGGATGCGGAAGGGAGAGTGGAAACTTTCAAAGCTAGACTGGTTGCAAAGGGATACACGCAAAAGGCTGGAATTGATTACGATGAAACCTTTTCGCCTGTTGCTATGCTGAAGTCTATCCATATTCTTCTGTCCATTGCTGCGGCTCTCGATTACGAGATCTGGCAAATGGATGTCAAGACGGCATTCTTGAATGGCCATCTTGAAGAGTGTATCTATATGATACAGCCCGAAGGGTTTGTAGCGAAAGGCTAAGAAAGGAAAGTCTGCAAGTTGCTTAGATCCATTTATGGATTAAAGCAAGCATCCCCCTCATGGAACCAGAGGTTTGATCAAGCGATTAAGACATTTGGTTTTGAGCAGAACGTTGATGAACCCTGTGTTTATAAACGTATTAAGGATGGAAAAGTGGTCTTTCTGATGCTCTATGTCGATGATATACTACTCATTGGGAATGATGTAAGGAACTTATCATCGGTCAAGCTTTGGTTACACCAATAGTTTGACATGATGGACTTGGGAGAAGCTAATTATGTTCTAGGCATTCGTCTCTTCAGAGATCGAAAGAACAAAATGATAGTGTTATCCCAAGCTTCATACATAGATAAAATAATTAACAAATATGCAATGCAAGAGGCAAAGAAAGGTTCACAACCTTCTATTGCCGGTCTAACTCTTTCATTGGATGACTGTCTCAAGACATCGGAAGAAAGAGAGCATATGAGTAAGGTCCCTTATGCATCCGTTGTGAGTAGCCTTATGTACGCTATGCTTTGCACTTGCCCAGATATATGTTTTGCAGTAGGTATGGTGAGTCGATATCAAGCAAATCCTGGAACCAAGCACTGGCAAGCAGTCAAGCATATACTCAAGTATCTTAAGAGAACGAGGGATTATATGCTAGTGTATTCTGGAAGGGACCTAACACCCATAGGATATACGGACTCAGACTTCCAGACTTATAAGGATTCGAGGAAATCGACATCTGGATCAGTGTTTTTACTCGGAAGAGGCGCCATTGTATGGAGGAGCGTGAAGCAGGGCTGCACAGCTGACTCTACTATGGACGCTGAGTATGTGGCTGTAGCTGAGGCATCTAAAGAAGCGGTTTGGCTCCGCAAGTTCTTTAGAGACCTTGAGGTCATTCCAGGTGTTGACAAGCCTATCACACTTTACTGTGATAACACAGGGGCTATTGCCAACACAGGGAATCTCGACACCACAAGAGGACCAAGCACATCGATCAGAGATATCATATTATTAGAGGACACGTGGAGACAGGACAAGTAGATGTATGTAAGATCACGTCCGAGGACAACATCGCCGATCCCTTTACTAAGACTTTGGTGGCTAGAAGCTTTGAGAGGCACGTAGAGGCGATGGGGATGCGTAACATGGCACATCTGCTGGCCTAGGGCAAGTGGGAGACTGTTAGGAAATGCCCTAAGCATTAGAGATATTTTGATGTATTTATTTTGAACTGGATAAAAAAATTATATATAGAGGTTATTCATTACATTACTATCTGTCCTCGTCTTATTTACATGCTAAAGTAAATGTAAGCAAATGTGGCTCCCTGACTGCTTGTGTTCAACTATTAGAACGTTGCATGCAATGGACTTTTGTATGCGAGAAGATAATGTTCTAAAGTTAGCAGTCTAAACTATGGTCTGTAGTCTATGGGGTTAGACCGAGCATCTAACTCATGTTAAGACTATTATGTTACCTAAAGCCTTGGAGGGGATGGTTTGTCTTGACTGTCTGGAGCTGGACTCCCAAGTAGAGAAATAAATATGTTGCTTGGTGGTGACATATTAGACCGGGACTAAAGCGTGATTGATCTACGAAGTCCGCTTTGAGTGGATCGATCTGCTTTTGACGTTCATTATGCAGTAACCTTAAATTCGAAACACAACTGTTTTGTGGATCTTGAAATTTCAATTTTTAAATTTAAATTTGAAATTTGAAATTTGAAATTTGAATTTGAAATTTGAATTTGAAATTTGAAATTCAAATTTTCAATCACAGTCCAAGTAGGATTCGAATTTGTTGTGGAAAATCCACAAGGCTTGAAATTCGAATTTAAGTTGGATATGGAGAGGATAATCTTGTTAGAATCCTACTTGAATTTTGAATCCAAATCCTAACTAATGATGGACAAAATTTTGAGGATTATCCTCAATAGATTTTCAGTTTTTATGGATAAGGTTCAAGGGAAAAATTCAAGTTTCAATCCCAGTTGAATTTGGATTCTCTCCTCCCCAGAAAGTGGCCGAAATTTTGGAGAATATCTCCTAGGAAAATTCGGTTATTTTGGATAAGGATGAGATAAGATTCAAGCTTGAAAATCCTAGTGGAATTTTGATTCTCCCTTATCCTAAATGTGGCCGAATTTTTTGAGGAGATTTTCTCCTAGGAAATTTCGGATTTTTTTTGTTGAAAAAGGGAGATAAAATTCTAGTTAAAATCTTGTTTAGATTTGGATTGGATTTATCCTAAATAGTCGAATTTTATTGTTGGGATTCTCCCTTGGAAAATTCAGATTTTATGGTTATGGATAAGGGAGAATATCTTTTCCTAATCCAATTCGAATTCAGAGAATCACCTCATGCAGGTCTATAAATAGAGGTCCTGCCACTCCAGTTCTCTCAGACCACAGACTATCAGGTGAGCAGGCTTATTGTTGGACAGCTCATCGTGACAATAAGTTCTTTAGAGATCGGGGTGGTCGGTAGAAGACTAGCAGTGCTAGCATACCGATCGAGGTTCAGAGTACCCACACACTCAGCCTTTCGGGAATTGGAGAATAGTAGAGAAGGCTAGTTGGTTGAAGCCTCCAGTCATTCTCCTCCTGCAAGATTGGCGTCCTTGAGGTATAAGTTTTAATTGTTGTTGGTTTATTGTATATGGCATCATGAGATATTTAACGATCTAAAAATTTTTTTTGTTCCGCTGCGCCACTCTGATACGTTTTTACCGATTTATTTTTTCCATAGTCTCATCATGGACGATCTAATCACAGGCCTAGTCCATACCCGGATCGGTCCTCTAGGTCACTATGGATGAGGACTCACATACGGTGGTCTAGTCATCTTAAGTCCTACAAAAATATATAATTTTGAATAAATGAAAGTTAACTAATCTTAAAGAAGCTAACTTAATTGGATTGACGAGTAGATCATGCTTCGTGTCAATAGGGATATTATCAACCGCTCTGATACCAACCTGTGACGTCCCCTGATTCCAACCACCCGTAACTGTCATGGATCGACTCTACGGCCCACCAAGACCATTCGTGTGCCGAAACTGAGTCGTCAGTTTTAAACTCTTTTACTCATACTTCTTAAACACCAGGGCCTAAAATTTCGCCCCAAATTTTTTTTTCTTTAATTCATACTTTTTCTTATGATTATCAAGTAAGAAAGCGATGTAAAATATAATACTAGCTTTTTTATGTCTGAAATAAGTACAACATATTTGGTAACAGATATAATATCTATATGTACTGTATATTTTGTCTTCAAACATATTTTCTTTACTAAAAAAGCTCAGCGGAAAACTTTGGCAGGACCAAGTCCACAGTGAGTTCCCTATCCCCTTGACACGCTTGCATCCTACCACCATCCAGGAATCTACTAGACAGGATTCTTACCTACAACATGAACAAACTGATGAGCTAACAGGCTCAGTAAGTTCAAACATCCATAGTAAGAATCATATTGATTCAAAAATAATAAAAACTCAATCTCCTATAAATAGTACTATTCATCATGAATAGTAAGTTGACCTTTGACCAATGAATAGTACCAGTTACCCTAACTGTGTACTATTCACATATCCTAACTGAACTTACATTACTCTAACGTAAATTTCAGTTATGCTCAATTATGATTTTTACCATTTTGTTGAGTGCTTATTTTCTATTAGATTTCTAGTATAGAGCTTTATTTATAGCAGTACCGATGATTATTAGTGTGCTGACTGGGAGGGTCTAAGGAGCGACCTTAGAACATCATCCTCCACAGCCCTGATAACCCCGTAGGATTTAAACAAACCTCCACCATTATGTTGGAGGGGCGGTACACCTTAATGGTTTCATTACCATCTTTCAATTTATAGTTTTGACCGAGTGATCGTATATGTCACCTCAAGGTCACTATCCTCCATTGCCCGTAAGTCTTACTTATTTTCGTTATTTGGGATATGTTATACTAACTAATCCCCAAATGCTCATAGGATTTTATATCTAGTGAGCAGCTAGTATAGAATAGATTAACACAGTATTTCATGTTGCAGACACGAAAATGCTTGAACTTACCAATACTGCGCTAGTGTCTACTTCTGGAACTCCTCTGCAGTTCTATCTTTATTTTGGGTTCCTACAGACATAATAGTGTCTGTTAATACCCTGTTTCATTAACATTTTAAATACATATTTATTTTACTTAACAATTCTACACATTTAAATTTTGTTTGTGGTACACGGTCTACAACACGCCCGTGTTCCAGCCCATGTACCTCTTAGGTCTATAAGATTTTTCCTATACACGGCTATGTATCCCTTTACACGCCCGTGTTCCTTAAAATTTTTAGACTTTTAACTCTAAAATCTTTATTTTGAGCTTTAGAATTTTATCTAAGTTATTCTAGGTCTTTTAGGATTCTTTCCGTGCCTTTTCAGAAATTTTTGGTCAAAATGACCATTTTACCTCTAACAGGTCTTGGGATCGTAATTTGTTTCATTCTATCGTTTTTTTCCGAATTTTCTAAGCCTAATTATTTTAAAATAATATTTCCTAAGCTTTTGTATCATTTTACAGCTTAAATTGCTACAAAATCTCAACTTCATTTTTCCCGGCCCTCGATTACTATTCATCCGTCACCTAGGGCCGTTTTTTCATTTTTCGAGCGTTTCGGAGCCTCAAATGGCCCTTTCACTACTTATTAAACGTTATTTAACCCGTCCCCGACCATCGGTCCTCGAGAGGCACGGGTTTCTTATCCCGACCTAAAATTTTCCCTCGTTTCCCAAAATACCCCGAACATGAATATTTTTTTTCCTGTTTTAGGCATTTTAGTGATTTAGGGTCGGTTTACTATTCCTTTTGGGTTGGTTTTCCATTTCTAATCATGATTCACCAAGGGGTCTCGGTTTCCTTCCCGAGTTCAATATATTTACCCCTCGTTTCCCGAAATGCCCTTAAGCCGATTTTAGAAATTTCGGCAGCATTTTTGCTTATATTTTAAGGTTTCCTGGTGTTAGGTACGCCTCAGAACCTTTGTACCTGTGACGTACTATACCAGAGGCCTATTTTATACAAAGTTTCCGAACTTTGTATAAAAATTTTCCACATGATTCAACATTTAGGAATCAACACAAACCACAACATTTTTCTTTCAAATTAGCCTTGGTTTACTAGTTAATCATATCTAATTAATTTTCATCACATCACATCATTCTTAGGCTTCCCAATGTATAAAACAACATTCAAAACCTAGCAAAACATGCATTCTAACCCTAGTTATAGCCACGAATTCTATGCATAAACACATAGAAAATTTCATTCTCTTTCCTAGGGTTTTTATCAACCTTCTTTCAACATTAAAAATTTCTCATTTCATAATGTTCTTGCCCACAGTTTTAGCAAGAAATTTACATCAAACTTTTCTTGTTTCTTTATTCCAATTCATGCTTAATTTAACACACTATTGAATGAACATTAATATTAAATCAAAACAACAAAACTCATGAAATTTTCACACCATTGAAGCCACGGATTTTCAAGGGAAACATGCAAAATTTTTGCTTGTTTTTCAATCCTAATTCATGCTTTAAATACTACAACATCAAACCAATCATAGAATCATCAAATCAACAATTTTTTTCATTGTTTTTTCCAAACCCACGGATTTTCTATGAAAAATCAAGGAAAAATGCTTCAAATTTGAAGCTTACCTTGATTTGTTGATGCCTTGAGATTGGAGATGCAATTCAAGCTAGGTTTGATGTGAAATTGAAAACAAAATTTTTGGTTTAAGGGGGGTAAAGCTCACGGTTTTGGGCTGAAGAAAAAGAGCAAGAGTTTAGTTGGTTTTTCCATTTTTTTGCTTGAATTTTGATGCCTATTTATAGGCAAAAACCAAGGGCTTTTTTGCAATTTTTTTTCAACAATTTCCTAATTGTTCAAGGACTAAAAAGTAAAGATTTTGGGACAAAAATCAAATTTTTTTCTCTCCCTTTCCAAGTAGCCGAATGGCCTTTTAAATTTTTTTACAAAATTTTTTTAATGCCTTTTTGGCATGATCTTAGCCATTGATCATAAAGTAGGCTAATCTACACCATACACCTTTCAAAATTTCTTTCTAACTTTAAGAAAAATAATTTGTATTATGACATCATCAAGGTGATGTCATCAACTATTTATATTAATTCATTAATTAATTCGTGGTCAATTTTTGACCACAATCCGATCCGAACGGAACTTTACCGAAATCGCATAGGCGAGTTCTCAGCACCTCCAGTGCGATCAGTTTGTCTTATTTTGCTTCCGTTTGATCAGAATTCTCTACCGTAAATTTCTATTGTTTTAGTACATTTCAATGCACTCTCTAGGGTTTTCAGCTCTAATTTCGAACCGTCTCGCCCAATTATGTCCGGTAAGATTTTCCATCCCCGAACTCACAAACTTTAACACTACCAGAACATTTTCACACTATTCACAACCGTATTGGAATACAACTTTTTCACATTTTATTTATTAAAATTGTTATACACATACAATTTTAACATAATTCGAGAATCTAAAATTCCTGGTTATCACATTTCCTATCCCGATCTAATTTTTCGCTCTCTTTTCATAAAATACCCTTAACGTGAAATTTTTTTTCCCCTTTTAGGCATTTTAGTCATTAAGGTTGGTTTACTATTCCTCTTGGGTTGGTTTTCCGTTTTCGATCCTAACCACTAAGGGGTCTTGGTTTCTTTTCCGAGTCTAACATTTTTACCCCTCGTTTCCCGAAATGCCCTTATGTCATTTTAGAAATTTCAACAGCATTTCTGCAATACCAGCCACGTACTATACCAGAGGCCTATTTTATACAAAGTTACCAACCTTTGTATGAAAATTTCCACATTAATCAACATCCACAATTCAACACAAATCATCAAATTTTTTTTCCACTTATCAACTCGGTTTCTCATGTTACACATCACCAAATATTTTTCATCACCATAATCAATTATCACATATCATTCTTAGGTTTTTAAATATACATTTCAACATTAGAAACCTAACAAAATTTCATTCCAACCCTAGCATTAGCCACAAATTTTTCATGCTAATTCACATAGAAAATTTTTGTTCTTATTACTAGGGTTTTATCAATACTTCTCATCATTGTTTAACACTAAAAATTTTCTCATTTTAACCACACATAAGCCACTAGTTCTATGGGAAACAAACATCAAAATTTTCTTGTTTCTTGATTCTAATTCATGCTTTGATCAACATGTTATAAAATGAACATAAACCATCAAGCAAATCCTCGAATTTTTTCCATATCATTTCCACCCTACAAGGCCACGGTTTTCATGGACAACATGTAACATTTTTGCTTGTTTCAATTTCTAAATCATACTTTAATTCATCCTAACATCAAACCCATCATATCACCAACAAAGCATCAATTTGTTTTCATCAAAATTTTCACCAAAGACCCATGGATTTTTTAAGGAAAAATCAAGGTAAATTGCTTCAAATTAGAAGCTTACCTTATCAATTCGATTCCTTGATACTAGAAGTGAATTTGAAGGCTAATTTAATGTAAAATTTTTGTTGAAACTTAACAATGCAAGGGAGGAAGGCTCATGGTTTTTGGGCAGAAAAATTTGGCAAGAGTTTGGCTAATTTTTACCAATTTCTCAAGTGAATTTTCATACCTATTTATAGGCAGAAGCAAGGGCCCTTTTTGCAATTTTTTTCCAAAAATTTACTAATTGTTCAAGGTCTAAAATGCAATATTTTTGTGCTGCCTCTTTTCCATGTGGCCGAATGCCATTTTTTTTATTTTTCAAATTTTTTTTCAATGTTATTTTGGCTTAATCTTGGCCATTGATCAAAAAAGCAATTAATCTTAGCCTTACACATACCTAATCTTACTTTCCAAGCTTCCAAAAATTATATTTATGACATCATAAATGTGATGTCATCCTATGAATTAATTCGTAAATTAATTCGTAGTCAAATTTTGACCGAAAGTCAAACTGAATGGAACTTTACCGAAATCGTGTAGGCGGGTTTCGGGTGCGATCGGTTTGTTTTATTTTGCTTCCGTTTGGTCTAAATTCTCTGTCGTATATTTTTATCTTTTTAGTGCATTTCAATGCACTCTCTAGGGTTTTTGGCTCCATTTTCAAATCATTTCACCCGATTCTGTTATGTAAGATTTTCCATCTTCGAACTCACTCACTTTAATACTACCGGAACATTTTTACAATATTCACAACAGTATTAAAACACAATTTTTTTGCATTTTATTTATTAAAATTGGTACACACATACAATTTTAATGTACTCTGAGGATTTAAAATTCCCGGTTATCACATTCAGCCCTCCTTATAAAATTATCACGCTCGAAAATTTAGAACAAGTGGGGGTATAAAATTCTAATTTCATCTTCTCATTCCCATGTAGCCTCTTCAACGTTGTGATTTCTCCACAGCGCTTTGACTAATGGGATCGTTTTGTTCCTAAAAAATTTCTCTTCTCGTGCCAGTATTTGCACAGGCCTCTCTTCGTATGTCAGATCTTCCTGAATTTGGATCGGTTCATGCTTTAGTACATGAGATGGATCTGAGATATACTTCCGCAGCATTGACATGTGGAACACATTGTGTACTGCCGACATTTCTGGAGGTAATGCCAACCTATAGGCAGCCTTTCAAATGCATTTGATGATCTTATATGGCCCAATATATCTTGGACTCAATTTTCTTTTCTTTCCATACTGCATTATTCCTTTCATCAGTGAGACTCTTAAGAATACAAAATCCCCTTTATTAAACTCTAGGGTCTTTGTCTTTTGTCCGCATAGCTCTTCTGTTGGCTCTGTCATATTTTCATCTGTTGCTAGATTTTTGCAACTGCATCCACTGTTTCTTGTACAAAATCTGTCTTATGCAGTCATTTTTCTTGTAGATCATACCAATGAACTGGTGATCTACACTTTCTTCCATATAAAGCTTCATAAGGTGCCATACCTATTGAAGCTTGGTAGCTATTATTGTATGAAAACTCTACCAATAGAAGTTTCTTGTTCCAGCTCCCTGGGAAATCTATTGTACATGCACGAAGCATGTCTTCCAGCATTTGAATTGTTAATTCAGATTACCTATCTGTTTGTAGATGAAATGCTGTGCTCAGTCGCACTTTCGTTCCTATAGCTTCTTGCACACATGTCCAGAAATTCAAAGTGAATCGTGGATCATGATCTAATGAAATAGATTTGGAAACTCCATGTAACCTGACTATGTGGTTCACATACAAGTTCGCTAACTTTTCCAATGAAAAGGTCATTTTCACAATAATGAACTTTGTCGTCTTAGTCAATCTGTCGACAATAACCCAAATAGCATCATAATCTTCTCATGTTTTCAGCAATCCTACCACAAAGTCCATCGTAATATGTTCCCATTTTCATTCGGGAATCTCCAATGGTTCTAATTTTCTGCTCGGATGATGATGTTCAGCCTTTACTTTTTGGCACATCATACATCTGCTTATAAATTCCGTAATATCCTTCTTCATCCCTTTCCACTGGAACTGTAGTTTCAAATCCTGGTACATCTTACTGGCTCTGGGTGTACTAAATATGGCGTTTTCATAGGCTTTGCCTGTTAGGAAATGCCCTAAGTATTAGAGACATTTTGATGTATTCATTTTGAACTGGATAATAAAATTATACTTAGAGGTTATTCATTACATTGCTATCTGTCCTCGTCTTATTTACATGTTAAAGTAAATGTAAGCAAATATGGCTCACTGACTGCTTATGTTAAAACTGTTAGAACGTTGCATGCAATGGACTTTTGTATGCGAGAAGACAATGTTCTAAAGTTAGCAGTCTAAACTATGGTCTGTAGTCTATGGGGTTAGACCGAGCATCTAACTCATGTTAAGACTATTATGTTGTCTAAAGCCTTAGAGGGGACGGTCTGTCTTGACTGTCTGGAGCTGGACTCCCAAGTAGAGACATGGATATGTTGCTTGGTGGTGACATATTAGACCGGGACTAAAGCGTGATTGATCTACGTAGTCCGCTATGAGTGGATCAATCTGCTTTTGACGTTCATTATGCAATAACCTTAATCCTGAGTAAATGAACTACTTCATGTATATGACTTGTGTACTTTGATGTTCCAATGGCTAAAGCGTCTCAGAGGTAGTAAGCTTATAGACCGGTTCGTTGGGTGCATGACTTGTATACGATGAAGGGTTTGTTTGCAGATATCGGAATCATAGCTCTGAGGAGTTAAAGGTATCCTCTTAAAGGCATTATACTAAATGTGAAAATGGACAAGGCCTTGGGTCGTCTGCTGGGCGGATGACTTCTTATTCACATATGGTGAATAATCATTTTCTAGATTCGGTAGTATAATGGAACTTTAAGATAGCCTGATCAGTAGGATTAAACGGACTTTGACCTAAGGCTGATCATGGATATCATATGAGGGTTTTGCATATATGACAAGGTCATTGGATGGTAGCTCGTCACAGGCTTACGTAATACGGTATATAATTGGGAGTTCAGTTTCAGGTTTATAGTGGTGTGACTCTGAAATTAGTGATCATATGATTGAGTTGTTCGGTACAGAATGATGATCATATGGAATCACGGGAGCCCGATTATATATGTCCAATCAGTCCCTCTACTAGCTCCACATAATTCCTTAATGTTTGGCAAATTGATTTGTGTATGCTATTGGCTAGTTTATTATGCATGGATGGTGATGACACAGGATTAGGATGGTAGACAAGATTCTCTCCGGTTGGATTCAGATTTTGTTTTGGATAATAGAGTACACAATTATTCGAACTCCAAATAAAGTTGCCATGATTTTATTTGAGATTGGATTGGAGTTGTAGAAAATTATCCATGAGAACAAGAATATGAAATACAACCGTTTTGTGGAATTTGAAATTTGAATTTTGAAATTTGAATTTTGAATTTTGAAATTTGAAATTTGAATTTTGAATTTGAAATTTGAATTTGAAATTTGAATTTGAAATTCGAATTTGAAATTTGAATTTGAAATTTGAATTTGAAATTTGAATTTGAAATTTGAAATTCAAATTTTGAATCACAGTCCAAGTAGGATTCGAATTTGTTGTGGAAAATCCACAAGGTTTGAAATTCGAATTTGAGTTGGATTTGGAGAGGATAATCTTGTTAGAATCCTACTTGAATTTTGAATCCAAATCCCAACAAATAAGGGACGAAATTTTGAGGATAATCCTCATGAAAGATTTCGGATTTTGTGGATAAGATTCAAGGGAATATTCAAGCTTCAATCCTAGTTGAATTTGGTTTCTCTCTCTTCCCAAAAGTGGCCGAAATTTTGGATCCCTAATCCTAGGAAATTCGGTTATTTTTGGATAAGGTTAAGATGAGATTTTGCTTGAGAAATCCTAGTGGAATTTTGATTCTCCCTTATTCTAAAAGTGGCCGAAAATTTGGAGGATTTTCTCCTTGTGAATTTCGGATTTTTTGGTTGGAAAAGGGAGATAAAATTCTAGCTAAAATCTTGTTAAGATTTGGATTGGATTTATCTAGAAAAACCGAATTTAATTGTGGAGATTCTCCCTTGGAAAATTCGGATTTTTTGGGTTTGGATAAGGGAAAATATCTTTTCCTAGTCCAATTCAAATTCAGAGATTCACCTCATGCAGGTCTATAAATAGAGGTCCTGCCACTCCAGTTCTCTCAGACCACAGACTCTCAGGTGAGCAGGCTTATTGTTGCACAGCTCATCGTGACAATAAAGTTCTTTAGAGATCTGGGTGGTCGGAAGAAGACTAGCAGTGCTAGCATACCGATCGAGGTTCAGAGTGCCCACACACTCAGCCATTCGGGAATTGGAGAATAGTAGAGAAGGCTAGTTGGTTGAAGCCTCCGGTCATTCTCCTCCTGCAAGATTGGCGTCCTTGAGGTATGAGTTTTAATTGTTGTTGGTTTATTGTATATGGCATCATGAGATATTTAACGATCTAAAAATTTTTATTGTTCCGCTGCGCCACTCTGATACGTTTTTACCGGTTTATTTTCCTACATTGCCATAATTCTCCTTCTTAGTCTTTCATCATCTAGAATATGAAATCTTCCTTGATGTAGGATTAACCCGTCTTCAGACACTCCCTCCCGAGGACTTGCTAACTTCGGGTCTCATTTCCGGGCCTCTCTAATGTCCTCATACAACATTGATTCCAATAGTAGTGTAGCCAATTTTCTTGTTATTAGCTCCATCTTCAACATGTTAATCTCCTGTTGTAGTGGCTTTGGAAATTTTTCAGTCGGCAGTTACTGCGGAACAGTAGATTTCCTACTTAATGTATCAGCAACACGATTGGCTTTTTTAAGATGGTAGAGTATTTCATAATCATAATCCTTTACCACCTCCAGCCATCTCCTTTGCCGTATATTTAGCTCTTTTTGCGTGAAGAAATATTTTAAACTTTGGTGTTCAGTATAAATCTGACATTGACCTCCGTACAAATAGTGTCACCAAATTTTCAATGTGAACACTACTACAGTAAGTTCCAAATCATGCATGGGATAATTTCTCTCGTGGTTCTTTAATTGACGCGAGGCATAGGCAATTACTTTGTCACCTTGCATCAGGATAGCTCCTAATCCCATCTTCGAGGCGTCACTATAAATCACAAACATCTCTCCTTTAGTAGGAAGTGTAAGAATTGGCGCACTGGTTAATCATCTTTTCAGCTCTTGGAAGACTCTTTTGCACACCTCCATCCACTCATACTTCCTCTCTTTACGTGTCAAAGTCGTGAGAGGTTCAGCGAGTCATGCGAATCCCTCTACAAATCTTCTGTAATAGCCGGCTAAACCTAAGAAACTCCGTATCTCCATCACATTCTTAGGTGTTGGCCATTCATTGATCGCCTCTAATTTTGCTGGATCCAAGGTGATTCCTTCCTTGTAGATCACATGTCCAAGAAAATATACTCTATCTAGCCAGAATTTGCATTTAGAGAATTTGGCATAAAGTTGATGCTTCCTTATCATCTTCAGGACAATCCTTAGATGTTCTTCATGCTCCTCGTGAGTCTTTGAATATATAAGTATGTCATCAATAAACACAATGACAAACTTATCTAGATATTCATTAAAGACTCGATTCATCAAGTCCATAAATGCAGCTGGCGCATTTGTTAACCCGAACGACATCACAAGGAATTCGTAATGACCGTAATGGGTACGAAATACGGTCTTACGGATATCACTTTCTTTGATCCATAGATGATGATATCCCGATCGCAGATCGATCTTGGAGAACACTGCTGCACCTTTGAGTTGGTCAAACAAGTCATCAATTCTAGGTAATGAATACCTATTTTTAACCATAACCTTTTTTAACTCCTGGTAGTCGATGCACATTCGAAATGATCCATCCTTCTACTTGACAAATAGCAGGGGAGTACCCCATGGGGAATAGCTCGGATGTATAAATCCCTTGTCAGGAAGTTCTTTCAGCTGCTCTTGTAACTCCTTCAACTTTGCTGGTGCCATCCGGTACGACGCCTTTGAGATGGGTGCAGTTCCTGCCATCAGTTCAATTTCAAAAGAGATTTCTCATTCTGGTGGCAATCTGGGTAATTCCTCTAGGAAAACATCGATAAACTCCTTCATAATAGGAACATCTTCAGGTTGAAGCTTCTGTTCCTCTTTTATATCCACAATATATGCTAAATATCCAGCACAGCCGCTCGATATTAGCCTTCTTGCTTTCATTGAGATGATTATTATCTTCCTTGATTTGTGTGATGAATCAATGTATTCAAAACCAACTTCTTGGTTGGGTTGGAACCTTATCTTTCACTTTCAGCAATCGATCGTGGCTTGATACTTTCCTAGGAAATCCATTCCTAGTATTAGATCAGAATCGACAAGCTCCATCATGATCAATTCTACATATAACTCCCGATTTACCATAATAATTGGACATCAATACTTCACCTGAGGGTAGAGCCGTTCTAAAGGTCATACCCATGTTATCCTTAGGATATCCTATCTTGTTCGCAAATTGGTAGGAAATAAATGAATGTATAGGACCAAAATAAAACAAAATAGACGCCAAATGATTAGCGACAGAAAACTGACCTGTTACTACATTAGACGTCCTAGCTTCTGCATCTTCTTTGGTATACACCATTACTCTGGCATCCGCATGAGGTAAACCTTGTGGTCTTTCTTGACTTTTTGTAGATAAAGGACCTTTACTCTTTGCCTGGATTGCATGTGCTTAGGGACGTTGCTGTTGTGTTTGGAACAAACTCTGCACATTTTGCCTATTTTCAGGACAATTCCTAGCAAAATGGCCATCCTTTCCACATTGGAAACAGGCATTTCGGGCAAGTCTGCATCTGCCTGTATGCCTTTTTCCACAGACTACGCAGTCACAAATAATAGGTCTAGCATTATTGTTCAACCTTTGCTGTTGATTCCTATTTTCAGAATTATTCCTTTTTCTCTTGCCCTGTGACTGTTAGCCAAAAGTACTTATCTGCCCAGCCTTAGCATTCGAACTTGGCTTACTGCTTTGTCCAGCCTGGGATCCAACTTGTATAGCTTTTGCCAAAACCTTCTCTTTCTTCTTAGCATCCCAACTCTTTTCTTTTTCTTCCTTTTGTCTAACCAGGTAATACTCTGCCCTCAACGCACAGCTAACACAATCAGACACGGTAGTGGGCAGCGTCAACCCATTGTCCACCAATGTTGAGATTTTAGGACGGAACATTCGTAATATCTTTTGAATTTTCTCCCTTTCAGTGGAGATAACGTATGGGTATAGTCGGGACAGTTGGTTAAATTTGCTACATACTTCGATCACTGACATGTCCCCCTACTTTAATTCTACAAACTCTCTTTGTTGTGGTCACAGTAATTCGGGATTATAATGCATCTGATTGAATTCCTCTAGGAAATCTAGCCATGACATTGTGAATACGTTCTTTCTCAACTTGACTAAATCCCACCAAAATCTTGCATCCTTCTTCAGAACAAAGGATGCACATATAATCCTTTCTTGGTCATTCAGCTCCATAAATTCCAATATCATATGGAGTGAGGATAGCCATTCCTCTGCTTCTAATGGGTTGGTGGAACCCTCAAACTTTGACGCTTCATTTGTCAGAATCGTTCATAAAGTGGTTCTTGATTGACTCTAGGTTGGGGTTGGGGTTCTACTATTTCAATCTCAGGTTTAGTTAGTGGCACTTCTTGTTCAGGTGCGACCATGTGTGGGTTTTGGTCTTCTTCCTAGCCTTGCCTTTGCTCCATCTGTTCTATTCTTTGTCTTAGCTCAGCATTTGCCTTCATCTGAGCCTCCAACATGGCTTCTAGTTCATCTACTCTCTTTGACAAGATTGGACGCCCTCTTATGTTTCTCAGGTTTCGCAGATTCACCATCTTTTCTATTTCCTATAATCACATGAAAATCAATTGTTAGATTTTTCACGAACATATTTTTACAATATAAGTAAAAGTAGTATTAATCATCACATAATTTCAACATTTCATCATTTGAATATGTCAAAATATGATTGTCATTTCATTTCATTTCAAAATTTTTGTATATACATCAACTCGAAGGCTTTTCTCAAAATGGCCTTTCAATATAATCATACATACATGTATACAGATATATATACATTTATACATCACATATGTTTCTACATCTAGTCTCTTGGCTGAGGTTGATCTGGAATTGTCAAAAATTCCTCTGGATCCACTTCATCCTCATCCATGCCATTTCCAGCCTCGGAAGGTGTTGATCCTTCAACGGGACCTGTACCCTCGCGTTGTCTTGATGGACCAGCCTCATAATCGTTTGCCATAAGTCTCGATCCGTACAGGTGATCTAACATTGCTTCATGTAATAGTTGTTCACGCCTCTTGCACACCATGCGCTCCATCATCAGCTCTTCCTCCACTTTAGCTACAGTAACAATAAACTCTCATAAAGTGGTAGGATATAAAGGGGTTACCCTCTATCATAGATATATAGTAAGCCCCTTCCAGAAAATGTCATAGAAATCCTCCTTAGTGAGGTTAGACATAGGGCATCTCCTCACTACACTATCCTCAAATTGTACTGCATAAGTGAACACCGTATCACTCAGTAGCATCTGAAGTCTCTCAGCTCGAAGAACAAACTCTCTCACATCTATATATCTAGGCATTGTTGGTGGTCGAGTCACTACCCTACTCTCCGGAGGGTCTGGTACCAGTGACGCAGGACTCTTCAGCGGGAACTACGGTATCATAATGTGTCGGAACTCAACCCAGTCCGGTCCGAACAACATCTCCTAATCACAGTATTCCCAATATATCCGTGCATGCTCACGGAATATGCCCATTACCATTAACACCTAGCAATCCTTGTCTATATCACACTGATGCATGATCACCTCTATATCATGTAGCCAATCACGAGTAGAGATCCCCTTTTGACCTCCCTCGAAAGTGGGTGGATGACTACCTCTGAATGCATGTATTACTTGTACCGATACTCGAGATCCTATATGGGATCGTTCTCCCACCATTAGAATATCTACCACTACTGGTGGATTTACAACCGGTCGAGGAGCTAGTGCTTGTACCGGTACCAGTGCTACTGTCCTCGGCGCTGGAGGCTCAGGTATCGATGGTCGAGGGGCTGCTCGATGAATCATCGATGGTTTGATCATGGCCCTAGTCCATACTCAGATCGGTCCTCTAGGTCGGTATGGGTGGGGTCTCATATAAGGTGGTTTAGTCATCATATGTCCTATAAAAATATATAACCCTGAATTAACGACAAGTTAACTAGACTTAAAGAAAGTTAACTTACTTGAATTGACGAGCAGGTTGCGTTTCGTGCCAATAGGGATATGGTCAACCACTCTGATACCAACCTGTGGTACCCTCAAATCCAACCACGTAAAACTGCCATGAACCGACTCTGTTGCTGACCAAGATAGCCCATATGTCGAATCCAGATTACCATTTAAAAATCTTTCTCTCAACTCTTATTTTTTAGGGACCAAAATTTTTCCCATAAATTTTTTTCCTTTTTAATACATACTTTCCTTAAAAGAAAGCTAAGTATGAAAGCCATGTAAAGTATAATACTAAATTTTAGTTGTCTTTTTGAGTACAACATAATATACAACATACAATCCATATACATACTGTATTTTTTTTTTCAAAACTTATTCTCTTCAATTCACTAACTTATTGCTCAGTAAAAGAATGGTAGCAGGACCAAAATCCACAGTAGATTCCCTATCCCATTAACACATACACATCCTGCCGCCATCCATTAGTCTATTGGACAAGTTTCTTACCTGCAACATGAACAAACTGATGAGCTAATAGGCTCAATAAGTTTAAACATACTTAATAATCACATAGATTCAAAAATATCAAAAACATAATTTTCTATGAATAGTACTATTTATCCATGAATAGACTATTTATCATGAATAGTGAATTTGACATTTGATCGATGAATAATAATTATTACCCTAATCGATTACTATTCACATTACTCTAATCAGTTATTATTCATATTACCCTAACTGATTACTATTCATATTACCATAACCGATTACTATTCACATTACTCTAACCGAATTCACTACACTTAGTATTAGTGTCGATTATGCTCAATTATGGCTTTCATCACATTATTGACTATTCTCTCTATTTGGTGTTGAGCTCATTGTGGCAGTACCGATAGTTTATATACATAGTTTATTTTGCGTGCTGATTAGGAGGGCTTAGGGAGCGACCTTAGAGCTTCTTCCCCTCCAGCCCTTATTGTGTCCTCGTAGGATCTGAAAAACCTCCACCACAACATTAGAGGGGCGGTACGCCTTAAATGGTTTTATTACCATCTTTCAATTTTAATTCTGATCAAGTGATATTAATCGTCACCTCAAGGTCACTAACCTCCATCGCCCGTAGGCCTTAGATATTCTTTTCCATTTATTATGTGGGATATGTTATGCTAACTAATCCCCCAATGTCCATAAGACTTGATACCTAATGTACAACTAGTACATAATAAAATAATACAGTATTTCATGTTGCAGACATGAAAATGCTTGAACTTACCACCACTAAATAATGTCCACTTCCGGAACTCCACCGTAGTTTTTGGTCAAAATGACCATTTTGCCCCTATCGGGTCTCGGGACCGTAACTATCTCGTTTTATCAATTTTCATAAAATTTTTAAGCTCAAAGATCATAAAATAATATTCCCTAGGTTTCTGCATTATTTTACTGCTTAATTTGTTACAAAATCCCAATTATCCATTTTCCGACCCTCGATTAGTATTCATTCATCATCTAGGGTCGTTTCTCGTTTTTCTAGCGTTTCGGAGTCTCAAATGGGCATTTCACTACTCCTGAAACGTTTTTCAACCCGTCCCCGGCCCTCGATCCATGAGGGGTTCGGGTTTCCTATCCCGATCTAATTTTTCCCTCTCGTTTCCTAAAATACCCCTAACATGAATTTTTTTTTTTCCTGTTTTAGGCATTTTAGTCATTAAAGGCTGGTTTACTATTCTTCTTGGGTTGGTTTTCCATTTTCAATCCTAACCACCGAGGGGTCTCAGTTTCCTTTCCGAGTCTAATATTTTTACCCCTCGTTTCCTGAAATGCCCTTATGCCATTTTAGAAATTTTGGTAGCATTTTCACTTGTATTTTTAGGTTTTCTCGGCTTTAGGAACACCTCAGAACCTTTATACCAGCCACATACTATACCAGAGGCCTATTTTATATAAAGTTACCAAACTTTGTATAAAAATTTACACATTAATCAACATTCACAATTCAACACAAATCATCAATTTCTTTTTCCACTTATCAACTCGGTTTCTCAAGTTACACATCAACAAAAATTTTTCATCACCATAATCAATTATCACATATCATTCTTAGGTTTTCAAATGTACATTTCAACATTAGAAACCTAACAAAATTTCATTCCAACCCTAGCATTAGCCACGAATTTTTCATGCTAATTCACATAGAAAATTTTTATTCTTATTACTAGGGTTTTATCAATACTTCTCATCATTGTTCAACACTAAAAATTTTCTCATTTTAACCACACATAAGCCATGGGTTCTATGGGAAACAAACATCAAAATTTTCTTGTTTCTTGATTCTAATTCATGCTTTGATCAACATGTTATAAAATGAACATAAACCATCAAGCAAATCCTCAATTTTTTTCCATATCATTTCCACCCTACAAGGCCACAGTTTTCACAGACAACATGCAACAATTTTTCTTGTTTCAATTTCCAAATATGCTTTAATTCATCCTAACATCAAACCCATCATATCACCAACAAAGCATCAATTTGTTTTCATCAAAATTTTAACCAAAGACCCATGGATTTTCTAAGGAAAAATCAAGGTAAATTGCTTCAAATTAGAAGCTTACCTTATTAATTCGATTCCTTAATGCTAGAAGTGAATTTAAAGGCTAATTTAATGTAAAATTTTTGTTGAAACTTGGCTTAGCAAGGGAGGAAGGCTCACAGTTTTTGGGCAGAAAAATTTGGCAAGAGTTTGGCTAATTTTTAACAATTTTTCAAGTGAATTTTCATGCCTATTTATAGGCAAAAGCAAGGGGCCTTTTTGTAATTTTTTTCCAACAATTTACTAATTGTTCAAGGACTAAAATGCAATATTTTTGGGCCAAAAATAAAATTTTTGGGCTGCCTTCTTTCCATGTGGCCGAATGCCATTTTTTTTATTTTTCAAAATTTTTTTCAATGTTATTTTGGCTTAATCTTGGCCATTGATCAAAAAATCAATTAATCTTAGCCTTCCATATACCTAATCTTACTTTCTAAGCTTCCAAAAATTATATTTATGACATCATAAATGTGATATCACCCTATGAATTAATTCGTATATTAATTTATGGTCAAATTTTGATCGAAAGTCAAACCAAAAGGAACTTTACCGAGATCGTGTAGGCAGGTTCCGAGCACTTCCGGTGTGATCGATTTGTTTTATTTTACTTCTGTTTGGTCAAAATTCTCTATCGTAAATTTTGATCTTTTTAGTGCATTTCAATGCACTCTCTAAGTGTAAGGACCACCCCATTCCTGTAACTTGATTTTCATTTAATGAGAAATTGAGGGATGATTTGATGTATTTTAGTGTAATTTTTAAAATACACGGTCCTGTACATGGTCGTGTAAGTGGCCGTGTACCAATCGGACTATGTACGTGTATGTAGCTATGTAAGTATGCATGGTCGTGTAGTAGAACATGGTCAGGTACATGACCGTGTAATAGGCTGTGTACCGCTTGGGTTGTGAACAAATGAGAAGCCGTGTACAGAGACACGGTCAAGAACATGGCCGTGTACAGAGACACAGTTAAGAACACGACCGTGTAAGAGGCCTTGTACCACCCAGCCAAATAAACGTGTAAAGGGCCGTGTTGAAGAATTTCAACTGGTACATGCCTGTGTCCGGTGTATACACGCCCATGTTAGAGGCCGTGTTGAAGGTCCTGTAATAGGTAGAAAACCGTTACACAGACCCTCAAAATGCATGAAACCTAATTACTACGTAATGAGTAATTAAGTTGGAAAAATACAGTATATTTTCTAGTTGAATAGATTAAACAGATACAGTACTGTTCAAGTACTATTTATGCAATGAAAGGTGTAATTGACAGTGAACCCGGTCTACCCTATTATGTGTATGTATGTGTGAGACACACAGTGTCGAGAAACTGGTCCGGATGACCATTTCTTGACACAACACTGATGAACAAATCACCAGAATGCTCGGACCGAACATCTAAGCATGATAGCGAGAGAAAACCCTAGCAAGGGTACAGTATCGAGAAAATAGTCTGGACAACCTCCTCTCACCTAGAGACTGACAAAATAGGAGTCAAAGCACTCAGACTAGTCAGTTAAGTGAAAGACAGTGAATAGTGAGAATCGCAGTGTCAAGTTATTGGCCGAGACGGCCTTAAATTGACCTAAGACTGATATATGAATGGTTAGTAGACTCAATCTGATTGATTGAGCATAAAATGTGAATTTTAGTTTGATGGATATGCAGTATCAGGATGAGGGTCAAAACAACCTTTACTCACTCTAAAACTGATATATTTGGACTCAGAACGTCCAAATTAGTCAGCTGAGCACCTGACATGTTTTTCGAGGTGAGATCACACAGATCCTGAAAATTGGTCCAGATGACCTCCGATGGATGTAAAATTGATAAAAATAGAATCAACATATTCAAATTAGTCAAGAGAGATTGTGTCTGAAATTTCATTCGAAAACGCCTCGGTTTGCATGCGAAAGGACAACACAGTGTAGACACAACCACAGTATAGGATGTGAACAGTAATTGAGACTGATAATGGGTTCTTAGATAGTATAAAATAACCAAGAATTTACAGTATAAAAATCAGATTCAGAAATCCAATTTTTGGGTGAAAATTGGAACACTGCCGAGAAAAGACTAAACATCGTAGTATAAAATTAGACTGCGATGAGAAGCCAACACAGATAAATTTTGACCTTAAAATTTCATGGGCCTTTGCTGGAAAAGCAGCTGTAATCAGCTACACAAATAGCCCAAAAGGTGACTATTAAAAAATTACCCTAGCCATGACAACTTTTGAATTAAAAATTCAAGGGGTTTTAAAAGCTTGATCAACAATCTTTGTTTATTCTTCTCTACCTCCCATGAGCAGCCCACGCCCACTTTGGTCTGAAAATGGGTAGTAATTTGTCCCATGATTTGGCTAATTTGGTGGACAATTAATTAGGATTAAGTCTAAGGAAGCGTGATCAAGTTTACCTATAAAAGACACCCTTTACACAAGTGAATTGCTTTCCTTTCTTTTGGCTCCCAAAACACATTTCATTCTCCCTTTTCTTCTAGTTGCAGCTGAACCTTTCTAAGCCCCAAACCCTCATATTTTCAAGCCTTAAATCACACCGAAAGCTTACCAAAAACCAAATCTCACAAGCTTGTGTTAGGAGGATTCGAATCCAAGTCATTTTAAGGCATCAAGGGTAAGTTTTCGAAATCCAATCCTTGAAGTTTTTAGTTTCTGTTTTGGGTTGATTTTTAAGAGAAATTTTTGGTATTGTGTCTAGCAAAAACCAACCTCATTTCCCTTGGTTTCCCACAGCCACTTGGTTCATCAAGCCTTGGTTCAAAAACATGCTTGGTTTGAAGCACAAAGGTAAAAACTAAAACCTTCCCCTTTCGGTGATTTAGTGATCTTAAGTTTTTGATCAAAGTCATTTATGTGTATTTGTTTATAAAAATGGTTTGTAATAATTTATTTTGAGCCCTTATGTTTCCATTTTTTAAGTTTATGTGGTTGTGGTTGTGTTTACAAATTTTTACGAATGGCTATGGTATGTGTGATGTTACGAACGAGTAGGAATGTGGCTGGACATAAATCTGTCCCTAGGAAAGGCCATGGATTTTGGCCATTTTTACCCACTTAGGTTCAAAATTTGGGATTTGGTAAAACATGGTGTTTTAAGAAAATTTCGATATGGTCATTTTTCCATCAAATAGGCCTCGGCTAAAAATGAACCTAAGATAGGTTTTTAGAGTGTTTTTCACTCGGTGTCCAAAACTGGGAACAAAATCTGAGCCCAGAAATAGGTACGGGTTTTAGTAAAAACGGAACCTTTAGAGTTCGAACCGGACTTCGGGTTCAACATGAAAGTTGTAGATCTCGTCGAAATCTTTGAGATTACCTATGCATGTTTTAAAACTTTGGCTGTTTCGAGCCTCAAACAGAGCCGTTTTGACAGAGACATAAAACTGGGAATTTTTCAAAAAAACTGGGCATAAGCCCACGGGTTTAATGGAATTAGGAGCTATTAGAATTAGATTTAGGCTCCAAGGTGAACATGAAATTTGTTCATCTTGTCGAGGATGAAAACTTTTGTGTTTGCCAAAATTGCAAACAAAGTCGTTTCAATCAAGTTTTAAAATGGTTTTCAAAAATAGTTCAAAAACCACCTTTTAAATGTAACTTTAAAAATGTGATTTATACTCTTCAAAATAAAATGTGTTTTAACACTTTAAAAACAAAAACATGGATTTTATAAAAACGTCCCCCACCTTCCAATGGGGTGATAAGGGGACGGTTCTAAAAATAAAGATTTTTTCCAAGAACTTTTAAGTCAACCTACACTTTTTTCAAAGAGAAACGGTGTGTGTAGCCCGGTGGGCTACCATACCAAACAAGCCTTAGTAGCCCGGTAGGCTACTACCCCAAACAAGCCATAGTGACCCACTGGGCCATTACACCCCAACAAGCAAAGTAACCCAGTCGGTTATTACACCTGTTTATGCATAGTAACCCGATAGACTACTTAGTTACCAACACGCGAGATAACCGATCAGTTGACTAATCGGTAAATCAGTCAAGGATCGTGTTTCGAACACCACTGTGAGGGAAGATGATTAATCTGTTAAGTAGATGATTGATTAGACACGATACGAGTTAGACACCAAATCCCCATAGTAGGCCAATAGGGTACCAATAGGCCTCGGTACAATATAAAAACACGAGTAATAGTCACTCACAGTAGTAGTGACTCTACAGAGATGCTGATAAGGAATGTTATTAATGGCAGGTGGTCACCTGTAAATTGTTAAAGGTATGAGCACGCATTTGGCTGGCAAATTTAGGTAAGTACAACTCTGCCTATAGCACGAATAAAATGATGTTAAAATGGTGTTTTACAGTATGTTAAAATATGTATGCCATGCACATGATGTTGCACTGTAAAATTAAGAGCATATAGTTTTACAATCAACTAGATTGATGAAAGAGCAAGTTAGACGCCATACGTCCTTACCACGTAGGATTAGGGCTAGCTTAGAAAAGCATGTGGCTAGAAAAGATAAACAAGATAGAAATGTATAGGTGTGTCGTGCCAGCTCTTTCAGTTGAAAGGGTTTTAAAGTAAGTTAAAGCAAAAAGTTGAGCATCCATTCATGGCTCTCTGGCTTTTAACCACGGTCGTTACTAATGGTTTGTGCACATACGATACTAACACACAGGCCTTAAATAGACAAGAAAAGGAAAGAAAAATAATGAAGCATAAATGAACACAACCGGATCATGCATTAGTTATAGTTCACCATGCTTCTAGATGCACTAAGTACACGATGTTTCTGTGAAGCATATCTTATGTGAAGTTTTATAATCATTGATATGGTATGTGATATGTGATATGTTAAAGTGGTATATGTGATATATGGTTGCTTATATGTTTTTAAGTATGTTTTATGTTTAAACATGTTTTGTGGTAAACATGTTGTACTTACTGGCGTAAAGCTCACGTAGTGTGTTCATGCTGTAGGTAAGCGTCCTACGGCTTAAACCCCAATGGTCGATGGTGGCGGCGGAGGTGGATGCGAGGGCAAGGGTATGGAGAAACCGCGAGTTTATCTTCCGCATATTCGAATATCAGTATTTTGAATAGTAATGGTTAAATAGTATTTTGAATATTAACTGTCAAACAATATTTATGAATAGTAATCACTAAACAGTAATTTTGAATAGTCGTTAAATAGTATTTTTGAATGGTAACCGTAAACCATACTTTTGAATTGTAACCGTTACATAGCATTTTCGAATAGTAACTGTAAACTGTATTTTTGAATAGTGACCGTTAAATAGCATTTTTGAATAGTAACCATTAAATAGGTATATGTACGTACGCAGTAAATACGTACGTGTTAAAAAAATCTCTAAATTTATGATATCTAGTTAAGTATCAAGTGCAAGAAAGTATAAGAAAAGAAAGTAAGTAAGGAAGTTTTTAGTGACGGTTCGAGCCACTGAGGGCACGGGGCGTAACACTAGGGTTTTTGGCCCTATTTTCGAACCGTTTCACCTGATTCTGTTCGGTAAGATTTTCCATCTCCGAACTCACTCACTTTAACAATGCTAGAACATTTTTACAGTATTCACAACAGTATTAAAACATAACTTTTTTATGTTTTATTTATTAAAATTGGTACACATATACAATTTTATTGTACTCCGAGGATCCAAAATTCCCGGTTATCATAGCTTTTCTCATGCATACATAGTTTGAATGGTACACGACCACTTACATGTTAGGAAATGCCCTAAGTATTAGAGACATTTTGATGTATTCATTTTGAACTGGATAATAAAATTATATATAGAGGTTATTCATTACATTGCTATCTGTCCTCGTCTTATTTACATGTTAAAGTAAATGTAAGCAAATATGACTCATTGACTGCTTGTGTTAAAACTGTTAGAACGTTGCATGCAATGGACTTTTGTATGCGAGAAGACAATGTTCTAAAGTTAGCGGTCTAAACTATGGTCTGTAGTCTATGGAGTTAGACCGAGTATCTAACTCATGTTAAGACTATTATGTTGTCTAAAGCCTTGGAGGGGACAGTTTGTCTTGACTGTCTGGAGCTGGACTCCTAAGTAGAGACATAGATATGTTACTTGGTGGTGACATATTAGACCGGGACTAAAGCGTGATTGATCTACGTAGTACGCTATGAGTGGATCAATCTACTTTTGACGTTCATTGTGCAATAACCTTAATCCTGAGTAAATGAACTACTTCATGTATATGACTTGTGTACTTTGATGTTCCAATGGCTAAAGCGTCTCAGAGGTAGTAAGCTTATAGACCGGTTCGTTGGGTGCATGACTTGTATACGATGAAGGGTTTGTTTGTAGATATCGGAATCATAGCTCTGAGGAGTTAAAGGTATCCTCTTAAAGGCATTATACTGAATGTGAAAATGGACAAGGCCTTGGGTCGTCTGCTGGGCGGATGACTTCTTATTCACATATGGTGAATAATCATTTTCTTAATTCGGTAGTATAATGGAACTTTAAGATAGCCTGATCAGTAGGACTAAACGGACTTTGACCTAAGGCTGATCATAGATATCATATGAGGGTTTTGCATATATGACAAGGTCATTGGATAGTAGCTCGTCACAGGCTTTCGTAATACGGTATATAATTGGGAGTTCAGTTTCAGGTTTATAGTGGTGTGACTCTGAAACTAGTGATCATATGATTGAGTTGTTCGGTAAAGAATGATGATCATATGGATTTACAGGAGCCTGATTATATATGTCCAATCAGTCCCTTTACTAACTCCACATAATTCCTTAACGTTTGGCAAATTGATTTGAGTATGCTATTGGCTAGTTTATTATGCATGGATGGTGATGACACAGGATTAGGATGGTAGACAAGATTCTCTCGAGTTGGATTCAGATTTTGTTTTGGATAATAGAGTACACAATTATTCGAACTCCAAATAAAGTTGCCATGATTTTATTTGAGATTGGATTGGAGTTGTAGAAAATTATCCATGAGAACAAGAATTTGAAACACAACCGTTTTGTGGAATTTGAAATTTAAATTTTGAAATTTGAATTTTGAATTTTGAAATTTGAAATTCGAAATTTGAATTTGAAATTTGAATTTGAAATTCAAATTTGAAATTTGAATTTGAAATTTAAATTTGAAATTTGAAATTTGAAATTTGAAATTTGAATTTGAAATTCGAATTTGAAATTTGAAATTCAAATTTTGAATCACAGTCCAAGTAGGATTCGAATTTGTTGTGGAAAATCCACAAGGTTTGAAATTCGAATTTGAGTTGGATTTGGAGAGGATAATCTTGTTAGAATCCTACTTGAATTTTGAGTCCAAATCCCAACAAACTATGGAAGAAATTTTGAAGATAATCCTCAATGGAATTTCGGTTTTTGTGGATAAGATTCAAGAGAAAAATTCAAGTTTCAATCCCAGTTGAATTTGGATTTCTCCTCCCTGAAAAGTGGCCAAAATTTTGGAGATAATCTCTTAGGAAAATTCGGTTATTTTGGATAAGGTTGAGATAGGATTCAAGCTTGAAAATCCGAGTGGAATTTTTGATTCTCCCTTATCCACAATGGCTGAATTTGTGGAGAAGATTTTCTCCTGGGAAATTTCAGATTTTTTGGTTGAAAAAAGGAGATAAAATTCTAGTTAAAATCTTGTTTAGATTTGGATTGGATTTATCCTAAGAAAACCGAATTTTATTGTTGGATTTTCCCATGAAAAAATTCGAATTTATTGGTTATGGATAAGGGAGAATATCTTTTCCTAGTCCAATTCAAATTCAGAGAATCACCTCATGCAGGTCTATAAATAGAGGTCCTGCCACTCCAGCTCTCTCAGACCACAGACTCTCAGGTGAGCAGGTTTATTGTTGCACAGCTCATCGTAACAATAAAGTTCTTTAGACATTTGGGTGGTCGGAAGAAGACTAGCAGTGCTAGCATACCGATCGAGGTTCAGAGTGCCCACACATTCAGCCATTTGGGAATTGGAGAATAGTAGAGAAGGCTAGTTGGTTGAAGCCTCCGGTCATTCTCCTCCTGCAAGATTGGCGTCCTTGAGGTATGAGTTTTAATTATTGTTGGTTTATTGTATATGGCATCATGAGATATTTAACGATCTTAAAAAAATTTTATTGTTCCAATGCGCCACTCTGTACGTTTTTACCGATTTATTATCCTACATTACATAGTCATGTACTTGACTGTGTTCTCTAATGTGCATCTGAAAGCTCTCAAAATACTCAAATTTTATTCCTTAATGTCTCATTACATGATAAGTAGGTGCCATGAAAATGACAGTACTTACAACCTAACCCCCTTACAAAATTTTCATCTTAGAAAATTAGAATAGTTCCAGGAAGTTTCTCTTCATATACTCTTCCTGTTCCCATATGGGTTCTTCTATGTTGTGATTTCACCACAAAACTTTTACAAGTGGTATAACCTTATTCCTAAGTACTTTGTCTTCTTTGGCTAGGATTCGCACGGTTTCTCCTCGTATGTTAGATCGGCACGCATTCTGTGCAGTCTCACTAACTGAGCTCCATAAATTTATGCTAGTCTTCCTACCGAGTACCTCACTTTCATGGTTAAAAATTGAGCTGATTTCATCCACTATTCCATAGTTTCTCAAGTTGCATCGTTGCTGCTTGTTGTTTTGGCAACCCGACCACGAAATCTAGCGTAATTTGCTCCTATTTCCACTCAGACAACTCGATTTTCTACATTTTCTCCAACAGGTTGTTGATGTTTTACTTTAATCCTTTGACATGGAAGGCATATTACAATGAACTCGGCGACATCGTTCTTTATCTTAGGCCACCAAAAACTCTCTTTTAAGTCCTTGTATATCTTATTTGCTCATAGATGTCCATAGTATGGCATTTTGTGGCTTCTGAAAGGATTCGCTTCCTGAGTTCCTTATCCTTCGGAATGCACACTCTATCTTTATAATAGAGTATGCCGCACTTAGTGGCCTTAAATTCAGAACTCTCGTCCTCCATTCAGCTCCTGAAAGTTCTCCTCACACTTGTCAATCCACTAATACCTCTTTCCTTTCTTGGTAAGCATTAAAAATGGAACGGCTAGCTTCGAAAAGCTTCGACGAAGCTCTGATAATATCTTGCTAAGTCTAGGAAACTACGGATCCCTGTCACATTTCATTGGAGTTGGCCATGCACTGTCTACCTCAATTTTCATTGGTTGACGAATACTCCCTCCTTGGAGACGATGTGGCTTAGAAAATGGACTTCTTCCATGGGGCTTGACGTCCTCAAGTGCTTCTGGCTGGTGCTCAGCCTTGGTTTTGTCATGAGTCTTCTTTAACATGTGTTGTAGAAGTCCATATCAGTTTCCTCATGGCGCACAGCATACTTTAGAATTGCATCCCCAGACATCGACTGCAGTCTCTCAGTTCGATGAGCAAATCCTCATATGTCCACTACTCTAGGGAACTTAGGTGGTTTCACTCCCCCGCTTGCCCATAAAGAAAATTTGGGCCTGATGCTGGACTCCTCTTAGAGATTTGCTCGATCATGGTATGGTGAAAATCAACCAAGTTAAGAGCTCATCCTGGTCACGAGAATCCCAATACACACGAGAGTACCTTCGTGAGAGATATCAACAGCCAACAAGACTCAATTATCCTGATCAATGGCGTACAACCGGGGAATCATCATGACAGAGCGAAACTAGTCCTGACATTCCTATGGAGTGGGAAGTACTATTTACCACTCAAAACTTAGTGGACAACTAGCCCTGAAGATCGGTACAACTCGGCAGCAACCCAAGTTCCTACTCTGAGTAGTTCTTCAGCGCTGCATGGTCGTGATTTTATGTAAGGTGATCTTAACATCTCCTCTGACTCTTTCTTTTTTAGCTGGTAACAAAACTGGACATGGTCGGGCCAGCTGCCCCATCTTCCTAACTACCTCTATGACAATCATGCTACCTTAGTGCAAGTTGTTGTATTCGTCTTGCTATGCTACTAGTGTTTCTTCATCAAAGTACGTCTCTTTGGATTCCTTAATGAAATTGCTCCAGCTTAACTTGCTAATGTTCCTTAACATTTCTTGCCTAGCCATGAGTTGTGCCATTAACTTATCCTCTCGGGGATACTTAGGTTGTTTGTGTATGCATTCTAATCATGATGTCTTTCAAACTCTATCATATAGCCGAAAAGAATTTATAAGTCCTTCGTTTCTATACTAGGAATCATGTCACCTATCATTTCCCTTCTTACGCATGTGTGAAAATGTTAATTCTAAGCTCTTGGGAAAAATGATACTGCATTTCATAATATTTCTCAAAATGTGTGCAAGCTTCTAGTTCTATGGGAGTGGCACACACTTCCTAACATATAACCTGGAAGAGGACATACTAGGCTAGGTCCAGTGGAAGCAAGCTATTGCTTCTCATCGCGCCTATATACGTAGTCAAAAGTTTTGCTAATATGGGTTACTACTACTCAGAGTTTAGTACTATTCGGAGGTTAGTACTGGTTCTGCGTCGAAGATATCCTCGTCATTGCTCCCGTTGATGATAAACTCTTCTGGGTATTCTCGTTTTCTAGACTAGAGCTAGCCTTGTCATCACTGGCTATGACAACCTGAGGTTCCAGTTCATACTCCATCCCTTCACCATCATTCTCCACATCGGGGTGATATACTGCTAATGGTATAGTTGGAATGGGGTCCTCACCGGCCGGTCCATAGTGGTTAAGGAGGTCTCGACGGAAATCCTCCCAATATATGATTGGGTCTTTATTCCTATGATATTGACTCCACCAGGCCATAGTTGGCCCCTCTAGCCTACTGCCCACTAAAACCGCTTGTAGGTGTGGTGGGATGTGGCAGGTTTGGAAGATAACCTCCATATTGTGAATCCATAGTGGGAGCTCATCTGGATAGTACCCGTCGTATCTGTCTGGGTGTATGGCAATGAAAGCCTTACTAGCCCGGTGATCTTCTTGTATTTGGTGAGGGCCTATAAAAGTAGGTGCCGCTAGTGCATGTTCTGCTGGTGCAGGTTCCACTGGCATCGCCATGGTCGCCTACTGTAACTTAGTCGTTAACGTACAAACTAATACTTTATGATAAAAACTAACTTACTTGGATAGATGAGGCAGATGTACGGCGATGTGAGGTATGGTGGCAGGAAACCGCTCTAATACCAACTGTGATGCCCCGTACCCTTAGCAGCCCGGACTGTCACTAAAAACTGTTATTACTTATATTGATACTTATACTTTCTTGCAAACCATTTATACTTCTTTAAAATCTATTTACTTAGATACCCTAATTTTAGGGATTTTTTTTTATACGCATCGTACGTATTCACTATTCATGTATATATCCTTTAACTATTTACTATTCCAAAAATACTATTTATTGATTATTATTTAAAAATACTGTTTGATGGTTACTATTCCAAAATACTGTTTAATGGTTACTATTCAAAAATACTATTCAACAGTTATTATTCATAAATACTGTTTAACAGTTACTATTCAAAAACATTGTTCACGATTACTATTCAAATATACTATTTAACTATTACTCAAAAATACTATTTACTCAAACTGTGCAGAAGTTTAACTTGCGGTGTCTCCATAACCTCGTCTTACATCCGCCTCCGCCGCCATCATCACCCATAGATGCTTAAGTCATAGGACGCTTACCTACAGCATGAACACACTCCATGAGCTTTACGTCTAGTGAGTAGAACATGTTTACTGCAAAACATGTTTAAAACATAGTACATACTTCAAATCATATACAAAACTGGAAATCATATCACACGTTCACACAGAACATGGAAACATGTCATGTAGCATCTCAGAATGCATATCATGTGGGCATGTCCTATCATGCAACTAGGAAGCTGTCTAACTGTATCTAAGGCATAACGTGTAGACTACATGAATCGTTTATGCTCAGCTTATGCTTCATTATTCATTACCTTTCATTATGAACCTCGACTTGGGCTCATTATATATTAGATCATTCTTTCTTTATGAGCCTCGACTTGGACTCGTTATGTGTTGTGAGCCTAGATTATTCTTTCCTTATGAGCCTCGACTTGGACTCGTTATGTTTTGTAAGCCTCAGCTTGGACTCGTTACAGATTATGAGTCTAGATTATTCTTTCTTTATGAGCCTCGACTTGGACTTGTTATGTATATATTATGAGCCTCGACATGGGCTCATTATATATATTATTAGCCTAGATTATTCTTTCTTTATAAGCCTCGACTTAGGTTCGTTATGTTTTCATAAGTCTATGCGATTATGAAACTATATGCTATGCATAACTGTGCAAGGTTTGTATACTTAACATAGTATAAAAACAATACTTTAAATTCATTTCATTCATGCCGTAGGCGGAGTTGTACTTACCTAGATTGCAAGCAATTGTGTGCTCACACCTTTATCAAATTACAGGTGACTACCTATCATTAATAACGCATCTTATTAATACTCTCGTTGAGTCACCATTGACATTAGTGACTATAACTTTCGTTTCTATGGGGTACCGAGGCCCATCGGTACCCTATTGACCTACTATGGGGATTTGGCATCTAACTTGTATCGAGTTTGATTAATTGTCTATTTGATCAATTAACCATCATTCCTTACCATTTCATTCAAAACACGGTCCTTGACTGGTTGTCGACTAGTCAACCGACTAGTTACCTCACGCGTTGTTGACTTGGTAATCTATCGAGTTACCATGCTTGTTTGGTGTGGTAGCCTACCAGGCTACCAACACTGTTTATGGTCATTTTTGAAAAATCGTTTAATTATCTTATAAAATCGTTGGAAAATAATGTGTTTGGAAACCGTCCCCTTATCACCACATTGGAAGGTGGGGGACCTTTTTATGAAAACCATTTTTATTTTTAAAGTGTATAAAACATATTTTGGTCTTGTATTTTAAGGATGGTTTTTGAACCACTTATAAAAACTATTTTGAAACTTGTATGAAACGACTTTGTTTGTGAATTTGGTGAACATGAAATTTTTCATTCTCGACGAGATGAACAAATTCTGTGTTCACTCGGAGCTCAAATCTAACTCGAACAGGTCCTAATCCTATCAAAACCATGGCCTATGTGCCTAGTTTTTTGTAAAAGCCCCAGTTTTGTATCACTTAGAAAACGGCTCTGTTTGAGGTCCGAAATGGCCAAATTTTTAAAACATGCATGAGTCGTCTTGAACGTTTCCATGTGTTCTACAACTTTTGTGTTGAGCCTGAAGTCCAGTTCAGACTTTAATTGGTCCATTTTTAATAAACTCAAGGCTAATTTATGGATTCGAATTTTGTTTCCAGTTTTTTTCCCAATTTGGGCACCGAGTGAAAACCACTCGAAAAACCTATCGTAATATCATTTTTGACCAAAGGTTGTTTGATGCAAAAATGACCGTAACAAAATTTCCTTAAAACACCATGTTTTAACAAATCCCAAATTCAAATCCTAAATGGGTCAAAATGGCCAAAATCCATGGCCTTTCTTGGGGATAGATTTGTGTCCAGCCACATCCCTATATGTTCATTGCATCCCACATACTAACAACCATTTGTAAAAATTGTAAACATAACCACAACCACATAAACTTAAAAATAAAAAGATAAGGGCTCAAAATAAAATTATTATAAACCATTTGCATAAACAAATAAACATAAATGGCCTTGATCAAAAACTTAAAATCACTAAATCACAAAAGGGAAGGTTTCGGTTTTTACCTTTGTGCTTTGAACCAAGCACGATTTTGAACTAGGGCTTAAGGAACCAAAATGGTTATGGGAACCCAAAGAGAATGAGGTCAGGTCTTGCTAGAAACGATAGCAAAATTTTTCTCTTAAAAATCAAGCCAAAACAAAAACTAAAAACTACAAAGATTGGATTTTGAAAACTTACCCTTGGTACCTTAGAACGACTTGGATTCGAATCCTCCTAACACAAACTTGTGAGGTTTGATTTTTGGTAAGTTTTATTATGATTTAAGGCTTGAAAATAGAGGTTTTTGGCCGATGGGAAGGGTCGGCTGCAGCAAGAAAGAAAAGAAGAAGGAGTGTTGTGTTTTGGGGTGCCAAATGAAATAACAAAACCCTTGTGCAAAGTGTAACTTTTATAGGCAAACTTAATCAAACTTGCTTAAGTCTAAACCTTATTAATTGTCCACCATTTTAGCCTAATCAAAGGAAAAATTTCTGCCATTTTTCAGTCCATAAATGGGTGTGGGCTGCTGCATGAAAGGGAAGGGAATAAACAACAATTTATTTGACAAGTGCTTAAAAACCCTCGAATATTTTATACAAAAGTTGTAATAACTTTTGCATTATTTTAATCCCACCTTTGGGCTTTGTGAGCAGCCATTTTCAGCTGCTTTTACAGCTAGGGGGCACAAAATTTTAAGGCCAAAATTCATCTGCAAAGTCTTCTCTTCGCAGTCTAATTCCTACCGTTCGGTATCCGACCCTTTTTCCGCAGTGTTCTAGTTTTCACCCAAAATTGGGTTTTCTGAATCCGATTTTGACACTGTCAACTCATGGTTGTTTTATACTATCCAAGAGCCCATTATCAGTCTAATTTACTGTTCACATCCTATACTGTGGTTATGTCTACACTGTGTTATCCTTTCGCACGCAAACCGAGATGTTCCTAGGTGAAATTTCAGACACAGTCTCTCTTTACTAATTTAGATGTGCTGATTCCATTTTTATCAGTTTTACATCCATTAGAGGTCATCTAGACCAATTTTTGGGATCCGTGTGATCCCACCTTGAAAAACATGTCAAGTGCCCGATTGACTAATTTGGGCATTCTGAGCCCAAATATATCAGTTTCGGGGCAAGTGAAGGTCGTCTTGACCCACATCCTAATACTACATATCACTCAAACTAAAATTCTCATTTTGTGCTCAATCAACTAGATTGAGTCTACTAACCATTCATATATCAGTTTTAGGTCAAATTAAGGCCATCCTGGCTAGTAACTTGACACCGCATTTCCCACTATTCACTATTCACTATCTTTTACTTAACTGACTAGTCCGAGTGCTCTGACTCTGATCTTCTGAATCTGTAGGTGAGAAGAGATCATTTGGACCATTTTCTCAATACTCCACCCTTGCTAGAGTTTTTCATCGTTGTTGTGCTCAGATGTTCGGTCCGAGTGTTTTAGTGATCTATTCACCAGTCTTGTGTTAAGAAATAGTCGTCTGAACTAGTTTCCTGACACTGTGTGTCTTGTACACTCATACACTTAATAGGGTAGACTAGGCTCATTGTCAGTTGTCCCTTTCACTACATGAATAGTACTTAAACAGCACCGTACCTATTTAATCTATTCAACTAGAAAATACTCTATATTTTCCAACTTAATCACTCATTACATACTAATTAGGTTTCATGCATTTTGAGAGTCTGTGTAACGGCTCTATGCTCATTACATGGCCTTCTATACAGGTTCTGACATGGGTGTGTATTGTTCGGACACAGGCATGTACTAGTTGAGCTTGCTCAACACGGCTATGTCTTGGAACATGTTCGTTTACCTGAGCGGTACACATCCATTTACGCGGCTGTGTACCTAACCATGTCACACCACATAGCCATGTACACTTATACAGTTTCTCTTATGTGTACACAGTTTAAATGGCACACGACCACTTACACAGCCGTGTACCTGACCGTGTGTAGGAAAATAAATCGGTAAAAACGTATCAGAGTGGCGCAGCGGAACAATAAAAATTTTTTTTTTTGGATCGTTAAATATCTCATGATGCCATATACAATAAACCAATAATAATTAAAACTCATACCTCAAGGACGCCAATCTACAGGAGGAGAATGACCGGAGGCTTCAACCAACTAGCCTTCTCTACTATTCTCCAATTCCCGAATGGCTGAGTGTGTGGGCACTCTAAACCTCGATTGGTATGCTAGCACTGCTAGTCTTCTTCCGACCACCCAGATCTCTAAAGAACTTTATTGTCACAGTTGGCTGTGCAACAATAAGCCTGCTCACCTGAGAGTCTGTGGTCTGAGAGAACTGGAGTGGCAGGACCTCTATTTATAGACTTGCATGAGGTGATTCTCTGAATTTGAATTGGATTAGGAAAAGATATTCTCCCTTATCCATATCCATAAAATCTGAATTTTCCATGGGAAAATTCCAACAATAAAATTCGGTTTATTTAGAATAAATCCAATCCAAATCTAAATAAGATTTTAACTAGAATTTTATCTCCTTTTTTCAACCAAAAAATCTGAAATTTCCTAGGAGATTTTCCCTCCAAAAATTCGGCCACATTTAGGATAAGGGAGAATCAAAATTCCACTAGGATTTTCAAGCTTGAATCTTATCTCAACCTTATCCAAAATAACCGAATTTTCCTAGGAGATTTCCTCCATAATTTTGGCCACTTTTCAGGGAAGGAGAGAATCCAAATTCAACTAGGATTGAAACTTGAATTTTTCCATTGAACCTTATCCACAAAAACCGAAATTCCATTGAGGATTATCCTCAAAATTTCGTCCATAATTTGTTAGGATTTGTATTCAAAATTCAAGTAGGATTCTAACAAGATTATCCTCTCCAAATCCAACTCAAATTCGAATTTCAAACCTTGTGGATTTTTCACAACAAATTCGAATCCCACTTGGACTGTGATTCAAAATTTGAATTTCAAAATTTCAAATTCGAATTTCAAATTCAAATTTCAAACTTCAAAATTTCAAATTTCAAATTTAAATTTCAAATTCAAATTTCAAATTCGAATTTCAAATTCAAAAATCAAAATTCAAATTTCAAATTTCAAAATCCACAAAACGGTTGTGCTTCAAATTCTTGTTCTCATGGATAATTTTCTACAACTCCAATCCAATCTCAAATAAAATCATGGCAACTTTATTTGGAGTTCGAATAATTGTGTACTCTATTATCCAAAACAAAATCTGAATCCAACAGGAGAGAATCTTGCCTACCATCCTAATCCTGTGTCATCACCATCCATGCATAATAAACTAGCTAAGAGCATACACAAATCAATTTGCCAAACGTTAAGGAATTATGTGGAGCTAGTAGAGGGACTGATTGGACATATATAATTGGGCTCCCGCAAATCCATATGTTCATCATTCTTTACCGAACAACTCAATCATATGATCACTAGTTTCAGAGTCAGACCACTATAAACCTGAAACTGAACTCCCAATTATATACTGTATTACGTAAGCCTATGACGAGCTATCGTCCAATGACCTTGTCATGTATGCAGAACCCTCATATGATATCCATGATCAGCCTTAGGCCAAAGTCCGTTTAATCCTACTGATCAGGCTATCTTAAAGTTCCATTATACTACCGAATAAAGAAAATGATTATTCACCATATGTGAATAAGAAGTCATCTGCCCAGCAGACGACCCAAGGCCTTGTCCATTTTCACATTCAGTATAATGCCTTTACGAGGATACCCTTAACTCCTCATTAGAGCTATGATTCCAATATCTGTAAACGAACCCTTCATCGTATACAAGTCATACACCCAACAAACCGGTCTATAAGCTTACTACCTCTGAGACGCTTTAGCCATTGGAACATCAAAGTACACAAGTCATATACATGAAGTTGTCCTTTTACTCAGGATTAAGGTTACTGTATAATGAAGGTCAAAAGCAGATTGATCCACTCAAAGCAGACTTCGTAGATCAATCATGCTTTAGTCCTGGTCTAATATGTCACCACCAGGCAACATATCCATGTCTCTACTTGGGAGTCCAGCTCCAGACAGTCAAGACAAACCGTCCCCTCCAAGGCTTTAGACAACATAATAGTCTTAACATAAGTTAGATGCTCGGTCTAACCCCATAGACTACAGACCATAGTTTAGACTGCTAACTTTAGAACATTGTCTTCTCGCATACAAAAATCTATTGCATGCAATGTTCTAACAGTTTAACACAAGCAATCAGGGAGCCATATTTGCTTACATTTACTTTAACATGTAAATAAGACGAGGATAGATAGCAATGTAATGAATCCTTTATATATAATTTTATTATCCAGTTCAAAATAAATACATCAAAATGTCTCTAACGCTTAGGGCATTTCCTAACAATCTCCCACTTGCCCTAAGCCAGCAGATGTGCCATGTTACGCATCCCCATCACCTCTACGTGCCTCTCAAAGCTTCTAGCCACCAAAGTCTTAGTAAAGGGATCGGCGATGTTGTCCTCGGATGCGATCTTACATACATCCACTTGTCCTGTCTCCACATGCCCTCTAATAATATGATATCTCCGATCGATGTGCTTGGTCCTCTTGTGGTGCCGAGATTCCCTTGTGTTGGCAATAGCCCTTGTATTATCACAGTAAAGTGTGATAGGCTTGTCAACATCTGGAATGACCTCAAGGTCTCTAAAGAACTTGCTGAGTCAAACCGCTTCTTTAGATGCCTCAGCCGCAGCCACATACTCAGCCTCCATAGTAGAGTCAGCTGTGCAGCCCTGCTTCACGCTCCTCCACACAATGGCACCTCCTTCGAGTAAAAACACTGATCCAGATGTCGATTTTCTCGAATCCTTATAAGTTTGGAAGTCTGAGTCCGTGTATCCTACGGGTGTTAGGTCCCCTCCAGAATACACCAGCATATAATCCCTCGTTCTCTTAAGATACTTGAGTATATGCTTTACAGCTTGCCAGTGCTTGGTTCCAGGATTTGCTTGATATCGACTCACCATACCTACTGCAAAACATATATCCGGGCGAGTGCAAAGCATAACGTACATAAGACTACCCACAGTGGATGCATAAGGGACCTTACTCATACGCTCTCTTTCTTCCGATGTCTTGGGACAGTCATCCAATGAAAGAGTTAGACCGGCAATAGAAGGTTGTGAGCCTTTCTTTGCCTCTTGCATTGCATATTTGTCAATTATTTTATCTATGTATGAAGCTTGGGATAACGCTATCATTTTGTTCTTTCGATCTCTGAAGAGACGAATGCCTAGAACATAATTAGCTTCTCCCAGTCCTTCATGTCAAACTGTTGGTGTAACCAAAGCTTGACCGATGATAAGTTCCCTACATCATTCCCAATGAGTAGTATATCATCGATATAGAGTATCAGAAAGACTACTTTTCCATCGTTAATACGTTTATAAACACAAGGTTCATCAACGTTCTACTAAAAACCAAATGTCTTAATCGCTTGATCAAACCTTTGGTTCCATGAGCGGGATGCTTGCTTTAATCCATAAATGGATCTAAGCAACTTGCAGACTTTCCTTTCTTGGCCTTTCGCTACGAACCCTTCAGGCTGTATCATATAGATACACTCTTCAAGATGGCCATTCAAGAATGCCGTCTTAACATCCATTTGCCAGATCTCATAGTCGAGAGTCGCAGCAATGGATAGAAGAATACGGATAGACTTCAGCATAGCAACAGGTGAAAAGGTTTCATCGTAATCGATTCCAGCCTTTTGCGTGTGCCCCTTTGCAACCAGTCTAGCTTTGAAAGTTTCCACTCTCCCTTTCGCATCCTTCTTTCTTTTGTAGACCCATTTGCATCCAATGGGTTTTATCCCATCCGGCAAATCTATAAGTTCCTAAACAGAGTTGGATTTCATAGAATCTATCTCATTGTTAATAACCTGTTTCCAAGATTTAGAATCAACATCATTTATAGCTTCATCATAGGTGACCGGATCATCCTCATGTTCATGAGCCTCGGCCTGGTATACCTCAGCATCATACATGAAGAAATTAGGTTTCTTCGAAACCCTCCCACTACGGCGAGGCACCCTAAATTGTTGACCGGCTGTAGGTCTTTCATTGGAACACGGACTCTTGTCCAAGACCGAATCTGTGGAGCAGTTCTTTCACCCGATAACTCCTCTAGCACCACTTTGCTTCGAGGCTTAAAGTCATTCATGTGACTTTCCTCCAAGAATGTCGCATGGGTTGAAACAATGACCTTTTATTCCTTCGGGTTATAGAACAGACCTCCTTTAGTTCCTTTTGGATACCCTACAAACATGCACAATTCTGATATTGGTTCCAACTTTATCGCATCCCTATCCAGTACATACGCCGGGCAGCCCCATATTCTCATATGTCCAAGGGAGGGCTTCCTGCCACGCCACAATTCATATGGAGTTCTAGGAATTGATTTGCTCAGAACCTGGTTCAGAATATAGCACGCCGTTTGTAAAGCATATCCCTAATATGATAATGGCAGCGTTGAATAACTCATCATGGACCGTACCATATCCAATAAGGTTCTGTTTCTCTTTTCGGCTACACCATTTTGTTGTGGAGTACCAGGTGCAGTCAATTGGGATAATATCCCATTCTCTACAAGATGTCCTAGAAATTCATCTAAGAGGTATTCGCCACCTCGATCAGATCGAAGTGTCTTTATAGATTTATCCAATTGCTTTTCCACTTCCGCACGATATTCTTTGAACTTGTCAAACGTTTCGCTCTTGCGGTGCATCAGATACACATATCTATACCTCCAGTAATCATCTATAAAAGAGACATAATACTCGAACCCTCCTCGTGCTACGATGTTCATGGGGCCACATACGTCAGTGTGCACAATTTCTAAGAGCTCCTGAGCCCTTGTACCCTTAGCTCCAAAAGACCTCTTAGTCATTTTACCCTCTAGACAAGACTCACATTGGGGAAGTCGTACCTCCTCCAGAGATTCCAGAGGACCGTCTTTCACCAATCTTGGAATCCTATCCTGATTAATATGACCAAATCTTAAATGCTGAAGATACGCCTTGTTAGAGTGAGAAACTTTCAACCTTTTAGAGTTATCAATTAATTCAGTGTCAAGCAGTGAGTACATCTTTGGTTTGATCAAATATAGGTTTCCATCCATCCATCCAGAACAGATAAAAGACTTATTTCGACGAATATCAACTCTTTTACTAAAAGAAACTGAATAAGAATCCTTTATTAAACAAGCTACCGATATAAGGTTCCTCCTAAAATTAGGAACATAAAAACAGTCTTTCAATAAAATAAACCTAAATTGATCAAAATAAAGGTAAACATCTCCCACTGCCTCAGCCACCACCAAGCTGCCGTCCCCAGTTCGCAACGAGAGGCTCCTATCATATAGACTTTTCGTTTCCACGAACCCCTGCATAGAAACAAAAACATGATTAGTGGCTCCCGAATCAATGACCCAAGTGTCTTTCGATTCTTCTACCAAACACGCTTCTAAGTAAAGAAGTTCCTTACCTTCCTTGCCCTTGGCGGCTAGGATTTCTCGGCAAGCCTTCTTGAAGTGACCTACCTTCCCACAGCGGAAGCACTTGGACTTTTTAGGGTCCCTGGGCTTCTTGTTCTTCTTCTTCTTCTTCCCATCCGAGACAGGAGGATTAGAAGAACTGGAAGCTGCTTACTTCTGATTTGGCCTCTTCCTCTTCCGTGAGGGTTTGGAAGATTCTGCCAAATTGGCCTCACCTTTGGTTTGGATAACATCCCCATCCCTGATCATCCGCTCACAAGCTTGGAGTTGCTTCATGAGCTCGGTTAGTCCTAACTCCCTTGTCACCAGATTGTATGCGGCCTTAAACCCCACAAAATCTTTAGACAGAGTTTTGAACACCATCTCGATTTGGGTGTTGTAGTCCAACTCAGCACCGTGTTCGACAGCCTCAGCAAAGAATCCCATTAGAGTGATCATATGGTCATTCACCGGAGTACCCGCCTTTTGCTTAGAGTTCATAATGCTGGTTATAGTGGACTGTCGAGCCAACTTTTCTTGGCCTCCGAAGATGTCCTCCAGATTATCCATGATCTCCCTAGCAACCTGATAAGTCTCATGCTGCTTTTGTAAAGCACTCATCATGCGAGCAAGTATGTAGCATCGAGTTATATCATTGGATTCTCTCCAATGAGTATAGGCAACCGGGACCTCCTCAATCGGTGTGTCAGGTTTTGGCCCTGGTGGGCATGGTTTGTCCAATACGAACTTGTGTCTCTCGCAGCTGAGAACTAGTAATAGATTTCTTTTCCAATCCTTATAATTATCGCCATTCAGTTTATTCTCAGTAAGTATTGAAATGAGGGGTGTCGGTGACATTTTGAACTGAAATAAAATTAGACTAGACATCATTACAAAGCCCAAGCAAATATACAGATAATTTAGCAAATAAAACATACAAGTATGTTCCTACATGAAACTTGAAAAACATGTAGCATTGCAACGGTAATTCTCAGCACCTATTGCCCCAAGCCACTGAGGGGTGGTCATGAAAACAAATAGTCGGAACATGGACCCCATCCAATTAATATATGTTGCCTTAAATCTATATGTTGCCTTAAATCCTCCAAGGTTAAGACATATATTAATAACCGCTTATTTAGCCACCAGTTTAGTTAACAGAGCTTCTAGGGAAGGTTAATAACTAAACGAGTCTTGAGTGTATAACCATTGTTTACGTAGCCCAATCCACGTCCTACCAAGCCACCGAGGGGTGGTCATGAATAGGATCGTACCCGAACACGTTTTCCACATAAGAGATCCAATCTAGTATACCGGTGGCGGTAAACACCTACCGAGGGTGTAGTCAGGGCAGAACTGACGTGAGGCGTTACCATGCTTTCACATATGGATCAACAATGGAGGCCGTGGGTTTTGTTTGAAACCCTCTCCCACTCAATATTTTGAAAAACATACAAGTTTTGACAAATTATGTATGATCAATATAGTATGAGCGGCACTCACCTATCCTATATGACATGTTATCAAATATGCATACAAAACATCCATCAATACATATTTATACATCCATGACATATCACAAAAAAAATAATTGACAGAATAACCAAGCTATGGTTCCATCCTAGAACAAAGAAAATAAAGATTACAAAATTCCATCCAAAGCATTCTTTGGATCTTGAATTCTGTTCCGTCTTCTTGTATCCATCTTTATGTAGCCTCTCCATTTATTTCTCATCCCAAGAATTATTTAAAATTTAAATCTCCAAAAATTTAAATTTCAAATTCAAATTCCAAATTCGAATTTCAAATTTAAATTTTCAATTCAAATTTTAAACAATTTTAAACAACATGTGTAATACTATGTAATTTCAAAAATTTCAAGTTTTCAATTACATATTTTTAAACATGATTTAAAATTAAATTTCTAATTTAAAAATCAAAATTTTTCGATTTTTAGACCGTCGTACCGCCGCCTCCGAAGGCGGCAGCCACCGTGGGCAGCCACCAGCCCCAATGGGGCTGGCAGCCCACGGCTGCTCCCTATGTGCAGCCTTGCCGGGCTGCAGGCCAAGCCTGCAGCGCCAGGCTGCACGCCCAGGCTGGGTGCAGCAGCCGGCAGGCTGCACGCCCAGCTGCGGCCAGCCTTGGGCAGGCCACGGCCACCCTTGGCTGCAGGCCAAGCCTGCGGCCGTGGGTGGTGTTGGCCTGCACAGGGACTGTTAGGAAATGCCCTAAGTATTAGAGACATTTTGATGTATTCATTTTGAACTGGATAATAAAATTATACATAGAGGTTATTCATTACATTGCTATCTGTCCTCATCCTATTTACATGTTAAAGTAAATGTAAGCAAATATGGCTTACTGACTGCTTGTGTTAAAACTGTTAGAACGTTGCATGCAATGGACATTTGTATGCGAGAAGACAATGTTCTAAAGTTAGCAGTCTAAACTATGGTCTGTAGTCTATGGGGTTAGACCGAGCATCTAACTCATGTTAAGACTATTATGTTGTCTAAAGCCTTAGAGGGGACGGTTTGTGTTGACTGTCTGGAGCTGGACTCCCAAGTAGAGACATGGATATGTTGCTCGGTGGTGACATATTAGACCGGGACTAAAGCGTGATTGATCTACATAGTCCGCTATGAGTGGATCAATCTGCTTTTGACGTTCATTGTGCAATAACCTTAATCCTGAGTAAATGAACTACTTCATGTATATGACTTGTGTACTTTGATGTTCTAATGGCTAAAGCGTCTCAGAGGTAGTAAGCTTATAGACCGGTTCGTTGGGTGCATGACTTGTATACAATGAAGGGTTTGTTTGCAGATATCGGAATCATAGCTCTAAGGAGTTAAAGGTATCCTCTTAAAGGCATTATACTGAATATGAAAATAGACAAGGCCTTGGGTCGTCTGCTGGGCGGATGACTTCTTATTCACATATGGTGAATAATCATTTTCTTAATTCGGTAGTATAATGGAACTTTAAGATAGCCTGATCAGTAGGATTAAACGGACTTTGACCTAAGGCTGATCATGGATATCATATGAGGGTTCTGCATATATGACAAGGTCATTGGATAGTAGCTCGTCATAGGCTTACGTCATACGGTATATAATTGGGAGTTCAGTTTCAGGTTTATAGTGGTGTGACTCTGAAACTAGTGATCATATGATTGAGTTGTTCGGTAAAGAATGATGACCATATGGAATCACGGGAGCCCGATTATAAATGTCCAATCAGTCCCTCTACTAGCTCCACATAATTCCTTCACGTTTGGCAAATTGATTAGTGTATGCTATTGGGTAGTTTATTATGCATGGATGGTGATGACGCAGGATTAGGATGGTAGACAAGATTCTCTCCAGTTGGATTTAGATTTTGTTTTGGATAAAAGAGTACACAATTATTCGAACTCCAAATAAAGTTGCCATGATTTTATTTGAGATTGGATTGGAGTTTTAGAAAATTATCCATGAGAACAAGAATTTGAAACACAACCGTTTTGTGGAATTTGAAATTTAAATTTTGAAATTTGAAATTTGAATTTTGAAATTTGAAATTTGAAATTTGAATTTTGAAATTTGAATTTTGAATTTGAAATTCGAATTTGAAATTTGAATTTGAAATTTAAATTTGAAATTTGAAATTTGAAATTTGAATTTGAAATTTAAAATTCAAATTTTGAATCACAGTCCAAGTAGGATTCGAATTTGTTGTAGAAAATCCACAAGGTTTGAAATTCGAATTTGAGTTGGATTTGGAGAGGATAATTTTGTTAGAATCCTACTTGAATTTTGAATCTAAATCCCAACAAAAGTGGACGAAATTTTTGAGCATAATCCTCAATTGAATTTCGGTTTTTATGGATAAGGTTCAAGGGAAAAATTCAAGTTTCAATCCCAGTTAAATTTGGATTCTCTCCTCCCTGAAAAGTGGCCGAAAATTTGGAGAATCTCTCCTAGGAAATTCGGTTATTTTTTGGATAAGGTTGAGATAAGATTCAAGCTTGAAAATCCTAGTGGAATTTTTGATTCTCCCTTATCCATAATGGCCGAAATTTATGAGGAGATTTTCTCCAAGAAAAATTCGGATTTTTTGGTTGAAAAAGGGAGATAAAATTCTAGTTAAAATCTTGTTTAGATTTGGATTGGATTTATCCTAAGAAAACCGAATTTTATTGTTGGATTTATCCACGGAAAAATTCAGATTTTTTGGTTAAGGATAAGGAAAAATATCTTTTCCTAATCCAATTCAAATTCAGAGAATCACCTCATGCAAGTCTATAAATAGAGGTCCTGCCACTCCAGTTCTCTTAGACCACAGACTCTCAGGTGAGCAGGCTTATTGTTGCACAGCTCATCGTGACAATAAAGTTCTTTAGAGATCTGGGTGGTCGGAAGAAGACTAGCAGTGCTAGCATACCGATCGAGGTTCAGAGTGCCCACACACTCAGCCATTCAGGAATTGGAGAATAGTAGAGAAGGCTAGTTGGTTGAAGCCTCCGGTCATTCTCCTCCTGCAAGATTGGCGTCCTTGAGGTATGAGTTTTAATTGTTGTTGGTTTATTGTATATGGCATCATGAGATATTTAACGATCTAAAAATTTTTATTGTTCCGCTGCGCCACTCTGATACGTTTTTTACCGATTTATTTTCCTACAATTGGTATCAGAGCCATCTCATGACTATGCCATGTACATAAATTAGACAATTACTTACTCTTTTTATTTATGTATGGATTTGATATTTAGAGAGTGGCATTCTAGGGTTCCTTTATGTTGTTATCATGGATTATGTATTAAGTATGTGGTTATTTTAATTTTTTGAATTATTATAAGCATGCTTGTTAATACCGGTTATGGTTCCTTAGAATTTAGAAAAATTGTATCTAGGAATTTTTATGTAACCATGGGAGCAGTTTATTAACACTGTAATTTTCCCATGGATTTTAATTTCTGTCTCTTAGAATTTTTATGGTTAGAATTTTTTGTACACCGGAAACGGTTTAGGAAATTTTATGTAATTATTCTTGGATTAGATTGAAGATTGAAGACCGTAATTTATTTTTTCCCAAAAGTTAAATTTGATTTAAATGTTGAAATTTTGATTATGTGGAAAATTTCAATTTAATTGGGATTCAAATTAATTTTTGGAGATCCTAATAGGTAAATTGGAATATGGCACGAGAATCGAGACATGACCCCTCGGGATAGGCCGACGGGCCTTGGTGGGGCTGCAGCCCCTGCCCTCGGGCAGGATGGGGCTGCGGCAGCCCCTGTGCAGGCCCACACCACCCACGGCCGCAGGCTTGGCCGGCAGCCAGGGGTGGCCGTGGCCTGCCCAAGGCTGGCCGCAGCCTGGGCGTGCAGCCTCTGGCTGCAGGCGCTGCCTGCAGCCTGCCGGCTGCTGCGCCCAGCCTGGGCATGCAGGCCGGTGCTGCAGGCTTGGCCTGCAGCCCGGCAGGGCTGCACATGGGGGCGGCCGTGGGCTGCCAGCCCCTCCGGGGTTGGTGGCTGCCCACGGCGGCTGCCGCCTACGGGGGCGGCGGTCCGACGGTCCAAAAATTAGAAAATTTCGATTTTTTAAATTTGAGATTTAATTTTAAATCATGTTTAAAAATATGTAATTAAAAAATTTAAAATTTTTTGAAATTACATATTATTACACATGATGTTTAAAATTGTTTAAAATTTAAATTTGAAATTTAAATTTGAAATTCGAATTTGGAATTTGAATTTGAAATTTAAATTTTTGGATATTTAAATTTTAAATAATTCTTGGGATGAGAAATAAATGGAGAGGCTACATAAAGATGGATACAAGAAGATGGAACAGAATTCAAGACCCAAAGAATGCTTTGGATGGAATTTTGTAATCTTTATTTTCTTTGTTCTAGGATGGAACCATATTTTGGTTGTTCTGTCAATTATTTTTTCTGTGATATGTCATGGATGTATAAATATGTATTGATGGATGTTTTGTATGCATATTTGATAACATGTCATATAGGACAGGTGAGTGCCGCTCATACTATATTGATCATACATAATTTATCAAAACTTGCATGTTTTTCAAAATATTGAGTGGGAGAGGGTTTCAAACAAAACCCACGGCCTCCATTGTTGATCCATATGTGAAAGCATGGTAACGCCTCGCGTCAGTTCTGCCCTGACCACACCCCTCGGTAGGTGTTTACCGCCGCCGGTATACTAGATTGGATCTCCTATGTGGAAAACGTGTTCGGGTACGATCCTATTCATGACCACCCCTCAGTGGCTTGGTAGGACGTGGATCGGGCTACGTAAACAATGGTTATACACTCAAGACTCGTTTAGTTATTAACCTTCCCTAGAAGCTCTGTTAACTAAACTGGTGGCCAAATAAGCGGTTATTAATATATGTCTTAACCTTGGAGGAATTAAGGCAACATATATTAATTGGACGGGGTCCATGTTCCGGCTATTTGTTCTCATGACCACCCCTCGGTGGCTTGGGGCAATAGGTGCTGAGAATTACCGTTGTAATGCTACATGTTTTTCAAGTTTCATGTAAGAACATACTTGTTTGTTTTATTTGCTAAATTATCTGTATATTTGCTTGGGCTTTGTAATGATGTCTAGTATAATTTTATTTCAGTTCAAAATGTCACCGACACCCCTCATTTCAATACTTACTGAAAATAAGTTGAATGGTGACAATTATAAAGATTGGAAAAGAAATCTATTAATAGTTCTTAGCGGCGAGAGACACAAGTTCGTGCTGGACGAACCATGCCCACCTGGGCCCAAACCTGACACACCACTTGAGGAGGTCCCGGTTGCCTATAATCGTTGGAGAGAATCCAATGAGATAGCTCGATGCTACATCCTTGCTAGCATGACGAGTGCTTTACAAAAGCAGCATGAGACTTATCAAGTTACTGGGGAGATCATGGACAATCTGGAGGACATGTTCAGAGGCCAAGAAAAATTGGCTCGACAGTCCGCTATCACTAGCATTATGAACTCCAAGCAAAAGGCAGGTACTCCGGTGAAGGACCATATGATCACTCTAATGGGATTCTTCGCTGAGGCTGCCGAGAATGGTGCTAAGTTAGACTATAACACCCAGATCGAGATGGTGTTCAAGACTCTGTCTAAAGATTTTGTGGGGTTTAAGGCCGCATACAATCTGGCGACAAAGGAGTTAGGACTAACCGAGCTCATGAACCAACTACAGGCTTATGAGCAGATGATCAGGGATGAGGATGTGGTCCGACCTAAAGGAGAGGCTAATTTGGCGGAATCTTCCAATCCCTCACGGAAGAGGAAGAGGCCAAATAAGAAGCAAGTGGCTTCTAGTTCTTCTAATCCTCCTGTCTCGGACGGGAAGAAGAAGAAGAAGAACAAGAAGCCAAAGGACCCTAAAAAGTCCAAATGCTTCCATTGTGGGAAGGTAGGTCACTTCAAGAAGGCTTGCCGGGAATTCCTAGCCGCCAAGGGCAAGGAAGGTAAGGAACTTCATTACCTGGAAGCGTGTTTGGTGGAAGAATCGAAAGACACTTGGGTCATTGATTCGGGCGCCACTAATCATGTTTGTGTTTCTATGCAGGGGTTTGTGAAAACGAGAAGTCTACATGACAGGAGCCTCTCGTTGCGGATCGGAGATGGTAGCTTTGTGGTGGCTGAAGCAGTGAGAGATGTTTACCTTTATTTTGATCAATTTAGGTTTATTTTACTGAAAGACTGCTTTTATGTTCCTAATTTTAGGAAAAACCTTATATCGGTAGCTTGTTTAATAAAGGATTCTTATTCAGTTTTTTTTAGTAAAAGAGTTGATATTCGTAGAAATAAGTCTTTTATCTGTTCTGGATGGATGGATGGAAACCTATATTTGATCAAACCAAAGATGTACTCACTGCTTGACACTGAATTAATTGATAACTCTAAAAGGTTGAAAGTTTCTCACTCTAACAAGGCGTATCTTTGGCATTTAAGACTTGGTCATATTAATTAGGATAGGATTCAAAGATTGGTGAAAGACGGTCCTCTGGAATCTCTGGAGGAGGTACGACTTCCCCAATGTGAGTCTTGTCTAGAGGGTAAAATGACTAAGAGGTCTTTTGGAGCTAAGGGTACAAGGGCTCAGGAGCTCTTAGAAATTGTGCATACTGACGTATGTGGTCCCATGAACGTCACAGCACGAGGAGGGTTCGAGTATTATGTCTCTTTTATAGATGATTACTCGAGGTATGGATATGTGTATCTGATGCACCACAAGAGCGAAACCTTTGACAAGTTCAAAGAGTATCGTGCGGAAGTGGAAAAGCAATTGGATAAATCCATAAAGACACTTCGATCTGATCGAGGTGGCGAATACCTTTCCGACGAATTTCTAGGACATCTTGTAGAGAACGGGATATTATCCCAATTGACTGCACCTGGTACTCCACAACAGAATGGTGTAGCCGAAAGGAGAAACAGGACCTTATTGGATATGGTACGGTCCATGATGAGTTATTCAACGCTGCCATTATCATTTTGGGGATATGCTTTACAAACGGCATGCTATATTCTGAACCAAGTTCCGAGCAAATCAATTCCTAGAACTCCGTATGAATTGTGGCGTGGCAGGAAGCCCTCCCTTGGACATATGAGAATATGGGGCTGCCCGGCACATGTACTGGATGGGGATGCGAAAAAGTTGGAACCAAGATCAGAATTATGCATGTTTGTAGGGTATCCAAAAGGAACTAAAGGAGGTCTGTTCTATAACCCGAAGGAACAAAAAGTCATTGTCTCAACCCATGCGACATTCTTGGAGGAAAGTCACATGAATGACTTTAAGCCTCGAAGCAAAGTGGTGCTAGAGGAGTTATCGGGTGAAAGAACTGCTCCACAGATTTCGGTCTTGGACGCAAGTCCGAGTTCCAGTGAAAGATCTGCAGACGATCAACAATTTAGGGTGCCTCGTCATAGTGGGAGGGTTTCTAAGAAACCTAATTTCTTCATGTATGATGCTGAGGTATACCAGGCTGAGGCTCATGAGCATGAGGAAGATCCGGTCACCTATGATGAAACTATAAATGATGTTGATTCTAAATCTTGAAAACAGGCTATGAACAATGAGATGGATTCTATGAAATCCAACTCTGTTTGGAAACTTATAGATTTGCCGGATGGGATAAAACCCATTGGATGCAAATGGGTCTACAAAAGAAAGAAGGATGCGGAAGGGAGAGTGGAAACTTTCAAAGCTAGACTGGTTGCAAAGGGATAAACGCAAAAGACTGGAATCGATTACGAGAAAACCTTTTCGCCTGTTGCTATGCTAAAGTCTATCTGTATTCTTCTGTCCATTGCTGCGGCTCTCGATTACGAGATCTGGCAAATGGATGTCAAGACGGCATTCTTGAATGGCCATCTTGAAGAGTGTATCTATATGATACAGCCCGAAGGGTTCATAGCAAAAGGCCAAGAAAGGAAAGTCTGCAAGTTGCTTAGATCCATTTATGGATTAAAGCAGGCATCCCGCTCATGGAACCAGAGGTTTGATCAAGCTATTAAGACATTTGGTTTTGAGCAGAACGTTGATGAACCTTGTGTTTATAAACGTATTAAGGATGGAAAAGTGGTCTTTCTGATACTCTATGTCGATGATATACTACACATTGGGAATGATGTAGGGAACTTATCATCGGTCAAGCTTTGGTTACACCAACAGTTTGACATGAAGGACTTGGGAGAAGCTAATTATGTTCTAGGCATTCGTCTCTTCAGAGACCGAAAGAACAAAATGATAGCGTTATCCCAAGCTTCATACATAGATAAAATAATTGACAAATATGCAATGCAAGAGGTAAAGAAAGGTTCACAACCTTCTATTGCCGGTCTAACTCTTTCATTGGATGACTGTCCTAAGACATAGGAAGAAAGAGAGCGTATGAGTAAGGTCCCTTATGCATCCGCTGTGGGTAGCCTTATGTATGCTATGCTTTGCACTCGCCCAGACATATGTTTTGCAGTAGGTATGGTGAGTCGATATCAAGCGAATCCTGGAACCAAGCACTGGCAAGCAGTAAAGCATATACTCAAGTATCTTAAGAGAACGAGGGATTATATGCTGGTGTATTCTGGAGGGGACCTAACACCCGTAGGATACACGGACTCAGACTTCCAGACTTGTAAGGATTCGAGGAAATCGACATCTGGATCAGTGTTTTTACTCAGAGGAGGCGCCATTGTGTGGAGGAGCGTGAAGCAGGGCTGCACAGCTGACTCTACTATGAAGGCTGTGTATGTGGCTGTGGCTGAGGCATCTAAAGAAGCGGTTTGGCTCCGCAAGTTCTTTAGAGACCTTGAGGTCATTCCAGGTGTTGGCAAGCCTATCACACTTTACTGTGATAACACAGGGGCTATTGCCAGCACAAGGGAATCTCGGCACCACAAGAGGACCAAGCACATCGATCGGAATTATTTGAGGGCATGTGGAGACAGGACAAGTAGATGTATGTGAGATCGCGTCCGAGGACAACATCGCTGATCCCTTTACTAAGACTTTGGTGCCTAGAAGCTTTGAGAGGCATGTAGAGGCGATGGGGATGCGTAACATGGCACATCTGCTGGCTTAGGGCAAGTGGGAGATTGTTAGGAAATGCCCTAAGTATTAGAGACATTTTGATGTATTCATTTTGAACTGGATAATAAAATTATACATAGAGGTTATTCATGATATTGCTATCTGTCCTCGTCCTATTTACATGTTAAAGTAAATGTAAGCAAATATGGCTCACTGACTGCTTGTGTTAAAACTGTTAGAACGTTGCATGCAATGGACTTTTGTATGCGAGAAGACAATGTTCTAAAGTTAGCAGTCTAAACTATGGTCTGTAGTCTATAGGGTTAGACCGAGCATCTAACTCATGTTAAGACTATTATGTTGTCTAAAGCCTTAGAGGGGATGGTTTGTCTTGACTGTCTGGAGTTGGACTCCCAAGTAGAGACATGGATATGTTGCTCGGTGGTGACATATTAGACCGGGACTAAAGCGTGATTGATCTACATAGTCCGCTATGAGTGGATCAATCTGCTTTTGACGTTCATTGTGCAATAACCTTAATCCTGAGTAAATGAACTACTTCATGTATATGACTTGTGTACTTTGATGTTCCAATGGCTAAAGCGTCTCAGAGGTAGTAAGCTTATAGACCGGTTTGTTGGGTGCATGACTTGTATACGATGAAGGGTTTGTTTGCAGATATCAGAATCATAGCTCTGAGGAGTTAAAGGTATCCTCTTAAAGGCATTATACTGAATATGAAAATGGACAAGGCCTTGGGTCGTCTGCTGGGCGGATGACTTCTTATTCACATATGGTGAATAATCATTTTCTTAATTCGGTAGTATAATGGAACTTTAAGATAGCCTGATCAGTAGGATTAAACGGACTTTGACCTAAGGCTGATCATGGATATCATATGAGGGTTCTGCATATATGACAAGGTCATTAGATAGTAGCTCGTCATAGGCTTACGTAATACGGTATATAATTGGGAGTTCAGTTTCAGGTTTATAGTGGTGTGACTCTGAAACTAGTGATCATATGATTGAGTTGTTCGGTAAAGAATGATGATCATATGGAATCACGGGAGCCCGATTATATATGTCCAATCAGTCCCTCTACTAGCTCCACATAATTCCTTAACGTTTGGCAAATTGATTTGTGTATGCTATTGGCTAGTTTATTATGCATGGATGGTGATGACACAGGATTAGGATGGTAGACAAGATTCTCTCTGATTAGATTCAGATTTTGTTTTGGATAATAGAGTACATAATTATTCGAACTTAAAATAAAGTTGCCATGATTTTATTTGAGATTGGATTGGAGTTGTAGAAAATTATCCATGAGAACAAGAATTTGAAACATAACCGTTTTGTGGAATTTGAATTTTGAATTTTGAAATTTGAATTTTGAATTTTGAAATTTGAATTTTGAATTTTGAATTTGAAATTTGAATTTGAAATTTGAATTTGAAATTTGAATTTGAAATTTGAATTTGAAATTTAAATTTGAAATTTGAAATTTGAATTTGAAATTTGAAATTCAAATTTTGAATCACAGTCCAAGTAGGATTCGAATTTGTTGTGGAAAATCCACAAGGTTTGAAATTCGAATTTGAGTTGGATTTGGAGAGGATAATCTTGTTAGAATCCTACTTGAATTTTGAATCTAAATCCCAACAAAAGTGGACGAAATTTTTGAGGATAATCCTCAATTGAATTTCGGTTTTTGTGGATAAGGTTCAAGGGAAAAATTCAAGTTTCAATCCCAGTTAAATTTGGATTCTCTCCTCCCTGAAAAGTGGCCGAAAATTTGGAGAATCTCTCCTAGGAAATTCGGTTATTTTTTGGATAAGGTTGAGATAAGATTCAAGCTTGAAAATCCTAGTGGAATTTTTGATTCTCCCTTATCCATAATGGCCGAAATTTATGAGGAGATTTTCTCCAAGAAAAATTCGGATTTTTTGGTTGAAAAAGGGAGATAAAATTCTAGTTAAAATCTTGTTTAGATTTGGATTGGATTTATCCTAAGAAAACCGAATTTTATTGTTGGATTTATCCATGGAAAAATTCAGATTTTTTGGTTAAGGATAAGGGAAAATATCTTTTCCTAATCCAATTCAAATTCAGAGAATCACCTCATGCAGGTCTATAAATAGAGGTCCTGCCACTCCAGTTCTCTTAGACCACAGACTCTCAGGTGAGCAGGCTTATTGTTGCACAGCTCATCGTGACAATAAAGTTCTTTAGAGATCTGGGTGGTCGGAAGAAGACTAGCAGTGCTAGCATACCGATCGAGGTTCAGAGTGCCCACACACTCAGCCATTCGGGAATTGGAGAATAGTAGAGAAGGCTAGTTGGTTGAAGCCTCCAGTCATTCTCCTCCTGCAAGTGCCCAGATCGTTCAAGTAATACAGTGTACTAGCGTACGGATATCGTTCCCACGAGGACTATATCATAAAAATGTGATGTAGAAGCTGTTTAGTTTAATTTAAATGAATTGAAATCAAGGGGGTTTGACAAGATTGCTATTAAAAATGAATTGTAAAATTACTGAAAAATAAAAAGTGCATTTAACAAAGAAATAAGGTAGTGATCAGAATTAAGAAAAACAATGGAACAGAGATTTTTGTTGTAAAACAATAATGTGGATAAGCTAGGTTTACTAATTTCCCCAGGATGTAAATCTGTTAATAAAATGCTACCGAAATGCTACAGCAATCGATATCCCCTGTCAACCAAGAACACGTGAGAGCAAGGATTTTTCCAAATCTCTTTGCAGAATGATCCTTCTAACTTACTTCAGCATATTCCTATGTGATATCAGCTAAAAGAATGCAAACAGAAGCTTAAATTCTTTTGGGTTGTACAGGATGAATAATATATTCCTATACCATCCATAGATCTACAAATTCCTTCAAGACCATACATGCATCATTCATGAGATCCAATTTAAATTAACCTTTCCAGAATTAATCTAAATCTGATATTCTATAAATTGATGGCCAGTCAAGAATAGAAATAGGCGTTAACACACATGAATGAACAAGAAACAATTGATTTCCATAACATATTTGGCAACTAGTAACAGTTCACGTCCATGGTTCCATTAGCAAACCCAGCTAAAGAAAATTAGTTCATATTGTGATTAACAAAATCCATTATCCACAAATAAAACATGTTTAAATCAGCTCAATACTAAAAAGAAGGGTAAGCAACAGATAGAGAGAAGAAAGGCCTACTGAAGCTTGATTCCTCTTCTTCAACGTCCTTGCTCCTTCTTCTCTGGTACTTCCTTCTTTTTCTCTCCTGCTGGTACTCTTTGCTTTTTGCTTTTCTTGTGTATTTTTCGTCTCTGATGGATGGGTTTCTGATAGAAGATCCTCTAGAAGGTACTATTCTCCTCCCCTTTTGTACTCAGCGGCGTCCTTCTTGTAAATGGAGAAAACATTTACTAGGGCAACAATCTTGCTGACTTGTCCAGCTTTGGGAGCTCCCGAGTGGTCCAAAATGATAGCTGCACAAAGCCCATGTGATATTTTGTCTTTTTCTCCAGGTTGTGTACTGACATCACTTTAAATTTTCCAACTCAGCTCCGTTCACGAATGCTGTAGCATTCTTCTCTCATTTTCATCCTCTGTAAAACTGACTGAAAACACAACCAAGCAAAACACCAGCTTTTTGCACAGTTTTGAGTCAAAATTCCTTTACTTAATCGAATAAGGCACAGAGACATTTTTGACTGAGGCACATGCACAAATTAAAAGATGAAAGACAAAAACACCACATAAAACAATAAAACCTCTTGGACAAGCCTATTTTTAAACGAGAAAATCAATGAATAACTCTAATTTCTTAGAGTTATCACACCCCCAAACTTGAATCATTGCTCGTCCTCGAGTAAAGACATAAAGAAAATCATAAAATATGAAAACAGAAACAAACACTTAACTAACAAAAGTAGCAAAATAAAGACTCTTATGGATGAATTCTCAAAATCTTTGCTTAGCGGTTTGAACATGAGTTTAAGTTAAAACAAACGCAAGTTTCACCAAAAATTGATTCTTCGATTCAAAAGATTGCTTGTTCTCCAATTGCTTCTCCCCGGTTAGTGTGTGTGTGCTCTCCCAAATGCTATGTCATTCTTGCTAATCTTGACAGTTTAGTGCACACAGTTCACCCTTTTCAATTTGAAAACAACTGCTTATTCCATAAGCCTACTTTTCACAACTCTCTCCACTAATGTAGATTAGCATCTAGCCAAGGATCATTAGGACTTTTCAAGGTTGTAATGCAAGGCTGGGTTAAGGGGTAGGGTATAGGATGTCATTCCAATTAGGCTCACCCAGAATCACACCACCCTTCTAAGACTTGAGCTTTTATTTCTTTTACCTTGGTGTCCCCCTTTTCCCCCTAAACTTGATATTTTGCAACTCTCAATTGTCACTTTTGATTTTTCTCTTTTTTTTTTTTGTTTTTTGTTTTTTTGTATCAGTTATGTCACTAATGCCTTTTGACGCGAATGCCAACATTTGTGATGAAGACACCCGGTTACTCAACACGGTCACATTTGAGATGAACTGACATGTACTCATATCTTGAACTGCCGTTTGACGCAAAAGTACACATGGGGCTCATGTTGCTCCTGGTTACTAAGCAGCTCAAAACAGTGGAGTAAAATTTTCTTTTTTTTTTTTTTTTTTAACAAGAAACAATTGACTCTTAAACCTTTCCTCCCCCAAACTTAAAACCAACATTGCCCTCAATGTTGAGGAAGGACAATGCAAAGCTTAAAGGAGACTTAAAAGGGCACTATGATCACGGGGTGTGGGTGAAAAAAAAAAAAAAGAGGAAAAGAGTTAAATGCAGAATTTGGGTGGCAAAGGGCATAGCTTTCTTGGCTCAATGGGAGGCCAGGGATAAAGATATCATCAGGTCAGCTAGAAAGGTTCAACTGGGCCAAAGAAATGCCTAAATCATATCGTTAACACAATGCAATCTAGGATTTCGCCTTGAGAGCTGATCAAACAGGTTCTAGAGAGCAATAAAATGATTTTAAACAATGCACATACTCTGCTCTGGAGCAGCAAGGAAATCTACAACACAGGGATTGTGTTCATCGTGAAGAGAATGCATAATCAGATAGCAAGCAAAGATGTGAACCTACAAATCAATAAATGGCGAAACCTATGTTTATCCCAACTCAAAGTCACTTCAAAGTTAAACAATGTGATTGTAAAAAGAAATTCATCCTCATAGTAAATAAAGCCAAGGAAAAAAAATCAAACCAAAGACATTAAACAATAAAAGGAATAAACAAAAGAAAAATAACATAAAAGAAAATAAACACAGACCCTAAGAAAAAGACATAAAAAGAAAGCCAGGTAGTCAAAATGTCATTAGAAGAATAAAGGACTTCCCTGACTGAGTAGGAAAACTGTTATCAATGCCCAAGTGATTTTGCAGCACTCCGACGAGTGGATCGACGAGGAGAGGGCTCAGGGATTGGTGGCTACGTCTTAGTATGCTGTGGTGGATGTTGGGTTGAGTGAGGTTCAGGGATCACAGGATTCGATGAAGTTTAAGGGTGTGATTTTTAGGGAGAAGACCGACGGATTTGATGCACGAATGGAGAATGGAGAATGCAGAATGCTCGAAAATGGATGGGAAGGAGGGCTGAAATGGGAAAAAGGATTGACAAGGAGACAGCGTGGCTTACTCGGCTTTGACGGCGAGGACAATGAAGGTGGAAGATGAAGTTAGTTTTAGGAATGAGGATGGCAGTAATGTGGCGGATATTGGAGATTTCGGGCATTTGAGAAGGTTGGCGGAGTGGAATGTGGAGGCTTGAAAGGAGGACGGCTATGGTGGGGGCGGCAGCTAAGAAAAAGAAATAGGAAAAGAAACAATAAGGGGCTTTTATGTATATATATATTTATTATATATATATTAAATATATATTATATATTATTATTATTATTATTATTATTATATTTTTTTAAATATATATTTTTTTTTCTTGCAGCGCTCGGCCTTGGCTTTGTGAAGGACTTTTCTGGATTCCAGTTGTAGCAACTATGCTGCAGCATTCTGTAGCATTTTTGTTTCAGTTTCCATTTTGCTGCTCCAAAGGCGTTCACTCCCTTTTCCTGCAAATCAAACACCACACAACCTAACATTAACTACTAAAATAGAATACACATATTTGATCAAACAAAATAAAATTTAGAAAAACAATCAAACAAACAAGATCAAAATAATAAAAACAAATTAACATTGGGTTGCCTCCCATAAGCGCTTGTTTTAAAGTCGACAGCCCGACTACTTTCCTTTTACTAATCTGGCTCTCTCAAATAAGCATAGCAAAGGTGTGTTGGAAGAGGCTTCAACTCCAAAACTGGTGGCTCTTCAATGGATGGCTTAGGCTTCTTTGTCCTACATTCTGACAATCCAAGTGGCTCAAACTTCTTCTCCCTAAGTGCACCAGCTGATCTTGCCTCCACCCAAGCTATCTGTGTTCCTACTTCTTCATTTACCTTTTCAGCTTCTATATGCAATGAAGGCTTCAATTGATCTTTGTAGCAACTTTGCTCAAATTCTTCTGATACAACATAGTTAAGTATATTCACCATCGAGCATTCTTCCACTTCATCTGGGGACCTCATTGCCTTGAGTACATTAAATGTAACCTGCTCATTATTGACTCTCATTGTCAACTCTCCTTTTTACACATCAATTAATGTTCTTCCTGTTACTAAGAATGGTCTTCCTAATATGATGGGCACCTCTCTATCTGCTTCAAAGTCTAGAACAATGAAGTCTGCAGGGAAAATAAATTTATCTACTTTCACCAAGACATCTTCAATTTTTCCTTCTGGATGAGTAAGTGATCATTCCGCCAATTGTAGAGTCACTGTGGTTGGCCTTGCTTCTCCAATTCCCAACTTCTTGAAAACTGACATTGGCATAAGATTGATGCTTGCCCCAAGATCACAAAGAGCATTCCCAAAGTAATTGTTGCCGATAACACATGGAATTGTGAAGCTCCTTGGATCCTTCAACTTTGGGGGAAGTTTATTCTGTAAAATCGCACTGCTTTCCTCAGTCATGGCTACTGTTTCGAATTCCCCAAATCTTCTCTTCTTTAAAAGAATGTCCTTCATGAACTTAGCATAACTAGGCATCTGCTCCAAAGCTTCAACCAGTGGTATATTGATATGCAGCTACTTCAGAACATCTAGAAATTTATGAAACTGACCATCCTTTTGCTGCTTCTGAATTCTTTGAGGAAATGGAGGAGGGGGTCTACTGTTACTGATTTTTGTCGTCTAAGTATGCTGTGGAAATGCTGCAGCATTCTGTAGTTCAGAATCTGGTTGCTGAATTTTCTGTTTTGCTTCGGGCTGAACTTGATCCCCCTCTTCTTGGATTGAAGTGGGCTCCGTCTGCATAGCTTTGGGTTTTACTCCAGTTGGTTCTAGCTCTCTTCCATTTCTCAAGGTGATTGCCTTGCACTGTTCCTTTCCTTCACGCCTAGGATTCTCTGTATCGCTTGGTAATGCACCTTGGGGATGATTGTTTAAAGCGTTGGCCAACTGTCCTACTTGATTCTCCAGATTTCTCAATGAAGCTGCTTGATTTTGAATGATAGCATCATTTTTAGCCATGTATTCCTTCAGAAGATTCTCCAAAGAACTTGATTGCTCCGCAGCTTGGCTTCTTTGTTGTTGATGAGGAAATCCTGGTGGGTGAGCAGGCTGGTAAAAAGCATTGACACGCTAGAACTTGTGCCTTGATTGCTCCATGACAATTTCGGATGCTGCCTTCCACCGTGATTATAAGTGTTGGGGTAAGGGTTATTGCTCCTGTTGAAATTTCCCACATAATTAACAGAGGCTAGATTGGAAGGACAGTCATCATACAAATGTCCCTCTCCACAATATATGCATGAAACTCCTGGAGTTTGGACTGCTTTCGCACTTGCCTGCGTGTTCATTGTCTTAATCATGTTGGTCAGAGATGAAACTTGGGCCGAAAGTGCAGTGATAGGATCAACCTCCAATATTCTGGCGGGTCTCCTTACGTTGAGTCTCTCAGTGAGCCACTGATAATTATTATTGGCCATTCTGTCTAAAATCTCATACGCTTCATTGTAGGATTTAGCCAAAAGAGCACCATTAGCAGAAGCATCTACTATGGTTCGAGTTTGTGCATTCAGCCCATTATAGAAAGTCTCCATTTGAATCCAATAAAGGATCCCATGGTGAGGACATTTCCTTAGCAACTCCTTAAACCTTTCCCAAGCTTCATGCAAAGATTCACCATCAGCTTGTTGAAATGACGTGATGTCGTTTCTGAGCTTAGCATTCTTGGCTGGTGGGAAGTATTTCATCAAAAACTTCTCTGCCAAATCATTACAAGTAGCAACAGAGCCCGATGCCAAAGAATTAAGCCAAGCTCTCGCTCTATCCCTCAGAGAATAGGGAAATAGCTTCAATCTTAACACATCTTCTGTCACCCCAGGAATCTTGAAAGAATCACTCACTTCCATGAAAAGCCTGAGATGCAAATGAGGATCTTCAGTTGCCATGCCGCTGAATTGGCCCACAGATTGTAACATCTGAAACATCACCGGTTTAAGTTCAAATTGAGTGGCTTCAATTTCTGGCCTGACAATCCCTGGGTTGAGCCCTTGCAGAATGGGCACAGCATACTCCCGAATTGCCCTGTTTCTGTCATCCGTCACAGCTTGTTGTTGAAGAGGGTCGTTACCATAAACAGGCTGTCCATTATTGGCTGCTGCTTCCTCTGCCATAACTTCAACAGCTGCTAGTCCTTGTTGTTCCCTTCTCCTAGCTCGAAATGTCCTTTCAATTTCAGGATCCAAAGGAAACAACTCACGGGCCTGAGGATTGTTCATACAGAAGACCAAGTATCCTGCCAAAAACCACAATTCAAAAGAATAAAAAGAAATGAAACGAAATACTTCTACAAAAATTTTTAAGATATTAGTTCCCCGGCAACGGCGCCAAAAACTTGTTGGTTAATAAATCTGCAAGTGCACAGATCGTTCAAGTAATACAGTGTACTAGAGTACGGATATCGTTCCCACAAGGACTATATCATAAAAATGTGATGTAGAAGCTGTTTAGTTTAATTTAAATGAATTGAAATCAAAGGGGTTTGACAAGATTACTATTAAAAATGGATTGTAAAATTACTGAAAAATAAAAAGTGCATTTAACAAAGAAATAAGGTAGTGATCAGAATTAAGAAAAACAATGGAACAGAGATTTTTGTTGTAAAACAATAATGTGGATAAGCTAGGTTTACTAATTTCCCCAGGATATAAATCTGTTAATAAAATGCTACCGAAATGCTACAGCAATCGATATCCCCTGTCAACCAAGAACACGTGAGAGCAAGGATTTTTCCAAATCTCTTTGCAGAACGATCCTTCTAACTTACTTCAGCATATTCCTATGTGATATCAGCTAAAAGAATGCAAACAGAAGCTTAAATTCTTTTGGGTTGTACATGATGAATAATATATTCCTATACCATCCATAGATCTACAAATTCCTTCAAGACCTACATGCATCATTCATGAGATCCAATTTAAATTAACCTTTCCAGAATTAATCTAAATCTGATATTCTATAAATTGATGGCCAGTCAAGAATAGAAATAGGCGTTAACACACATGAATGAACAAGAAACAATTGATTTCCATAACATATTCGGCAACTAGTAACAGTTCACATCCATGGTTCCATTAGCAAACCCAGCTAAAGAAAATTAGTTCATACTGTGATTAACAAAATCCATTATAGACAAATAAAACATGTTTAAATCAGCTCAATACTAAAAAGAAGGGTAAGCAACAGATGGAGAGAAGAAAGGCCTGCTGAAGCTTGATTCCTCTTCTTCAACGTCCTTGCTCCTTCTTCTCTGGTACTTCCTTCTTTTTCTCTCCTGCTGGTACTCTCTGCTTTTTGCTTTTCTTCTGTATTTTTCGTCTCTGATGGATGGGTTTCTGATGGAAGATCCTCTAGAAGGTACTATTCTCCTCCCCTTTTGTACTCAGCGGCGTAATTCTTCTAAATGGAGAAAACATTTGCTAGGGCAACAATCTTGCTGACTTGTCCAGCTTTGGGAGCTCCCGAGTGGTCCAAAATGACAGCTGCACAAAGCCCATGTGATATTTTATCTTTTTCTCCAGGTTGTGTACTGACGTCACTTTAAATTTTCCAACTCAGCTCCGTTCACGAATGCTGCAGCATTCTACTCTCATTTTCATCCTTTGTAAAACTGACTGAAAACACAACTAAGCAAAACACCAGCTTTTTGTATAGTTTTGAGTCAAAATTCCTTTACTTAATCGAATAAGGCATAGAGACATTTTTGACTGAGGCACATGCACAAATTAAAAGATGAAAGACAAAAACACCACATAAAACAATAAAACCTCTTCGACAAGCCTATTTTTAAACGAGAAAATCAATGAATAACTCTAATTTCTTAGAGTTATCAACAACTCATCGTGACAATAAAGTTCTTTAGAGATCTGGGTGGTCAGAAGAAGACTAGCAGTGATAACATACCGATCGAGGTTCAGAGTGCCCACACACTCAGCCATTCGGAAATTGGAGAATAGTAGAGAAGGCTAGTTGGTTAAAGCCTCCGGTCATTCTCCTCTTGCAGATTGGCGTCCTTGAGGTATGAGTTTTAATTGTTGTTGGTTTATTGTATATGGCATCATGAGATATTTAACGATCTAAAAATTTTTATTGTTCCGCTGCGCCACTCTGATACGTTTTTTACCGATTTATTTTCCTACAATTGGTATCAGAGCCATCTCATGACTATACCATGTACATAAACTAGACAATTACTTAGTCTTTTTATTTATGTATGGATTTGATATTTAGATAGTGGCATTCTAGGGTTCCATTATGTTGTTATCATGGATTATGTATTAAGTTTGTGGTTATTTTAATTTTTTGAATTATTATAAGCATGCTTGTTAATACCGGTTATGGTTCCTTAGAATTTAGAAAAATTGTATCTAGGAATTTTTATGTAACCATGGGAGCAGTTTATTAACATTGTAATTTTCCCATGGATTTTAATTTCTGTCTCTTAGAATTTTTATGGTTAGACTTTTTTGTACACCGGAAACGGTTTAGGAAATTTTATGTAATTATTCTTGGAGGAGATTGAAGATTAAAGACCGTAATTTATTTTTTCCCAAAAGTTAAATTTGATTTACAGGTTGAAATTTTGATTGTGTGGAAAATTTCAATTTAATTGGGATTCAAATTAATTTTTGGAGATCCTAATAGGTAAATTAGAATATGGCACGAGAATCGAGACACGACCCTTCGGGATAGGCCGACAGGCCTTGGTGGGGCTGCAGCCCCTGCCCTCGGGCAGGATAGGGCTGCGGCAGCCCCTGTGCAGGCCCACACCACCCACGGCCGCAGGCTTGGCCTGCAGCCAGGGGTGGCCGTGGCCTGCCCAAGGCTGGCCGCAGCCTGGGCATGCAGCCTCTGGCTGCAGGCGCTGCCTGCAGCCTGCCGGCTGCTGCGCCCAGCCTGGGCATGCAGGCCGGCGCTGCAGGCTTGGCCTGCAGCACGGCAGGGCTGCACATGGGGGCGGCCGTGGGCTGCCAGCCCCTCCGGGGTTGGTGGCTGCCCACGGCGGCTGCCGCCTACGGGGGCGGCGGTCCGACGGTCCAAAAATCAGAAAATTTTGATTTTTTAAATTTGAGATTTAATTTTAAATCATGTTTAAAAATATGTAATTAAAAAATTTCAAATTTTTTGAAATTACATATTATTACACATGATGTTGAAAATTGTTTAAAATTTAAATTTGAAATTCGAATTTGGAATTTGAATTTGAAATTTAAATTTTTGGATATTTAAATTTTAAATAATTCTTGGGATGAGAAATAAATGGAGAGGCTACATAAAGATGGATACAAGAAGATGGAACAGAATTCAAGACCCAAAGAATGCTTTGGATGGAATTTTGTAATCTTTATTTTCTTTGTTCGAGGATGGAACCAAGTTTGGTTGTTCTGTCAATTATTTTTTCTGTGATATGTCATGGATGTATAAATATGTACTGATGGATGTTTTGTATGCATATTTGATAACATGTCATATAGGACAGGTGAGTGCCGCTCATACTATATTGATCATACATAATTTGTCAAAACTTGCATGTTTTTCAAAATATTGAGTGGGAGAGGGTTTCAAACAAAACCCACAGCCTCCATTGTTGATCCATATGTGAAAGCATGGTAACGCCTCGCGTCAGTTCTGCCCTGACCACACCCCTCGGTAGGTGTTTACCGCCACCGGTATACTAGATTGGATCTCCTATGTGGAAAACGTGTTCGGTTACGATCCTATTCATGACCACCCCTCGGTGGCTTGGTAGGACGTGGATCGGGCTACGTAAACAATGGTTATATACTCAAGACTCGTTTAGTTATTAACCTTCCCTAGAAGCTCTGTTAACTAAACTGGTGGCCAAATAAGCGGTTATTAATATATGTCTTAACCTTGGAGGAATTAAGGCAACATATATTAATTGGACGGGGTCCATGTTCTGGCTATTTGTTCTCATGACCACCCCTCGGTGGCTTGGGGCAATAGGTGCTGAGAATTACCGTTGCAATGCTACATGTTTTTCAAGTTTCATGTAGGAACATACTTGTATGTTTTATTTGATAAATTATCTGTATATTTGCTTGGGCTTTGTAATGATGTCTAGTATAATTTTATTTCAGTTCAAAATGTCACCGACACCCCTCATTTCAATACTTACTGAAAATAAGTTGAATGGTGACAATTATAAAGATTGGAAAAGAAATCTATTAATAGTTCTCAGCTGCGAGAGACACAAGTTCGTGCTGGACAAACCATGCCCACCTGGGACCAAACCTGACACACCACTTGAGGAGGTCCCGGTTGCCTATAATCGTTGGAGAAAATCCAATGAGATAGCTCGATGCTACATCCTTGCTAGCATGACGAGTGCTTTACAAAAGCAGCATGAGACTTATCAAGTTGCTGGGGAGATCATGGACAATCTGGAGGACATGTTCGGAGGCCAAGAAAAATTGGCTCGACAGTCTGCTATCACTAGCATTATGAACTCCAAGCAAAAGGCGGGTACTCCGGTGAAGGACCATATGATCACTCTAATGGGATTCTTCGCTGAGGCTACCGAGAATGGTGCTGAGTTAGACTACAACACCCAGATCGAGATAGTGTTCAAGACTCTGTCTAAAGATTTTGTGGGGTTTAAGGCCGCATACAATCTGGCGACAAAGGAGTTAGGACTAACCAAGCTCATGAAGCAACTACAGGCTTATGAGCAGATGATCAGGGATGAGGATGTGGTCCGACCTAAAGGAGAGGCCAATTTGGCAGAATCTTCCAATCCCTCACGGAAGAGGAAGAGGCCAAATAAGAAGCAAGTGGCTTCTAGTTCCTCTAATCCTCCTGTCTCGGACGGGAAGAAGAAGAAGAAGAACAAGAAGCTAAAGGACCCTAAAAAGTCCAAATGCTTCCATTGTGGGAAGGTAGGTCACTTCAAGAAGGCTTGCCGGGAATTCCTAGCCGCCAAGGGCAAGGAAGGTAAGGAACTTCATTACCTGGAAGCGTGTTTGGTGGAAGAATCGAAAGACACTTGGGTCATTGATTCGGGCGCCACTAATCATGTTTGTGTTTCTATGCAGGGGTTTGTGGAAACGAGAAGTTTACATGACAGGAGCCTCTCGTTGCGGACCGAAGATGGTAGCTTTGTGGTGGCTGAAGCAGTGGGAGATGTTTATCTTTATTTTGATTAATTTAGGTTTATTTTACTGAAAGACTGTTTTTATGTTCCTAATTTTAGGAAAAACCTTATATCGATAGCTTGTTTAATAAAGGATTCTTATTCAGTTTCTTTTAGTAAAAGAGTTGATATTCATAGAAATAAGTCTTTTATCTGTTCTGGATGGATGGATGGAAACCTATATTTGATCAAACCAAAGATGTACTCACTGCTTGACACTGAATTAATTGATAACTCTAAAAGGTTGAAAGTTTCTCACTCTAACAAGGCGTATCTTTGGCATTTAAGACTTGGTCATATTAATCAGGATAGGATTCAAAGATTGGTGAAAGACGGTCCTCTGGAATCTCTGGAGGAGGTATGACTTCCCCAATGTGAGTCTTGTCTAGAGGGTAAAATGACTAAGAGGTCTTTTGGAGCTAAGGGTACAAGGGCTCAGGAGCTCTTAGAAATTGTGCATACTGACGTATGTGGTCCCATGAACGTCACAGCACGAGGAGGGTTCGAGTATTATGTCTCTTTTATAGATGATTACTCGAGGTATGGATATGTGTATCTGATGCACCGCAAGAGCGAAACCTTTGACAAGTTTAAAGAGTATCGTGCGGAAGTGGAAAAGCAATTGGATAAATCCATAAAGACACTTCGATTTGATCGAGGTGGCGAATACCTTTCCGATGAATTTCTAGGACATCTTGTAGAGAACGGGATATTATCCCAATTGACTGCACCTGGTACTCCACAACAGAATGGTGTAGCCGAAAGGAGAAACAGGACCTTATTGGATATGGTACGGTCCATGATGAGTTATTCAACGCTGCCATTATCATTTTGGGGATATGCTTTACAAACGGCATGCTATATTCTGAACCAAGTTCCGAGCAAATCAATTCCTAGAACTCCGTATGAATTGTGGCGTGGCAGGAAGCCCTCCCTTGGACATATGAGAATATGGGGCTGCCCGGCACATGTACTAGATGGGGATGCGAAAAAGTTGGAACCAAGATCAGAATTATGCATGTTTGTAGGGTATCCAAAAGGAACTAAAGGAGGTCTGTTCTATAACCCGAAGGAACAAAAAGTCATTGTCTCAACCCATGCGACATTCTTGGAGGAAAGTCACATGAATGACTTTAAGCCTCGAAGCAAAGTGGTGCTAGAGGAGTTATCGGGTGAAAGAACTGCTCCACAGATTTCGATCTTGGACGCAAGTCCGAGTTCCAGTGAAAGATCTGTAGACGATCAACAATTTAGGGTGCCTCGTCATAGTGGGAGGGTTTCTAAGAAACCTAATTTCTTCATGTATGATGCTGAGGTATACCAGGCTGAGGCTCATGAGCGTGAGGAAGATCCGGTCACCTATGATGAAGCTATAAATTATGTTGATTCTAAATCTTGGAAACAGGCTATGAACAATGAGATGGATTCTATGAAGTCCAACTCTGTTTGGGAACTTGTAGATTTGCCGGATGGGATAAAACCCATTGGATGCAAATGGGTCTACAAAAGAAAGAAGGATGCGGAAGGGAGAGTGGAAACTTTCAAAGCTAGACTGGTTGCAAAGGGATACACGCAAAAGGCTGGAATCGATTACAAGGAAACCTTTTCGCCTGTTGCTATGCTAAAGTCTATTCGTATTCTTCTGTCCATTGCTGCGGCTCTCGATTACGAGATCTGGCAAATGGATGTCAAGACGGCATTCTTGAATGGCCATCTTGAAGAGTGTATCTATATGATACAGCCCGAAGGGTTCATAGCAAAAGGCCAAGAAAGGAAAGTCAGCAAGTTGCTTAGATCCATTTATGGATTAAAGTAGGCATCCCGCTCATGGAACTAGAGGTTTGATCAAGCTATTAAGACATTTGGTTTTGAGCAGAACGTTGATGAACCTTGTGTTTATAAACGTATTAAGGATGGAAAAGTGGTCTTTCTGACACTCTATGTCGATGATATACTACTCATTGGGAATGATGTAGGGAACTTATCATCGGTCAAGCTTTGGTTACACCAACAGTTTGACATGAAGGACTTGGGAGAAGCTAATTATGTTCTAGGCATTCGTCTCTTCAGAGATCAAAAGAACAAAATGATAGCGTTATCCCAAGCTTCATACATAGATAAAATAATTGATAAATATGCAATGCAAGATGTAAAGAAAGGTTCGCAACCTTCTATTGCCGGTCTAACTCTTTCATTGGATGACTGTCCCAAGACATCGGAAGAAAGAGAGCGTATGAGTAAGGTCCCTTATGCATCCGCTGTGGGTAGCCTTATGTACGCTATGCTTTGCACTCGCCCAGACATATGTTTTGCAGTAGGTATGGTGAGTCAATATCAAGCGAATCCTGGAACCAAGCACTGGCAAGCAGTAAAGCATATACTCAAGTATCTTAAGAGAACGAGGGATTATATGCTGGTGTATTCTGGAGGGGACCTAACACCCGTAGGATACACGGACTCAGACTTCCAGACTGGTAAGGATTCGAGGAAATCGACATCTGGATCAGTGTTTTTACTCAGAAGAGGTGCCATTGTGTGGAGGAGCATGAAGCAGGGCTGCACAGCTGACTCTACTATAGAGGCTGAGTATGTGGCTGCCGCTAAGGCATCTAAAGAAGCGGTTTGGCTCCGCAAGTTCTTTAGAGACCTTGAGGTCATTCCGGGTGTTGACAAGCCTATCACACTTTACTGTGATAACACAGGGGCTATTGCCAGCACAAGGGAATCTCGGCACCACAAGAGGACCAAGCACATCAATCGGAATTATTTGAGGGTATGTGGAGACAGGACAAGTGGATGTATGTAAGATCGCGTCCGAGGACAACATCGCTGATCCCTTTACTAAGACTTTGGTGGCTAGAAGCTTTCAGAGGCATGTAGAGGCGATGGGATGCGTAACATGGCACATCTGCTGGCTTAGGGCAAGTGGGAGGTTGTTAGGAAATGCCCTAAGTATTAGAGACATTTTGATATATTCATTTTGAACTGGATAATAAAATTATACGTAGAGGTTATTCATTACATTGCTATCTGTCCTCGTCCTATTTGCATGTTAAAGTAAATGTAAGCAAATATGGCTCACTGACTGCTTATGTTAAAACTGTTAGAACATTGCATGCAATGGACTTTTGTATGCGAGAAGACAATGTTCTAAAGTTAGCAGTCTAAACTATGGTCTGTAGTCTATAGGGTTAGACCGAGCATCTAACTCATGTTAAGACTATTATGTTGTCTAAAGCCTTAGAGGGGACAGTTTGTCTTGACTGTCTGGAGCTGGACTCCCAAGTAGAGACATGGATATGTTGCTCGGTGGTGACATATTAGACCGGGACTAAAGCGTGATTGATCTACATAGTCCGCTATGAGTGGATCAATCTGCTTTTGACATTCATTGTGCAATAACCTTAATCCTGAGTAAATGAACTACTTCATGTATATGACTTGTGTACTTTGATGTTCCAATGGCTAAAGCGTCTCAGAGGTAGTAAGCTTATAGACCGGTTTGTTGGGTGCATGACTTGTATACGATGAAGGGTTTGTTTGCAGATATCGAAATCATAACTCTGAGGAGTTAAAGGTATCCTCTTAAAGGCATTATACTGAATATGAAAATGGACAAGGCCTTGGGTCGTCTGCTGGGCGGATGACTTCTTATTCACATATGGTGAATAATCATTTTCTTAATTCGGTAGTATAATGGAACTTTAAGATAGCCTGATTAGTAGGATTAAACGGACTTTGACCTAAGGCTGATCATGGATATCATATGAGGGTTCTGCATATATGACAAGGTCATTGGATAGTAGCTCGTCACAGGCTTACGTAATACGGTATATAATTGGGAGTTTAGTTTCAGGTTTATAGTGGTGTGACTCTGAAACTCGTGATCATATGATTGAGTTGTTCGGTAAAGAATGATGATCATATGGAATCACGGGAGCCCGATTATATATGTCCAATCAGTCCCTTTACTAGCTCCACATAATTCCTTAGCATTTGGCAAATTGATTTGTGTATGCTATTGGCTAGTTTATTATGCATGGATGGTGATGACACAGGATTAGGATGGTAGACAAGATTCTCTCCGGTTAGATTCAGATTTTGTTTTGGATAATAGAGTACATAATTATTCGAACTCCAAATAAAGTTGCCATGATTTTATTTGAGATTGGATTGGAGTTGTAGAAAATTATCCATGAGAACAAGAATTTGAAACACAATCGTTTTGTGGAATTTGAAATTTGAATTTTGAAATTTGAAATTTGAATTTTGAAATTTGAAATTTGAATTTTGAATTTGAAATTTGAATTTTGAATTTGAAATTTGAATTTGAAATTTGAATTTGAAATTCGAATTTGAAATTTAAAATTCAAATTTTGAATCACAGTCCAAGTAGGATTCGAATTTGTTGTGGAAAATCCCCAAGGTTTGAAATTCGAATTTGAGTTGGATTTGGAGAGGATAATCTTGTTAGAATCCTACTTGAATTTTGAATCTAAATCCCAACAAAAGTGGACAAAATTTTTGAGGATAATCCTCAATTGAATTTCGGTTTTTGTGGATAAGGTTCAAGGGAAAAATTCAAGTTTCAATCCCAGTTGAATTTAGATTCTCTCCTCCCTGAAAAGTGGTCGAAAATTTGGAGAATCTCTTCTAGGAAATTCGGTTATTTTTTGGATAAGGTTGAGAAAAGATTCAAGCTTGAAAATCCTAGTGGAATTTTTGATTCTCCCTTATCCATAATGGCCGAAATATATGAGGAGATTTTCTCCAAGAAAAATTCAGATTTTTTGGTTGAAAAAGGGAGATAAAATTTTAGTTAAAATCTTGTTTAGATTTGGATTGGATTTATCCTAAGAAAACCGAATTTTATTGTTGGATTTATTCATGGAAAAATTCAGATTTTTTGGTTAAGGATAAGGGAAAATATCTTTTCCTAATCCAATTCAAATTCAGAGAATCACCTCATGCAGGTCTATAAATAGAGGTCCTGCCACTCCAATTCTCTTAGACCACAGACTCTCAGGTGAGCAGGCTTATTGTTGCACAGCTCATCATGATAATAAAGTTCTTTAGAGATCTGGGTGGTCGGAAGAAGACTAGCAGTGCTAGCATACCGATCGAGGTTCAGAGTGCCCACACACTCAGCCATTCGGGAATTGGAGAATAGTAGAGAAGGCTAGTTGGTTGAAGCCTCCGGTCATTCTCCTCCTGCAAGATTGGCATCCTTGAGGTATGAGTTTTAATTGTTGTTGGTTTATTGTATATGGCATCATGAGATATTTGACGATCTAAAAATTTTTATTGTTCCGCTGCGCCACTCTGATACGTTTTTTACCGATTTATTTTCCTACAGGGGCTACCGCAGCCCCATCCTGCCCGAGGGCAGGGGCTGCGGCCCCACCAAGGCCCGTCGGCCTATCCCGAGGGGTCGTGTCTCACTTTTCGTGCCATATTCCAATTTACCTATTAGGATCTCCAAAATTAATTTGAATCCCAATTAAATTGAAATTTTCCACAATCAAAATTTCAACCTTTAAATCAAATTTAACTTTTGGGAAAAAATAAATTACGGTCTTTAATCTTCAATCTCCTCCAAGAATAATTACATAAAATTTCCTAAACCGTTTCCGGTGTACAAAAAATCTAACCATAAAAATTCTAAGAGACAAAAATTAAAATCCATGGGAAAATTACAGTGTTAATAAACTGCTCCCATGGTTACATAAAAATTCCTAGATACAATTTTTCTAAATTCTAAGGAACCATAACTGATATAAACAAGCATGCTTATAATAATTCAAAAAATTAAAATAACCACATGCTTTATACATAATCCATGATAACAACATAAAGGAACCCTAGAATGCCACTCTCTAAATATCAAATCCATACATAAATAAAAAGACTAAGTAATTGTCTAATTTATGTACATGGCATAGTCATGAGATGGCTCTGATACCAATTGTAGGAAAATAAATCGGTAAAAACGTATTAGAGTGGCGCAGCGGAACAATAAAAATTTGTTTTTTTGGATCGTTAAATATCTCATGATGCCATATACAATAAACCAACAACAATTAAAACTAATACCTCAAGGACACCAATCTGCAAGAGGAGAATGACCGGAGGCTTCAACCAACTAGCCTTCTCTACTATTCATCAATTCCCGAATGGCTGAGTGTGTGGGCACTCTGAACCTCGATCGGTATGCTAGCACTGCTAGTCTTCTTCCGACCACCCAGATCTCTAAAGAACTTTATTATCACGGTGGGCTGTGCAACAATAAGCCTGCTCACCTGAGAGTCGGTGGTCTGAGAGAACTGGAGTGGCAGGATCTTTATTTATAGACCTGCATGAGGTGATTCTCTGAATTCGAATTGGATTAGGAAAAGATATTCTCCCTTATCCATATCCATAAAATCTGAACTTTCCATGGGAAAATTCCAACAATAAAATTCGGTTTATTTAGGATAAATCCAATCCAAATCTAAACAAGATTTTAACTAGAATTTTATCTCCCTTTTTCAACCAAAAAATCCAAAATTTCCTAGGAGATTTTCCCTCCAAAAATTCGGCCACATTTAGGATAAGGGAGAATCAAAATTCCACTAGGATTTTCAAGCTTGAATCTTATCTCAACCTTATCCAAAATAACCGAATTTTCCTAGGAGATTTCCTCCATAATTTCGGCCACTTTTCAGGGAAGGAGAGAATCCAAATTCAACTAGGATTGAAACTTGAATTTTTCCCTTGAACCTTATCCACAAAAACCGAAATTCCATTGAGGATTATCCTCAAAATTTCGTCCATAATTTGTTAGGATTTGGATTCAAAATTCAAGTAGGATTCTAACAAGATTATCCCCTCCAAATCCAACTCAAATTCGAATTTCAAACCTTGTGGATTTTTCACAACAAATTCGAATCCCACTTGGACTGTGATTCAAAATTTGAATTTCAAAATTTCAAATTCGAATTTCAAATTTCAAATTTCAAATTTCAAATTCGAATTTCAAATTCAAATTTCAAAATCCACAAAACGGTTGTGTTTCAAATTCTTGTTCTCATGGATAATTTTCTACAACTCCAATCCAATCTCAAATAAAATCATGACAACTTTATTTGGAGTTCGAATAATTGTGTACTCTATTATCCAAAACAAAATCTGAATCCAACTGGAAAGAATCTTGTCTACCATCCTAATCCTGTGTCATCACCATCCATGCATAATAAACTAGCCAAGAGCATACATAAATCAATTTGCCAAACGTTAAGGAATTATGTGGAGCTAGTAGAGAGACTGATTGGACATATATAATCGGGCTCCCGCAAATCCATATGATCATCATTCTATACCGAACAACTCAATCATATGATCACTAGTTTCAGAGTCATACTACTATAAACCTGAAACTGAACTCCCAATTATATACCGTATTACGTAAGCCTGTGATGAGCTATCGTCCAATGACCTTGTCATGTATGCAGAACCTTCATATGATATCCATGATCAGTCTTAGGCCAAAGTCCGTTTAATCCTACTGATCAGGCTATCTTAAAGTTCCATTATACTACCGAATAAAGAAAATGATTATTCACCATATGTGAATAAGAAGTCATCCGCTCAGCAGATGACCCAAGGCCTTGTCCATTTTCACATTCAGTATAATGCCTTTAAAAGGATACCCTTAACTCCTCATTAGAGCTATGATTCTAATATCTGTAAACGAACCCTTCATCGTATACAAGTCATGCACCCAACGAACCGGTCTCTAAGCTTACTACCTCTGAGACGCTTTAGCCATTGGAACATCAAAGGACACAAGTCATATACATGAAGCTGTCCTTTTACTCAGGATTAAGGTTACTGCATAATGAACGTCAAAAGCAGATTGATCCACACAAAGCGGACTTCGTAGATCAATCACGCTTTAGTCCCGGTCTAATATGTCACCACCAAGCAACATATCCATGTCTCTACTTGGGAGTCCAGCTCCAGACAGTCAAGACAAATCGTCCTCTCCAAGGCTTTAGACAACATAATAGTCTTAACATGAGTTAGATGCTCGGTCTAACCCCATAGACTACATACCATAGTTTAGACTGCTAACTTTAAAACATTGTCTTCTCGCATACAAAAATCCATTGCATGCAACGTTCTAACAGTTTAACACAAGCAATTAGGGAGCCATATTTGCTTACATTTACTTTAACATGTAAATAAGACGAGGATAGATAGCAATGTAATGAATAACCTCTATATATAATTTTATTATCCAGTTCAAAATAAATACATCAAAATGTCTCTAACACTTAGGGCATTTCCTAACACCGTGTTCTCCAATGTGCATCCGAAAGCTCTCAGAATGCTCTAATTTTATTCCTTAATGTCTCATTACATGGTAAGTAGGTGCCATGAAAATGGTGGTCTTTACACATCTAATGTACAATTAGATAAAATATCACAGTATTTCGTGTTGCAGACATAAAAATGCTTGAACTTACCACAACTGTGACAGTATCCACCCTCAAAAATCCTCTGCAGTTTTGATATCTTCTCTAGTTTGGGTTCCTACCGACAAAGTATTGTCTGTTAATACCCTTCATTAATTATCACTTTGGATTTATTCGTTTTATTATGAATATTACAACACATTTTAACTCTTTATGTGATACATGGCCTGCAACACGCCCGTGTTCAAGCTCGTATCCCTCTCAGGTTTACACTACATGGTCATATTCCATAGTACACGCTTGTGTACTTTATAATTTTTAGATTTTAACCTTAAAATCTTTATTATGGCCTCTACAATCTTATTTTAAATATTCTAGATCCTTCACGGCCCTTTCCAAGCCTTTCTAAAATTTTTAGTCAAAATAACCATTTTGCTCATGACGGGACTCAATACCATAACAATTTCGTTCTATCATTTTTCACTGATTTTCTAAGCCTAAATATCATAAAATAATATTCCCTAGGCTTCTGTATCTTTTTACAACTTTAGTCGCTACAAAATCAACAAGTATTCATCACCCAACCCTCAGGTACTATATATCCGACGCCTAGGGTCGTTTCTCGTTTTTCTTGCGTTTCGGAGCTCAAATGGGTATTTCACTACTCCTGAAACGTTTCTAATCCCATTCCCGAGCATTGATTCCCAGGGGCTCGAGTTTTCTATCCTGTTCATAATTTTCCCCCTCGTTTCCTAAACTACCCCTTACGTGAATTTTTCCCCGTTCTTGGTATTTTAGTCATAAAAGGGCCGTTGTACTATTCCTTTTTGGTTTTAATTTTCCATTATCGGTTCTAACATACCTAGGGGTCTCAGTTTCATTTCTGAGCCTAAACTTTTAACCCTGATTTTCCAAAATGCCCTTATGCTGTTTTAGAAATTTCGACAACATTTCCGCTTGTATTTTTAGATTTACCCAACATTAGGTACACCTCAGAACCTTTGTACCTGCCACGTACTATACCAGAGGCCTATTTTATACAAAGTTACTAAACTTTGTATAAAAATTTTCCACATAAACCATCATTCAAATCATAACACAAATTTCATCATTCTCCTTCCATTTGGCCCACGGATTTCATAGTAATCAATACCAAGAAAATTTTATCACATATCTCAATTATCACATATTAATCTTAGGTTTTCTAATGCACATTTCAACATTAAAAACCTAAGAATATTTTCATTTAAACCTAGCATATGCCACGGTTTTTATGCTCTACAACATAGGAAAAATATTTTCTTATTCCTATGGTTCTTATTGCTCATTTCCTCATCAATTCCACCACAAAATTTCCATTTTCTCATCTCCATTGGCCACAGATTTTAGTATGAAACATGCACCAATTTTGCTTGTTTCAAAGTTCTAAAACATGCTTTCATCAACATATCACTAAATCAACATGAACACTAAATTAATTCATCAATTTTTCAACAATTTTCTACACCCAATCATACACGGTTTTTGCAAAGAAAACCAATGAAAAATGCTTCAATTTGAAGGCACACCTTATCAACTTATTTCCTTGCAACTTAGGCTAGGATTAGAGGCTAATTTGGTGTAAAATTTTTGACAAATTTTGTCTTGGAAGTGAATGGAAACTCATAGATTCAAGGGGCCAGATTTTGGCTGCATTTTCCAAATTTTCTAAGTGAATTTTTCATGCCTATTTATAGGTAAAAATGGAGGACCAGTTAACAAAAATTTCCCAACAATTAGGAAATTGTTTAAGGACTTTTTTGCTAACTTTTTGGGGTCAAATTAAAAATTTTGTGCTGATTTTTATCCCTTTGGCTGACTCCCATTTTTCATTTTTTCTTAAAATTTTTTTCAAGCCTTTCGGCTTAATCTTGGCTTTTGATCCAAGATTCCCTAAATCCTAACCATACATGCCACCATACTTACTTAAAAAGATTTAATTTCTTATTGATGGCATCATAAATGTGATGTCACATATGGCATCATTTAATTAATCCATGAATTAATTAGTGGTCAATGTTTGATTGAAAGTCAAACCAAATGGAAATTTACCTAAATCGCGTAGGCGGGTTCCGGGGGTCTCCTTTGCGATCGGTCTACCTTATTTTGCTTCCGTTTGACCAGAATTCATTACCATAAAATTTTTTCTTTTAGTGCACTTCGATGCACTCTCCAAGGATTTTGGCTCTGTTTTCGAGCCATCTCTCTTGATTCTGTGTGGAAAGATTTTCCATCTTCGAACTCACACTCTTTAACATTGTTAGAACATTTTCACAGTATTCTCAACAATATTAAAACCTAACTTTTTCATATTTTATACATTAAAATTGTTATTTACATACAATGTTAATTCTCTCTGAGAATCTAAAAATTCCTGGTTATTACATTTACCCCTCCTTATAAAATTTTCATCCTCAAAAATTTAGAAGAAGTGGGGGTAGAATTTTCTAATCTCATCTTCGTGCTCCCATGTAGCCTCTTCAATGTTGTGATTTTTCCACAGCACTTTGAGTAATGGGATCATCTTGTTCCTTAAGACTTTGTCTTCTCGTGTCAATATTTGGATAGGCCTCTCTTCATATGTTAGGTCTTCTTGAATCTGGATCGGTTCATATTTTAGTACATGGGATGGATCTGATATGTACTTCTGCAACATCGACACGTGAAACACATAATGTACTACCGACATTTCTAGGGCTAATGCCAACTTATAGGCAACCTTCCTGATGCGTTTGATGATCTCAAAAGGTCCAATATATCTTGGATTCAATTTACCTCTTTTAACAAAACACACTATTCCTTTCATCGGTGAAACCCTCTAGAATACAGAATCCCCTTTGTTAAACTCTAGGGATCTTCGCCTTTTGTCCGCATAGTTTTTCTATTGGCTCTGTGCAATCTTCATTCGTCACTGTATCTTTGCAACTGCATTAGTTGTTTCTTGCACAAAATCTGTCTTATGTAGCTACTTTCTTATAGATCATATCAGTGGATAGGTGATCTACACTTCCTTCCATATAAAGCTTCATAGGGTGCCATTCCTATAAAAGCTTGGTAGCTATTGTTGTATGAAAATTCTACCAATGGAAGTTTCTCGTTCCAACTTCCTGGGAAATCTATTGCACACACATGAAGCATGTCTTCAAGTATTTAGATTGTCTGCTCAAATTGCCTGTCTGTCTGTAGATGAAATGCTGCACTCAGACATACTTCTGTTTCCATGGTTTCTTACACGTACTTCTAGGAATTCGAAATGAATCGTGCATCACAATCTGATACAATGGACTTAGGAACTCCATGTAACTTGACGATGTGGTTAACATAAAGATTCGCTACCTTTTCTAGTGAAAAAGTCATTTTCACTACTATGAACCTTGCTGTCTTTGTCAATCTGTCAACAATAACCCAAATGGCATCGTAGCCTTCTCAGGTTTTCGGCAATCCTACCACAAAGTCCATCGTAATATGTTCCCATTTCCATTCAGGAATCTCAAATGGCTCTAACTTCCCACTTGGATGCCGGTGTTCAGCCTTAACTTTTTTGTACGTCATACATCTACTCATGAATTCAACAATGTCTTTCTTCATCCCTTTCCACCAGAATTGTAACTTTAAATCCTGGTACATCTTGCTGGCTCCGGGATGCACTGGATATGGTGTTTCATGGGCTTCTGCCATAATCCACCTTCTTAATCATTCATCATTGGGAAGGTAAATTCTTCCCTGATGTAAGATCAATTCCTCTTTAGACACTCCTTCTTGAGGACTTGCTAGATTTAGATCTCACCTTTGAGCCTCTCTGATGTCCTGGAATAGTGATGATTCCAATTGAAGTGCAGCCAATATTCCAGATATCAACGCCATCTTTAATGCATTGATTTCTTGCTACAATGGTCTTGGAAGTTTTCCAATCGGTAGTTGCTGCGAAACAGCAGATTTCCTACTTAACGCATCTACAACGTGATTGGCTTTTTTGGGATGGTTGAGGATCTCACAATCATAATCCTTTACTAGCTCTAACCATCTCTTTTACCGTATATTCAACTCCTTCTATGTGAAGAAGTACTTTAAACTCTAGTGGTCAGTATAAATCTGACACTGAGCTCTATATAAATAGTGTTACCAAATCTTCAGTGCGAACACTACTGCAACAAGTTCCAGATCATGTGTGAGATAATTTCTCTCATATTCCTTTAATTGATGCGAGGCATAAGTAATCACCTTATCGCCTTGCAATAGGACAGCTCCTAATCCCATCTTTGACGCATCGCTTTAAATCATAAACATCTCCCCTTCAGTAGGAAGTGTAAGTATTGGCGAACTTGCTAATCGCCTCTTCAGCTCTGGGAAGCTTTTTTCGCACTACTCAGTCCACTTGTACTTCCTCTCCTTGCAGGTAAGAGCTGTGAGAAGTGCAGCAAGTCATGTGAATCCCTCTATAAATCTTCTATAATAGCTAGCTAGACCTAAGAAACTCTGTATTTCTATCATGTTCTTAGGTGCAGGCCATTCATTGATCACCTCCACTTTAGCAGGATCTATGCTAATTCCTTCCTTGAAAACCACGTGTCCGAGGAAATGTACTCTATCCAGCCAAAATTCACACTTAGAGAATTTGGCATAGAATTGATGCTTCCTTATCGTCTGCAGGACAATCCTCAAGTGTTCTTCGTGCTCCTCACGATTCTTTGAATATATAAGTATGTCATCGATAAACACAATGACAAACTTATCTAGATATTCCTTGAAGACTTGATTCATTAGGTCTATAAATGCAGCTGGTGCATTTGTTAACCTAAACGACATTACAAGAAATTCATAATGATCATAACAGGTCCTAAATGATATGTTGCTTTCCTTGATCTGCAGCTGATATGCAGATCAAACTTGTGGATGTCGCTTTCCTTGATCCGCAGCTGATGATATCCTGATCGCAGATCAATCTTGGAGAATACCACAGTGCCTTTGAGCTTATCGAACAAGTCATCAATTCTAGGTAACGGATACCTATTCTTGACAGTGAACTTGTTCAACTCCAGTAGTCGATGCACATGCGAAACGTACTATCCTTCTTCTTGACAAACAACACCGGAGCACCCCATGAGGAGTAGCTCCAACGGATGAATCCCTTGTCAAGAAGTTCTTTCAATTGCTCTTGTAGCTCCTTCAACTCTGCCGGTGCCATCCAGTACGGTGCCTTGGAGATAGGTGCAGTTCCTGGCATCAATTTGATCTCAAAGGAGATCTCTCGTTCTGGCGATAGTCTAGGTAATTCTTCAGGGAAGACATCGAGGAACTCATTCACAATAGGAACATCTTCAGGTTGAAGCTTCTGTTCTTCCATTATATCCACAATGTATGGTAAGTATCCAGCACAGCCGCTAGACATTAGCCTTCTTGCTTCCATCGAATTAATCATCGTCTTCCTTAGTTTACGTGATGATCTGACATATTCAAAACCATCTTCCTGCTTGGGTCGGAACATTATCTTCCACTTCCGGTAATCAATCGTGGCCTGATACTTCCCTAGGAAATCTATTCCTAGGATTACATCATAATCAGCAAGCTCTATCACGATCAATTCTGCATATAGCTCCCTATTTACCATAATTATTGGCACATGAGGCAACCAATAATTGGACATCAATACTTCTCTTGAGGGTAGAGCCATTCTAAACGTCATACCCATGTTATCCTTTAGATATCCTATCTTATTTGTAAACTCATAGGAAATAAAAGAATGTGTAACTCCAGAATCAAATAAAAAAGATGTCAAATGATTAGCGATAGAAAACTGACCTGTCACTACATTGGATGTCCTTGCTTCGCATCTTCCCTTGTGTAGACCATTACTCGATCATATGCACGAGGAAATCATTCTGGTCTTTCCTGCCTCTCTGAAGATGAAGGACCTTCAACCTTGGCCTGTAATGAATGTGCTAGGAACATTACTATTGTGGCTGGAACGTTCCTTGTGCGTTTTGCCTATTTTCAGGACAGTTCCTGGGAAAATGGCCATCTTTTCCACACTGGAAACAGGCATTTAGTGCAAGTCTACATCGGCCTGGGTGCCTTTTTTAGCAGATCATGCAGTCATGAACAAAAAGTCCAGCATTATTGTTCAACCTTCGCTACTGATTTCTATTTCCAGAATTATGCCCTTTCCTCTTTCCTTGAGACTGTTGGCCAGAAGTGTTTGATTGCCCGACCTTAGCATTCTGATTCTGCTTGCTTCCCTATCTGACCTAGGATCCAGCTTGTGCAGCTTTTGCCAGAACTTTCTCCTTCTTTTTGGTAGCCTAGATCTATTCCTTCTCCTCCCTCTATCGAGCTAGATGGTATTCGACTCTTAGAGCTCAAATCACATAATCAGATACAGTAGTGGGTGGCATTAACCCACTGTTTACCAATGCTGAGATTTCAGGTCGAAACATTCTCAGCATCTTTTGAATTTTCTCCCTCTCTGTGGAGACAACATATGGACATAGGCGGGATATCTAGTCAAACTTCTAACAGACTTCAATTACTATCATGTCTCCTTATTTCAATTCTGCAAACTCCTTCTGTTGGGGTATCAATAACGCGGGGTCATAATATTTTTGGTTAAATTCCTCTAAGAAATCTAGCCATGACATTGTGAACACATTCCTTCTCATTTTAATAGTATCCCACCAAAATCTTGTATCTTTCTTCAACACAAACGTTGCACACATGATCCTTTCTTGATCATTTAGATTCATAAATTCCAGGATCATGTGGAGTGAGGACTACCACTCTTCTGCTTCAAGCGGGTTTGTGGAACCATCGAATTTTGGCCGCTTCATTCGTTGAAATCGTTCGTATAGTGGTTCTTGGTTAACTTGAGGTTGCAATTGGGGTTCTACTACTATTTCCAGCATAACTGGCGGCACTTCTGGTTCAGGTGTAGCCATTTGAGAGGTTTGGCCTTCATCCTGGCCTTGCCTCTACTCCATCTGCTCTATTCTTTGTCTCAGCTCAGCATTTGCTTTCATCTGAGCTTCTAACATAGCTTGCAATTCCTCTACTCTTTCAGAAAGGACTGGATGCCCTCTCATATTCCTTAGGTTACGCGGATTCACTATCTTTATCTATTGCCTATAATCGCATGAAAATCAATCGTTAGATTTTCAACAAACGTATTTTTGCAATATAAGTAAAAATAGTTTTAATCATCATATAAATTCAGACATCTCATCATTTTGAAAATATCAAAATTTCATGACATTTCACTTCAAAATTTTTCATATACACATCAACTCGAAGGCTCTTTTTCAAAACGGCCTTTTGTTACAGTCATACATATACATATATGGATGTATACATTTATACATCTTATATGTTTTTATATCGAGTCCCCTAGTTGAGGTTGGTTTGGAATTGTCAAAAATTCCTCTGGATCCTCATCATCCTCATCATCCTCATCCGTACCATTTCCGGCCTCGGATGGCGTCAATCCTCCAGTGGGACTCGTACCCTCTCGTCATCTCGATGGTCCGGCCTCATGGTCATTTGCCATTGGTCTCGATCCATACAGACGATCTAGCATGGCATCTTACAATAGCTGCTCATGTTTCTTACACACCATGAACTCCATCATTAATTCTTCCTCTACTTTAGCTATCGTAACTATAAACTCATGTAGCATAGTCGGATATAGAGGGGTTACCCTTTGTCGTAAGTCTATTATAAGCCCCTTCAAGAATATGTCACAAAAATCCTCATCAGTGAGGTTGGACATGGGACATCTCCTCACTATGTCCTCAAACCGTACTGCATAAGTGAAGACAGTATCACTCAGTAGCATCTGCAGTCTCTCTACCCGAAGAACAAATTCTCTAACATCTGTATACCTGGGCATAGCCGGTGGCGATATCACTACCCTACTCTTTGGAGGGTCTGGAACTGGTGCTAGACTCTTTGACGGGAACTGCAGTATCATATTGTGTCTGAACTCAGCCCGGTCAAGTCCTAACAACATCTCCTGATTCCAATATTCCCAATACATCTGTGCATCCTCACGAAAAGTGCCGATTACTAACAGGACCCAACAGTCCACATTAATGTCGCACTGGTGCATGATCATCTCTACATCATGCAACCAATCACGGGTAGAGATCCCTTTTTGACCTCCCTCAAAGGTGGGTGGACGACTACCTCTAAAGGCGTGTATAGCTCATACCGACACTCTAGCTCCTACATGGGCTCGTCTACCAACAACTACAATATCTATGGCGATTGGTGGGTTAACTACCGGTCGAGGATGCGGTGCTTGAATCGGTGCCAGTGCTCTAACCTATGGTGGCGATGGCTTAGGAATCTGCAGTCGAGGTACTGCTCATTGAATCATGGACGGCCTGATCACGGGCCTAGTTCATACCTGGGTCGGTTCTCTCAGCCTATATGGATGGGGTTGCACATACGGCGGTCTAGTCATGTGTACCCTACAAAATATATAACCTCGTATAAACAAATAGTTAACTAACTTAAAGAAAGCTAACTTACTTGGATTGATGAGCAAGCTACGTTCTGTGCCAATAGGGATATGGTCAACTACTCTAATGCCAACTTTTGACGCCCTCTACCTCGGCCAAGCGAAACCGTCACGATTTGACTCCATCGTCGATCGAGACAGCCCGTACACCTCGTTAGGTCATCATCTAAAAATACTTTTACTTTGACTCTCTCATTTACAGGGCCCAATTTTTTTTTTCTTTTCAGAATACTTTTCTCATAAGAAAGCTAAGTATAAAAGACATATAAAGTTTAACACTAAAACTTTAGTTGTCTGTTGTACAATACAACATAATTTGCAAAGATACATTTTCTTTAACTTTGTTTTTCAAAAATACTTTGTCTTCAATTCACTATTTGGATGCTCAGCGGAAGATTGGTAGTAGGACCAAAATCCACAGTGGATTCCTTATCCAATTGACACTGCATATCCTACCGCCATCCAGTAGTCTATTGGATAGGTTTCTTACCTGCAACATAAACAAACCAGTGAGCCAACAGGCTCAGAAAGATCAAACATATGTGTGGTAGCCCGCCCTGAATTGAGGCTACAGTACTAGCATAGTAGAGCTTTAAAGTCCACTATGGTAGACTTGTAGGAAAATAAACCGGTAAAAACGTATCAGAGTGGCGCAGCGGAATAATAAAAAATTTTTAGATCGTTAAATATCTCATGATGCCATATACAATAAATCAACAACAATTAAAACTCATACCTCAAGGACGCCAATATGCAGGAGGAGAATGACCGGAGGCTTCAACCAACTAGCCTTCTCTACTATTCTCCAATTCCCGAATGGCTGAGTGTGTGGGCACTCTGAACCTCGATCGGTATGCTAGCACTGCTAGTCTTCTTCCGACCACCCAGATCTCTAAAGAACTTTATTGTCACGATGAGCTGTGCAATAATAAGCCTACTCACCTGAGAGTCTGTGGTCTCAGAGAACTGGAGTGGCAGGACCTCTATTTATAGACCTGCATGAGGTGATTCTCTGAATTCGAATTGGACTAGGAAAAGATTTTCTCCCTTATCCAAACCAAAAAATCCGAATTCTCCAAGGGAGAATCTCCACAATTAAATTCGGTTTTCCTAGGATAAATCCAATCCAAATCTAAACAAGATTTTAACTAGAATTTTATCTCCCTTTTTCAACCAAAAAATCCGAAATCTTTAGGAGAAAATCTTCTCCAAATTTTCGGCCACTTTTAGGATAAGGAAGAATCAAAATTCCACTAGGATTTTTCAAGCTAAATCTCATCTCAACCTTATCCAAAAATAACCGAATTTCCTAGGATTAAGGCTCCAAAATTTCGGCCACTTTTAGGGAAGGAGAGAATCCAAATTCAACTAGGATTGAAACTTGAATTTTCCCTTGAATCTTATCCACAAAAAACCGAATTTTCTGTTGAAGATTATCCTCCAAAAATTCGCCCACTTTTGTTGGGATTTGGATTCACAATTCAAGTAGGATTCTAACAAGATTATCCTCTCCAAATCCAACTCAAATTCGAATTTCAAACCTTGTGGATTTTCCACAACAAATTCGAATCCTACTTGGACTGTGATTTAAAATTTGAATTTCAAATTTCAATTTCAAATTTCAAATTTCAAATTTCAAATTTCAAATTTAAATTTCAAATTCAAATTTCAAATTCGAATTTCAAATTCGAATTTCAAATTCAAATTTCAAATTCAAAATTCAAATTTCAAATTTCAAAATTCAAATTTCAAATTTCAAAATTCAAATTTCAAATTCCACAAAACGATTGTATTTCATATTCTTGTTCTCATGGATAATTTTCTACAACTCCAATCCAATCTCAAATAAAATCATGGCAACTTTATTTGGAGTTCGAATAATTGTGTACTCTATTATCCAAAACAAAATCTGAATCCAACCGGAGAGAATCTTGTCTACCATCCTAATCCTGTGTCATCACCATCCATGCATAATAAACTAGCCAATAGCATACACAAATCAATTTGCCAATCGTTAAGGAATTATGTGGAGCTAGTAGAGGGACTGATTGGACATATATAATCGGGCTCCCGTGATTCCATATGATCATCATTCTGTACCGAACAACTCAATCATATGATCACTAATTTCAGAGTCACACCACTATAAACCTGAAACTGAACTCCCAATTATATACCGTATTACGTAAGCCTGTGACGAGCTACTATCCAATGACCTTGTCATATATGCAAAACCCTCATATGATATCCATGATCAGCCTTAGGTCAAAGTCCGTTTAATCCTACTGATCAGGCTATCTTAAAGTTCCATTATACTACCGAATCAAGAAAATGATTATTCACCATATGTGAATAAGAAGTCATCCGCCCAGCAGACGACCCAAGGCCTTGTCCATTTTCACATTCAGTATAATGCCTTTAAGAGGATACCTTTAACTCCTCAGAGCTATGATTTCGATATCTGCAAACAAACCCTTCATCGTATACAAGTCATGCACCCAACGAACCGGTCTATAAGCTTACTACGCTTTAGCCATTGGAACATCAAAGTACACAGGTCATATACATGAAGTAGTTCATTTACTCAGAATTAAGGTTATTGCACAATGAACGTCAAAAGCCGATTGATCCACTCATAGCGGACTACGTAGATCAATCACGCTTTAGTCCCGGTCTAATATGTCACCACCGAGCAACATATCCATGTCTCTACTTGGGAGTCCAGCTCCAGACAGTCAAGACAGACCGTCCCCTCCAAGGCTTTAGACAACATAATAGTCTTAACATGAGTTAGATGCTCGGTCTAACCCCATAGACTACAGACCATAGTTTAGACTGCTAACTTTAGAACATTGTCTTCTCGCATACAAAAGTCCATTGCATGCAACGTTCTAACAGTTTTAACACAAGCAGTCAGTGAGCCATATTTGCTTACATTTACTTTAACATGTAAATAAGACGAGGACAGATAGCAATGTAATGAATAACCTCTATGTATAATTTTATTATCCAGTTCAAAATGAATACATCAAAATGCCTCTAATACTTAGGGCATTTCCTAACAATCTCCCACTTGCCCTAAGCCAGTAGATGTGCCATGTTACGCATCCCCATCGCCTCTACATGCCTCTCAAAGCTTCTAGCTACCAAAGTCTTAGTAAAGGGATCAGCGATGTTGTCCTCGGACGCGATCTTACATACATCCACTTGTCCTGTCTCCACATGCCCTCTAATAATATGATATCTCCGATCGATGTGCTTGGTCCTCTTGTGGTGCCGAGATTCCCTTGTGTTGGCAATAGCCCCTGTATTATCACAGTAAAGTGTGATAGGCTTGTCAACACCCGGAATGACCTCAAGGTCTCTAAAGAACTTGCGGAGCCAAACCGCTTCTTTAGATGCCTCAGCCGCAGCCACATACTCAGCCTCCATAGTAGAGTCAGCTGCGCAGCCCTGCTTCACGCTCCTCCACACAATGGTGCCTCCTCCGAGTAAAAACACTGATCCAGATGTCGATTTCCTCGAATCCTTACAAGTCTGGAAGTCTGAGTCCGTGTATCCGACGGGTGTTAGGTCCCCTCCAGAATACACTAGCATATAATCCCTCGTTCTCTTAAGATACTTGAGTATATGCTTTACTGCTTGCCAGTGCTTGGTTCCAGGATTCGCTTGATATCGACTCACCATACCTACTGCAAAACATATGTCCGGGCGAGTGCAAAGCATAGCGTACATAAGGCTACCCACAGCGGATGCATAAGGGACCTTACTCATACGCTCTCTTTCTTCCGATGTCTTGGGACAGTCATCCAATGAAAGAGTTAAACAGGCAATAGAAGGTTGTGAGCCTTTCTTTGCCTCTAGCATTGCATATTTGTCAATTATTTTATCTATGTATGAAGCTTGGGATAATGCTATCATTTTGTTCTTTCGATCTCTGAAAAGACGAATGCCTAGAACATAATTAGCTTCTCCTAAGTCCTTCATGTCAAACTGTTGGTGTAGCCAAAGCTTGACCGATGATAAATTCCCTACATCATTCCCAATGAGTAGTATATCATCGACATAGAGTATCAGAAAGACCACTTTTCCATCCTTAATACGTTTATAAACACAAGGTTCATCAACGTTCTGCTCAAAACCAAATGTCTTAATCGCTTGATCAAACCTCTGGTTCCATGAGCGGGATGCCTGCTTTAATCCATAAATAGATCTAAGCAACTTGCAGACTTTCTTATCTTGACCTTTTGCTACGAACCCTTCGGGCTGTATCATATAGATACACTCTTCAAGATGGCCATTCAAGAATGCCGTCTTGACATCCATTTGCCAGATCTCGTAATCGAGAGCCGCAGCAATGGACAGAAGAATACGGATAGACTTCAGCATAGCAACAGGCGAAAAGGTTTCCTCGTAATCGATTCCAGCCTTTTGCGTGTATCCCTTTGCAACCAGTCTAGCTTTGAAAGTTTCCACTCTCCCTTCCGCATCCTTCTTTCTTTTGTAGACCCATTTGCATCCAATGGGTTTTATCCCATCCGGCAAATCTACAAGTTCCCAAACAGAGTTGGATTTCATAGAATCCATCTCATTGTTCATAGCCTGTTTCCAAGATCTAGAATCAACATCCTTTATAGCTTCATCATATGTGACCGGATCTTCCTCATGCTCATGAGCCTCGGCCTGGTATACCTCAGCATCATACATAAAGAAATTAGGTTTCTTAGAAACCCTCCCACTACGACGAGACACCCTAAATTGTTGATCGTCTGCAGGTCTTTCACTGGAACTCGAACTTGCGTCCAAGACCGAAATCTGTGGAGCAGTTCTTTCACCCGATAACTCCTCCAGCACCACTTTGCTTCGAGGTTTAAAGTCATTCATGTGACTTTCCTCCAAGAATGTCGCATGGGTTGAGACAATGACCTTTTGTTCCTTCGGGTTATAGAACAGACCTCCTTTAGTTCCCTTTGGATACCCTACAAACATGCACAATTCTGATCTTGGTTCCAACTTCTTCGCATCCCCATCCAGTACATGTGCCGGGCAGCCCCATATTCTCATATGTCCAAGGGAGGGCTTCCTGCCACGCCGCAATTCATACGGAGTTCTAGGAATTGATTTGCTCGGAACCTAGTTCAGAATATAGCATGCCGTTTGTAAAGCATGTCCCCAAAATGATAATGGCAGCGTTGAGTAACTCATCATGGACCGTACCATATCCAATAAGGTCCTGTTTCTCCTTTCGGCTACACCATTCTGTTGTGGAGTACCAGGTGCAGTCAATTGGGATAATATTCCATTCTCTACAAGATGTCCTAGAAATTCATCGGAGAGGTATTCGCCACCTCGATCAGATCGAAGTGTCTTTATGGATTTATCCAATTGCTTTTCCATTTCCGCACGATACTCTTTGAACTTATCAAAGGTTTCGCTTTTGCAGTGCATCAGATACACATATCCATACCTCGAGTAATCATCTATGAAAGAGACCTAGTACTCGAACCCTCCTCGTGCTGTGACGTTCATGGGGCCACATACGTCAGTGTGCACAATTTCCAAGAGCTCCTGTGCCTTTGTACCCTTAGCTCCAAAAGACCTCTTAGTCATCTTACCCTCTAGACAAGACTCACATTGGGGAAGTCGTACCTCCTCCAGAGATTCCAGAGGACCGTCTTTCACCAATCTTTGAATCCTATCCTGATTAATATGACCAAGTCTTAAATGCCAAAGATACGCCTTGTTAGAGTGAGAAACTTTCAACATTTTAGAGTTATCAATTAATTCAGTGTCAAGCAGTGAGTACATCTTTGGTCTGATCAAATATAGGTTTCCATCCATCCATCCAGAACAGATAAAAGACTTATTTCTACGAATATCAACTCTTTTACTAAAAGAAACTGAATAAGAATCCTTTATTAAACAAGCTACCGATATAAGGTTCCTCCTAAAATTAGGAACATAAAAACAGTCTTTTAATAAAATAAACCTAAATTGATCAAAATAAAGATGAACGTTTCCCACTGCCTCAGCCACCACAAAGCTACCATCTCCAGTCCGCAACGAGAGGCTCCTATCATGTAGATTTCTCGTTTCCACGAACCCCTGCATAGAAACACAAACATGATTAGTGGCGCCCGAATCAATGACCCATGTGTCTTTCGATTCTTCCACCAAACACGCTTCCAAGTAATGAAGTTCCTTACCTTCCTTGCCCTTGGAGGCTAGGAATTCCCGGCAAGCCTTCTTGAAGTGACCTACCTTCCCACAGTGGAAGCATTTGGACTTTTTAGGGTCCTTTGGCTTCTTGTTCTTCTTCTTCTTCTTCCCGTCCGAGACAGGAGGATTAGAAGAACTGGAAGCCACTTGTTTCTTATTTGGCCTCTTCCTCTTCCGTGAGGGATTGGAAGATTCCGCCAAATTGGCCTCTCCTTTAGGTCGGACCGCATCCTCTTCCCTGATCATCCGCTCATAAGCCTGTAGTTGCTTCATGAGCTCGGTTAGTCCTAACTCCTTTGTCGCCAGATTGTATGTGGCCTTAAACCCCACAAAATCTTTGGACAGAGTCTTGAACACCATCTCGATCTGGGTGTTGTAGTCCAACTCAGCACCATTTTCGGCAGCCTCAGCGAAGAATCCCATTAGAGTGATCATATGGTCCTTCACCGGAGTACCCGCCTTTTGCTTGGAGTTCATAATGCTGGTGATAGCGGACTGTCGAGCCAATTTTTCTTGGCCTCCGAACATGTCCTCTAGATTATCCATGATCTCCCCAGCAACTTGATAAGTCTCATGCTGCTTTTGTAAAGCACTCGTCATGCTAGCAAGGATGTAGCATCGAGCTATCTCATTGGATTCTCTCCAACGATTATAGGCAACCGGGACCTCCTCAAGTGGTGTGTCAGGTTTGGGCCCAGGTGAGCATGGTTCGTCCAGTATGAACTTGTGTCTCTCGCAGCTGAGAACTATTAATAGATTTCTTTTCCAATCTTTATAATTGTCGCCATTCAACTTATTTTCAGTAAGTATCGAAATGAGGGGTGTCGGTGACATTTTGAACTGAAATAAAATTATACTAGACATCATTACAAAGCCCAAGCAAATATACAGATAATTTAGCAACTAAAAACATACAAGTATGTTCCTACATGAAACTTGAAAAAAAAACATGTAGCATTGCAACGGTAATTCTCAGCACCTATTGCCCCAAGCCACCTAGGGGTGGTCATGAGAACAAATAGCCGGAACATGGACCCCGTCCAATTAATATATGTTACCTTAAATCCTCCAAGGTTAAGACATCTATTAATAACCGCTTATTTGGCCACCAGTTTAGTTAACAGAGCTTCTAGGGAAGGTTAATAACTAAACGAGTCTTGAGTGTATAACCATTGTTTACGTAGCCCGATCCACGTCCTACCAAGCCACCGAGGGGTGGTCATGAATAGGATCGCACCCGAACACGTTTTCCACATAGGAGGTCCAATCTAGTATACAGGCGGCGGTAAACACCTACCGAGGGGTGTGGTCAGGTCAGAACTGACGCGAGCCGTTACCATGCTTTCACATATGGATCAACAATGGAGGCCGTGGGTTTTGTTTGAAACCCTCTCCCACTCAATATTTTGAAAAACATGCAAGTTTTGACAAATTATGTATGATCAATATAGTATGAGCGGCACTCACCTATCCTATATGACATGTTATCAAATATGCATACAAAACATCCATCAATACATATTTATACATCCATGACATATCACAGAAAAATAATTGACAGAATAACCAAGCCATGGTTCCATCCTAGAACAAAGAAAATAAAGATTACAAAATTCCATCCAAAGCATTCTTTGGGTCTTGAATTTTGTTCCGTCTTCTTGTGTCCATCTTTATGTAGCCTCTCCATTTATTTCTCATCCCAAGAATTATTTAAAATTTAAATCTCCAAAAAATTTAAATTTCAAATTCAAATTCCAAATTCGAATTTCAAATTTAAACTTCAAATTTAAATTTTAAACAATTTTAAACATCATGTGTAATAATATGTAATTTCAAAAATTTTAAATTTTTAATTACATAATTTTAAACATGATTTAAAATTAAATCTCAAATTTAAAAATCAAAATTTTCTGATTTTGCACCGCCGCACCGTGAAGGCGGCAGCCGCCGTGGGCAGCCACCAACCCCGGAAGGGCTGGCAGCCCACGGCCACCCCTTGTGCAGCCGGCCGAGCTGCAGTCCAAGCCTGCAGCGCCAGGCTGCACGCCCAGGCTGCGGCCAGCCTTGGGCAGGCTGCGCCACCCTCGGCTGCAGGCAGAGCCTGCGGCCGTGGGTGGTGTGGGCCTGCACAGGGGCTGCCGCAGCCCCATCCTGCCCGAGGGCAGGGGCTGCAGCCCCACCAAGGCTCGTCGGCCTATCCTGAGGGGTCGTGTCTCGATTTTCGTGCCATATTCCAATTTACCTATTAGGATCTCCAAAATTAATTTGAATCCCAATTAAATTGAAATTTTCCACACAATCAAAATTTCAATCTTTAAATTAAATTTAACTTTTGGGAAAAATAAATTACGGTCTTCAATCTTCAATCTCCTCCAAGAATAATTACATAAAAATTTTCTAAACCGTTTCCGGTGTACAAAAATTCTAACCATAAAAAAATCTAAGAGATAAGAATTAAAATCCATGGGTAAATTACAGTGTTAATAAACTGCTCCCATGGTTACATAAAAATTCCTAGATACAATTATTCTAAATTCTAAGGAACCATAACCGGTATAAACAAGCATGCTTATAATAATTCAAAAAATTAAAATAACCACATACTTTATATATAATACATGATAACAACATAAAGGAACCCTAGAATGCCACTCTCTAAATATCAAATCCATACATAAATAAAAAGTCTAAGTAATTGTCTAATTTATGTACATGGCATAGTCATGAGATGGCTCTGATACCAATTGTAGGAAAATAAACCGGTAAAAACGTATCAGAGTGGCGCAGTGGAACAATAAAAAATTTTTAGATCGTTAAATATCTCATGATGCCATATACAATAAATCAACAACAATTAAAACTCATACCTCAAGGATGCCAATATGCAGGAGGAGAATGACCGGAGGCTTCAACCAACTAGCCTTCTCTACTATTCTCCAATTCCCGAATGGCTGAGTGTGTGGGCACTCTGAACCTCGATCGGTATGCTAGCACTGCTAGTCTTCTTCCGACCACCCAGATCTCTAAAGAACTTTATTGTCACGATGAGCTGTGCAACAATAAGCCTGCTCACCTGAGAGTCTGTGGTCTCAGAGAACTGGAGTGGCAGGACCTCTATTTATAGACCTGCATGAGGTGATTCTCTGAATTCGAATTGGACTAGGAAAAGATTTTCTCCCTTATCCAAACCAAAAAATCCAAATTCTCCAAGGGAGAATCTCCACAATTAAATTCGGTTTTCCTAGGATAAATCCAATCCAAATCTAAACAAGATTTTAACTAGAATTTTATCTCCCTTTTTCAACCAAAAAATCCGAAATCTTTAGGAGAAAATCTTCTCCAAATTTTCGGCCACTTTTAGGATAAGGAAGAATCAAAATTCCACTAGGATTTTTCAAGCTAAATCTCATCTCAACCTTATCCAAAAATAACCGAATTTCCTAGGATTAAGGCTCCAAAATTTCGGCCACTTTTAGGGAAGGAGAGAATCCAAATTCAAATAGGATTGAAACTTGAATTTTCCCTTGAATCTTATCCACAAAAAACCGAATTTTCTATTGAAGATTATCCTCCAAAAATTCGCCCACTTTTGTTGGGATTTGGATTCAAAATTCAAGTAGGATTCTAACAAGATTATCCTCTCCAAATCCAACTCCAATTCGAATTTCAAACCTTGTGGATTTTCCACAACAAATTCGAATCCTACTTGGACTGTGATTTAAAATTTGAATTTTAAATTTCAAATTCAAATTTCAAATTCAAATTTCAAATTTCAAATTTAAATTTCAAATTCAAATTTCAAATTCGAATTTCAAATTCGAATTTCAAATTCAAATTTCAAATTCAAAATTCAAATTTCAAATTTCAAAATTCAAATTTCAAATTTCAAAATTCAAATTTCAAATTCCACAAAACGGTTGTATTTCATATTCTTGTTCTCATGGATAATTTTCTACAACTCCAATCCAATCTCAAATAAAATCATGGCAACTTTATTTGGAGTTCGAATAATTGTGTACTCTATTATCCAAAACAAAATCTGAATCCAACCGGAGAGAATCTTGTCTACCATCCTAATCCTGTGTCATCACCATCCATGCATAATAAACTAGCCAATAGCATACACAAATCAATTTGCCAATCGTTAAGGAATTATGTGGAGCTAGTAGAGGGACTGATTGGACATATATAATCGGGCTCCCGTGATTCCATATGATCATCATTCTGTACCGAACAACTCAATCATATGATCACTAATTTCAGAGTCACACCACTATAAACCTGAAACTGAACTCCCAATTATATACCGTATTACGTAAGCCTGTGACGAGCTACTATCCAATGACCTTGTCATATATGCAAAACCCTCATATGATATCCATGATCAGCCTTAGGTCAAAGTCCGTTTAATCCTACTGATCAGGCTATCTTAAAGTTCCATTATACTACCGAATCAAGAAAATGATTATTCACCATATGTGAATAAGAAGTCATCCGCCCAGCAGACGACCCAAGGCCTTGTCCATTTTCACATTCAGTATAATGCCTTTAAGAGGATACCTTTAACTCCTCAGAGCTATGATTCCGATATCTGCAAACAAACCCTTCATCGTATACAAGTCATGCACCCAACGAACCGGTCTATAAGCTTACTACGCTTTAGTCATTGGAACATCAAAGTACACAAGTCATATACATGAAGTAGTTCATTTACTCAGGATTAAGGTTATTGCACAATGAACGTCAAAAGCAGATTGATCCACTCATAGCGGACTACGTAGATCAATCACGCTTTAGTCCCGGTCTAATATGTCACCACCGAGCAACATATCCATGTCTCTACTTGGGCGTCCAGCTCCAGACAGTCAAGACAGACCGTCCCCTCCAAGGCTTTAGACAACATAATAGTCTTAACATGAGTTAGATGCTCGGTCTAACCCCATAGACTACAGACCATAGTTTAGACTGCTAACTTTAGAACATTGTCTTCTCGCATACAAAAGTCCATTGCATGCAACGTTCTAACAGTTTTAACACAAGCAGTCAGTGAGCCATATTTGCTTACATTTACTTTAACATGTAAATAAGACGAGGACAGATAGCAATGTAATGAATAACCTCTATGTATAATTTTATTATCCAGTTCAAAATGAATACATCAAAATGTCTCTAATACTTAGGGCATTTCCTAACAAGACTGTTACCTCAATGGTTCACCGGCATCTTACTTGTAACTTGTTCTTGTTAAATTACTATTTGTAGTTAAAGATGATTTTTATTCTCGAAGTCGAGGGTTTTTTTTTTTTAAACTATTTGTGACTATAAACTGTAAAAACATAAGCATCATAAAACATAAGATAAACTATTGTCATATTGGTCGCACATAATTTACATCATGATATAATTTCAAAATATAATTCAAAATCTGCTCTCAAAACATCATTCTAAATCTTGCTCAGTGGAAAACATCAGCAGGACTATTCCTCTCGCTCAGCCCTGGAGGCAATTGTAATCCCGCTCCTCATCCATCCACTATCTACTTGTGTACAGGTTTCTTACCTATAACATGAATAAACCGGTGAGCGACGGGCTCAGTAAGTTCAAACATACATGCAAGAACATAAATCATAAAATCATGAAAAAGTGCTATTTATATGAATAGTAACTTTGACTTTTGATCATGAATAGTAAGGTTGACTTTGATTGATACTATTCATGTCAACTCGGATCTAAGCTGCTACACATATAGTTAGTACATTTTATGCTCAATTATGGCAATTCTTAAGTCTTAGGTCTTTATCTGATATTGAATTCTGCTATTGGGCCCTTGAGTTGGCCATACCGTAGTGCGCGCATAACTGAGAGGGACTCTGGCGAGCGACCGACTGGCCAATCCTCTATAGTCTAACTATATCAGACTTCCAAAACTCGGGATGTATCACCAGTGGTTTGGAGTCCTATCATATCTGAATCTGAGAAACCTCCGCCTGTGTGGGAGGCCGGTACGCCAATACTAACTTAGTTACTGATCTGCTTGTGGTTCCTGATCGGTGGCATTTATGCTGCCTCCTGGGTCTGGAACTCTTTAAATTATTCTATAGTTTATTCTGTAGTCCTCTTAAGATTTTATCTTTTATGTTAGTGTGCATACGGCACCTGACTACTAAATTTCTGTCATTTATATCACATAACCATACTGAGTAAATTCATGATGCAGACAGATAAATGTCTGAACTTATAGGTATTTTGCTAGCGGTTCCTTTCCTGAGTCAATCAGCTTCCTTAAATCGCCTTTTGGTTGCTTTCCTATAACCGAAATAAATCACGGTCATTTTTACTATTCATTTCATAGCTAAAATACGGTGAAAATATAAATCTTCTGATTTGGGTTCTTAATTATTTGCTTTGGGGTTCATATTTTAAATTCTATAATTATTATGCTGCATAAAATACTATTTCGGGCTTTAATATCACTTTTCTGAACCTTTTGACAAAATGACCGTTTTGCTACTAACTTTTAGCAAAATGACCATGTCGTACTTAGCGGGATTTTTCCCTTGTTTTCCTGACTTACGGCTCTATTTAAGCCTTCAGAAATTTAATAAAATTATTCTGAGACTTTTACGGCCTTTTTCTGGCAATTTAGAAAATTTTGATCGAAATGACCATTTTGCCCCTGACGGGACTATAGACTGGGAAATTCTCGTTTTATTGTTTTATTTGGGTTTTCTGATCCCAAAACTCATAAAATAACTTTTCTTAGGTCTTACCGAGCTTTTATGACATTTTCTACCAAAACGCTCGGGTTACCATGTTAGGAAATGCCCTAAGTATTAGAGACATTTTGATGTAATCATTTTGAGCTGGATAATAAAATTATACATAGAGGTTATTCATTACATTGCTATCTGTCCTCGTCTTATTTACATGTTAAAGTAAATGTAAGCAAATATGGCTCACTGACTGCTTGTGTTAAAACTGTTAGAACGTTGCATGCAATGGACTTTTGTATGCGAGAAGACAATGTTCTAAAGTTAGCAGTCTAAACTATGGTCTGTAGTCTATGGGGTTACACAGAGCATCTAACTCATGTTAAGACTATTATGTTGTCTAAAGCCTTGAGGGGACGGTTTGTCTTGACTGTCTGGAGCTGGACTCCTAAGTAGAGACATGGATATGTTGCTCGGTGGTGACATATTAGACCGGGACTAAAGCGTGATTGATCTACGTAGTCCGCTATGAGTGGATCAATCCGCTTTTGATGTTCATTGTGCAATAACCTTAATCCTGAGTAAATGAACTTCTTCATATATATGACTTGTGTACTTTGATGTTCCAATGGCTAAAGCGTCTCAGAGGTAGTAAGCTTATAGACCGGTTCGTTGGGTGCATGACTTGTATACGATGAAGGGTTTGTTTGCAGATATCGGAATCATAACTCTGAGGAGTTAAAGGTATCCTCTTAAAGGCATTATACTAAATGTGAAAATGGACAAGGCCTTGGGTCGTCTGCTGGGCGGATGACTTCTTATTCACATATGGTGAATAATCATTTCCTTAATTCGGTAGTATAATGGAACTTTAAGATAGCCTGATCAGTAGGATTAAACGGACTTTGACCTAAGGCTGATCATGGATATCATATGAGGGTGTTGCATATATGACAAGGTCATTGGATAGTAGCTCGTCACAGGCTTACGTAATACGGTATATAATTGAGAGTTCAGTTTCAGGTTTATAGTGGTGTGACTCTAAAATTAGTGATCATATGATTGAGTTGTTCGGTACAGAATGATGATCATATGGAATCACGGGAGCCCGATTATATACGTCCAATCAGTCCCTCTACTAGCTCCACATAATTCCTTAACGTTTGGCAAATTGATTTGTGTATGCTATTGGCTGGTTTATTATGCATGGATGGTGATGATACAGGATTAGGATAGTAGACAAGATTCTCTCCGGTTGGATTCAGATTTTGTTTTGGATAATAGAGTACACAATTATTCGAACTCCAAATAAAGTTGTCATGATTTTATTTGAGATTGGATTGGAGTTGTAGAAAATTATCCACGAGAACAAAAATATGAAACACAACCGTTTTGTGGAATTTGAAATTTGAAAATTGAAAATTGAAATTTGAATTTTGAATTTGAAATTTGAATTTGAAATTTGAATTTGAAATTCGAATTTTGAAATTTGAATTTGAAATTTAAATTTGAAATTTGAAATTTGAAATTTGAAATTTGAAATTTGAAATTTGAATTTGAAATTTGAATTTGAAATTTGAAATTCAAATTTTGAATCACAGTCCAAGTAGGATTCGAATTTGTTGTGGAAAATCCATAAGGTTTGAAATTCGAATTTGAGTTGGATTTGGAGAGGATAATCTTATTAGAATCCTACTTGAATTTTGAATCCAAATCCTAACAAATGTTGCACGAAATTTTGAGGATAATCCTCAAGGAAATTTCAGATTTTTGTGGATAAGATTCAAGGGAAAATTCAAGTTTCAATCCTAGTTGAATTTGGATTTTTCTCCTTCCCTGAAAAGTGGCCAAAATTATGGAGGATCTCTCCTAGGAAAATTCAGTTATTTTGGATAAGGTTGAGATAAGATTCAAGCTTGAAAATCCTAGTGGAATTTTTGATTCTCCCTTATCCATAATAGCCGAAATCTTTAGGAGATATTCTCCTTGAAATTTTCAGATTTTTTTGGGTTGAAAAAGGGAGATAAAATTCTAGTTAAAATCTTGTTTAGATTTGGATTGGATTTATCCTAAGAAAACCGAATTTTTTGTTGAGATTCTCCCTTGGAAAAGTTCGAATTTTTTGGTTATGGATAAGGGAAAATATCTTTTCCTAATCCAATTCAAATTCAGAGAATCACCTCATGCAGGTCTATAAATAGAGGTCCTGCCACTCCAGTTCTCTCAGACCACAGACTCTCAGGTGAGCAGGCTTATTGTTGTACAGCTCATCGTGACAATAAAGTTCTTTAGAGATTTGAGTGGTCGGAAGAAGACTAGCAGTGCTAGCATACCAATCGAGGTTCAGAGTGCCCACACACTCAGCCATTCGGGAATTGGAGAATAGTAGAGAAGGCTAGTTGGTTGAAGCCTCCGGTCATTCTCCTCCTGCAAGATTGGCGTCCTTGAGGTATGAGTTTTAATTGTTGTTGGTTTATTGTATATGGCATCATGAGATATTTAACGATCTAAAAATTTTTATTGTTCCGCTGCGCCACTCTGATACGTTTTTACCGAATTATTTTCCTACATACCATTCACCGACCCTCGGGTTCGTTTCTCGTTTTTCTAGCCTTTCGAGACCTCAAACGGCTATTTCACTAGTTATGTAATCGTCCCTTATTCTCTTCTCGAGCTTAAGTTTCCAAGGGGGCTCGGGTTTCCGGTTCCCGACTCTATTTTTACCCCTAATTTACCAAATTGCCCTTTGGGTGTCTTGAAAATTTCAGTAGCATTTCCGCTGAATTTTTAGGTTCCCGGCGTTTAGGAAACGTCTCGAAACCATCTATCCTATTCTACCTTGCCAAGTACTATACCACAAACCTAATTTTACATAAAAGTTACAAACTTTTTACGTAAAATTACACAATAACACTTGCTCGTTTTTAACGAGATTCCAACCCGTTCTTTATCATTTTTATGCCCGATTTTATACTCAAATCACACATTCACATGGCTTAACAAAACTTTCTCATTTCCACTACTTCTATACACGGTTTTTTTCAAAAAAAAAACCTACACAAAAATTTTTGTTTTATAACTCAAATTTTCCTTATTTATTTTCCATATCAACAAATTCATTTTTCATCACAAAACCCTAATATAATTCTTCAAAATTTCATACATTATCCCATGGATTTTCCTTGGAAAATCAACCTCAAAATTTTTTTTTCATTTCCATTCTTCTTTCTTGTTTTCTACACAAAATCAACATCACATTTACCATATATAATCAACAACATACAAAATCCCATTGTTCCTCTTTACTCCCCATGGTTTCAAATTGAAAAACAAACACCAACATTTAGTGTTTTTCAATTTCATTTCATCCCTTTCTTTCATTCCATATCCACATGATTTTTTTAACATCAAAACCAAACAAAACAACATGGAAATTTCTTCTTCCTTCCTCATGAATAACCCACGGTTTTCATGAAAGAAACATATAAACAACTTGTTTTTTCATGCTCTTGTTTCTTGCTTAACTTAATCTCACATCATTTACACACTTTCAACCAAAACTTAATGAAACAAAAACTGATTTTCTTCTCATTAACACAGCCCATTCCACACCATTTTTCTTCATGAAAACAAGAAGAAATCATACCAAACTAGAAGATTACCTTGCTTGCTTGATGACTTGAACTTGGTAATGGATTTTTTCACACTTTCTTGCACAAATCTTGAAGAAATTTTTGTGCTTTCTATGGGGAGATACACCGCTTCAATGGGGGCTAAAAACCAGAAATTTTTCTAGTTTCTAATGGCTTAAAACTGTGTATATAAGCAGCCAAAAAGGAGGGACTAAGTTGCAATTGATTTAAGGGTATTTAGCAAACTTTTTGTGTAATTTTCAACTCTTTAGGGGCTATTTTGTAATTAATCAAAGAGGACCAGATTTTTTTCTTCTGATTTTGGCCCCAAAATCCACCATCTATAAACCCTAGAAACTTCCTGAAATTTGCTTAAGCTTCCTTTGACTTTTCTAGTTGACTTTGAATCCTAGCTATTGAATTTTCTTGACTTTAAACCCTAACCCTTGGATTGGAATGTATCCTTACTTCCTTTCAAAGATTTACACTCAATCTTTGACTCCTTATATATATTTGGAGTCAAACTTTTGACCAGAAGTCAAATTGAAAAACTTTTGCACCTAAATCGCATAGATGAGTTCCTGAGGCTGTCCGCGTGATCGGTTTTCCTTATTTCACTCCGGTTTGTCTAAAAATCAATACCGTAAGTATTTCGTCGTTTAGTGGTTTACAATATATTTTCAAAATTTTCGAAACCGAAAATGCATATTTTGTCTGATTTCGATTCGGTAAAATTTTTTGTTTCTGATCACACTCTTGTCAGCACTGTCCGAATGTTTCATCGCATTCTAATAGTATTAAAACATATGTTTTACAGTTTTACACATAAAAATCACAGAGTACACAAGTTATACAAAATTTCTAGTAATAGTAAAATTTCTCGATTATGGCATTCTACCCTCCTTATAAAATTTTCGTACTCGAAAATTAGAATAAGTAGGGGTATAAAGCTTTCATCTCATCTTCACGTTCCCACGTAGCCTCTTCAATACTATGGTTTCTCTATAGAACCTTGACTAGTGGGATCGTCTTATTTCTCAACACCTTTTCTTCTCGCGCTAAAATCTGTACTGGTTGTCCTGGGTAGGTCAAATCTTCTTCAACTTATATCGATTCGTACTCCAGCACATGTGAAGGATTGGGTATGTACTTCCTTAACAGTGACACATGAAAGACATTGCGTACTGCCGATAGGTCTAGGGGTAATGCTAACTTGTAAGCTACCTTCCCAATGCGTTCGATTATTTCAAATGGCCCAATATATCTTGGACTCAATTTTCCCTTTTTACCGAATTACATTACTCTTTTCATTGGCGATACTTTGAGGAATACATAATCCCCCTTTTCGAACTCCAAGAATCTTCGCCGTTTGTCTGCGTAACTCTTCTATTGGCTCTGAGCGATTTGCATTCTTTTCTAAATCTTTGCAATTGCCTCTGTAGTTTCTCTTATGAAATCAGTCTTATGCAGTTGCTTTTCTCGTAGATTGTACCAATGGATAGGAGACCTACACTTTCTTCTTTATAGAGCCTTATACAGTGCCATTCCTATGGAAGTTTGGTAACTATTATTATATGAAAATTCTATCAGTGGTAGCTTTTCATTCCAACTTTTGGGAAAGTCTATAACGCAGGCTCTGAGCATATCTTCTAGTGTCAGAATAGTTCATTCTGACTGTCCATCTGTTTGGGGATGAAAAGCTATACTAAAGCATAACTCGGTCCCCATAGCTTTTTGTACACACTCCCAAAATGTAGAAGTATATCGTGCATCTCGATCTGATACTATAGACTTTGGCACCAAATAATATAGGTCACATACAACTGTGCTGATTTCTCCAATGGGAATGTTGTCTTCATGGCTATAACTCGTGCCATCTTGGTCAACCTATCAACTATCACCTAGATGGCATCGTACCCTTTTCTGGTATTGGGAAGTCCTACCACGAAATCCATGGTAATATGCTCCTATTTCCACTTCGGAATTTCTAGAGGTTCCAATTTACCTCTCGGATGTCTATTTTCGGCTCTGACTCTTTGACAAGTCAGACATCTACTCATGAATTTCGCAATATCCTTCTTCATCCCTTTCCACCAAAATTGTATCTTGAGATCTTGATACATTTTGCTGGCTCTAGGATGAATGGAATACGGTGTTTCATGAGCTTCTGCCATGATTCATCTTCTCAGTCCTTCAGTAGCCGGAACATAGATTCTTCTTCGGTACAGAAGCATTCCATAAGTGGACATGCTTATATCTGATTCTTTGTTTTCTGAGGCTTTTTCTCATAGTTTTATCGTACCTAGATCCTGCTTCTAGGCTTCTTTAATATCTTTATACAAAGAAGATTCTAACCTTAGGGTTGATAACCTTTCGGTTATTAACTCCAATTGAAGGGAGTTAATTTCTTACTGTAAGGCTCTTGGTAGCTCGGCTATTGATAGCTTCTACGGTGTGGTTGACTTTCTGCTCAATACATCTGCTACTCGATTTGCCTTTCCTGGATGGTAGAGAATTTGACAGTCATAGTCTTTCACCAACTCTAACCATCTTCTCTGTCGCATGTTTAACCCCTTCTGTGTGAAGAAGTATTTCAAACTCTGATGATCAGTGAAGATTTGACACTAAGCCCCATATAAATAGTGTTGCCAGATACTGAGTGCGAACACTATAGCAGTAAGTTCTAGGTCATGAGTAGGATAATTCCTCCCATGGTTCTTTAACTGGCGTGACGCATAAGCTATTACCTTATCATTCTGCATGAGTGCAGCTCCCAAGCCTATCTTTGAAGCATCACTATAGATCGTAAATTTTTCACCATCTGTAGGTAAAATAAGGATAGGTGCACTAGTCAGTCGCTTCTTCAACTCTTGAAAACTTCTTTCACACTCTTGCGTCCACTCGTATTTCTTTTCCTTACGAGTGAAAGTAGTGAGAGGTGCAGCTAATCTTGCAAATCCCTCTACGAATCTTCTGTAGTAGCCAGCTAACCCTAAGAAACTACGTATTTCAATTACGGTCTTAGGAGTAGGCCACTCATTAATCGCTTCCACCTTGGCTGGGTCTACTACAATGCCTTTCTTTGTCACCACATGTCCAAGGAAATGCACTTTATTCAACCAAAATTCACATTTAGACAATTTTGCATATGGCTGATGGCTTCTCACAGTGTGAAGAATAATTCTTAGATGCTCTTCATGCTCCCTGTGAGTCTTCAAATATATAAGTATGTCATCGATAAACACGATGACAAACTTATCGAGAAACTCCTCAAAGACTCTGTCCATCAAATCCATGAACGCAGCTGGAGCATTGGTTAATCTAAATGGCATCACTAAAAATTCATAGTGACCGTATCGGGTTCTGAACACTGTCTTAAGAATATCACTCTCCCGGATTCTCAACTGATGATGCCCTGAACGTAAATCAATCTTCGAGAATACCGCTGCTCCCTTTAACTGGTCGAACAGGTCATCAATCCTAGGTAATGGATACCTATTCTTAATGGTAACCTTATTCAACTCTCTATAATCAGTGCACATCCGGAGAGTTCCGTCTTTCTTTTTAACGAATAGTACTGAAGCACCCCATGGGGAGTAGCTTGGTCGGATAAATCCCTTGTCAAGTAGTTCTTTTAATTGCACCTATAGTTCTTTCAATTCTGCTGGGGCTATATGATATGGAGCCTTGGAAATTGGAGTAGTCCCTGGCATAATCTCAATTTTGAATGAAATTTCTCTTTCTAGATGTAACCCTGGCAACTCCTCCGGAAATACATCGAGGAATTCATTGATAACTGGAACATCTTCTGGTTGCAATTTATTTTCTTTAGTCACATATGTCACGTATGCCAGGTATCCCATATAGCCACTAGCCATTAACTTCTTCGCTCTCATTGAACTGATTAACATCTTCTTCGATTGACGAGATGTGTCGACATACTCAAAACTTTCTACGTCGTCCGGTCAAAAGACTATTTTCCACTTCCGACAGTCCATGGTGGCTTGGTACTTTCCCAGGAAATCCATTCCTAGGATCACGTCATAGTCGACGATCTTCGCTATGATCAAATCGACATATAGCTCCCTACTTGCCACAATTACCGGTACATGACGTAACCAGTAATTTGACAGCATCACTTCCCCTGAGGGTAGAGCTGTCCTAAAAGTCATTCTTATAGGGTCTTTAGCATACCCTAGTTTGTTAGCAAATTTATGGGACACAAAGGAATGTGTGGCTCCTGAATCAAAAAGGACACATGCCACGTGGTTAAATACAGAAATCTGACCTGTAACCACGTTGGATGTTGCCGCTTCAGCATCTTCCTTAGTAAAAACTGTAACATGAGCATCTGGTCGTGAAGTCTGCTCTGGACGTTCAGGCCATACTGGTGGCACTCCCGAAGGCCCTTAAATCCTCCCCTATAAAGCACGAGCTTGAGGCAGTTGTTGACGTTTAAGATATTGTTGGCGATATTACACTAGTCCTGAAATATTCTGGCAGTTCATTAGACAATTCTTTGCAAAATGCCCTTCTCTTCCGCACTGATAGCATGTAGTAATGTGGCACCCGGCCCTGAATTGAGGCTATAGTACTCGCATAGTAGAGCTCTAAAGTCCACTATGGTAGACCGTTACCTCAATGAGTCACCGGTATCTTACTTGTAAATTGTTCTTGTTAAATTACAATTTGTAATTAAAATGATTTTTAATCTGAAAACCAAGGGATTTTTTTTTAACTGTTGGTGATTGTGAACTGTAAAACTATAAGCAACATACAACATAGGATATACTACTATTATACTGGTTGTACATAAGTTACATCATGATGTATTTTCAAAATACAACTTAAAATCTGCTCTCAAAACAACAGTTTTAATCTGCTTAGTGGAAAACAGTAGCAGGACCATTCCCCTCGCCCTGCCCAGAAGGCAGATGCAATCCCGCCCCTCATCCATCCTAAGTCTACTGGTGTACAAATTTCTTACCTGCAACATAAATAAACAGGTGAGCGACAGGGTCAGTAAGTTCAAACATACATGTAGAAACATAAATCATAAAATCTTGAAAAAGTACTATTCACATAAATAGTAACTTTGACTTTGGACCATGAATAGTAAGGTTGACTTTGATTGATACTATTCACGTCACTGGTATTTAAGCTACTGCATAGACTGTTAGTACGTTTTATGCTCAATTATGACTGTTTTGAAATCTTAAGTCTTTATCTGATACTGAATTCTGTTATTGGGCCACTGAATTGGTCGTACCGTAATGCACGCATAATTGAGAGAGACTATGGGGAGCGACCCACTAGCCAATCCTCTACAGTATGAATATATCAGACATCCAAACCCAGGATGTATCACCAGCAGTTTGGAGTCCTGCTGTAACTGTAACTAAAATCTGAGAAACCTCCACCTGTATGGGATGCTGGTATACCAATACTGATTTATTTTCTGAGTTTCTGGTGGTTCCTAACCGGTGGCAATTATGCTGCCTCCTGGGTCTAGATCTCTCTGTAATTTATTCTGTAATTTATTCTGTAGTTCTCTTAAGATTTTATATCTTATGTTAGTGTGCCTATCGCACCTGATTACTAAATTTCTGTCATCTATATCACATAAGCGTACTAAATAAATTCATGCTGCAGACAAATAAATGTCTGAACTTACCGATATTTTACTAGTAATTCCTTCACTGAGTCAACGGCTTCCATAACTCGCCTTTTGGTTACTTTCCTAAAACCGAAACAAATTGTGGTTATTTTTACTATTCACTTCATATCTAAAATATAGTGAAAATATAAAATTTCTAATTGAAATTCTTAACTATCCATTTTAGGATTGATATTTTTAATTCTGGAATCATTCTGCTGTATAAACTACTATTCCAGGCCTTAATAACGCTTATCTGAATTTTTTGACAAAATGACCGTTTTGCCCCTAACTTTTGGCAAAATGACCATTTCCTCCTTAACAGGTTTTTTCCTTGTTTTTCTGACTTACCACTCTATTTTACCCTTTAGAATTTTAATAAAATTATTCTGAGGCTTTTACGACCTTTTTCTAACAATTTAGAAAATTTTGGTCAAAATGACCATTTTGCCGTTGACGGGACTATAGACTAGGAAATTCTTGTTTTATCATTTTATTTGGATTTTTCGATCCCAAAAATCCTAAAATAACGTTTATTAGGTCTTACCACGCTTTTACAATATTTTATGCAAAAACACTCAAGTTACTATTCACCTGACCCTTGGGTAGTACTATTCCGACCCTCGGGGTCGTTTCTCGTTTTTCTAGTCTTTCGGGACCTCAAATGACTGTTTTACAGGTTATCGAATCGTCCCTTATTCTCTTCTCGAGCTTAGATTTCCGAGGGGGCTCGGGTTTCCAGTTCCTAACCCTACTTTTACCTCTCGTTTACCAAATTGCCCTTCGGGCGTTCTGAAAATTTCTCTGGTATTTCTGCTGAAATTCTAGGTTCCCGGCGTTTAGGAAACGCCTCAAAACCATCTATCCTATTCTACCCTACCAAGTACTATACCACAAACCTAATTTTACATAAAAGTTACAAATTTTTTACGTAAAATTTCATCACAAAACTTGCTTATTTTTAATGGGATTTCAACCCGTTCTTTATCATTTTTAGGCCCAGTTTTATACTCCAATCACACATTACCATAACTTAACAAATTTTTTGATTTTCCACTAAACTCATACTCGGTTTTTCTTCAAAAACCCTAAACAAAAATTTTTGTTTTATAACCCAAATTCTCCTTATTTGTTTTCCACATCAACACATTCATTTTTCACCACAAAACCCTAACATATCTCTTCAAAATTCCACACATTATCCCATGGATTTTCCTTGGAAAATCAACCTCAAAATTTTGGTTTCATTTCCATTTTTTCTTTCTTGTTTTCTATACAAAATCAACATCACGTCTATCATACATAATCAACACAAAATCTTATTTTTTTCTTCCTTTCTTTCCCACGGTTTTGAATTGAAAAACAACACCAACATTTAGTGTTTTTCAATCTCACTTCATCTATTTCTTTCTTTCCATTTCCACATGATTTTCAACATCAAAAATCAACAAAAACAACATGAAAATTTCATCATTCCAAACCCTAATAACCCACGGTTTTGATGAAAGAAAAACACACACAAACTTGCTTTTCATGCTCATGATTTCACACTTGTTTTAATCATTCACCATTTTCACACTTTCAAGCATAAATCAATGAAACAAAAACTGATTATTCTCACTTCAAATCAGCCCATAATACATGGTTTTTCTTCATGAAAAACAAAAAGAAATGGTGCCAAAATGAAGGATTACCTTGCTTGCTTGATAACTTGAACGTTGTGATGAATTTTTCACTCTTTCTTGGCCAAATCTTGAAGAAATTTTTGAGCTTTCACTAAGAGAGATGCACGGCTTCAATGGTGGCTGAAAACCAGAAATTTTTCTGGTTTCTAATGGCTGAAAACTGTGTCTATAAACAGCCAAAAAGGAGGGAACAAATTGCAAAGAATTTAAGGGTATTTTAGTAAACTTTTTATGCAATTTTTCTACTCTTTAGGGGCTGTTTTGCAATTGAACAAAAATGGCCAGATTTTTATCTGATTTTGGCCCCAAAATCCACCACCTTTCAACCCTAGAATCCTCTAGAATTTTGCTTAAGCTTCCTTTGACTTTTTCTAGTTGACTTTGCATCTCAACCACTGATTTTTCTTGACTTTAAACCCTAGCCCTTGGATTGGAATGTATCCTTACATCCATTCAAAGGCAAACACTCAATCTTTGACTTCTTATATATATTTGGAGTCAAACTTTTGACCAAAAGTCAAACCGAAGATTTTTGCATCGAAATCACGTAGACGAGTTCCTGAGGCTATCCATGCGATCATTTTTCCTTATTTCGCTCCGGTTTGCCTAAAAATCAATACCGTAAGCATTTCATCTTTTAGTGGTTTACAGTATATTATCAAAATTTTCAAAACCGTAAAGGCATAATTCGTTCGATTTCAGTTTGGTAAAATTTCTTGTTTCTAAGCACTCTTTTTTCTGCACTATCCGAACATTTCTACGTCTTCTAAATAAAATTAAAACATATATTTTGTAGTTTTTCACGTGAAAATCAAAGAGTACACAAGTTATATTAAATTTCTAGAAACAGTAAAATTTTGTGATTATGACATTCTCCCCTCCTTATAAAATTTTCGTCCTCGAAAATTAGAATAAGTGAGGGTATAGGACTTTCATCTCATCTTCACATTCCTACGTAGCCTCTTCAACACTGTGGTTTTTCCATAGAACCTTTACTAGTGGGGTCGTCTTATTTCTTAATACCTTATCTTCTCGTGCCAAAATCTGCACTAGTTGTTCTTGGTAGGTCAAATCTTCTTGAATTTGTATTGGCTTATACTCCAGCACATGTGAAAGATCAGGTATATACTTTCTTAACATTGACACATGAAAAACAATGTATACTACTGACAAATCTGGGGGTAATGCTAACTTGTAAGCTACCTTCCCAATGCGTTCAATTATCTCAAATGGCCCAATATATCTTGGACTCAATTTTCCCTTCTTACTGAATCGCATTACACCTTTCATTGGCGATACCTTGAGGAATACATGATCCCCTTTTTCAAACTCTAAGAATCTTCATCGTTTTTCTGCGTAACTTTTCTGTCGGCTTTGAGCGATCTGCATTCTTTTCTGAATCTTGGCTACTGTTTCTGTAGTTTCCCTGATGAAATCAGTCTTATGTAGCTGCTTCTCTTGTAGATCATACCAATGAATAGGAGACCTACACTTCCTTCCATATAGAGTCTCATAAGGTGCCATTCCTATAGAAGCTTGGTAACTATTGTTATATGAAAACTCTATCAACGATAGTTTCTCATTCCAACTTCCAGGAAAGTCTATAACGCAGGCTCTGAGCATATCTTCTAGTGTCTAAATAGTTTGCTCTAACTGTCCATCTGTTTGGGGATGAAAAGCTGTACTAAAGTGTAACTTGGTCCCCATAGCTTTTGTACACACTCCCAGAATGCAGAAGTAAATCTTGCATCTCGATCTGAAACTATAGACTTTGGCACTCCATGTAGCCTAATAATATGGGTCACGTACAACTGTGCTAATTTCTCCAACGTGAAAGTTGTCCTCATGGCTTTCAATCGTGCCGTCTTGGTCAGCTTGTCAACAATTACCCAGATAGCATCATACCCTTCTCTGGTCTTGGGAAGTCCTACCACGAAGTCCATGGTAATATGCTCCCATTTCCATTCTGGAATTTCTACGGGTTCTAGTTTTCCTCCTAGATGTCTATGTTTGGCATTTACCCTTTGACAAGTCAGGCATCGACTCGTGAATTCTGATCTTTCTTCATCCCTTTCCACCAAAACTGTATCTTGAGATCTTGATACATTTTGCTGGCTCCAGGATGAATGGCATATGGTGTTTCATGAGCTTCTGCCATGATTCGTCTTCCCAACCCTTCAGTAGCTGGAACATAGATTCTTCTTCGATACAGAAGCATTCCATCAGTGGACATGCTTATATCTGATTCTTTATTTGCTGAGGCTTCTTCTCGGAGTTTTATCGCTACTGGATCCTACTTCTAGGCTTCTTTAATATCTTCATACAAAGAAGATTCTAACCTTAAGGCTAATAACCTTCCAGTTATTAACTCCAATTGAAGGGAGTTAATTTCTTGCTGTAAGGCTCTTGGTAGCTCTTCTATGGATAGCTTCTGTGGTGTGGTTGACTTTCTATTCAATGCATCTGCTACTCAGTTTGCCTTTCCCGGATGGTAGAGAATTTCACAGTCATAGTCTTTCACCAATTCTAAACATTATCTCTGATGCATGTTTAACTCCTTCTGTGTGAAGAAGTATTTAAAACTCTTATGATCAATGAAGATTTGACACTGAGCCCCATACAAATAGTGTCACTAGATTTTGAGTACGAACACTACAGCAGCAAGTTCCAGGTCATGTGTAGGATAATTCCTAACTGGCGCGATGCATAAGCTATCACCTTATTGTTCTGCATGAGTATAGCTCCTAGGCCTATCTTTGAAGCATCACTGTAGATCATAAACTTTTCACCCTCCATAGGTAAAATAAGGATAGGTGCATTCGTCAGTCGCCTCTTTAACTCTTTAAAACTTCTTTCACACTCTGATGTCTACTCGTATTTCTTTTCCTTACGAGTGAGAGCAGTGAAAGGAGCGGCTAATCTTGCAAATCCTTCTATGAATCTCCTGTAATAACCGGCTAGTCCTAAGAAACTTCGTATCTAAGTTACGGTCTTAGGAGTAGGCCACTCATTAATCACTTCCACCTTAGCTGGGTCTACTGTTATGCCTTCCTTTGTCACCACATGTCCAAGGAAATGCACTTTATTCAACCAAAATTCATACTTAGAGAATTTTGCATACAACTGATGGCTTCTCACTGTGCGAAGAACAATTCTTAGATGCTCCTTATGCTCTTTGTGAGTCTTCGAATATATAAGTATGTCATCGATAAACACGATAACAAACTTATCAAGAAACTCCTTGAAGACTCTGTTCATCAAATCCATGAATGTTGTTGGGGCATTGGTCAATCCGAACGGCATCACTAAAAATTCATAATGACCGTATCGATTCTTGAACACTGTCTTAGGAATATCACTCTCCCAGATTCTCAACTGATAATAGCCTGAACGTAAATCAATCTTCAAAAATACTGCTGCTCCCTTTAGCTGGTCGAATAGGTCATCAATCTTAGGTAATGGATACCTATTCTTAATGGTAACCTTATTCAACTCTCTATAATCAATGCACATCCTGAGAGTTCCATCCTTCTTTTTAACGAATTGTACTGGAGTGTACCAAGTAGAATAACTTGGTTGGATAAACCCTTTGTCAAGTAGCTCTTTTAACTGTACTTGCAGCACTTTTAATTCAACTGGGCCTATATGATATGGAGCCTTGGAAATTGGAGCAGTCCCTGGCATGATCTTAATTTCAAATGATATCTCTCTTTCTGGAGGTAACTCTAGCAAATCTGCTGGAAACACATTGATAAATTCGTTAACCACTGGAACATTTTCTGGTTGCAATTCATCTTCTTCAGTCACATCGGTGACATATGCCAAGTATCTAACACAGCCACTAGCCATTAGCTTCTTCGCTCTCATTGCAGTGATCATCATCTTCTTTGATTGACGAGATGTATCGATATATTCAAAGCTTTCCATGTCGTCCAGTCGAAAGACTATTTTTCACTTCCGACAGTTGATAGTGACCTGGTATTTTCCTAGGAAATCCATTCCTAGGATTACATCATAGTCGACGATCTTCATTATGATCAGATCGGCGTATAGCTCCCTATTTGCCACAATTACTGGCACATGACATAACCAGTAATTTGACAGCATCACTTCCCCTGAGCGTAGAGCTGTCCTAAAAGTCATTCCTATAGGGTCTTTAGCATACACTAGATTGTCAGCAAATTTATGGGACACGAAAGAATGTGTGGATCCTGAATCAAAAGGACATATGCCATGTGGTTAAATACAGAAATCTGACCTGTAATCACATTGGATGTTCCCGCTTTAGAGTCTTCTTTAGTAAAAATAGTAACACGAGCATCTAGTCGTGAAGTTTGTTCTGGGCGCTCAGACTATACTGGTGGCACTCCTAAAGGCCCTACTATCCTCCCCTGTAAGGCACGAGCTTGAGGCGGTTGCTGACATGGAGGATACTGTTGGCACTGCTGCACTGGCCCTGGGATGTTCTGGCTGTTCATTGGACAATTCTTTGAAATATGTCCTTCTCTTCTGCACTAATAGCAAGCAGTAATGTGAATTTTGCATTGGCCTGGATGCCTCCTTCCATATGTAGCACATGTGGGAAAACTCGGCCCTAAGCCTGACTGGTCTTTTGTTGTTGATTGCAGGTGTCTTGACTTCTATTTCTTGAGAAATTTCCCTTTCTTTTACCCTGCTGTGGTTGGGAGCCTTGAGGGTTGGACTGATTTAGTCTATTCTGGCTAGATTTATTACCCTATCCTGTCTGCATCCCTGCTTGTGTTGATTTAGCAAGGATCTTCTCTTCTTTCTTTGCTTCCCATACTTTCTCTCTTTCTTCTTTCTGCCTGAGCAAGTCATATTCAGCTCTGAGGGCTTTGCTTACACAGTCCACCACTAAAGTTGGTGGTACTGGCCCACTGTCAACAACTACTGCTATCTCTGGTCTGAACATGCCAATCATTTTCTGAATCTTTTCTCTTTCTGTTGGCACCACATATGGGCATAACATGGATAACTGATCAAATCTGCGACACACTTTGCTTACTGATTGGTTTCCTATTTTAATTTAGCAAATTCTTTCTGTTGACGGCGGAGAGCAGCTGGATCATAATACTTCTGATTGAATTCTTCTAGAAAACCCTCCCAAATCATGTTGGTCACATCTCTGCTCATGCGGACGGTATCCTGCCAAAAATGGGTATCCTTTTTTAGCATGAAGGACGCGTACAGAATCTTCCCATGATTTGTTAAATTCATGAAGTTGAGGATCCTTTGTAGTGAAGAAAGCCACTCCTCTACTTCAAGTGGGTTAATCGAACCCTCAAACTCTGGCGGCTTCATTCGGTGGAATAGTTCATACAAAGGTTCCTGATTCACCCTCGATTGAGGTTGCTGAACTTCTAGGATGACTGGCGGCTCTGCTGGTACTGTTTCAGCTGCCTGGGAAGCATTGCCCTCTTCTTGGGCCTGTCTTTGTTGTTCTATAGTGGAAAGTCGCTGTCGTAGTTTGGCATTTTCTTTCATTTGACTTTTGAGGAGAGCTTGTACTTCCTCTAACCTCTCAGCTAATGTAGGGCGTCGACCTCTTCTGGCACTCATTTTGATCTCTTTCTTCTAATCTTGCAAAATAACCAATCATTAAATTTCCCATAATTAATTTTTTGGAATTTTGAACAGAAATTTTAAACATGTCTTACTGTAAAGCATACACCATAAAACATTTCATATCGTTCCATAGCACTTTCTTACATCATACATAGCATACACAACATTTACATATACTATAACAACATCTGTCTTAGCTTTTCCACACATACATACATATATACATATATTTTATACATAGAGTGTATTTGTACTCTTCTTGTGACGCCCCGTGCCCTAGGCGGCCCGGACCATCACTGTAAAACTACTATTTCTTTACTTTTACTTATATTTTCTTGCAATTGAATATTGCTTACTTAAAATATCTTTAATAGGTTACCCTAATTTTAGAATAAATTTTTTTTTAAATACGTACATATTTACTATTCATGTACATGTACTATTAAAAGCGAAATTTGAAACATAATAAATTTAATCTTGCAAACATACTTCTACTATTGATTTTATGGAATAGTATTTTTGAATAGTATCAATTGGCCGCTATTCGAAAATACTATTCAACTATTACTATTCAAAAATATTGTGTAACCATTACTATTCAAAAATTTTATTTAATGGTTACTATTTAAAAGTACCATTTACTGGTACTGTACTGTTACTGTTCAAAATACTGTTTACTTAAACTGTGCGGAAGTTAAAATCATATGGTGTCCATAACCTCGCCTCACATCCACCTCCGCCGCCATCATTGTCCATCATGACTTATGCCATAGGACACTTACCTACAGCATAAACACACTCCGTGAGCTTTACGCCCAGTAAGTATAACATGTTAACCACAAAATATGTTTAAACATAATACATACTTAAAAACGCATAAGCATGCAAGATAATCACATATACCACTTAGCATATACTATATCATCACATATCATGTCATAGCATACAAACTTTACATACCATATGCATACAGATTACTTCATGTAAATGCATGTATCTTACTGTAGCTAAAAGCATAGCGAACAAATGCGGACAATGAACTATGCATGATCTGGTTATGTTTATTTATGCTTTAGTACTCTTTTCTTTCTCTTGTCTACTTAGGGCCCATGTGTCAGTATCGTGTGCACGCAGACCAATAGTAACACCCGAGGTCAACTAATGCCGAAGAGCCATCAACTGATGCTCAACTTTTGGCCTTAACTTTTTTTAACTGGAAACCCCTTCGACTGAAGGAGCCGATACGGCACACCTACTTATTTCCATCTTGTTTAACTGTTCTAGCCATACGCTTCTCTAAGCTGTCCCCAATCCTACGCGGTAGGGATCTATGGCTTCTAACTTGTTCGTTCATCAATCTATGCGATTGTGAAACTATATGCTCTTATGTATGCTGTGCAACATTGTGTGCATGTAAGGCATACTTAACATACTGTAAAACCATCATTTTAACATCATTTTATTCATGCTGCAAGCGGAGTTGTACTTACCTAATTGCAAGCACTTGTATTCGCGCCTTTAGAAATTTACAGGTTACTACTTGTCATCAATAACGTCTCTCGTTAATATCTTCTCTAAGTCACCAATACTGTTAGTGACTAAAGTAGATAATTACTCAATACCGATTGTCATCGGCACTACTTACTCTCTATCTCAAGAGTTAACTTATTCGTATGTGGTTAATTAATTTATGGCCCCATAAATTAACTATCACGTCCTTAGGCTACTTTTTCCTATACTCGTGTTTTCATGTGGTACTGGGGTCCCTCGGTACCCTATTGGCCTATCTGGGAATTTGGTGTCTAGTTTCCGTCGCGTTTGATTAACTGTCTTCTTGACAGTTAAATCAACGTTCCTCACAATGTTGCTCTGAACACGATCCTTGACTTATTTACCGATCAGTCAACCAACCGATTACCTCGCGTTTTGACAACTAGGTAGCCTATCGGGCTACTATGTGTAGGCTTGGTATAGTAACCATCTGGGTTACTTTGCTTGTTTAGGTGTGGTAGTCTACCGGGTTGCCTTGCGTTTTTGGCATAGTAGCCACCTAGGCTACCTCTACCATATTGCACTAAAAAAAACCTTTGTTCTGTGCGAAACCTCTCTTAGGGTTTTGCACGAACTCTTTTTGAAAAACTTGTTCAAATCTAGGAATTCTTACAAAAAGGATTTTTTCATTTTGAAAGGGGTGTGGCATCCCCACACTTTTTTTAAAAGCAAAGAGTTTGAAATGGTTTGAAAGGGGCATGGTGTCTCTACATTTTTGAAAACGAGTCTCACCTCACCCCATTAGAGGATGAGGGTGTTTTTGTTGAAATCCTTTCTAAGTTATTTAAAGGGAACACATGGTGAATGTGCTCAAAAGTGTGGTGTTGGACCACTTTTTGAAAATAATTTGAAACTTGTTCGTAAAAGACTTTGTTTGAGAATTTGGCGTTCATGAACTTTCCTTTCTCGACGAAATGAACAATTCTTGTGTTCATTCGGAGCCTAACTCTAACTCTAACGGCTCCTAAATGCATCAAACCCGTGGCCTTTGTGCCTAGTTTTTATAAAAGTTCCAGTTTTACACACTTTTAAAAACAGGTTTGTTTGGGGCCCGAAACGGCCGAATTTTGAAACCCACGCATGTCAATTTCAAGATTTCGTTGAGATCTAAAACTTTCGTGTTTTGACCAAAGTCTGGTTCAGCCTCTAAAAGGGTCATTTTAATAAAAATCTAAGACTATTCATTTGGTCCAGATTTGTTACTCCTAGTTTTGGACACCGAACCAAAACCAGTCGAAAAGTCTATCGCAGGTTCATTTTTGGCCAATGGCTATTTGATGCAAAAACAACCGTATCGAAATTTTCTCAAAACTTTTTACCAAATCCCAGATTCGGACCCCAAGTAGGTCAAAATGTCCAAAATCCATGGCTTATCCTGGGGACAGATTTTGTGTCCAACCACCCTCTACACACTCATGCACACATGATAAGTGCTAAACTGTACATATTTTTAGTCTATATTTAGGCCATTATTGTTTGGTTTAGGGATACTTTCATGGGTTTTTGCACTTGATCAGTTTATATGTTGTTTTCAGGTCCTAGCTAAAGTAATGGGAGCATAAGGAGGAGATTCGGAACAGTTTGAAGCTTTTTGACCAAAGATGAGCAGAACACGGTTCGGTACATGGTCGTGTATGTGGCCGTGTACCTCTCGGACTGACCAACGTGCGTAAAGCCGTGTTTCGTGAAAACGGGCATGTTCGGCGATATTAGATATAACACACGGTCTAGTACACGGCCGTGCAAGTGGCTATGTACAGAGGTGACCATGAACCGTGTAAGCAGCCGTGCACAATAGAAATGGGCTTGTTCAGTGATTTAACAAGTACACGCCCGTGTCAAGTGAGAACACATGCCCATGTTGGTTAGTACATGCCCGTGTTGGTTAGTACACGCCCGTGTACAATCTGCCAGAGACCGTGTCGAAGCCCGTGTTCTATCCAGGAAGTCGAATTTTGCTCTATAAAAAGGGCAGGATCTGTCAATTAGAGGGGAGAGCCATTATTCTGCAAAAATAAATCCTAGAGCAACTGAGAGGAGGTAGAATAGAGAGAGAAACACTCCAACAAGCAACCATCGATCAATTCAAGTTGGATTGCATTAGAATCAAGAGGATTTGTCATGAATTCAATTATTATTTACAGTCTATGGAATTGTAGTGCAGTTATTCCATTGATTATGAACTGATTTATTTGATACCTAGATAGGAGGAACCCTAGAATGAATATTGTTATTTGATCTTTAATTAATTTAACTTATTCTTCAAGTTCATTGAGATTCAATTATATGTTCTTTATGATCATTGAATTGATATTTACCGGTGTATTAATTCATGTTTGATATCATACAATTGCGATTGAGAAATCCTATGTTTGATTTGATCTTGCATAATTGAAGGGAGTTGCACGTGATTCTAGAGATAGGACAACGTAAATCTTCTGGATTAGGGTCAAACCTAATAGAGAGATTCATTGATTGTTTAATGCAATTCTGGGGGTTTTAACTAGGAAGAGATTTCAATTAATCAACCTAGGGTTAGTTGTTAATACGCTTGAGAAAGATATTAACATAATTAAGGAATTTCCACGGTCTAATGATTAGTAGATAAATTGATATATTAAGGATTAGATGCAATAGACGTTTTAGGGGGATTCATTATCTAGGTATTGTTGGTTTGAATTGATTTCATCTTAATCTTCTACTATTTGGAGTTAATTTTGTGTTGGATTGGTTTAATATAATTATTATTTAATTATTTTAGCATAAATCGATTGTTTATAGGATAGATAATAAGAAAAGAGTAAGTACTAGTACTCGTTAGTCCCTATAGGATCGACACTCGATATTGTTATCCACTGTACTATAGAAACCGATAGGTGCACTTGCCTAGAAGGTCTATAGGGTAGGAGATTGACTGTATCAAGTTTTTTGGTGCCGTTGCCGGGGACTAGGATATTAGGAACACTTAATTCCTATTAATCTATCCATTCTTTTGTTTTATTTTATTTTGTTCTATTTTATTTCTTATTTCATTCTTATATATTTATTTTATTTTATTTTAATTTTCTATTTTCTTATATTTTATATATTTTTTTCTTTTGTGTTGCTATTTCAGGCACTTGGATCAGTTTATGACCTGCAACAATCCATCTGAGTTCTTCGGAGAAGATCCTGAGATTGAAAGAACAACTCTTCGAGTTCTTAGAATCAAGCGTTCACAGAGACAAGAAGAGTTAGTACAGGAACCAGTCATGGCTGAACCGGAGCAACAAAGGACTATGTCTGACTATGCAAAACCATCCTTGATGGAGATAGAATCCAGCATTGTTAGACCAGCTGTGGCAGCCAATAATTTTGAGGTCAAGCCCAATATTATTCAAATGGTGCAGCAATATGTACAATTTGATGGGCTCCAGGATGAGGATCCTAATGCACATATTGCAAATTTCCTGGAGATCTGCGATACTTTCAAGATCAATGGTGCCACTGATGATGCGATAAGGCTGAGGCTGTTTCCTTTTTCTTTAAGGAACAGAGCCAAGCAGTGGCTGAATTCTCTGCCGAGAGGTTCTATAACTACATGGGACCAAATGACAGATAAGTTTCTATTGAAGTACTTTCCACCTGTGAAGACTGCTAAACTAAGGAATGATATCTCTTCCTATGCCCAGATTGATTCTGAGACACTTTATGAGACATAGGAGAGGTTTAAAGATCTTCTAAGGAAGTGTCCACATCACAGATTGCCAACATGGTTGCAAGTGCAAACCTTTTACAATGGGTTGAATCCGGCAACCAGGCAGATGATAGATGCAGCAACTGGAGGAACATTGAATTACAAAATACCAGAGGCAGCCCAGGAATTGATAGAGGACATGGCCATGAACAATTACCAATGGCACTCTAACCGAGCAAAGCATAGCAAACCCGCTGGAATCTATGAGGTTGATGCAGTCACAGCCTTGGCCAGGCAAGTCGAAACCTTGAGTAAGAAGATTGATGGATTATCTATAGGCCATCAACCAGTTCAAGTCCTGTAGTGTGACATGTGTGGGGGAGGTCATGTGACTGATGAGTGTCAAGGTTTATCAGCTATGGCTAGACAGACACCAGAGCATGTTGACTATATGGATAATGCACCACGACCCCAAAACAATCCCTATAGCAACACATATAACCCAGGCTGGAGGAACCACCTTAATCTCTCTTGGGGAAATCAAGGACAACAAAGAAATAATCCTCCTCCAGGTTTTCAGCAACAACACCTACCACAAGAGAAGAAGCCTAGCATGGAGGAATTAATGGCTAAATTTATTCAAACATCTGAAAGCCGACTCCAAGCCACTAAAACATCACTGAGGAACCAAGATGCTTCTATTCATATCCTTGAGAACCAGATTGGTCAGCTGGCAAAGCTTGTGTCAGAGAGACAACAAGGGAGCCTGCCTAGTAACACCGAGAAGAATCCAAAAGAGCAAGTCAAGCCAGTTACCTTGAGGAGTGGTAAAGAACTACAAGTTGAGAAAGAACCGCATGGTAAGGAAGAGAATGGCAAGCAATCTAAGGATAAAGAGAAGGGGGATGGGAATCCTAAACCTGTGCAGGGTTTCCAACCCACTATCCCATACCCAGCCAAGCTAAAGAAGGATAAGATGGATGAGCAGTTTGGTAAGTTTCTTAAACTGTTTAAGCAACTTCACATTAACTTGCCTTTTATTAAAGCTCTTTCGCAAATGCCAAAGTATGCAAAATTCTTGAAGGAACTGCTTTCAAATAAGAGGAAGTTGGAGGAGCTGTCAACAGTAACATTAAGTGAGGAGTGCTCAGCCATTGTGCAAAACAAGCTGCCCAAGAAATTAAAAGATCCAGGGAGTTTTACTATTCCTTGTCTCATTGGTAGTTTGTTGGTTGATAAGGCATTAGCAGATCTGGGAGCTAGCATTAATTTGATGCCTTACAAGATATTTAAGAAACTGGGGTTGGGAGAGCCTAAACCAATTAGGATGAGCATATAGTTACCTGATAGGTCAGTTAAATACCCTAAAGGCATCATTGAGGATGTGTTGGTTAAGGTAGATAAGTTTATATTCCCCGTGGATTTTGTCATTCTTGAAATGGATGAGGACATTAAGGTACCCCTTATTCTAGGTCGACCCTTTTTAGCTACTGTTAGAGCCATTATAGATGTGAGTGATGGTAAGTTAGTCCTTAGGGTTGGGGATGAGGAGGTAACTTTTAAAATACATAATGCCATGAGACATTCCCTTAAGGAGGATGATACTTGTTACTTTCTTGAGTCCACTGATATTGTCGTTTCTGATTGTTTATAGGAATTGGTCCATGATGACCCTTTAGAGCTGTGCCTTGTACAAGGAAGGGAGGAAAGCGACAATGATCCTTGCATTAAGGAACAGGTAGCACATTTGGAAGCTAGCGAGCTCATGGTGAGAAAGAAAGAGTTTGAAAAGATCGAAAAAAGTGGAGAGAAGAGGTTAAAACCCTCTATCGAGGACCCACCAGTTCTGGAATTGAAAGCGTTACCAGACCATCTCGAGCATGCCTTTTTGGAGAAGGATTCAAAGCTACCAGTCATTATCACCTCTAGATTGAGGGCAGATCAGAAAGAAAAGCTGTTGGTAGTACTTAAGAAGCATAAAAGGGCTATCGCTTGGAAGATTTCCAACATTAGGGGAATTAGCCCTTCATTTTGCACCCACAAAATTCTAATGGAGGATGAATTCAAGTCATCGGTGCAACCCTAGCGGCGACTCAATCCTAAGATGAAGGAAGTAGTCAAAGCAGAGGTGATTAAGCTCCTCGACGCAGGTATGATCTATCCGATCTCTGACAGTGCTTGGGTAAGTCCTGTGCAGGTAGTTCCAAAGATGGGTGGAATGACGGTGGTACCTAATGAGAAGAACGAGCTGATTCCCATGAGAATTGTCACCCGGTGGAGAGTGTGCATTGACTACAGGAAGCTTAATGATGCCACTCGAAAAGACCACTTCCCACTGCCCTTTGTGGACCAAATGCTAGAGAGATTAGCGGGTCACATGTATTATTGCTTCTTGGATGGTCTATCCGGCTATTTCCAGATTCCTATAGCACCAGAGGACTAAGAAAAGACAACTTTCACATGTCCCTATGGCACATTTGCATACAGGAGGATGCTTTTTGGGTTGTGCAATGCACCTGCCACCTTTCAAAGGTGTATGATGGCAGTTTTTGATGATTTAATAGAAGACATCATGGAGGTGTTTATGGATGACTTCTCTATGTTTGGTGATTCCTTCGATGCATGCCTCCACAACCTTGAACGAGTGTTGAAATGGTGTGAAGAAACTAATCTGGTTTTGAACTGGGAAAAGTGCCATTTTATGGTACAAGAAGGCATAGTTTTGGGCCATAAAATCTCGAGCAGGGGAATAGAGGTAGATAGAGCTAAGATTGCGACAGTTGAAAAGCTACCACCCCCAACTGTAGTTAAGGCTGTGAGGAGTTTTCTGGGACATGCAGGTTTTTACAGGAGATTTATCAAGGACTTCTCTAAGATTGCTAGAGCCTTAACTCAGTTACTCGAGAAAGATGCACCCTTCGTCTTTACTCAAGAGTGTTTGGAAGCATTTAATACTCTTAAGGAGAAATTAACTAATGCCTCGATTATGGTCACACCAGATTGGAACCTTCCGTTTGAACTGATATGTGATGCCAGTGACTTTGCAGTAGGTGCAGTACTTGGACAGTAGAGAGACAAGCACTTTCAGCCCATCTACTATGCTAGCAAGACTTTGACAGATGCTCAAGAGAATTACACAACCACCGAAAAATAATTGCTAGCTGTCATTTTTGCATTTGACAAATTCAAATCTTATTTAATTTTATCCAAAGTCATTCTTTATACTGATCATTCGGCATTGCGTTATTTGTTAAATAAGGCAGATGCCAAGCCTAGATTGATCAGGTGGATTTTGTTGTTACAGGAATTTGACTTGGAAATTAAAGATAAGAAGGAGGCTGAAAACCTAGCAGCAGACCATCTTTCGCGGTTAGAGAACCCAAATCTAGAAAAGCTAGCAGAAGAGGACATCGACGATGCATTCCCTGAAGAACGTCCATACCATCTGACAGAGGTAAGTGCAGGTGAAGTCCCTTAGTTTGCCGATTTTGCTACTTACTTGGCTACTGACATCCTTCCTAAAGGGCTTTCTCATCAGTAAAAGAACAAATTCTTTTCTGATTTGAAGAATTACTTTTGGTAGGACCCCTACTTGTTTAAGATCTGTGCAGACCAAATCATTAGGTGATGTGTTTCGCAATTGGAGGGATGGAAGATTTTGCAACACTGTCATGCCCGCCCGGCAGGAGGACATTACCACGCGAATAGGACAGCGCAGAAGGTACTTGAGTCAGGTTTTTATTGGCCTACTTTATTCCGAGATGCCCAAAGGTACGTAGTGTTGTGTGGCAACTGTCATCGATCAGGTAACATCTCTCACCGGGATGAAATGCCCCAAAATTTCATTCTTGTTTGTGAGGTTTTCGATGTTTGGGGCATTGACTTTATGGGTCCTTTTCCAGTCTCTTTTGGGAACAAGTACATCCTAGTTGCAGTGGATTATATGTCTAAGTGGGTTGAAGCCCAAGCTTTACCAACAAATGATGCTAGGGTAGTAGTTAAGTTCCTAAAAAGGTTATTTTCTCGATTTAGTACACCTAGAGCAATCATTAGTGATAGGGGCACACACTTTCGTAATGCACAGTTCAACAATGCACTAAAAAAATATGGTGTTACGCATAGAGTTGCAACCCCTTACCATCCACAGACGAGTGGCCAAGTTGAGGTGACCAATAGGGACTTGAAAAGAATCCTAGAAAGAACTGTAGAGCATCATAGGAGAGATTGGTCCATCAAATTAGATGATGCTCTTTGGGCCTATAGGACAGCATACAAGACACCGATAGGGACTACACCATGTAGGCTAGTTTATGGAAAAGCATGTCACTTACCAGTGGAATTTGAGCACCAAGCGTATTGGGCAATTAAGTTCCTTAACTTTAACTTGGACGTTGCAGGAGAAAAAAGGAAAATCCAGGTGAACGAGTTAGAGGAATGGCGCTTGATGGCCTATGAGAACGCGAGGATATACAAGGAGCGAAGCAAGCTATATCACGACAGGAGGATCAAACAAGGGAAAGAATTCAGTGAAGGAAATCAAGTGTTAGTGTATAATTCTCGGCTGAAATTATTCCCAGGAAAGCTCAAATCCAGGTGGTCAGGTCCCTTTACGGTCAAGCAAGTTTTCGCCTACGGTGCCATTGAAGTAATGCATCCAGAGAAAGGCACGTTCAAGGTGAATGGACATCGCCTCAAGTTATTCCTGGGAGGAGAGTTTGATAACTCTCAAAGGGAGGAGTTCAACCTCCACATCGACTAGTGGATGAAAGTGAATGCGTCAAGCTAAAGATGTTAAACAAGCACTTCTTGGGAGGCAACCCAAGGGTTTTCTTTCTCGTTTCCCCTATTTCATGTTTTCTTTAATCTTAATTTAATTTTCGTTAGGTTTTGATTGCCCTTAGATTTTAATTTTCGTTAGGTTTTGATTTCTCTTAGTTTCTTTTTACTTTATGTTTTTATTCATTTAAAAAAAAAAAAACCTGACTGACATGAATAATTTGGCTAAAACATGCCCTGGAACACGCCCGTGTTAATGGGCGTGTCTGGGGCCGTGTGAAGTTTCGTTCGTCAGGTACACGGGCATGTTTGCCAGAGGAAAAATAGGAGTCAACGTATCGAGGAGTACACGTGCATGGACACGGCCGTGTTTAGAGCCATGTAAATTCAAATTAGACACGCCCGTGTCTTTGCTGTGTTAATACCCGTGTCTGGAAGAAGGAGATTGAACAATTTTGTACAGAGGAGTACACGGCCTTAAACACGCCTGTGTTAGAGGCCGTGTTCATCACCAGGTTAGTAACACGCCCATGTCTCGGCCGTGTAACCAGCCCGTATTCTTTTATTTTCTCGACACGGCCCGATACATGGCCGTGTATCTGGGCATGTCGAGGTAGTATGTATACAAATGGTTGCTGGAAACACGATCGTTTCATTCACACACGCCTCCTTTCTTCGAAATCTAAATTTCCACCGAGAAATCACGTCGATCTGTGCACGAAAAGCCAGGTAAGCCTAATCCTAATCAATCATTTGATAAATACCCTTTAGGAATTAGATTGTTTCGAAGAATTTTTGGGTATTTCGGGTGAAATTTTGTCTTCTTTCTTCTTCGACTCACGGAAACGACGGTATGTATTCCTTCCTTCTTCTTCCTCGTTTGCTTTCGTGATTTATGGGTTATTTGATGGATTAATAGCATGATTTGATAGAAGTGCTCTGTGTTGCTTGATTGTTTTCGTGCGAACATTACGGAAGGGAGTGCACATTTTTTTTTCTATCCAATGTGGTGCTCGGACGTTCTCACCAGTGTGCTTAAATTTTCCTAACATTTTTGCATGCGTGAAATTCGGTTTAATTTTGTCTGCGGTTGAATATTAAAGTGTGAATCTCAGAACAAGGCTTGAATTGTGCATACTTTCAGTTTTTCTTTGTTATTCACTATGAATTTCTTTTGCAGGACCCCAAGTGCCACCATGACAAGACGTACTGAAGAAATCCAGCGGCGACAAAAGGAAGTTCCATGGAAAAGGCAGAGGGGAGAGGCCTCCTCTCATACGCAGCAACACCCACCACAACAACATGGACTGCACCCACTGCTGCAATTTCAGGCTCTAGCATTCCTTAGGAGACTTGAGAGGCTATTGGAAAAACCTTTTGAGCATGGCCGGTTTATAGATTGGCCAGTGTTACAGCAGATTGGCTTAGATCAACAAGTGAGGGAATTGGTCAGTTTTGGGAGTTGGGACCGATTCTTCAACATTGAGGCACCAGCTTATCAAGAGTTAACTTTGGAATTCCTCACCACATTCTCCCTCAATAAGAGATCACTAAGCTGGTCCATGCCCAGCATGGAGTTTCAAATTAGCGGGGAAAGATTTCATAGAAGCTATACGCACTTCTCAATAGATTATGGTTTCTATACCGAAGAGTTTACCCAAACCGACGCCTATCGAGAACTGCAGGTGGACTGGCCCTCCAACTTTAATGACCAGCAGTATTAGAGGTCCATTAGTAGAGAGATAGAGTACGCACCAACGAGATCCAAAGCCTACCGTCTTTGTCACCCAGAACTTCGATATGTGCACCGGTGTAGTCTCTCGACGTGACCTTTTCTACATCTACAGTATGAGGGAGAAGGTGGCCATTCATTTGGGACATGCCTGGGCATGGTATTTGGATAGCCAGGCAAGCAGGCCACGAGCGGGTGCATTGTGTTGCGGGCCGTACATCACACAATTGGCTCGCAACCTAGGGCTGTTTAATCGTCTACCTCCCTTGACCATTGCATCTCAGATGATACCGATTGACATGGATACTTTAAGATCCATGGGGATGGTTGAGAGACGACAGGGGCCAGGTGGTCCAACCTATGTTCTAACAGGTACCCCGCCACCTGCAACTGAGGCCGAATTCGAGAGGGATCGCTCCCCTGCACCACCACCGCAAGACCAACACCAGGCCACCCCAAGACCAACACCAGGCCACCCCTTCCCACTCAAACATTGGGAGATTGAGCAGTCAAATGCTGCCAATGCTAAGAAGGACAGTGGCTTTGCAGCAAGTTCATTCATCTCGATTGATACTACTAGAGCGACAGTCGGCCTGGATTGAATATACGTTGACTCGCTTGTGTGCTCACCTCGGGTCCCGACCTTACCCAACGTTCGGACAGTTGATCCCACCACTAGTGTCCCTGAGGAGCCATCGAGACCTGGACCGATTCTCGAAGAACCCAGTACAGAGCCCCAGTCTACCCCACCTGTGGATCCCGAGCCCCCAGTAGCTGATGAGTAGTTTATGGAGTCGGCGTCGAATTCAATTTTTCCCTCTGGCCGGGAGAACTAGGTCTGTTGATCCCCACTGCGTTTATGTTAACTGTACCGACCTCTTCATTATATACATATATTCAAGGAAGTACACATTGACTTGTTCTTTTACCATTTTGTTTCGATTTTACCTATTTATTTCTCACTGTTTTAATTGTTTCCATTGAAGGCAATGTACATCTCTAAGTGTGGGGAAGGGATTTTGGTTTTAGTGGAATTTATTTGTTGGGAATCAAGCATTTTGTAGTCTTCTTGCATGAAGTAGTCCCTTTTCATTGATTCTTCTGTTTGGAAATCTTAATCTTGTTAAAATGCATTCCAACATGCTCTTAATGACTGTGGTTCCTTGAATTGGATTAAGATACAAGCAAAAAACGACACGAATAGCTAGATTTTTATGAGCTTCATTATAGGCAGTTGTTGAGATAGTTAATCTGGATGAGAATTGCATGGAATTCACACACATAAGCCTAAAATTTGTGAGTATTTGAGCCTATGAGCATTCATCATTATATGCTCCACTTATTTTCTTTCTGGTGTGATTATCATGCATAGTGGGAAGATTCTAGAACTTGCTTTGTTATGCACGTTGCTGTTTTAGATGCATTGGAAAGAAGGGTTTTGTCTTAGCCTTTCTTGTTGACTGAACTTTAAGCCAAATACCCCCATTTTTTTTCTTTCTTGGCCAACACCATAACCATTGTTCTACACCGAAAGGCTTAGTCAACTGAATTGCATGAAAATCTGATCAAATGGAGTATAGAACCAAGGGCTTGTCTGATTAAAGGTGCATGGTATATGTTTAAATTTCATCTTCTGTTGTGATCAATTCCACTTGGATGCTTGAATATTTTTCAAGTTCAACATTTCGTAAAGCGAGCATCATTGAGATTCAAAAAAAAAAACGGAAAAAAGAAAGAAAAAAAGAAAGAAGTAAATAAGTAAGAACAGAAGATGATTGTGCTTAATAATGTTTTATGCGCCTTACTTGAGCTTTGATTGAAGGTTCTATATACAAGAGAATCAAGTTTTTGTGTGATTTGGTATAGACAGGTCCTTTATCTTTTATTTTCTTGGTTAACCTGAGATCTATTCATTCCATTCTTTTTATACCGCCACCCAAACCTTATCGCAGCCATGACAAGGATCCTTTAATTCATGCATCTAATTATAGTGATGTGATATATTAGCAAGCTTATGGTTAAGATTCCTGCTATACAATGATTTGAGTGTTATGATATATTCTCTACCCTAAACACTTTGAGCGTTTTATGAGTGAATCCTATGTGAAGGTATGAGTCCTATGCTTTTGATTCCGGAAAGACTGTCAACATGATTGCTTATGGATGATAGTTTGTAGAAGTTTAGTCTAGGACTGTTGGATTTTACTTGTATTTTAATTTGGTTTAGAAGTTATAGTAGGAAGGAGTATGGAGAGATGCATTGAGATAAGAGAGAGAGGGATATTTAGAAGGTTTTATGATTTGGAACTATTATTTGCTTCAGGACAAGCAAATGCTTAAGTGTGGGGAGATTTGATAAGTGCTAAACTGTACATATTTTTAGTCTATATTTAGGCCATTATTGTTTGGTTTAGGGATACTGTCATGGATTTTTGCACTTGATCGATTTATATGTTGTTTTCAGGTCCTAGCTAAAGCAGTGGGAGCATAAGGAGGAGATTCGGAGCAGTTTGAAGCTTTTTGACCAAAGATGAGTAGAACACAGTTTGGTAACACGGCCGTGTACCTCTCGGACTGACCAACGTGCGTAAAGCCGTGTTTCGTGAAAACGGGCATGTTCGGCGATATTAGATATAACACACGGTATAGTATACGGCCGTGTAAGTGGCCGTGTACAGAGGTGACCATGAACCGTGTAAGCGGTCGTGCACAATAGAAACAGACGTGTTCAGGGATTTAACAAGTACACGCCCGTGTCGAGTGAGAACACACGCCCGTGTTGGTTAGTACACGCCCGTGTAAAATCTGTCAGAGACCGTGTCGAAGCCCGTGTTCTATCCAGGAAGTCAAATTTTGCTCTATAGAAAGGGCAGGATCTATCAATTGGAGGGGAAAGCCGTCATTCTGTAAAAATAAACCCTAGAGCAGCAGAGAGGAGGTAGAATAGAGAGAGAAACGCTCCAACAAGCAACCATCGATCAATTCAAGTTGGATTGCATTAGAATCAAGAGGATTTGTCATGAATTCAATTATTCATTGTAGTCTATTGAATTGTAGTGTAGTTATTCCATTGATTATGAACTGATTTCTTTGATACCTAGATTGGAGGAACCCTAGAATGAATATTGTTATTCGATCTTTAATTAATTTAACTTATTCTTCAAGTTCATTGAGATTCAATGATGTGTTCTTTATGATCATTGAATTGATATTTACCGGTGTATTAATTCATCTTTGATATCATACAATTGTGATTGAGAAATCCTATGTTTGATTTGATCTTGCATAATTGAAGGGAGTTGCACGTGATTCTAGAGATAGGACAACGTAAATCTTCTGGATTAGGGTCAAACCTAATAGAGAGATTCATTGATTGTTTAATGCAATTCTGGGGGTTTTAATTAGGAAGAGATTTCAATTCATCAACCTGGGGTTAGTTGTTAATACGCTTGAGAAAGATATTAACATAATTAAGGAATTTCCACGGTCCAATGATTAGTAGATAAATTAATATATTAAGGATTAGATGCAATAGATGTTTTAGGGGGATTCATTATCTAGGTATTGTTGGTTTGAATTGATTTCATCTTAATCTTCTACTGTTTGGAGTTAATTTTGTGTTGGATTGGTTTAATATAATTATTATTTAATTATTTTAGCATAAATCGAATGTTTATAGGATAGATAATAAGAAAAGAGTAAGTACTAGTACTCGTTAGTCCCTGTGGGATTGACACTCGATATTGTTATCCACTGTACTATAGAAACCGATAGGTGTACTTGCCTAGAATGTCTATAGGGTAGGAGATTGACCGTATCAACATACATATCTCAAACCACTTGTAAACTAAAGTAAACACAACCACAACCACAAAAACTTCAAAAATTGAAAGCTAAGGGCTCAAATAACTTATTACAACTCATGTGTATAAACAAATACACATAAATCTCCTTTGATCAAAAACGTAAAAACAACTAACCACAAAAGATAGGGGTTTTTCAGTTTATACCTTAGAGTGCTTTGATCCAAGCACAACTAAGCCAAGGGTGGCTATCAAGGCTCCGTGGAAAACAAAGGGGGTTGAGGGGTCACTTGTGCTAGAATGAGAACACAAGGAAAACAAAACGTTTCTCTTAATATCAAGCCAAAATAAAAAACTAAACCATAGAAAAATTTCGGTTCTAGGGTCTTACCAAAACTACCTTGGAAGAGTGCACCTCTAGCAACTTGTGTGGCCAAGCTTTTGTGTGAAAGTTATGTGAAAATATGGGTGGTTTAGGGGCTGAAGAGGGATCGGATTTTCTGAAGAGAAAGGGGAGAGAAAGCTATATTTTTCTTGAGAGTTTTTGTGAGCAAATGGGAAAAGTGAGACCTAAGGGTGGTTGCACCTTTTTATAGGCAACTCTAAGCAACTTTGCTTAACTCTAAGTCCTCTTAATTAAGCCACAATTTAGCTTAATTGGGGGACAAAAATCTGTGCTGCAGCCCTTAAATTTTCAGAGGCCATGATGGAGGGTGAAAGGGAGCAAGATTGCATTAAATGGTCATGGTCCTCTTGTCCTTAAAACCCCATTTTTTTTAATCTAAAAACTCCAACACATCCCTTGATTTAAGGGATCATTTTCAGCTGGTTTCGCAGCTGTTTTCCTAACCAAAGGGGGCACAGTTTGGTTGGGGTAAAGGTCCAACCGAATCGGTTCTGTGCAGTCTAATTTTCTACTGCGTTTTTCGGCCCTTTCTCGGCAGTGTTCTAATTTTCATCCAAAAATTGGATTTTCTGAATCTGATTTTTGTACTAATGATTTCTAATTGTTTTGTACTATCTAAGAGCTCATTCTATATCAAATCACTATTCATTTCCTATACTGTGGCTGTGTCTACACTGTGTTGTCCTTTCGCACGCAAACTGGGGCGTTCCTAGGTGAAATTTCAGACACAGTCTCTCTTGACTAATTCAGACGTTCTGATTTCAATTTTATCAGTCTTATATCCGTCTGGGGTCATCTAGACCATTTTTCAAGATCTGTGTGGTCCAACCTCGAAAAATGTATTAGGTGCACGTTTGACTAATTTAGGCATCTTGAATCTAGATATATCAGTTTTGAGTCAAACTAAGGCCATCTTGGCCAGTAACTTGACACTACATCTTGCACTATTCACTATTCTCTATTCATGGTTCACTGTTCTCTGTTCTAACTGACTAGTCCGAGTGTTCTGGCTCCGATTTTGTCCGTCTCTGGGTAAGAAGAGGTCATCCGGACCATTTTCTCGATACTGTACCCCTACTAGGGCGATTTCTCGCTGTTGTGCTCAGATGTTTAGTCTGAGCATTCTGGTGATTTGCTCACTAGTCTTGTGTCAGGAAATGGTCATCCAGACCAGTTTCATGACACTGCATATCTCATACACTTATACACATAATAGGGTGGACCAGGTTCTCTGTCGGTTACCCATTTTCACTGTATCAATAGTAATAAATGGTACTGCACCTGTTTAGTCTATTTAACTGGAATTTATACTGTATTTATCAACTTAATTACTCATTTCATAGTAATAGGTTTCACACATTACAAAAGTCTTCAAATCGGCTCTCTGCTCAGTACACGGCTTTCTACACGGGTTCTAACACGGGCGTGTATGGCTCGAGCACGGGCGTGTACTAGCCGAGCTTTCTCAACACGGTCGTGTCTTGGAACAAGCTTACTTTACCTGAGCAGTACACGGCCACTTACACGGCCGTATACCTGACCATGTAAAACTACATGGCCATGTTAACTCACACGGCCTCTCTCATAAAGTAGTCCGATCAGTACACGGTTTATCACACGATCGTGTACCTGACTGTGTTCGATGTATTTGTACTAAAAGTGCATCAAATTATTCCTTAACTTCTCATTGAATAATTTGTTACGTTACAGGGACGGGGTGGTCCTTACACTTCTTAGGGTTTGACTATTCTATTCATCTTACCTTGCTGGAAATTCTTCAGGGTCTTCATTCTCTTCCTCTAAATCATCACCGATAGCCGTTCCCTAATTATGGGTTCCATTCCCTCTTTGTCATGATGGACCAGCCTCGTGATCATCGGCCATAGGGGGTGGTCCATATAAGCATGTCAATACCCCTTCTTCATGAGTCTGCTCCCACTGATGCTTTTCCAGGCATTCTCGTACTTGTGCTCTCTCAATCCTGATGGCACTAGCAACAAAATCATGTTAAAGGATGGAATGGAGTAGGCTCACTCTACGCTTTAACTCTAGGGTGAGTCCTTTCCAAAACATCTCACAAAAGTCTTCATCAAAAAAGTTTGGGAGCGGGTACTTTTTAACCACATTTTCCTCGAACTGCACTGTGTAGATCAGCACTGTATCCTCTGGTGTCATCTAGAACCTCTCAATCCTCTATAGATAGTCCCTAACATCTGTTATCCGAGGTAATGTCAGTGGTGTGCTTTCCTCCCTAGCTGGAGGAACTGGGGTCGGCTCTGGGCTTCTCTGGGGAAACTATTGTCTCATAATCTGATAAAAATCAGCCCAATTAAGCCTCAATAATGCCTCCTGATCATAGTATTCCCAGTAAACTTGAGCATCTCGCTGAAAAGTACTCACTACAAGAATGACCCAGTAATCTCTGTCGATATCACATGATTGACAAATCAGCTGCACAGTGTGTAGCCAATCACTTACTGGTGGAGACTAGCGTCTTCCATCGAAACTAGGGGTAAACAGGCTCTAAACACCCATGTAGCTTTGGTTGATACCCTGGACCCAATATGGTCTTGACCACCTACTACTAGTATATCAACTACTACTGGTGGGGGATGGCATACTGGTGGAGGGGTTGGTGCCCTGACAGTGGCCTGCGCCTCTCTGGAACTAGCTGGATTGACTGGTGTCGCGGGTTGTACCGTCAGTTGTCGGGGTGGAGGCAGTCTAATGATGGGTCTGGTCCACACCCTTGGAGGACCCCTACCTCGATATGGATATGGTTGATAGTGATGTGGCCTCATCATCTCACTCCTACATAAGGTGCACTCTATATAAATAAACGTGCTACTAATCATAAAATAAACTTAACTTACTTGGATCGACGAACAGAATGCACATCGGGCCTTAAAGGATATGGTCTATTGCTCTGATACCAACTGTGGCGCCTCGCCCTGAATTGAGGCTACAGTACTAGCATAATAGAGCTCTAAAGTCCACTATGGTAGACCGTTACCTTAATGGGTCACCAGCATCTTACTTGTAACTTGTTCTTGTTAAATTACTATTTTAATTAAAATGATTTTTAATCTGAAATCCAAGGGATTTTTTTTAAACTGTTGGTGATTGTGAACTGTAAAAATATAAGCAACATACAACTTAGGATATACTACTATTATACTGGTTGTACATAAGTTACATCATGATGCATTTTTAAAATACAACTTAAAATCTGCTCTCAAAACAACACTTTTAATCTGCTCAACGGAAATCAGCAGCAGGACCATTCCCCTCACCCAGCCCGGAAGACAGATGTAATCCCACCCCTCGTCCATCCTCTGTCTACTGGTGTACAGGTTTCTTATATGCAACATGAATAAACTGGTGAGCGACAGGCTCAGTAAGTTCAAACATACATGCAGAAACATAAATCATAAAATCCCGAAAAAGCACTATTTATATGAATAGTAACTTTGACTTTTGATCATAAATAGTATGGTTGACTTTGACTAATACTATTCATGTCACTGGTATCTAAGCTACTGCATAGACTGTTAGTACGTTTTATGCTCAATTATGACCGTTCTGAAATCTTAAGTCTTTATCTGATGCTGAATTCTGCTATTGAGCCCCCTGAATTGATCGTACCGTAATGCGTGCATAACTAAGAAGGACTCTGGGGAGCGACCCATTGGCCAATCCTCTACAGTATGAATATATCAGACATCCAAACCCGGGATGTATCACCAGCAGTTTGGAGTCCTACTGTAACTGTAACTGAAATCTGAGAAACCTCCACCTGTGTAGGATGCCGGTACGCCAATACTGATTTAATTTCTGAGTTTCTGGTGGTTCCTAACCGGTGGCAATTATGCTGCCTCCTGGGTTTGGAACTCTCTGTAATTTATTCAGTAATTTATTCTATAGTTTTCTTAAGATTTTATATCTTATGATAGTATGCCTACCGCACCTGACTACTAAATTTCTGTCATCTATATCACATAAGCGTGCTAAGTAAATTCATGCTGCAGACAAGTAAATGTCTGAACTTACCGATATTTTACCAGTAATTCGTTCTCTGAGTCAACCGCCTTCCTTAACTCGCCTTTTGGTTGCTTCCTATAACCGAAACAAATTACCGTTATTTTTACTATTCACTTCATATTTAAAATATAGTGAAAATATAAAATTTCTAATTGAAATTCTTAATTATCAATTTTAGGATTGATATTTTTAATTCTGGAATCATTCTACTGTATAAACTATTATTCCGAGCCTTAATAACACTTATCTGAACTTTTTGACAAAATGACCGTTTTGCCCTTAACTTTTGGCAAAATGACTTTTTCATCCTTAACAGGTTTTTCCCTCGTTTTTCTGACTTACCACTCTATTTTAGCCTTTAAAATTTTAATAAAATTATTCTGAGGCTTTTATGACCTTCTTCTAACAATTTAGAAAATTTTGGTCAAAATGACCATTTTACCCCTGACGGGACTATAGACTAGGAAATTCTTGTTTTATCATTTTATCTGGATTTTCTGATCCCAAAAATCCTAAAATAACGTTTCTTAGGTCTTACCGTGCTTTTACGACATTTTCTGCAAAAACACTCGGGTTACTATTCACCTGACCCTTATGTGGTACTATTCCGACCCTTGGGGTCGTTTCTCGTTTTTCTAGCCTTTCGGGACCTCAAATGACTGTTTTACAAGTTATGTAATCGTCCCTTATTCTCTTCTTGAGCTTAGGCTTCTGAGGGGGCTCGGGTTTCCAGTTCCCGACCCTACTTTTACCTCTCGTTTACCAAATTGTCCTTCGGGTGTTCTGAAAATTTCGACAGCATTTTCGCTGAAATTCTAGGTTCCCGGCGTTTAAGAAACGCCTCAAAACCATCTATCATATTCTACCCTGCCAAGTACTATACCACAAACCTAATTTTACGTAAAAGTTACAAACTTTTTACGTAAAATTTCATCACAAAACTTGCTTATTATTAACGGGATTTCAACCCGTTCTTTATCACTTTTAGGCTCGGTTTTATATTCAAATCACACATTACCATAACTTAATAAAACTTTCTCATTTTCCACTAAACTCATACTCGGATTTTCTTTAAAAACCCTAAACCAAAATTTTTGTTTTATAACCCAAATTCTCCTTTTTTTTCCACATCAGCACATTCGTTTTTCACCACAAAACCCTAACATATCTCTTCAAAATTCCACACATTATCCCACAGATTTTCCTTGGAATCAACTTCAAAATTTTGGTTTCATTTCCATTTTTTCTTTTTTGTTTTCTATACAAAATCGATATCACATCTATCATACACAATCAACATAAAATCTCATTTTTTTCTTCCTTTCTTTCCCACAGTTTTGAATTGAAAAACAACACCAACCTTTAGTGTTTTTCAATCTCATTTCATCTATTTCTTTCTTTCCATTCCACATGATTTTCAACATCAAAAATCAACCAAAACAACATGAAAATTTCATCATTCCAAACCCTAATAACCCATGGTTTTGATGAAAGAAAAACACACACAAACTTGCTTTTCATGCCCATGATTTCACACTTGTTTTAATCATTCACCATTTTCACACTTTCAAGCATAAATCAATGAAACAAAAACTGATTTTTCTCACTTCAAATCAGCCCATAATACACGGTTTTTCTTCATGAAAAACATGAAGAAATGGTGCCAAAATGAAGGATTACCTTGCTTGCTTGATAACTTGAACCTTGTGATGAATTTTTCACTCTTTCTTGGCCAAATCTTGAAGAAATTTTTGAGCTTTCACTAAGAGCGATGCACAGCTTCAATGATGGCTCAAAACCAGAAATTTTTCTGGTTTCTAATGGCTAAAAACCGTGTCTATAAACGGCCAAAAAGGAGGGACCAAATCGCAAAGAATTTAAGGATATTTTATCAAACTTTTTATGTAATTTTTCTACTCTTTAGGGGCTGTTTTGCAATTGAAAAAAAATGGCCTGATTTTTATCTGATTTTGGCCCTAAAATCCACCACCTTTCAACCTTAGAATCCTCTCGAATTTTCCAAAACTTCCTTTGACTTTTTCTAGTTGACTTTGCATCTTAACCACTGATTTTTCTTGATTTTAAACCCTAGCCCTTGGATTGGAATGTATCCTTACATCCATTCAAAGGCAAACACTCAATCTTTGACTTCTTATACATATTTGAAGTCAAACTTTTGACCAAAAGTCAAACCGAAGATTTTTGCACTGAAATCGTGTAGACGAGTTCCTGAGGCTGTCCGCGCAACTGGTTTGCCTAAAAATCAATATTGTAAGTATTTCATCTTTTAGTGGTTTACATTATATTATCAAAATTTTTGAAATCGAAAAGGTATAATTCGTCCAATTTCGGTTCGGTAAAATTTTCCGTTTCTGAGCACTCTCTTGTCTGCACTGTCCAAACATTTATTTGCCTTTTAAATAATATTAAAACATATATTTTACAGTTTTTCACATGAAAATCAAATAGTACACAAGTTATATTAAACTTCTAGAAACAGTAAAATTTTACGATTATGACAAGTAATGCTAATTTTACACTGGCCTGGATGCCTCCTTCCACACGTAGTACAGGTGGGAAAACTCGGTCCTGTGCCTTGACTAATCTTCTACTATTGATTGCGGGTATCTTGACTTCTATTCCTGAGAAATTCCCCTTTCTTTTTCCTTGCTGTGGTTGGGAGCCTTGAGGGTTGGACTGGTTTGGTCTACTCTGGATAGATTTACTACCTTGCCCTGTCTGCATCCCTTTTTGCATTGATTTGGCAAGGATCTTCTTTTTTTTTTTTTTTTTCACTTCCCAAACCTTTTCTCCTTCTCCTTTCTGCCTGAGTAAGTGATATTCAGCCCTAAGGGCTCTGCTTACACAGTACGCCACTGATGTAAGCAGTACTGGCCCACTGTCAACTACTATAGCTATTTCTGGCCTGAACATGCCAATCATTTTCTGAATCTTTTCTCTTTCGATTGGTACCACATAGGGACATAATCGGGATAACTGATCAAATCTCCAACACACTTCACTTACAGACTGGTTTCCCTGTTTTAGTTCAAGAAACTCTTTTTATTGACGACGAAGAGGAGTTGGGTCATAATACTTCTAATTAAACTCTTCCAGAATTTCTTCCCAAGTCATGTTCGTCACATCTCTCCTCACGCGGACCGTATCCCACTAGAAGCGGGCATTTTTTTTTTCAACAAAAAGGACGCACACAAAATCTTCTCTTGATCTATTAAATTCATAAACTCGAGGATCCTTTGCAGTGAAGAAAGCCACTTCTATACCTTAAGGTCAGTCGAACCTTTAAACTCCAGTGGCTTCATCCGATGGAATCGTTCATATAAGGGTTCTTGATTCAACCTCGGTTGAGGCTGCTGGACTTCTGGAATGACTGGTAGCTCTGCTGGTACTGTCTCAACCGCCTGGGAAGCATTACCCTCTTCTTGGGCCCGTCTTTGTTGTTCCATAGCGGAAAGTCACCGTCGAAGTTTAGTATTTTCTCTTATTTGATTTTTAAGGAGAGCTTGTATTTCTTCCAACCTCTCGGCTATTGTAGGACGTCGACCTATTCTTGCATTCATTTTAATCTTTTTCTTCTAACCTTCTTTCTTCTAACCTTGCAAAATAACCAATAATTAGATTTCCCATAATTGATTTTGAAATTTTGCGGGAATTTTAAACGTGTCATTTACTATAAAACATACACCACAAAACATTTCATATCATTCCATAACACTTTCTTACATCATACATAGCATACACAACATTTACATATACTATAACAACATCTGTCCTAGCTTTTCTACACATACAGACATATATACATATTACACATAGGGTTTATTGACCCACTTTTAGGATTCAACTATCCTATTCATTTTGCCTTGTCGAAAATTTCTCAGGGTCTTCATCATCTTCCTCTGAATCATCACCCCTAGCTGTTCCCTTATTACGAGTTGTATTTCCTCCTTGTCGTGACAGTCCAGCCTCGTGATCATTGGCCATAGGGGGTGGTCCATACAAACATGCCAATACCCTGTCTTCATGAGTTTGCTCCCATTGGTGCTTTTCTAAACATTCCCGTAACTACGCTCTCTCAATTCTAATGGCACTAGTGATGAAATCACGTTTAGGGATGGAATGGAGTAGACTCACTCTGTGCTTCAACTCTGGGGTGAGTCCTTTCCAAAACATTTCATAAAAATCTTCATCCTACAAATTTAGGAGTGGGAATCTTTTAACCACATTTTCCTCGAACCACACAGCGTAGGTCAGCACTGTATCCTCAGGTGCCATCTAGAACCTCTCAATCCTCGGTAGATAGTCCCTAACATTGTTATTCAAGCTAATGTTAGTGGTGCTCTTTCCTCCTTAGCTAGAGGAACTGGGGTTGGCTCTGGGCTCCTTTGGGGAAACTACTGTCTCATGATTCGATAAAAATCAGCCCGATTAAGCCTCAATAATGCCTCCTGATCACAGTATTCCTAGTAAACTCGGGCATCTCCTTGAAAAGTGGCAACAACAAGAATAACCCAATAATCTTGATCAATATCGCATAATCGGCATATCAGCTCAATTGTGTGTAACCAATCCTGTACTGCTGGGGACTGGTGCCCTCTATCAAAACTAAGGGGCTAACAGGCTCTAAATGCTCGTGTATCTTTGGCAGATACCCTGGACCCAATATGGTCTCGGCCACTAACTATTGGTATATCAACTACTATAGGTGAGGGATGGCGTACTAGTGGAGGGGTTGGTGCCCGGGCGCTCTCTGATACCTCAGCTCGGGAACTGCAGGGTTTGACGGGGCTGGAAAGCATACAATCTATTGTCAGGGTGGGGATGGTCTAATTATAGATCTGGTCCTTACCCTTGGAGGACCCCTACCTCGATATGGATGTGATCGATAGTAAGGTGGCCTTGTCATCTGGCTCCTACATAAGGTGCACTTTATATAAATAAACATGCTATTAATCATAAACTTAACTTATTTGAATCGACGAGCGGGATGCACATCGGGCCTTGAGGGACATGGTCAATTGCTCTAATCCTAACTGTGGTGACCCGCCCTGAATTAAGGCTACAGTACTAGCATAGTAGAGCTTTGAAGTCCACTATGGTAGACCGTTACCTCGACGGGTCGCCGGCATCTTACTTGTAACTTGTTCTTGTTAAATTCTATTTGTAGTTAAGATTATTTTTATTCTAGAAATCGAGAGATTTTTTTAAAACTGTTTGTGATTATAAACTGTAAAAACATAAGCATCATAAAACATAAGATAAACTGTTGTCATACTGGTCGGACATAATTTACATCATGATATAATTTCAAAATATAATTCAAAATCTGCTCTCCAAACATCATTCTAAATCTTGCTTAACGGAAAATATCAGCAGGACCATTCCCCTAGCATAGCCCTAGAGGCAGATGCAATCCCGCTCCTCGTCTATCCACTGTTTACTGGTATACAGGTTTCTTACCTACAACATGAATAAACTGGTGAGCGACGGGCTCAGTAAGTTCAAACATACATGCAAGAACATAAATCATAAAATCATGAAAAAGAACTATTCATATGAATAGTACTTTAACTTTTGACCATGAATAGTATGGTTGACTTTGGCCGATACTATTAATGTCAACTCGGATCTAAACTGCTACACATACAGTTAGTACGTTTTATGCTCAATTATGGCAATTCTTAAGTCTTAGGTCTTTATCTGATATTGAATTCTGCTATTGGGCCCCTGAGTTGGTCATACCGTAGTACGAGTATAACTGAGAGGGACTCTGTGAGTGACCTACTGGCCAATCCTCTACAATCTAACTATATCAGACTTCCAAAACCCAAGACGTATCACCAGCGGTTTAGAGTCCTATCATATCAAAATCTGAGAAACCTCTACCTGTGTGGGAGGTCAGTACGCCAATACTGATTTAGTTACTGATCTGCTTGTGGTTCCTGACTGGTGGCATTTATGCTACCTCCTGGGTCTGGAACTCTTTAAATTATTCTGTAGTTTGTTTTGTAGTTATCTTAAGATTTTATCTTCTATGTTAATGTGCATACAGTACCTGACTACTAAATTTCTGTCATTTATATCACATAAGCATACTAAGTAAATTCATGATGTAGATTGATAAATGTCTGAACTTACAAGTATTTTGCTAGCGGTTCCTTTCCTGAGTCAACTGGCTTCCTTAAATCGCCTTTTGGTTGCTTTCCTATAACCGAAATAAATCACGATCATTTTTACTATTCATTTCATAGCTATAATACAGTGAAAATATAAAACTTCTGATTTAGGTTCTAAATTATTCGCTTTGGGATTCATATTTTAAATTCTGTAATTATTATGCTGCATAAAATACTATTCTGGGCCTTAATATCACTTTTTTGAACCTTTTGACAAAATGACTGTTTTGCTCCTAACTTTTGGCAAAATGATCATTTCGTCCTTAGCGGGATTTTCCCTTCGTTTTCCTGAGTTACGACTCTATTTAAGCCTTTAGAAATTTAATAAAATTATTCTGAGGCTTTTACAGTCTTTTTCTAGCAATTTAGAAAATTTTGGTCAAAATAACCATTTTGCCCCTGACGGGACTATGGACTGGGAAATTCTCATTTAATTGTTGTATCTGGGTTTTCTAATGCTAAAACTCATAAAATAACTTTTCTTAGCTCTTACCGAACTTTTACGACATTTTCTGCCAAAACGCTCAGGTTACTATTCACCCAACCCTCGGGTGGTACTATTCTGACCCTCAGGGTCGTTTCTCGTTTTTCTAGCCATTCGGGACCTCAAATGGCTATTTCACTACTTATGTAATTGTCCCTTATTCTCTTCTCGAGCTTAGGTTTCTGAGAGCGCTCGGGTTTCGGGTTCCCGACCCTATTTTTACCCCTTGTTCACCAAATTGCCCTTCAGGCATCCTGAAAATGTCGGCAGCATTTTCGCTGAATTTCTAAGTTCTCGGCATTTAGGAAATGCCTCAAAACCATCTATCCTATTCTACCTTGCCAAGTACTATACCACAAACCTAATTTTACGGAAAAGTTTCAAACTTTTTACGTAAAATTACACAATAGTTTTAACGGGATTCTAACCCGTTCTTTATCATATTTAGGCCCGGTTTTATACTTAAATCACACATTCATATGGCTTAACAAAACTTTCTCACATCCACTACTTCTATACATGGTTTTTCCCCAAAAAAAAACTTAAACAAAAATATTTGTTTTATAACTCAAATTTTCCTTATTTATTTTCCATATCAACACATTCATTTTTCATCATGAAACCCAAACATAATTCTTCAAAATTTCATACATTATCCCACAGATTCTCCTTGGAAAATGAACCTCAAAATTTTGTTTTCATTTCCATTCTTCTTTCTTGTTTTCTACACAAAATCAACATCACATTTACCATATACAATCAACAACATAAAAAATCCCATTGTTCCTCTTTACTCCCCATGGTTTTAAGTTGAAAAACAAACACTAACATTTAGCGTTTTTCAATTTCATTTCATCCCTGTCTTTCATTCCATTCCCACATGATTTTTTTAACATCAAAACCAAACAAAACAACATGGAAATTTCATCTTCCTTCCTCATGAATAACCCACGGTTTTTGTGAAAGAAACATATAAACAACTTGATTTTTCATGCTCTTGTTTCTAACTTAACTTAATCTCACATCATTTACACACTTTCAACCAAAAATTAATGAAACAAAAACTGATTTTCTTCTCATTAACACAGCCCATTCCACATGATTTTTCTTCATGAAAACAAGAAGAAATCATACTAAACTAGAAGATTACCTTGCTTGCTCGATGACTTGAACTTGGTGATGGATTTTTTCACACTTTCTTGCACAAATCTGGAAGAAATTTTTGTGCTTTCTATGGGGGAGATACACAGCTTCAATGGTGGCTGAAAACCAGAAAGTTTTCTGGTTTCTAATGGCTTAAAACTGTGTATATAAATAGCCAAAAAGGAGGGACTAAGTTGCAATTGATTTAAGGGTATTTTAGCAAACTGTTTGTGTAATTTTTCAACTCTTTAGGGGCTATTTTGTAATTAATCAAAGAGGACCAGATTTTTTTTTTCTGATTTTGGCCCTAAAATCCACCACCTATAAACCCTAGAAACTTCTTGAAAATTTGCTTAAGCTTCCTTTGACTTTTCTAGTTGACTTTGAATCCTAGGCATTGAATTTTCTTGACTTTAAACCCTAACCCTTGGATTGGAATGTATCCTTACTTCCTTTCAAAGATTTACACTCAATCTTTGACTCCTTATATATATTTGGAGTCAAACTTTTGACCAAAAGTCAAGCCGAAAATTTTTGCATCGAAATCGCGTAGGCGAGTTCCTGAGGCTGTCCGCGCGATCGGTTTCCTTATTTGGCTCCGGTTTGCCTAAAAACCAATACCGTAAGTATTTCATCCTTTAGTGGTTTACAGTATATTTTCAAAATTTTTGAAACCGAAAAGGCATATTTTGTCCAATTTCAGTTTAGTAAAATTTTTTGTTTCTGATCATACTCTTGTCAGCACTGTCCGAACATTTCATCGCATTCTAATAGTATTAAAACATATGTTTTACAGTTTTACACATAAAAATCATAGAGTACACAAATTATACAAAATTTCTAGAAACAGTAAAATTTCTCGATTATGATACTCACCCCTCCTTATAAAATTTTCGTCCTTAGAAATTAGAATAAGTGGGGTATAAAGCTTTCATCTCATCTTCACGTTCCCACGTAGCCTTTTCAATACTGTGGTTTCTCCATAGAACCTTTACTAGTGAGATCGTCTTATTTCTCAACCCCATTTCTTTTCGTGCTAAAATCTGTACTGGTTGTTTTGGGTAGGTCAAATCTTCTAGAACTTGTATCGATTTATACTCCAGCACATATGAAGGATCGGGTATGTACTTCCTTAACATTGACACATGAAAGACATTGTGTACTACTGATAGGTCTGGGGGTAATGCTAACTTGTAAGCTACCTACCCAATGCGTTCGATTGTCTTAAATGGCCCAATATATCTTGGACTCAATTTTCCCTTTTTACTGAATCGCATTACGCCTTTCATTGGTGATACTTTGAGGAATACGTAATTCCCCTTTTCAAACTCTAAGAATCTTCACTGTTTGTCTACGTAACTCTTCTGTTAGCTCTGAGTGATTTACATTCTTTTCTAAATCTTTGCAATTGCCTCTGTAGTTTCTCTTATGAAATCAGTCTTATGCAGCTGCTTTTCTCATAGATTGTACCAATGGATAGGAGACCTACACTTTCTTCCAAACAGAGCCTCATACGGTGCAATTCCTATGGAAGTTTGGTAACTATTGTTGTATGAAAATTCCATCAGCGGTAGCTTTTCATTCCAACTTCTGGGAAAGTCTATAACGCAGGCTCTGAGCATGTCTTCTAGTGTCTGGATAGTTCATTCTAACTGTCCATCTGTTTGGGGATGAAAAGCTGTACTAAAGCGTAACTCGGTCCCTATAGCTTTTTGTACACACTCCCAAAATGCAGAAGTATATCGTGCATTTCGATCTGATACTATAGACTTTGGCACCAAATAATATAGGTCACATACAACTGTGCTAATTTCTCCAATGTGAAAGTTGTCTTCATGGCTATGAATCGTGCCGTCTTGGTCAACCTATCAACTATCACCCAGATGACATCGTACCCTTCTAAAGTCTTGGGAAGTCCTACCACGAAATCCATGGTAATATGCTCCTATTTCAACTCTAGAATTTCTAGAGGTTCCAATTTACCTCCCGGATGTCTATGTTCAGCTTTGACCCTTTGACAATTCAGACATCTACTCACGAATTCCGCAATATCCTTTTTCATCCATTTTCACCAAAACTGTATCTTGAGATCTTGATACATTTTGTGAGCTCCAGGATGAATGGAATACGGTGTTTCATGAGCTTCTGCCATGATTCATCTTCTCAGTCCTTCAGTAGCTGGAGCATAGATTCTTCTTCGGTACATAAGCATTCCATCAGTGGACATGCTTATATCTGATTCTTTATTTTCTGAGGCTTCTTCTCGGAGTTTTATCGTACCTAGATCCTGCTTCTAGGCTTCTTTAATATCTTTATACAAAGAAGATTCTAACCTTAGGGTTGATAACATTCTGGTTATTAACTCCAATTGAAGGGAGTTAATTTCTTGCTATAAGGCTCTTGGTAGCTCGGCTATTGATAACTTCTGCGGTATGGTTGACTTTCTGCTCAATACATATGCTACTCTATTTGCCTTTCCTGGATGGTAGAGAATTTCATAGCCATAGTGTTTTACCAACTCTAACCATCTTCTCTGTCGCATGTTTAACTCCTTCTGTGTGAAGAAGCATTTCAAACTCTGATGATCAGTGAAGATTTGACACTGAGCCCCATATAAATAGTGTCACCAGATTTTGAGTGCGAACACTACAGCAGCAAGTTCTAGTTCATGAGTAGGATAATTCCTCTCTTTGTTCTTTAACTGGCGTTACGCATAAGTTATCACCTTATCGTTCTGCATGAGTACAGCTCCCAAGCCTATCTTTGAAGCATCACTGTAGATCGTAAATTTTTCACCCTCTATAGGTAAAATAAGGATAGGTGCACTTGTCAGTCGCTTCTTCAACTCTTGAAAACTTCTTTCGCACTCTTGCCTCTACTTGTATTTCTTTTCCTTACGAGTAAGAGCAGTGAGAGGTGCAGCCAATCTTGCAAATCCCTCTACGAATCTTCTGTAGTAGCTGGCTAACCCTAAGAAACTACGTATTTCAGTTACGGTCTTAGGAGTAGGCCACTCATTAATCACTTCCACCTTGGCTGGGTCTATTGCAATGCCTTCCTTTGTCACCACATGTCCAAGGAAATGTACTTTATTCAACCAAAATTCACATTTAGAGAATTTTGCATACAGCTGATGGCTTCTCACAGTGTGAAGAATAATTCTTTGATGCACCTCATGCTCCTTGTGAGTCTTCGAATATATAAGTATGTCATCGATAAACACGATGACAAACTTATCGAGAAACTCCTTGAAGACTCTGTTCATCAAATCCATAAACGCGACTAGAGCATTAGTCAATCTGAATAGCATCACTAAAAATTCATAGTGACCGTATCGGGTTCTGAACGCTACCTTAGGAATATCACTCTCCTGGATTCTCAACTGATGATAGCCTGAACGTAAATCAATCTTTGAGAATATTGCTGCTCCCTTTAACTGGTCGAACAGGTCATCAATCCTAGGTGATGGATGCTTATTCTTGATGGTAACCTTATTCAACTCTCTATAATCAATGCACATCCGAAGAGTTTTGTCTTTCTTTTTAACGAATGGTACTGGAGCGTCCCATGGGGAGTAGTTTAGTCGGATAAATCCCTTGTCAAGTAGTTCTTTTAATTGCACCTGTAGTTCTTTTAATTTTGCTGGGGCCATACGATATGGAGCCTTGGAAATTGGAGTAATCACTGGTATAATCTCAATTTTGAATGAAATTTCTTTTTCTGGAGGTAACCCTGGCAACTCTTCTAGAAATACATCGAGGAATTCATTGATAACTGGAACCTCTTTTGGTTGCAATTTCTTTTCTGTAGTTACATCTGTCACATATGCCAGGTATCCTATATAGCCACTGGCCATTAACTTCTTCACTCTCATTGAACTGATCAACATCTTCTTCGATTGATGAGATGTGTCGACATACTCAAAACTTTCCATGTCGTTCGGTCGAAAGACTATTTTCCACTTTCGACAGTCGATGGTGGCTTGGTACTTTCCAGGAAATCCATTCCTAGGATCATGTCATAGTCGATGATCTTCATTATGATCAAATCGACATATAGCTCCTTACTTGCCCTAATTACCGGTACATGACGTAACCAATAATTTGACAGCATCACTTCCCCTGAGGGTATAGCTGTCCTAAAAGTCATTCTTATAGGGTCTTTAGCATACCCTAGTTTGTCAGCAAATTTATGGGACACAAAGGAATGTGTGGCTCCTTAATCAAAAAGGACACATACCACGTGGTTAAATACAGAAATCTGACCTGTAACCACGTTGGATGTTCCCACTTCAGCATCTTCCTTAGTAAAAATTGTAACACGAGCATCTGGTCATGAAGTCTGTTCTGGGCGTTCAGACCATACTGGTGGCACTCCTGAAGGACCTTCAATCCTCCCCTGTAAACTATAAGCTTGAGGCTGTTGTTGACGTTGAGGATATTGTTGGTGCTGTTGCATTGGGCCTGAAATATTCTGGCTGTTCATTGGAAAATTCTTTGCAAAATGCCCTTCTCTTCTGCACTGATAGCATGTAGTAATGCCAATTTTACACTGGCCTGGATGCCTCCTTCCACACGTAGTACATGTGGGAAAACTCGGCCCTGTGCCCTGACTAATCTTCTGCTGTTGATTGCGGGTATCTTGACTTTTATTCCCTAAGAAATTCCCTTTTCTTTTTCCTTGCTGTGGTTGGGAGCCTTAAGGGTTGGACTGGTTTGGTCTACTCTGGCCAGATTTACTACCTTGCCCTATCTGCATCCTTATTTGCACTGATTTGGCAAGGATCTTTTCTTTTTTTTTGGCTTCTCAAACCTTTTCTCTTTCTTGTTTTTGCCTGAGTAAGTGATATTTAGCCTTGAGGGCTCTGCTTAAATAGTCCGCCACTAAAGTAGGTGGTACTGGCCCACTGTCAACTACTACAGCTATTTCTGGCCTAAACAAGCCAATCATTTGCTGAATCTTTTCTCTTTCGTTTGGCACCACATAGGGACATAACTGGGAGAACTGATCAAATCTCTTGCACACTTCACTCACAGACTGGTTTCCCTGTTCTAGTTTAGCAAACTCTTTTTGTTGACAACGAAGAGCAGCTGGGTCATAATACTTCTGATTAAACTCTTCCAGAAATTCTTCCCAAGTCATGTTGGTCACATCTTTCCTCATGCGGACCATATCCCACCAGAAGCAGGCATCCTTTTTCAGCACGAAGGACGCACACAAAATCTTCTCTTGATCTGTTAAATTCATAAAGTCGAGGATCCTTTATAGGGAAGAAAGCCACTCCTCTACCTCAAGTGGGTCAGTCGAACCTTCAAACTCCAGCGGCTTCATCCGATGGAATAGTTCTTATAAGGGTTTTTGATTCACCCTCAGTTGAGGTTGCTGGACTTCTAGAACGACTGGCAGCTCTGCTGGTACTGTCTTAGCCGCCTGGAAAGCATTGCCCTCTTCTTGGGCCTGTCTTTGTTGTTCCATAGCAGAAAGTCGCTGTCGTAGTTCAGCATTTTCTCTTATTTGATTTTCAAGGAGAGCTTGTACTTCTTCCAACCTCTCAGCTATTGTAGGACGTCTACCTCTTCTTGCACTCATTTTAATTATTTTCTTCTAACCTTCTTTCTTCTAACCTTGCAAAATAACCAATAATTAGATTTCCCATAATTGATTTTGGAATTTTACGGGAATTTTAAATGTGTCATTTACTGTAAAACATACACCACAAAACATTTCATATCATTCCATAACACTTTCTTACATCATACATAGCATACACAACATTTATATATACTGTAGCAACATCTGTCCTAGCTTTTCTACACATACAGACATATATACATATTACACATAGGGTGTATTGACCCACTTTTAGGATTCAACTATCCTATTCATTTTGCCCTGTCGAAAATTCCTCAGGGTCTTCATCATCTTCCTCTGAATCATCACCCGTAGCCGTTCCCTGATTATGAGTTGTACTTCCTCCTTGTCGTGACGGACCAGCCTCGTGATCATTGGCCATAGGGGGTGGTCCATACAAACATGCCAAAACCCCGTCTTCATGAGTTTGCTCCCATTGGTGCTTTTCAAAACATTCCCGTAACTACGCTATCTCAATTCTAATGACACTAGCGACAAAATCATGTCTAGGGATGGAATGGAGTAGACTCACTCTGTGCTTCAAGTCTGGGGTGAGTCCTTTCCAAAACATTTCACGAAAATCTTCATCGAAAAAATTTAGGAGTGGGCATCTTTTAACCACATTTTCCTCGAACCACACGGCATAGGTCAGCACTGTTTCCCCGGGTGCCATCTAGAACCTCTCAATCCTCTGTAGATAGTCCCTAACATTTGTTATTCGAGGTAATGTCGGTGGTGCTCTTTCCTCCCTAGCTGGAGGAACTGGGTTTGGCTCTAGGCTCCTTTGGGGAAAGTGCTATCTCATGATTCGACAAAAATCATCCCAATTAAGCCTCAGTAATGCCTCCTGATCACAGCATTCCCAGTAAACTAAGGCATCTCCTTGAAAAGTGCCAATAGCGAGAATAACCCAATAATCTTGATCAATATCGCATGATCGGCATATCAGCTCAACTATGTGTAACCAATCCTGCACTGGTGGGGACTGGCGCCCTCCATCAAAACTAGGGGGCTGACAGGCTCTAAATGCCCGTGTAGCTTTGGCAGATACCCTGGACCCAATATGGTCTCGTCCACCAACTACTGGTATATCAACTACTACAGGTGAAGGATGGTGTACTGGTGGAGGGGTTGGTGCCCTGGCACTCTCTGGTACCTTGACTTGGGGAACAGTAGGGTTTGGCAGGGCTAGAAAGCGTACAATCTGTTGTCAGGGTGGGGATGGTCTAATTATAGATCTGGTCCACACCCTTGGAGGACCCCTACCTTGATATGGATGTGATCGGTAGTAAGGCGGCCTCGTCATCTGGCTCCTATGTAAGGTGCACTTTATATAAATAAACATGCTACTAGTCATAAACTTAACTTACTTGAATCAACGAGCGGGATGCACATTGGGCCTTGAGGGGCATGGTCAATTGCTCTGATCCCAACTGTGGTGACCCACCCTGAATTGAGGCTATAGTACTAGTGTTAGGAAATGCCCTAAGTGTTATAGACATTTTGATGTATTCATTTTGAACTGGATAATAAAATTATACATAGAGGTTATTCATTACATTGTTATCTGTCCTCGTCCTATTTACATGTTAAAGTAAATGTAAGCAAATATGGCTCACTGACTGCTTGTGTTAAAACTGTTAGAACGTTGCATGCAATGGACTTTTGTATGCGAGAAGACAATGGACTTTGGTATGGTCTGTAGTCTATGGGGTTAGACCGAGCATCTAACTCATGTTAAGACTATTACGTTGTCTAAAGCCTTAGAGGGGACGGTTTGTCTTGACTGTCTGGAGATGGACTCCGAAGTAGAGACATGGATATGTTGCTCGGTGGTGACATATTAGACCGGGACTAAAGCGTGATTGATCTACGCAGTCCGCTATGAGTGGATCAATCTGCTTTTGACGTTCATTGTGCAATAACCTTAATCCTGAGTAAATGAACTACTTCATGTATATGACTTGTGTACTTTGATGTTCCAATGGCTAAAGCGTCTCAGAGGTAGTAAGCTTATAGACCGGTTCGTTGCGTGCATGACTTGTATACGATGAAGGGTTTGTTTGCAGATATCGGAATCATAGCTCTGAGGAGTTAAAGGTATCCTCTTAAAGGCATTATACTGAATATGAAAATGGACAAGGCCTTGGGTCGTCTGCTGGGCGAATGACTTCTTATTCACATATGGTGAATAATCATTTTCTTAATTCGGTAGTATAATGGAACTTTAAGATAGCCTGATCAGTAGGATTAAACGGACTTTGACCTAAGGCTGATCATGGATATCATATGAGGGTTCTGCATATATGACAAGGTCATTGGATAGTAGCTCGTCACAGGCTTACGTAATACGGTATATAATTGGGAGTTCAGTTTCAGGTTTATAGTGGTGTGACTCTGAAACTAGTGATCATATGATTGAGTTGTTCGGTAAAGAATGATGATCATATGGAATCACGGGAGCCCGATTATATATGTCCAATCAGTCCCTCTACTAGCTCCACATAATTCCTTAACATTTGGCAAATTGATTTGTGTATGCTATTGGCTAGTTTATTATGCATGGATGGTGATGACACAAGATTAGGATGGTAGACAAGATTCTCTCCGGTTGGATTCAGATTTTGTTTTGGATAATAGAGTACACAATTATTCGAACTCCAAATAAAGTTACCATGATTTTATTTGAGATTGGATTGGAGTTGTAGAAAATTATCCATGAGAATAAGAATTTGAAACACAACCGTTTTGTGGAATTTGAATTTTGAATTTTGAAATTTGAAATTTGAAATTTGAATTTGAAATTTGAATTTGAAATTTGAATTTGAAATTCGAATTTGAAATTTGAATTTGAAATTTGAAATTCAAATTTTGAATCACAGTCCAAGTAGGATTCGAATTTGTTGTGGAAAATCCACAAGGTTTGAAATTCGAATTTGAGTTGGATTTGGAGAGGATAATCTTGTTAGAATCCTACTTGAATTTTGAATCTAAATCCCAACAAAAGTGGACGAAATTTTTGAGGATAATCCTCAATGGAATTTCGGTTTTTGTGGATAAGGTTCAAGGGAAAAATTCAAGTTTCAATCCCAGTTGAATTTGGATTCTCTCCTCCCTGAAAAGTGGCCGAAAATTTGGAGAATCTCTCCTAGGAAATTCGGTTATTTTTTGGATAAGGTTGAGATAAGATTCAAGCTTGAAAATCCTAGTGGAATTTTTGATTCTCCCTTATCCATAATGGTCGAAATTTATGAGGAGATTTTCTCCCAGAAAAATTCGGATTTTTTGGTTGAAAAAGGGAGATAAAATTCTAGTTAAAATCTTGTTTAGATTTGGATTGGATTTATCCTAAGAAAACCGAATTTTATTGTTGGATTTATCCATGGAAAAATTTAGATTTTTTGGTTAAGGATAAGGGAAAATATCTTTTCCTAATCCAATTCAAATTCAGAGAATTACCTCATGCAGGTCTATAAATAGAGGTCCTGCCACTCCAGTTCTCTTAGACCACAGACTCTCAGGTGAGCAGGCTTATTGTTGGACAGCTCATCGTGACAATAAAGTTCTTTAGAGATCTGGGTGGTCGGAAGAAGACTAGCAGTGCTAGCATACCGATCGAGGTTCAGAGTGCCCACACACTCAGCCATTCGGGAATTGGAGAATAGTAGAGAAGGCTAGTTGGTTGAAGCCTCCGGTCATTCTCCTCCTGCAAGATTGGCGTCCTTGAGGTATGAGGTTTAATTGTTGTTGGTTTATTGTATATGGCATCATGAGATATTTAATGATCGAAAAATTTTTATTGTTCCGCTGCGCCACTCTGATACGTTTTTTACCGATTTATTTTCCTACAATTGGTATCAGAGCCATCTCATGACTATGCCATGTACATAAATTAGACAATTACTTACTCTTTTTATTTATGTATGGATTTGATATTTAGAGAGTGGCATTCTAGGGTTCCTTTATGTTGTTATCATGGATTATGTATTAAGTATGTGGTTATTTTAATTTTTTGAATTATTATAAGCATGCTTGTTAATACTGGTTATGGTTCCATAGAATTTAGAAAAATTGTACCTAGGAATTTTTATGTAACCATGGGAGCAGTTTATTAACACTGTAATTTTCCCATGGATTTTAATTTCTGTCTCTTAGAATTTTTATGGTTAGAATTTTTTGTACACCGGAAACGGTTTAGGAAATTTTATGTAATTATTCTTGGAGGAGATTGAAGATACAAGATCGTAATTTATTGTGACAACCGGGAAATTCAGGCAATTCTCGGATGAAAAATGTACAATTGTATGTATATAACAATTTGTACTATTTAAAGAGTGAAATAAATGTATTCATATTGTTTAGAATATATGAAAATGTTCTAACAATACTGACAAGTAAGAATTCAGTGTTGGAAAAATTCACTGAGCTGAAACGGGTGAAACGGTGCCAAAATCGGCATTGAAAACCCTAACCGGAGCAATAAAAGACGGTAAACTTCCGGGATTGATTTTGATCAAACGGAAGCAGATTAAATTGATCCGACTGCACAGGAGACCTCAGGAACACGCCGGGACGATTTCAGGAAAATTTCGGCTCGAACCGGCATCGGTCAAAAAGTAGTCGAATTAATATGAATAGTGAAAGTCAAAGTCAACTTTCACTTTTGTAATTATGACATCATAAATCAAGAATTATAAATGAAGGAAATATGGTGGTTGGTGGAATGAAAGGCCATGATTCATTTAGCTTTTGATCTAAAGACCAAGATTTGGCCAAAAATTACCATTTTTAATTTTTGAAAAATGGAGAAAGAATTTGGCATGAAAGGTGTCAAAATTCCATTGGTTTAGAGCCAAATTAATTGGCTTTCTTGCATGGTTAAGTCGGCAAAACGTGAATAAAAGTGGCCGAAGTCCATTTTCACGCAAAAAACCAAAGAACAAAATTTCTAAGTGTTTTCTTCATGGTGTACGTGAGCTACCAAGGAGAACCAAGAGATTTCTTCAAAATTTCTTCACAAAAAGTGTGTCAAAACACTCCTTGAAGACAAAGGAAGCATTAGACCAAGGTAACTCCCTTTTTCACTTAATTTTTCATGGTTTTTCTTCTTAAAATCCGTGGGTGAATAGTGAGGAAAAGATGGAAAATTTTTGGTTGTTTTCCATTGAATTGATATTGGGTTTTGTTAAGGATGTAATAAGGAAGAAAACCATGTAAATTATGTAAAGAAAAACCGAAATTTTGTTGGTTTTTCAAGGGAAAATCCGTGGGTTACCTTGAGTAACCAATGAGAAAAGTTTGTGGTTTAATTTCTAACTTGCTTCCAAGTTTAATTTTGTGAAGGATAAAGCTTGTATTTCATTATGAAAAGCTTGAAAAAAATTTTTGGTATGAATTACATAATGTGGCCGTGAGTTTCCTAAGGGTTTGGAAGAAAATTTTGCATGCTTTTATGTGATGTTTGGTTAATTTAAATCATGCAATTTAATGTGTAAATGGTGGCAATGTGATTGAAAGAATGAAACAAAAATTTTTGGCATGTTTTCATTCTTTGGCCGTGGGTTATACAAGGGTAAAAACCCTAAGAAATTGGTTGAAAATGCCAAGAAAATGGGCTTGAAAATGTGTTAAAAACGTGACATTTGAAGGGCCTAAAGTGTGGTGAAAGTTTGACAAAATTTGGTTCGGTTTGGTTGTGAAAACCGAAACCAAATTAAGGGTAAAATTGTGAAAAAATTTTGTTATGTGGGTGATAATGTGGAATTGGAATTTTGTGGGTTTTTATGTAAAAGTTTTGGAAAACTTTTACATAAAATAGGCTTGTGGTATAGTACGTGGCAGGTACATACGGTTCGAGGCGTACCTAACGCCGGAAGCCTTAAAATTACGCCGAAATGCTGCCGAAATTTCAAAAACGGCATTCGGGGTAAAATAGGAATTTAAAATAAAAGTTAGGGCTGGGACGGAAACCCGAGTCCCTAACGGAAAAATTGAATAAGGAAAAAAAATTTAAGGGGTGGGTCATGAATAGTAACCCGTCCCCTTAAAAATGAAAAACACGTGTGAGATTGAAAAACCGACCCCGAGGGGGGGCGTTTTTGGAAATGAAATAAAGGTCCGAGTCGGGAACGGAAAACTCGAGCCTCGGAGACCTAGGTCGGGAAAGTCTAGATGAACGTTTTAAATACTAGTGAAACGTTCATTTGAGGCTCCGAAACGATAGAAAATCGCTAAACCGACGTAAGGGTCGGAATAGTGCTTCCCGAGGGCCGGGAAAGCAAAAAGTGGAAATAAAATAGAAACGAACCCGGTAATGATTAGTAAAGAGTCAGAAAAGTTCCTGAGAGCCAAAAATGCAGTCTGGATCAATAAAATTCCGTCAGGGGCAAAACTGCAATTTTACTAAAATATTGGGGTAAAATCGTAATTTTACCCCAGTTAGGGAAAAAGGTGAAAATAATAAATAAAACCTAAAAAGTTATAAATAGGTTTTATTTAAGCTTTTTAATGAAAAATAAAAGCTATAAATGGGAAAGAAATTAACAGACAAGGTTTTGTCTGTAGGATCCCAAAATCGGCCTACAAGGAAGGCGATTCTAGATCCAAGAGAGAGAAAGGGAACAGTCTGATAAGGTAAGTTCAGACATTTACTTGTCTGTAACATATAGCAATATTGTGCTAACTTTAATGTACTAACTATAAGTTAGGTACATATGTGCTACGGGCACTATGATAGAATAGAGAGAGAGACGAAATGTGCTACGGGCACTATAAGAATGGGACACATGGTTAATTGTGCTTCGAGCACTAGAGCGAGGTTGATGAAACTCACTCACCTAAAAAAATTGAAATGTGAACCATTCCTAACCACGGGACAATGTGAAGTCATCGGGTTAGAATGTTAAAAAGTCGGTAATGAAACCACTTTCTGGCGTACCAGACTTCCGTACAGGGAGATACTATTTTTGCCTTCGGGGCTATGAGACTAAGGCTGTGGAGGTCAGCACTGATGTACCGCTCCCAGTCATATAAAACTTTGCCTTCGGGGCTATGAGATTAAGGCTGTGGAGGTCAGCACTGATGTACCGCTCCCAGTCATATAAAACTTTGCCTTCGGGGCTATGAGACTAAGGCTGTGGAGGTCAGCACTGATGTACCGCTCCCAGTCATATAAAACTTTGCCTTCGGGGCTATGAGATTAAGGCTGTGGAGGTCAGCACTGATGTACCGCTCCCAGTCATATAAAACTTTGCCTTCGGGGCTATGAGATTAAGGCTGTGGAGGTCAGCACTAATGTACCGCTCCCAATCATGCGCACTTAAATGGTACTGCCAACCTGAGCTCAAAACCAGAACGTAATCAAAGATAATGACCTAAAACTAAAACTGTGCCATAATTGAGCATAAGACAGTTTAGTGAGAGCACTAACATCGCGGTAGATGTACTAGTGTGACACGGTGTCATGGTCAAACTTACTATTCACCATAAATAGTGGTCAAAGTTACTATTCACATATGAATAGTGGTCAATGGTACTATTCATGATGAATAGTCTATTCATAGAAATTTTATTTCTTGCATGTTTGAACTTACTGAGCCTGTAGCTCACCATTTTTGCTAATGTTGCAGGTAAGCGACCAGCTCAGTAGCTGTTTGACTGGATGCGGACGGGATGGCGCGTGTCAAATGGGATAACTGGGCGAGGGATATGGTACTGCCAGAGTCTTCCCGCTGAGCGTTAAAGTGAAGGGAAAAAAAAGGGAAACAGTTCTTTTGTAATTATATATATATTTTACAAAAGTACTGTATTATTTATATTACTTTGTACCTGTCAACAAAGTAAATAGTGGAAAAAGATTTTATATGATGTTAAAAAAAAAAAAAATTTTCCCCAAAAACGTCATGATTTAAAAAGAGAGGGAGATAAGCCGGCGACCTATGAGAGTACAATCTATCGCAGTTAGCAATAAAGCTCAACTGTAATAGTATTGTATGATCTCTACGAGGGGCGGGGCGCCACAGTTGGTATTAGAGCAAGGTTTACGGTTGGTGAGTCTAGAATACCAACTGCTGCCACAGTTGGTATCAGAGCGGGTTTACGGTTGGTTTAGTTTATAATACCAACTGCTGCCACAGTTGGTATATCAGAGCAAGGTTTGCGACTGATTTGGTTTTGAATACCAACAGCCGTCACAGTTGGTATATCAGAGCAGTATGACCATATCCCGATTTGACACTTTGCGCATCCTGCACCGCTATCCAAGTAAGTAGTTTACTTAAGTTTAGTTAATTATTTTCGTATATGAAAATAATTATCTTATAGGTAGCAAGATGACCAGACCTCCATATGTGAGACCACCGCAACCTCGACCGAGGGGAGTATTACGGGTATGGACGAGATCTATTGTGAGGCCGTCTATGTCCCAAAGACTGGTAAGCAGACCCCCGGTGCCCGAGAGACCTCCGGTACTAGTACCAGCACCAGCGCCAGTGCCAGTAGATATAGTACAGCCACGACCGATAGTTCATCCACCGGTCGTAGTGGACATTCCAGTTGTTGGTGGACGCCAACATATTGAGGTGAGAGTGTCAGCACGGGCAGTACAGGCATTTCGAGCTAGCAGTCCTCTGATGTTTGACGGTGGACGACAGTCGATGGAGACTAAGGACTGGCTCCATGCCATTGAGAGGATTATGGTGATATGTGACATTGATCGAGATATGTGGATACAATTGGCCGTCAGTATGTTTCAGGGAGACGCTCGAGTGTTCTGGCAATATTGCGACCAGGAGATTTTATTAGGATTCAGTTGGGCTGAGTTCTGTCAGCGGTTGGCTGATCAGTTTCCACCAAGAGATCCAACACCTGCTCCAGCACCTCCAGAGAGACGAGAGGCAGATACACCTGCGTATCCCAGATTTGATGAGGTCAGGGACTACATTCTCCAGACAGAGAAGATGGTCATGCTGTCTGGTGAGACAGTGATATCTTATGCAGCACGATTTGAGGAGACCATCAGGAGGAGATGTCCATTGCCCAACCTCACTGAAGCAAACTGCTGTGAGCTGTTCTGGAAAGGTTTACCCTTGGAGTTGAGACAGAGGGTAATCAAGCCGTTTCCTCCGACGCTCCAAGAGTTTGTGGTGACGATCAGGACGATTGAGAGAGAGATTCTGATCGAGCATCTGACGCAGAGTCGACGAGAGACGCTGGGTCAAGATGAGATGTTTGCACGCATCTTCGAGCCGAGAATAATGATGAATGATCATGAGGCCGGACCGTCTAGACCAAGAAGAGGTGATGACTCTGGACAGGGAGTATTACCTAGGAGTGGTAATGACTCAGATGACACCGATGACGATGAGGATCCAGAAGAATATCCTCTAGTCCCAGATGCGGGGAATGAGTGACCAGTAGATATGTATATATGTACATAAGTAACTTAGAGAAAAGCTCTTTTGTATAGACTTGTGGCCATTTTGTACCTCAGACCGATGTATATATGACTGGTGGTGATTATGTATGACATATAAATGTTTTGCTATGAATGAAATATCAAAATGATTATATGTTGTGCGATGATGTGTTACGATGATGTGGCTTTACATTACCCTAAATTTCGTGAATTGATATGATTTTACGAATGTGGTTATGGAAAAGCTAACGGTGAATTATTATGCCATAATAGGATAATAGGCAAGATGGTGGATTTGCGTAATCGACCAGAAGCACGAGAGCGACGTCCTGATGTTATGGAGAGACTGGATCAGATACAAGCTTTGTTAGAAGCTCAGATGCAAGAAAATGCAAATCTGAGGCGACGGGTAGAGGAGCTAGAACAGAGACAAGGCTCTGAGGGTACCCAAGTAGAACAAGAAGCTGAGATAGATCCAGTTATCCCTCCAGCTGCAGTACATGAGAGAGCTCCTGAACCACAACCAGTATTGAATTTGGAACCCCTCTATGAAAGATTCAGGCGTATGAGGCCGCCAGAATTTGAAGGGTCTACAAATCCGCTAGAGGCTGAAGACTGGTTGTCATCATTACAAGTGATCATGGAGTTCATGAACCTAACCGACCGCGAGAAGGTTGCATGTGCGTCTGTTGTGCTGAGAAAAGATGCTCGGTTTTGGTGGGACACTGTGCGAATGAGGAGAGACGTGTCTACCATGAGTTGGGCCGAATTTCTGGAAGAATTTAACCAGAAATATTACGACCCTGCATCCCTGAGACAACAACAAAAAGAATTCTCAGAGTTGACACAAGGGAACATGTCGGTAAGCGAAGTCTGCCGAAAGTTCGATCAGCTATCCCGTTTGTGCCCTTATGTGGTCCCTACTGAGAGGGAAAAGATACAGAAAATGATCGGGATGTTCAGGCCGGAAATTGCTGCATTGGTAGATACTGGACTAGTACCACCTACTTCTGTAGCAGACTATGTGAGTCGGGCCATTAGAGCTGAGTTCCATGTAGCTCGACAGAAAGAGGAAAGAGAGAAACACTGGGAGGCAAAGAAGAAGGAGAGGGCTTTGGCGAAGTCTACGCAAGTTGGTCAATCAAGCAAGCCTAGTCAGAATGCGAAACCAAGCCAGGGCAACAATCAAGGATCCCAGCAAAATAAGAGAAAAGGGAATTTTTCTGGGAATCGCCAGGGCAATAATCGAAACCAGCAGCAGAGAACAGCTGGTAATGCAGAGTCTAATGTGCAAAATTGTCCTACATGTGGGAAGATACATTCTGGGCAATGCAGATTTGGGCCACTTGTTTGTTATGAATGTGGAAAGGAAGGCCATTACGCCAGGAACTGTCCAAATAGGCAGGGTGGACAAGGCACTTCCCAACCGCACCAGACACGCCCACAAGCTCATTCCCTTCAAGCCAGAGTGGAAGAGTCACCAGTAAGGCCGCAACGCCAGGAACGAATGTCACGTGCTGATGCTCGTGTGATGGCCTACAGCAAGGAAGACGCAGAGGCAGGAACATCAAACGTGGTGACAGGTCAGCTTCCTGTCGCTAGTCATGTAGCCTCTGTACTATTCGATTCCGGTGCTACGCATTCATTTGTTTCCTATGCATTTGCTGACAAGATAGGACTTCCTAAGGATAATATGGGAAGGGTATTTAAGACAGCTTTACCCTCTGGGGAAGTATTGTTATCCAGTTACTGGTTACCCTATGTACCAGTATATGTGGCAAATAGGGAACTATATGCTGAGTTGATCGTAATGAAGATCATGGATTATGACGTGATTCTAGGCATGGATTTCCTAGGGAAATACCGAGCTATGATCGACTGCCGAGATCGAAAGATAGTCTTCCAACCCGAGGAAGAAGAGAGTTTCGAGTATGTTGATACTTCTCGAAGACCCGGGAAGATGATCATCAGTTCGCTGAGAGCAAGCAAGCTGATAGCCAGTGGTTGCATGGGATATCTGGCATATGTGGTGGATACTACAGAGGAACAGAAGCTTTAAGCTGAAGATGTTCTTGTGGTTAATGAGTTTCTTGACGTATTTCCAGAAGAGTTACCAGGGATACCTCCAGAGAGAGAAATCTCGTTTGAAATTGAGTTGATGCCTGGAACAGCACCCATTTCCAAAGCATCATACCGTATGACTCCAGTGGAGTTGAAGGAGCTACAGGTACAATTAAAGGAGCTTTTGGATAAGGGATTCATCAGGCCGAGTTATTCTCCATGGGTTGCACCTGTGTTATTCGTCAAGAAAAAGGATGGAACTTTCCGACTGTGCATTGATTACCGGGAGTTGAATAAGGTTACGATCAAAAATAGGTATCCGTTACCTAGAATTGATGACCTATTCGACCAGTTAAAAGGCGCAGCAGTATTTTCCAAAATCGACTTACGATCAGGATATCACCAACTGAGAATCAAAGAAAGTGATATTCCTAAAACGGCATTTAGAACTCGTTATGATCACTACGAGTTTCTTGTGATGCCATTTGGATTAACAAATGCGCCGGCAGCGTTCGTGGACTTGATGAACAGGATTTTTAAAGAGTATCTAGATAAGTTTGTCATTGTATTCATTGATGACATTCTTATATACTCGAAGACTCATGAGGAGCACAAGGAGCATCTGAGGATCGTGCTGAACACGATAAGGAAGCATCAACTGTATGCCAAATTCTCAAAATGTGAGTTTTGGCTGGACAGAGTACATTTCCTCGAACATGTTGTATCCCAGGAAGGTATTGCTGTAGATCCGACAAAGGTAGAGGCAATTAACCAGTGGCCTGCACCCAAGAGTGTGACTGAAATACGTAGTTTCTTGGGGTTAGCTGGTTATTATCGGCGATTTGTAGAGGGATTCGCGCGACTAGCTGCACCTCTTACTACTCTTACACGCAAGGAAAGGAAGTACGAGTGGACTATGGAATGTGAAAGAAGCTTCCAGGAGTTAAAGAGGCGACTGACATGCGCACCAATCCTTACGCTTCCCACTGAAGGGGAGAAGTTTGTGATCTACAGTGATGCATCTAAAATAGGATTGGGAGCAGTCCTGATGTAAGACGGCAAGGTGATTGCCTATGCTTCCCGTCAATTAAAGGAGCATGAAAGGAATTATCCTACGCATGACCTTGAACTTACTGCAGTAGTGTTCGCACTTAAAATTTGGCGACACTATCTCTATGGAGCTCAATGTCAGATTTTCACTAATCACCAAAGCCTGAAGTATTTCTTCACGCAAAAAGAGCTCAATATGCGACAGAGATGATGGTTGGAACTGGTGAAGGATTATGATTATGAAATCCTCTACCATCCAGGAAAGGCCAATCGTGTAGCGGATGCTCTAAGCAGGAAGTCTACTATATCGCACCAGCTACCAATAAACAGGCTTCCGAAGCCATTGCAGCAATAGATAAATTTGTTGAACTTGGAACTGATATCTGGAAGATTAGCTGCACTCCAAGTGGAATCATCGCTATTTGAGGAAATAAAGGAAGCTCAAAGGCGAGATCCAGCAATGACAAGTTCTCAAGAAGGAATTTCCAAGGATGGAATAATCCTTTATCAAGGAAAGATAAATGTTCCAGCTGATGAGGAACTTAGAAGACGGATCATGTCAGAAGCCCATGAGATACCCTATTCGGTTCATCCCGGAGCTAGCAAGATGTATCAGGACTTGAAGTTACAGTTCTGGTGGAAAGGGATGAAGAACGATATAGCGAAATTCGTGAGTAGATGCATGACCTGTCAGAGAATCAAAGCGGAACATAAACATCCAGCAGGAAGATTGGAACCGTTGGAGATTCCTGAATGGAAATGGGAACACATTATGATGGATTTTGTAGTGGGACTCCCAAAAACCCGAGAAGGTTATGATGCCATTTGGGTTATTGTGGACAGACTGACTAAGACGGCACGGTTTATAGCTGTCAAGATGACTTTTTCGCTAGAAAAGTTTGCTCAGCTGTACATAACTCATGTCGTCAGATTACATGGAGTACCAAAATCCATTGTATCAGATCGAGATGCACGATTCACTTCGAATTTCTGGAAGTGTGTGCAAGAGGCCATGGGTACTGAATTGAGACTCAATACGGCTTTTCATCCGCAAACAGACGGGCAGTCAGAGTGGACAATTCAGACGTTAGAAGACATGCTTCGAGCTTGTGTAATGGATTTTGCGGGAAATTGGAACGAGAAGTTACCATTGATTGAATTCTCGTACAATAATAGTTACCAAGCTTCGATAGGCATGGCACCTTACGAGGCTTTGTATGGACAGAAGTGCAGATCACCATTACATTGGTACGATTTGCGAGAAAAGCAGTTGCATAAGACGGACTTCATAAAGGAGACTTCCGATGCAGTTGCTAGAATTCAGCGTCAAATGAAAATTGCGCAAAGCCGACAAAAGAGTTATGCGGACAAAAGGCGAAGATCCTTGGAGTTTGATGAAGGAGACTTCGTGTTTCTCAAGGTATCGCCTATGAAGGGAATTATGCGTTTCGGTAAGAAGGGGAAACTGAGTCCAAGATATATTGGGCCTTATGAAATTATCGAACGTATTGGAAAGGTCGCTTACAGATTAGCGCTACCCCCAGAATTGTCGGCAGTGCATAACATATTTCATGTGTCGATGCTGAGAAAGTATATACCAGATCCGTCCCATGTGTTGAAGCATGAGCCTATTCAAATCCACGAGGATTTGACATATGAGGAACAACCTATTCAAGTACTAGCTCGTGAAGAGAAAGTACTGAGGAATAAGACAATCCCACTAGTGAAGATTTTATGGAAAAATCACAACATTAAAGAAGCTACGTGGGAAAGAGAGGACGAGATGAGGAGTTTATACCCCCATTTGTTCTAATTTTCGAGGACGAAAATTTTATAAGGAGGGGTGAATGTGACAACCGGGAAATTCAGGCAATTCTCGGATGAAAAATGTACAATTGTATGTATATAACAATTTGTACTATTTAAAGAGTGAAATAAATGTATTCATATTGTTTAGAATATATGAAAATGTTCTAACAATACTGACAAGTAAGAATTCAGTGTTGGAAAAATTCACTGAGCTGAAACGGGTGACACGGTGCCAAAATCGGCATTGAAAACCCTAACCGGAGCAATAAAAGACGGTAAACTTCCGGGATTGATTTTGATCAAACGGAAGCAGATTAAATTGATCCGACTGCACAGGAGACCTCAGGAACACGCCGGGACGATTTCAGGAAAATTTCGGCTCGAACCGGCATCGGTCAAAAAGTAGTCGAATTAATGTGAATAGTGAAAGTCAAAGTCAACTTTCACTTTTGTAATTATGACATCATAAATCAAGAATTATAAATGAAGGAAATATGGTGGTTGGTGGAATGAAAGGCCATGATTCATTTAGCTTTTGATCTAAAGGCCAAGATTTGGTCAAAAATTACCATTTTTAATTTTTGAAAAATGGAGAAAGAATTTGGCATGAAAGGTGTCAAAATTCCATTGGTTTAGAGCCAAATTAATTGGCTTTCTTGCATGGTTAAGTCGGCAAAACGTGAATAAAAGTGGCCGAAGTCCATTTTCACGCAAAAAACCAAAGAACAAAATTTCTAAGTGTTTTCTTCATGGTGTACGTGAGCTACCAAGGAGAACCAAGAGATTTCTTCAAAATTTCTTCACAAAAAGTGTGTCAAAACACTCCTTGAAGACAAAGGAAGCATTAGACCAAGGTAACTCCCTTTTTCACTTAATTTTTCATGGTTTTTCTTCTTAAAATCCGTGGGTGAATAGTGAGGAAAAGATGGAAAATTTTTGGTTGTTTTCCATTGAATTGATATTGGGTTTTGTTAAGGATGTAATAAGGAAGAAAACCATGCAAATTGTGTAAAGAAAAACCGAAATTTGTTTGGTTTTTCAAGGGAAAATTCGTGGGTTACCTTGAGTAACCAATGAGAAAAGTTTGTGGTTTAATTTCTAACTTGCTTCCAAGTTTAATTTTGTGAAGGATAAAGCTTGTATTTCATTATGAAAAGCTTGAAAAAAATTTTTGGTATGAATTACATAATGTGGCCGTGAGTTTCCTAAGGGTTTGGAAGAAAATTTTGCATGCTTTTATGTGATGTTTGGTTAATTTAAATCATGCAATTTAATGTGTAAATGGTGGCAATGTGATTGAAAGAATGAAACAAAAAATTTTGGCATGTTTTCATTCTTTGGCCGTGGGTTATACAAGGGTAAAAACCCTAAGAAATTGGTTGAAAATGCCAAGAAAATGGGCTTGAAAATGTGTTAAAAACGTGACATTTGAATGGCCTAAAGTGTGGTGAAAGTTTGACAAAATTTGGTTCGGTTTGGTTGTGAAAACCGAAACCAAATTAAGGGTAAAATTGTGAAAAAATTTTGTTATGTGGGTGATAATGTGGAATTGGAATTTTGTGGGTTTTTATGTAAAAGTTTGGAAAACTTTTACATAAAATAGGCTTGTGGTATAGTACGTGATAGGTACATACGGTTCGAGGCGTACCTAACGCCGGAAGCCTTAAAATTATGCCGAAATGCTGCCGAAATTTCAAAAACGGCATTCGGGGTAAAATAGGAATTTAAAATAAAAGTTAGGGCCGGGACGGAAACCCGAGTCCCTAACGGAAAAATTGAATAAGGAAAAAAAATTTAAGGGGTGGGTCGTGAATAGTAACCCATCCCCTTAAAAATGAAAAACGCGTGTGAGATTGAAAAACCGACCCCGAGAGGGGGCGTTTTTGGAAATGAAATAAAGGTCCGAGTCGGGAACGGAAAACCCGAGCCTCGGAGGCATAGGTCGGGAAAGTCTAGATGAGCGTTTTAAATACTAGTGAAACATTCATTTGAGGCTCCGAAACGATAGAAAATCGCTAAACCGACGTAAGGGTCGGAATAGTGCTTCCCGAGGGCCGGGAAAGCAAAAAGTGGAAATAAAATAGAAACGAACCCGGTAATGATTAGAAAAGAGTCAGAAAAGTTCCTGAGAGCCAAAAATACAGTCTGGATCAATAAAATTCCGTCAGGGGCAAAACTGTAATTTTGCGAAAATATTGGGGTAAAATCGTAATTTTGCAAAAGTTGGGGGAAAAAGGTGAAAATAATAAATAAAACCTAAAAAGTTACAAATAGGTTTTATTTAAGCTTTTTAATGAAAAATAAAAGCTATAAATGGGAAAGAAATTAACAGACAAGGTTTTGTCTGTAGGATCCCAAAATCGGCCTACAAGGAAGGCGATTCCAGATCCAAGAGAGAGAAAGGGAACAGTCTGATAAGGTAAGTTCAGACATTTACCTGTCTGCAACATATAGCAATATTGTGCTAACTTTAATGTACTAACTATAAGTTAGGTACATATGTGCTACGGGCACTATGATAGAATAGAGAGAGAGACGAAATGTGCTACGGGCACTATAAGAATGGGACACATGGTTAATTGTGCTTCGGGCACTAGAGCGAGGTTAATGAAACTCACTCACCTAAAAAAATTGAAATGTGAACCATTCCTAACCACGGGACAATGTGAAGTCACCGAGTTAGAATCTTAAAAAGTCGGTAATGAAACCACTTTCTGGCGTACCAGCCTTCCGTACAGGGAGGTACTATTTTTGCCTTCGGGGCTATGAGACTAAGGCTGTGGAGGTCAGCACTGATGTACCGCTCCCAGTCATATAAAACTTTACCTTCGGGGCTATGAGATTAAGGCTGTGGAGGTCAGCACTAATGTACCGCTCCCAGTCATATAAAACTTTGCCTTCGGGGCTATGAGATTAAGGCTGTGGAGGTCAGCACTAATGTACCGCTCCCAATCATGCGCACTTAAATGGTACTGCCAACCTGAGCTCAAAACCAGAACGTAATCAAAGATAATGACCTAAAACTGAAACTGTGCCATAATTGAGCATAAGACAGTTTAGTGAGAGCACTAACATCGCGGTAGATGTACTAGTGTGACACGGTGTCATGGTCAAACTTACTATTCATCATAAATAGTGGTCAAAGTTACTATTCACGTATGAATAGTGGTCAATGGACTATTCACGTATGAATAGTGGTCAATGGACTATTCACGATGAATAGTACTATTCATAGAAATTTTATTTCTTGCATGTTTGAACTTACTGAGCCTGTAGCTCACCATTTTTGCTAATGTTGCAGGTAAGCGACCAGCTTAGTAGCTTGTTTGACAGGATGCGGACGGGATGGCGCGTGTCAAATGGGATAACTGGGCGAGGGATATGGTACTGCCAGAGTCTTCCCGCTGAGCGTTAAAGTGAAGGGAAAAAAAAGGGAAACAGTTCTTTTGTAATTATATATATATTTTACAAAAGTACTGTATTATTTATATTACTTTGTACCTGTCAACAAAGTAAATAGTGGAAAAAGATTTTATATGATGTTAAAAAAAAAAATTTCCCCAAAAACGTCATGATTTAAAAAGAGAGGGAGATAAGCCGGCGACCCATGAGAGTATAATATATCGCAGTTAGCAATAAAGCTCAACTGTAATAGTATTGTATGATCTCTACGAGGGGCGGGCCGCCACATTTATTTTTTCCCAAAAGTTAAATTTGATTTAAAGGTTGAAATTTTGATTGTGTGGAAAATTTCAATTTAATTGGGATTCAAACTAATTTTTGGAGATCCTAATAGGTAAATTGGAATATGGCACGAGAATCGAGACACGACCCCTGGGGATAGGCCGACGGGCCTTGGAGGGGCTGCAGCCCCTGCCCTCGGGCAGGATGGGGCTGCGGCAGTCCCTGTGCAGGCCCACACCACCCACGGCCGCAGGCTTAGCCTGCAGCCAGGGGTGGCCGTGGCCTGCCCAAGGCTGGCCCCAGCTTGGGCGTGCAGCCTCTGGCTGCAGGCGCTGCCTGCAGCCTGCCGGCTGCTGCGCCCAGCCTGGGCGTGCAGCCCGGCACTGCAGGCTTGGCCTGTAGCCCGGCAGGGCTGCACATGGGGGCGGCCGTGGGCTGCCAGCCCCTCCGGGGTTGGTGGCTACCCACGGCGGCTGCCGCCTACGAGGGCGGCGGTCCGACGGTCCAAAAATCAGAAAATTTTGATTTTTTAAATTTGAGATTTAATTTTAAATCATGTTTAAAAATATGTAATTAAAAAATTTCAAATTTTTTGAAATTACATATTATTACACATGATGTTTAAAATTGTTTAAAATTTAAATTTGAAATTTAAATTTGACATTCGAATTTGGTATTTGAATTTGAAATTTAAATTTTTGGATATTTAAATTTTAAATAATTCTTGGGATGAGAAATAAATGGAGAGGCTACATAAAGATGGATACAAGAAGATGGAACAGAATTCAAGACCCAAAGAGTGCTTTGGATGGAATTTTGTAATCTTTATTTTCTTTATTCTAGGATGGAACCATAGCTTGGTTGTTCTGTCAATTATTTTTTCTGTGATATGTCATGGATGTATAAATATGTATTGATGGATATTTTGTATGCATATTTGATAACATGTCATATAGGATAGGTGAGTGCCGCTCATACTATATTGATCATACATAATTTGTCAAAACTTGCATGTTTTTCAAAATATTGAGTGGGAGAGGGTTTCAAACAAAACCCACGGCCTCCATTGTTGATCCATATGTGAAAGCATGGTAACGCCTCGCGTCAGTTCTGCCCTGACCACACCCCTCGATAGGTGTTTACCGCCGCCGGTATACTAGATTGGATCTCCTATGTGGAAAACGTGTTCAGGTACGATCCTATTCATGACCACCCCTCAGTGGCTTGGTAGCACGTGGATCGGGCTACGTAAACAATGGTTGTACACTCAAGACTCGTTTAGTTATTAACTTTCCCTAGAAGCTCTGTTAACTAAACTGGTGGCCAAATAAGCGGTTATTAATATATGTCTTAACCTTGGAGGAATTAAGGCAACATATATTAATTGGACGGGGTCCGTGTTCCGGCTATTTGTTCTCATGACCACCCCTCGGTGGCTTGGGGCAATAGGTGCTGAGAATTACCGTTGCAATGCTACATGTTTTTCAAGTTTCATGTAGGAACATACTTGTATGTTTTATTTGCTAAATTATCTGTATATTTGCTTGGGCTTTGTAATGATGTCTAGTATAATTTTATTTCAGTTCAAAATGTCACCGACACCCCTCATTTCAATACTTACTTAAAATAAGTTGAGTGGCAACAATTATAAAGATTGGAAAAGAAATCTATTAATAGTTCTCAGCTGCGAGAGACACAAGTTCGTGCTGGACGAACCATGCCCACCTAGGCCCAAACCTGACACACCACTTGAGGAGGTCCCGGTTGCCTATAATCGTTGGAGAGAATCCAATGAGATAGCTCGATACTACATCCTTGCTAGCATGACGAGTGCTTTACAAAAGCAGCATGAGACTTATCAAGTTGCTGGGGAGATCATGGACAATCTGGAGGACATGTTTGGAGGCCAAGAAAAATTGGCTCGACAATCCGCTATCACCAGCATTATGAACTCCAAGCAAAAGGCGGGTACTCCAGTGAAGGACCATATGATCACTCTAATGGGATTCTTCGCTGAGGCTGCCGAGAATGGTGCTGAGTTAGACTGCAACACCCAGATCGAGATGGTGTTCAAGACTCTGTCTAAAGATTTTGTGGGGTTTAAGGCCGCATACAATCTGGCGACAAAGGAGTTAGGTAAATTGGAATATGGCACGAGAATCGATACACGACCCCTCGGGATAGGTCGACGGGCCTTGGTGGGGCTGCAGCCCCTGCCCTCGGGCAGGATGGGGCTGCGGCAGCCCCTGTGCAGGCCCACACCACCCACGGCCGCAGGCTTGGCCTGCAGCCAGGGGTGGCCGTGGCCTGCCCAAGGCTGGCCGCAGCCTGGGCGTGCAGCCTCTGGCTGCAGGCTGCTGCGCCCAGCCTGGGCATGCAGCCCGGCACTGCAGGCTTGGCCTGTAGCCCGGCAGGGCTGCACATGGGGACGGCGGTGGGCTGCCAGCCCCTCCGGGGTTGGTGGCTACCCACGGCGGCTGCCGCTTACGGGGGCGGCGATCCGACTGTCCAAAAATCAGAAAATTTTGATTTTTTAAATTTGAGATTTAATTTTAAATCATGTTTAAAAATATGTAATTAAAAAATTTCAAATTTTTTGAAATTACATATTATTACACATGATGTTTGAAATTGTTTAAAATTTAAATTTGAAATTTAAATTTGAAATTCGAATTTGGAATTTGAATTTGAAATTTAAATTTTTGGATATTTAAATTTTAAATAATTCTTGGGATGAGAAATAAATGGAGAGGCATTTTACTTATAACTTGTTCTTGTTAAATTACTATTTGTAGTTAAGATGATTTATATTCTGGAAACTGAGGGATTTTTTTTAATGTATTTGTGACTATAAACTGTAAAAATATAAGCATCATAAAACATAGGATAAACTATTGTCATACTGGTCGTACATAATTTACGTCATGATATAATTTCAAAATATAATTCAAAATTTGCTCTCTAAACATCATTCTAAATCTTGCTTAGCGGAAAACATCAGCAGGGCCATTCCCCTAGCCCTGCCCTGGAGGCAGATGCAATCCCGCTCCTCGTCCATCCACTGTCTACTATTATACAGGTTTCTTACTTACAACATGAATAAACTGGTGAGCGATGGGCTCAGTAAGTTCAAACATACATGCAAGAACATAAATCATAAAATCATGGAAAGTACTATCACATGAACAGTAACTCTGACTTTTTACCATGAATAGTAAGGTTGACTTTGATCGATACTATTCATGTCAACTCGGATCTAAGCTGCTACACATACAGTTAGTACATTTTATGCTCAATTATGGCAATTCTTAAGTCTTAGGTCTTTATCTGATATTGAATTCTGCTATTGGGCCCCTGAATTGGTCGTACCGTAGTCCTCATATAACTGAGAGGGACTCTGGGGAGTGACCCACTGGCCAATCCTCTACGATCTAACTATATCAGACTTCCAAAACCTAGGACGTATCACCAGCGGTTTGGAGTCCTATCATATCTGAATCTGTGAAACCTCCACCTGTGTGGGAGGCCGGTATGCCAATACTGATTTAGTTACTGATCTGCTTGTGGTTCCTGACTAGTGGCATTTATGCTATCTCTTAGGTCTGGAACTCTTTAAATTATTTTGTAGTTTATTTTGTAGTTCTCTTAAGATTTTATCGTTTATGTTAGTGTGCGTACAGCACCTTACTACTAAATTTCTATCATCTATATCACATAAGCATACGAGTAAATTCATGATGCAGATAGATAAATGTCTGAACTTATAGGTATTTTGCTAGCGGTTCCTTTCCTGAGTTAACCGGCTTCCTTAAATCGCCTTTTGGTTGCTTTCCTATAACTGAAATAAATCACAGTCATTTTTACTATTCATTTCATAGCTAAAATACGGTGAAAATATAAAACTTCTGATTTAGGTTCTAAATTATTCGCTTCGGGATTCATATTTTAAATTTTGTAATTATTATGTTCCATAACATACTATTCCGGGCCTTAATATCACTTTTCTGAACCTTTTGACAAAATGACCGTTTTGCCCCTAAATTTTGGCAAAATGATCATTTCGTCCTTAGCGGGATTTTTCCCTCGTTTTCCTGACTTACGACTCTATTTAAGCCTTTAGAAATTTAATAAAACTATTCTGAGGCTTTTACAGCCTTTTTCTGGCAATTTAGAAAATTTTGGTCAAAATGACAATTTTATCCCTGACGGGACTATAGATTGGGAAATTCTCGTTTTATTGTTTTGTTTGGGTTTTCTGATCTCAAAACTCATAAAATAACTTTTCTTATGTCTTACCGAGCTTTTACGATATTTTCTGCTAAAACGCTTAGGTTATTATTCACCCGACCCTCGAGTGGTACTATTCCGACCCTTTGGGTCGTTTCTCGATTTTCTAGCCTTTCGGGACCTCAAATGACTGTTTTACAAGTTATGTAATCGTCTCTTATTCTTTTCTCGAGCTTAGGTTTCCGAGGGGCTCAGGTTTCCGGTTCTCGACCCTATTTTTACCCCTTGTTTACCAAATTGCCCTTCGAGCGTCTTGAAAATTTCAGTAGCATTTCCGCGGAATTTCTAGGTTCCCCGCGTTTATGAAACGCCTTGAAACCATCTATCCTATTCTACCTTGCCAAGTACTATACTACAACCCAATTTTACGTAAGATTACACAATAACACTTAGTTGTTTTTAACAGGATTCTAACCCATTCTTTATCATTTTTAGGCCCAGTTTTAAACTCAAATCACACATTCATATGGCTTAACAAAACTTTCTCATTTCCACTACTTCTATACACGGTTTTTCCTAAAAAAAACCAAAACAAAATTTTTTGTTTATAACTCAAATTTTCCTTATTTATTTTTGACATCAACACATTCATTTTTCATCAGTAAACCCTAACATAATTCTTCAAAATTTCATACATTATCCCACGGATTTTCCTTGGAAAATCAACCTCAAAATTTTGTTTTCATTTCTGTTCTTCTTTCTTGTTTTCTACACAAAATCAACATCACATTTACCATATACAATCAACAACATACAAAATCCCATTGTTCCTCTTTATTCCCCATGGTTTTAAATTGAAAAACAAACACCAACATTTAGTGTTTTTCAATTTCATTTCATCCCTTTCTTTCATTCCATTTTCACATGATTTTTTTAACATCAAAACCAAACAAAACAACATGAAAATTTAATGTTCCTTCCTCATGAATAACCCACGGTTTGCATGAAAGAAACATATAAACAATTTGATTTTTCATGCTCTTGTTTCTAACTTAACTTAATCTCACATCTTTTACACACTTTCAACCAAAAATTCATGAAACAAAAACTGATTTTCTTCTCATTAACACAGCCCATTCCACACGGTTTTTCTTCATGAAAACAAGAAGAAATCATACCAAACTAGAAGATTACCTTGCTTACTTGATGACTTGAACTTGGTGATGGATTTTTTCACACTTTCTTTGAGAAATTTTGAAGAAATTTTTGTGTTTTCTATGGGGGAGATACACGGCTTCAATGGGGGCTGAAAACCAGAAAGTTTTCTGGTTTCTAATGGCTTAAAACCGTGTATATAAGCAGCCAAAAAGGAGGGACTAAGTTGTAATTGATTTAAGGGTATTTTTGTAAACTTTTTATGCAATTTTTCAACTCTTTAGGGGCTGTTTTGTAATTAATCAAAGAGAACTAGATTTTTTTTTTCTGATTTTGACCCCAAAATCTGCCACCTATAAACCCTAGAAACTTCTTGAAAATTTGCTTAAGCTTCCTTTGACTTTTCTAGTTGACTTTGAGTCCTAGCCATTGAATTTTCTTGACTTTAAACCCTAACCCTTGGATTGGAATGTATCCTTACTTCTTTTCAAAGATTTACACTCAATCTTTGATTCCTTATATATATTTGGAGTAAAACTTCTGACCAAAAGTCAAACCAAAAATTTTTGCACCGAAATCGCATAGGCAAGTTCCTGAGGCTGTCTGCAGGATCGATTTTCCTTATTTCGCTCTGGTTTGCCTAAAAATCAATACTGTAAGTATTTCATCCTTTAGTGGTTTACAGTACATTTTCAAAATTTTTGAAATCGAAAAGGCATATTTTGTCCGATTTTGGTTCGGTAAAATTTTTCGTTTCTGATCACACTCTTGTTAGCAACATTTCATCGAATTCTAATAGTATTAAATCATAAGTTTTACAGTTTTACCCATAAAAATCATAAAGTACAAAAGTAATACAAAATTTCTAGAAACAAGAAAATTTCTCAATTATGACAATATGTACTATGAATCATACAGATTCAAAAACATTAAAAATATAATTTCCTATGAATAGTACTATTTATGGTGAATACTACTATTCATCATGAATAGTTTTTTTGACATTTGATCGATGAATAGTAACTTTTACTCTAACCGATTACTATTCATGTCACCCTAATCGAGTCTACTACACTTAGTGTTAGTGTCAGTTATGCTCAATTATGCTTAATCATGGCTTTCATGTAATTTTTGGCTATTATCAGTATTTACAATCTGATTTTGAGCTCATAACGGTCGTACCGATATTTTATGCATGCTGACTGGGAGGGCCTTGGGAACGACCCTAAGGCGCCTTCCTCTCCAGTTCTAACTATGATATCCAGGAATTTTAGATTCGCGGAGTAGGTTAATGAATAAAATATGAAAACAAGTTGTGTTTTAATACTGTTGAGAATACTGTAAAAATATTCCGGCAGTGTTAGAGTGAGTGAGTTTAGGGATGGAAAATCTTACCGAACATTTTTGGGTGTGACAGTTCAAAATCAGAGCCAAAAACCCTAGAGAATGCATCGAAATGCACTAAAACGATAGAAATTTACAGTAGAGAATTCTGAACAAATGGAAGCAAAATAAAACAAACAGATCGCACCGGAGTTGCCCGGAACCGCCTACGCGATTTCGGTAAAGTTCCGTTCGTTTCGGTTTTCGGTCAAAATTTGACCATGAATTAATATAAATAGTAGGATGACATCATCATGTTGATGTCATAAATCCATTTTTATTTCTTTGTTTTGGAAAGTAATTTAAAAGGTGTATAGTTAGGATTTGATCACTTTTTGATCAATGGCTAATATCATTCCAAAATAACCTTAAAAAAAATTAGAAAACGAAGAAAAAAGGCCCTTCGGCCATGTGGAAAGGGAGAAAGAAAAAAGTTAGGTTTTTTGGCCCAAAATTATTGTATTTTGATCCTTGAACAATTAGCAAATTATTGGAAAAATTTACTAAAAAACCCCTTGACTTTTGCCTATAAATAGGCATCCAAAATCATTCAAAAAAATAGAAAAACTAAGCCAAACTCTTGCCCTTTTTCAGCCCAAAAATCCGTGGCCTTCCCCCTCCTATTAAGCTAAAATTTTGTTTTAAATTTCACACCAAACTTAGCTTTCATTGCATTTCTAGCTTCAAGCCATCAACTAGTTAAGGTAAGCTTTGAAATTGAAGCATTTCTCTTTGATTTTCTTAGTGAAAATCCATGGGTTTGTAGAGTGAATATACAATAAAAAATTGATGTTTTGTTATTGTTATGATTAGTTTGGTGTTGTACAAAAATTTTGCATGTTTCCATGAAAAATCCGTGGCATTAGTGGTGTGGAAAATGATAAGGAATTGATGATTTGGTTTAGTGTTTATGTTTATTTAATCATGTGTTGAATCAAGCACGAATTAGAATCAAGAAATGAGAATATTTTAATGAATTTTCATACTAAAATCCGTGGGTAATGAACACTAGAAAATGGGAAAATTTTTTTAGTGTTGAATAAGAATATGGAATGTGGATAAAATCCCTAGGAATGAAAGCAAGATTTTCTATGTGTTTTTGCGTGAAAATCCGTGGCTAATGCTAGGGTTAGAATGCATATTTTGTTAGGTTTTGGTGTTGCTCTACACATTAGAAAACCTAAGAGCGATATGTGATATTTGAAATATTGTAATGAAAAACTTTGGTGATGATTAACATGATAAACCAAGGCTAGTTTTGGAAAGAATTGATGTTGTGTGTTGATTCTTGAATATTGGTCAATGTAATTTTTATACAAAGTTCATAAACTTTGTATAAAATAGGCCTCTGGTATAGTACATGGCCGGTACAAAGGTTCTGAGGTGTACCTAACGCCGGGAAACCTAAAAATACAAGCGAAAATGCTGCCAAATTTTTTAAAATGGCATAAGGGCATTTCGAGAAACGAGGGGTAAAAATATTGAACTCGGAAAGGAAACCGGGACCTCTCAGTGTATTAGGATTCAAAATGGAAAACCAACCCAAAAAGGAATAGTAAATCGACCCTTAATGTCTAAAATACCTAAAACAGGAAAAATTTTCATGTTAGGGAAATTTTCATGTTAGGGGTATTTTGGGAAACGAGGAAAAATATTAGGTCGGGATAGGAAACCCGAGTCTCTCGAGGACCGAGGGTCGGGGGCGGGATAAAAAGTGTTTCAAGAGTAGTGAAACGGCCATTTGAGGCTCCGAAACGCTCGAAAAACCAGAAACGACCCTATGTAACAGATGAATAGTAATCGAGGGCCGAGAAAATAGATAATTGAGAAATTATAGTAAATTGAGTTGTAAAAATGATACCTAAGCCTAGGAAATGTTATTGTAAGACAATTGGGCTTAGAAAGATTGAGAAAAACGATAGAACAGAGAAGTTACGATCCTGAGACCTGTTTAGGGTAAAATGGTCATTTTGACCAAAAATTTTTGAAAGGCTCGGAAAGGACCCGAAAGGACCTAGAATGACTTAAATAAAATTCTATGACTCAAAATAGAAATTTTGGAGTTAAAATTCTAAGAATTTTAAAGAACACGGGCATGTAGAAGAATACACGGCTATGTGTAAGAAAAGAATTTACAACTCGAGAAGTACACGGGCTTGAACACAGCATGTATCAAGCCGTGTACAGTTACATGGCTAGATAGTAAACAACATGGCCATGTAGTGAAAAACCAGGATGTACACGGTCATGAACGTGGGCGTGTTGAAGGCCGTGTACCATATTACAAGTTGAATTGTATTGAAAAATTTATCACAAAATAAATATATTTAAAGTGATAATTAATATAGGGTATTAACAGACAACATTATGTCTATAGGAAGTTAAATTAGAGATAGAACTACGGAGGAGTTCTGGAAGTGGACATTAGCACAGTATTAGTAAGTTCAAGCATTTTTATGTCTGCAACATGAAATATTGTGTTATTTTATTATGTACTAGATGTACACTAGATATAAAGTCTTATGGACATTTAGGGATTAGTTAGTATAACATATCCCATATAATGAGAAAAGATAATAAGTAAGGCTTACAGGCGATGGAGGATAGTGACCTTAAGGTGACGATTAATGTCACTTGGTCAAAACTATAATTGAAAGATAGTAATAAAACCATTAAGGTGTACCGTCCCTCTAACATATTGATGAAGGTCTCTCAGGTCCTACGGGGATATAAGGACTGTGGAGGCTGAAGCTCTAGGGTCGCTCCGTAGGCCCTCCTAGTTAGCGCGCAAGATTAATAACGGTATTGCCATAAAAAAAAGCTCTATACTAGAAAGTAAATAGAGAATGAACAATCAATAATATGAGAAAAATCATAATTGAGCATAACCGAGTGTACATTAAGTATAGTGATTTCGATTAAGATATGTGAATAGTATCCAGTTAGAGTAATGTGAATAGTAATCAGTTAGGGTAACAGTTACTATTCATCGATCCATTCATGATCCATTCATGGTCAAAGTTACTATTTATAGGAAATTGAATTGTTAATGTTTTTGAATCCGTGTCATTCTTACTAAGTATGTTTGAACTTACTGAGCCTGTTAGCTCATCAGTTTGTTCATGTTGCAGGTAAGAAATCTGTTCAGTAGATATATGGATGGTGGCAGGATGTACACGTGTCAAGGGATAGAGAATTCACCGTGGACTTGGTCCTGCCATAAGTTTTACGCTGAGCTTTCAAAGTTAGTGAATTGAAGAGATTGTAAAAAATATATATATGCAGTATAAATATTTTGTATATTATATATTATGTTGTACTTAAAAAGGACAACTAGAAGTTAGTGTTGTATTTTACCTAGTTTTTATATTTAGCTTTCTTTTGGATAAAGTATGTATTAAAAAGAAAAAAAAATTTATAGGCAAAATTTTCGGGCCCTGAGAAATGAAAGTATTAGAAAAAGAGCTTTAAACTGACGACCCAGATTCGACACATGAGCTGTCTTGATCAGCAATAGAGTCGGTTTATGATAGTTACGAGGGATCAGAATTAGGGGCGCCACCGGTTGGTATTAGACTGGTTGACAATATCCCTATTGGCACGAAGCGCGATCTGCTCGTCAATCCAAGTAAGTTAGCTTTCTTTAAGTTAGTTAACTTTCCATTTATTTGAGATTATATATTTTGTAGGATTTAAGATGACTAGACCACGTTACATGAGACCTCACCTATTCTGACCGAGAGGATCGATCCGGGTATAGACTAGGCCCGTGATCAGACCATCTATGATCCAGAGAGCGGCACAACGACCACCAGTACCTGAGCCACTAGCGCCGAGGATTGTAGCAACGGCACTAGTACAAGTATCACCTCCGCGACCGATCATAAACCCACCAGTAGTAGTAGACATTCCAATGGTGCGAGATCGAGCTCGTATAGGAGTTAGGGTGTCAGTGCGAGCCGTACATGCTTCTAAAGGCAGTCATCCACTTGCGTTCGAGGGAGGTCAACAAGGGATCTCTACGCGGGACTGGCTGCATGACATCGAGATTATCATGTGCCAGTATGATATAAGTGAGGATTGCTAGGTTTTGATGGCCATTGGCACATTCTGCAATGTGGTGACCAAAGAATTTTAGCAGTGTAACTTAGTTTAATCTAGGGTTTTCTATGAGTTCTGTAAGCAAGAATGTAAAGAAACACTATGTTTGTAATTAGACAAATTATAGTGTTGATAGTAATAAATAGATGTTTTGGAGGAATTAAAATCTCCAAAAATAAGTAGAGAATAAAGTATATGAGTAAGAAAGTGATTTCAGGCCAAAACGCTCAAAAAGGAGTAGTTTCGGTATCTGAACAGTGTAAAGATAACAATACAGCAAGTCAAAGTAAGAGCACAGTAAGAAAAGTAATTTAGGGTTTTTCAGAGTTTTAAGACAGTATTAGAATAATTTGACAGTACGGATGGCTAGACAAGTCCTCCGGTATGTCACCCCAGAAATTTCGTCATCTTCGGTAAAATGATGAAGCATTTTAGGGCCAAAGAAACCAAGGGATTACCCTATGTAAAACCTAAGGTTACTAAAGGACGAAAAACTTCGTCATCGATTTTTAGCCCAACGACAGTAGAATAAGGTAAACCGATCGCACAGGAGGCGTCAAAAACCTGCCTACGCGATTTTGGTAAAGTTTGGTTTGGTTTGACTTTTGGTCAAACTTTGACCTATGGATTAATTAGATGACATCGTGGATGATGTCATAATTAGGAATAAGAAATTAAAAGAAAAAGGGTGGCAGGTAGGATGAATGGCTAAGATTAAAGGTAGGTAAGATCAAAGGCTAAGATTAAGCCAAAAATGCAAAGTTGAAATTTTTTTTAAATTTTGTGGATAAGGGCTGTATAGGTCAGTTTGACAGCTGGAAAGACAGCCAAAATAATTATGTTTTGACCCCAAAAAGTTTGCAAATAAACCCTTGAAAAGTTGCTAAAAAGTCCCTAAAGAAAATTGCTAAAAAGCCCTCCTTTTTGGCCTCCCTTTATAAAAACGTTTTTGGCTTCATAAATCAGAATTTTTTTTCTGAAATTACAGCCCCTTTGCTGCCCTTTGAAGCCAAGACTCTTCCCCTCCATTGAGCTTGAGTTTCTTCAAAGTTTGGTGTCAAAATCTAAAGCAAAGTTCTTCCTAAGCAAGTATTGACTAACATAGCAAGGTAAGCTTGAAATTTCAAGCTTTTCTTTGGTGTTGTGAAGCAAAAATCCGTGGCTATGTTGAGTAGAAAGGAATGAGAAAAGTTTAGTTCAAATCTTGTTGTTTAAGGTTAATTAGTTTGCATAATAGTTAAAGAGTAATTTAGAAGCTTAAAACAAGAATTTTTCATGTTAGTTTTGTGAGGAACCCATGGCTAAGTGTATGGGTTCAAAGAATTTCAAGTTTGATTTAATTAAATTGTTGTTTTAAAGTGTGTTTTGATATGTAAAATAACTAGAAAGAAAATTTGAAAGCTTAAAACCAAAGTGGGATTCGGTTTGTTTCAAGAAAAACCGTGTATGTTACTAGGGTTTGGAAAGAATTCTGAGTTGGTTTTGGTTGATTTAAACATGTGTTTTAATACGTAAAATGTTTAGAAAGAAAAGTTAAAAAGATTGAAACAAAATTTTGTAAAAGTTTTCTAAAAAGAAACCATGTATACCTAGTGTGAAGAACATGTAAAAATCATGTGATTTTAGTGTTGTGGTAAGTTAGAATGATGTAGAATATAAGCTTGTTTAAGTGGTTGAATTGAAAACCAAAGTTAGGTTAGGATTTAGCATAAAACCCGAGGCATCCAAGTGAGATTTTAATAAGAATTTCATTTGGTTTTGGTGTTGAATATGCCTTAAAAACCAAGAAGAAAAGTAAGAGCAAGAATGTTGAAAGAAAGAATGTTTTGGTGTTGGAAACCTAAACTAAAACCGTGGTTAATGTGAGTGAAAAATAATGACCTTGTGTGTGATTTGTACATTGAGAATGTGGAAGGTTTTTACGTAAAAGTTTAGAAACTTTTGCATAAAATAGGCCTCTGGTATAGTACGTGACAGGTTTAGATTAGGATAGATGGTTTTGAGGCGTTTCCTAAACGCCGGAAACCTAAAATTTAAGCGGAAATGCTGCCGAAATTTTTAAAGCGGCATTAAGGGCATTTCAGGAAACGAGCGATAGAAATATGCTCGAAAATGAAAACTGAGATTCCTCGGTACCTTAGAGTTTGAAGTAAGAAAGCAGGTCTAATAGAGTAGTAAACCGACCCCAAAAATCTAAAATGCCGAGAGGACGGAAAAAAAAAATGTCAGGGGCGTTTTAGGTAACAAGGGTAAAGTTTTGGGTCGGGATAGAAAAACCCGAGCCCCTCGAAGATCTAGGTCGGGAAGAGAATAAGAAACATTTTTAAGATTAGTAAAAAGCTCGTTTGAAGCTCCGAAACACTAGAAAAACGAGCCACGACCCCAAGGGTCAGAATAGTACCACCCAAGGGACGGGTGATAAGTAAATAATGTAATCGCAACAATTAAGTTGTAAAAATTTACCGAGACCTAGAAAAGATTGTTTTAAGATTTTAGGGACTCAGAAAATCCCGTTTAAGCACCAAAATGAGAATGTTACGACCCCAAGACCCGTTAGGGGCAAAACGGTCATTTTGACCAGAAAGTCTAGAAGAGTCAAGGAAGGGGCGTTAAACCTTCCAGTTAGCTATTTTATGGTTCTCGGACTTAGGGAACCCAGTCTAAGCAGAAAAATAGAAACGTCTCCTGGCCCAGTTACTATTCACGTGTATAGCACTATTCACGTGAATAGTACTATTCACCCAGTTTATCAAAATTTCTGAAATTCTCGGAAATGGTTGCTAGAGCGCTAAAAAAGTCGAAACAGAGTCATTAGGACTTTAAATGTCGTTATAAGACTTTAATTAAGATTTTAAAAGCTAAAGTTCAGATTTCAGTATAATAAAGTCAGTTAATGAAAATGTATTAACTGATGATATTATGTCTTTAGGAAATTCAACTAGAGACGGGCAAAGGAGCTCGACGGACCACAGAAGTTTACACTAGCACAAGTGCTGTAAGTACAGACATTTAATTATCTACTCACAAATTGACTTGCCATAGAGTTGTATTATATATATACATATTTAAGTTATTCAGTTTGTGACATGATACTAACATGTTCACGAGAATAGTTAAGCAAGATCAGAAAAAGAAAAGAGGAATAAGATAAGTCAAATAATAAGACTTAAAAGTTATGGTTGGCGTACCGACCTCTCCAGTTTTGAGGTTCAAAGATAGCCTCCACCCCAGTTGTGTGGCGCTGCCTCGTTAATAATGAGGTAGTTGATGGCTTGACTTGCTGCCTATAGGTAGTAGTCCAGAAATGACCTTAGGGTTGATTGGTGGGTCACTCCCCTGATCCTCTATTGGTCTGCGCGCACTAGGTACGTCCAACCACGGGCCCACAAGTTAAAGATTAAGCAAGATAAAGTAAAGCAAAGAAAAGAAAGAAATAGAATAGAAAGAATAAGTAAAGCATAGGAGTAAGAAAATAATCGGTCATAAGTTGACTAACCCTAAGTGTAGTGTATTCAGCTTATTTACTTGTATGCTTGTACTTACTGAGCTTTAGCTCAATAGTCTATTCGTGGTGTAGGTAATAAAGGTAAGCAACCAGCAATATGAAACAAGAGTAGCGGACTGGCAGGCAGATCCTAGTGATGTCATGGACGGGTTATGGTTCCGTTTTGCAGAGTTCCGCTGTAATTAAAGTGAAAAAGAAAGAAAGTGTAATAGTGACATATATGTATAAAGATAAGACAAGAGTGTAGTATGGAAAATAGTGAAACAGCTTAAAAGTATGTTTTTATTTTTACGTACTTTAAAGTAACGAGACCGCAAAATATATTTGGGAAAAAAATTATTAAGTAGTACGTATATATTTATGTATACACGATTTCAAAGAATCAATAGTTTCATTCAGTCAAGTTAAAAAAAAATATATATTCCTAGTTTTTCAAGAACAAATCTTTTAAACCCCCAAGAAGAAGAAAGTTATAAAGACAAGCAAGCTAAGTAAGAATAAGCAAAGAATAAAGAGAGCAAGCAAGATAAGGTGGACGACCTAAGCTAGAGGGGTCGCCCACAAGAGTTGGTATCAGAGCGAGCGGTTCTACTATCGACCTTCCATGACATTTCAGTATCTGCACCTGCTCAGTCCAAGTAAGTTAATTTTAAATAATCAATATCTAATTTAGCACTAAACCATGTCGGTACTGTTATAGGTCAGACACAGCAACATGGTTCGCACATGAGCTGCGCAAGCTCAGGAAGCATATTTATCCGCCATCCTAGCTAACATACAAGCTTGGCTAGAGGCACAAGAAAGACAGAACCGGAGACTTCAAGAGCTACTAGAACAGAGGAATGGGGCCCAAGCGAATATCCCTCCACCTCAATCACCAGTACCGGAGCCATAGCCAGCTCCTGAACCAGTAGCACCACCAATCTGAATGGTAACTGAAGTAGCAATAGATGCCTGAGCTGGAGTCAACCAGGGATCATTGTATGAATGGTTCCGGAAGATGAACCCAAAAGAGTTTGAGGGATCTACAAAACCCTTAGAGGCTGAAGAATGGTTAGCTTCACTGCAGACCATTTTTGAGTTTATGGACCTGACAGACCAAGAGAAGGGCCTTTGCGCCTCCTGCATATTAACGAAGGATGCTCGTTATTGGTGGGAGACAGTAAAGATCCGAAGGGATGTTAGAAGGATGACCTGGAACAACTTCCTGGGAGAATTTAACAGGAAGTATCTCAATCTTGACACCCTACGAGCTCAACAAAGAGAGTTCGATGAGCTGAGGTAAGCAAGATGACAGTGACTGAAGCCTGTCATAAATTCAATAGATTAGCTCGACTGTGTCTGCATTTGGTACCCACAGAAGAAGAGCGGGTACGGAGGATGATCAATATGTTCCGACTAGATATAGCCCTAAATGTGGAGAGTGGCGAGACCCCGCCAACTACTGTAGCAGACTGTGTGAGCAGAGCCATGAGGGCCAAGCATCGTCTGAACAGAGCTAAGGAAAAAAGAACAAAAGTCTGGGAGGATAAGAAGAAAGAAAGAGATCTAGCAAAGCAGACTCAGAAGAACAACCAAGCTAGCCAAAGTAGCAAATATGGTCAAGGAATGAAGCCTGGTCAGAAAAATAACCAGAACCAGCAGAATGCCAATAAGCGAAAAGGAAACCCAAATGAAAATTGGGGCCAAAATACTCGCAACACTCAGCAAAGACAAGGCTTAGAAGGAGTACAGAACCGACAGCCATGCCCAAAATGTGGAAGACTGCACAAGGGCGAGTGCAAGCTGGGGAGTACCGCATGCTATGTTTGCGGCAGAGAAGGCCATTATGCCAGGACCAGCACATCCAACCAACAAAACCAGTCGGGATCCTTTCAGTCCCGACAGACTAGCCAGGTCCATGCCATACAAGGATCGCCTATTCAGCCAGGGCGCCAGGAGATTATACCAAAGATCGAGGCGCATCTGTTAGCCTACACCAAGGAAGACGTAGAGGCAGGCACCTTGAATGTGGTGATAGGTCAGCTTCTTGTCACCCAAAGCCCTACACTTGTTTTATTTGACTCCGGTGTATCGCATTCATTTGCCTCACATAGCTTTGTAGAAAGAGTTAGTCATGCCAAGGATAAAACTGGCCAAGTGTTTAAAACTACCTTACCGTCTGGTGTGGTATTATTATCTGATTACTGGTTACGTCACGTGCGAGTAGTTGTTGCTGATAGGGAGTTGTACGTCGACTTAGTCGTCTTAAAGTTAGTCGATTATGAAGTTATCCTTGGAATGGATTTCCTTGGAAAATATCAAGCGACCATTGACTGTCGACGACGAAAAGTAGTGTTCCAGTTTGGAGAAAAAGACCAGTTTGAGTATCAAGGCCATTTTCAGAAGCAATTGAAAATCCTGATCAGTCCCCTGTGGGCAAGAAAGCTGATATCTAGTGGCTGTACCGGATATCTAGCTTATGTCAAGGACACCACCAAGAAGGTAGAACTACAGCCGAACAAGGTACTAGTGATCAACGAGTTCGTGGAGGTATTCCCAGAAGAATTACCGGGACTTCCTCCTGATCGAGAAATTACCTTCGAGGTTGAGCTGCTGCCAGGAACGTCTTCCGATTTCAAAGGCCCCTTACAGGATGGCACCCGCTGAGCTTAAAGAATTACAAGCTCAGCTGAAGGAGTTATTAGAGAAAGGTTTTATATGGCCTAGTTATTCGCCGCGGGGAGCTCCAGTTCTCTTCATGAAGAAAAAGGATGGAACCCTACGAATGTGCATAGATTATCGTGAGCTCAACAAAGTCACGATCAAGAATAAATATCCTCTACCAAGGATCGATGATTTATTCGATCAGCTAAAAGGAGCCACCGTCTTCTCGAAGATTTACCTTCGATCCAGCTATCACCAGTTAAAAATTAAAGAAAGAGACATTCCAAAGACCGCGTTCCGAATACGGTACGGGCACTACGAATTTCTCGTTATGCCTTTTGGATTAACGAACGCACCAGCTGCTTTTATGGATCTGATGAATCGAGTATTCAAGGAATTTTTAGACCAGTTTGTCATTGTGTTTATCGATGACATCCTTATATACTCGAAAGATTGGAAGGAGCACGAGGAGCATCTTTGGATTGTGTTACGCACTCTGAAGGAGCATCAACTATATGCAAAGTTCTCCAAATGTGAATTTTGGCTAGATAAGTTCCACTTCTTAGGACATGTCGTTTCCAAAGATGGAATTTCAGTAGACCCAGCAAAGATCGAAACGGTAAGCAAGTGGTCTCCTCCAAAGAATGTGACTGAGATCCAGAGTTTCCTCGAATTAGCAGGCTATTATCAGAGATTTGTAGAGGGATTTGCTAGATTAGCTGCCCCTCTCACTGCTCTCACACGCAAGGAGAAGAAGTTCGAGTGGACAAAGAAGTGTGAAGAAAGCTTTCAAGAGCTGAAAAATCGGTTGACCAGTGCTCCAATTCTCACAATTCCAAAGGATGAAGGAGACTTCGACATTTATAGCGATGCCTCCAGGACAGGTCTAGGAGCTGTGCTGATGCAGGATGGAAAAGTAATAGCCTATACATCAAGACAACTCAAAGAGCACGAAAAGAATTATCCGACTCATGATTTGGAGTTAGTAGCTGTCGTATTTACTTTGAAGATATGGCGACATTACCTATATGGAGTCCGGTGTAGAATCTTCACCGACCACCAGAGCTTAAAGTATTTCTTTACTCAGAAAGAGCTTAACATGAGACAAAGAAGATGGCTGGAGTTAGTGAAAGATTATGATTGTGAGATCTTATATCACCCCGGTAAGGCAAATAGAGTAGCAGACGCGTTGAGTCATAAATCAACTATGCCGGAATAGATAGCCATCAATAAGCTACCCAAACCACTTCAACATGGGATCTCCTTGTTGGGAGTAGAGATAATTTCAGGAAAATTAGCTGTAATGCAACTCAAACCAACAATTCTTGAGGAGATTAAAGAGGCTCAAGAGCTAGATGCTACTCTCAAAAGGCTTAAAGAAGAAGCCTCTAAGAATGACAAGTCAGAGTTCCACCTCTCCCAAGATGGAACTTTACTCTTCCAAGGAAGAATCTGTGTACCAGATGAAGAAGATTTGAAGAAAAGAATTCTGACAGAGGCCCATGACACTCCATATTCAGTGCATCCGGGCAGTACGAAAATATATCAAGATTTAAAGTAGCACTTTTGGTGGAAAAAGATGAAGAATGACATTGTTAAACACATCAGTAGCTGCTTAACATGTCAAAGAGTCAAAGCAGAGCATCAGCGGCCAGCCGGAGAACTACAGCCATTAGAGATTCCAAAGTGGAAGTGGGAGCACGTAACCATGGATTTCGTGGTAGGGCTACCCAAGACAAGTGAAGGATTTGACATGATATGGGTAGTGGTGGATCGATTGACCAAGTCCGCTCACTTTATACCTGTAAAGATGACATACACATTGGAGAAATTCGTAGAATTATACATTGCCAACATTGTGAGATTACATGGAATACAGACAACAATAGTGTCAGATCGTGACAGTCGGTTCACATCCAATTTCTGGAAAAGTGTACAAGAGGCAATGGGCTCAGAACTAAGATTCAGTACTGCATTTCATCCTCAGACTGATGGACAGTCTGAGCGTACGATCCAAACGCTAGAAGATATGCTTCGCGCTTGTATTTTAGATTTCAAGGGAGTCTGGAACAAGAAGCTACCGTTGATAGAATTCTCCTACAACAACAGCTGTCAATCGTCCATTAGGATGGCTCCTTACGAGGCATTATATGGACGAAAGTGCAGATCTTCCATTCACTGGTATAAACTCAGGGAGAGAGAACTTCATAAAACCGAGTTTATCCAAGAAACGATAGACGCGGTCCAAAAGATTCAGCAGAGAAAGAAAACTGCACAAAGTCGTCAGAAAAGCTACCCAGATAAAAGACGAAGATTCCTAGAGTTTAACGAGGGTGACTTCGTATTCTTAAAAGTAGCACCAATGAAAGGTGTCATGCCTTTTGGAAAGAAAGGAAAGTTGAGTCCAGGATACATAGGACCTTTCCCAATTATTAGCCGGGTTGGGAAAGTAGCCTATAAGATAGCTTTGCCACCAGAATTATCTTCAGTGCATAATGTCTTTCATGTATCTATGCTAAGAAAGTACATCTCGGATCCTTCGCATGTCCTAGATTATGAGCCAATTAAAGTTCGAGAGGATCTCTCTTACGAAGAGCAACCGGTGCAAATACTTGCGCGAAAAGAGAAGATATTTAGAAATAAAAGCATCCCGCTGGTCAAAGTTCTATGGAAAAATCATAATGTAGAAAAGGCCACGTGGGAAAGAGAAGATGAGATGAGAGCCAAGTACCCCCACCTGTTCTGATTTTCGAGGACGAAAATTTTTAAGGAGGGGTGAATGTGACGACCAGAGAATTTTAGCAGTGTAACTTAGTTTAATCTAGGGTTTTCTATGAGTTCTGTAAGCAAGAATATAAAGAAACACTATGTTTGTAATTAGACAAATTATAATTATTGATAGTAATAAATAGATGTTTTAGAGGAATTAAAATCTCCAAAAATAAGTAGAGAATAAAGTATATGAGTAAGAAAGTGATTTCAGGCCAAAACGCTCAAAAAGGAGTAGTTTCGGTATCTGAACAGTGTAAAGATAAGAATATGGCAAGTCAAAGTATGAGCACAGTAAGAAAAGTAATTTAGGGTTTTTAAGAGTTTTAAGACAGTATTAGAATAATTTGACAGTACGGATGGCTAGACAAGTCCTCCGGTATGTCAACCCAGAAATTTCGTCATCTTCGGTAAAATGATGAAGCATTTTGGGGCCAAAGAAACCAAGAGATTACCCTATGTAAAACCTAAGGTTACTAAAAGACGAAAAACTTCGTCATCGATTTTTAGCCCAACGACAGTAGAATAAGGTAAACCGATCGCACAGGAGGCGTCAGAAACCCGCCTACGCGATTTCGGTAAAGTTTGGTTCGGTTTAACTTTTGGTCAAACTTTGACCTATGGATTAATTAGAGGACATCATGGATGATGTCATAATTAGGAATAAGAAATTAAAAGAAAAAGGGTGGTAGGTAGGATGAATGGCGAAGATTAAAGGTAGGTAAGATCAAAGGCTAAGATTAAGCCAAAAATGCAAAGTTGAAATTTTTTTAAAATTTTGTGGATAAGGGCTGCATAGGTCAGTTTTACAGCTGGAAAGACAGCCAAAATAATTATGTTTTGACCCCAAAAATTTTGCAAATAAACCCTTAAAAAGTTGCTAAAAAGTCCCTAAAGAAAATTGCTAAAAAGCCCTCCTTTTTGGCCTCCCTTTATAAAAACGTTTTTGGCTTCATAAATCAGAATTTGTTTTCTGAAATTACAGCCCCTTTGCTGCGCTTTGAAGCCAAGACTCTTCCCCTCCATTGAGCTTGAGTTTCTTCAAAGTTTGGTGTCAAAATCTAAAGCAAAGTTCTTCCTAAGCAAGTATTGACTAACATAGCAAGGTAAGCTTGAAATTTCAAGCTTTTCTTTGGTGTTTTGAAGCAAAAATCCGTGGCTATGTTGAGTAGAAAGGAATGAGAAAAGTTTAGTTCAAATCTTGTTGTTTAAGGTTAATTAGTTTGCATAATAGTTAAAGAGTAATTTAGAAGCTTAAAACAAGAATTTTTCATGTTAGTTTTGTGAGGAACCCATGGCTAAGTGTATGGGTTCAAAGAATTTCAAGTTTGATTTAATTAAATTGTTGTTTTAAAGTGTGTTTTGATATGTAAAACAACTAGAAAGAAAATTTGAAAGCTTAAAACCAAAGTGGGATTCGGTTTGTTTCAAGAAAAACCGTGTATGTTACTAGGGTTTGGAAAGAATTCTGAGTTGGTTTTGGTTGATTTAAACATGTGTTTTAATGCGTAAAATGTTTAGAAAGAAAAGTTAAAAAGTTTGAAACAAAATTTTGTAAAAGTTTTCTAAAAAGAAACCATGTATACCTAGTGTGAAGAACATGTAAAAATCATGTGATTTTAGTGTTGTGGTAAGTTAGAATGATGTAGAATATAAGCTTGTTTAAGTGGTTGAATTGAAAACCAAAGTTAGGTTAGGATTTAGCATAAAACCCGAGACATCCAAGTGAGATTTTAAAAAGAATTTTAGTTGGTTTTGGTGTTGAATATGCCTTAAAAACCAAGAAGAAAAGTAAGAGAAAGAATGTTGAAAGAAAGAAAGTTTTGCTGTTGGAAACCTAAACTAAAACCGTGGTTAATGTGAGTGAAAAATAAAGACCTTGTGTATGATTTGTACATTGAGAATGTGGAAGGTTTTTACGTAAAAGTTTAGGAACTTTTACGTAAAATAGGCCTCTGGTATAGTACGTGGCAGGTTTAGATTAGGATAGATGGTTTTGAGGCGTTTCCTAAACGCCGGAAACCTAAAATTTAAGCGGAAATGCTGCCGAAATTTTTAAAGCGGCATTAAGGGCATTTCAGGAAACGAGCGATAGAAATATGCTCGAAAATGAAAACCGAGATCCCTCGGTACCTTAGAGTTTGAAGTAAGAAAGCTGGTCTAACAGAGTAGTTAACCGACCCCAAAAATCTAAAATGCTGAGAGGACAGAAAAAAAAAAAACGTCAAGGGCGTTTTAGGTAACAAGGGTAAAGTTTAGGGTCGGGATAGAAAAACCCGAGCCCCTCGAAGATCTAGGTCGGGAAGAGAATAAGAAACATTTTTAAGATTAGTAAAAAGCTCGTTTGAAGCTCCGAAACACTAGAAAAATGAGCCATGACCCCAAGGGTCGGAATAGTACCACCCAAGGGACGGGTGATAAGTAAATAATGTAATCGCAACAATTAAGTTGTAAAAATTTACCGAGACCTAGAAAAGATTGTTTTAAGATTTTAGGGACTCAGAAAATCCCGTTTAACCACCAAAATGAGAATGTTATGACCCCAAGACCCGTTAGGGGCAAAACGGTCATTTTGACCAAAAACTCTAGAAGAGTCAAGAAAGGGGCGTTAAACCTTCCAGTTAGCTATTTTATGGTTCTCGGACATAGGGAACCCAGTCTAAGCAGAAAAATAGAAACTTCACCCGGCCCAGTTACTATTCACGTGCATGGCACTATTCACCCAGTTTATCAAAATTTCTGAAATTCTCGGAAATGGTTGCTAGAGCGCTAGAAAAGTTGAAACAGAGTCATTAGGACTTTAAATGTCGTTATAAGACTTTAATTAAGATTTTAAAAGCCAAAGTTCAGATTTCAGTATAATAAAGTCAGTTAATGAAAATGTATTAACTGATGATATTATGTCTTTAGGAAATTCAACTAGAGACGGGCAAAGGAGCTCGACGGACCATAGAAGTTTACACTAGCACAAATGCTGTAAGTACAGACATTTAATTGTCTACTCACGAATTAACTTGCCATAGAGTTGTATTATATATATATACACATTTAAGTTATTCAGTTTGTGACATGATACTAACAAGTTCACGAGATTAGTTAAGCAAGATCAGAAAAAGAAAAGAGGAATAAGATAAGTCAAATAATAAGACTTAAAAGTTATGGTCGGCGTACCGGCCTCTCCAGTTTTGAGGTTCAAAGATAGCCTCCACCCCAGTTGTGTGGCGCTGCCTCGTTAATAATGAGGTAGTTGACGGCTTGACTTGCTGCTTATAGGTAGTAGTCCATAAATGACCTTAGGGTTGATTAGTGGGTCACTCCCCTGATCCTCTATTGGTCTGCGCACACTAGGTACATCCAATCACGGGCCCACAAGTGAAAGATTAAGCAAGATAAAGTAAAGCAAAGAAAAGAAAGAAATAGAATAGAAAGAATAAGTAAAGCATAGGAGTAAGAAAATAATTGGTCATAAGTTGACTAACCCTAAGTGTGGTGTATTCAGCTTATTTACTTGTATGTTTGTACTTACTGAGCTTTAGCTCATGAGTCTATTCGTGGTGTAGGTAATAAAGGTAAGCAACCAGCAATATGAAACAAGAGTAGCGGACTGGCAGGCAGATCCCAGTGATGTCATGGACGGGTTATGGTTCCGTTTTGCAAAGTTCCACTGTAATTAAAGTGAAAAAGAAAGAAAGTGTAATAGTGACATATATGTATAAAAATAAGACAAAAGTGTAGTATGGAAAATAGTGAACAGCTTAAAAGTATGTTTTTATTTTTACGTACTTTAAAGTAACGAGACCACAAAATATATTTTGGGAAAAAAATTATTAAGTAGTACGTATATATTTATGTATACACGATTTCAAAGAATTAATAGTTTCATTCAGTCATGTTTAAAAAAAAAAAATTCCTAGTTTTTCAAGAACAAATCTTTTAAACCCCCAAGAAGAAGAAAGTTATAAAGACAAGCAAGCTAAGTAAGCAAAGAATAAAGAAAGCAAGCAAGATAAGGTGGACGACCTAAGCTAGAGGGGTCACCCACACACGAGGACACACGGTTATATTGGGAGTATTATGACCAAGAGATGTTATTAGCACTGGATTGGGCCGAATTTCGCTAAGTCATACTGGAGCAATTTCCACAGAAGAGTACAGTACCAGTTGTAGACCATCCTGAGAGCAAGATAGTATCGCCACCGCCGACTATGCCCAAGTATGCGGATGTCAAAGACTTTGCCCTGAAGGCAGAGAGACAGCAAATGATGCTGAGTGATACTGTATTCTCATATGCAGTCAGATTTTAGGATAGCGTCGTAAGGACATGTCCTCTATCCAATATCACAAATGATGACTTTTGTGACATATTTTGGAAGGGACTCACTATTGACCTACGATAGATGGTAACCCCTTTATACCCTACTACTTTACGTGAGTTTATAGTTACGGTAGCGAAAGTAGAGGAAGAAATGATGATGGAGCACATGGTGCGCAAGAGGCATGATCAGTTGCTACAGGAAGCAATGTTAGATCGCCTGTATGGATCTGAACCGATGGCTAACGACCATGAGGCTGGTCCGTTGAGACAACCAGAGGGTATGGGTCCAACTGAAGGATCAACGTCGTCTGAGGCTAGAAACGGAACGGATGAGGAAGAAATGGATCCAATTGAGTTTTTGATGATCCCAGAACAACCTCAGTTACGAGATCAGGCGTAGAAATATATGGGTTGTACTAATGTATATATGTTTGTATATGTGTATATATGACTGTATCAAAAGGCTATTTTGAGAAAAGCCTTCGAACTGTTGTAGTTTTAAAATGAAAAGAAATGACAATCATATTTTGACATGTTCAATGGAGGAAATGTTGAAATTATGTGATGATAAAAATTATATTATTTTTTTTATATTGTAAAAATATGTTTGTAAAAATCTAACGATCGACTCTCATGCGATTATAAGAAATAGGAAAGATGGTGGATCTGCGAAACTTGAGGAACATGAGAGGGTGTCCAGTCCTATTAGAGAGAGTGGATGAATTGGAAGCTCTAATAGAAGCCCAAATGAGAGAAAATGCAGAGTTAAGATAAAGACTCGAGCAAATGGAACAGAGATAAGAACAAGGTGAGGGCCAAGAGCCACAAATGACCGCAGTAGAAACAGAAGTGCCGCCAGTAGTACCAGAAGAAGTAGTAGAACCCCAACCATAACCCAGGGCCAATCCTAAGCCACTATATGAAAGATTTCGACAAATGAGGCTACCAGAGTTTGAGGGCTCCACAAACCCTCTAGAAGCAGAGGAGTGGTTGTCTTCACTCCACATGATATTATAATTTATGGAGCTGAATGATCAGGAAAAGATTATGTGTGCGTCCTTCGTTCTGAAAAAGGATGCGAGGTTTTGGTGAGAATCTGTCAAGTTGAGAAGAAATATGTATACGATGTCTTGGTTAGATTTTATGGAGGAGTTAAACTAGAAATATTATAATCCTGCATTATTACAACCACAACAACGAGAATTCATAGAGTTGAAACAGGGGGACATGACAGTGATAGAAGTCTGCAGCAAGTTCGATCAACTATCTCGATTGTGTCCATATGCTGTTACCACTAAATGGGAGAAAATTCAGAAGATGTTAGGAATGTTCCATCCTGAGATCTCAACATTGGTGGACAGTGGGTTAAAGCCACCTGACACTGTATCCGATTGTGTTAATCGTGCACTGAGGGCGGAGTATTATCTTGTTCAACAGAAAGAAGAGAGAGAAAAGATATGGGATGCTAAGAAGAAGGAGAAGGTGTTGGCCAAAGCTACACAAACTGTATCTCAAGTTAGACAGAGTAGCAAGCAAAATCAGAATACTAAGGCCAGACAACCAAGTACTTCTGTTCAGCAATCCCAGGGGAAGAGAAAAGGAAATAATCCTGGAAATAAGAACTAGCAAAGGATAATAAACAACAATGCTGGCCCTATTGTTCGAGACTATGTGAACTACGGGAAAAGACATGCAGGCCGATGCAGATTTGCCCCAAATGCCTGTTTCTAATGTGGGAAGGATGGTCATTTTGTCAGAAATTGTCCAGAAGATAGACAAAATGTGCAAGGTTCGTCTCAGCCATAACAGTAACGTTCCCAGGCACATTCACTGTAGGCTAATGTTGACGATTCGTCCCATTATGAAAAGTAGGAAAGATCATAACGCTTGCCCCGCACAAATGCTAGAGTCATGGTATACACAAAGGAAGAGGCGGAACCTGGAACGTCAAATGTAGTGACAGGTCAGCTTTCTATCGCTAATAATTTAGGGTCTGTTTTATTTGACTCTAGAGCTACGCATTTTTTCATTTCATACCAGTTTGCAAATAGGATAGGATATCCTAAAGACAATATGGGTATGATGTTTAGAACTACATTACCCTCAAGGGAAGTCCTGATGTCCAATTATTGGTTACTGCATGTGCCAATAATTATGGCAAATAGGGAATTGTTTGCAGAATTGATCGTGATGGAGCTTGCGAACTACGATGTAATACTAGGAATGGATTTCCTAGGGTGTAGGAAAATAAACCGGTAAAAACGTATCAGAGTGGCGCAGCGGAACAATAAAAATTTTTAGATCGTTAAATATCTCATGATGCCATATACAATAAATCAACAATAATTAAAACTCATACCTCAAGGACGCCAATCTGCAGGAGGAGAATGACCGGAGGCTTCAACCAACTAGCCTTCTCTACTATTCTCCAATTCCCGAATGGCTGAGTGTGTGGGCACTCTGAACCTCGATCGGTATGCTAGCACTGCTAGTCTTCTTCCGACCACCCAGATCTCTAAAGAACTTTATTGTCACGATGAGCTGTGCAACAATAAGCCTGCTCACCTGAGAGTCTGTGGTCTAAGAGAACTGGAGTGGCAGGACCTCTATTTATAGACCTGCATGAGGTGAATCTCTGAATTTGAATTGGATTAGGAAAAGATATTTTCCCTTATCCAAACCAAAAAATCTGAATTTTCCAAGGGAGAATCTCCACAATTAAATTCGGTTTTCCTAGGATAAATCCAATCCAAATCTAAACAAGATTTTAACTAGAATTTTATCTCCCTTTTTCAACCGAAAAATCCGAAATCTTTAGGAGAAAATCTTCTCCAAATTTTCGGCCACTTTTAGGGAGGAGAGAGAATCCAAATTCAACTAGGATTGAAGCTTGAATATTCCCTTGAATCTTATCCACAAAATCCGAATTTTTCATGAGGATTATCCTCAAAAAATTCGTCCCTTATTTGTTGGGATTTGGATTCAAAATTCAAGTAGGATTCTAACAAGATTATCCTCTCCAAATCCAACTCAAAATTCGAATTTCAAACCTTGTGGATTTTCCACAACAAATTCGAATCCTACTTGGACTGTGATTCAAAATTTGAATTTCAAATTTCAAATTCAAATTTCAAATTTCAAATTTCAAATTTAAATTTCAAATTCGAATTTCAAATTCAAATTTCAAATTCGAATTTCAAATTCAAATTTCAAATTCAAATTTCAAATTCAAAATTCAAAATTCAAATTTCAAAATTCAAATTTCAAATTTCAAAATTCAAATTTCAAATTCCACAAAACGGTTGTATTTCATATTCTTGTTCTCATGGATAATTTTCTACAACTCCAATCCAATCTCAAATAAAATCATGGCAACTTTATTTGGAGTTCGAATAATTGTGTACTCTATTATCCAAAACAAAATCTGAATCCAACCGGAGAGAATCTTGTCTACCATCCTAATCCTGTGTCATCACCATCCATGCATAATAAACTAGCCAATAGCATACACAAATCAATTTGCCAAACGTTAAGGAATTATGTGGAGCTAGTAGAGGGACTGATTGGACATATATAATCGGGCTCCCGTGATTCCATATGATCATCATTCTGTACCGAACAACTCAATCATATGATCACTAATTTCAGAGTCACACCACTATAAACCTGAAACTGAACTCCCAATTATATACCGTATTAGTAAGCCTGTGACGAGCTACCATCCAATGACCTTGTCATATATGCAAAACCCTCATATGATATCCATGATCAGTCTTAGGTCAAAGTCCGTTTAATCCTACTGATCAGGCTATCTTAAAGTTCCATTATACTACCGAATCAAGAAAATGATTATTCACCATATGTGAATAAGAAGTCATCCGCCCAGCAGACGACCCAAGGCCTTGTCCATTTTCACATTCAGTATAATGCCTTTAAGAGGATACATTTAACTCCTCAGAGCTATGATTCCGATATCTGCAAACAAACCCTTCATCGTATACAAGTCATGCACCCAACGAACCGGTCTATAAGCTTACTACCTCTGAGACGCTTTAGCCATTGGAACATCAAAGTACACAAGTCATATACATGAAGTAGTTCATTTACTCAGGATTAAGGTTATTGCACAATGAACGTCAAAAGCAGATTGATCCACTCATAGCGGACTACGTAGATCAATCACGCTTTAGTCCCGGTCTAATATGTCACCACTGAGCAACATATCCATGTCTCTACTTGGGAGTCCAGCTCCAGACAGTCAAGACAGACCGTCCCCTCCAAGGCTTTAGACAACATAATAGTCTTAACATGAGTTAGATGCTCGGTCTAACCCCATAGACTACAGACCATAGTTTAGACTGCTAACTTTAGAACATTGTCTTCTCGCATACAAAAGTCCATTGCATGCAACGTTCTAACAGTTTTAACACAAGCAGTCAGTGAGCCATATTTGTTTACATTTACTTTAACATGTAAATAAGACGAGGACATATAGCAATGTAATGAATAACCTCTATATATAATTTTATTATCCAGTTCAAAATGAATACATCAAAAATGTCTCTAATACTTAGGGCATTTCCTAACAGCCACGATCGATTGCCGAAAGTAGAAGATAAGATTTCAACCTGACCAAGAAAAGGGATTTGAGTACGTCGATACGCCACGCAGATCAAAGAAGATAATGATCAACTCAGTGGAAGCAAGGAGGCTAATGTCTAGCAGTTGTGCTGGATACCTAGCATGTATATTGGACGTGATGAATGAATGAAAGCTCCAACCCGAAGTCGTTCATATTGTGAAGGAATTCATTGATATCTTTCCAGAGGAATTACTAGGATTGCCGCCTGAACGAGAAATTTCCTTTGAGATCGAGCTGATGCCAGAAACTGCACCTATCTTAAGGGCACCGTACCGGATGGCACCGGCAGAGTTAAAAGAGTTACAAGAGCAGCTGAACGAGCTTCTTAACAAATAATTTATATACTCGAGCTATTCCTCATGGGGTGCTCTAGTACTATTTGTTAAGAAGAAAGATGGATCATTTCGGATATGCATCGACTATCGGGAGTTGAACAAGGTTACTATCAAGAATAGGTGTCCATTACCTAGAATTCATGACCTGTTCGGTCAACTAACAGATGCAGTAGTATTCTCCAAGATTGATCTGCAATCAGGATATCATCAACTAAAGATTAAGGAGAGTGACATCCATAAGACCGCATTTAGGACCCGTTACGGTCATTACGAATTACTTGTGATGCCGTTTGGGTTAACAAATGTGCCAGCAGCTTTTATGGACTTGATGAATCGAGTCTTTAAGGAATATCTAGATAAGTTTTTCATTGTGTTTATCATTGACATTCTCATATATTCAAAGACTCGCGTGGAGCATGGGGAGCATTTGAAGACTGTCATGCAGACGATAAGGAAGCATCAACTCTATGCCAAATTCTCAAAATGTGAATTCTGGCTGGATAGAGTACATTTTCTTGGACATGTGGTTTCTAAGGAAGGAATCACTGTGGATCCTGCAAAAGTTGAGGCGATCAACGAATGGCCCGCACCTAAGAACATGACATAAATACAAAGTTTCTTAGGTCTAGTTGGCTATTATAGAAGATTTGTTGAAGGGTTGGCGTGACTCGCCGCTCCCATCATGGTGCTTACATGCAAGGAAAAGATGTATGAATGGACTGAACAGTGCGAGAAAAGCTTCCAAGAGTTGAAGAAATGACAAACGAGCAAGTTGATACTTGCGCTTCCTACTAAAGGGGAGATGTTCATAATATACAGTGATGCCTCGAAGATGGGATTAGGAGCTGTCCTGATGCAAGGCGACAAGGTGATTGCTTATGCCTCACGTCAATTAAAGGACCATAAGAAAAATTATCCCACGCATGATTTGGAGCTTGCCGCAGTAGTGTTCGCGTTAAAGATCTGGTGACACTATCTATATGGAGCTCAGTGTCAAATTTATACTGACCACCATAGTCTAAAATATTTCTTCACACAGAAAGAGCTAAATATGCGGCAAAGGAGATGGTTGGAGCTGGTAAATTATGATTGCGAAATCCTCTATCATCCGAGAAAAGCCAATCGCATTATAGATGCGTTAAGTAGGAAATCTACTGCTCCGCAGCAACTACTGATTAGAAAATTTGTAAAGCCATTGCAATAAGAAATCAACATGCTAGAGATGGACCTAATAGCCGGAAAGCTAGGTGCATTACAATTGGAGTCAACATTGTATGAAGATATCAGAGAAGCTCAGAAACGAGATCCAAAGCTAGCAAGTTCGCAGTAGGAAGCATCTAAAGATGGACTAATCCTACATTAGGGGAGAATTCAAGTTCCAGATGATGAAGCATTAAGAAGATGAATTATGGCAGAAGCCCATGAAACGCCCTATTTAGTACATCCCATAACCAGTAAGATGTACCAGGACTTGAAGCTACAATTCTGGCGGAAAGAGATGAAGAAGGATATAGCTGAGTTTGTAAACAGATGTATGACGTGCCAAAAAGTTAAGGCTGAACATCATCATCCAGGCGGAAAGTTAGAGCTGCTGGAGATTCCTGAGTAGAAATGGGAACATATCATAATTGACTTTATAGGTAGGACTATCGAAGACCTGAGAAGGCTATGATGCCATTTGGGTTATTGTAGAAAAATTGACGAAAACAGTAAGGTTTATTGCAGTAAAAATGACCTTCTCATTGGAAAAGTTAGCGAGCTTATATGTTAACCACATCGTCAGGCTACACAGAGTTCCTAAATCTATTATGTCAAATCGTGATCCACTATTTACTTCGAACTTCTAGACATGTATGCAAGAAGCTATGGGAACAGAAGTGCATCTAAGCACAGTATTTCCCGGTTCGTATTGCCACAGTATGCTGCGTGCGTGTATAATAGATTTCCTGGGGAGCTGGAACGGAAACTTCCATTAGTAGAGTTTTCGTATAACAAAAGCTACTAAGCTTCGATAAGTATGGCACCCTATGAAGCTTTGTATGGAAGGAAGTGTAGATCAACGGTTCGTTGCTATGACCTACAAGAGAAACGAATGCATAAGACAGATTTTATACAAGAGACAGTGGATGTAGTTACAAAAATACAGCAGCGGATGAAGATAGCCCAGAGCTGACAGAAGAGCTATGTGGACAAAAGACGAAGATCCCTAGAGTTCAATGAAGGGGATTTCGTATTCCTAAGAGTTTCACCGATAAAAGGAATAATGCAGTTCGGGAAGAAGGGGAAATTGAGTCCAAGATATATTGGACCATACAAGATCATCGAACGCATTGGTAAAGTTGCCTATAGATTGGCGTTACCTCACGAAATGTCGGCAACACATAATGTGTTTCACGTGTCAATGTTACGGAAGTACATATCGGATCCGTCCCATGTGCTGAAATATGAACCGATCCAGATTCAGGAAGACCTAACCTATAAAGAAAGACCTATTCAAATTCTGGCACGCGAAGATAAAGTTTTGAGGAATAAAACAATCCCATTAGTCAAAGTGTTGTGGAGAAATCACAATGTTGAGGAGGCTATATGGGAACACGAAGATAAAATTAAATATTTGTACCCTCTCTTGTTCTAAATTTTCGAGGACGAAAATTCTATAAGGAGAGGTGAACGTGAAAACTGGGAATTTTAGATTCTCAGAGTAGGTTAAAATTGTATGTATATAGCAATTTTAATGAATAAAATATGAAAAAAGTTGTGTTTTAATACTGTTGAGAATACTATAAAAATGTTCTGGCAGTGTTAGAGTGAGTGAGTTTGGGGATGGAAAATCTTACCAAACATTTTTGGGTGCAACGGTTTGAAATTAGAGCCAAAAACCCTAGAGAATGCATCGAAATGCACTAAAACGATAGAAAATTACGGTAAAGAATTTTGACCAAACAGAAGCAAAATAAAACAAATAGATCGCACCGGAGGCGCCCGGAACCCACCTATGCGATTTCGGTAAAGTTCCGTTCAGTTCGGTTTTCGGTCAAAATTTGACCATGAATTAATATAAATAGTAAGATGACATCATCATGTTGATGTCATATATCCATTTTTATTTCTTTGTTTTGAAAAGTAATTTAAAAGGTGTATGGTTAGGATTTGATCACTTTTTGATCAATGGCTAATATCATGCCAAAATAACCTTAAAAAAAATAGAAAATGAAGAAAAAAGGCCCTTCGGCCATGTGGAAAGGGAGAAAGAAAAAAATTAGGTTTTTGGCCTAAAACTGTTGCATTTTGATCCTTGAACAATTAGCAAATTGTTGGAAAATTTTGCTAAAAAACCCTTGAATTTTGCCTAAAAATAGGCATCCAAAATCATTCAAAAAAATAGAAAAACTAAACCAAACTCTTGCCCTTTTTCAGCCTAAAAATCCGTGGCCTTCCCCCTCCCATTAAGCCAAAATTTTGTTTTAAATTTCACACCAAACTTAGCTTTCATTGCATATCTAGTTTCAAGCCATCAACTAGTTAAGGTAAGCTTTGAAATTGAAGCATTTCTGTTTGATTTTCTTAGTGAAAATCCATGGGTTTGTAGAGTGAATATACAATAAAAATTTGATGTTTTGTTATTGTTATTGTTATGATTAGTTTGGTATTGTAGAATTTAAAGCAAGAATTAGGGTTTAGAAACAAGCAAAAATTTTGCATGTTTCCATGAAAAATCCGTGGCATTAGTGGTGTGAAAAATGATTGGGAATTGATGATTTGGCTTAGCATTTATGTTCATTTAATTATGTGTTGAATCAAGCACGAATTAGAATCAAGAAATAAGAATATTTTGATGAATTTTCATGCTAAAATCAGTGGGTAATGAACACTAGAAAATGGGAAATTTTTTTTAGTGTTGAATAAGAATATGGAATGTGGATAAAAATCCTAGAAAAGAAAGCAAGATTTTCTATGTGTTTTTGCATAAAAATCCATGGTAATGCTAGGGTTAGAATGCATATTTTGTTAGGTTTTTGGTGTTGTTCTACACATTAGAAAACCTAAGAGTGATATGTGATATTTGAAATGTTGTAATGAAAAACTTTGGTGATGATTAGGATGATAAATAGAGGCTAGTTTTGGAAAGAATTGATGTTGTGTGTTGATTCTTGAATATTGGTCAATGTGGAAAATTTTAATACAAAGTTTGGAAACTTTATATAAAATAGGCCTCTGGTATAGTACGTGGTTGGTACAAAGGTTCTAAGGCGTACTTAACGCCGGGAAACCTAAAAATACAAGCGGAAATGTTGCCAAAATTTTTAAAACGACATAAGGGCATTTCAGGAAACAAGGGGTAAAAATATTGAACTCGGGAAGGAAAACAGGACCTCTCGGTGGATTAGGATTCAAAACGGAAAACCAACCCAAAAAGGAATAGTAAACTGACCCTTAATGTCTAAAATACCTAAAACAGGAAAAATTTTCATGTTAGGGATATTTTGGGAAACGAGAAAAAATATTAGGTCATGATAGGAAATCCGAGTCTCTCAAGGATCGAGGGTCGAGGATGGGATAAAAAGTGTTTTAAGAGCAGTGAAACGGCCATTTGAGGCTCCGAAACGTTCGAAAAACGAGAAACGACCCTATGTGATGGATGAATACTAATTGAGGGCCGGGAAAATAGATAATTGAGAAATTATAGTAAATTGAGTTGTAAAAATGATACCTAAGCCTAGGAAATGTTATTTTAAGACAATTGGGCTTAGAAAGATTGAGAAAAACGATAGAACGGAGAAGTTACGGTCTCAAGACCTGTTAGGGGTAAAATGGTCATTTTGACCAAAAATTTCTGAAAGCCTCGGAAAGGACCTGAAAGGACCTAGAATGACTTAAATAAAATTCTAGGACTCAAAATAGAAATTTTGGAGTTAAAATTCTAAGAATTTTAAAGAACACGGGCATGTAGAAGAATACATGGCCGTGTATAGGAAAAGAATTTACAACTCGAGAGGTACACGGCCTTGAACACGGGCGTGTATCTAGCCATGTACAGTTACACGGCTAGATAGTAAACAACACGGCCATGTAGTGAGAAACCAAGAGGTACACGGTCATGAACATGGGCGTGTTAAAGGTCATGTACCATATTACAAGTTGAATTGTATTGAAAAATTTATCACAAAATAAATATATTTAAAGTGATAATTAATATAGGGTATAAACAGACAATATTATGTCTGTAGGAAGTCAAATTAGATATAGAACTACGGAGGAGTTCCAGAAGTGGACATTAGCGCAGTATTGGTAAGTTCAAGTATTTTCATGTCTGTAACATGAAATACTGTGTTATTTTATTATGTACTAGATGTACACTAGATATAAAGTCCTATGGACATTTAGGGATTTGTTAGTATAACATATCCCATATAATGAGAAAAGATAATAAGTAAGGCCTACGGGCGATGGAGGATAGTGACCTTGAGGTGACGATTAATGTCGCTTGGTCAAAACTATAATTGAAAGATGGTAATAAAAACCACTAAGACGTACCGTCCCTCCAACATATTGGTGGAGGTCTCTCAGGTCCTACAGGGATATAAGGACCGTGGAGGCCGAGCTTTAAGGTCGCTCCCTAGGCCCTCCCAGTCAGTGCGCAAGATTAATAACGGTATTGCCAGAAAAAGAGCTCTATACTAGAAAGTAAATTGAGAATGAACAATCAATAATATGATAAAAATCATAATTGAGCATAACTGAGTGTACATTAAGTATAATGATTTTGGATAGGATATGTTAATAGTATCTGGTTAGAGTAACGTGAATAGAATCAGTTAGGGTAATAGTTACTATTCATCGATCCATGGTTAAAGTCACTATTCATGTTAAATATTACTATTCATGGTGAATAGCGTTATTCATAGGAAATTGAATTGTTAATGTTTTTGAATCTGTGTGATTCTTACTAAGTATGTTTGAACTTACTGAGCCTGTTAACTCACTAGTTTATTAATGTTGCAGGTAAAAAACCTGTTCAGTAGATATATGGATGGCGGCAGGATGTGCACGTGTTAAGGGATAAGGAATTCACCGTGGACTTGGTCCTACCATAAGTTTTCCGCTGAGCTTTCAAAGTTAGTGAATTGAAGAGATTGTAAAAAATACATATATATATGCAGCATAAATATTTTGTATATTATATATTATGTTGTACTCAAAAAGGACAACTAGAAGTTAGTGTTGTATTTTACCTAGTTTTTATATTTAGCTTTCTTTTGGAGAAAGTATGTATTAAAAAGAAAAAAAAAATTTTATGGGCAAAATTTTCGGGTCCTGAGAAATGAAAGTATTAGAAAAAGAGCTTTAAACTGATGACCCAGATTTAGCACATGAGTTGTCTTGATAGGCAATAGAGTCGGTTCATGGCAGTTGCGGGCAATCAGAATCGGGGGCACCACACTATCATTACCTGAAGCGATCATTATATCCCCGAAGGGCCTGTAAACCTCCACCACATTGTTGGAAAGGTGGTACGCCAAAGGTGGTTTCATTACCATCTTTTATTTACAATTCTAACTAAGTGACATAAATCATCATCTCGATCAATAACCTCTGTTACCCGTAGGTCTTACATATTCTCTTTTTAAGGGTGTGTCTTAAATTCAGTCACACTCTTTCCATAGTGTACCCACAATACACTTCTCTTTTTCTCATTATATGGGATGTGTTATTCTAACTATTCCCCCAGTACCCGTAGGACTTAACATCTAATTTACAATTAGTATTTAATAAAATATCACAGTATTTCATGTTGCAGACATGAAAATACTTGAACTTACCACAACTGCGACAGTATCCACCCTCGGAAATCCTTCGCAGTTTTGATATCTTCTCTAGTTTTGGTTCCTACAGACAGAGTATTATCTGTTAATACCCATCATTAATTATCACTTTGGATTTATTCGTTTTATTATGAATTTTACAACACATTTCAACTCTTTATGTGATACACGGCCTGCAACACGCCCATGTTCAATCCTGTGTACCTCTTGGGTTTACACTACACGGCCGTGTTCCATAGTATATGCCCGAGTACTTTACAATTTTTAGATTTTAACCTTAAAATCTTTATTATGGCCTCTAGAAACTTATTTTAAACATTGTAGATCCTTTATGGTCCTTTCCAAGCCTTTTGGAAATTTTTGGTCAAAATGATCATTTTGCCCCTGATGGGCCTCAAGACCGTAACAATTTCATTCTATCATTTTCCCAGATTTTCTAAGCCCAAATATCATAAAATAATATTCCCTAGGCTTCTGTATCTTTTTACAGCTTTATTTACAGTAAAATCAACAACTATTCATCACCCGACCCTCGGGTACTATTCATCCGATGCTTAAAGTCGTTTCTCATTTTTCTTGCGTTTCGGAGTCTCAAATGGGCATTTCACTACTCTTGAAACATTTCTAATCCCGTTCCCGAGCCTTAATTCCCGAGGGGCTCGAGTTTTCTATCCCGCTCATAATTTTCCCCCTTCGTTTCCTAAAATACCCCTAATGTGAATTTTTCCCCATTCTCGGTATTTTAGTCATAAAAGGGTCATTGTATGATTCCTTTTTGGTTTTAATTTTCCATTATCAGTTCTAACATACCTAGGGGTCTCGATTTCATTTTCGAGCCTAAACTTTTACCCCTCATTTCCTGAAATTCCCTTATGCCATTTTAGAAATTTTGGTAGCATTTTTGCTTTTATTTTTAGGTTTCTCCGACATTAGGTATGCCTCAGAACCTTTGTACTTGCCACGTACTATAACAGAGGCCCATTTTCTACAAAGTTACTAAACTTTGTATAAAAATTTTCCATAGAAACCATCATTCCAATCACAACACACATTTCATCATTTTCCTTCCATTTGGCCCATGGATTTCATGGTAATCAATACTAAGAAATTTTTATCACATTTCTCAATTATCACATATCAATCTTAGGTTTTCTAATGCACATTTCAACATTGAAAACCTTAGAAAATTTTCATTTAAACCTAGCATATGCCAAGGTTTTCGTGCTCTACAACATAGGAAAAATTTTTTCTTGTTCCTATGGTTCTTATTGCTCATTTCCTCATCAATTCCACCACAAAATTTTCCATTTTCTCATGTCCATTGGCCATGGATTTTACTATGAACATGCACCACTTTTGCTCGTTTCAAAGTTCTAAAACATGCTTTCATCAACATATCACTAAATCAACATGAGCACTAAACCAATTCATCAATTTTTCAATAATTTTCTACACCAATCATACACGATTTTTGCAAAGGAAACCAATGAAAATGCTTCAATTTGAAGGCTCACCTTATCAACTTGTTTCCTTGCAACTTAGACTAGGCTTAGAGGCTAATTCGATGTAAAATTTTTGACAAATTTTGGCTTAGAAGTGAATGGAAACTCAAGGATTCAAGGAGCCAGATTTTGGCTGCATTTTCCAAATTTTCTAAGTGAATTTTTTGTGCCTATTTATAGGTAAAAATGGAGGACCAATTAGCAAAAATTTCCCAACAATTAGGAAATTGTTTAAGGATTTTTTTGCTAACTTTTTGGGGTCAAATTAAAAATTTTGTGCAGATTTTTATCCCTTTGGCCGACTCCCCTATTTCATTTTTTCTTAAAATTTTTTTTCAAGCCTTTTTGGCTTGATCTTGGCCTTTGATCCAAGATTCCCTAAATCTTAACCGCACATGCCACCATACTTACTAAACAAGCTTTAATTTCTTATTAATGACATCATAAATGTGATGTCAAATATGGCATCATTTAATTAATCCATGAATTAATTCGTGGTCAAAGTCTGACTAGAAGTCAAACTGAACGGAAATTTACCAAAATCGCATAGGCGAGTTCCGAGCACCTCCGGTATGATCGGTCTGCCTTATTTTGCTTCCGTTTGACCAGAATTTACTACCATAAAATTTCATCTTTTAGTGCACTTCGGTGCAGTCTCTAGGGTTTTTGGCTCCGTTTTTGAGCTGTCTCACCTGATTCTGCTCGGAAAGATTTTCCATCTCCGAACTCACACTCTTTAACACTGTTAGAATATTTTCACAGTATTCTCAACAGTATTAAAACACAACTTTTTCATATTTTATATATTAAAATTGTTGTATACATACAATGTTAATTTTCTCCGAGAATCTTAAAATTCACGGTTATCATAGATGTAGGTAATGGAATGTGGGTATGGAGGTCGAAAAAGATGGAAAGAAATGGAGTTTGTTGAGTGGGAAAGGTGAGGAATGATGATGAAATGGATAAGGCCAAAAAAGATAAAACACAATTAACAACCAAATCAAAGAGAATTAAAGAGATAGAACTTGGAGGGCCTCACAAGAAGTGCTTGGTTTAATGTCTCTAGCATGACATTGCTATGTAATACTCTCAATCAAGGCTTGCGAAAGAAAGGAAGTTCCTCCATCAACTCCATTGCATTGGGTCTAGACCATTGAGATACTACTTCGCTTGGGAAAGAATTCTTGCTTAAGCTTGAAAGGTCTGGACCATCAGGATACTACTCCTCTTGGGAACAACCTCAAGCATGGATTGACATTTGATTGGTATTCTAGCTTAAGATGTAGGAAAATAGGGTATTTTACTTAATGGAATTTTAAAAATTTTTCTTGGATCGTACCAATTCGTGTTACCATATACAATAAATTATTCAACAATCTACATACCTTTTGAGGATGAGAAGAATGCCAAAGAAGATAACCAAAAAAGTTTCAACCAACTAGCCTTCTTTACTATTCTCTAACTCCTAGATGGTAGGGTATGTGGGCACTCGTCTCTCAATTGGTCTTCGTATGTGGCTTTCTTCTTCAACCATCCAGAACTCTTCTAGTTTATTATTAATAGGAGAATAATAATAAACTTGCTTACTAATAGAGTCTGTAGTTTAAATAAAATATGAGCCCTTAAGGTCCTACTTGTAGTGAATAGAGTAGGTGGATTTCAAATTTGAACATGAAATTTGAAAAAGAGTCTTCTTTCTCATTCCACTCAAAGTTGGCATTTTTGTTCCCTGAGAAAGCACCAAAAAATAACCCATTTACATTTTAATTTCAAAAAGGAGATTCAAATTTCAATTTCCATTTACTTGTGATTTTATTTGCATGGAAAATGTTCCATAAATCCAATTTAAATTCAAAATAAAATCATGGCAACTTTATTTAAATTAAATAATTATGTGATATTTATCCAAACAAAGTCAATAAAGAGAAAAAAAATTTTTTTTGCCTTATCCTAGTGGAAAACGCCTACTATATGTAAACAAGGATAATGTTTTGTTCCAACTCAAATTCAAATAAGATAATTACCATATGTAAATTAAAATATTTATTTAAATAAGATAATCTAGATATGTAAATCAACTATTCAAATAATTAATTTATCTATATCTCTTAATTTAGATTAATATCATATTTATCCCAAAAAATAAATATTATTAATTTAAATTTCAAATCTTATCTTCCAAATAAATATTTGTACAAATTAAACGTTTATTCAATTAACCAAATAAAAAAAAATTTTCATTCTACCCTCAGTGCAAAAAAAACCTACACCAATGGGGAGGTGGTCCAGATTTTTCTCTTTACTAAGTTCAAGAATTAAAGCCATAATGAATACTCTAAGTGATTACTATCTATTAAGGAATTATATTGAGCTAGTAAAAAAACCAATTTAACATATGTAATATGAGCTCTAATAATTTATGCAATTAATTATTCTATACAAAATAAATTAATTATGTAATTAAAAGTTTTAGAATCACACTACTATAAACTTGAAACTGTACCCCTAATTATATAGCATATTACATAAGCCAATGTATAACTAAAGTCTAGTGACCTTGTCATGTATGCAACACTCTCATATAATATCCATTATCAACCTAATGTCAAAATTCATTTAACTTTTGATCACACTATCTTAACGATCCATTATACATCTAATAGGAAAATGATTATTCACCATACATGAATAATAAATTATTTGCCAAGTAAATAACCCAAGACCTTGTTCATTTTTAAATCTTGTATTGTGTCGTTAACAAGACAACCTTTACTCCTAATTAGAGCCATGATTTTATATTTATAAGCAATGCTCATATCGTATACAAGTCATATATCTAACAAACCAGTCTAATAGCTTACTATTGTAAAACACTTTAATCTTTAGAATATCAAAGTATACAACTTATACACATGAAGTGTTTTATTTACTTAAGATTTAGGTTGTTGCATAATAAACATCTAAAGTAAATTAATCTATTCAAGCAGACTACATAAATTAATTACACTTCAATCCAATCCTACTGTATTATCACTACTAGGCAATATATTTATGTCTCTATTAAGGAGTTGGCTCGTTCCTAATGTTAGGAAATGCCCTAAGCATTAGAGACATTTTGATGTATTTATTTTGAACTGGATAATAAAATTATATATAGAGAGGTTATTCGTTACATTGCTATCTGTCCTCATTTTATTTACATGTTAAAGTAAATGTAAGCAAATATGGCTCCCTGACTGCTTGTGCTAGACTGTTAGAACGTTGCATGCAATGGACTTTTGTATGTGAGAAGACAATGTTCTAAAGTAAGTGGTCTAAACTATGGTCTGTAGTCTATGGGATTAGACCGAGCATTTAACTCATGTTAAGACTATTATGTTGTCTAAAGCCTTGGAGGGGACGGTTTGTCTTGACTATTTGGAGCATAGACTACCAAGTAGAGACATAGATATGTTGCTTGGTGGTGACATATTAGACCGGAACTAAAGCGTGATTGATCTATGAAGTCCACTTTGAGTGGATCGATCTGCTTTTGACGTTCATTGTGCAGTAACCTTAATCCTGAGTAAATGGACAACTTCATTTATATGACTTGTGTACTTTGATGTTCCAATGGCGAAAGCGTCTCAGAGGTAGTAAGCTTATAGACCGGTTCGTTGGGTGCATGACTTGTATACGATAAAGGGTTCATTTATAGATATCGGAATCATAGCTCTAATGAGGAGTTAAGGGTATCCTCTTAAAGGCATTATACTGAATGTGAAAATGGACAAGGCCTTGGGTCATCTGCTTGGCGGATGACTTCTTATTTACATATAGTGAATAATCATTTTCTTTATTCGTTAGTGTAATGGAACTTTAAGATAACCTGATCAGTAGAATTAAACGGACTTTAGCCTAAGGCTGATCATGGATATCATATGAGGGTTCTGCATACATGACAAGGTCATTGGACGATAGCTTGTCACAGGCTTACATAATACGGTATATAATTGGGAGTTTAGTTTCAGGTTTATAATGGTGTGACTCTGAAATTAGTGATCATATGATTGAGTTGTTCAGTAAAAGAATGATGATCATATGGATTTGCAGGAGCCCGATTATATATGTTCAATCAGTCCCTCTACTAGCTCCACATAATTCCTTAATGTTTGGCAAATTGATTTGTGTACGCTATTGGCTAGTTTATTATGCATGGATGGTGTTGACACAGGATTAGGATGGTAGACAAGATTCTCTCCGGTTGGATTCAAATTTTGTTTTAGATAATAAAGTACACAATTATTCGAACTCCAAATAAAGTTGTCATGATTTTATTTGAGATTGGATTGGAGTTGTAGAAAATTATCTATGAGAACAAGAATTTGAAATACAACTGTTTTGTGGATTTTGAAATTTGAAATTTGAATTTGAAAATTTGAATTTGAAAATTCGAATTTGAAATTTGAATTTAAAATTCGAATTTGAAATTCGAATTTGAAATTTAAATTTGAAATTTGAAATTTGAATTTGAAATTTGAATTTGAAATTTGAAATTCAAATTTTTAATCACAGTCCAAGTGGGATTCAAATTTGTTGTGGTAAATCCACAAGGAATGAAATTCGAATTTGAGTTGGATATGGAGAGGAAATCTTGTTTGAATCCTACTTGAATTTTGAATCCAAATCCTAACCAAATATGGACGAAAATTTTGAGGATTATCCTCAATAAATTTTCAGATTTTTGTGGATAAGGTTCAAGGAAATATTCAAATTTCAATCCCAGTTGAATTTGGATTCTCACCTCCATGATTATGGTCGAAAATTTGAGGAAGATCTCCTAAGAGATTTTCGGTTATTTTGGATAAGGGTGAGATAAGATTCGAGCTTGAAAATCGTAGTAAAATTTTGATTCTTCCTTATCTAAAAGTGACTGAAATTTTTGTGGGGATTTTCCCCTTGGATTTTCAGATTTTTTGGTTGAAAAAGGGAGATAAGATTCATGTTAAAATCTTGTTTGAATTTGGAATGGATAATCTTCAATAATGGCCGAAATTTGTTAGGGATTTTCCCTTGGATAATTTCAGATTTTATGGTTATGGATAAGGGAGAATATCTTCTCCTAATCCAATTCAAATTCAGAGAATCACCTCATGCAGGTCTATACATAGAGGTCCTGCCACTCCAGTTCTCTCTAAGACCACAGACTCTCAGGTGAGCAGACTTATTATTGCACAACTCACTGTGACAATAAGTTCTTTAGAGATCTAGGTGGTCGGAAGAAGACTAGCAGTGCTAGCATACTTGTGATGTCCCGTGCCCTCAACGGTCCGGACCGTCACTGAAAACTATTACTTGCTTCTTTAACTTTTACTTATACTTCTTCTTTAAAACCGATACTTAAACTTGCTAAATTTAATACCATAAATTTAGAGGGAAATTTTTTTTTTATACACGGACGTATTTACTATTCATATATGCATAGTATTAAAATGCGGAATTTGAAAAACATAAGGATTTCAATTATACATACACATTTATCTACTTGTTTATCTGATTACTATTCACCAGATGCTATTTAAATATACTCATACATATACTGTTTACTGTTCCAAAATACTGTTTACTATTTCAAATACTATTTAACTATCACCATTCAAAATATTATTTATTCATACTATGCGGAAGAATACTCACGGTGTATCCATAACCTCATCCTCACATCCGCCTCCGCCATCATCATTGTCCCTTGATGTTTACGCTATAGGATGCTTACCTACAATATGAACACACTCTATGAGCTTTACGCCTAGTATGTACAACATGTTAACCGTAAAATATGTTTAAAACATAGCACATACTTAAAATCATAAGCATGACATATATCACTTAATAAATCACATATCATGTCATCACATAACATGTCATAACACTGAATATAAAACTTCACATACTTTATGCATGACAGAAGCATCGTGTACTGTATGCACTCTATTGAAAATGAAAGCATAACGAACTATGACTAATGCATGGTCTGGTTATGTTCATTTATGCTTCAAACTTCTCTTTTCTTTTCTTATCTATTTAGGGCCCATGTGTCAGTATCGTGTGTGCGCAGACCAATGGTAATGCCCGAGGTCAACTAATGCCGAAGAGCCATTAATTGATGCTCAACTTTTGGCCTTAACTTTCTTTAACTGGAAACCCCTTCGACTGAAGGAGCTGGTACGACACACCTACTTATTTCCATCTTGTTTAACTGTTCTAGCCATACGCTTCTTTAAGCTGTCCCCAATCTTACACGGTAGGGATCTATGGCTTCTATCTTGTTCTTTCATCAATCTACTCGATCGTGAAACTATATGCTCTTGTGTATGCTGTGCAGCATCATTTGCAGGATACATACTTTAAATACTGGAAAAGCATCATTTTAAATTCATCGATTGTGAAACTATATGCTCTTATGTATGTTGTGCAGCATCGTGTGCAAGATACATACTTAAAATACTAGAAAGCATCATTTTAAATTCATTTTATTCATGTTGTAGGTGGAGTTGTACTTACCTGTCATCGGACAGTTTATACTCTCGCCTTCGTCACAATACAGGTATCTCCCTGTAATCATAATGCATTTCATTAATATTCACTCTTAGGTCATTGTGGTCATTAGTGACTAATAAAAACTCTATCGTTAGTGATACTGATCCTTATCGGTACTAATTGCCCTTCTCTTGAGAGTTTGATTTTCTAATCATGGTTAATTAATTTATTTACCCAATAAATTAATTAACATCGCTCTTCGGTCACTCTATCGTTAGGAACTAATAAATTTATCGTTGTGTAGTACCGATGCCTATCGGTATCTAACTGCTCTACTTTAGGAATTTTGATATCTAATTTCTAATCGTGCTTGATTAATTTGTCTACTTGATAAATTAATCACTATCCCGTTCAGACTCGGTCCTTGACTGGCTAACCAACCAGTCAACTGACCACATACCTCGTGTATTGACCATTTAGCCTGTCGGGTTACCTTTACCAATTTAACCACCCCAAATTTTATACTTAGATCACACCCATCCCTCGGGTGGTACTATTCTGACCTAGGGGTCGTTTTCTTACATTTCGAGATTTCTAATTGGGTAGTTCACTAATCCTATAAACGTCCATCCTTCTTTCCTGGACCTAGGTCATTGAGGGGGGCTCAGGTTTCCATCCCGATCACATTTTCACTCCTCGTTTCCTAAAATACCCCTTTGTGTCGTTTTAGAAATTTCGGCAGCATTTCTGCTTAATTTTTGGGTTTCTGGCATTTAGGAAATGCCTCAAAACCATCTAACTTATTCTAACCGTTTGATCTCGATCGCACAATCTTTGAATCATTGTTCTTCACTTTTGAAACTCCAGTTTGCAAATCCAATGCCGCAGATGTGTCTGGAACGTCGAAAATTGGCCAATGGGCCATTCTTCAAATTTCTATCTCTGGGTCGCCGTTGACCGGCGTTGACTGCTATTGACCGGTGTTGACCATGGCGCCGATGGGAATGGCGACCACCATATTAAAGAGCTCGATGAGAGGAACCCATTGGTGGTGTCAATTTCACCAATTGAGGCTCCTATCACCAGAAATCGGCCCTCGAAAAGTCAGCGACGGCGGCGGTGTTGGAACTTCATTTTCCAGCGTTGTTGCCCAAAATTGATTTGGGGCTTTTGACCTACGTGTTGTTCTAAGCATTTTGATACCCACCTTGCAACTCAACTCCGCCGGAATAGTGAGATTCGACAGTGAACCTTGGGCAGCGTGATCCAGTGGCTGTTAACGTGAAATGAAGCCTGGGTTTTGTTCTACTCTTCACCACGAATCCATTGGGACCGGAATCGTGGCATTTGGACGTCGGACGGCAAAGAAATCATGGTTTGAAAAGTTCGGCCACCGGCAGCTTTAGGCGGCGCATGCGTCGTTCTCCAGCGTCGGTTCCGTCGACTCGGCACACCGTTGGACTCAACTCGTCAAGAGCTTTCCAATGGTGCCAGCGGTGTCGAAAACAGAGGCTGGATTCGATGGTCGATCACTGTTTATCTTTGTGTGGTGTGGGGGAGAGAGAAAATGAGATTTAGAAAAATATGGGGGCTAGTTTTCAAGAATCCCCAAAATTTCATCCTTTATACTAATTTTTTGAAAAATTTTAAGATAGGCTATACTAACTAATTTGGGCATGCTGAACCAAATATATCAGTTTTATCTTCATCCAAGGTCGTCTCTACCAGTTTTCCGATACTGCACGGCTCCCAGTCAAAAATTACTTTTCGTGTTCAAATGACTAATTTGAGCATTCTGATTCCAAATATACCAGTTTTATATCAAGAAAAGGTCATCTTGACCAATTTCTTGATACTATGGTTAGGCCTACACTGTGTTGACACTGCGCACGCATAACGAGGTATTTTCGTGCGAAATTTCAAACACAGTCTCCCTTAACTAATTTGGACGTGCTGATTTCAAATTTATCAGTTTTACATCCATCTGACGTCTTCTAGATCAGTTTTCGGGATCTGCATGACCCCATCTAGAAAAACGTGTCAGGTGCCCGATTGATTAATTTAAGCGTCCTGAGTCTAAATATATCAGTTTCAGGGTGAGAAAATATCGTCTTGACCCTCATCCCGATACTGTGTATCTCTTAAATAAAATCTACATTTTATGCTCAATTGACCAGATTGAGCCTGCTGACTATTAATATGTCAGTTTTATGCCAGATTAAGGTCGTCTTGCCCACTAACCTGACACTGTGTTTCTCACTATTCACTAATCATTATTCACTATTCACTATTCACTATCTAACTGACTAATCTGAGTGTTCTGACTTTGATTTTGTCGGTCTCTAGGCAAGAAGAGGTCATCTAGACCACTTTTCTTGATACTGTACATCTATTAGGGCAATTATCATTGTTGTGCTCAGATGACCAGTCTGAGTGTACTGATGACTAACTCATCAATTCTGTATCATGAAATGGTCGTTTGGACCAGTTTCTTGATATTGCGTGTCTCAACGCATATTCACATAATAGGGTAGACCGATTTCACTGTCGATTGCCCCTTTCACTGCATGAATAGTAATTAAACGTTACTATTCTCGTTTAATTCATTCAACTGAAAAGCACACTGTGTTTATTAACTTAATTACATCATTACATAGTAATTAAGTTTCATAATTCATGAGAGTCATTACAACGACTCTGGGCTCATTACACAGCCTTCTACATGGACTCTTACACGGGCATGTGCAAGGCAACACGGGCATGTACATTTCGGATACGGGCGTGTACTAGTTGAGACTACTCAACACGGCCATGTCTTTGAAACACATTCATTTGTTCGAGTAATACACGGACTCTTACACGGCCGTGTACTTGACCGTGTTACACTACAAGGCTAGATACACTCACACGGCTACTAATAGATACACAATCCGAATGGCATACGGTCACTCACACGGCCATGTACCTGACCGTGTTACTTAAATTTGCACTAAAAGGCATTAAATTATGTCCTTTTTATTCCTTAATGACTTATTACATGGTAAGTAGGTGCCATGAAAATGACGGTCATTACAATCTACTCCCCTTACAAAATTTTCGTCTTTGAAAATTAGAATAATTCTAGGACGTCTCTCCTCATGTCTTCTTCCCATTCTCATGTGGCTTCCTCAATACTATGATTTTGCCACAACACTTTTACTAGCGGTATACTTTATTCCTAAGTACTTTCTCCTCTCTAACTAGGATCCGCACGGGTCTCTCCTCGTACGTTGGATCAGCGTATACTACAACGGCTTCTTGGCTAAGAACATGGGAGCTGTCTGGCACGTGCTTCTTCAGCATCAAGACGTGAAAGATGTTGTGCACTGTAGCTAACTCAGGAGGAAGTGTTAGTCTATAAGCCACCTTCCCAACTTTCTCTATTATCTCAAGGGTCCTATGTACCTAGGACTGAGCTTTCCTTTCTTTTCAATGCGCATCACCCCTTTCATGGGTGCCGCTACTTAAAACTCGAGGGGTCTATGGCACTTATCGTCAAAATTCTTCTGTCGACTGTGCGCTGTATCTTACGTTTTTCATATCAGCTTCACGTCTGCCATGGTATTCTTGATGATGTCTGAGCTAACTAGTCGTTTCTCTCCAAACTCGTACTAATGAGCCAGAGATCTGCATTTCCTTCCATAAAGTGTCTCGTACAGTGCCATTCCTATCGAGGAATAGTAGTTGTTATTGTACGAGAACTCACTCAATGGTAGCTTCTGATCCCAATTTCCGTTGAAGTCTAGGACGTAGGTCTTAACATGTCCTCTAACATCTGTATGGTCCTCTCAGACTAACTGTCGGTCTGAGGATGAAATGCTGTGCTGAACTCTCACTTGGACTGTAATGCAGCCTGAACACTTCGCCAAAATCTGGAGGTAAAGCATCCACTACGATCTAAGACGATCAACTTTGGTACTCCGTGTAATTTCACGAACTATGCCACATAGATTTCTACTAGTCGTTCCATCGAGTAGCTAACTTTCATTGCTAAAAATCTAGCTGATTTTGTCAGTCTATCTACAATCACCCAGATTGTGTCATTATCATTTGACATCTTCGGCAATCTGATTATGAAATTCATCGTAATCTAGTCCCATTTCTACTCGGGTAGCTTAATTTTCTACGATTATCCTGCTGGGCGCTGGTGTTCTGTCTTAACCTTCTAGCACGTAAGGTATCTGGCGATGAACTCGACAATGTTATTCTTGATTCCAAGCCACCAAAAGCTTTCCTTCAGGTACTTGTACATCTTATTCGCCACCGGATGTATGGAATATGATGTCTCGTAAGGTTCCAAAAGGATTCACTTCGTGAGTTCTTCATCTTTCATAACACACACTCTATCTCTGTAGTAGAGTATGTCGTCCTTAGGGATCTTAAACTCTGAACTTTAGTCCTCTGTAGCCTCCTTTTTGAGCTTGTTCAGGGACAATTCGAAGCCTTGACCGATCTTGATCTCTTCTTAGAGCGTCGATTGGAAGGGTCATGTCAGACAACCTCCCTATCAAAATCTTGATCTCACTGCTGCATAGCTCCCTTGTAGTCCTCCTAACAAGGCACTGATAGCCATAAGCGTGGTAAAATACTTCTGACTCTGCGCATCAGCCACCTTATTGGCTTTCCCTAGATGGCATAAGATCTCGCAGTCGTAATCCTTACCAACTCTAGTCATCTATATGTTAGGAAATGCCGTAAGCATTAGAGACATTTCGATGTATTTATTTTGAACTGGATAATAAAATTATATATAGAGGTTATTTATTACATTGCTATCTGTCCTCATCTTATTTACATGTTAAAGTAAATGTAAGTAAATATGGCTCCCTGACTGCTTGTGTTAAACTGTTAGAACGTTGCATGCAATGGAATTTTGTATGCGAGAAGACAATGTTCTAAAGTTAGCGGTCGAAACTATGGTATGTAGTCTATGAGGTTAGATCGAGCATCTAACTCATGTTAAGACTATTATGTTGTCTAAAGCCTTGGAGAGGACAGTTTGTCTTGACTGTCAGGAGCTAGACTCCCATGCAGAGACATAGATATGTTGCTTGGTGGTGACATATTAGACCGGGACTAAGGCGTGATTGATCTACGAAGTCTGCTTTGAGTGGATCGATCTGCTTTTGACGTTCATTATGTAGTAACCTTAATCCTGAGTAAAAGAACAGCTTCATGTATATGACTTGTGTACTTTGATGTTCCAATGCTAAAGCGTCTCAGAGGTAGTAAGCTTATAAACCGATTCGTTGGGTGCATGACTTGTATACGATGAAGGGTTCGTTTACAGATATCGGAATCATAGCTCTAATGAGGAGTTAAAGGTATCCTCTTAAAGGCATTATACTGAATGTGAAAATGGACAAGGCCTTGGGTCGTGTACTGGGCAGATGACTTCTTATTCACATATGATGAATAATCATTTTCTTTTTCGGTAGTATAATGGAATTTTAAGATAGCCTGATCATCAGGATTAAACGGACTTTGGCCTAAGGCTGATCATAGATATCATATGAGGGTTCTGCATACATGACAAGGTCATTGGACGATAGCTTGTCACAGGCTTACGTAATACGGTATATAATTGGGAGTTCAGTTTCAGATTTATAGTGGTGTGACTCTGAAATTAGTGATCATATGATTGAGTTGTTCGGTAAAAGAATGATGATCATATGGATTTGTGAGAGCCCGATTATATATGTCCAATCAGTCCCTCTACTAGCTCCACATAATTTCTTAATGTTTGGCAAATTTATTTGTGTATGCTATTGGCTGGTTTATTATGCATGGATGGTGATGACATAGGATTAGAATGGTAGACAAGATTCTCTCCGGTTGGATTCAGATTTTGTTTTGGATAATAGAGTACACAATTATTCGAACTCCAAATAAAGTTTCCATGATTTTATTTGAGATTGGATTGGAGTTGTAGAAAATTATCCATGAGAACAAGAATTTGAAAAACAACTGTTTTGTGGATTTTGAAATTTGAATTTTGAAATTTGAATTTTGAAATTTGAAATTTGAATTTGAAATTTGAATTTGAAATTCGAATTTGAAATTTGAATTTGAAATTTAAATTTGAACTTTGAAATTTGAAATTTGATATTTGAAATTTGAAATTGAAATTGGAATTTGAAATTTGAAATTCAAATCACAGTCCAAGTGGGATTCGAATTTGTTGTGGAAAATCTACAAGGTTTGAAATTCGAATTTGAGTTGGATTTGGAGAGGATAATCTTGTTAGAATCCTACTTAAATTTTGAATCCAAATCCTAACAAATAGTAGACGAAATTTTGAGGATTATCTTCAATCGAATTTCAGTTTTTGTGGATAAGGTTCAAGGGAAAAATTCAAGTTTCAATCCTAGTTGAATTTGGATTCTCTCCTCCCTGAAAGGTGGCCGAAATTTTGGAGCATATCTCCTAGGAAAATTCGGTTATTTTGGATAAGGATGAGATAAGATTCAAGCTTGAAAATCCTAATAGAATTTTAATTCTCCCTTATCCTAAATGTGGTCAAATATTTTTTGAGGAGATTTTCTCCTTGGAAAATTCGGATTTTTTGGTTGAAAAAGGGAGATAAAATTCTAGTTAAAATCTTGTTTAGATTTGGATTGGATTTATCCTTAATGGCCGAATTTTATTGTTAGGATTTTCCCTTGGAAAATTCAGATTTTATGGTTATGGATAAGGGAGAATATCTTTTCCTAATCCAATTCGAATTTAGAGAATCACCTCATGCAGGTCTATAAATAGAGGTCCTGCTACTCCAGTTCTCTCAGACCACAGACTCTCAGGTGAGCAGGCTTATTGTTGCACAGCTCATCGTGACAATAAGTTCTTTAGAGATCTGGGTGGTCGGAAGAAGACTAGCAGTGCTACCATACCGATCGAGGTTCAGAGTGCCCACACACCCAGCCATTCGGGAATTGGAGAATAGTAGAGAAAGCTAGTTGCTTGAACCCTCCGATCATTCTCCTCCTACAGATTGGCATCCTTAGGTATGAGTTTTAATTGTTGATGGTTTATTTTATATGACATCATGAGATATTTAACGATCTAAAATTTTTTTATTGTTCCGCTACACCACTCTGATACATTTTTACTGATTTATTTTCCTACACTATACTGCCTCATGTTGAGCTCTTTCTGCATGAAGATATACTTGAAGCTTTGGTGATCGGTGTAAGATCTCGTACTTGATTCCGTGCAGGTAGTGCCTCTATGCTCTTAACGCAAAAACTACCACTACTAGCTCCAGATCATACATTGGGTAGCTCTTCTCAGGGTTTTTGAGTTGTCGTGAAGCATACGCTATTACTTTACCACTCTGCATCAACACAGTTTTAAATACGTTGGTTTTAAATGCGTCACTTTAAATCACAAAGCTTCCCCGACCAGCATCTGGAATGGTCAGTATTAGAGAGCTTGTGAGCCTTCATTTTTGCTCTTGAAACCTTTTCTCACACTTGTCGGTCCACTCATACCTCTTTCCCTTCTTGGTGAGCGTTATGAGCAATGCGGCTAACTTTGCAAAACCCTTGACAAAACATCAATGGTATCCCACTAAGCCTAGGAAGCTGTGGATCTCCATCACGTTTCTCAGAGCTAGTCACGTGCTAACTGCATCAATTTTCATCGGGTCCACAGATACTCCTTCCTTAGGGACTACGTGGCCTAGGAAATGAACCTTCTCCAGCCAAAACTCATACTTGGAGAACTTGGCGTATAACTGATGGTCCTGTTACATGCGCAAAATGATCCTTAAGTGCTCTTCGTGCTCTTCCTTTGTCTTAGAGTGTATAAGTATGTCATCGATGAACACAATGACAAACTTATCCAAATAGCCCTTGAACATGCGGTTCATTCGGTTCATGAAAGCTGCTAGCGCATACGTCAATCTGAGCATCATGAACAGAAACTCAAAATGTCCGTACCACGTTTGAAAGGCTGTTTTGGGTACATCTTCATTCTTGATTCGTAGTTGATGGTACCTGGAACGTAGATCGATCTTCGAGAACACTGCAGCGTCTCGGAGCTAATCAAATGGATCGTCAACCTGTGGTAATGGATGCTTGTTCTTAATCACGATCCTGTTCAACTCTTTGCAGTCGATGCACATTCTCAGTGGTCCATCTTTCTTCTTCACGAATGGTACGGGTGCTCCACAGGGTGAACAGTTATGTCGAGTGGATCCCTTGCCTATTTAGTCCTTCAGCTGGGCTTGGAGCTCCTTTAGCTCTACAGGGCCCATTCTGTATGGGGCCTCAAAGATGGGGGCTGATTCTGGTAGACATTCAGTCTCGAAGGAGATCTCGTGCTCTGGTGGGAATCCTGTAAGATCTTCTGATAATATCCCCACGAATTCCCTGACTATCAGCATGTTCTCGGGTTCTATCTCTATTCCTTATGTCTTATCTACTACGTATGCTAGGAAGTCCATGCATTCACTGGATAGCATCTTGCGAGCCTTCAGTGCTGATATCATCATCTTTAGTTGCTCTGACGACAAACCCTTATAGATGAACTTTTCGCATCCGATTGGTTCGAAAACGATTTTCCACTTTCGACAGCCTATGACGACATTATGTTTTGTGAAGAAGTCCACCCTCACAATTACATCATAGTCGTACATGTCGTCGGTTAACACTCAATTCTCTCCCGTAGATAATTCTGGCACCTGACATATCTAGTAATTATACAAGTAAACTTCCCTTGAAGGAAGTGACATTTTAAAGGTTTATTTCGTCCTATCTAAGCTCCTACCTATCTTTCTAGCGGAATCTGATGATGCAACGAATGGGTGGCTCTAGAATCAAGTAAAACTAATGCATCAAAGTTGGTGATAGAAAGCTGGCCTGTCACCATTGCAGAAGTTACAGCTTCAACGTCACTCCCCGTGTAAGCATAGATTCTCCCTTAGCTGTCTGAAGCTTTCAGTATACCTTGTGTGATTGAAGGGTCTTCGATCCTGATCTGGTTGGTGTGAAGTTGATTATTCCCAGTGCAGGGTTGAGTCTGTTGATTCTGCAGGTTGGAGTGGCAATTTTTTGGCATAGTGGCCTTCCTTACCACAGATGAAACAACCACTTACTCCTTGTTTACATTCTCCTGGGTGCCTCTTTCCGCATTTCTTACACGTCGGGTGTTGGCTATCATTTCCTTCCTGGTCGTTTCTCTTCTGGGGGAAATTCTCCTGTGAATCTTGGTTGCCCTGGTTCCCCTTTTCTCTTGTTGTTGTTGTTGGAATGCTTGCTATTCTGGCCGGTTCCCATATTCTGTCCTCTATGTTGTAACTCGAGGTTCTACTTCCCCTGAGCCTGCTCAGCTTGCATTTTCTCCTCCTTTCGTGTCTTAAAATTCTGCACCTTTCGCTCCTTGTCCTGAGCTGACCAGTACTCAGCTCAGATAGCCTTGCTGACACATTCTACTAGTGTTGCTGGTCCGTGGCTTCCACTTCAGACCTAAACTATGATTTCCGTTTTGAACATCTTCAGCATTCATCTGACTCTCTCCTTTTAGTCGGTACTAAATCTGGGCAAAGTTGAGCCAGCTGCTGAAACCTCCTGATTGCCTCCATGACGGTCATGCTACCTTGGCGCAGGTTGTTGAACTCGTCTTACTGTGCTACTAGTGCTTCCTCGTTGAAGTACATCTCCTTGAATTCCTCAATGAAATCGCTCCAGCTCATCTCTCTAATGTTCCTCCTAATGGTTACCATCTTCCACCATTAATGCACCTCATTGCGCAGGGTGAAGGATGCGCACATCCCTTTCTCTCTCTATCTGTTAGCCCTATAAAATCCAAGATTACTTGGATATCCGTTAGCCAGTCATCGGCCTCTATAGGGTTAGTGATTCCTTCGAATTCTAACGCTTTCATGTGTCGAAATCTCTCATACAAGTCACCTTCCCTAGGGATTGGCAGAAAAATAATTGCTGCTTTGAGAGCAGCCATTACTATGGGTGCTAGTGCCTCCGGGCTGGAGGAGCTGCTTGTTCCCTTAGAGTTTTTGGGGCTGCTAGAGCCTCTTGTGCTAGCATCTCTACTGACTGTGGTGCCTCGGGTTGCTGGCCCAGTTGTTCCCTAAGCTGGTTTAGCTCCGGTTGCTGGTTCTCCATCATCTCTCACATGGCTGCGATCTGTGCTATCAACTCATCCTCTCGGGATGCTGGGTTTAACTAAGCTCTCGTTCTTGCCATGTTTTCCTATGTAACCCTATCGTATAGCGAGAAAGGAAAATATAAGTTTCACGGCCCAAAATTTAGACACGTGACATGGCAGCCAAATCATGATATCAACTCGAGATTTAAGAAAAAACATTTATTACGAAAAGCGGGTCAACATCATAATTTAGCTAAGCCTAATTATTTATAAAGTAGCATCATAACCACATAATAAAATAAAGTAGAAAATAAATACTTTTTAATGCGGAAACCAAACACAAAATCGGTCTTCAAAAGAAATTGCCAACCATAAAATATTCCCAAGCACGAAATTTAAATAACGTGAAATAAAGTCCAAACTTAAAGTCTCATTACATCAGAACGAGAAACAGAAAGAAGAAGATGGAGAAAACGGATAGCATCATCTTCGGTAGAAACGGATAGCTCAACGATTTTCGGAACTGTTACCTCCCGTACCTGGAAGTAGTCATTTCGAAATCACAAAGAAAAAGGGACGTGAGCGCTGGCTTAGTAGGACAGAAACAAAGGTGGATTAAACAGGTAACATTTAAAAGTATGACATAATAATCGTTTTCAAAAATAATTAACAATTTAAGAATACATGGCATAATAATCATTTCCAAAAATAATCAACAATTTCGTGAAAACATTTTTAATATAAGTTTTATTCTGCTGAAGACTTAGCGTAGCTGCAATATACGTGCCCCAATATTAAAAATAATAAATCATTAAAATAAACCATCATATTTTGAGCGAGGACTTGTCATAGCTACAATATACGTGCCTCGAATTGAATTATCCTAGATCATCTCGTTACGGTCTAAATAGGCCGAACGGCCCTGCGCAGGTTTAGGGACCTTCCCCCATGGCGTCAACTTTGAGACGCACGCATCATTTACAATGATCATGAACTAGAGCTCAATTATGTTCACCGGATTATTCAAAAGATGGTATTTACTAAGTTATATTATGCCATTAATCAAAACACGTTTTAAAATACACATTTATTACAAAACACGTTGCATGCGTTTATTTCATCAAAAACAGTATAATAATTTCATAAACTGAAAACAGCATGCCATTGATAAAACAGGGAAATTTAAAAGACTTGACTACTCCCAGAAAAGGCTAGAAAGTCCTACCTCGATTATCGCACAAGCGTTGCGATGACGTGATCCACGAATCAAGTAAGAACGTCAAATAAATCCTATAATCACAACATATGATCAATCTAGGTCTAGACATAATCATCCAATCATTTTAGTGTGCCACAAAAGGATTTTAAAATGTTTTATAAACATTTGGGATTTAAAATTTGTGAAAAAAAAAAACTCTAAGTTAGGATATTACTGGACATGGGCAGACTGACCTAGGCTTACTGTAAAATCAATATTAATTCATTTTTAATCCCAAAAATTATAACTTTTTAATATGTTAAACTAGACATCTGTAGCTTTAATTTCATATAATTTTTATAATTTTTAGACATCGTTTGGTCATTCAATTAGGCCAAAAACCGAGGGGTTGTTTTCAGGCATAAAATTAGGGTTTCAGTTTTCAATTCAAAAACTGGCAGTTCTGTCCATCTATCTTAGAAAAATATTTTGACTAGGCCAACAGATGATTTTGGTTCTAAAATTTTGTAGGCATTTAGGGGACATCTTGAATTTAATTTTAGGCTCAAGATTCACTCAAAAATCATTTTTAAAACTCAAGTTATGGCTGACACAAGTTTACTGTTTATATGGTAATTTTTCAGATTTCCATTTTTTTTCTGTCCGAATTTCAATTAGCCTCAAACCAATTCAATTTTCATCCAATGATCATGAAATTTTGTGGAGAACCTTATTTATATGTCATTAACACAACCCATGAATCAAATTGGCAAAAATCATAAAATTTTACACATGTGATAATAGGGTTTTTGAAAGGGGATCAATGAGGCAAAATTTTTAGGGTTTTAGAGAGAGAAATTCACACCTTGTTTGTGCTGCACTATTTTTGATACTTGGTCTCCTTTTTGGCTGAATTTGTGTGAGTGTTGGAGTCTTCAAAACAGTATGGAAAACAGTGGAGAAAACCATATAAATTTTAGGTTTAAATCAAAAGGAATAGGAAGGAAAAAGTTGATTTCTTACCTTGTTTTTGTCTCAAAAATTGTTGAATCTTTGAGTTGCCTTTAGGTAGGTTTTGCTTGCTGTTTTGGTGTGTTTTGAGAGAGAAGAATTCAGAGAGGAAATAAGGTGCGGCTGGCCGAATTTTGAGAGTGAAAGGAAAGGTGAATGAGAGTTGAAAGAGGGTTCTTATACTAGGGTTTTTTTTTAATTTTCTTTCCTTTTTTTTTTCCTTGCTTGGCCAAATACTCTGAGGGGCAAAAAGGGGAAATTTTGTGCTGTTTTGAAGCTAGGGTTTTTCTCACCTTATTTTTCCTTAAGTGGCCGAAATTATCCATTAGTTTTTAAGGAAAAATAATTTGAATTTTGATTGAGTTTTGACCTAGCTTTTAATTCAAATTAAATCTCCTTTATTTCCTACACTTTATGGCTGAATTTCTTCTTTATATTTAAGGGATGAAATTTGATTTTGAATCTTCCTTGGATTTATGGGATTTAAATTTTAATTAAAAATCCCAAGTAATGGCCGAATATTTTAGGGTTTTTGAAGCCAAAATTGTTGACTCTTTTTTTTTTTTTGAGTGGAATTTGACTAGGAAACCAACCTAGGGTTTCCAAAAAAAATTTTAGTTAATTTTTGGCACACTAATTTTATTTAAATTATATATTGACCCTTAAATAAAATTTAAGGCGTCACAAATATCTACTACTAAAAATAGTTTTGTCCTCGAAACTTTAAGAATTACTCGACACTAAAGAAGAGAATAAGAATATGAATAACTTCTCATTTCATTAAGCAATCTAAATGCACCTTTCAAAACATATAGTGGTATATCTACCACTATGAACAGAGTAGGGTTACAAAACAAATTTAGGTTGACTACATTACATGTACTCTACTGCTTAGCGAACCATTCAGCATGGTTCTCGATTTCCCATGTGGCTTCCTCTTCATCATGGTTAGTCCAAAGAACCTTCACCATGGGTATTGTTTTCGTTCTCAGTTGCTTGACCTTACGATCCAAAATCTTTACCGAAACCTCGACGTAAGAGACATCTGGTTGCATTTCTACATCATCTGTTGACATGACTTCGGACTCTGTTCGTGCACTCTTCCTCAGCATCGATACATGGAAAACGTTGTGCACTCCCAAGGTGTCGAGTAACTTCAGCTCATATGCAACCTTACCAACTCTGTGTACGATCTCGAAAGGTCCAATGTAACGCGATGCAAGCTTCCCTTTAACTCCGAAACGAGAGATACCTTTCTTCAGTGAAACCTTTAGCAACACAAACTCTCCAATCCCAAACTCTAACGGCTTTCTGCGTTGATCTGCATAGCTCTTCTGTTGACTCTGTGCCGTTAGAAGTCGTTGTTTGATGATGGCAATCTTCTCGTACTGGTCTAGGATCATATCGGGTCCACCCACTGGTGCTTCCTGGTTATCAACCCAATAGATGGGTGATCGACAAGGCTTTCCGTACAACGCTTCAAAGGGTGCCATTCCGATACTCGCTTGATAACTGTTGTTGTATGCAAACTCTACCATGTAGAGGTGTTTGCTCCATCCATCTCCAAGATCAAGAACGTAGGCACGTAGCATATCCTCGAGAATCTGTATGAGACGCTCCGACTGACCATCTGTCTACGGATGAAAAGCGGTGCTGAAGTTCAGTTCTGTGCCTAGAGCTTCCTGTAGACTTTGCCAAAAGCGAGCGTTGAAGCGCGTATCACGATCAGAAATGATCACTGAAGGGACTCCATGCAATCTGACTATGTTCCTCATGTAAAGCTCGGCTAGCTGGTTCCTGTTGCAAGTCGTCTTGAACGGGATGAAGTGCGCGGTCTTTGTGAGACGATCTACAACTACCCAGACTCCATCAGATCCATCCTGTGCTCTCGGTAAGCCGGTTAAGAAGTCCATTCCTATACTATCCCACTTCCACCGAGGTATTAGAAGTGGTTGGAGTAGACCTGCGGGTCTCTCCCGTACTGCCTTTACCTTCTGACACGTCAAACAGTTGGCCACGAAATTCTTCGCATCTAACTTCATACCTCTCCACCAAAGCTACCGTCTTAGGTTTTGATACATCTTGTTTCCACCTGGGTACATGGCGAACCTCGACTGATGAAACTCTGACAAGATCTGCTGTATAAGCTCTGGGATGTGTGGCACTGCTAAGCGTGGTTGTAAAGAATTCCACTGGCGTCCATCGACCACTCTGCAACATGCTTGCCCTTTAACAATCTATCTCGAATGTCAACGAAACGTGTATCTGCCAACTGATTCTCCTTGATTCACTGCACGTAGTCTGGTTCTATCACTAAGTTGTACAACATTGGGTGATCCTAAACTTCGCCAAAACGAACCTGATAAGCTGTAAGAACTTTGTCCTTTTCCCACTCATCTATCTGCATAGCCATTATAGAAGCATCACGATCAGGATTGGGAACTGCCTCTCTTTTCCAACTTAGTGCATCTGCAACCACGTTTGCTTTACCCAGATAGTACTCGACTTGGAAGTCGTAGTCTTGCATGTATTCTACCTATCTTCTCTGACGCAGGTTGAGATCTTTCTGTGTAACTAGGTATTTCAAACTCTTATGATCTGAAAATAGTCTAAAACTGGCACCATACAGATAACAACGCCAAATCTTAAGCACGAACACTACTGCAGCTAACTCTAGATCGTGTGTAGGGTAGCTTCGTTCATGTTGTTTCAGCTGTCGTGAGGCATAAGCGACAACTCGGTTCTGTTGCATCAAAACTGCTCCAAGACCTTGATGAGAAGCATCGGTGTAGACGTCATACACTTGATCCTGATCTGGAATGATAAGGATAGGTGCAGACGTCAAACGACTCTTTAACTCCTGGAAAACTGACTCACAGCTGTTGTCCCAAATGAAAGGTACATCCTTCTTTGTCAGATTGGTGAAGGGAGAGGCGAGCTTGCTGAAGTCCTGTACAAAACATCGATAATATCCCGCTAAGCCCAAGAAGCTTCGGATCTCTGAAACATTCTTCGGTCGTTCCCACTTAAGAATTTCTTCAACCTCGGATGGATCAACTGATATACCGTCTCTTGAGATGATATGCCCGAGAAACTTAACCTCTGTCATCCAAAACTCACATTTTTCTTTCTTGGCATACAACTGATGTTCACGAAGAGTCTGTAAAACTATACTGAGATGCTGTGCATGATCTTCACGAGCTCGGGAGTAGATGAGGATGTCGTCGATGAATAAGATGATGAACTTATCAAGAAAAGGTCGGAAGACTCTATTCATCATATCTATGAAGGCTGCTGGCGTGTTTGTCAAACCGAAAGGCATTACTAAGAATTCATAACTGCCATACCTTGTTTGGAATACTGTCTTCAGGATATCCTCCTCTCTAACACGAAGCTGATGATAACCGGATCTTAAATCAACCTTGGAGAAGAAACAAGCTCCACCCAACTGATCGAACAAGTCATCTATACGTGGTAACGGATACTTATTTTTTATGGTCACACTGTTGAGCTTTCTGTAGTCCACACAGAGACATAGCGAACCGTCGGCTTTCTTCACAAAGAGGACTGACGAACCCCAAGGTGAGTTACTGTCTCGGATAAAGGCCAGCGATTTCAACTCATCCAGCTGCTTGCTCAACTCTTTCATCACTAGAGGTGCCATACGATACGGAGTAGAAGCAAAAGGAGCTGTTCCGGGAACTAAGTCGATACGAAACTCTATTTCTCGATGAGGCGGTAAACCTGGAAGAGCTTTTAGAAAAACATCGGGAAAACTATCGACAACAGGTATAGGTTGGGTACTCTTTTCAGGACTGGATCCTTCCACTACACACAAGGATAAGAAGCAAAGAATACCCTACCTACTTTTTGACACTAACCTCAGAGCAAATCTATCAACATCTGAAACTAAGCTTAACTGATAGGACACCACATGTCCGAAATCAGTTGTAAAGATAACGCGACGATTACGACAATCAAGCATAATCCCATATCGGGAAAGCCAGTCATATCCCAGAATAACATCATAAGCAAACATAGGCATTACCACAAGTGATGCCTCCAAACAAACATCCCCAACATAAACATAGGCTTGACACCCATCACTAACGGTAGTCGTGCCCAACGGGGATTTCACACATAAGGGAGAGTCAAGACTTTGCAGTTTTAAACCAAGTGAACGAGCATAATTTTGGGCTATAAAAGAGTGTGTAGCCCCGGTGTCAAACAAAACATGTGCATATGTACCGAAGATAGGAATTATACCATCTAATGCAGTCGGTGTATGATCTATCTCCATGTTGTCAGCTCGAAGAGCGTGTACCTGTGGTGCCTTACCACGATTTGGAGCTGTATTCCCTTGCTGATAGCCCGTACTCTGACCCTGTGGGGGTGGTCTCTGATAACTCGGCACTGGGAACTGCTGTAGCGGTGTAGCATGTGGAGCATAAGGCGCAGTGTACTGGCTCGTGCGCTAATGCTGATAGGGAGCCGGAAGCTGAGGGCGCTGTGACTGCGAAGACTGGGAAGTAAACTGCTGCCTCTGTGGAAGACCATTCTGATTCCGTTGATGATGATGTCTATGAGCATTGTCTCTTGACTATCTCTTCGGGCAGACATTTCTTTTGTGGCCTTCATCACCATACTCAAAGTAGGTAATCACATTCACCCGACCCTGTCGCTGTCCAGAAAACTGACGAGAACCCGATCCCTGAGACTGCTGGTTCTTCTGGTAAGGAGTCTGCAGCTTGTGCTGAGGCTTGTTGTGGATTGGTCCAGACTTGTTTCTGTTATGAGCTTCAAGGAACTCCTTGTCGCCTCCTTCCACTGTCAACGCCTTAGCAACTATCTGCTGGTAGCTATCCCTGATCTGGAAAGGTTGTACACCCCTCTTCACATAGAGGCTAAGCCCTTCCTTAAAGCGGAGACACTTAGTAGCTTCATCCAAAACCTGATTCTTCGCATACCGGGCCAACTCAGTGAACTTGGCTTCATATTCCCGCACTGACATAGACCCTTGCTTCAAACGGACGAACTCCCTAGCTTTTCTGTCGCGGAACTGAGCTGAAAAGAAACGCTCGTGAAAACGCTCCTCGAAAACTGTCCAAGAAGACCTCTGCTCTTCTGTCAAACCATCCTTGATACTAGCCCACCATGTAGAGGCTAGACCCACCAGTTTGTTAGAAGCAAACTCAACCCAAAACTCTGCGGGTGTGGCAATCAACTTTAGCTGCTTGCAAATGGCATCAAACCAGTAGTCGGCATCCATCTCTGTGCTCATGCTGTCGAAAGTGGGTACGTGAGGCTTAAAGAAAAGAGTTAACCCTACCTGTTTAGGATGTATCATAGGCTGGGTAGGTACTGCTCCAGAGGTAGGGTTTCCAGTGGTAGGCGTTTGCTGAGGAGTCTGAGAAGAACTCCCCGCTCTCTGGGTCTCATTAGGAACAACATTGGCTACAGGAGCTGGGTTAGGTGTTCTAAAAGGTAAGACGGTGAGGAGAGCCTGTATCACCGCCGTGAGATTCTACATCGCCGTTAGCTGATTATTTGGTGCAGGAAACACTGCATTCTGACTCCGTTGAGGCTGCGTGTTCTCGGGGTTCTCTTCGTCGTTGCCTCTCTGCTGCCTCTGACTACGCGTGCTGGGACGAGCCATTTTGCTGGATAAGATTGAAGGAAGAAGAAATCCTATAAGCTTCTAAGAGCAAGGAAAACCACGCTTGGGTATTTTGAAAACGTTTTGATGAAAACCCTTTTGAAAACCTGGTCACTGATACCATTATTTGTCATGGCCCAAAATTTTGACACGTGACACGGCAGCCAAATCATGATATCAACTCGAGATTTAAGAAAAAACATTTATTACGAAAAGCGGGTCAACATCATAATTTAACTAAGCCTAATTATTTATAAAGTAGCATCATAACCACATAATAAAATAAAGTAGAAAATAAATACTTTTTAATGCGGAAACCAAACACAAAATCGGTTTTCAAAAGAAATTGCCAACCATAAAATATTCCTAAGCATGAAATTTAAATAACGTGAAATAAAGTCCAAACTTAAAGTCTCATTACATCAGAACGAGAAACAGAAAGAAGAAGATGGAGAAAACGGATAGCATCATCTTCGGTAGAAACAGATAGCTCAACGATTTTCGGAACTGTTACCTCCTGCACCGGGAAGTAGCCATTTCGAAATCACAAAGAAAAAGGGACGTGAGAGCTGGCTCAGTAGGACAAAAACAAAGGTGGATTAAACAGGTAACATTTAAAAGTATGACATAATAATCGTTTTGAAAAATAATTAACAATTTAAGAATACATGGCATAATAATCATTTCCAAAAATAATCAATAATTTCGTGAAAACATTTTTAATACAAGTTTTATTCTGCTGAGGACTTAGCATAGCTGCAATATACGTGCCTCAATATTAAAAATAATAAATCATTAAAATAAACCATCATATTTTGAGTGAGAACTTGTCGTAGCTATAATATACGTGCCTCGAATTGAATTATCCTAGATCATCTCGTTACGGTCTAAATAGGCCGAATGGCGCAACGCAGGTTTAGGAACCTTCCCCCATGGCGTCAACTTTGGGACGCACACATTATTTACAATGATCGTGAACTAGAGCTCAATTATGTTCACCGGATTATTCAAAAGATGGTATTTACCAAGTTATATTATGCCATTAATCAAAACACGCTTTAAAATACACATTTATTACAAAACACGTTGCATGCGTTTATTTCATCAAAAACAGTATAATAATTTCTGTTAGGAAATGCCCTAAGTATTAGAGACATTTTGATGTATTCATTTTGAACTGGATAATAAAATTATACATAGAGGTTATTCATTACATTGCTATCTGTCCTCGTCTTATTTACATGTTAAAGTAAATGTAAGCAAATATGGCTCACTGACTGCTTGTGTTAAAACTGTTAGAACGTTGCATGCAATGGACTTTTGTATGCGAGAAGACAATGTTCTAAAGTTAGCAGTCTAAATTATGGTCTGTAGTCTATGGGGTTAGACCGAGCATCTAACTCATGTTAAGACTATTATGTTGTCTAAAGCCTTAGAGGGGACGGTCTGCCTTGACTGTCTGGAGCTGGACTCCCAAGTAGAGACATGGATATGTTGCTTGGTGGTGACATATTAGACCGGGACTAAAGCGTGATTGATCTACGTAGTCCGCTATGAGTGGATCAATCTGCTTTTGACGTTCATTGTGCAATAACCTTAATCCTGAGTAAATGAACTACTTCATGTATATGACTTGTGTACTTTGATGTTCCAATGGCTAAAGCGTCTCAGAGGTAGTAAGCTTATAGACCGGTTCGTTGGGTGCATGACTTGTATACGATGAAGGGTTTGTTTGCAGATATCGGAATCATAGCTCTGAGGAGTTAAAGGTATCCTCTTAAAGGCATTATACTGAATGTGAAAATGGACAAGGCCTTGGGTCGTCTGCTGGGCGGATGACTTCTTATTCACATATGGTGAATAATCATTTTCTTGATTCGGTAGTATAATGGAACTTTAAGATAGCCTGATCAGTAGGATTAAACGGACTTTGACCTAAGGCTGATCATGGATATCATATGAGGGTTTTGCATATATGACAAGGTCATTGGATGGTAGCTCGTCACAGGCTTACGTAATACGGTATATAATTGGGAGTTCAGTTTCAGGTTTATAGTGGTGTGACTCTGAAATTAGTGATCATATGATTGAGTTGTTCGGTACAGAATGATGATCATATGGAATCACGGGAGCCCGATTATATATGTCCAATCAGTCCCTCTACTAGCTCCACATAATTCCTTAACGATTGGCAAATTGATTTGTGTATGCTATTGGCTAGTTTATTATGCATGGATGGTGATGACACAGGATTAGGATGGTAGACAAGATTCTCTCCGGTTGGATTCAGATTTTGTTTTGGATAATAGAGTACACAATTATTCAAACTCCAAATAAAGTTGCCATGATTTTATTTGGGATTGGATTGGAGTTGTAGAAAATTATCCATGAGAACAAGAATATGAAATACAACCGTTTTGTGGAATTTGAAATTTGAATTTTGAAATTTGAAATTTGAATTTTGAAATTTGAAATTTGAATTTTGAAATTTGAAATTTGAAATTTGAATTTGAAATTTGAATTTGAAATTTGAATTTGAAATTCGAATTTGAAATTTGAATTTGAAATTCAAATTTGAAATTTGAAATTTGAAATTTGAAATTTGAATTTGAAATTTGAATTTGAAATTTGAAATTCAAATTTTAAATCACAGTCCAAGTAGGATTCGAATTTGTTGTGGAAAATCCACAAGGTTTGAAATTCGAATTTGAGTTGGATTTGAATAGGATAATCTTGTTAGAATCCTACTTGAATTTTGAATCCAAATCCCAACAAATAAGGGACGAAATTTTTGAGGATAATCCTCATGAAATTTCGGATTTTGTGGATGAGATTCAAGGGTAAATTCAAGCTTCAATCCTAGTTGAATTTGGATTCTCTCTACTCCCTAAAAGTGGCCGAAATTTTGGAGCCTTAATCCTAGGAAATTCGGTTATTTTTAGATAAGGTTGAGATGAGATTTAGCTTGAAAAATCCTAGTGGAATTTTGATTCTTCCTTATCCTAAAAGTGGCCGAAATCTTTAGGGAAGTTACACCTTGAAATTTTCGGATTTTTTGGTTGAAAAAGGGAGATAAAATTCTAATTAAAATCTTGTTGAGATTTGGATTGGATCTATCCTAAGAAAACTGAATTTTTAGTGGAGATTCTCCCTTGGAAAAATTCGGATTTTATGGGTTTGGATAAGGGAAAATATCTTTTCCTAATCTAATTCAAATTCAGAGATTCACCTCATGCAGGTCTATAAATAGAGGTCCTGCCACTCCAGTTCTCTCAGACCACAGACTCTCAGGTGAGCAGGCTTATTGTTGCACAGCTCATCGTGACAATAAAGTTCTTTAGAGATCTGGGTGGTCGGAAGAAGACTAGCAGTGCTAGCATACCGATCGAGGTTCAGAGTGCCCACACACTCAGCCATTCGAGAATTGGAGAATAGTAGAGAAGGCTAGTTGGTTGAATCCTCTGGTCATTCTCCTCCTACATATTGGCGTCCTTGAGGTATGAGTTTTAATTGTTGATTGATTTATTGTATATGGCATCATGAGATATTTAACGATCTAAAAATTTTTATTGTTCCGCTGCGCCACTCTGATACGTTTTTACCGGTTTATTTTCCTACAATTGGTATCAGAGCCATCTCATGACTATGCCATGTACATAAATTAGACAATTACTTAGTCTTTTTATTTATGTATAGATTTGATATTTAGAGAGTGGCATTCTAGGGTTCCTTTATGTTGTTATCATGTATTATGTATAAAGTATGTGGTTATTTTAATTTTTTAAATTATTATAAGCATGCTTGTTTATACCGGTTATGGTTCCTTAGAATTTAGAAAAATTGTATCAAGGAATTTTTATGTAACCATGGGAGCAGTTTATTAACACTGTGTTTTTCCCATGGATTTTAATTTTTGTCTCTTAGAATATTTATGGTTAGAATTTTTGTACACCGGAAACGGTTTAGAATTTTTTATGTAATTATTCTTGGAGGAGATTGAAGATTGAAGACCGTAATTTATTTTTCCCAAAAGTTAAATTTAATTTAAAGATTGAAATTTTTGATTGTGTGGAAAATTTCAATTTAATTGAGATTCAAATTAATTTTTGGAGATCCTAATAGGTATATTGGAATATGGCACGAAAATCTTGACACGATCCCTCGGAATAGGCCGACGGGCCTTGGTGGGGCTGCAGCCCCTGCCCTCGGGTAGGATGGGGCTGCGGCAGCCCCTCTGCAGGCAAACATCACCCACGGCCGCAGGCTTGGCCTGCAATCGAGGGTGGCGCAGCCTGCCCAAGGCTGGCCGCAGCCTGGGCGTGCAGCCACTGGCTGCAGGCGCTGCCTGCAGCCTGCCGGCTGCTGCGCCCAGTCTGGGCGTGCAGCCTGGCGCTGCAGGCTTGGCCTGCAGCCCGGCAGGGCTGCACAAGGGGCGGCCGTGGGCTGCCAGCCCCTCCGGGGTTGGTGGCTGCCCACGGCGGCTGCCGCCTACGGGGGCGGCTGTCCGACGGTCCAAAAATCAGAAAATTTTGATTTTTAAATTTGAGATTTAATTTTAAATCATGTTTAAAAATATGTAATTAAAAATTTGAAATTTTTGAAATTACATATTATTACACATGATGTTCTAAAATTGTTTAAAAATTTAAATTTGAAATTTAAATTTGAAATTCAAATTTGGAATTTGAATTTGAAATTTAAATTTTTGGGAGATTTAAATTTTAAATAATTCTTGGGATAAGAAATAAATGGAGAGGCTACATAAAGAAGGATACAAGAAGACGGAACAGAATTCAAGACCCAAAGAATGCTTTGGATGGAATTTTGTTATCTTTATTTTCTTTGTTCTAGGATGGAACCATGGCTTGATTATTCTGTCAATTATTTTTCTGTGATATGTCATGGATGTATAAATATGTATTGATGGATGTTTTGTATGCATATTTGATAACATGTCATATAGGATAGGTGAGTGCCGCTCATACTATATTGATCATACATAATTTGTCAAAACTTGCATGTTTTTCAAAATATTGAGTGGGAGAGGGTTTCAAACAAAACCCACGGCCTCCATTGTTGATCCATATGTGAAAGCATGGTAACGCCTCGCGTCAGTTCTGACCTAACCACACCCCTCGGTAGGTGTTTACCGCCGCCGGTATACTAGATTGGATCTCCTATGTGGAAAACGTGTTCGGGTGCGATCCTATTCATGACCACCCCTCGGTGGCTTGATAGGACGTGGATCGGGCTACATAAACAATGGTTATACACTCAAGACTCGTTTAGTTATAAACCTTCCCTAGAAGCTCTGTTAACTAAACTGGTGGCCAAATAAGCGGTTATTAATATATGTCTTAACCTTGGAGGATTTAAGGTAACATATATTAATTGGACGGGGTCTATGTTCCGGCTATTTGTTCTCATGACCACCCCTCGGTGGCTTGGGGCAATAGATGCTGAGAATTACCGTTGCAATACTACATGTTTTTTCAAGTTTCATGTAGGAACATACTTGTATGTTTTTATTTGCTAAATTATCTGTATATTTGCTTGGGCTTTGTAATGATGTCTAGTATAATTTTATTTCAGTTCAAAATGTCACCGACACCCCTCATTTCGATACTTACTGAAAATAAGTTGAATGGCGATAATTATAAAGACTGGAAAAGAAATCTATTAATAGTTCTCAGCTGCGAGAGACACAAGTTCGTACTAGACGAACCATGCCCACCTGGGCCCAAACCTGACACACCACTTGAGGAGGTCCCGTTTGCCTATGATCGTTGGAGAGAATCCAATGAGATAGCTCGATGCTACATCCTTGCTAGCATGACGAGTGCTTTACAAAAGTAGCATGAGACTTATCAAGTTGCTAGGGAGATCATGGAAAATCTGGAGGACATGTTCGGAGGCCAAAAAAAATTGGCTCGACAGTCTGCAATCACTAGCATTATGAACTCCAAGCAAAAGGCGGGTGCTCCGGTGAAGGACCATATGATCACTCTAATGGGATTCTTCGCTGAGGCTGCCGAGAATGGTGCTGAGTTGGACTATAACACCCAGATCGAGATGGTGTTCAAGACTCTGTCTAAAGATTTTGTGGGGTTTAAGGCCGCATACAATCTGGCGACAAAGGAGTTAGGACTTACCGAGCTCATGAAGCAACTACAGGCTTATGAGCGGATGATCAGGGATGAGGATACGGTCCGACCTAAAGGAGAGGCCAATTTGGCGGAATCTTCCAATCCCTCACGGAAAAGGAAGAGGCCAAATAAGAAGCAAGTGGCTTCCAGTTCTTCTAATCCTCCTGTCTCGGACGGGAAGAAGAAGAAGAAGAACAAGAAGCCAAAGGACCCTAAAAAGTCCAAATGCTTCCACTGTGGGAAGGTAGGTCACTTCAAGAAGGCTTGCCGGGAATTCCTAGCCTCCAAGGGCAAGGAAGGTAAGGAACTTCATTACTTAGAAGCGTGTTTGGTGGAAGAATCGAAAGACACATGGGTCATTGATTCGGGCGCCACTAATCATGTTTGTGTTTCTATGCAGGGGTTCGTGGAAACAAGAAGTCTACATGATAGGAGCCTCTCGTTGCGGACCGGAGATGGTAGCTTTGTGGTGGCTGAGGCAGTGGGAGACGTTCATCTTTATTTTGATCAATTTAGGTTTATTTTATTGAAAGACTGTTTTTATGTTCCTAATTTTAGGAGGAACCTTATATCGGTAGCTTGTTTAATAAAGGATTCTTATTCAGTTTCTTTCAGTAAAAGAGTTGATATTCGTAGAAATAAGTCTTTTATCTGTTCTGGATGGATGGATGGAAACCTATATTTGATCAGACCAAAGATGTACTCACTGCTTGACACTGAATTAATTGATAACTCTAAAAGGTTGAAAGTTTCTCACTCTAACAAGGCGTATCTTTGGCATTTAAGACTTGGTCATATTAATCAGGATAGGATTCAAAGATTGGTGAAAGACGGTCCTCTGGAATCTCTGGAGGAGGTACGACTTCCCCAATGTGAGTCTTGTCTAGAGGGTAAGATGACTAAGAGGTCTTTTGGAGCTAAGGGTACAAGGGCACAGGAGCTCTTAGAAATTGTGCACACTGACGTATGTAGCCCCATGAACGTCACAGCACGAGGAGGGTTCGAGTACTATGTCTCTTTCATAGATGATTACTCGAGGTATGGATATGTGTATCTGATGCACCGCAAGAGCGAAACCTTTGATAAATTCAAAGAGTATCGTGCGGAAGTGGAAAAGCAATTGGATAAATCCATAAAGACACTTCGATCTGATCGAGGTGGCGAATACCTCTCCGATGAATTTCTAGGACATCTTGTAGAGAACGGGATATTATCCCAATTGACTGCACCTGGTACTCCACAACAGAATGGTGTAGCCGAAAGGAGAAACAGGACCTTATTGGATATGGTACGGTCCATGATGAGTTACTCAACGCTGCCATTATCATTTTGGGGACATGCTTTACAAACGGCGTGCTATATTCTGAACCAGGTTCCGAGCAAATCAATTCCTAGAACTCCGTATGAATTGTGGCGTGGTAGGAAGCCCTCCCTTGGACATATGAGAATATGGGGCTGCCAGGCACATGTACTGGATGGGGATGCGAAGAAGTTGGAACCAAGATCAGAATTGTGCATGTTTGTAGGGTATCCAAAGGGAACTAAAGGAGGTCTGTTCTATAACCCGAAGGAACAAAAGGTCATTGTCTCAACCCATGCGACATTCTTGGAGGAAAGTCACATGAATGACTTTAAGCCTCGAAGCAAAGTGGTGCTAGAGGAGTTATCGGGTGAAAGAACTGCTCCATAGATTTCGGTCTTGGACGCAAGTCCGAGTTCCAGTGAAAGACCTGCAGATGATCAACAATTTAGGGTGCCTCGTCGTAGTGGGAGGGTTTCTAAGAAACCTAATTTCTTTATGTATGATGCTGAGGTATACCAGGCCGAGGCTCATGAGCATGAGGAAGATCCGGTCACATATGATGAAGCTATAAAGGATGTTGATTCTAGATCTTGGAAACAGGCTATGAACAATGAGATGGATTCTATGAAATCCAACTCTGTTTGGGAACTTGTAGATTTGCCGGATGGGATAAAACCCATTGGATGCAAATGGGTCTACAAAAGAAAGAAGGATGCGGAAGGGAGAATGGAAACTTTCAAAGCTAGACTGGTTGCAAAGGGATACACGCAAAAGGCTGGAATCGATTACGAGGAAACCTTTTCGCCTGTTGCTATGCTGAAGTCTATCCGTATTCTTCTGTCCATTGCTGCGGCTCTCGATTACGAGATCTGGTAAATGGATGTCAAGACGGCATTCTTGAATGGTCATCTTGAAGAGTGTATCTATATGATACAGCCCGAAGGGTTCGTAGCAAAAGGCCAAGATAAGAAAGTCTGCAAGTTGCTTAGATCCATTTATGGATTAAAGCAGGCATCCCGCTCATGGAACCAGAGGTTTGATCAAGCAATTAAGACATTTGGTTTTGAGCAGAACGTTGATGAACCTTGTGTTTATAAACGTATTAAGGATGGAAAAGTGTTCTTTCTGATACTCTATGTCGATGATATACTACTCATTGGGAATGATGTAGGGAATTTATCATCGGTCAAGCTTTGGTTACACCAACAGTTTGACATGAAGGACTTGGGAGAAACTAATTATGTTCTAGGCATTCGTCTCTTCAGAGATCGAAAGAACAAAATGATAGCATTATCCCAAACTTCATACATAGATAAAATAATTGACAAATATGCAATGTTAGAGGCAAAGAAAGGCTCACAACCTTCTATTGTCGGTTTAACTCTTTCATTGGATGACTGTCCCAAGACATCGGAAGAAAGAGAGCGTATGAGTAAGGTCCCTTATGCATCCGCTGTGGGTAGCCTTATGTACGCTATGCTTTGCACTCGCCCGGACATATGTTTTGCAGTAGGTATGGTGAGTCGATATCAAGCGAATCCTGGAACCAAGCACTGGCAAGCAGTAAAGCATATACTCAAGTATCTTAAGAGAACGAGGGATTATATGCTAGTGTATTCTGGAGGGGACCTAACACCCGTAGGATACACGGACTCAGACTTCCAGACTTGTAAGGATTCGAGGAAATCGACATCTGGATCAGTGTTTTTACTCGGAGGAGGCGCCATTGTGTGGAGGAGTGTGAAGCAGGGCTGCACAGCTGACTCTACTATGGAGGCTGAGTATGTGGCTGCGGCTGAGGCATCTAAAGAAGCGGTTTGGCTCCGCAAGTTCTTTAGAGACCTTGAGGTCATTCCGGGTATTGACAAGCCTATCACACTTTACTGTGATAATACAGGGGCTATTGCCAACACAAGGGAATCTCGGCACCACAAGAGGACCAAGAACATAGATCAGAGGTATCACATTATTAGAGGGCATGTGGAGACAGGACAAGTGGATGTATGTAAGATCGCGTCCGAGGACAACATCGCTGATCCCTTTACTAAGACTTTGGTAGCTAGAAGCTTTGAGAGGCATGTAGAGGCGATGGGGATGCGTAACATGGCACATCTACTGGCTTAGGGCAAGTGGGAGATTGTTAGGAAATGCCCTAAGTATTAGAGACATTTTGATGTATTCATTTTGAACTGGATAATAAAATTATACATAGAGGTTATTCATTACATTGCTATCTGTCCTCGTCTTATTTACATGTTAAAGTAAATGTAAGCAAATATGGCTCACTGACTGCTTGTGTTAAAACTGTTAGAACGTTGCACGCAATGGACTTTTGTATGCTAGAAGACAATGTTCTAAAGTTAGCAGTCTAAATTATGGTCTGTAGTCTATGGGGTTAGACCGAGCATCTAACTCATGTTAAGACTATTATGTTGTCTAAAGCCTTAGAGGGGACGGTCTGTCTTGACTGTCTGGAGCTGGACTCCCAAGTAGAGACATGGATATGTTGCTTGGTGGTGACATATTAGACCGAGACTAAAGCGTGATTGATCTACGTAGTCCGCTATGAGTGGATCAATCTGCTTTTGACGTTCATTGTGCAATAACCTTAATCCTGAGTAAATGAACTACTTCATGTATATGACTTGTGTACTTTGATGTTCCAATGGCTAAAGCGTCTCAGAGGTAGTAAGCTTATAGACCGGTTCGTTGGGTGCATGACTTGTATACGATGAAGGATTTGTTTGCAGATATCGGAATCATAGCTCTGAGGAGTTAAAGGTATCCTCTTAAAGGCATTATACTGAATGTGAAAATGGACAAGGCCTTGGGTCGTCTGCTGGGCGGATGACTTCTTATTCACATATGGTGAATAATCATTTTCTTGATTCGGTAGTATAATGGAACTTTAAGATAGCCTGATCAGTAGGATTAAACGGACTTTGACCTAAGGCTGATCATGGATATCATATGAGGGTTTTGCATATATGATAAGGTCATTGGATGGTAGCTCGTCACAGGCTTACGTAATACGGTATATAATTGGGAGTTCAGTTTCAGGTTTATAGTGGTGTGACTCTGAAATTAGTGATCATATGATTGAGTTGTTCGGTATAGAATGATGATCATATGGAATCACGGGAGCCCGATTATATATGTCCAATCAGTCCCTCTACTAGCTCCACATAATTCCTTAACGATTGGCAAATTGATTTGTGTATGCTATTGGCTAGTTTATTATGCATGGATGGTGATGACACAGGATTAGGATGGTAGACAAGATTCTCTCCGGTTGGATTCAGATTTTGTTTTGGATAATAGAGTACACAATTATTCGAACTCCAAATAAAGTTGCCATGATTTTATTTGAGATTGGATTGGAGTTGTAGAAAATTATTCATGAGAACAAGAATATGAAATACAACCGTTTTGTGGAATTTGAAATTTGAATTTTGAAATTTGAAATTTGAATTTTGAAATTTGAAATTTGAATTTTGAATTTGAAATTTGAATTTGAAATTTGAATTTGAAATTCGAATTTGAAATTTGAATTTGAAATTTAAATTTTAAATTTGAAATTTGAAATTTGAAATTTGAAATTTGAAATTTGAATTTGAAATTTGAAATTCAAATTTTAAATCACAGTCCAAGTAGGATTCGAATTTGTTGTGGAAAATCCACAAGGTTTGAAATTCGAATTTGAGTTGGATTTGGAGAGGATAATCTTGTTAGAATCCTACTTGAATTTTGAATCCAAATCCCAACAAATAAGGGACGAAATTTTTGAGGATAATCCTCATGAAAATTTCGGATTTTGTGGATGAGATTCAAGGGTAAATTCAAGCTTCAATCCTAGTTGAATTTGGATTCTCTCTACTCCCTAAAAGTGGCCGAAATTTTGGAGCCTTAATCCTAGGAAATTCGGTTATTTTTGGATAAGGTTGAGATGAGATTTAGCTTGAAAAATCCTAGTGGAATTTTGATTCTTCCTTATCCTAAAAGTGGCCGAAATCTTTAGGGAAGTTACACCGTGAAATTTTCGGATTTTTTGGTTGAAAAAGGGAGATAAAATTCTAGTTAAAATCTTGTTGAGATTTGGATTGGATCTATCCTAAGAAAACCGAATTTTTAGTGGAGATTCTCCCTTGGAAAAATTCGGATTTTATGGGTTTGGATAAGGGAAAATATCTTTTCCTAATCCAATTCAAATTCAGAGATTCACCTCATGCAGGTCTATAAATAGAGGTCCTGCCACTCCAGTTCTCTCAGACCACAGACTCTCAGGTGAGTAGGCTTATTGTTGCACAGCTCATCGTGACAATAAAGTTATTTAGAGATCTGGGTGGTCGGAAGAAGACTAGCAGTGCTAGCATACCGATCGAGGTTCAGAGTGCCCACACACTCAGCCATTCGGGAATTGGAGAATAATAGAGAAGGCTAGTTGGTTGAAGCCTCCGGTCATTCTCCTCCTGCATATTGGCGTCCTTGAGGTATGAGTTTTAATTGTTGATTGATTTATTGTATATGGCATCATGAGATATTTAACGATCTAAAAATTTTTATTGTTCCGCTGCGCCACTCTGATACGTTTTTACCGGTTTATTTTCCTACAATTTCATAAACTGAAAACAGCATGCCATCGATAAAACAGGGAAATTTAAAAGTCTTGACTACTTCCAGAAAAGGCTAGAAAGTCCTACCTCGATTATCGCACAAGCGTTGCGATGACGTGATCCACGAATCAAGCAAGAACGTCAAATAAATCCTATAATCACAACATATGATCAGTCTAGGTCTAGACATAATCATCCAATCATTTTAGTGTGCCACAAAAGGATTTTAAAATGTTTAATAAACATTTGGGATTTAAAATTTGTGAATAAAAAAACTCTAAGTTAGGATATTACTGGACATGGGCAGACTGACCTAGGCTGACTATAAAATCAATATTAATTCATTTTTAATCCCAAAAATTCTAAATTTTTAATATTTTAAACTAGACATCTGTAGCTTTAATTCCATATAATTTTTATAATTTTTAGACATCGTTTGGTCATTCAATTAGGCTAAAAACCGAGGGCTTGTTTTCAGGCATAAAATTAGGGTTTCAGTTTTCAGTTCAAAAACTGGCAGTTCTGTCCATCTATCTTAGAAAAATATTTTGACTAGGCCAACGGATGATTTTGGTTCTAAAATTTTGCAGGCATTTAGGAGACATCTTGACTTTAATTTTAGGCTCAAGATTCACTCAAAAATTATTTTTAAAACTCAAGTTATAATAGACACAAGTTTACTGTTCATATGGTAATTTTCCAGATTTCCTTTTTTTTTTTCCTGTCCGAATTTCAATTAGCCTCAAACCAATTCAATTTTCATCCAATGATCATGAAATTTTGTGGAGAACCTTATTTATATGTCATTAACACAACCCACAAATCAAATTGACAAAATTCATAAAATTTTACACATGTGATAATAGGGTTTTTGAAAGGGGATCAATGAGGCAAAATTTTTAGGGTTTTAGAGAGAGAAATTCACACCTTGTTTGTGCTGCACTATTTTTGATGCTTGGTCTCCTTTTTAACTGAATTTGTTTGAGTGTTGGATTCTTCAAAATAGTAGGGAAAACAGTGAAGAAAACCATATAAATTTTGGGGTTTAAATCAAAAGGAGAAGGAAGGAAAAAGTTGATTTCTTACCTTGTTTTTGTCTCAAAAATTATTGAATCTTTAAGCTGTCTTTAGGTAGGTTTTGCTTGCTGTTTTGGTGTGTTTTGAGAGAGAAGAATTCAGAGAGGAAATAAGGTGAGGCTGGCCGAATTTTGAGAGTGAAAGGAAAGGTGAATGATGTAGGATAATAAATCGGTAAAAACGTATTAGAGTGGCGCAGCGGAACAATAAAAATTTTTAAGATCGTTAAATATCTCATAATGCCATATACAATAAACCAACAACAATTAAAACTCATACCTCAAGGACGCCAATCTTGTAGGAGGAGAATGACCGGAGGCTTCAACCAACTAGCCTTCTCTACTATTCTCCAATTCCCGAATGGCTGAGTGTGTGGGCACTCTGAACCTCGATCGGTATGCTAGCACTGCTAGTCTTCTTCCGACCACCCAGATCTCTAAAGAACTTTATTGTCACGATGAGCTGTGCAACAATAAGCCCGCTCACCTGAGAGTCTGTGGTCTAAGAGAACTGGAGTGACAGGACCTCTATTTATAGACCTGCATGGGGTGACTCTCTGAATTCGAATTGGATTAGGAAAAGATATTCTCCCTTATCCATAACCATAAAAATCTGAATTTTTCCATGGGAAAATCCCAACAATAAAATTCAGTTTTTTAGGATAAATCCAATCTAGATCTAAACAAGATTTTAACTAGAATTTTATCTCCCTTTTTCAACCAAAAAATCTGAAATTTCCTAGGAGATTTTCCTCCAAAAATTCGGCCACATTTAGGATAAGGGAGAATCAAAATTCTACTAGGATTTTCAAGCTTGAATCTTCTCTCAACCTTATCCAAAATAACCGAATTTTCCTAGGAGATTTTCGTCATAATTTCGGCCACTTTTCAGGGAAGGAGAGAATCCAAATTCAACTAGGATTGAAACTTGAATTTTTCCCTTGAACCTTATCTATAAAAACCAAAATTCCATTAAGGATTATCCTCAAAATTTCGTCCATAATTTGTTAGGTTTTGGATTCAAAATTCAAGTAGGATTCTAACAAGATTATCCTCTCCAAATCCAACTCAAATTCGAATTTCAAACCTTGTGGATTTTCCACAACAAATTCGAATCCCACTTGGACTGTGATTCAAAATTTGAATTTCAAATTTCAAATTCAAATTTTAAATTTCAAATTTCAAAGTTCAAATTTAAATTTCAAATTCAAATTTCAAATTCGAATTTCAAATTTAAATTTCAAATTCAAATTTCAAATTTCAAATTTCAAAATTCAAATTTCAAAATCCACAAAACGATTGTGTTTCAAATTCTTGTTCTCATGGATAATTTTCTACAACTCCAATCTAATCTCAAATAAAATCATGGCAACTTTATTTGGAGTTCGAATAATTTGTAGGAAAATAAACCGGTAAAAACGTATCAGAGTGGCGCAGTGGAACAATAAAAATTTTTAGATCGTTAAATATCTCATGATGCCATATACAATAAATCAACAACAATTAAAACTCATACCTCAAGGACGCCAATGAACAGGAGGAGAATGACCGGAGGCTTCAACCAACTAGCCTTCTCTACTATTCTCCAATTCCCGAATGGCTGAGTGTGTGGGCACTCTGAACCTCGATCGGTATGCTAGCACTGCTAGTCTTCTTCCGACCACCCAGATCTCTAAAGAACTTTATTGTCACGATGAGCTGTGCAACAATAAGCCTGCTCACCTGAGAGTCTGTGGTCTGAGAGAACTGGAGTGGCAGGACCTCTATTTATAGACCTACATGAGGTGATTCTTTGAATTCGAATTGGACTAGGAAAAGATTTTCTCCCTTATCCAAACCAAAAAATCCGAATTTTCCAAGGGAGAATCTCCACAATTAAATTCGATTTTCCTAGGATAAATCCAATCCAAATCTAAACAAGATTTTAACTAGAATTTTATCTCCCTTTTTCAACCAAAAAATCCGAAATCTTTAGGAGAAAATCTTCTCCAAATTTTCGGCCACTTTTAGGATAAGGAAGAATCAAAATTCCACTAGGATTTTTCAAGCTAAATCTCATCTCAACCTTATCCAAAAATAACCGAATTTCCTAGGATTTAGGCTCCAAAATTTCGGCCACTTTTAGGGAGTAGAGAGAATCCAAATTCAACTAGGATTGAAGCTTGAATTTACCCTTGAATCTTATCCACAAAAACCGAATTTTTCATTGAGGATTATCCTCAAAAAATTCGCCCACTTTTGTTGGGATTTGGATTCAAAATTCAAGTAGGATTCTAACAAGATTATCCTCTCCAAATCCAACTCAAATTCGAATTTCAAACCTTGTGGATTTTCCATAACAAATTCGAATCCTACTTGGACTGTGATTCAAAATTTGAAATTCAAATTTCAAATTCAAATTTCAAATTCAAATTTCAAATTTCAAATTTCAAATTTCAAATTTAAATTTCAAATTCAAATTTCAAATTCGAATTTCAAATTCAAATTTCAAATTCAAAATTCAAATTTCAAATTTCAAAATTCAAATTTCAAATTTCAAAATTCAAATTTCAAATTCCACAAAACGATTGTGTTTCATATTCTTGTTCTCATGGATAATTTTCTACAACTCCAATCCAATCTCAAATAAAATCATGGCAACTTTATTTGGAGTTCGAATAATTGTGTACTCTATTATCCAAAACAAAATCTGAATCCAACCGGAGAGAATCTTGTCTACCATCCTAATCCTGTGTCATCACCATCCATGCATAATAAACTAGCCAATAGCATACACAAATCAATTTGCCAAACGTTAAGGAATTATGTGGAGCTAGTAGAGGGACTGATTGGACATATATAATCGGGCTCCTGTGATTCCATATGATCATCATTCTGTACCGAACAACTCAATCATATGATCACTAATTTCAGAGTCACACCACTATAAACCTGAAACTGAACTCCCAATTATATACCGTATTACGTAAGCCTGTGACGAGCTACCATCCAATGACCTTGTCATATATGCAAAACCCTCATATGATATCCATGATCAGCCTTAGGTCAAAGTCCGTTTAATCCTACTGATCAGGCTATCTTAAAGTTCCATTATACTACCAAATCAAGAAAATGATTATTCACCATATGTGAATAAGAAGTCATCCGCCCAGCAGACGACCCAAGGCCTTGTCCATTTTCACATTCAGTATAATGCCTTTAAGAGGATACCTTTAACTCCTCAGAGCTATGATTCCGATATCTGCAAACAAACCCTTCATCGTATACAAGTCATGCACCCAACGAACCGGTCTATAAGCTTACTACCTCTGAGACGCTTTAGCCATTGGAACATCAAAGTACACAAGTCATATACATGAAGTAGTTCATTTACTCAGGATTAAGGTTATTGCACAATGAACGTCAAAAGCAGATTGATCCACTCATAGCGGACTACGTAGATCAATCATGCTTTAGTCCCGGTCTAATATGTCACCACCAAGCAACATATCCATGTCTCTACTTGAGAGTCCAGCTCCAGACAGTCAAGACAGACCGTCCCCTCCAAGGCTTTAGACAACATAATAGTCTTAACATGAGTTAGATGCTCGGTCTAACCCCATAGACTACAGACCATAGTTTAGACTGCTAACTTTAGAACATTGTCTTCTCGCATACAAAAATCCATTGCATGCAACGTTCTAACAGTTTTAACACAAGCAGTCAGTGAGCCATATTTGCTTACATTTACTTTAACATGTAAATAAGACGAGGACAGATAGCAATGTAATGAATAACCTCTAAGTATAATTTTATTATCCAGTTCAAAATGAATACATCAAAATGTCTCTAATACTTAGGGCATTTCCTAACATAATTGTGTACTCTATTATCCAAAACAAAATCTGAATCCAACCGGAGAGAATTTTATCTACCATCCTAATCCTGTGTCATCACCATCCATGCATAATAAACTAGCCAATAGCATACACAAATCAATTTGCCAAACGTTAAGGAATTATGTGGAGCTAGTAGAGGGACTGATTAAACATATATAATCGGGCTCCCGTGATTCCATATGATCATCATTCTGTACCGAACAACTCAATCATATGATCACTATTTTCAGAGTCACACCACTATAAACCTGAAACTGAACTCCCAATAATATACCGTATTACGTAAGCCTGTGACGAGCTACTATCCAATGACCTTGTCATATATGCAAAACCCTCATATGATATCCATGATCAGCCTTAGGTCAAAGTCCGTTTTATCCTACTGATCAGGCTATCTTAAAGTTCCATTATACTACCGAATTAAGAAAATGATTATTCACCATATGTGAATAAGAAGTCATCCGCCCAGTAGACGACCCAAGGCCTTGTCCATTTTCACATTCAGTATAATGCCTTTAAGAGGATACCTTTAACTCCTTAGAACTATGATTCCGATATCTGCAAACAAACCCTTCATCGTATACAAGTCATACACCCAATGAACCGGTCTATAAGCTTACTACCTCTGAGACGCTTTAGCCATTGGAACATCAAAGTACACAAGTCATATACATGAAATAGTTCATTTACTCAGGATTAAGGTTATTGCACAATGAACGTCAAAAGCAGATTGATCCACTCATAGCGGACTACGTAGATCAATCATGCTTTAGTCCTGGTCTAATATGTCACCACCAAGCAACATATCTATGTCTCTACTTGGGAGTCCAGCTCCAGACAGTCAAGACAAACCGTCCCCTCCAATGCTTTAGACAACATAATAGTCTTAACATGAGTTAGATGCTCGGTCTAACCCCATAGACTGCAGACCATAGTTTAGACCGCTAACTTTAGAACATTGTCTTCTCGCATACAAAAGTCTATTGCATGCAACGTTCTAACAGTTTTAACATAAGCAGTCAATGAGCCATATTTGCTTACATTTACTTTAACATGTAAATAAGACGAGGACAGATAGCAATGTAATGAATAACCTCTATATATAATTTTATTATCCAGTTCAAAATGAATATATCAAAATGTCTTTAATACTTAGGGCATTTCCTAACAATCTCCTACTTGCCCTAAGCCAGTAGATGTGCCATGTTACGCATCCCCATCGCCTCTACATGCCTCTCAAAGCTTCTAGCCACCAAAGTCTTAGTAAAGGGATCAGCGATGTTGTCCTCGAACGCGATCTTACATACATCTACTTGTCCTATCTCCAAATGCCCTCTAATAATGTGATATCTCCGATCGATGTGCTTGGTCCTCTTGTGGTGCTGAGATTCCCTTGTGTTGGGAATAGCCCCTGTATTATTACAGTAAAGTGTGATAGGCTTGTCAACACCCGGAATGACCTCAAGGTCTCTAAAGAACTTGCGGAGCCAAACCGCTTCTTTAGATACCTCAGCCGCAACCACATACTCAGCCTCCATAGTAGAGTCAGCTGTGTAGCCCTGCTTCATGCTCCTCCACACAATGGCGCCTCCTCTGAGTAAAAACACTGACCCAGATGTCGATTTCCTCGAATCCTTACAAGTCTGGAAGTCTGAGTCCGTGTATCCTACGGGTGTTAGGTCCCCTCCAGAATACACCAGCATATAATCTCTCGTTCTCTTAAGATACTTGAGTATATGCCTTACAGCTTGCCAGTGCTTGGTTCCAGGATTTGCTTGATATCGACTCACCATACCTACTACAAAACATATGTCTGGGTGAGTGCAAAGCATAGCGTACATATGGCTACCCACAGCGGATGCATAAGGAACCTTACTCATACGCTCTCTTTCTTCCTATTTCTTGGGACAGTCATCCAATGAAAGAGTTAGACCAGTAATAGAAGGTTGTGAGCCTTTCTTTGCCTCTTGCATTGCATATTTGTCAATTATTTTATCTATGTATGAAGCTTGGGATAACGCTATCATTTTGTTCTTTCGATCTCTGAAGAGACGAATGCCTAGAACATAATTAGCTTCTCCCAAGTCCTTCATGTCAAACTGTTGGTGTAACCAAAGCTTGACCGATGATAAGTTCCCTACATCATTCCCAATGAGTAGTATATCATCGACATAGAGTATCAGAAATACCACTTTTCCATCCTTAATACGTTTATAAACACAAGATTCATCAACGTTCTGCTCAAAACTAAATGTCTTAATCGCTTGATCAAACCTCTGGTTCCATGAGCCGGATGCTTGCTTTAATCCATAAATGGATCTAAGCAACTTGTAGACTTTCCTTTCTTGGCCTTTTGCTACGAACCCTTTGGACTATATCATATAGATACACTCTTTAAGATGGCCATTCAAGAATGCCGTCTTGACATCCATTTGCTAGATCTTGTAATCGAGAGCCACAACAATGGACAGAAGAATATGGATAGACTTCAGCATATCAACAGGCGAAAAGGTTTCATCGTAATCGATTCCAGCCTTTTGCGTGTATCCCTTTGCAACCAGTCTAGCTTTGAAAGTTTCCACTCTCCCTTCCGCATCCTTCTTTCTTTTGTAGACCTATTTGCATCCAATGGGTTTTATCCATCCGGTAAATCTACAAGTTCCCAAACAGAGTTGGATTTCATAGAATCCATCTCATTGTTCATAGCCTGTTTCCAAGATTTAGAATCAACATCATTTACAGCTTCATCATAAGTGACCGGATCATCCTCATGCTCATGAGCCTCAGCCTGGTATACCTCAGCATCATACATGAAGAAATTAGGTTTCTTAGAAACCCTCCCACTACGACGAGGCACCCTAAATTGTTGATCGTCTGCAGGTCTTTCACTGGAACTCGGACTTGCGTCCAAAATCGAAATCTGTGGAGCAGTTCTTTCACCCGATAACTCCTCTAGCACCACTTTGCTTCGAGGCTTAAAGTCATTCATGTGACTTTCCTCCAAGAATGTCGCATGGGTTGAGACAATGACTTTTTGTTCCTTCGGGTTATAGAACAGACCTCCTTTAGTTCCTTTTGGATACCCTACAAACATGCATAATTCTGATCTTGGTTCCAACTTTTTCGCATCCCCATCCAGTACATGTGCCGGGCAGCCCCATATTCTCATATGTCCAAGGGAGGGCTTCCTGCCACGCCACAATTTATACGGAGTTCTGGGAATTGATTTGCTCGGAACTTGGTTCAGAATATAGCACGCCGTTTGTAAAGCATATCCCCAAAATGATAATGGTAGCGTTGAATAACTCATCATGAACTGTACCATATCCAATAAGGTCCTGTTTCTCCTTTCGGCTACACCATTCTGTTGTGGAGTACCAGGTGTAGTTAATTGGGATAATATCCCGTTCTCTACAAGATGTCCTAGAAATTCATCGGAGAGGTATTCGCCACCTCGATCAGATCGAAGTGTCTTTATGGATTTATCTAATTGCTTTTCCACCTCCGCACTATACTCTTTGAACTTGTCAAAGGTTTCACTCTTGCGGTGCATCAGATACACATATCCATACCTCGAGTAATCATCTATAAAAGAGACATAATACTCGAACCCTCCTCGTACTGTGACGTTCATGGGGCCACATACGTCAGTGTGCACAATTTCTAAGAGCTCCTGAGCCCTTGTACCCTTAGCTCCAAAAGACCTCTTAGTCATTTTACCCTCTAGACAAGACTCACATTGGGGAAGTCGTACCTCCTTCAGAGATTCCAGAGGACCATCTTTCACCAATCTTTGAATCCTATCCTGATTAATATGACCAAGTCTTAAATGCCAAAGATATGCCTTTAGAGTGAGAAACTTTCAACCTTTTAGAGTTATCAATTAATTCAGTGTCAAGCAGTGAGTACATCTTTGGTTTGATCAAATATAGGTATCCATCCATTCATCCAGAACAGATAAAAGACTTATTTTTACGAATATCAACTCTTTTACTAAAAGAAACTAAATAAGAATCCTTTATTAAACAAGCTACCGATATAAGGTTCCTCCTAAAATTAGGAACATAAAAACAGTCTTTCAATAAAATAAACCTAAATTGATCAAAATAAAAGTAAACATCACCCACTGCTTTAGCCACCACAAAGCTACCATCTCCAGTCCGTAACGAGAGGCTCCTATCATGTAGACTTCTCGTTTCCACGAACCCCTGCATAGAAACACAAACATGATTAGTGGCACCCGAATCAATGACCCAAGTGTCTTTCGATTCTTCTACCAAACACGCTTCCAAGTAATGAAGTTCCTTACCTTCCTTGCTCTTGGCCGCTAGGAATTCCCGGCAAGCCTTCTTGAAGTGACCTACCCACAATAGAAGCATTTGGACTTTTTAGGGTCCTTCGGCTCCTTGTTCTTCTTCTTCTTCTTCCCGTCCGAGACAGGAGGATTAGAAGAGCTAGAAGCCACTTGCTTCTTATTTGGCCTCTTCCACTTCCGTGTGGGATTGGAAGATTTCGCCAAATTGGCCTCTCCTTTAGGTCGGACCACATCCTTATCCCTGATCATCCGCTGATAAGCCTGTATTTGTTTCATGAGCTCGGTTAGTCCTAACTCCTTTGTCGCCAGATTGTATGCGGCCTTAAACCCCATAAAATCTTTAGACAGAGTCTTGAACACCATCTCGATCTGGGTGTTGTAGTCCAACTCAGCACCATTCTCAGCAGCCTCAGTGAAGAATCCCATTAGAGTGATCATATGGTCCTTCACCAGAGTACCCGCCTTTTGCTTAGAGTTCATAATGCTGGTGATAGCGGACTGTCGAGCCAATTTTTCTTGGCCTCCGAACATGTCCTCCAGATTTTCCATGATCTCCCCAGCAACTTGATAAGTCTCATGTTGCTTTTATAAAGCACTCGTCATGCTAGCAAGGATGTAGCATCGAGCTATCTCATTGGATTCTCTCCAACGATTATAGGCAACCGGGACCTCCTCAAGTGGTGTGTCAGGTTTGGGCCCAGGTGGGTATGGTTCGTCCAGTACGAACTTGTGTCTCTCGCAGCTGAGAACTATTAATAGATTTCTTTTCCAATCTTTATAATTGTCACCATTCAGTTTATTCTAAGTAAGTATTGAAATGAGGGGTGTCGGTGACATTTTGAACTGAAATAAAATTATACTAGACATCATTACAAAGCCCAAGCAAATATACAGATAATTTAGCAAATAAAACATACAAGTATGTTCCTACACGAAACTTGAAAAACATGTAGCATTGCAACGGTAATTCTCAGCACCAATTGCCCCAAGCCACCGAGGGGTGGTCATAGAAACAAATAGCCGGAACATGGACCCCGTCCAATTAATATATGTTGCCTTAAATCCTCCAAGGTTAAGACATATATTAATAACCGCTTATTTGGCCACCAATTTAGTTAACAGAGCTTCTAGGGAAGGTTAATAACTAAACGAGTCTTGAGTGTATAACCATTGTTTACGTAGCCCGATCCACGTCCTACCAAGCCACCGAGGGGTGGTCATGAATAGGATCGTACCCGAACACGTTTTCCACATAAGAGATCCAATCTAGTATACCGACGGCGGTAAACACCAACCGAGGGGTGTGGTCAGGGCAGAACTGATGCGAGGCGTTACCATGCTTTCACATATGGATCAACAATGGAGGCCATGGATTTTGTTTGAAACCCTCTCCCACTCAATATTTTGAAAAACATGCAAGTTTTGACGAATAATGTATGATCAATATAGTATGAGCGGTACTCACTTATCCTATATGTCATGTTATCAAATATGCATACAAAACATCTATCAATACATATTTATACATCTATGACATATCACAGAAAAAATAATTGACAGAATAACCAAGCTATGGTTCCATCCTAGAACAAAGAAAATAAAGATTACAAAATTCCATCCAAAGCATTCTTTGGGTCTTGAATTCTGTTCCGTCTTCTTGTATCCATCTTTATGTAGCCTCTCCATTTATTTCTCATCCCAAGAATTATTTAAAATTTAAATCTCCAAAAATTTAAATTTCAAATTCAAATTCTAAATTCGAATTTCAAATTTAAATTTCCAATTCAAATTTTTAAACAATTTTAAACATCATGTGTAATAATATGTAATTTCAAAAATTTCAAATTTTTAATTACATATTTTTAAACATGATTTAAAATTAAATTTCTAATTTAAAAATCAAAATTTTTTGATTTTTAGACCGTCGTACCGCCGCCTCCGAAGGCGGCAGCCGCCGTGGGCAGCCACCAGCCCCAAAGGGGCTGGCAGCCCACGGCTGCCCCCTATGTGCAGCCTTGCCGGGCTGCAGGCCAAGCCTGCAGCGCCAGGCTGCACCCCCAGGCTGGGCGCAGTAGCCGGCAGGCTGCACGCCCAGGCTGCGGCCAGCCTTGGGCAGGCCACGGCCACCCTTGGCTGCAGGCCAAGCCTGCGGCCGTGGGTGGTGTTGGCTTGCACAGGGGCTGCCGTAGCCCCATCCTGCCCGAGGGCAGGGGTTGCAGCCTCACCAAGACCCGTCGGCCTATCCCGTCGGCCTATCCCGAGGGGCAGGGCTGGCAGCCCACGGCTGCCCCCTATGTGCAGCCTTGCCGGGCTGCAGGCCAAGCCTGCAGCGCCAGGCTGCACGCCCAGGCTGGGCGCAGTAGCCGGCAGGCTGCACGCCCAGGCTGCGGCCAGCCTTGGGCAGGCCACGGCCACCCTTGGCTGCAGGCCAAGCCTGCGGCCGTGGGTGGTGTTGGCCTGCACAGGGGCTGCCGTAGCCCCATCCTGCCCGAGGGCAGGGGTTGCAGCCTCACCAAGGCCCGTCGGCCTATCCCGAGGGGTCGTGTCTCAATTTTCGTGCCATATTCCAATTTACCTATTAGGATCTCCAAAAATTAATTTGAATCCCAATTAAATTGAAATTTTCCACACAATCAAAATTTCAACCTTTAAATCAAATTTAACTTTTGGGAAAAAATAAATTACGGTCTTCAATCTTTAATCTCCTCCAAGAATAATTACATAAAATTTCCTAAACCGTTTCCGGTGTTCAAAAATTCCAACCATAAAATTCTAAGAGACAAAAAATAAAATCCATGGGAAAATTACAGTGTTAATAAACTGCTCCCATGGTTACATAAAAAATTCCTAGATACAATTTTTCTAAATTCGAAGGAAACATAACCGGTATAAACAAGCATGCTTATAATAATTCAAAAAATTAAAATAACCACATACTTTATACATAATCCATGATAACAACATAAAGGAACCCTAGAATGCCACTCTCTAAATATCAAATCCATACATAAATAAAAAGACTAAGTAATTATCTAATTTATGTACATGGCATAGTCATGAGATGGCTCTGATACCAATTGTAGGATAATAAATCGGTAAAAACGTATCAGAGTGGCGCAGCGGAACAATAAAAAATTGTAAGATCGTTAAATATCTCATGATGCCATATACAATAAACCAACAACAATTAAAACTCATACCTCAAGGACGCCAATCTTGCAGGAGGAAAATGACCGAAGGCTTCAACCAACTAGCCTTCTCTACTATTCTCCAATTCCCGAATGGCTGAGTGTGTGGGTACTCTGAACCTCGATCGATATGCTAGCACTGCTAGTCTTCTTCCGACCACCCAGATCTCTAAAGAACTCTATTGTCACGATGAGCTGTGCAACAATAAGCCTGCTCACTTGAGAGTCTGTGGTCTAAGAGAACTGAAGTGGCAGGACCTCTATTTATAGACCTGCATGAGGTGAATCTCTGAATTCGGATCGGATTAGGAAAAGATATTCTCCCTTATCCATAACCATAAAAATCTGAATTTTTCCATGGGAAAATCCCAACAATAAAATTCGATTTTTTAGGATAAATCCAATCCAAATCTAAACAAGATTTTAACTAGAATTTTATCTCCCTTTTTCAACAAAAAAATCTGAAATTTCCTAGGAGATTTTCCTCTAAAAATTCGGCCACATTTAGGATAAGGGAGAATCAAAATTCCACTAGGATTTTCAAGCTTGAATCTTATCTCAACCTTATCCAAAATAACCGAATTTTCCTAGGAGATTTCCTCCATAATTTCGGCCACTTTTCAGGGAAGGAGAGAATCCAAATTCAATTAGAATTGAAACTTGAATTTTTCCCTTGAACCTTATCCACAAAAACCGAAATTCCATCGAGGATTATCCTCAAAATTTCGTCCATAATTTGTTAGGATTTGGATTCAAAATTCAAGTAGGATTCTAACAAGATTATCCTCTCCAAATCCAACTCAAATTCGAATTTCAAACCTTGTGGATTTTCCACAACAAATTTGAATCCCACTTGGACTGTGATTCAAAATTTGAATTTCAAATTTCAAATTCGAATTTCAAATTCAAATTTCAAATTTCAAATTTCAAATTTCAAATTTAAATTTCAAATTCAAATTTCAAATTCGAATTTCAAATTCGAATTTCAAATTCAAATTTCAAATTTCAAAATTCAAATTTCAAAATCCATAAAACGATTGTTTTTCAAATTCTTGTTCTCATGGATAATTTTCTACAACTCCAATCCAATCTCAAATAAAATCATGGCAACTTTATTTGGAGTTCGAATAATTGTGTACTCTATTATCCAAAACAAAATCTGAATCCAACCGAAGAGAAACTTATCTACCATCCTAATCCTGTGTCATCACCATCCATGCATAATAAACTAGCCAATAGCAAACACAAATCAATTTGCCAAACGTTAAGGAATTATATGGAGCTAGTAGAGGGACTGATTGGACATTTATAATCGGGCTCCCGTGATTCCATATGATCATCATTCTGTACCGAACAACTCAATCATATGATCACTAATTTCAGAGTCACACCACTATAAACCTGAAATTGAACTCCCAATAATATACCGTATTACGTAAGTCTGTGACGAGCTACTATCCAATGACCTTGTCATATATGCAAAACCCTCATATGATATCCATGATCAGCCTTAGGTCAAAGTCCGTTTAATCCTACTGATCAGGCTATCTTAAAGTTCCATTATACTACCGAATTAAGAAAATGATTATTCACCATATGTGAATAAGAAGTCATCCGCCCAGCAGATGACCCAAGGCCTTGTCCATTTTCACATTCAGCATAATGCCTTTAAGAGGATACCTTTAACTCCTTAGAGCTATGATTCCGATATCTTCAAACAAACCCTTCATCGTATATAAGTCATGCACCCAACGAACCGATCTATAAGCTTACTACCTCTGAGACGCTTTAGCCATTGGAACATCAAAGTACACAAGTCATATACATGAAGTAGTTCATTTACTCAGAATTAAGTTTATTGCACAATGAACGTCAAAAGCAGATTGATCCACTCATAGCGGCCTACGTAGATCAATCACGCTTTAGTCCCAGTCTAATATGTCACCACCAAGCAACATATCTATGTCTCTACTTGGGAGTCCAGCTCCAGACAGTCAAGACAAACCGTCCCATCCAAGGCTTTAGACAACATAATAGTCTTAACATGAGTTAGATGCTCGGTCTAACCCCATAGACTACAGACCATAGTTTAGACCGCTAACTTTAGAACATTGTCTTCTCGCATACAAAAGTCCATTGCATGCAACGTTCTAACAGTTTTAACACAAGCAGTCAGTGAGCCATATTTGCTTACATTTACTTTAACATGTAAATAAGACGAGGACAGATAGCAATGTAATGAATAACCTCTATATATAATTTTATTATCCAGTTCAAAATGAATACATCAAAATGTCTCTAATACTTAGGGCATTTCCTAACAAATGGGAGTTGAAAGAGGGTTCTTATACTAGGGTTTTTTTTTTTTAGTTTTCTTTCCTTTTTTTTTCCTTGCTTGGCCGAATATTTTGAGGGGCAAAAAGGGGAAATTTTGTGCTGTTTTGAGGCTAGGGTTTTTCTCTCCTTATTTTTCCTTAAGTGGCCAAAATTATCCATTAGTTTTTAAGGAAAAATAATTTGAATTTTGATTGAGTTTTGACCTAGCTTTTAATTCAAATCAAATCTCCTTTATTTCCTACATTTTATGGCCGAATTTCTTCTTTAAATTTAAGGGATGAAATTTGAGTTTGAATCCTCCTTGGATTTATGGGATTTAAATTTTAATAAAAAATCCCAAGTAATGGCCGAATATTTTAGGGTTTTTGAAGCCAAAATTGTTGACTCTTTTTTTTTTTTTTTGAGTGGAATTTGACTAGGAAACCAACCTAGGGTTTCCAAAAAAAATTTTAATTAATTTTTGACACAATAATTTTATTTAAATTATATATTGACCCTTAAATAAAATTTAAGGCGTCACAATAAGTCTCTTAAATTCTGTACTTGGGACTCATATCACATATCATTTTCTTTCTTACTTAACAATCTTACTTAAACATTATGGATATAAATATACACACTATATCCATCTTTCTTTCTCTTATACTGTGATGTTCAATACAATTGTTGCATTGTATTGGGACATCGTCTGAGTGCTAGGATTCATCTTGCACTTTCTGTCATATCATACTCACACTGTGGAAAAAATTATATCTGGCCCCTAGGGTAAAGCTTCACTACTAATCTCATAATATATTTTACATATTATACATACATATATTCAAGATTCTTGTTTAGTGGGAGTGATACACACTTCCCCTATACGATCCCAATAAGTACATTATGCTACAACTGACGGGGGAGAGCTATTGCGTCCCTCTATATTTTTTCATAACTAACATTCCTGTAGAAGGGTTACTACTATTGGAAGGACAATCCTGATTCAGTATCAGGCATCTCCTCATCATCACTATCGCTGAGTAGGAATTCCTCTGGGTTTTCCTCTTCTTCTCAGCCGAAACGGACCTCATCATCGCTGGCTATGATGACTTGGGGTTCGTACATCCCCATCTATTTGTCATTACTTAAGCGGTCGGGGATCTCCTCTCCCTCATCGTCGGGATGGGCGTCAGAAAGAGTCTCATCATCTTCCTCTTCCATAGGGTGTTCGAGAGACATACGGGCTGGTTCGGGGTTCTTCATTGGCTCCCTATTGCCCTCGTGTACTTCTGGCTGGTGCTCGGCCATGAACTCTTCATCGGCCAGTTGGGGTGCTGTTCTATCAGGTCACCCTCCGTAATGGCGGCTGCTATAATGCCTTGGGCTTGTGCAAGGTTCCCGGGGTTGAGCACTTTTCTCTCAGCGTTCACTATCTCCTTGATAAGGCTTGCTAGTCCTGCTTGATCGCTCTTCTAATTCTGTTTGGCAAGGTCTCTTTCTCTCTTTAGGTCTTCTCCTATCTTAATCCACTTTTGTCTCGACATGTATTGTAGAAGTCCATATCGGTTCCTTGTAGCGAGCAGCATATGTTAGAACTGTATCGTCGGACATCAGCTATAGTCTTTCAGTCTGATGAACAAATTCTCGTATATCCATAACTTTAGAGAACTTAGGCGGTTTCACTCCCCGCTTGCCCATAGAGAAAAACTGGGGCTGATGCTGGACTGCTCTCAGAGATTGGCTCGATCATGGTATGGCGAAACTTGACACAGTAAAGAGCTCATCCTGGTTATAAGGATCCTGATACACACGAGAGTATCTTCCTGAGAGATATCAACAGCCAACAGGATTCAGTTATCCTGGTCAATGGTGTACAATCGGGGAATCACTTTGATAATGTGAAACCAGTCCTAACATTCTCATGGAGTGCAGGAGTACTGTTTGCCACTTGAAATTTAGTGGACAACTAGCCCTGAAGATCGGTACAACTCGAGCAGTAATTCATGTTCTTTCTTTGAGCAGTTCTCTAACACTGCACGGTCATGATTTTTTGTATAATGATCTCAGCATCTTTTCATCTTGTCCTCGCCATCATAGATTTCATCATTTCATTACTATAAAATGTTATCTTCAATAGATAAACATTTACCGACTAAAAATAAAACTAACTTACTTGGACAGATGAGGCAAGCATGCGGCGATGTGAGATAGGATGGCAGGAAACCGCTCTGATACTAACTGTGACGCCCTGTTCCCTCAACAGCCCAAACCATCACTGAAAACTATTACCTGCTTCTTTAACTTTTACTTATACTTCTTCTTTAAAACCGATACTTAAACTTGCTGAATTTAATACCATAAATTTAGAGGGAAATTTTTTTTTATACGCATACGTATTAACTATTCACGTACGCATACTATTAAAATGCAAAATTTGAAAAACATAAGGATTTCAATTATACATACACATTTATCTACTTGTTTATCTGATTACTATTCATCAGATACTATTTAAATATACTCATACATATACTATTTACTGTTCTAAAATACCGTTTAACCTTTACTATTCAAAATACTATTTAACTGTCACTATTCAAAATATTATTTATTCATACTATGCGGAAGAATACGCGCGGTGTATCCATAACCTCATCCTCACATCCGCCTCGCCCGTCATCATCGTCCCTTGATGTTTACGCTATAGGATGCTTAACTACAACATGAGCACACTCCGTAAGCTTTACGCCTAGTAAGTACAACATGTTAACCGCAAAACATGTTTAAAACATAGCACATACTTAAAATTATATGCATGACATATATCATTTAATAAATCACATACCATATAAACATATCACATATCAGCTCACATATCATGTCATCACATAACATGTCATAACACTGAATATAAAACTTCACATACTTTATGCATGACAGAAGCATCGTGTACTGTATGCACTCTACTGAAAAAGAAATCATAACGAACTATGACTAATGCATGGTCTAGTTATGTTCATTTATGCTTCAAACTTCTCTTTTCTTTTCTTGTCTATTTAGGGCCCATGTGTTAGTACTGTGTGCGTGCAGACCAATGGTAACGCCCGAGGTCAACTAATGCCGAAGAGCCATCAACTGATACTCAACTTTTGGCCTTAACTTTCTTCAACTGGAAACCCTTCGGCTGAAGGAGCCGGTACGACACACCTACTTATTTCCATCTTGTTTAACTATTCTAGCCATACACTTCTCTAAGCTGTCCCCAATCCTACACGGTAGGGATCTATGGCTTCTATCTTGTTCTTTCATCAATCTACTCGATTGTGAAACTATATGCTCTTATGTATACTGTGCAGCATCGTGTGCAAGATACATACTTAAAATACTGGAAAAACATCATTTTAAATTCATCGATTGTGAAACTATATGCTCTTATGTATGCTGTGCAGCATCGTGTGCAAGATACATACTTAAAATACTGGAAAGGCATCATTTTAAATTCATTTTATTCATGCTGTAGGCGGAGTTGTACTTACCTATCATCGGACAGTTTATACTCTCGCCTTCGTCACAATACAGGTATCTCCTTATAATCATAATGCATTTCATTAATATTCACTCTTAGGTCATTGTGGTCATTAGTGACTAATAAAAACTCTATCGTTAGTGATACCGATCCTTATCGGTACTAATTGCCCTTCTCTTGAGAGTTTGATTTTTTAGTCATGGTTAATTAATTTATTTACCCAATAAATTAATTAACATCGTTCTTAGGTCACTCTATCGTTAGAAACTAATAAATTTATTGTTGTGTGGTACCGATGCCTATCGGTATCCAACTGCTCTACTTTGGGAATTTTGATATCTAATTTCTAATCGTGCTTGATCAATTTGTTTACTTAACAAATTAATCACTGTCCCGTTCAGACTCGGTCCTTGACTGGCTAACCGACCAGTCAACTGACCACATACCTCGTGTATTGACCATTTAGCCTGTCGGGTTACCTTTACTAATTTAACCACCCCAAATTTTATACTTAGATCACACCCGTCCCTCAGATGGTACTATTCTGACCTAGGAGTCTACATTTCGAGATTTCTAATTGGGCGGTTCACTAATCCTGTAAACGTCCATCCTTCTTTCCTGAACCTAGGTCATTGAGAGGGGCTCAGGTTTCCATCCCGATCACGTTTTCACCCTTCGTTTCCTAAAATACCCCTTTATGTCGTTTTAGAAATTTCGGCAGTATTTTCGCTTAATTTTTGGGTTTCCGACGTTTAGGAAACGCCTCAAAACCATCTAACTTATTCTAACCTGCCACGTACTAAACCAGAGGCCTAATTTTTCCGTAAAAGCTTCGCTTTTTACACAAAAATATTCACATTTCCTCACATTTTCTTTTTCGACATTTCATCCCTTTTTCTTACAATTCCTCAAGTCAGTAAACCATAACTAATACATAATTATTTCGAATAATAAATTGAGGAATCAAGGGATCAAAACCACTATCAAAATCTTTCCCGTTGGCAGTCAAGTGAACCGTTCAATCTCGATCGCACAATCTTTGGATCATCGTTCTTCACTTTTGAAACTCTAGTTTGAAATTTGATGCCCCGGATGTGTCCAGAACGTCGAAAATAGGCCAACGGGCCATTCTTCAATTTTCGGTCTCCGGGTCGCCGTTGACCAGCATTGACCACGGCGGTAATGGGAATGGCAACCACCATCTTGAAGAGCTCGACGAGAGGAACCCATTGGTGGTGTCCATTTCACCAATCGAGGCTCCTATCTTCGGAAATCGGCCCTCGAAAAGTCAGCAACGGCGGCCCTGTTGGATCTTCATTTTCCGGCGTTGTTGCCCAAAATTGATTTGGGGCTTTTGACCTACGTGTTGTTCTGAGCATTTTGATACCTACCTTGCAACTCAACTCCACCGAAATAGTGAGATTCGATGGCGACGATGGTGACGGTGACGGTGACGGTGAACCTTGGGCGGCGCGATCCGGTGGCTGTTAACGTGAAATGAAGCCTGGGTTTTGTTCTACTCTTCACCACGAATCCATTGGGACCAGAATCGTGACATTTGGACGTCAGATGGCGAAGAAATCACGGTTTGCAAGTTCGGCCACCGGTGGCTTTAGGCGGCGCGTGCGCCGTTCTCCGACGTCGATTCCGTCGATTCAGCACACCGTTGGACTCTGCTCGTCAAGAGCTTTCCAATGGTGCCGGGAGTATCGAAAACAGAGGCTGGATTCGATGGTCGGTCACTGTTCATCTTCGTGTGGTGTGGGGGAGGGAGAAAATGAGATTTGGAAAAATATGGGGGTTATTTTTCAAGAATCCCCAAAATTTCGTCCTTTCTACTAATTTTTTGAAAAATTTTAAGATAGGCTATACTGACTAATTTGGGCATGCTGAACCCAAATATATCAGTTTTATCTTCATCCAAGGTCGTCTCGACCAGTTTTCCGATACTGCACAAGGGTCGGCCGTGGGCTGCCAGCCCCTTGGGGGCTGGGGGCTGCCCATGGCTGCTGTCGCCTCCGGGGGCGGTGGTGCGACGATCCAAAAATCAAAAAATTTTGATTTTTAAATTTGAGATTTAATTTTAAATCACGTTTAAAAATATGTAATTAAAAATTTGAAATTTTTGAAATTACATATTATTACACATGATTTTTAAAATTGTTTAAAATTTGAATTTGAAATTTTAAATTTGGAATTTGAATTTGGAATTTGAATTTTAAATTTTAAATTTGAAATTCGAATTTGGAATTTGAATTTGAAATTTAAATTTTTGTAGATTTAAATTTTAAATGATTCTTGAGATGAAAAATAAATGGAGAGGCTGCATAAAGATGGATACAAGAAGATGGAACAAAATTCAAGACCCAAAGAATGCTTTGGATGGAATTTTGTAATCTTTATTTTCTTTGTTCTAGGATGGAACCATGGCTTGGTTATTTATCTGTCAATTATTTTTTCTGTGATATGTCAAGGATGTATAAATATGTATTGATGGATGTTTTGTATGTATATTTGATAACATGTCATATAGGATAGTTGAGTGCCGCTCATACTATATTGATCATACATATTTGTCAAAACTTGCATGTTTTTCAAAATATTGAGTGGGAGAGGGTTTCAAACAAAACCCACGGCCTCCATTATTGATCCATATGTCAAAGCATGGTAACGCCTCTCGTTAGTTCTGCCCTGAACACACCCCTCGGTAGGTGTTTACCGCCGCCGGTATACTAGATTGGATCTCCTATGTGGAAAATGTGTTCGGGTACGATCCTATTCATGACCACCCCTCGGTGGCTTGGTAGGACGTGGATCGGACTACGTAAACAATGGTTATACACTCAAGACTCGTTTAGTTATTAACCTTCCCTAGAAGCTCTGTTAACTAAACTGGTGGCCAAATAAGCGGTTATTAATATATGTCTTAACCTTGGAGGATTTAATGCAACATATATTAATTGGACGGGGTCCATGTTCCGGCTATTTGTTTTCATGACCACCCCTCGGTGGCTTGGGGCAATAGGTGCTGAGAATTACCATAGCAATGCTACATGTTTTTCAAGTTTCATGTAAGAACATACTTGTATGTTTTATTTGCTAAATTATTTGTATATTTGCTTGGGCTTTGTAATGATGTCAAGTACAATTTTATTTCAGTTCAAAATGTCACCGACACCCCTCATTTCAATACTTACTGAGAATAAACTGAATGGCGATAATTATAAGGATTGGAAAAGAAATCTGTTGATAGTTCTTAGCTGCGAGAGACATAAGTTCGTACTAGACAAACCATGCCCACCAAGGCCCAAACATGACACACCGCTTGAGGAGGTCCCGGTTGCCTATACTCGTTGGAGAGAATCCAATGATATAGCTCGATGCTACATGTTTGCTAGCATGATGAGTGCTTAACAAAAGCAGCATGAGACTTATCAAGTTGCTAGGGAGATCATGGAAAATCTGGAGGACATGTTTGGAGGCCAAGAAAAGTTGGCTTGATAGTCCGCTATAACCAGCATTATGAACTCTAAGCAAAAGGCGGGTACTCCGGTGAAGGACCATATGATCACTCTAATGGGATTCTTCACTGAGGCTGCCGAGAATGGTGCTGAGTTGGACTACAACACCCAGATCGAGATGGTGTTCAAAACTCTGTCTAAAGATTTTGTGGGGTTTAAGGCTGCATACAATCTGACGACAAGGGAGTTAGGACTAACCGAGCTCATGAAGCAACTCTAAGCTTATAAGCAGATGATCAGGGATGGAGATGCGGTCCAACCCAAAGGAGAGGCCAATTTGGCAGAATCTTCTAAACCCTCATGGAAGAGAAAGAGGTCAAACCAGAAGCAAGTGGCTTCCAGTTCTTCTAATCCTCTTGTCTCGGATGGGAAGAAGAAAAAGAAGAAGAACAAGAACAAGAAACCCAGGGACCCTAAAAAGTCCAAATCCTTTCGTTGTGGGAAGGTAGGTCACTTCAAGAAGTCTTGCTGGGAAATCCTAGCCGCTAAGGGCAAGGAAGGTAAGGAACTTCACTACTTAGAAGCGTGTTTGGTGGAAGAATTGAAAGACACTTGGGTCATTAATTCGGGCGCCACTAATCGTGTTTGTGTTTCTATGCAGGGGTTCATGGAAACGAAAAGTCTACATGATAGGAGCCTCTCGTTGCGGACTGGAGACGGTAGCTTGGTGGTGGCTGAGGTAGTGGGAGATATTTACCTTTACTTTGATCAATTTAGGTTTATTTTATTGAAAGACTGTTTTTATGTTCCTAATTTTAGAAGGAACCTTATATCAGTAGCTTGTTTAATAAAGGATTCTTATTCAGTTTCTTTTAGTAAAAGAGTTGATATTAGTAGAAATAAGTCTTTTATCTGTTCTGGATGGATGGATGGAAACCTATATTTGATCAAACCAAAGATGCACTCACTGCTTGACACCGAATTAATAGATAACTCTAAAAGGTTGAAAGTTTCTCACTCTAACAAGGCATATCTTTGGCATTTAAAACTTGGTCATATTAATCAGGATAGGATTCAAAGATTGGTGAAAGACGGTCCTCTAAAATCTCTGGAGGAGGTACGTCTTCCTCAATATGAGTCTTGTCTAGAAGGTAAAATGACTAAAAGGTCTTTTTGAGCTAAGGGTACAAGGGCTCACGAGCTCTTATAAATTGTGCACACTGACGTATGTAGCCCCATGAACGTCACAGCACGAGGAGAGTTTGAGTATTATGTCTCCTTTATAGACGATTACTCGAGGTATGGATATGTGTATCTGATGCACCGCAAGAGCGAAACCTTTGACAAGTTCAAAGAGTATCGTGCGGAAGTGGAAAAGCAATTGGATAAATCCATAAAGACACTTCGATCTGATCGAAGTGGTGAATACCTCTCCGATGAATTTCTAGGACATCTTGAAGAGAATGGGATATTATCCCAATTGACTACACCTGGTACTCCACAATAGAATGGTGCAGCCGAAAAGAGAAACAGGACCTTGTTGGATATGGTACGATCCATGATGAGTTATTCAACGCTACCATTATCATTTTGGGGATATACTTTACAAACAGTGTGCTATATTTTGAACCAGGTTCCAAGTAAATCAATTCCCAAAACTCCGTATGAATTGTGGTGTGGCAAGAACCCCTCCTTTGGACATATGAGAATATGGGGCTGCCCAGCATATGTACTGGATTGGTTTGCGAAGAAGTTGGAACCAAGATCAGAATTGTGCATGTTTATAAGGTATCCAAAGGGAACTAAAGGAGGTCTGTTCTATAACCCGAAAGAACAAAAAGTCATTGTTTCAACCCATACGACATTCTTGGAGGAAAGTCACATGAATGACTTTAAGTCTCAAAGCAAAATGGTGCTAGAGGAGTTGTTAGGTGAAAGAACTGCTCCACAGATTTCGGTCTTGGACGCAAGTCTGCATTCCGGTGAAGGACCTGCAGACGATCAACAATTTAGGGTACCTCGTCATAATGGGAGGGTTTCGAAGAAACCTAATTTCTTCATGTATGATGCTGAGGTATACCAGGTCGAGGCTCATGAGCATGAGAATGATCCGGTCACCTATGATGAAGCTATAAATGATGCTGATTCTAAATCTTGGAAATAGACCATGAACAATGAGATGGATTCTCTGAAATCCAACTCTATTTGGGAACTTGTAGATTTGCCGGATGGGATAAAACTCATTGGATGCAAATGGGTCTACAAAAGAAAGAGGGATGCAGAAGGGAGAGTGGAAACTTTCAAAGCTAGACTGGTTGCAAAAGGGTACACGCAAAAGGTTGGAATCGATTACGATGAAACCTTTTCGCCTGTTACTATGTTGAAGTCTATCCGTATTCTTCTGCCTGTTGCTGCGGCTCTCGATTACGAGATCTGGCAAATGGATGTCAAGATGGCATTCTTGAATGGCCATCTTGAAGAGTGTATCTATATGATACAGCCCGAAGGGTTTGTAGCAAAAGGCCAAGAAAGGAAAGTCTGCAAGTTGCTTAGATCTATTTATAGATTAAAGCAAGCATCCCACTCATGGAACCAGAGGTTTGATCAAGCAATTAAGACATTTGGTTTTGAGCAGAACGTTGATGAACCCTATGTTTATAAACATATTAAGGATGGAAAAGTGGTCTTTCTGATACTCTATGTCAATGATATACTACTCATTGGGAATGATGTAGGGAACTTATCATCAGTCAAGCTTTGGTTACACCAATAGTTTGACATAAAGGACTTGGGAGAAACTAATTATGTTTTAAGCATTCATCTCTTCAGAGATCGAAAGAACAAAATGATAGCGTTATCCCAAGCTTCATACATAGATAAAATAATTGACAAATATGCAATGCAAGAGGCAAAGAAAGGTACATAACCTTCTATTGCTGGTCTAACTCTTTCATTGGATGACTGTCCCAAGACATCGGAAGAAAGAGAGCATATGAGTAAGGCCCCTTATGAATCCGCTGTGGGTAGCCTTATGTATGCTATGCTTTGCACTCGCCCGGACATATGTTTTGCAGTAGGTATGGTGAGTCGATATCAAGCGAATCCTGGAACCAAGTACTGGCAAGCAGTAAAGTATATACTCAAGTATCTTAAGAGAATGAGGGATTATATGCTGGTGTATTCTGGAGGGGACCTAACACCCATAGGATACACAGACTCAGACTTCCAGACTTGTAAGGATTCGAGGAAATCGACATCTTGATCAGTGTTTTTGCTCGGAGGAGGCACCATTGTATGGAGGAGCATGAAGCAGGGCTGCACAGCTGACTCTACTATAGAGGCTGAGTATGTGGCTACGATTGAGGCATCTAAAGAAGCGGTTTGGCTCCGTAAGTTCTTTAGAGACCTTGAGATCATTTTGGGTGTTAACAAGCCTATCAAACTTTACTGTGATAACACTGGGGCTATTGCCAACACAAGGGAATCTCGGCACCACAAGAGGACCAAGCACATAGATCGGAGATATCATATTATTAGAGGGCATGTGGAGACAGGACAAGTAGATGTATGTAACATCGCGTCCGAGGACAACATTGCGGATCCCTTTACTAAGACTTTGGTGGCTAGAAACTTTAAGAGGCACGTAGAGGCGATAAGGATGCGTAACATGGCACATTTGCTAGCTTAGGGCTAGTGGGAGATTGCTAGGAAATGCCCTAAGCATTAGAGACATTTTGATGTATTTATTTTGAACTGGATAATAAAATTATATATATAGAGGTTATTCATTACATTGCTATCTGTCCTCATTTTATTTGCATGTTAAAGTAAATATAAGCAAATATGGCTCGCTGACTGCTTGTGTTAAACTGTTAGAACGTTGCATGCAATTAACTTTTGTATGCGAGAAGACAATGTTCTAAAGTAAGTGGTCTAAACTATGTTCTGTAGTCTATGGGGTTAGACCGAGCATCTAACTCATGTTAAGGCTATTATGTTGTCTAAAGCCTTGCAGGGGACGGTTTGTCTTGACTGTCTGGAGCATAGACTCCCAAGTAGAGACATAGATATGTTGCTTGGTGGTGACATATTAGACCAGGACTAAAGCGTGATTAATCTACGAAGTCTGTTTTGAGTGGATCGATCTGCTTTTGACGTTCATTGTGTAGTAACCTTAATCCTAAATAAATAGACAGCTTCATGTATATGACTTGTGTACTTTAATGTTCCAATAGCTAAAGCGTCTCAGAGGTAATAAGCTTATAGCCGGTTTGTTGGGTGCATGTCTTGTATACGATGAAGGGTTCGTTTATAGATATCGGAATCATAGCTCTAATGAGGAGTTAAGAGTATCCTCTTAAAGGCATTATACTGAATGTGAAAATGGACAAGGCCTTGGGTCGTCTACTGGGCGGATGACTTCTTATTCACATATGGTGAATAATCATTTTCTTTATTCGGTAGTATAATGAAACTTTAAGATAGCCTGATCAATAGGATTAAACAGACTTTGGCCTAAGGCTGATCATGGATATCATATGAGGGTTCTGCATACATGACAAAGTCATTGGACGATAGCTTGTCACAGGCTTACGTAATACGGTATATAATTGGGAGTTTAGTTTCAGGTTTATAGTGGTGTGACTCTAAATTAGTGATCATGTGATTGAGTTGTTCGGTAAAGAATGATGATCATATGGATTTGCAGGAGCCTGATTATATATGTCTAATTAGTCCCTCTACTAGCTCCACATAATTCCTTAACGTTTGGCAAATTGATTTGTGTATGCTATTAGCTAGTTTATTATGCATGGATGGTGTTGACATAAGATTAGGACGGTGGATAAGATTCTCTCCGGTTGGATTTAGATTTTGTTTTGGATAATAGAGTACACAATTATTTGAACTCTAAATAAAGTTACCATGATTTTATTTGAGATTGGATTGGAGTTGTAGAAAATTATCCATGAGAACAAGAATTTGAAATACAACTGTTTTGTGGATTTTGAATTTTGAATTTTGAAATTTGAATTTGAAATTTGAATTTGAAATTTGAATTTGAATTTGAAATTTAAATTTGAAATTTGAAATTTGAAATTCAAATTTTGAATCACAGTCCAAGTGGGATTCGAATTTGTTGTGGTAAATCCACAAAGAATGAAATTCGAATTGGAGTTGGATATGGAGAGGAAATCTTGTTTCAATCCTACTTGAATTTTGAATCCAAATCCTAACCAAATATGGACGAAAATTTTGAGGATTATCCTCAATGAATTTTTCAGATTTTTGTGGATAAGGTTCAAGGAAAAATTCAAGTTTCAATCCCAGTTGAATTTGGATTCTCTCTTCCCTGATTATGGCTGAAAATTTGAGGAAGATTACCTAGGAGATTTTCGGTTAATTATGGATAAGGGTGAGATAAGATTCAAGCTTGAAAATCCTAGTGAATTTTTGATTCTTCCTTATCCAAAAGTGGCTGAAATTTTTGTTGGGATTTTCTCCTTGGATTTTCGGATTTTTTGGTTGAAAAAGGGAGATAAGATTCATGTTAAAATCTTGTTTGAATTTGGATTGGATAATCTTCAATAATGGCTGAAATTTGTTGGGGATTTTCCTTTGGATAATTTCAGATTTTATGGTTGTGGATAAGGGAGAATATCTTCTTCTAACCTATTTCGAATTCAGAGAATCACCTCATGCAGGTCTATAAATAGAGGTCCTCCCACTCTAGTTCTCTCTAAGACCACAGAATCGCAGGTGAGCAGGCTTATTGTTGCACAACTCACCGTGACAATAAGTTCTTTAGAGATCTGGGTGGTCGGAAGAAGACTAGCAGTGCTAGCATACCGATCGAGGTTCAGAGTGCCCACATACTCAGCCATTCAGGAATTGGAGAATAGTAGAGAAGGCTAGTTGGTTGAAGCCCTCCGATCATTCTCCTCCTGCAGATTGGCGTCCTTGAGGTATAAGTTTTAATTGTTGTTGGATTATTGTATATGGCATCATGAGATATTTAACGATCAAAAAATTTTTATTGTTCCATTGCACCACTCTGATACGTTTTTACCGATTAATGTTCCTACACCTAACGGTCAAGACAAACCATCTCCCCAATTGGGTTTAGACAACATAATAATCTCAATATGAGTTAGATACTCACTATGACCCTATAGACTACGGACTATAGATTTAGACTACTTATTTTAAAACATTTTCTTCTCGCATATAAAATCCATTTGGAGTTGTAGAAAATTATCCATGAGAACAAGAATTTGAAACACAACCGTTTTTGTTGAATTTGAAATTTGAATTTTGAAATTTGAAATTTGAATTTTGAATTTGAAATTCGAATTTGAAATTTGAATTTGAAATTTAAATTTGAAATTTGAAATTTGAAATTTGAAATTTGAATTTGAAATTCGAATTTGAAATTTGAAATTCGAATTTTGAATCACAGTCCAAGTAGGATTCGAATTTATTGTGGAAAATCCACAAGGTTTGAAATTCGAATTTGAGTTGGATTTGGAGAGGATAATCTTGTTAGAATCCTACTTGAATTTTGAACCCAAATCCTAACAAATTAGGGACGAAATTTTGAGGATAATCCTTAATGGAATTTCGGTTTTTGTGGATAAGGTTCAAGGGAAAAATTTAAGTTTCAATCCTAGTTGAATTTGGATTCTCTCCTTCCCTGAAAAGTGGCCGAAATTATGGAGGAAATCTCCTAGGAAAACTCGGTTATTTTGGATGAGGTTGAGATAAGATTCAAGCTTGAAAATCCTAATGGAATTTTGATTCTCCCTTATCCTAAATGTGGCCGAATTTTTGGAGGAAAATCTCCTAGGAAATTTCAGATTTTTTGGTTGAAAAAGGGAGATAAAATTCTAGTTAAAATCTTGTTTAGATTTGGATTGGATTTATCCTAAAAAACCGAATTTTATTGTTGGGATTTTCCCATGGAAAAATTCAGATTTTTATGGTTATGGATAAGGGAGAATATCTTTTCCTAATCCAATTCGAATTCAGAGAGTCACCTCATGCAGGTCTATAAATAGAGGTCATGCCACTCCAGTTCTCTTAGACCACAGACTCTCAGGTGAGCAGGCTTATTGTTGCACAGCTCATCGTGACAATAAAGTTCTTTAGAGATCTGGGTGGTCGGAAGAAGACTAGCAGTGCTAGCATACCGATCGAGGTTCAGAGTGCCCACACACTCAGCCATTCAGGAATTGGAGAATAGTAGAGAAGGCTAGTTGGTTGAAGCCTCCGGTCATTCTCCTCCTACAAGATTGGCGTCCTTGAGGTATGAGTTTTAATTGTTGTTGGTTTATTGTATATGGCATCATGAGATATTTAACGATCTTAAAATTTTTTATTATTTTGCTGCGCCACTCTGATACGTTTTACTTATTTAATTTACCCTCACCGAGTTCATTGCTAAATGCCTCACATGCCAAAGGATTAAAGTAGAATATCAATGACCTGCGAAAGAACTGTAGAAAATTAAGCTGCCTGAGAGGAAATGGGAGCATATTACGATGGATTTCGTAGACAGATTGCCAAGAACGTCAAGCGGCAACGGCATAATTTGGGAAATTGTGGACTAATTGGCAAAATCAGCTCGATTTTTAACCATGAAAGTGAGCTACTCAGTAGGAAGACTAGCAGAAATTTATGAAGTTCAGCTAGTGAGATTGCATGGAATGCATGCCGATCTAACATGCGAGGAGAAACCATACGAATCCTAGCCAAAGAAGACAAAGTACTTAAGAATAAGGTTATACCACTTGTAAAAGTGTTGTGGCAGAACCACAACATAGAAGAAGCCATATGGGGACAGGAAGAGTATATGAAAAGAAATTTCCTGAAACTATTCTAATTTTCGAGGACAAAAATTTTGTAAGGGGGTAGGTTGCAAGGACCCCATACTCATGTAACCTAAATTCTATATAATGAGAAATTGAGGAATGAATTTGGGTTAGTTTGATGCCATTTAGTGCAAATTTGCAGAACACAGTCAGGTACACGGCCGTGTAAGAAGCCGTGTACTGATCGGACTGTATATGTAAGATAGGCCGTGTAAGTGTACATGGCCGTGTAGTGTGACACGGTCAGGTATACGGTGGTGTAAGTGACCATGTACCGCTCGCGTCGATGAACGTGTAAAAGGCCATGTTCCAAGACACGACCATGTTGAGCAGACTTGATAGAAACACACCCGTGTCCGGAGTATACAAGCCCATGTAAGAGGCCGTGTAAAAGGTCGTGTAATGAGCAGAGAGCCATTGTAAAGACACTCGTAATATGTGAAACCTAATAACTATGTAATAAGTAATTAGGTTGATCAAATACAGTATATTTTCCAGTTGCATAGGTTAAACAGGAACAATACTGTTTAATCACTATTCATACAGTGAAAGGGGCGACCAACAGTGAATCGATCCACCCCATTATGTGTATAAGTGTACAAGATATGCAGTATCAGGAAACTGGTCCAGACGATCATTTCCTGACACGAGACTGGTGAATAAATCACCAGAATGCTCAGACCGAACATCTGAGCACAACAGTGAGAAAAACCCTAACAGGAGTGTAGTACCGAGAAAATGGTCCACATGACCTCTTCTCACCTAGAAACTGACAAAATCAGAGTTAGAGCACTCAGACTAGTTAGTTAAGTAAAAGACAGTGAATAGTAAAAAATACAATGTCAGGTTAATAGCCAAGACGGCCTTAATCTGACATAAAACTGATATATTAGTAGTCAGTAGGCCCAATCTGGTCAATTGGGCATAAAACGAGAATTTTTATCTGAGAGATATGCAGTATCAGGATGAGGGTCAAGACGACCTTTTCTCGCCCCGAAACTGATATATTTAGACTCAGGATGCCCTAATTAGTCAATCGGGCACCTGACACATTTTTCAAGGCAAGGTCACACAGATCCTGAAAACTGATCTAGACAACCGTAGACAGATGAAAAACTGATAAAATTGAAATCAGCATATCCGAATTAGTCAAGAGAGACTGTGTTGAAATTTCGTGTGAAAACATCTCGATATGCATGCACAAGTATAACATAGTATAGATATAACTACAGTATAGAAAATAAATAGTTAACTAATATAGAATGGGCTCTTAGATAGTATAAACCGACTCGGAATTGATAGCATAAAAATCGAATTCATAAAATCCGATTTCCAGGTGAAAATTGGAACATTGCTGAGAAAAGACCAAACACCGCAGTAGAAAACTAGACTGGGAAGAGAACCAAAATGCAGATGAATTTTGGCCTTAAAAACCGTGTGCCTTGGCTAGATACCAGCTGTTTTTAGCTGCAAAATAACCTCAAAAAGCAAGAATAAAAAAATGGGACAAGCTATGACACAATTTGAATAAAAAATGTCACACTTCCATCATGCCATCAACCAAAAAATTTTGTTTATTTCCCCTTCATGAATGCGCATAGCCCTCGGCTGTTGTGTGGCTAAACTGGACCAATTTTTATCCCCAAATTAGCTTAAGATTGGCTTGATTAATCAAGCTTAAGGTTGGTTAATGGTTGCTTAGATTCATCTATAAAAGGGTGAGAAAGGCTTTAGGTTCTAGTCTTTCTTTTTCACACCCCAAAATCACAACTCCTTCTCTCCTTCTTTCCCTTGTTGCAACTGACTACTCCCAAGCCCCAAAACCCTCCATTTTCAAGCCAAGAACATAGCCAAAAGTTTACCAAAAATCAGCCCCCACAAGCTTGTGTTAGAGAGGATTCAATCTAAACCATTTCAAGTGCATCAAGGGTAAGTTTTTAGAATCCAAACCTTGTGATTTTTTGTTATGGATTTGAGTTGATATTACAATAAATATTTTTAGTGTTTTGCTAGGATAACTGACCCCCACACCTCCTTGGTCCACACGGCCACTTTGTCATTCAAGCCTTTGATCGGATTTGTGCTTGATTCTTAGCACGAAAGGTAAACCCGAAAAACCCTCTCTCTTGTGGTTAGTTGATTTTAAGATTTTGATCAAGGAATTTATGTGTATTTGTTTACGCACATGGGTTGTAATAAGTTTATTTTGAGCCTTTAGATTTCCATTTTTAAGTATGTGGTTGTGTGGTTGTGTTTATGTTTTTATGAATGGATGTGCACACGTGTGAGCATGAACGTTTTGTTTTAGGGATGGCTGGACACAATCTGTCCCTAGGAAAGGCCAGGATTTTGGTCATTTTGGCCTCCTTAGAGTCCGAATTTGGGATTTGGTGATACACAGAGTTTTAAGGAAATTTCGTTACAGTCGTTTTTTTTGTTTTGGCAAAAAACGACACTAAGATAGGTTTTTCGAGTGGTTTTCATTCGGTGCCCAAAACTGGGACTAAAAATCCGAACCCAGAATTAGTCTCAGGTTTTGTTAAAAATGGACCACTAAGAGTCCGAATTGAATCTCGTGCTCAACACAAAAGTTGTAGACACGTCAAAACCTTTAAGATGACCCATGTATGTTTTAAAAATTTGGCCGTTTCAGGCCTCAAACAGAGCTGTTTTTAAAATGAAATAAAACTGGAATTTTTACAAAAAACTAGGCATAATAGCCACGAGTTTAGTAAGATTAGGACCTGTTCGAGTTAGATTTGAGCTATGAGGTAAATATAAGAATTGTTCATCTCGTTGAGGATGAAAAATTTTATTTTTGCCATATTTGCAAACTAAGTCGTTTTGGATGAGTTTTAAATCAAATTTCAATAAGTGGTTCAAAAACCACCCTTAAAATGCAACACCTAAAATGTATTTTAACTCTTTTAAAATAAAAAATGGTTTTTATAAAAATGTCCCCCACCTTCCAAAGGGACGGTTTCAAAACACATAATTTTCCAAGAATTTTATAAGGCAACCAAAATAATTTTGCTTCCACACCCAAACAAGCAAAGTAACCCAGCCGGTTACTGTGCCATGTTTACGCATAGTAGCCCGGTAGAGTACCACACCCCAACAAGCAAAGTAACCTAGCCGGTTACTACACCAAGTTTACGCATAGTAACCCGGCAGGCTATCTAGTTAACGACGCGTGAAGTAACCGGTCAATTGACTGACCGGTAAACCAGTCAAAGACCGTGATTTGAACAACATTGTGAGGAACGATGATTAATCTGTCAAGAAGACAATTAATCAAACACGATGAAAGTTAGATGCCAAATCCCCAAAGTAGACCAATAAAGTACCGATGGACCTTGGTACCATATGGAAACACAAGTTATAGTCACTAATAGTAATAGTGACCTAAGAACGTTGTAATGAATTTATGAGGCAGTAAAATAATTAACCACGTATAGAGAAGCAAACTCTCGAAAAAAAAAAGCAAGTTAGTACCGATGGCAATCAATACCATACGTTAAGTCTGCTTTAGACCAATAGAGTACCGATGGATCTTGATACCATATGGAAACACAAGTTATAGTCACTAATGGTAATAGTGACCTAAGAATGTTGTAATTAATTTATAGGGCAGTAAATTAATTAACCACATATAGAAAAGTAAACTCTCGAAAGAAAGCAAGTTAGCACCGACAGCAATCGGTACCATACGTTAAGTCTGCTTTAGTCACTAATGATAATACTGACTCAGCGACCAGTATTAATGAGATACGTTATTAATGACAGGTAGTTACCTGTAAGTTGACTAAGGCGAGAGAACAAGTTTGCGTGCAAACTAGCTACGTATAACTCTGCCTACAGCATGAATAAAATGAATTTAAATGATGATTTTTTTTATAGTATTTTAAGTATGCATCTATGCACAGTTGTGCACAGCATATAAAAGAGCATATAGTTCACAATCACATAGATTGATGAATAAACAAATTAGAGGCCATACATCCTCATCGCACAAGATTAGGGGATAGCCTAGTAGAGTATATGGCACGATCAAATAAAGAATTGGGAAAGATGAGAATAAGGGTGTGAGTATAATGGGCCAAAGCCCACAAAGTTTAATGAGCTGAGGCTCATAATGAATAACAGACCAAGGCCATAAAATATATCCATGACGGGCTAAGGCCCAGGGTCAGGGGTGTTCTCAATGATTCACGCGTAGTTCGGTATTGATACTCAGGCCCTGAGTAGACATAAGAAAGAAAAGAACATTGAAGCATAAGATGAGCATAAGCAGACCATGCATTGTTCACGACATAGTTCTCTATGCTTTCATTTACAGTAAGATGCATTCAGTACATGATGTTTTTGTTATGCATTCAGTATGTTATGATTCAATATATGATGTTCTGCATTTTGTGATATATGTTGATATGATATGTGGAATGTCTCAGTGAGATGTATTGTTTATGACGTGCTTACATGGTTTTAAGTATGTACTATGTTTAAACATATTTTGCGGTTAGCATGTTGTACTTAGTGGGTGTAAAGCTCATGGAGTGTGTTCATGCTGTAAGTAAGCATCCTATGGCTTAAACCACAATGAACGATGATGGCAGCGGAGGCGGATGTGAGGGCGAGTTTATGGATACACTGCGAGTAACCTTTCGCACAGCTTGAGCAATCAGTATTTTTAAATAGTAACAGTTGAATAGTATTTTTGAATAGTAACCGTTGGATAGTAACTTGAATAGTAACAGTTAAACCGTATTTTTGATTAGTACCCATTAAATAGTATCTTTGAATAGTAACAGTTAAACGATATTTTTGAATAGTACCGTTAAATAGTAAATTTTAAATAGTAAAAGTTAAACAGTATTATATATGTGTATGTATACTTGAACTCCTAATTATTTAGACGATGCATATTTAAAGTATATGTACGTGAATAGCAAATACATATGTGTAAAAAAAATCCCTAAAATTAGGGTATTTAAGTAAATAGATTTGAAGTAAGCATTAATAGTTTGCAAGAAAGTATAAGTATCAGTGCAAGTAGTAGTTTTAAGTGACGGTCCAGGCCACTAAGGGCACGAGGTGTCACACATTCTTTCATTTAGGAGTGTCTTAAATTTAGTCACACTTTAGTGCCGTAGCACCTCTTTCCATAGTGTACCCTGTGAGGACCCATGCCCGGGTGGCACAGACCTCTACAAAAATACTACTTATCTTAATTTATCTTGTTTGAAAACTATTACTTGTAAATAGCCAAAATTTAGGAATTTTTTTTTGAATAATGTGTTTACCAAATTACGTACTACATACTTATACTTAAAACCATATAAAGATCTTAATACAATTTGAGTTAACATACACTTACAAAAAATCCCAAACTATTAAATTACTATCCATTAAATAGACTCTCAAAATAACTTGCGGAAGTATACTCTGGCGGTGGTATCCATAACCTCGCCTTCACATCCGCCCTGCCGCCATCATCGTCCAGCAGTGTTTAGCTTGCAGGTCTCTTACCTACAGCATGAACACACACGGTGAGCTTTACGCTCAGCAAGTACAACATATTCATTGCAAAACATGCTTTAAACATATATGCCATACACAGGGCGTAATTAAAACTAATAGTTATATCACAATATCACAGGGAAACTTATTATATAGCATATAATAAAAAGCATCCCATTCAATCACATCATGTATCATACCATGCAACTAAGAACATACACTACTGAGATTAAGGTATAACGTGGTCAATGCATGAACCGATTATGCTCAAATTATGCTTCATTTATTCTTAATCTTGTCTTATCTGAAGGGCCCTGGTGTCAGTACTATTATGCGTGGATCATCGGATTCACCGTGATCATGGGCTCGGCTTGGCCTGTTATCTTTATACTTGTCTTCCTTACGGACCCAATGGAGCCCGTTAGTCAGACACCTTTTATCTGATTACCCAATTGTGGATTATGAGTATTAGTAACCATGTGCCCTATGGCTAACTGGGCTTATCCCCCTTCATGCCCTGATAGGGACGTATTGGCACCTTATAATGCTCATTAATCTATGTTATTATGAACCCCTATATGTCATGCAACCAATATAAAATACAACATACTTTAACATAGGTTAAACAACCATTTAAACACATTTTTGTTCATACTGTAGGCGGAGTTATAATTACTTATTTGCCAACAGTTCGCACTTTGCCTCATTACAAATTACAGGTGACGACCTGTAACCATAATACATTACCGTTAATATTTACTCTTAAGTCACTGTGGTCATTAGTGACTATAATTCGTTATATGGTACCGATGCCCCATCGGTACCAAATTATTCTACTTGGGTATTTGGGAATACAATTCTAATCATGTCTGATTAATTTGCCTATTTGACAAATAAACCACCATTCCTCACCATCTCCTTCAAACTCGATCTTTGATTGGTTGATCGACCAGTCTACTGATCGATTACCTCGCGTGTCGTTTACTATGTAACTTACCAAGCTACATTGCGTATTGGGCCATGTAACCCATCGGGTTACCTTGTGTATGGTTTGTGTAACCTATCAGGTTACCAAGCATATCAAATTGGTTAACCGGTTAATTCGCTAACCGGTTACCTCACGTTGGGCCTCAAGACTAGTTGGGCTAGTCATCTATCTGGTTACTTGTTACATTGGCATAGTAGCCCATTAGGCTAAAAACTTTGTAAAATTTTTGGGCAATAAATATCCTTTAAAAATCATCCCCATACCATCCCGTTGGAAGGTGAGGGCTTTTTTATGAAAATCATTTTTCATTTTTAAAATGGAGAACACATTTTGGTGTTCAATTGTTAAGGGAGTTTTTGAACCCTTTTTCGGAAAACCATATAAAACTTGTCCAAAACAATTTAATTTGTGAAATTGGTAAACATGAAAATTTTTGTCCTCGATGAGATGAACAACTTCCGTGAGCATCTCAGAGCTTGGTTTGCCCTCTAAGGGGTCCAAAATCCCTAAAACTGGTGACCAATTTTCATGTCCAGTTTTTACCAAAAATTCCCAGTTTGCGCACTTTTAAATACGTGTCTGTTTGAGGTCCGAAACGACCAAATTTTTGACACTCACATAAGTCATTCTTAAGATTTCGACGTGATCTAAAACTTTCATGTTTTGAATGAAGTCCAGTTCGGTCTCTAAAAGAGTCAGTTTTACAAAAACCCGAGGTCATCCCTGTAAGTCAGGATTTTGGCCCTAGTTTTGACCTCCGACTGAAAAACTTTCCAAAACCCTATCTTGAGTAACTTTTGGCCAACCTCTAATTGATGTAAAAATGCTCATAACAAAATTTTCTTAAAGTTCTGTGTTTTACAAATCCTCAAAAAAAGATTGTATCCTATCGAAAACTGGCCAAAACCGTGGCCCTAAAACTGGACAGATTTGGTGTCCAATCCCCTAAAAATGTCCAAGCTCATTCACATTCACAAACCATTCGTACAAATACGTAAACACAACCACAAACTCAAAAATGGAAACTAAAGGCTTAAATAAACTTGTTACAACCCATTTGCATAAACAAATACATGTAAATCTCTTGGTCAAAACTTAGAAACAACTAACCATAAAAAGGTAAGGTTTTACGGTTTATACCTTAGTGTGCTTGGAACTAGCACAGACCGAGCCAAGTGAGGAGTTGATGATCACGACCAACCTGTGGGGACCAAGAGGAGGAGGGGATGACTTGTGCTAGGAAGGGAAACATAAGGCTTTTCTTAGTATCAAGTCACAACACAACCAAACTAAACTCACCAAAAACTTTGGTTCTAGGGCCTTACCGAAATGAGCCTTGAGATATGTAACTCTAAGCACCTTTGTGAGCAAGCCTTGGAGTGGATTTTTGATGAAGAAATTTTTGTGTTTGGGGGGGCTAGAAGTGGTGGATTTTCGACTGAAGAAAGAGGAAAAGAAATGCTTTGGTTGGGAGCTTTTTGGTGCTAAAAAAGAAGAAGTGGAAGGCAAGGGTGTATGCACATATTTATAGGAAAAAACTAAGCAAGGTTAACTAGCTTTAAACCAACTTAATTAAGCCAAAACTTGGCTAAATTGGGGACAAAAATCTGTGTGTATTCAGCCCATCAAGTGTTCGAACACCATGGGGAAGAGGGAGCCAAAAGTTGCATTAAATGAGTTGATAAAGCACTAGTCCTTTGGTCCTTTCTTGGTAATTTTTTATTCACCCTACCCTAGACTTCATTGACCAACTTGGGACAAATTTTTATCTGCATTTAGGGGCTGGAAAATCCATGGGTTTCAGCTATGAAAATCAGAAAAAAGATTGGCCAAGGTTGAAATAATGAAGTGCATTAAACAGCATGAGAAAGGAATAGTATTGTGTCATAACTTTTGCTTATTTTAATTCCATTTGTCATTAACATATGGCTTGATTCAAGGGCTGTGTTTTGGCTGGAAATTGGCTACATGTTTATGATTTTCTAGGGCCAAAAATTCATCTGTGAAAGCCTCTTGTTGCAGTCTAAATCTTTCCTTTTTGGTATTGGCCATTTTTCAATAGTTTTCTAGATTTAAACCGAAATTTTGTCTATAGGTTCCTATTTTCATTCTAGACATTTCTAAACATTTTTGGTTGGGTTGAAATGCTGTGGGCCCACTCGATCACTATTTACTATTCATTTTCTACACTGTGTTTGTGTCTTACACTATACCAACACTGCGAGCGCAGAGTATAACTTTTTCACCTGAAATATCAGACACGGGTTATCCTCCCTAATTTCGACTTGTAGTTTTATGTCCATTTGAGGTCGTCCGGACCAATTTTTGGTATCTGTGTGATTCTAATCTAGAAATCACCTTTTATGCTAGACCGACCAATTTTGGCGTTCTGAATCTAAATATATTAGTTTCGGGCTAAGAATAGGTCATCTTGACCCCTTTCCTGACACTGCATATCTCTCTGATGAAACCTCGTATTTCATGGCCAATTAACTAGTGTGGGCCTACTGACTATAAATATACTCGTTTTAGGTCAAGGAAACGTCATCTCGACTATTTCCTCGATACGATTTATTTATCATGTGGAATTTCACCATTTCGCTCAGATGACCAATCTGGGTGTGCTGATGATTATTTCATTAGTTTTGTGTCAAAAAATGGCCGCCTGGGCCGTTTTCTTTATACTGCGTGTCTCACACGAGTATTTTCATGTATTACGAGGCAGACCGATTATACTTGTCGATAGCCCCTTTCCACTATATGAATAATGATTAAACGATTCCGTACTCGTCTAATTCATTCAACTGGCAATTCACACTGCATTTATTAACTTAATTACTCATTATATGGTAATGGAGTTTACACATACAGGGCGGTCATCACAGCCTACCCCCTTACAAAATTTTCATCGTCGAAAATTAGAACAAGTCTGGGAAGTCTCTCTTCATGTCCTCTTCTCGTTCCCACGTAGCCTCTTCTATGTTGTGGTTCCGCCACAAAACTTTTACTAACGGAATAACCTTATTTCTGAGCATCTTATCTTCTCTGGCTAGGATTTGTACGAGCTTCTCCTTACAGGTCAGATCGGCGTGAACTTCAATGTGAGCTATCTGGCACGTACTTTTTTCAACATCGGTACGTGGAAAACGTTATGCACTGAAGCTAATTCGGGAGGAAGCATTAATCTATACACTACGTTCCCGACTTTCTCAATTATTTCGATAGGTCCTATATACCTAGGACTGAGCTTCCCTTTCTTTCCAAAGCGCATCACTCCCTTCATGGGTGCCACCTTGAGAAAGACTGAGTTTCCCATTTGAAACTCAAGAGGTCTACGGCGTTTGTCTGCATAGCTCTTCTGGTGACTGTGTGCTGCATCCAATCTTTCTCTGATCAGCTTCACGCCAGCCGTTGTATCCTTGATGAAGTCTGTGCTGGCTAGATGTTTCTCTCTGGTATCATGCCAGTGAACCAGGGATCTGCATTTTCTTCTGTAGAGTGCCTCGTATGGTGCCATCCCTATCGAGGAATGGTAGCTGTTGTTGTACGAGAACTCGATCAGTGGTACTTTCTGATCCCAATTTCCCTTGAAGTCCAAGACACATGCTCTCAACATGTCCTCCAATGTCTGTATGGTCCTCTCAGACTGACCATCAGTCTGAGGGTGGAAGGTCGTGCTAAACTTCAACTTGGATCTTAACGCAGCCTGTACACTCTGCCAAAATCTGGAGGTGAAGCATCCGTCACGATCTGAGATAATTGATTTTGGCACTCCGTGCAACCTTACGATCTGAGCCACGTAAATTTCTGCTAGTCGTTCCACCAAGTTGCTGAGTTTTATGGCTACGAATCTAGCTGATTTCGTCAATCGATCGACAATCACCCAAATTACATCATTACCGTTGGATGTCCTTGGTAGTCCAACAATAAAATCCATCATAATCTGATCCTATTTCCATTCGGGTAGCTCAATTTTCTGTAATTCTCCTGCTAGATGTTGATGTTCGGCCTTAACTTTCTGACACGTAAGGCATCTGGCGACGAATTCTGCTACATTATTCTTCATTCTAGGCCACCAAAAGCTTCCCTTTAGGTCTTTATACAACTTATTAGCTCCTAGATGTAGGGAATATTGTATCTCGTGAGCCTCTGAGAGGATTCGCTTTCTTAGCTCTTCCTCCTTTGACACACACACTCTAGCCTTGTAATAGAGTATGCCATCCTCTGAGACCTTAAAATCTGAGTTTTTACCATCCTTAGCCTCATTCCTTGGCTTGGTTAGGGATGAATCGAGTTCTTGGCTAGCCTTGATCTCGTCTAGGAGTGTCGATTGGAGAGTCATTTCGGATAATTCACCTGATAGAATCTCAATCTCACTGCCACACAGATCCTTTTGTAAAGCTCTAGGCAAGGCGCTAATGGCAATAAGTGACGTGGAGTGCCTCTGACTCAGCGTATCGGCCACTTTATTGGCCTTTCCGAGGTTATATAAGATCTCGCAATCGTATTCTTTCACCAGCTCGAGCCATCTACGTTGCCTCATGTTTAACTCTTTCTACGTGAAAATGTATTTAAGGCTCTTATGGTTTGTGTAGATTTCGCACTTGACTCCATAAAGATAGTGTCTCCATATCTTTAGCCCAAAAACTACTGTGGCTAGCTCTAAGTTATACGTAGGGTAGTTCCTTTTGTGCTCCTTTAGCTGTTGCAAGGCATATGCAACTACCTTACTGTTCTGCATCAACACAGCTCCTAATCCAGTCTTAGATGCATCATTGAAAATTACAAAGTTTCCTTAACCGGCATCCTGGATGGTTAGCATTGAAGCGCTCGTGAGTCTCCGTTTTAGCTCTTGAAAGCTCTGCTCACATTTGTCAGCCCACTCAAACTTCTTATCTTTCTTGGTGAGCACTGTGAATGAGGCGGCTAACTTTGAAAAGACTTCTTAACTTTAGAGTGCTCGTGAGTCTCCATTTTAGCTCTTGAAAGCTCTGCTCACATTTATCAGTCCACTCAAACTTCTTCTCTTTCTTGGTGAGCGCTGTGAGTGGGGCGGCTAACTTTGAAAAGCCTTCGACAAAGCACCAATAATACCCTGCTAATCCTAAGAAGCTGCGTATCTTAGTTACGTTCTTCGGAGCTGACCATGCACTTACCATCTTGATCATTACTGGGTCCATAGATACTCCTTCCTTAGAGACTACATGTCCTAGAAAATGCACCTTTTACAGCAAAAACTCACATTTGGAGAACTTGGCGTACAGCTGATGCTCTTTTAACACTCGCATTACTGTCCCCAGATGTTCTACACGCTCCTCCTTTGTCTTGGAGTATATTAGTATGTCATCGATTAATACAATGACAAACTTATCCAAATACTTCTTAAATACTCGGTTCATCAAGTCCATGAAGGCTGCTGGCGCGTTAGTGAGTCCAAATGACATAACAAGGAACTTGTAATGTCCGTATCGCATTTGGAAGGTTGTCTTAGGTATATCCTTACTCCTGATTCGTAGCTGGTGGTACCCCGAATGTAGGTCAATCTTGGAGAATATTGCTGCATCTCGGAGCTGATCAAACAAATCGTCAATGCATGGTAATGGATACGTGTTCTTGATCGTAATCTTGTTTAGCTCTCGGTAGTCAATGCACATCCTCAGCGTTCCATCTTTCTTCTTTACAAATAATACAGGTGCTCCCTAAGGTGAAAAACTTTGTTGAATGAAACCCTTATCCAACAGGTCCTTTAGTTGGATCTAGAGTTCCTGAAGCTCTGCTGGGGCCATTCTGTATAGAGCCTTGGATACGGGAGCTGATCCTGGTAATAGCTCGATCTGGAATGAAATCTTGTGCTCTGGTGGAAGTCCTGGAAGATCCTCTGAAAATACCTCTACAAGTTCCTTGACTACCGGTACATTCTCGGGCCCTATTCCTGTCTTTTAAGTCTTGTCCACCACGTGTGCTAAGTAAGCTACGCACCCACTGGATATCAGCTTGTGAGCTCTCATCGCTGAGATTATCGTCCGTGGTTGCTTTAGCGATATACTCGTATAAGTGAACTTATCACATCCTACTGGTTCAAAGGAAACTTTCTGCCTCTTGCAGTCGATGATGGCATTGTATTTCACGAGAAAGTCCATTCCCAAGATCACATCATAGTCATACATGTCGATGATGATTAAGTTGACGCTCAGTTCTCGACGCAGATAATTACCGACACATGTCGTATCTAGTAATTAGATAGTAAAACCTCCCCTGAGGGAAGTGAAATTCTGAAAGTTTGGTTCATCTTATCTAAGCCCCTATCTAGCCTCCTAGCAAACTCTGATGATATAAAGGAGTGTGTGGATCCAGAATCAAATAACACAAATGCACTTGAGTTGGCGATAGAAAGCTGACCTATCACCACTGCCGATGTTCCAACCTCTGCATCATTTCTTGTGTAAGCGTAGATCCTCCCCTGAGTGTCTGGAGCTTCAAGCCTACCTTGCGTGATTAATGGCCCTTCAATCCTGGTCTGGGCGGCGTGGAGTTGGCTATTCACTGAGCGGGGTGGATTCTACTGATTCTGGGGGTTAGAGTAGCAATTCTTGGCATAGTGGCCTTGCTTACCACAAATAAAACAACCACTCGTCCCTTGCCTGCATTCACCTGGATGATTTTTCCCAAATTTCGGGTACTTAGGGTTTTGGTTGTTGTTCCCTCCCCTGTTGTTTCTTTTCTGGGGAAAATTTCTCTGGGGCCCTTGATTGCCCATATTCCCCTTTCTCTTGTTATTGTGGTGGGGTTACCGGTTGTTTGAGCTGTTCCCCATGTTCTGTCCCCTCTGATGGGACTCCAAGTGCTGTCTCTCCTGAGTTTGCTTTGCTTGAGCCTTCTCCTCTTTTCGTGCCTTGAAAATATGAGCTTTCCACTCCTTGTCCTGTGCCAGCCAGTACTCGGCCCAGATGGCCCTACTGACACATTCTGCTGCTGTAGCCGACCCATGGCTACCACTATAAACTTGTATTGTTATATCAGTCCTTAACATCTTTAACATCCGTCGGACCTTCTCTTTTCTGTGGGGACTAAATCCGGACAAAGTCGAGCCAGCTACTCGAACTTCCTAACTGCTTCCATGACAGTCATACTTCCCTGTCATAGATTGTTGAACTCATCCTACTGTACCGCTAAGGCTTCCTCATTGAAATACATTTGCCTAAACTCCTTGGTGAATTGATTCCAGGTCATCTCCTGGATGTTCCTCCTGATTGATACTGTTTTCCACCACTACAGTGCCTCCTTGTGCAAGGTGAAAGATGCACACAGTACTTTTTCCCTATCTGTCAAGCCCATAAGGTCTAGGACCACCTGAATTTTGGTCAACCAATCATCTGTCTCTATTAGGTTAGCGATTCCCTCAAACTCTGGCACCTTCATGCCCCTGAACCTTTCATATAAGTCACCTTCCTTGTGAACTGGTAGAAGAACACTTGTCGTTGCATGGGTGGCTGTCACTGCTAGGGGTGTTGGTGGTGGGCTAGGGGTGTTGGTGGTGGTTTGGGGACCTTGCACCCATGTAAGATTTCCTAAGCTGGGGGAGCCACTTACTCCTATGGAGTTTCAGATGTCAATGGGGTTTCTTGAGTTGGTACCCCTGTCGTGGGCGGTGCTTGGTTTTGGTGGCCTAGTTGGGCTCTAAGTTGGGCCAACTCTTGTTGTTGGTTCTTCACCATTTCCCACATGGCTGCGAGCTGTGCCGCCAATTCCTCCTCTCAGGAGGGTTATGTCGTCTGACTTCGTGTCCTTACCATTTGTTCCTTGAGATCTTACCATGCAGCAAGAAAAGAAGGTAAAGATTTGATCTCGTATTCGGGAATCAGATTGCATATTAATTTCCTTTCTTATTTAACTATTATAAGCATACTTATATCTAACTTTCATTTTTTTCACTACCGTGATGTTCAATACGATTGCCGTATCACATTGAAACATCACCTGAGTACCAAGACTCATCCTGCACTTTTCTGTCACATTGTGCTTATGTGTGTAAGGTTATATCTGGAGCCTTCAGGCAAAACTAGATTACTTTTCATATATCGTAAATAATAGTACATAACGTTAGTCTGTTGGGAGTGGTGAACGCACACACTTCCCAGTACATATACTCAAAAGAACGGACTGGGCTAAATCAAGCAAGAGTAGGCTACGGCCTTCCCTCATACATGCATACATATAGTCAAAAGGGTATATACTAAAGTAAATTCTAGCTACTCTGAGGTCAAAATGGACTCTGCGTCAGAGACATCCTCGTCATCAATCTCGTCGAAAAAGAACTCCTCTGGGTCCTCTTCCTCGACCTCTGAACCAGAGCTGTTCTCGTCATCACTGGCTATGATGATTTGAGGCTCAAGTTTGGGTTCTTCCCATCCATCTCCGCCAAGATAATCGTCGTCATCCTCCTCAGGATAATATACAACTAGGGTTATTACGAGGATAGGATCCTCTTCCATAGGTTCTTCTGCGTTTTCTGGCACCTCTGGCAAAAGCTCAGCCACGGGGTCCTCACCGACCGGTTGGGGGTTTGGTTTCACTGGGTTATCTTCAGCGTTGGCAAGACCTGCGTCATCAAGAGCTAGGGCAAGGTTCCTAGGGTGGATCACTGCCACTTCGATGTCTAATATGTCTCAAATGAAGTGCCCTAAATGCTCGTGCTGCGGAGGGTAGTGGATAAGGTTCCTCACATACCAGGGAACTCTCCTCCATAGGAGTTCAACTACCTCTCTGAAAGGCCTGTCCAAAGGGATGTAGGGTAGCATCGCATCCATAAACCTTTGGTAGTAGTGTGCCATGGTTTGTCCTTCGTAAACATCCCAAATACCAGAAAGGACATCATAATGCCTCTCGTGCATGTCCGTCCAGATCTCCACATCTCGGCCTCTCCTGCGAGCTTCGTCGAATGGGGCTGGTGAAAATGTGACATGAAGCTCGTGGCAAAGGTGCACCCAGTCCTTTATAGGGCCTATAATCCTTTGTCGATCTTCCCACCACATCCTCGTCGGGCCATGTAGCCTACTGCTCGCCAGAGCCACCTGTAGGCAAGGTGGAATGTGGCAAGTTTGGAACACAACTTCCATATCACGGATCCATCTCATCAACTCATAGGGTCGGCGTCGACCATCAAACTGATCTGGCCGTGCAGTGATGAAAGCTAGGCTTGTCTGTCGGTCTTCATGTATCTGGTTAGGGTCTATTGGAGCAGCCATCACTACAATGTACAACATATCGTATTAACTCAGGTACGGGGATCATAAAACAGAATCTACTTACTTGGACAGATGAGGCTGGCACGCGGCGATGTGAGATAGGGTGGCAGGATACTGCTCTGATACCAACTATCAGGACATATGCCCTGGTGGCACAGACCTCTACAAAAATACTACTTATCTTAACTTATCTTGTTTGAAAACTATTACTTATAAATAGCCAAAATTTAGGAAAATTTTTTTTTTGAATAGTGTGTTTACCAAATTACATACTACATACTTATACTCAAAACCATACAAAGATCTTAGTACAATTTGAGTTAACATACATGTACACAAAATGCCAAACTGTTAAATTACTATCCCTAAAATAGACTCTCAAAATAACTTACGGAAGTATACTCTGGCGGTGGTATCCACAACCTCACCCTCACATCCGCCCTGCCGCCATCATCGCCGAGCAGTGTTAGCTTGCAGGTCTCTTACCTACAGTATGAATACACACGGTGAGCTTTACGCTCAGCAAGTACAACATATTCGTCCGCAAAACATGCTTTAAACATACATGCCATACACAGGGCATAATTAAATCTAATAGTTATATCACAACATCACAGGGAAACTTATCATATAGCATATAACAAAAAGCATCCCATTCAATCACATCATGCATCATACCATGCAACTAAGAACATACACTACTAAGATTAAGGCATAACGTGGTCAATGCAAGAACCGATTATGCTCAAATTATGCTTCATTTATTCTTAATCTTGTATTATCTAAAGGGCCCTAGTGTCAGTACTATTATGCGTGGATCATCAAATTCACTGTGATCATGGGCTGGGCTTGGCTTGGCCCGTTATCTTTATACTTGTCTTCCTTGTGGACCCAACGGCGCCTGTTAGTCTGGCACATTTTATCTGATTACCCAATTATGGATTATGACTATTAGTAACCATGTGCCCTTTGCTCAACTGGGCTTATCCCCCTTCATGCCCTGATGGGGACTTATCGACACCTTATAATGTTCATTAATCTACGTGATTATGAACCCCTATATGTCATGCAACCAATATAAAATATGGCATACTTTAACATAGGTTAAACAACCATTTAAACACATTTTTGTTCATACTGTAGGAGGAGTTATACTTACTTGTTTGCCAACAATTCGCACTTTTCCTCATTTCAAATTACAAGTGACGACCTGTAACCATAATACATTAATGTTAATATTTGCTCTTAAGTCAATGTGGTCATTAGTGACTATAATTCGTTATATGGTACCAATGCCCCATCAGTACCAAATTATTCTACTTGGGTATTTGGGGATACAATTCTAATCGTGTCTGATTAATTTGCCTATTTGACAAATAAATCATCGTTCCTCACCATCTCATTCAAACTCAGTCTTTGATTGGTTGACCAGTCAGTGTACCGACCGGTTACCTCGCGTGCCATTTACTATGTAACCTACCAAGCTACAATGCATATTGGGCGATGTAACCTATCGGGTTACCTTGTGTATGGTTTGTGTAACCTATTGGGTTACCTAGCATATCAAATTGGTTAACCGATGAATCCCCTAACCGGTTACCTCGCATTGGACCTCAAGACTAGTTGGGCTAGTCATCTATCTGGTTACTTGGTACATTGGCATAGTAACCTATCGGGTTACCACTGCCATTTTTAAGAAAACATTCTAAAACCTTTGTAAAATTTTTGGGCAACAAATATCCTTCAAAATCATCCCCATACCACCCCGTTGGAAGGTGGGGGTGTTTTTATGAAAATCATTTTTCATTTTTAAAATGGAGAACACATTTTGGTGTTCAATTATAAAGGGGGTTTTTGAACCCTTTTTCGAAAAACCATATAAAACTTGCCCAAAACAATTTAATTTGTGAAATTGGTAAACATGAAAATTTTTGTCCTCAATAAGATGAACAACTTCCATGAACATCTCAGAGCTTGGTTTGCCCTCTAAGGGGTCCAAAATCCCTAAAATTAGTGGTCAATTTTCATGTCCAGTTTTTACCAAAAATTCCCAATTTGTGTACTTTTAAAAACATGTCTGTTTGAGGTCCGAAATGACCAAATTTTTGAAGCTCCCATGGGTCATTCTCAAGGTTTCGACGTGATCTAAGACTTTTGTATTTTGACCGAAGTCTGGTTCGGTCTCTAAAAGAGTCAGTTTTACAAAAACCCGAGGCCGTCCCTATAAGTCAGGATTTTGGCCCTAGTTTTGACCTCCAGCTGAAAAACATTCCGAAACCCTATATTAGAGTCACTTTTGGCCAACCTCTATTTGATGCAAAAATGCTTGTAACAAAATTTCCTTAAAGTTTCATGTTTTACAAATCCTCAAAAAAAGATTGTATCCTATCGAAAACTAGCCAAAACCGTGGCCCTAAAACTGGACAGATTTGGTGTCCAGTCCCCTAAAAACGTCCAAGCTCATTCACATTCACAAACCATTCGTACAAATACGTAAACACAGCCACAAACTTAAAAATGGAAACTAAGGACTCAAATAAACTTATTCCAACCCATTTGCATAAACAAATACACGTAAATCTCTTGGTCAAAAACTTAGAAACAACTAACCATAAATAGGTAAGGTTTTACAATTTATACCTTAGTGTGCTTGGAACTAGCACAAACCGAGCCAAGTGAGGGGTTGATGATCATGACCAACCCATGGGAACCAAGAGGAGGAGGGGATGACTTGTGCTTGGAAGGAAAACATAAGGCTTTTCTTAGTATCAAGTCACAACAAAACTAAAATCACCAAAAACTTTGGTTCTAGGGCCTTACCGAAATGAGCCTTGAGATGCGTAAACCTAAGCACCTTTGTAAGCAAGCCTTGGAGTGGATTTTTGATGAAGAAATTTTTGTGTTTAGGGGGGCTAGAAGTGGTGGATTTTTAACTGAAGAAAGAGGAAAAGAAATGCTTTGGTTGGGAGTTTTTTGGTGCTAAAACAGAAGAAGTGGAAGGCAAGAGTGTGTGCACATATTTATAGGAAAAATCTAAGCAAGTTTAACTAGCTTTAAACCAACTTAATTAAGCCAAAACTTGGCTAAATTGGGGACAAAAATCTGTGTGTATTCAGCCCATCAAGTGTTCGAACGCCATGGGGAAGAGGGAGCCAAAAGTTGCATTAAATGAGTGGATAAAGCACTAGTCCTTTGGTCCTTTCTTGGTAATTTTTTATTCACCCTAACCTAGCCTTCATTGACCAACTTGGGACAAATTTTTATCTGCATTTAGGGGCTGGAAAATTCATGGGTTTCAGCTAGGAAATCAGAAAAAAGATTGGCCAAGGTTGAAATAATGAAGTGCATTAAATAGCATGAGAAAGGAATAGTATTGTGTCATAACTTTTGCTTATTTTAATTCCATTTGTCATAAGCATATGGCTTGATTCAAGGGCTGTGTTTAGCTGGAAATTGGTTGCATGTGCACGGTTTTCTTGGGCCAAAAATTTATCTATGAAAGCCTCTTGTTGCAGTCTAAATCTTTCCTTTTTGGTATTGGCCGTTTTTCGGCAGTTTTCTAGATTTCAACCGAAATTGTGTCTACAGGTTCCTATTTTCATTCTAGACATTTCTAAACATTTTTGGTTGGGTTGAAATGCCTGTGGGCTCACTCAATCACTATTTACTATTCATTTCCTACACAGTAGTTGTGTCTTACACTGTACCAACACTACAAGTGCATAGTATAATTTTTTCGCCCAAAATGTCAAACACGGGCTATCCTCCCTAATTTGGACGTGTCGAATCCATTTTTAGTAGTTTTATGTCCATCTGAGGTCGTCTGGACCAATTTTTGGTATCTGTATGATTCTAATCCAGAAATCACCTTTTATGCTAGACCGACCAATTTTGGCGTTCTAAATCTAAATATATCAGTTTCAGGCTAAGAATAGGTCATCTTGACCCCTTTCCTGACACTGCATATCTCTCTGATGAAACCTCATATTTCATGCCCAATTAACTAGTGTGGGCCTACTGACTATAAATATACTCGTTTTAGGTCAAGGAAACGTCATCTCGACTATTTCCTCGATACGGTATATTTATTATGTGGAATTTCACCATTTCGTTCAGATGACCGGTCTGGGTGTGCTGACAACTATTTCATCAGTTTTGTGTCAAGATATGGCCTCTGGGTCGTTTTCTCGATAGTGCGTATCTCACATGAGTATTTTCACGTATTACGAGGCAGACTAATTATACTTGTCGGTTGTCCCTTTCCACTGTATGAATAGTGATTAAACTATTCCGTGCTCATCTAATTCATTCAATTGGCAATTCACATTGCATTTATTAACTTAATTACTCATTATATGGTAATGGAGTTTACACGTACAGGGCGGTCATCACATACCCTTAGTACACATTCAGATTTATCAATTTATTAGGTGTGTTAGGTACACCCTTGTGCCCGTAGGACTTTGCATCTAATGTATAAATAGTACATAATCAAACATCTCAGTATTTCATGTTGCAGATATAAAAATACTTGAACTTACTATAACTGCGCTAACGTCTAATTCCTGACGTCCTTTGCAGTTCCTTATTCGCCTCTAGTTTGGGTCCCTGCGGACAAAATGTAGGAAATAAATCAGTAAAAACGCATCAGAGCGGCACAGTAGAACAACAAAAATTTTCAAGATTGTTAAATATCTCGTGATGCCATATATAATAAATTAACAACAACAAAACTCATACCTCAAGAGGATGCCAACTGTGGGAGAAGAATCACTAGAGGGCTTCAACCAACTAGTATTCTCTACTATTCTCTAATTCCCGGATGACAGAGTGTATAGGCACTAGGTTCCTCGACCGGTATGCTAGCACTACTAGTCTCCTTCCGACCACCCAGATCTCTAAAGAACTTATTGTCACGGTGAGCTATGCAACAATAAGCCTGCTCACCTGAGAGTCTGTGGTCTAAGAAAACTGGAGTGGCAGGACCTCTATTTATAGACTTTATGAGGTGATCCCTTGAATTCGAATTGGATTAGGAGAATATTTTCTCCCTTATTCACAACAAAAATCTGAATTTTCTAGGCCTTATCCAACCAAAAAGAATTTGGCCTTTTTAGGGATTTTCTTTCAAAATTCAAATAGGATTTTAACTTGAATTTTATTTCCTTATTCCCTCATAAAAACCGACTCCCCTTTGTGCCAAAAGCATGACTAGATTCGGTCATTAAAGTGTGAGGAAAATCAAAATTCAAATTGGATTTTCTAGCTTGAATTTAATCTCACACTTATCCATTAAAACCGAAAATCTCCTTTGAGATTATCCTCAAAATTTTTGGCCCAATTAAGGAGGAGAGAATCCAAATTCAACTAGGATTGAAACTTGAATTTTTCCCTGCATCCTTATCCAAAAAATCCAAAAATTCTAGGAGGATATTCCTTAACTAATTTTGGTTTTTCCTTGATGGATTTGGGATTCAAAATTCAAGTAGGATTCAAACAAGATTTTCCTCTCTATAATCCAACTCAAATTCGAATTCTAACCCTATGGAATTATCCACAAAGAATTCGAATTCCACTTGTACTGTGATTCAAAATTTGAATTTCAAATTTCAAATTTCAAATTTCAATTTCAAATTTCAAATTCAAGACAAAATATGAATTCAATCGGAGAGAATCTTGTCCACCATCCTGATCCTATGTCAACACCATCCATGCATAATCAACTAGCCAATAAGCATACACAAATCAATTTGCCAACCGTTAAGGAATTATATGGAGCTAGTAGAGGGACCAATTGGACATATATAATCGGGCTCCCGTGGATCCATATGATCATCATTTTGTACTGAACAACTCAATCATATGATCACTAATTTCAGAGTCACACCACTATAAACCTGAAACTGAACTCCCAATTATATACTGTATTACATAAGCCTGTGATGAGCTACTATCTAATAACCTTGCCATATATGCAGAACTCTCATATGATATCCATGATCAGCCTTAGGTCAAAGTCTGTTTAATCCTACTGATCAGGCTATCTTAAAGTTCCATTATACTACCGAATAAGAAAATGATTATTCACCATATGTGAATAAGAAGTCATATGCCCAGTAGACGACCCAAGGCCTTATCCATTTTCACATCCAGTATAATGCCTTTAAGAAGATACCTTTAACTCCTTGGAGTTATGATTCTGATATCTGTAAACAAACCCTTTATCGTATACAAGTCATGCACCCAATGAACTAGTTTATAAGCTTACTACCTCTGAGACGCTTTAGCCATTAGAACATCAAAGTACTCAAGTAATATACATGAAGTAGTTCATTTACTTAGGATTAAGGTTATTGCATAATGAACATCAAAAGCAGATTGATCCACTCATAGCAGATTATGTAGATCAATCACGCTTTAGTCCTGGTCTAATATGTCACCACCAAGCAACATATCTATGTCTCTACTTGGGAGTCTATGCTCCGGATAGTCAAGACAAACCGTCCTTACCATGGCTTTAGACAACATAATAGTCTTAACATGAGTTAGTTACTCGGTCTAACCCCATAGACTATAGACCTTAGTTTAGACCGCTTATTTTAGAACATTGTCTTATCGCATACAAAAGTCCATTACATGCAACGTTCTAATAGTTTTAACACAAGTAGTCAATGAGCCATATTTGCTTACATTTACTTTAACATGTAAATAAAATAAAGACAAATAGTAATGTAATGAATAACCTCTATATTATAATTTTATTATCCAATTCAAAATAAATACATAAAAATGTCTCTAATGCTTAGGGCATTTCCTAACACAAAATATTGTCTATTATTTCCCATCATCATTTATCGCTTTGCATAAATTCATTTTGTTCTTAGCATCACAATGTATTTCATCTTTCTTTGTGATACACGGCCTGGTACACACCCGTGTTTAGGGCCGTATACGCCTCGGGTTTTTCCTACACGATCATGTAACCCTTATCTATCTATTAAATAGTACACAGCTTGATACACGCTCGTGTCCAATACCGTGTACCTCTCAGGTCCTTTGCTACACAGTCGTGTAACCCTTTTTCTACCCATATAACAGTACACGGCTTGGTACACGCCCATGTCCAAGACTGTGTACCTCTCGGGTCCTTTTTCCACTCGGCCGTGTGATCCCTAAGTATCCAGGCAATAGTACACGGCTTGATACACGTGTGGCGGCCCGCCCCTCGTAGAGATCATACAATACTATTACAGTTAAGCTTTATCGCTAACTGCGATAGATTGTACTCTCATGGGTTGCCGGCTAATCTATCTCTCTTTTAAATCATGACGTTTTTTGGGAAAAAAAATTTTTTTTTTTTAAACATCATGTAAAACATTATCCACTAATCACTTTGTTTATAAGTACAAAGTAATTTACATAATACAGTACTTTCGTAAAATATATATTATTACAAAAGAACTGTTTCTTTTTCCGTTCTCTTTTATTGCTCAGCGGAAAGACTCTGGCAGGACTATATCCCTTGCCTCCTATCCCATTTGACACGCGCTATCCCGTCTGCCATCCAGTCATACAAAGCTACTGAGCTGGTCACTTACCTGCAACATAAGCAAAAATGGTGAGCTACAGGCTCAGTAAGTTCAAACATGCAAGAAATAAAATTTCTATGAATAGTACTATTCATCATAAATAGTAACGTTGACCACTATTCATACGTGAATAGTAACTTTGACCACTATTCATTATGAATAGTTAGTTTGACCACAACACAGTATATCAATAGTACATCTACCGTGATGTTAGTACCCTCACGAAACTGTCTTATGCTCAATTATGGCATAGTTTCAGTTTTAGGTAATTATCTTTGATTATGTTCTGGTTTTAAGCTCAGGTTGGCAGTACCATTTAAGTACGCATGACTGGGAGTGGTATATTAGTACTGACCTCCACAGCCTTAATCTTATAGCCCCGAAGGCAAAATTGTACATGACTGGGAGCGGTACATCAGTGTTGACCTCCACAGCCTTAATCTCATCATAGCCCCGAAGGCAAAGTTTACCTCCCTGTACGGAAGGCTGGTACGCCAAAAGTGGTTTCATTACTGACTTTTTAAAATTCTAACCCGGTGACTTCATATTGCCCCGTGGTTAGGAATGGTTCACATTTTAAATTTTTAGGTGAGTGAGTTTCATTAACCTCGCTCTAGTGCTCGAAGCATAATTTACTATGTGTCCCATTCTCAATAGTGCCCGTAGCATATTTCGTCTCTCTCTCTACTCTATAATAGTGCCCGTAGCACATATGTACCTAACTTATAGTTAGTACATCAAAGTTAGCAATAATAATGCTATATGTTGCAGACAGGTAAATGTCTGAACTTACCTTATCAGTTTCTTCCCCTTTTCTTTCTTGGATCTTTGATCGCCCTCCTTGCAGGTCGATTTTGGGATCCTACAGACAAAACCTTGTCTGTTAATTTCATTTCTATTTATAGCTTTTATTTTTCATTAAAAAGCATAAATAAAACCTATTTATAACTTTTTAGGCTTTATTTATCATTTTCCCCATTTTTCTCAACTTTTACAAAATTACGATTTTACCCTATATTTTGGCAAAATTACAATTATTCCCCTGACGGAATTTTCTCGATCCAGACTGCATTTTTGGCTCTTAGGAACTTTTCTGACTCTTTTCTAATCATTACCGGGTTCGTTTCTATTTTATTTTCATTTTTCACTTTCCCGACCCTTATGTCGGTTTAGTGATTTTCTATCGTTTCGGAGCCTCAAATGGACGTTTTACTAGTATTTAAAACGTTCATCTAGACGTTCCCAATCTAGGTCTTCGAGACTCGGATTTTCCGTACCCAACTTGGACCTTTATTTCGTTTCCCATAAATGCCCCCCCTCGGGGTCGATTTTTCAGTTTTACTCACGTTTTACATTTTGAAGGGGACGGGTTACTATTCACGAACCACCCCTTAGATTTTCCTTATTAAATTTTCTTTTAGGGACTCAGGTTTCCGACCCGACCCTAAACTTTTATTTTTAATTTCCTTTTTACCCCAAATGCCGTTTTCGAAATTTCGGCAGCATTTCGGCGTAAATTTAAGGCTACCGGCGTTAGGTACGCCTCGAACCATATGTACCTGCCACGTACTATACCACAAGCCTATTTTATGTAAAAGTTTCCCAAACTTTTACATAAAAGCTCACAAAATTTCAATTCACATTTTGAACCACATTCCATAAAATTTCTTTCAATTTTACCCTTAGTTTTAGCCACGATTTTCACACTCAAAACCTAACCAGAGCTTCTCAATTTTTCAACCAAATTTTAGGCTATTCCAATGTCATTACCTAGCACATTTTCAAGCCAATTTACATGCATTTTTCAACACAAATTCTAGGGTTTTTTTCACCATTATAACCCAGGGCCATTTAAGAGAAACATGCACCAAATTTTTGTTTCATGCTTTCAATCACATAACCATCATTTCCATAATTCAATGCATGAATTTAACTATCCAAACATCAAGTTATTCATACAAAAATTATTCACCAAACCCTAGTTAAAACCCATGGCCATTTTGGGGTTTTTAATTTCCAAAATTTTTCCAAGCTTACAACCATACAAATCATGCTTTACATTCAACCAAAACATGATTTAAAGCATTTCCACACTTAAACCACAACAATTCATCAACAACTACACATGGTAACCCACAGTTTTACCCTTGGAAAACCAACCAAAATTTTGTTTTCTTTAAACAAAATGCATGGTTTTTCTTCTAATCACACCCTTAACAAAACCCAAGCACCAAATCAACCAAAATAAGCCACAAATTTTCTCATCTTCATACTATTCATCCCACGAATTTTAGGGAGAAAACAAGCCAAAAATTACAAACCAAAGAAGGTTTTCTTGCTTTCTTGCTTCCTTTGTCTTCAAGGAAGGGTTTGACACCACTTTTGTGAAGGAAACTTGGAATATTTGCTTGGTTCTCCTTGGTGGCTCACGAGTACACTAGGAAAAACACTTAGAAATTTTTTTCTCTTTGGTTTTGGCTTTGAAAATGTTTCGGCCCTTTTTGTTCCAACTTTGCCGACTTAAGCACAAAGGTCAACCAATCAAAATGCAACACTTTTCAAACCAATTCTTTCCATTTTTTTCCAAAATTTAATTTGGTTAATTTTAGCCAAATCTTGGCCTTTAGATCAAAAAGCAACTTAATCTTGGCCATTAATGCCACCAACCACCATAATTTTCACATTTATTAAATTTGCTTTATGATGTCATAAATGCAAAGTAAAGTGTTGACTGTTAGGAAATACCCTAAGCATTAGAGACATTTTGATGTATTCATTTTAAACTGGATAATAAAATTATATATAGAGATTATTCATTACATTGCTATCTGTCCTCGTCTTATTTACATGTTAAAGTAAATATAAGCAAATATGGCTCACTGACTGCTTGTGTTAAAACTATTAGAACGTTGCATGCAATGGACTTTTGTATGCGAGATGACAATGTTCTAAAGTTAGCGGTCTAAACTATGGTCTGTAGTCTATGGGGTTAGACCAAGCATCTAACTCATGTTAAGACTATTATGTTGTCTAAAGCCTTGGAGGGGACAGTTTGTCTTGACTGTCTGGAGCTGGACTCCCAAGTAGAGACATAGATATGTTACTTGGTGGTGACATATTAGACCGGGACTAAAGCGTGATTGATCTACGTAGTCCGCTATGAGTGGATCAATCTGCTTTTGACGTTCATTGTGCAATAACCTTAATCCTGAGTAAATGAACTACTTCATGTATATGACTTGTGTACTTTGATGTTCCAATGGCTAAAGCGTCTCAGAGGTAGTAAGCTTATAGACCGGTTCGTTGGGTGCATGACTTGTATACGATGAAGGGTTTGTTTGCAAATATCGGAATCATAGCTCTAAAGAGTTAAAGGTATCCTCTTAAAGGCATTATACTGAATGTGAAAATGGACAAGGCCTTGGGTCGTCTACTGGGCAGATGACTTCTTATTCACATATGGTGAATAATCATTTTCTTAATTCGGTAGTATAATGGAACTTTAAGATAGCCTGATCAGTAGGATTAAACGGACTTTGACCTAAGGCTAATCATGGATATCATATGAGGGTTTTGCATATATGACAAGGTCATTGGATAGTAGCTCATCACAGGCTTACGTAATACGGTATATAATTGGGAGTTCAGTTTGAGGTTTATAGTGGTGTGACTCTGAAACTAGTGATCATATGATTGAGTTGTTCGGTAAAGAATGATGATCATATGGATTTGCGGGAGCCCGATTATATATGTCCAATCAGTCCCTCTACTAGCTACATATAATTCCTTAACGTTTAGCAAATTGATTTGTGTATGCTATTGGCTAGTTTATTATGCATGGATGGTGATGACATAGGATTAGGATGGTAGACAAGATTCTCTCCGGTTGGATTTAGATTTTGTTTTGGATAATAGAGTACATACTTATTCGAACTCCAAATAAAGTTGCCATGATTTTATTTGAGATTGGATTGGAGTTATAGAAAATTATCCATGAGAACAAGAATTTGAAACACAACCGTTTTGTGGATTTTGAAATTTGAATTTTGAAATTTGAATTTTGAAATTTGAAATTTGAATTTTGAATTTTGAAATTTGAAATTTGAAATTTGAAATTCGAATTTGAAATTTGAATTTGAAATTTGAATTTGAAATTTGAATTTGAAATTTGAAATTTGAAATTCAAATTTTGAATCACAGTCCAAGTGGGATTCGAATTTGTTGTGGAAAATCCACAAGGTTTGAAATTCGAATTTGAGTTGGATTTGGAGAGGATAATCTTGGTAGAATCCTACTTGAATTTTGAATCCAAATCCTAACAAATTATGGACGAAATTTTGAGGATAATCCTCAATGGAATTTCGGTTTTTGTGGATAAGGTTCAAGGGAAAAATTCAAGTTTCAATCCTAGTTAAATTTAGATTCTCTCCTTCCCTGAAAAGTGGCCGAAATTATGGAGGAAATCTCCTAGGAAAACTCGGTTATTTTGGATAAGGTTGAGATAAGATTCAAGCTTGAAAATCCTAGTGGAATTTTGATTCTCCCTTATCCTAAATGTGGTCGAATTTTTAGAGGGAAAATCTCCTAGGAAATTTCGGATTTTTTGGTTGAAAAAAGGGAGATAAAATTCTAGTTAAAATCTTGTTTAGATTTGGATTGGATTTATCCTAAATAAACCGAATTTTATTGTTGGGATTTTCCCATGGAAAATTCAGATTTTATGGATATGGATAAGGGAGAATATTTTTTCTTAATCCAATTCGAATTTGGAGAATCAGCTCATGCAGGTCTATAAATAGAGGTCCTGCCACTCCAGTTCTCTCAGACCACAGACTCTCAAGTGAGCAGGCTTATTGTTGCATAGCTCATCGTGACAATAAAGTTCTTTAGAGATCTGGGTGGTCGGAAGAAGACTAGCTGTGCTAGCATACCGATCGAGGTTCAGAGTGCCCATACACTTAGCCATTCGGAAATTGGAGAATAGTAGAGAAGGCTAGTTGGTTGAAGCCTCTGGTCATTCTCCTCCTGCAAGATTGACGTCCTTGAGGTATGAGTTTTAATTGTTGTTGGTTTATTGTATATGGCATCATGAGATATTTAACGATCTAAAAATTTTTATTGTTCCGCTGTGCCACTCTGATACGTTTTTACCGATTTATTTTCCTACATTGACTTTGACTTTACTATTCATATTAATTCGACTACTTTTTGACCGATGTCGATTCAAGCTGAAATTTTTCTGAAATCGTCCCGGCGGGTTCCTGAGGTCTCTTGTGCAGTCTGATCAATTTATACTACTTCTGTTTGATCAAAATCAATCCCGGAAGTTTTTCATCTTTTCGTGCACCGGTTAGGGTTTTCAATGCCGTTTTTGGCACCGTTCCACCCATTTCAATTCAGTGAATTTTATCAACACTGAATTCTTACTCGTCAGTATTATTAGAACATTTTAATATATTCTGAACAATATAAATACATTTATTTCACTCTTTAAATAGTACAAATTGTTATATATATACATTTGTACATTTTCTTCCGAGAATGCCTGAATTTCTCGGTTGTCACAACACGTCTGTGTTCAAGGTCGTGTACCTCTTAGGTTGCTTAATTTCTTCAATACACGGCCATGTATTCAAAGTACACGCCCGTGTAATCCATAAAATTTAGATTTTAGCCTCAAAAATCTTATTCATGGCCTCCAAAACCTTATTTTAATCATTCTAAGTCCTTAACGGTCCTTTTGAGCCTTTCAAAAAATTTTGGTCAAATGACCATTTGATCCCTGACGGGTCTTGGGACCATAACATTTCCATTCTCCCATTTTTCTGGGATTTTCTAAGCCTAAATATCATAAAATAATATTTCTTAGGCTTCAATATATTTTTACAGAATCAATTGCTACAAAATCAGTGACTATTCCTTACCCGACCCTCAGACGGTACTATTTCAACCTCTATGGTCATTTCTTGTTTTTCTAATGTTTCAAAACCTCAAATAGGTATTTCACTACTCCTGAAACATTTATCATCCTATTCCTAAATCTTGATTCCCAATAGGCTCGGATTTTCCATCCTGACCATAAATTTTACTCCTCATTTCCTAAAATGTCCTTTATGTCATTTTTAAAATTTCGGTGATATTTCCACTTAAAATTTAGGTTTTCCCAGCGTTAGATATGCCTCAGAACCTTAGTACCTGCCACGTACTATACCAAAGGTCTATTTTATGCAAAATTTATCAAATTTTTACGTAAAACTTTTCCGTATTACCAATCATTCAAACCAACACAAAATTCACCATTTTTCCTCACAATTGGCCACGATTTTCCTATGTAAACCAACACCAAAATTTTTTCACCACAAAGACATTTTATCACATTTAAATCTTGTGGTTTCTAATGCATATGTGCACATCAAAAACCTTAAAAGTTTTCATTCCAAACCTTGCTTTTAAGCCACGGCTTTCATGTCCAAATCCCTTAACAAAATTTTCTTGTTCTTAGAGGTTTCATCAAACTTTTCCTCACAAAATTTCATCACAAAATTTTCCACATAGGCCATGGATTTTTAATAAATCCATGCATGAAATTTGCTGATTCCAAGCTTCTAAAATATACTTTAACTAACATGCATCCTAACCAACACCAACCAATAAAGTCTAACATTAAACTTTCACAATCTATTCTCCCCATACAAGGCACGAATTTTTGAATAAAAACACAAGAAAATCATGCAAAATGAAGGCTCACCTTAATAGCTTGAATCCTTGATGCTTAGAGGTTGTTTTGGTGCAAGTTTAGTGAAGGATTTTGCTAAAATTTTGGCTTGGAAAGGGGTGGGAACTCATGGCAGAAAATGGGCAGAGTTTGGCCAATTTTTCTGATTTTCCATGGCCCTTTTTGACTTCTATTTATAGGCAAAAGGATGAGGGACTAAGTTACAAATTTTTCCAATAATTTGGCAACACTTTAGGGACTTTTTTGTAACTTTTTGGCTGATTTCTACAACCCTCCATTGACTCTTCTTTAGCCCAAATATCCCAAATTTTTGCTAATTTTTTTCTTGCAATTTTAGCCTAATCTTGGCCCTTGATTAAAGATTGCATTAAATGCTAACCTTTGGATCTGCCTACCACCTTAATTACACTTACTTTGTCATTTATTGCATCATTAATTGATGTCATCCATGACATCATCCAATTAATTTAACATATTAATTCATAGTCAAAGTTTGGCCAAAAGTCAAATAGAACGGAAATCTACCGAAATCATATAGGTGAGTTTTTGACGCCTCCTGTGCGATCGGTTTGCCTTATTTTGCTTCCGTTTGACCAAAATCACTACCGTAAGTTGTTTGTCTTTTAGTGCATTTGGTGCATTTTCTAGGGCTTTTGGCTCCGTTTTAGGGTCGTTTCATCAGTTTCTGTTTTAGGCTCCGAACACATGGTCTTTAACACTGTTAGAACATTTTATCGCATTCTAAACAGTATTAAAACACAATTTTTTCATATTTTATACATTAAAATTGTCATATACATACAATTTTCAATTCTTCTTATAATCTTAAAATTCCCAATTATTACATTCTAACTCTTTCATTAGACTTTCAAACTTGTAGGGATTCTAGAAAGTCAACTTTGAGATCAGTATTTTTGCTTGGAGAAGGTGCCATTGTGTAGAGGAGCATAAAATAGGGTTGCACTGCTGACTCTATGATGAAGGCTAAATATGTAGCTATGACAGAGGCATCTAAAGAAGAGGTTTGGCTATGTAAGTTATTTAGAGACCTTAAGGTCATTCCAGGTGTTAACAAGCCTATCACACTCTACTATAATAATAGCACGGTGATTGCCAATACAAGGGAATCTAGACATCATAAGAAGATAAAGCACATCCATTAAAGATACCATATAATTAGAGGGCATATAGAGGCATGTCTAGTAGATGTATGTTTACTAAGACTTTGGTAGCTAGAAGATTTGAAAGGCATATAGAGGCAATAAGGATGCATAACATGGCACATTTACTAGCTTAATGCAGGTGAGAGATTGTTAATAATGTCTTAAGCAGGAAAAATATTTTATATGTATTTCATTTATTTTGAACTGGATAATAAAATTACATTAGAGATTAATCATTACATTGATATATATCATCATCTTATTTATATGTTAAAGTAAACATAAGCAAATATAGCTCACTGACTACTTATGTTAAATTGTTAGAATGTTGCATACAATGAATTTGTATATGCGAGATGACAACATTCTAAAGTAAGTAGTTTAAACTATAGTCTGTAGTTTATGAGAATAGACCGAGCATCTAACTCATGTTAAGACTATTATGTTATCTAAAGTGTTAAGAAATGCCCTAAGCATAAAAGACATTTTGATGTATTTCATTTATTTTGAACTGGATAATAAAATTATATTTAGAAGTTATTCATTATATTATTATTTGTCCATATTCTATTTACATGTCAAAGTAAATGTAAGCAAATATAGCTCACTGACTACTTGTGTTAAACTATTAGAATGTTGCATGCAATGGACTTTTGTATGCAAGAAGATAATATTCTAAAGTAAGCAGTCTAAATTATGGTCCGTAGTCTATAGGGTTAGACCAAGCATCTAACTCACATTAAGACTACTATGTTGTCTAAAGTCATGGTAGGGACTGTTTGTCTTGACTGTCCAGAGCATAGACTCTCGAGTAGAGACATAGATATGTTGCTTGGTGGTGACATATTAGACCAGGACTAAAGCGTGATTGATCTGCATAGTTTGCTATGAGTGGATCGATATGTTTTTGACATTCATTATGCGATAACCTTAATCCTGAGTAGATGAACTACTTCATGTTTATGACTTGTGTACTTTGATGTTTTAATGGCTAAAGCGTCTTAGAGGTAGTAAGCTTATAGACCGGTTCGTTAGGTATATGACTTGTATATGATGGAGGATTTATTTATAGATATTGGAATCATAGCTCTAATAAGGAGTTAAGAGTATCCTCTTAAAGGCATTATACTTGATGTAAAAATAAACAAGACCTTGGGTCGTCTGCTAGGTGGATGACTTCTTATTCACATATGGTGAATAATCATTTTCTTATTCGGTAGTATAATGGAACTTTAAGATTGGTTTATTAGTAGGTTGAATGGACTTTGACCTATGGCTGATCATGGATATTATATGAGAGATTTGCATACATGACAAGGTCATTGGACAATAGCTTATCACAGGCTTTCGTAAGACGGTAAATAATTGGGAGTTTAGTTTCAGGTTTATAATGGTGTGACTCTGAAATTAGTGATCATATGATTAAGTTAGTTGATACAGAGCAATGATCATATGGATTCACGAGAGCTCGATTATATATGTCCAAGTAGTCCCTCTACTAGCTCCACATAATTCCTTAACGGATGGCAAATTGATCAGGGTATATTTATTGGCTAGTTGTCTTGCCTGGATATAGATGGTGTCTACATAAGATAAGAATGGTAGATAAGATTCTCTCCTGTCGAATTCGAATTTTGTTTTGGATAAGAGATTACACAATTATTCGGATTTCAAATAAAGTTGTCATGATTTTATTTAAGTTTGAATTGGGGTTGTTGAAAATTATCTATAAGGACAAAATTTGAAATACAAGTTTTTTTGTGGAGTTTGAAATTTGAAATGTAAATTTTGAATTTGAAATTTGAATTTGAAATTTAAATTTGAAATTTGAATTTGATTTTTGAATTTGATATTTAAATTTGAAATTTAAATTTGAAATTTGAAATTTGAATTCGAAATATAAATTTGAAATTTATATTGGAAGTCTGAATTTTGAAATTTGAACTTTGAAATCTGAATTCAAATTTTGAATCACAAAAATCATGTTGTAACTGAATTTTTATGGATAATGACACAAGGAAAAATTCGGTTTTATTGTGGATAAGGGAGAGGAAAATCTTGTTTGAATCTTACTTGAATTTTGAATCCTAAATCTATCAAAGGTGGTCGAATTTGTTATGGGAATCCCACCCTAGGAGGATTCAGTTTTTATAGATAAGGATGAAGGGATATTCAAATTAAAAAATCCTATTTGAATTTTGAATCTCTCTCTCACATGAATGGCCGAAATCTCTATGGATAAACCTAAAGGAGTTCGGATTTTTTGTGGATAAGGGTGAGATGAAATTCAAGCTAGAAAATCTTATTTGAATTTTGATTCTCCTCACACTTGGATGGCTGAATTTGGCCATGTTTATTGGCCTAGGGGAAATTCAGTTTTAGTGGATAAATAAGGAGATAAAATTCAAGTTAAAATCCTGTTTAAATTTTGAATACAAAATCTAGCTAGGGTTGCCGAATCTTCCCATGATTTTGGCCTATGGTGAATTCGGATTTTGTATGGAAGGAAGGGAGAAAATCTTCTCTTGGTCCAATTCAAATTCAAGGGATCACCTCATGCAAGTCTATAAATAGAGGTCCTACCACTCTAGTTCTCTCAGACCAAAGACTCTCAGGTGAGTAAGCTTATTATTGCACAACTCATGGTCACAATAAGTTCTTTAGAGATCTGGGTGGTTAGAAGGAGATTAGTAGTGCTAGTATACCGATCGAGGATCCGAGTGTCCACACACTTTACTATCCAGGAGTTAGAGAATAGTAGAGGAGGCTAGTTGGTTAAAGCCCTCTGGTCATTCTTCTCCTGTATCCTTTAGCGTCCTCTAAAGGTATAAAGTTATTGTCATTAATTTATTATATATAACATCATAAGATATTTAACGATCTTGAAAATTTTTTTATAATTCTGTTATGCCACTCTGATATATTTTTATCGATTTTATCCTACATAAAGCTAATTGGGGGACAGTTTGTCTTAACTGTCTAGAGCTTTAACTCCAGAATAGAGATGTAAATATGTTGCTGGGTGGTGACGTAATGGACTGGAACTAAAGTGCAATTGATCTGCGTAGTTTACTTGAGTGGATTAATTCACTTTTAACATTCATTATGTAATAACCTTAATCCTGAGTAAATGACTCACTTTGTGTGTATGATTTGTGTACTTTGATGTTTCAACAGCTAAAACGTCTCAAAGGTAGTAAGCTTATAGACTGGTTTGTTGGGTTCGTGACTTGTATATGATGAAAGGTTTGTTTATAGATATTGGAATCATAGCCCCAATGAGGAGTAAAGTTTATCCTCTTAAAAGCAATATACTAGATGTGAAAATAGGCAAGGACTTGGGTCATTTGCTAGACAGATTACTTCTTATTCACATATGGTGAATAATCATTTTCTTATTTAGGAGTATAATAGATCTTTAAGATAACTTAATCAGTATGTCGAATGGACTTTAACCAAGGCCGATCATAAATATCGTATAAGGGTTTTGCATATATGACAAGGTCATTGGACGATAGCTAATCACTGACTTACGTAATACAGTATGTAATTGGGAGTGCAGTTTTAGGTTTATAGTAGTGTTATTCTGAAATTAATAATTGTAACAGGTTTATTCGATATAGAATAATATTTGTATGGATTATTGGAGCCCACATTATACATATCCTATTGGTTCCTCTATTAACTCTGCATAATTCCTTAATGGATAGTAATTGATCGAGATGTTCTTTATTGCTTATTGTCTTGTATTTAGTGAAGAGAAAAATCTGGATCACCGTCCATAGTGTGTGGGCATTTTTCTCTATGTGCTGGAGGGGTAAAATTGTGATTTCATATTATTCAATAAATGAGATAAATATTTAATTAATATTTATTTTAGAAGATAAGATTTGAATTTTAAATGAATTGTATTTATCTTTTAAAAGATGAAAATGAGCTTAATTTGAATTTTGAAAATCTTGTTTAAATAAATATTTGAAATTTAAAAGATTACCCTATTTGAATTTGAATTGAACAAAATCTTGCCCCAGCACTAATCTAAGTGGCATCCACTAGGGACTTTTTTTTGGATAAGAGATTACATAATTAATTGAATTTTAAATAAAGTTTTCATGATTCTATTTAAATTTGAAATAGAGTTGTGAAAAATTATTCATGCAGCCAAAATCCCAAGATTTGTGAAGTTTGAAATTTGAATCAAATTTTAAATCACAAATTTAAACAAAAACCAAATTTTATTATGGGATTTACCACATGGATAAATTTAGATTTTATGCAGAAGATGAGAAAGAAAAATCTTGTTTAAATTCTGTATGAATTTTGGATGCACAAAATCTGAGAATGACCAAAATTTTAAGGATCTTATCCTTTGGGAAATTTGACCTCTAAGGGTTTATAGAGAGAGAAAAATCTTTTCTTGATTCAATTCAAAATTTTGAAAGCCACTAATGCAAATTTATAAATAGAGGTTTTGACACTTCTATTTTCTTTAGACTACAAACTCTCAAGAGAGTGAATTTGTTATTATACATCTCACTAATAATAGCAAATTCTTAAAGACCTAGGTGGATGAAAAGAGACAAGCCGTGCTAAAATACTAATCGAGGAATCGAGTGTCCATACACTCCACCATCTAGAAATTGAAGAATAGTAGAGAAGGTTAGTTGGTTGAAGCCCTTTGGTCACTTCCTTCGAAGTTCTTGGTGAATTCCTTCGAAGGTTTATTGATTATTAATAGTTTATTGTATATGGCACCATGAGTTTTCTAATGATCTTTGAAAAAAATTATAAAATTCCACTGTGTACTCTTATGTTTTTTCTTACGTAGAGTACCTACTTTCTGCTTAAAGTTCATAATACTTGTGGTAGCGGACTATCGAGCTAACTTTTGTTCGCCTCTGAACATGTCCTCCAAGTTTTCTATGATCTCCCTAGCAACTTGATAGGTTTCATGTTCCTTTTGTAAAGCGCTCATCATGCTACTGAAGATATAGCATCGAGCTATCTCGTTAGATTCTCTCTGACGAGTATACATGTTGGGACCTCTTCAAGTGGTGCATCAGGTTGGAGCTCTGTTGGGCATGGTTCATCTAATACGAACTTGTGTCTCTCGTAGCTGAGAACTATTAGTAGGTTTCTTTTCAAATCTTTACAATTATCATCGTTAAGTTTGTTTTCAGTCAATATTGAGATTAGAGATGTCAGTGACATTTTGAAGTGACATCACAAAGGCTAAGCAAATATATAAGATATTTAGTAAATAAAACATACAAATACGTTCCTACATGAAACTTGAAAGAACATGTAACATTGTAATAATAATTCTCAATGCCTATTGCCTCAAGCTACCAAGGGGTGGTCATGACACAAATAGCCAGAACATAGACCTCATCCAATTAATATATGTTGCCTTAAATCTTTCAAGGTTAAGACATATATTAATAACTGCTTATTTTGTTTACGAATTTAACTAACAGAAGTTCTAAAGAAGGTTAATAGCCAAATGAGTCTTGAGTATGTAACCATTATTTACGTAGTTTGATCAATGTCCTATCCAAGCCATCGAGTAATGATCATGAACAGGATCATGTCTGAGCACGTTTTCCACATAGGAGATTCAACCTAGTATATCAGCAGTGGTAAACACCTATTGAGTGGTGTGGTCAGGGCAAAACTGACATTAGGCGTTACTATGCTTTTTTATATGGATCAATAATGGAGGTTGTGGGTTTTGTTTGAACCCTTTCCCACTCAATACTTAAAAAACATGCAAGTTTTTGAAAAACATGTATGATCAATGTAGTTTTAGCAGCATTCTTCTATCCTATATACTATGTTATCAAATGTACATGTAAATCATCTATCAATACATATTCATCCATCTATGACAAAACATATAAAAAATAAATGACGGAAAAATTAAATAATCTAGCCATGGTCCCATCCTAGAAAAAAGAAAAATTAAGGATTACAAAATTACATCTAGAGGATTCTTTAGGTCTTGAATTTTGTTCCATCTTCACGTAGCTCTTCCATTTATTTCTCATCCTAAAAATTATTTAAAATTCAAATTTCCAAAATTTAAATTTTAAACATTTCAAATTTCATACATAAAAATATGTAATTTCAAAATTTAAATTTATAATTACATAATTTTATATACAATTTGGAATAAAATATTAAATTTAAAAAATTGAAAAATTTCGTATTTTGATTCGTTGGGCCATGAGCCTGAAGGCTTGTAGCCCCCACGAGCCCCACTAGCCCTCGGTAGGGGCTGTAGCCCCACCAAAACCTACGGCAGCCCCTGAAGGGTCAGTTCTCATATTTTGTACCATATTCCCAATTTGCTCATTAGGATCTCAAAAAAAAAAAAGAATCCTAATTAAATTAGGATTTTACCAAAAAAAAATTCAATCATTGATTCATGTTAGTGGAAGAATCGAAAGACACTTGGGTCATTGATTCGGGCGCCACTAATCATGTTTGTGTTTCTTAGGTCACTTCAAGAAGGCTTGCCGGGAATTCCTAGCCGCTAAGGGCAAGGAAGGTAAGGAACTTCATTACCTGGAAGCGTGTTTGGTGGAAGAATCGAAAGACACTTGGGTCATTGATTCGGGCGCCACTAATCATGTTTGTGTTTCTATGCAGGGGTTCGTGGAAACGAGAAGTCTACATGATAGGAGCCTCTCGTTGCGGACTGGAGATGGTAGCTTTGTGGTGGCTGAAGCAGTGGGAGATGTTTATCTTATTGTTAGGAAATGCCCTAAGTATTAGTGACATTTTGATGTATTCATTTTGAACTGGATAATAAAATTATACTTAGAGGTTATTCATTACATTGCTATCTGTCCTCGTTTTATTTACATGTTAAAGTAAATATAAGCAAATATGGCTCACTGACTGCTTATGTTAAAACTGTTAGAACGTTGCATGCAATGGACTTTTGTATGCGAGAAGACAATGTTCTAAAGTTAACGGTCTAAACTATGGTCTGTAGTCTATGGGGTTAGACCGAGCATCTAACTCATGTTAAGACTATTATGTTGTCTAAAGCCTTAGAGGGGACGTTTTGTCTTGACTGTCTGGAGCTGGACTCCCAAGTAGAGACATGGATATGTTGCTCGGTGGTGACATATTAGACCAGGACTAAAGCATGATTGATCTACGTAGTCCGCTATGAGTGGATCAATCTGCTTTTGACGTTCATTGTGCAATAACCTTAATCCTGAGTAAATGAACTACTTCATGTATATGACTTGTGTACTTTGATGTTCCAATGGCTAAAGCGTCTCAGAAGTAGTAAGCTTATAGACCGGTTCGTTGGGTGCATGACTTGTATACGATGAAGGGTTTGTTTGCAGATATCGGAATCATAGCTCTGAGGAGTTAAAGGTATCCTCTTAAAGGCATTATACTTAATGTGAAAATGGACAAAGCCTTGGGTCGTCTGCTGGGTGGATGACTTCTTATTCACATATGGTGAATAATCATTTTCTTGATTCGGTAGTATAATGGAACTTTAAGATAGCCTGATCAGTAGGATTTAACGGATTTTGACCTAAGGCTGATCATGGATATCATATGAGGGTTTTGCATATATGACAAGGTCATTTGATAGTAGCTCGTCACAGGCTTACGTAATACGGTATATAATTGGGAGTTCAGTTTCAGGTTTATAGTGGTGTGACTTTGAAACTAGTGATCATATGATTGAGTTGTTTGGTAAAGAATGATGATCATATGGAATCACGGGAGCCCGATTATATATGTCCAATCAGTCCCTCTACTAGCTCCACATAATTCCTTAACGTTTGGCAAATTGATTTGTGTATGCTATTGGCTAGTTTATTATGCATGGATGGTGATGACACAGGATTAGGATGGTAGACAAGATTCTCTCGGGTTTGATTCAGATTTTGTTTTGGATAATAGAGTACACAATTATTCGAACTCCAAATAAAGTTGCCATGATTTTATTTGAGATTGGATTGGAGTTGTAGAAATTATCCATGAGAACAAGAATATGAAACACAACCATTTTGTGGAATTTGAAATTTGAATTTTGAAATTTGAATTTTGAATTTTGAAATTTGAAATTTAAATTTTGAATTTGAAATTTTAATTTGAAATTTGAATTTGAAATTCGAATTTGAAATTTAAATTTGAAATTTGAAATTTGAAATTTGAAATTTGAATTTGAAATTTGAATTTGAAATTTGAATTTGAAATTTTGAATCACAGTCCAAGTAGGATTCGAATTTGTTGTGGAAAATCCACAAGGTTTGAAATTCGAATTTGAGTTTGATTTGGAGAGAACAATCTTGTTAGAATCCTACTTGAATTTTGAATCTAAATCCCAACAAAAGTGGACGAAATTTTTGAGGATAATCCTCATGGAAAAATTCGGATTTTGTGGATAAGGTTCAAGGGAAAATTCAAGCTTCAATCCTAGTTGAATTTGGATTCTCTCCTTCCCTGAAAAGTGGCCAAAATTAGGGAGAATATCTCCTAGGAAATTCGGTTATTTTGGATAAGGTTGAGATAAGATTCAAGCTTGAAAATCCTAGTGGAATTTTTGATTCTCCCTTATCCATAATGGCCGAAATTTATGAGGAGATTTTCTCCAAGAAAAATTCGGATTTTTTGGTTGAAAAAGGGAGATAAAATTCTAGTTAAAATCTTGTTTAGATTTGGATTGGATTTATCCTAGGAAAACCGAATTTAATTGTGGAGATTCTCCCTTGGAAAATTCAGATTTTTTGGTTATGGATAAGGGAGAAAATCTTTTCCTAGTCCAATTCGAATTCAGAGAATCACCTCATGCAAGTCTATAAATAGAGGTCCTGCCACTCCAGTTCTCTCAGACCACAGACTCTCAGGTGAGCAGGCTTATTGTTGCACAGCTCATCGTGACAATAAAGTTCTTTAGAGATCTGGGTGGTCGGAAGAAGACTAGCAGTGCTAGCATACCGATCGAGGTTCAGAGTGCCCACACACTCAGCCATTCGGGAATTGGAGAATAGTAGAGAAGGCTAGTTGGTTGAAGCCTCCGGTCATTCTCCTCCTGCAAGATTGGCATCCTTGAGGTATGAGTTTTAATTGTTGTTGGTTTATTGTATATGGCATCATGAGATATTTAACGATCTAAAAATTTTTTATTGTTCCGCTGCGCCACTCTGATACGTTTTTACCGATTTATTTTCCTACAAAATTAAATTTAATTCTTAGGATAAATTAATTATTCATTCAATCTTCATCTTTTTCATAAATAATTACATAAAATTTCCTTTACCGTTTTTTGTGTACAAAAATTCTAAAAAAAATTTTCAAAGAGACAAAATATTAAAATCCATGAGAAAATTACAGTGAAGATAAACCGCTTTTATAGTTACATGAAAAATCCTAGATACAAATTTTATAAATTCTAAATAACCATGAAAAGCAAAATTAAGTATGCTTATAATAATTTTAAAAATTAAAATAACCACATACACCATACATAATACTTGATAACAACATAAAGAAATCCTAAAATGCCACTCCCTAAATATTAAATCCATATATATCAAGGAAAAAAACAATTGTTTAATTTATGTAGATGATATAATCACGAGTTGGCTCTTATGTCAATTGTAGGAACAATTGTAATAGTGTACAATAGAATTTTAAAAATTTTTCAAAGATCTTTAATAACTCGTGTTGTCATATACAATAAATTATACAACAATCATCATACCTTCAGAGGAAAACTCCAACAATGCTAGAGGATGTGACCAAGGGACTTTAACCAACTAGCATTCTCTATTATTCTCCAATTATTGGACAGTGGAGTATGTGGGCACTCAGTTCCTCAATTAGTATTCTAGCACAGTTTGTCTCCTTCCAACTACCCAGACCTCTAAGAATTTATTATCATTAGTAAGATGTATAATAATAAATTCGCTCACTTAAGAGTCTGTAGTCCAAAGAAAATAGGAGTCCTGAAGGTCCTATTTATAAATTTGCATTAGGTAACTTTTTGAATTTTGAATTTGACCAAGAAAAGAATTTTCTCTCTTCCACACCTAAAGGCCGAAAATCACTCAAGGAAAAACCCTCAAATTTTCAGCCACTTATAGGTTAATGAATTCAAAATTCAAACAAAATTCTGGTAAGATTTTTCTCTCTCCTCCCCCACTACAAAAATCCAAATTTCTCCCTATGATTCAAAATTTAATTCAAATTTCATACTTCATAGATCATGTGATTTTGTCTACTAGATAATTTTTCACAACTCTAATTCAAACTCAAATAAAAATTATGGCTGCTTTATTTGAAATTCAAATAATTATGTAATCTCTTATCTAAAACAAAATTTAAATTCTATTTAAAAGAAAATCTTATCTTCAAATCCCATAGAGGTAGACGCCACCTATGTGTGTGCTAAGATAATATTTTGTTTAATTTAAATTCAAATAAGATAATCTTTTAAATTTTAAATATTTATTTAAACAAGATTTTCAAAGTTTAAATTAATCTTATATTTATCTTTTAAAAAGATAAATACAATTAATATAAATTTCAAATCTTATCTTCCAAAATAAATATTTTACCAAATTAAATATATATCTCATTTATTGAATAATATAAAATTACAATTTTTCTCGCGGCACCTAAAGAAAATCACCCCACACCTCGAGAAGGATGATACAAACGATATTCCAATCAACTACCATCCGTTAAGGAATTATGCGAAACTAATAAATAGACTAATTGGACATATATAATGTGGGCTCTAATAATCCATTTAACTATTATTTTTGTAATAACCGAGAAAATTTATATTTTTTAGAGAATAAATACACAATGAATTTAAGCGTTAAAATGTGAAATTAAGTGATTTAATATTGTTTAGAACTAAATAAAATCTTCTAATAATGTTAAAGGATGAAAAATAACTGACAGTGATTTTAGGCGTGAGCACGTGTGTGTTACTCACAGTATCAAGAAGTAGGTCAAGATGATATTATCTTCATATAAAACTGATATATTTAGAATCAGTATGCTCAAACTAGTTAATTGAGCCCAAAATGTGAATTTTGATCGAGAAACACGCAGTATCAAAAAACTGGTCTAGATAACCTTGAATGAAATTAAAACCAATAAATTTGGACTCAGCACACCCAAATTAGTCAGTACAGCCTATCAGTTTGCTTAAATTAGATAATTGAGTATAAAGGTAATTTTTGACTGGAAATACGCAGTATCGAAAACTGGTTGAGATGACCTCAGACGAAGATAAAATTGATAAATTTAGATTCAACACGTCCAAATTAGTCAGTATAGCCTAAAGTGAAATTTCTTCATTTTTCCATGTACACTCTCTCTCCTCCCTTCTCTTTCTCTCTCTGCCCGCAAGTGTACAGTGACCATTTGCTGGAAACGGCCTCCGTTCATGACACCACCGGCACCGTTGGAAAGCTCTCGCCGAGCTGAGTCCGACGGTTGGTCGACGCTACGGAACGACCGTCGCACGCGTCGCCTAAAGGCCGCCAGAGCCGAAATCTTCTTGGTGAGATTTCTCCACCGTCCGGCCACCGTTTTCCATGAAACCGGTTCCAAAAGGTTCGTGGTGAAGAGTACTACAAAACCCATGTGGTGGTTCACGGCAACAACCGCCGTATCGTACCGACCAAGTTTCGAGAAATTCGTCGCCGCCGCCGTGAGAGCCACCGTCGATTTTCACCTATTCCAGCCAAATTAAAGAGAGCCACCGGTGCAGACATGGTCATGTGGTTGTGGGGAGCAAAAGCCCACAACCAACTTCAGGAAAAAAGTCCGGCACGGCGGAGTTCCACTGTCGCCGCCGTGGCCGTGGCTTTTGAGGGCATTTTCCGGCGATAGGGGCCTCCAAATATGAAATTGAGACCACCAATATATTCCTCTCATTGAGATCTTCAAGATGAACTACCTACCTTCCACCGTCGCCGCCAGTCAACGAATGGTCAACACCGGTCAACGGTCATCGTTGACCAATTTTGGAAGTTTGGCCCGTTAGCCTATTTTCGACGTTCTGGACGCATCCGCGAAGTCGGATTTGCAAGACGGGACCTCAGATATGAAGAATGAAGAATTAGGGTTTATGCCGTCGAGACTGGACTGCAATTCAGTATAAATCCCGACCTCTTTAAGTTCCGTAATTTAATTGTTTGGGACTATTGTATGATTTTATGATTATTGGTATAAAAATTATGGAAAAGAATGTATGTAAAAAGAAGAAAATTGTTGTAATGGAGAAAAGGAAAAATATGTGATAATGTAACGATTTTACGTAAACAGTATGAGTTTTACATAAAATCTAGGCCTCTGGTATAGTACGTGATAGAATTAGATCAAGATAGATGGTTTTCAGGCGTTTCCTAAACGTTGGAACCTCAAAAATTAAGGGGAAACTCAGCCGAAATTTCTAAAAACGACACTAGGGGTAATATAGGAAACGAGGGGTAAAATATGAACAGGAAGGTAACCCAAGCCCCTTTGAGGAATTAGGGCATAGAAAAAGGAATGGGCAAGTTACGATTAGTAAACCGACTCTTAGGTCGGAATAATACTTCCCGAGGGCCGGGAATGTAAAAAATTGGCAAAATGATAAGAATTAATCCAGAAAAGATTTGATAAAATTTAAAAAGTTAATTAGATGATTTTAGGTTTAGAAAATCCAGCCTAAGTATGAAAATGAAAATGTTATGGTTAAACGACTCACTAGGGGCAAAATGGTCATTTTGCCCAAAGATTCTCAAATTATGGGAAAAGAGCCCCAATGACCCCGGAATATGGTAATGAAGTTTGTAAAAGACAAAATTGAGGTTTAAGTTATGAAAAATCACGTCAAGGGTAAAATTGTAATTTTATCAAAAGTTAGGGGTAAAATCGTAATTTTTCAAAAAGTTGGATAAATATTCGAAAATGGCCATTAAGGTTTAAAAAGCTATCCTAAGGCTATAATTAAGGGTTATAAGATCAGAATTAAGCTTTTTAATTAAATAAAAGCTATAAATAAAAATGTGATTAATGGACAAAGTTTGTCTGTAGGAACCCGATCCAGACACGACAAAGGACATCGATGGATTCCAAGAAGAGGACAAGCATGCGATGAGTAAGTTCAGACATTTACTCATCCGCAACTATGAACAAGCTTATTGTATTTATATGTTTTGTATGCAAATGTCATGATGTGATTTATGATGATGCTATAATAACGCTATAGTAATACCATGATGATGTTAAAAGATAGGTTTTAATAAATAATTTATAAAAGTATATATATGAATATATATTGAATTACGAAGGAAATGTATTATAAAAGCTTTATGGGAGTAAAGATGTGAGAAAGAGAGATAGAAGAATGGAAAGAGTAAGAATGAGAATGTTATGATAGAATGCCTAAAAAAAGAGATGAGATATGAAAGGAAAGAATAGATGTTTATGAAAAGTTTTATGGAAGTTAAGTTATGATTAACAGAACAACGATGATCGTTAATGAAAGGAATTAAGAAAGGGTATGTTTTATGAGAACAAAAGGATAGGTGTTTTATGAAAAATGATAAGAAAGCAAAGAGTTAGACAAGAAAGAGCAGCAATGATAGGCTATGATCGATAGGAGTATGATGATAAGATACGATAGATAGAATGATGCAAATGATAACCAGAGAATAATTGTCTGCACATAACTAAACGTATTTTTATTTGTTATGATGTGATGTGATGATATATAAATAATATGTGCTATATATGCTAAAGTGTGACTGACATAATTCACACGAGTAAAGTAAAGAATTAAGAAAAGAAAAACAACAACATGAAACAGCGATATATGTCTTACAAAATGAAAATGAAAGCATGAGATGTCAATGAGAAAGAATTACAAAAGAAAGATAGAACAACGAAAGAACAAATGTCCCATGAAATGTTCTATGAAAAATGAGAAAGGAAAGATTATGAATGTCATGAAAAAGATGTACCACGAAAAATCAATATAAGAAAAATAAAAGCATGCAAGATAATAAAACTGAAAACTTAATTGTTAGCGTACCGGTCTCCCTATATGGTCGAGACTTCAGGTCTATATCCTCCACGCAGATGTGGTGCTACCCCGAAGGTGTGGTAGTTTATAGGTTGGACCCTATCCTGAAGGTGCGGTAGCTAATGTTTTACCCCTAAAATGAGGTAAACATATGTGACTGTGAGGTAGGTTGGTGGGTCACTCCCCCTCCTCCCACTGTCTGCGCGCAAATAGGTACGTTCAACAACAGGCCCACCAAAGGAAAGTGAAAAGAAAAGAAAGGAAAGGAAAGAACAAAAAGAAAAGTAAAGAACGACATGAAAAGAAACAAACGATATGAAAGAATGACATAATAAAATCGATGAAAAATAGATAAATAATAAAACGAAACTTAAAAGAACATAATAGAATTAATATATGTGATATGAGGTATTTGATGTTATGTGTATGATGTGAATGACACGTTTTTACATGATGTTATGCTAGTATATATGTTACTGGCTTTTAAGATACGAAAGGTTAATAAATGATGATAAAATGATAGAAAAGATAAGAAGGTTTAGAACGGAAAGTTAAGAAATGATAGGAATGAAAAGAAAAGAAATGAAGAGATTAGAATAGAATGATAAGAGATGATCGATAGAATGATGAGAACAATGAGCAAAGAGATAAATGAGCATGAAGAGGCTAACTTATTATGTTATGTTTCGATGTTATGTTTTGATGATGTGTATGATGTGTTTATACATGTCATATATTCTAGTAATAATATATATTACTAGTATTTATAAGTTAATGAATGTATGTTTGAACTTACTGAGCATCTAGCTCATTAGTTATTCATATGTTGCAGGTAAGTAACCTGTTAGTTTAAAGCAATATAATGGACAACGGACGGATCTGCATGTGCCAAGGGACTGGGCGAGGGTATGGTACTACTATGAGTCTTTCGTTAAGTGTTCAAAAAAGAAGTTGAAAGAAAGAAATTTATGAATTATATGTTATAAGAGTATGATAGGGATATATGTATAATATGTAAGTTAAAAAAAAATTTGCTGTAGAAATTGATTCCGCTTTAAAATGAGAACGTTAAAAATGGAAAGTTAAGTATGTTAAGTAGGAGGACAATGACTCACGAGATTGCTAGCCATCACGGTCGGCATCAGAGCTCGGCTGGATGGTATGGTAACGTACAGGACGTCACAGGTGGTATCAGAGCGAAAGGTTGACCATATCCCTCCTGGCACACTGCACATCCTACCGTCATTCCAAGTAAGTTAGATTTGTTTTATGTTAGTAGTTGTTTATTATATAAAATAAACAATTTTTAAAGGATAAGATGGTGAACTCACGGTACGATCGTGGGTGGTATGGTATGAGTACAATGTTAGAGGACTGATTAGAAGATGGACGAGATCAGTTGTCCACTAAGTTTCAAGGGCAGACAACACTCTAGTACTCTATGGGAATACAGGACTGGGTTCATGATATCAAGATGATTCTCTGACTGTTTACCATTGATCAGGATAATTGAGTCATGATGGCTGTGACATGTATGCACCTTTAAGGAAGATACTCTTATGTGTATTGAGATTCTTGTGACCAGGATGAGCTCTAACTGGATCAAGTTTCGCCATATCATGATTGAGTGACTCCCTTAGAGGAGCCCAATATCTGTCTCAATTTCCTCATGGACAGGGGGGATGTGACACTGCCTATATTCCCTGGAGTTGCGGATATGTAAGAATTTGTTCATCGGACCGAGAAACTACAGTTGACGTCCGGTGATATAGTTCTAACGTATGCTGTGTGTTACGAGGAACTGATGAGGACTTCTGTAACATAGGTTGGAGAGGACTCACAGTAGAACTAAGTCAAGGTAAATGTAGATCAAGAAAAGTCCACCGAGGTTAGGAATGATTGAGATGATATAGGAGAAAGCCAAGATCCGGAGAAATTTCTTATTGATCCGGATGGAAAAGACGAATAATGTATAAATGTATATGTATGTATATGAGTATATTTGAAATAAAAGGCTACATATAAAGCCTTATTACTGAAATGTATATGATTATTTGCGTATGATATATAAATGTTACGAAATGTTAAAATGATAAAATGATGTTAAGTAATGTCCCATAATATATGACATTACTTAATGTGAATTTCATAGAAATTTTACTAAATATGTTTATGAAAGGAAACATTGGACTACGACAGCGTAATTCATGGTAATGATGCACGAATGTACAGAAATGTACAGATACATAGAGATGCATGGTTCATCCCAAATTTTTGGAGGTACATGCAAGAAGATTCCAATCCAGGAAAGATCTAGTTTATGAAGATGTCATAGAAAAAGAAAATCACAATATTGAAAAGTTACACAAGATGTAAAGAATAAATGAAGACGTTAAAACCCTACCTGTCTTAATTTTTGAGGACGAAAATTTTATAAGGAGCGGTGAATGTAATAACAGGGAAAATTTATATTTCTCGGAGAATAAATACATAATGAATTTAAGCGTTAAAATGTGAAATTAAGTGATTTAATATTGTTTAGAACTAAATAAAATGTTCTAACAATGTTGAAGGATGAAAAATGATTGACAGTGATTTTAGGTGTGAGCATGTGTGTGCCACTCACAGTATCAAGAAGTAGGTCAAGATGATATTATCTTGACATAAAACTGATATATTTAGAATCAGTATGCTCAAATTAGTTAATTGAGCCCAAAATGTGAATTTTGACCGAGAAACAGACAGTATCAGAAAACTGGTCTAGATGACCTTGAATGAAGTTAAAACTAATAAATTTGGGCTCAGCACACCCAAATTAGTCAGTATAGCCTATCAGTTTGCTCAAATTAGATAATTGAGTATAAAGGTAATTTTTAACCAGAAATACGCAGTATCAAAAACTGGTCGAGATGACCTCGGACGAAGATAAAATTGATAAATTTGAATTCAGCACGTCCAAATTAGTTAGTATAGCCTATTTAAAATTTTTGGGGCAAAAATTTTAAATACATATAAATATGGGGGTCAAAAGTGAAATTTCCTCATTTTTCCATGTAAACTCTCTCTCCTCCCTTCTCTTTCTCTCTCTGCCCGCAAGTGTACAGTGACCATTTGCTGGAAATGGCCTCCGTTTACGACACCACCACACCGTTGGAAAGCTCTCGCCGAGCTGAGTCCGACGGTGGGTCGACGTGACGGAACGGCCGCTGCACGCCGCCGCACGCACCGCCTAAAGGCCGCTGGAGCCGAAATCTTCCCAGTGAGATTTCTCCACCGTCCGGCCACCGTTTACCACGAAACCGGCCCCAAAAGGTTTGTGGTGAAGAGTACTACAAAACCCATGTGGTGGTTCACGGCAACAACCGCCTTATCGTGCTGACCAAGCTTCGAGAAATTCGTCGCCGCCGCCGTGGGAGCCACCGTCGATTTTCACCGATTCCGGCCAAATTGAGGAGAGCCACCGGTGCAGACATGGTCGTGTGGTTGTGTGGAACAAAAGCCCTCAACCAATTTCGGGAAAAAAGTCTGGCACGGCGGAGTTCCACCGTCGCCGCTGTGGTCGTGGCTTTCGAAGGGATTTTCCGGTGATAGGGGCCTTCAAACATGAAATTGAGACAACCAATGGATTCCTCTCGTTGAGATCTTCAAGATGGACTACCTACCTTCCACCGTCGTCACCGGTTAACACCGGTCAACGAACGGTCAACGGCGACCGTTGACCAATTTTGGAAGTTTGGCCCGTTAGCTTATTTTCGACGTTCCAAACGCATCCGCGGAGTCAGATTTGCAAGACGAGACCTCAAATATGAAGAACGAAGAATTAGGGTTTATGCCGTCGAGACCGGACTGCAATTCGGTATAAATCTCGACCTCTTTACGTTCCATAATTTAATTATTTGGGACTATTGTATGATTTTATGATTATTGGTATGAAAATTATGGAAAAGAATGTATATAAAAAGAAGAAAATTACTGTTATAGAGGAAAAAAAAATATATGATAATGTAACGATTTTACTTAAACAGTATGAGTTTTACGTAAAATCTAGGCCTCTGTTATAGTACGTGATAGAATTAGATTAGGATAGATGGTTTTCAGGCGTTTCCTAAACGCTGGAACCTCAAAAATTAAAGGGAAACTCAGCCGAAATTTCTAAAAACGGCACTAGAGGTAATATGGGAAATGAGGGGTAAAATATGATCGGGAAAGTAATCCGAGTCCCCTCAAGGAATTAGGGCATGGAAAAAGGAATAGGCAAGTTACGATTAGTAAACCGACTCTTAGGTCGGAATAATACTTCCCGAGGGCCGAGAATGTGAAAAATTAGCAAAATGATTAAAATTGATTCGAAAAAGGTCCGATAAGATTTAAAAAGTTAATTAGATGATTTTAGGTTTAGAAAATCCAGCTTAAGTATGAAAATGAAAATGTTATGATTAAATGACCCACTAGGGGCAAAATGGTCATTTTGCCAAAAAATTCTAAAATTATGGGAAAAGAGACCCCAGAATAGGGTAATGAAGTTTGTAAAAGTCAAAATTGAGGTTTAAGTTATGAAAAATCACGTCAAGGGCAAAATTGTAATTTTGTCAAAAGTTAGGAGTAAAATCGTAATTTTTCAAAAAGTTGGAAAGATATTCAAAAATAGCCATTAAGGTTTAAAAAACTGTCCTAAGGCTATAATTAAGGGTTATAAGATCAGAATCAAGCTTTTTAATAAAATAAAAGTTATAAATAAAAATGTGATTAACGGACAAAGTTTGTCTGTAGGAACCCGATCCAGACGCGACAAAGGACGTCGATGGATTCCAAGAAGAGGATAAGCATGCGATGAGTAAGTTCAGACATTTACTCATCCGTAACTATGAACAAGCTTATTGTATTTATATGTTTTGTATGCAAATGTCATGATGTGATTTATGATGATGCTATAGTAACGCTATAGCAATACCATGATGATGTTAAAAGATAGGTTTTAATAAATAATTTATAAAAGTATATATATGAATATATATTGAATTACGAAGGAAATGTATTATAAAAGCTTTATGGGAGTAAAGATGTGAGAAAGAGAGATAGAAAAATGGAAAGAGTAAGAATGAGAATGTTATGATAGAATGCCTAAAAAAGAGATGAGATATAAAAAGAAAGAATAGATGTTTATGAAAAGTTTTATGGAAGTTAAGTTATGATTGATAGAGCAACGATGATCAGTAATGAAAGGAATTAAGAAAGGGTATGTTTTATGAGAACAAAAGGATAGGTGTTTTATGAAAAATGATATGAAAGCAAAGAGTTAGACAAGAAAGAGCAATAATGATAGGCTATGATCGATAGGAGTATGATGATAAGATACGATAGATAGAATGATACAAATGATAAACAGAGAATAATTATCTGCACATAACTAAACGCATTTTTGTTTGTTATGATGTGATGTGATGATATATAAGTAATATGTGCTATATATACTAAAGTGTGAGTGACATAATTCACACAAGTAAAGTAAAGAATTAAGAAAGAAAAACAACAACATGAAACAACGATATATGTCTTAAGAAATGAGAATGAAAGAATGAGATGTCAATGAGAAAGAATTACAAAAGAAAGATAGAACAACGAAAGAAAAAATGTCCCATGAAATGTTCTATGAAAAATGAGAAAGGAAAGATTATGAATGTTATGAAAAAGATGTACCATGAAAAATCAATATAAGGAAAATAAAAGCATGCAAGATAATAAAACTGAAAACTTAATTGTTGACGTACCGATCTCCCTATACGGTTGAGACTTCAGGTCTATATCCTCCACGCAGATGTGGTGCTACCCCAAAGGTGCGGTAGTTTATAGGTTGGACCCTACCCCGAAGGTGCGGTAGCTAATGTTTTACCCCTAAAATGAGGTAAACATATGTGACTGTGAGGTAGATTTGTGGGTCGCTCCCCCTCCTCCCATTGTCTGCGCGTAAATAGGTGCGTTCAACAACGGGCCCACCAAAGGAAAGGAAAGTGAAAAGAAAGGAAAGGAAAGTGAAAAGAAAAGAAAGGAAAAGTAAAGAACGAAAAGAAAAGTAAAGAATGACATGAAAAGAAACAAATGATATGAAAGAATGACATAATGAAATCAATGAAAAATAGATAAATAATAAAACAAAACTTAAAAGAACATAATAGAATTAATATATGTGATGTGAGGTATTTGATGTTATGTGTATGATGTGAATGACACGTTTTTACATGATGTTATGCTAGTGTATATGTTACTGGCTTTTAAGATACGAAAGGTTAAGAAATGATGATAAAACGATGGAAAAGATAAGAAGGTTTAGAACGAAAAGTTAAGAAATGATAGGAATGAAAAGAAAAGAAATGAAGAGATTAGAATAGAATGATAAGAGATGATCGATAGAACGATGAGAACAATAAGCGAAGAGATAAATGAGCATGAAAAGGCTAACATATTATATTATGTTTCGATGTTATGTTTTGATGATGTGTATGATGTGTCTATACATGTCATATATTCTAGTAATAATATATATTACTAGTACTTATAAGTTAATGAATGTATGTTTGAACTTACTGAGCATCTAGCTCATTAGTTGGTCCTATGTTGTAGGTAAGTAACCTGTTAGTTTAAAGTAATATGATGGACAACGGACGGATCTGCATGTGCCAAGGGACTGGGCGAGGGTATGGTACTACTATAAGTCTTTCGCTGAGCGTTCAAAAAGGAAGTTGAAAGAAAGAAATTTATGAATTATATGTTATAAAAGTATGATAGGGATATGGGTATAATATGTAAGTTAAAAAAAATTTTGCTATAGAAATTGCTTCCGCTTTAAAATGAGAACATTAAAAATGGAAAGTTAAGTATGTTAAGTAAGAGGACGACGACTCACGAGATTGCCAGCCATCATGGTCGGCGTCAGAGTTCGGCTGGATGGTATGGTAATGTACGGGTCGTCACAATTCTACACTAAATAAACCCATTACAATTATTAGTTTCAGAGTCATACCGCTATAAACCTGAAACTGCTCTCCTAATTATATATCGTATTACATAAGTCAGTGATAAACTATCAACCAATGGCCTTGTCATCTATGCAACACTCTGATATGATATCCCTGATCAGCCTTAGGTTAAAATCTATTCGACTTACTGATCATGCTATCTTAAAGATCTATTATACTCCTAAATAAGAAAATGTTTATTCACCATATGTGAATAAGAAGTTATTTGTCCAACAAACAACCCAAGGCCTTGTTTATTTTCACATCCAATATAATGCCTTTAAGAGGATAACCATTACTTCTCATTAGAGTTATGATTCCAATATCTATAAATACATAAATCATATACAAGTCATATACCCAATAAATCGATTTATAAGCTTACTACCTTTGAGATGCTTTAGCTATTTGAACATCAAAGTAAATAAGTAATACACATGAAGTGATTCACCTACTTAGGATTAAAGTTATTGAATAATGAATGTCAAAATTGAATTGATCCACTTAAGCAAACTACGCAGATCAATTACACTTTAGTTCCAGTCTAATACATCACTACCAAGCAACATATCTGTGTCTCTACTCGGGAGTTGAAGCTTCAAACAGTCAAGAAAACCGTCTCCCAATTAGCTTTAGACAACATAATAATCTTACCATAAGTTAGATGCTCAGTCTAACCCCATAGTCTACGAACTATAGTTTAGATTGCTTATTTTAGAATGTTGTCTTCTTGTGTACAAAAGTATATTGTATGCAATATTTTAACAATTTAACAACAAATAGTCAGTGAGCCATAATTCCTTATATTTACTTTAACATGTAAAAAGGATGAGAATATGTAGCAATATAATAAATAACCTCTTATATATTTTTATTAATCATTTCAAAATAAATGAAATAAATCTATATTGTATTTTCTGCTTAGGGCATTTCTAACACATACTTGTTAAATTGTGCCTTTGTCTCCATCACAAAGGTGCTCACAAGATCCTCCAATGACGGCTTCTTTTCAGCTATTCGTTGTTAGAATTTGGTGGTGGTTGAAGTGCATTCTTTTGGATTGCCATAAGAGAAGTTTGTAGGAAAATAAATCGATAAAAACGTATCAGAGTAGCGCAGCGGAACAATAAAAATTTTTAGATCGTTAAATATCTCATGATGCCATATACAATAAACCAACAATAATTAAAACTCATACCTCAAGGATGCCAATCTTGCAGGAGGAGAATGACCGGAGGCTTCAACCAACTAGCCTTCTCTACTATTCTCCAATTCCCGAATGGCTGAGTGTGTGGGCACTCTGAACCTCGATCGGTATACTAGCACTACTAGTCTTCTTCCGACCACCCAGATCTCTAAAGAACTTTATTGTCACGATGAGCTGTGCAACAATAAGCCTGCTCACCTGAGAGTCTATGGTCTGAGAGAATTGGAGTGGCAGGACCTCTATTTATAGACCTGCATGAGGTGATTCTCTGAATTTGAATTGGACTAGGAAAAGATATTCTCCCTTATCCATAACCATAAAAATCTGAATTTTCTATGGGAAATTCTCAACAATAAAATTCGGCCATTATGGATAAATCCAATCCAAATCTAAACAAGATTTTAACTAGAATTTTATCTCCCTTTTTCAACCAAAAAATCCGAAATTTCCTAGGAGATTTTCCCTCCAAAAATTCGGCCACATTTAGGATAAGGGAGAATCAAAATTCCACTAGGATTCTCAAGCTTGAATCTCATCTCAACCTTACCCAAAATAACCGAATTTTCCTAGGAGATTTCCTCCATAATTTCGGCCACTTTTCAGGGAAGGAGAGAATCCAAATTCAACTAGGATTGAAACTTGAATTTTTCCCTTGAACCTTATCCACAAAAACCGAAATTCCATTGAGGATTATCCTCAAAATTTCGTCCATAATTTGTTAGGATTTGGATTCAAAATTCAAGTAGGATTCTAACAAGATTATCCTCTCCATATCCAACTCAAATTCGAATTTCAAACCTTGTGGATTTTCCACAACAAATTTGAATCCCACTTGGACTGTGATTCAAAATTTGAATTTCAAATTTCAAATTTCAAATTTCAAATTTCAAATTTCAAATTTCAAATTCGAATTTCAAATTCGAATTTCAAATTCAAATTTCAAATTCGAATTTCAAATTCAAATTTCAAAATTCAAATTTCAAATTTCAAAATTCAAATTTCAAAATCCACAAAACGGTTGTGTTTCAAATTCTTGTTCTCATGGATAATTTTCTACAACTCTAATCCAATCTCAAATAAAACCATGGCAACTTTATTTGGAGTTCGAATAATTGTGTACTCTATCATCCAAAACAAAATCTGAATCCAACCGGAGAGAATCTTGTCTACCATCCTAATCCTGTGTCATCACCATCCATGCATAATAAACCAGCCAATAGCTGTAATGATCGTCATTTTCATGACACCTACTTATCATGTAATAAGTCATTAAGGAATAAAATGGACATAATTTAATGTCTTTTAGTACAATTTAAGTAACACGGTCAGGTACACGGTCGTGTGAGTGACCGTGTGTCATTCGGACTGTGTATCTGTTAGTAGCCGTGTGAGTGTACATGGCCGTATAGTGTAACACGGTCAAGTACACGACCGTGTAGGAGGCCGTGTACCACTCGGATAGATGTTTTTGTTTCAAAGACATGGCCGTGTTGAGTAGTCTCAACTAGTACACGCCCGTGTTTGAAATGTACACGCCCGTGTTGCGTTGCACACGCACGTGTAAGAGTTTGTGTATAAGGCTGTATAATGAGCCGAGAGCCACTGTAATGACTCTCATGAATTATGAATCTTAATTACTATGCAATGATGTAATTGAGTTAATAAACACAATGTGTTTTTCAGTTGAATGAATTAAACGAGTGTAGTAACGTTTAATTACTATTTATGCAGTGAAAGGGGCGACCGACAGTGAAATCGGTCCACCCTATTATGTGAGTATGCGTTGAGACACGCAATATCAAGAAACCGGTCTAGACTACCATTTCATGATATAGAACTGATGAGCTAGTCATCAGTACGCTCAGACTGGTCATCTGAGCGCAGCAGTGATAATTGCCCTAATAGATGTACAGTATCGAGAAAAGCGGTCTAGATGACCTCTTCTCGCCCAAAGACTGACAAAATCAAAGTCAGAGCGCTCAGATTAGTCAGTCAGATAGTGAAAAGTGAACAGTGAATAGTGATTAGTGAATAGTGAGAAACGCAGTGTCAGGTTAGTAGCCAAGACGGCCTTAATCTGGCATAAAATTGACATATTAATAGTCAGCAGGTTCAATCTGGTCAAGTGAGTACAAAATGTAGATTTTGTTTAAAAGATACGCAGTATCGGGATGAGGGTCAAGACGACCTTTTCTCGTCCCGAAACTGATATATTTAGACTCAGGACGCCCAAATTGGTCAATCGGGCACCTGACACGTTTTTCGAGACGGGGTCATACAGATCCTGAAAACTGGTCTAAAAGACCTTAGATGGATGTAAAACTGATAAATTTGAAATCAGCACGTCCAAATTATTCAAGAGAGACTGTGTTTGAAATTTCACGCGAAAACGCCTCGTTATGCGTGCACAGTGTCAACACAGTGTAGGCCTAACCACAGTATCAAGAAATTGGTCAAGATGACCTTTTCTTGATATAAAACTGATATATTTGGAATCAGAATGCTCAAATTAGTCATTTGAGCACAAAAAGTAATTTTTGACCGGGAACCATGCAGTATCGGGAAACTGGTCGAGACGACCTCAGATGAGGATAAAACTGATATATTTGGGTTTAGCACGCCCAAATTAGTCAGTATAGCCTATCTTAAAATTTTTCAAAAAATTAGTATAAAAGGACGAAATTTTTGGGACTATTGAAAAATAACCCCCATAATTTTTCCAAATCTCATTTCCTCCCCCAACACCACCCGTAGGTGAACAGTAACCATCAGTCGAATCCGACCTCCGTTTTCGACACCGCCGGCACCATTGGAAAGCTCTCGACGAGCTGATTCCAACGGTGGGCCGAGTCGACCGAACCGACGCCGGAGCACGCCGCACGCGCCGCCCAAAGCCACCGGTGGCCGAATTTTTCAAACCACCGTATCTCAACCGTCCGACGTCCAAATGCCACAATTCCGGTCCCAATGGATTCGTGGTGAAGAGTAGAACAAAACTCAGGCTTCATTTCACGTCAACAGCCGCCGGATTGTGCCGCCCAAGGTTCGCCGTCGCCGTCGCCATCGCTGCCGTCGAATCTCGCTATTCCGGCGGAGTTGAGTTGCAAGGTCGGTATCAAAATGCTCAGAACAACACGTAGATCAAAAGCCCCAAATCAATTTTGGGCAACAACGCCGGAAAATGAAGATCCAACACCGCCGCCGTCGCCGACTTTTCGAGGGCCGATTTCCGGTGATAGGAGCCTCGATTGGTGAAATTGACACCACCAATGGGTTCCTCTCGTCGAGCTCTTCAAGATGGTGGTCGCCACTCCCATCGCCGCTATGGTCAACGCCGGTCAACGACCGGTCAACGCCGGTCAACGGCGACCCGGGGACCGAAAATTGAAGAATGGCCCGTTGGCCTATTTTCGACGTTCCGGACACATCCGTGGCATCGGATTTGCAAACCGGAGTTTCAAAAGTGGAGAACATCGATTCAAAGATTGTGCGGTCGAGACCGAACGGTTCGTCCGACCGCCGACGGGAACGATTTTGGTAGTGGTTTTGATCCCTTGATTCCTCAATTTATTATTAGAAATAATTATGTATGAATTATGGTTTACTGACTTGAGGAATTGTAAGAAAAAGGGATGAAATGTCGAAAAAGAGAATGTGAAGAAATGTGAATATTTTTACGTAAAAAGCGGAGCTTTTACGTAAAAATTAGGCCTCTGGTTTAGTACGTGGCAGGTTAGAATAGGTTAGATGGTTTTGAGGCATTTCCTAAATGCCGGAAACCCAAAAATTAAGCGGAAATACTGCCGAAATTTCGAAAACGGCACAAAGGGGTATTTTAGGAAACGAGGGCTGAAAATGTGATCGGGATGGAAACCCGAGCCCCCTCGATGACCTAGGTCCAGGAAAGAAGGACGGACGTTTACGGGATTAGTGAACCGCCCAATTAGAAATTTCATAATGTAAGAAAACGACCCCTATGTCAGAATAGTACCACCCGAGGGACGGGTGCGATCGAAGTATAAAATTTGGGGCGATTACATCGGTAACTGTAACCCGACAGGCTAAATGGTCATACGAGAGGTATTCAGTCAGTTGACTGGTCGGGTAACCAGTCAAGGACCAAGTCGGAATGAGATAGTGAGAGACAGTGATTAATTTGTCAAGTAGACAAATTAATTAAGCACGATTAAAAATTAGATATCCAATTTCCCAAAGTAGAGCAGTTGGGTACCGATAGGCATCGGTACCACACAACGATAAGTTTATTAGTTCCTAACGATACAGTGACCTAAGAGCGATGTTAATTAATTTATTGGGTAAATAAATTAATTAACAATGATTAGAAAATCAAATTCTTAAGAAGAGGGCAATTAGTACCGATAAGGATCGGTACCACATAACGAGAATTTTTATTAGTCACTAATGACCACGGTGACCTAAGAGTGAATGTTAATGTAATGCATTATGATTACAGGGAGGTACCTGTATTGTGATGAAGGTGAGAGTATAAACTGTCTGCTGACAGGTAAGTACAACTCCGCCTACAGCATGGATAAAATGAATTTAAAATGATGCTTTTCCAGTACTTTAAGTATGTATCTTGCACACGATGCTGCACAGCATACATAAGAGCATATAGTTTCACAATCGAGTAGATTGATGAAAGAACAAGTTAGAAGCCATAGATTCCTACCGCGTAGGATTGGGGACAGCTTAGAGAAGCGTATGGCTAGAACAGTTAAACAAGATGGAAATAAATAGGTGTGTCGTACCGGCTCCTTCAGTCGAAGGGGTTTCCAGTTAAAGAAAGTTAAGGCCAAAAGTTGAGCATCAGTTTATGGCTCTTCGGCATTAGTTGACCTCGGGAGTTACCGTTGGTCTGCGCGCACACGGTACTGACACATGGGCCCTAAGTAGACAAGAAAAGAAAAGAGAAGTTTGAAGCATAAATGAACATAACCGGACCATGCATTAGTTATAGTTCGCTATGCTTTCTTTTTCAGTAGAGTGCATACAGTACACGATGCTTCTGTCATGCATAAAGTATGTGAAGTTTTATATTCACTGTTATGACATGTTATGTGATGACATGATATGTGAGCTGATATGTGATATGCTTATATGGTATGTGATTTATTAAGTGATATATGTCATGCTTATGATTTTAAGTATGTACTATGTTCTAAACTTGTTTTGCGGTTAACATGTTGTACTTACTGGGCGTAAAGTTCACGGTGTGTGTTCATGCTGTAGGTAAGCATCCTATAGCGTAAACATCAAGGGACGATGATGGTGGCGGAGGTGGATGTGAGGATGAGGTTATGGATACACCGCGAGTATTCTTCCGCATAGTATGAGTAAATAATATTTTGAATGGTGACAGTTAAATAGTATTTTGAATAGTAAAGGTTAAACGGTATTTTTAGAACAGTAAACAGTATATGTATGAGTAGTATATTTAAATAGTATCTGGTGAATAGTAATCAGATAAACAAGTATATAATTGTGTATGTATAATTTAAATCCGTATGTTTTTTAAATTCCGCATTTTAATAGTATACGTACGTGAATAGTAAATACGTACGCGTATATATAAAAAAAATCCCTCTAAATTTATGGTATTAAATTCAGCAAGTTTAAGTATCGGTTTTAAAGAGAAAGTATAAGTAAAAACTAAAGAAGCAAGTTAAGTAATAAGAGTTTACAGTGACGGTCCGGGCCGCTGAGGGCACGAGGTGCCACAATAGCATACACAAATCAATTTGCCAAATGTTAAGGAATTATGTGGAGCTAGTGGAGGGACTGATTGGACATATATAATCAGGCTCCCGTAAATCCATATGATCATCATTCTTTACCGAACAACTCAATCATATGATCACTAGTTTCAGAGTCACACCACTATAAACCTGAAACTGAACTCCCAATTATATACCGTATTACGTAAGCCTATGACGAGCTACTATCCAATGACCTTGTTATATATGCAAAACCCTCATATGATATCCATGATCAGCCTTAAGTCAAAGTCCGTTTAATCCTGCTGATCAGGCTATCTTAAAGTTCCATTATACTACCGAATTAAGAAAATGATTATTCACCATATGTGAATAAGAAGTCATCCGCCCAACAGACGACCCAAGGCCTTGTCCATTTTCACATTCAGTATAATGCCTTTAAGAGGATACCTTTAACTCCTCAGAGCTATGATTCCGATATCTGCAAACAAACCCTTCATCGTATACAAGTCATGCACCTTACGAACCAATCTATAAGCTTACTACCTCTGAGACGCTTTAGCCATTGGAACATCAAAGTACACAAGTCATATACATGAAGTAGTTCATTTACTCAGGATTAAGGTTATTGCACAATGAACGTCAAAAGCAGATTGATCCACTCATAGCGGACTACGTAGATCAATCACGCTTTAGTCCCGGTCTAATATGTCACCACCAAGCAACATACCTATGTCTCTACTTGGGAGTCCAGCTCCAGACAGTCAAGACAAACCGTCCCCTCCAAGGCTTTAGACAACATAATAGTCTTAACATGAGTTAGATGCTCGGTCTAACCCCATAGACTACAGACCATAGTTTAGACCGCTAACTTTAGAACATTGTCTTCTCGCATACAAAAGTCCATTGCATGCAACGTTCTAACAGTTTTAACACAAGCAATCAGTGAGCCATATTTGCTTACATTTACTTTAAAATGTAAATAAGACGAGGACAGATAGCAATGTAATGAATAACCTTTATATATAATTTTATTATCCAGTTCAAAATGAATACATCAAAATGTCTCTAATGCTTAGGGCATTTCCTAACAATCTCCCACTTGCCCTAAGCTAGTAGATGTGCCATGTTACACATCCCCATCGCCTCTACATGCCTCTCAAAGCTTCTAGTCACCAAAGTCTTAGTAAAGGGATCGGCGATGTTGTCCTCGGACGCGATCTTACATACATCCACTTGTCCTGTCTCCACATGCCCTCTAATAATATGATATCTCCGATCGATGTGCTTGGTCCTCTTATGGTGTCGAGATTCCCTTGTGTTGGCAATAGCCCCTGTATTATCACAGTAAAGTGTAATAGGCTTGTCAACACCCGGAATAACCTCAAGGTCTCTAAAGAACTTGCGGAGCCAAACCGCTTCTTTAGATGCCTCAGCCGCAGCCACATACTCAGCCTCCATAGTAGAGTCAGCTGTGCAGCCCTACTTCACGCTCCTCCACACAATGGCGCCTCCTCCGAGTAAAAACACTGATCCAGATGTCGATTTCCTTGAATCCTTACAAGTCTGGAAGTCTGAATCCGTGTATCCTACGGGTGTTAGGTCCCCTCCAGAATACACCAGCATATAATCCCTCGTTCTCTTAAGATACTTGAGTATATGCTTTACAGCTTGCTAGTGCTTGGTTCCAGGATTTGCTAGATATCGACTCACCATACCTACTGCAAAACATATATCTGGGTGAGTGCAAAGCATAGCGTACATAAGGCTACCCACAGCGGATGCATAAGGGACCTTACTCATATGCTCTCTTTCTTCCGATGTCTTGGAACAGTCATCCAATGAAAGAGTTAGACTGGCAATAGAAGGTTGTGAGCCTTTTTTTGCCTCTTGCATTGCATATTTGTCAATTATTTTATCTATGTATGAAGCTTGGGATAACGCTATCATTTTGTTCTTTCGATCTCTGAAGAGACGAATGCCTAGAACATAATTAGCTTCTCCCAAGTCCTTCATGTCAAACTGTTGGTGTAACCAAAGCTTGACCGATGATAAGTTCCCTACATCATTCCCAATAAGTAGTATATCATCGACATAGAGTATCAGAAAGACCACTTTTCCATCCTTAATACGTTTATAAACATAAGGTTCATCAACGTTCTGCTCAAAACCAAATGTCTTAATCGCTTGATCAAACCTCTGTTTCCATGAGCGGGATGCTTGCTTTAATCCATAAATGGATCTAAGCAACTTGCAGACTTTCCTTTCTTGGCCTTTTACTACGAACCCTTCGGGCTGTATCATATAGATACACTCTTCAAGATGGCCATTCAAGAATGCCGTCTTGACATACATTTGCCAGATCTCGTAATCGAGAGCCGCAGCAATGGACAGAAGAATACGGATAGACTTCAGCATAGTAACAGGCGAAAAGGTTTCATCGTAATCGATTCCAACCTTTTGCGTGTATCCCTTTGCAACCAGTCTAGCTTTGAAAGTTTCCACTCTCGCTTCCGCATCCTTCTTTCTTTTGTAGATCCATTTGCATCCAATGGGTTTTATCCCATCCGGCAAATCTACAAGTTCCCAAACAGAGTTGGATTTCATAGAATCCATCTCATTGTTCATAGCCTATTTCCAAGATTTAGAATCAACATCATTTACAGCTTCATCATAGGTGACCGGATCATCCTCATGCTCATGAGCCTCGGCCTGGTATACCTCAGCATCATACATGAAGAAATTAGGTTTCTTAGAAACCCTCCCACTACGATGAGGCACCCTAAATTGTTGATCGTCAACAGGTCTTTCACTGGAACTCGGACTTACGTCCAAGACCAAAATCTGTGAAGCAGTTCTTTCACCCGATAACTCCTTTAGCACCACTTTGCTTCGAGGCTTAAAGTCATTCATGTTTCCTCCAAGAATGTCACATGGGTTGAGACAATGACTTTTTGTTCCTTCGGGTTATAGAATAGACCTCCTTTAGTTCCTTTTGGATACCCTATAAACATACACAATTCTGATCTTGATTCCAACTTTTTCGCATCCCCATCCAGTACATGTGCCGGGCAGCCCCATATTCTCATACGTCCAAGGGAGGGCTTCCTGCCATACCACAATTCATACGGAGTTTTGGAAATTGATTTGCTCGGAACCTGGTTCAGAATATAGCACGCCGTTTGTAAAGCATATCCTCAAAATGATAATGGCAGCGTTGAATAACTCATCATGGACCGTACCATATCCAATAAGGTCCTGTTTCTCCTTTCGGCTACACCATTCTGTTGTGGAGTACCAGGTGCAGTTAAATGGGATAATATCCCGTTCTCTACAAGATGTCCTAGAAATTCATCAGAGAGGTATTCGCACCTCGATCAGATCGAAGTGTCTTTATGGATTTATCTAATTGCTTTTCCACTTCCGCATGATACTCTTTGAACTTGTCAAAGGTTTCGCTCTTGCGGTGCATCAGATACACATATCCATACCTCGAGTAATCATCTATAAAAGAGACATAATACTCGAACCCTCCTCGTGCTGTGACGTTCATGGGGCCACATACGTCAGTGTGCACAATTTCTAAGAGCTCCTGAGCCCTTGTACCCTTAGCTCCAAAAGACCTCTTAGTCATTTTACCCTCTAGACAAGACTCACATTGGGGAAGTCGTACCTCCTCCAGAGATTCCAGAGGACCGTCTTTCACCAATCTTTGAATCCTATCCTGATTAATATGACCAAGTCTTAAATGCCAAAGATACGCCTTGTTAGAGTGAGAAACTTTCAACCTTTTAGAGTTATCAATTAATGCAGTGTCAAGCAGTGAGTACATCTTTGGTTTGATCAAATATAGGTTTCCATCCATCCATACGGAACAGATAAAAGACTTATTTCTACGAATATCAACTCTTTTACTAAAAGAAACTGAATAAGAATCCTTTATTAAACAAGCTACCGATATAAGGTTCCTCCTAAAATTAGGAACATAAAAACAGTCTTTCAATAAAATAAACTTAAATTGATCAAAATAAAGGTAAACGTCTCCCACTGCTTCAGCCAACACAAAGCTACCATCTCCAGTCCGCAACGAGAGGCTCCTATCATGTAGACTTCTCGTTTCCATAAACCCCTGCATAGCAACACAAACATGATTAGTGGCGCCCGAATCAATGACCCAAGTGTCTTTCGATTCTTCCACCAAACATGCTTCTAAGTAATGAAGTTCCTTACCTTCCTTGCCCTTGGCAGCTAGGAATTCCCGGCAAGCCTTCTTAAAGTGACCTACCTTCCCACAATGGAAGCATTTGGACTTTTTAGGGTCCTTTGGCTTCTTGTTATTCTTCTTCTTCTTCCCGTCTGCGACAGGAGGATTAGAAGAACTAGAAGCCACTTGCTTCTTATTTGGCCTCTACCTCTTCCGTGAGGGATTGGAAGATTCCACCAAATTGGCCTCTCCTTTAGGTTGGACCGCATCCTCATCCCTGATCATCTACTCATAAGCCTGTAGTTGCTTCATGAGCTCGGTAAGTCTTAACTCCTTTGTCGCCAGATTGTATGCGGCCTTAAACCCCATAAAATCTTTAGACAGAGTCTTGAACACCATCTCGATCTGGGTGTTGTAGTCCAACTCAGCACCATTCTCGTTAGCCTCAGCGAAGAATCCCATTAGAGTGATCATATAGTCCTTCACCGGAGTACCCGCCTTTTGCTTAGAGTTCATAATATTGGTGATAGCGGACTGTCGAGCCAATGTTTCTTGGCCTCCGAACATGTCCTCCAAATTTTCCATGATCTCCCCAGCAACTTGATAAGTCTCATGCTACTTTTGTAAAGCACTCGTCATGCTAGCAAGGATGTAACATCGAGCTATTTCATTGGATTTTCTCCAACGATTATAGGCAACCGAGACCTCCTCAAGTGGTGTGTCAGGTTTGGGCCCAGGTGGGCATGGTTCGTCCAGTACGAACTTGTGTCTCTCGCAGCTGAGAACTATTAATAGATTTCTTTTCCAATCTTTATAATTATCGTCATTCAGTTTATTCTCAGTGAGTATTGAAATGAGGGGTGTCGGTGATATTTTGAACTGAAATAAAATTATACTAGACATCATTACAAAGCCCAAGCAAATATACAGATAATTTAGCAAATAAAACATACAAGTATGTTCCTACATGAAACTTGAAAAACATGTAGCATTGCAATGGTAATTCTCAGCACCTATTGCCCCAAGCCACCGAGAGGTGGTCATGAAAACAAATAGCCGGAACATGGACCCCGTCCAATTAATATATGTTGCCTTAAATCCTCCAAGGTTAAGACATATATTAATAACCGCTTATTTGGCCACCAGTTTAGTTAACAGAGCTTCTAGGGAAGGTTAATAACTAAACGAGTCTTGAGTGTATAACCATTGTTTACGTAGCCCGATCCACGTCCTACCAAGCCACCGAGGGGTGGTCATGAATAAGATCGTACTCGAACACGTTTTCCACATAGGAGATCCAATCTAGTATACCGGCGGCGGTAAACACCTACCGAGGGGTGTGGTCAGGGCAGAACTGACGCGAGGCGTTACCATGCTTTCACATATGGATCAACAATGGAGGCCGTGGGTTTTGTTTGAAACCCTCTCCCACTCAATAATTTGAAAAACACGCAAGTTTTGACAAATTATGTATGATCAATATAGTATGAGCGGCACTCACCTATCCTATATGACAGGTTATCAAATATGCATATAAAACATCCATCAATACATATTTATACATCTATGACATATCACAGAAAAAATAATTGACAGAATAACCAAGCTATGGTTCCATCCTAGAACAAAGAAAATAAAGATTACAAAATTCCATCCAAAGCATTCTTTGGGTCTTGAATTTCGTTCCGTCTTCTTGTATCCATCTTTATGTAGCCTCTCCATTTATTTCTCATCCCAAGAATTATTTAAAATTTAAATCTCCAAAAATTTAAATTTCAAATTCAAACTCCAAATACGAATTTCAAATTTAAATTTCAAATTTAAATTTTAAACAATTTTAAACATCATGTGTAATAATATGTAATTTCCAAAATTTCAAATTTTCAATTACATATTTTTAAACATGATTTAAAATTAAATCTCAAATTTAAAAATCAAAAATTTTCCTTTTTTTTTTTAGACCGTCGCACCGCCGTCCACGAAGGTGGCAGCCGCCGTGGGCAGCCACCAGCCCCAAAGGGGCTTGCAGCCCACGGCTATCCCCTTTGTGCAGCCTTGCCGGGCTGCAGGCCAAGCCTGCAGTGCCAGGCTGCACGTCCAAGCTGGGTACAGCAGCCGGCAGGCTGCAGGCAGCGCCTGCAGCCAGAGGTTCTGGCTGCATGCCCAGGCTGCGGCCAGCCTTGGGCAGGCCACGGCCACCCTTGGCTGCAGGCCAAGCCTACGGCCGTGGGTGGTGTTGGCCTGCACAGGGGCTGCCGCAGCCCCATCATGCCCGAGGGCAGGGGCTGCAGCCCCACCAAGGCCCGTCGGCCTATCCCAAGGGATCGTGTCTCGATTTTTGTGCCATATTCCAATTTACCTATTAGGATCTCCAAAAATTAATTTGAATCCCAATTAAATTGAAATTTTACACACAATCAAAATTTCAATCTTTAAATCAAATTTAACTTTTGGGAAAAAATAAATTACGGTCTTCAATCTTCAATCTCCTCCAAGAATAATTACATAAAATTTCCGAAACCGTTTCCGATGTACAAAAATTCTAACCATAAAAATTCTAGGAGACAAAAAATTAAAATCCATGGGAAAATTACAGTGTTAATAAACTGCTCCCATGGTTACATAAAAATTCCTAGACACAATTTTTCTAAATTCTAAGGAACCATAACCGGTATAAATAAGCATGCTTATAATAATTCAAAAAATTAAAATAACCACATACTTTATACATAATCCATGATAACAACATAAAGGAACCCTAGAATTGTAGGAGAATAAATCGGTAAAAACGTATCAGAGTGGCGCAGCGGAACAATAAAAATTTTTAGATCGTTAAATATCTCATGATGCCATATACAATAAACCAACAACAATTAAAACTCATACCTCAAGGACACCAATCTTGCAGGAGGAGAATGACCAGAGGTCTCAACCAACTAGCCTTCTCTACTATTCTCCAATTCCCGAATGGCTGAGTGTGTGGGCACTCTGAACCTCGATCGGTATGCTAGCACTGCTAGTCTTCTTCCGGCCATCCAGATCTCTAAAGAACTTTATTGTCACGATGAGCTGTGTAACAATAAGCCTGCTCACCTGAGAGTCTGTGGTCTAAGAGAACTGGAGTGGTAGGACATCTGTTTATAGACCTGCATGAGGTGATTCTCTGAATTTGAATTGGATTAGGAAAAGATATTTTCCCTTATCCATATCCATAAAATCCGAATTTTTCCAAGGGAGAATCTCAACAAAAAATTCGGTTTTCTTAGGATAAATCCAATCCAAATCTAAACAAGATTTTAACTGGAATTTTATCTTCCTTTTTCAACCAAAAAATCTGAAATTTCTAAGGAGATTTTTCCTCCAATAATTAGGCCACTTTTAGGATAAGGGAGAATCAAAATTCCACTAGGATTTTCAAGCTTGAATCTTATCTCAACCTTATCCAAAAATAACCGAATTTCCTAGGAGATTTTCTCCCTAATTTCGGCCACTTTTCAGGGAAGGAGAGAATCCAAATTCAACTAGAATTGAAGCTTGAATTTTCCCTTGAACCTTATCCACAAAAACCGAAATTCTATTGAGGATTATCCTCAAAATTTTCGTCCACTTTTGTTGGGATTTAAATTCAAAATTCAAGTAGGATTCTAACAAGATTATCCTCTCCAAATCCAACTCAAATTCGAATTTCAAACCTTGTGGATTTTCCACAACAAATTCGAATCCTACTTGGACTGTGATTCAAAATTTCAAATTTAAATTTCAAATTCAAATTTCAAATTCAAATTTCAAATTCAAAATTCAAATTTCAAATTTCAAAATTCAAATTTCAAATTTCAAAATTCAAATTTCAAATTCCACGAAACGGTTGTGTTTCATATTTTTGTTCTCATGGATAATTTTCTACAACTCCAATCCAATCTCAAATAAAATCATGGCAACTTTATTTGGAGTTCGAATAATTGTGTACTCTATTATCCAAAACAAAATCTGAATCCAACCGAAGAGAATCTTGTCTATCATCCTAATCCTGTGTCATCACCATCCATGCATAATAAACTAGCCAATAGCATACACAAATCAATTTGCCAAACGTTAAGGAATCATGTGGAGCTAGTAGAGGGACTAATTGGACATATATAATCGGGCTCCCGTGATTCCATATGATCATCATTCTGTACCGAATAAATCAATCATATGATCACTAATTTCAGAGTTACACCACTATAAACCTGAAACTGAACTCCCAATTATATACCGTATTACGTAAGCCTGTGACGAGCTACTATCCAATGACCTTGTCATATATGCAAAACCCTCATATGATATCCATGATCAGCCTTAGGTCAAAGTCTGTTTAATCCTACTGATCAGGCTATCTTAAAGTTCCATTATACTATAGAATTAAGAAAATGATTATTCACCATATGTGAATAAGAAGTCATCCACCCAGCAGACGACCCAAGGTCTTGTCCATTTTCACATTCAGTATAATGCCTTTAAGAGGATACCTTTAACTTCTCAGAGCTATGATTCCGATATCTGCAAACAAACCCTTCATCGTGTACAAGTCATGTACCCAACGAACCGGTCTATAAGCTTACTATCTCTGAGACGCTTTAGCCATTGGAACATCAAAGTACACAAGTCATATACATGAAGTAGTTCATTTACTCAGGATTAAGGTTATTGCACAATGAATGTCAAAAGCAGATTGATCCACTCATAGCGGACTACGTAGATCAATCACGCTTTAGTCCCGGTCTAATATGTCACCACCAAGTAACATATCTATGTCTCTACTTGGGAGTTCAGCTCCAGACAGTCAAGACAGACCGTCCCCTCCAAGGCTTTAGACAACATAATAGTCTTAACATGAGTTAGATGCTCGGTCTAACCCCATAGACTACAGACCATAGTTTAGACCGCTAACTTTAGAACATTGTCTTCTCGCATACAAAAGTCCATTGCACGCAATGTTCTAACAGTTTTAACACAAGCAGTCAGTGAGCCATATTTGCTTACATTTACTTTAACATGTAAATAAGACGAGGACCGATAGCAATGTAATGAATAACCTCTATGTATAATTTTATTATCCAGTTCAAAATAAATACATCAAAATGTCTCAAATACTTAGGACATTTTCTAACAATATCCCACTTGCCCTAAGCCAGCAGATATGTCATGTTACGCATCCCCATCACCTCTACATGCCTCTCAAAGCTTTTAGCTACCAAAGTCTTAGTAGAGAGATCAGCGATGTTGTCCTCGGACGCGATCTTACATACATCTACTTATCCTGTCTCCATATGCCCTCTAATGTCGACTTCCTCAAATCCTTACAAGTCTAGAAGTTTGAGTCCGTGTATCCTACGGGTGTTAGGTCCCCTCCAGAATACACCAGCATATAATCTCTCGTTCTCTTAAGATACTTGAGTATATGCTTTACTGCTTGCCGGTGCTTGGTTCCAGGATTTGCTTGATATCGACTCACCATACCTAGTGCAAAACATATGTCTAGGCGAGTGCAAAGCATAGCGTACATAAGGCTACCCACAGCGGATGCATAAGGGACCTTACTCATACGCTCTCTTTCTTCCGATGCCTTGGGACAGTCATCCAATGAAAGAGTTAGACCGGCCATAGAAGGTTGTGAGCCTTTCTTTGCCTCTTGCATTGCATATTTATCAATTATTTTATCTATGTATGAAGCTTGGGATAACGCTATTATTTTGTTCTTTCGATCTCTGAAAAGACGAATGCCTAGAACATAATTAGCTTCTCCCAAGTCCTTCATGTCAAACTGTTGGTGTAACCAAAGCTTGACCGATGATAAGTTCCCTACATCATTCCCAATGAGTAGTATATCATCGACATAGAGTATCAGAAAGACCACTTTTCCATCCTTAATACGTTTATAAACACAAGGTTCATCAACGTTCTGCTCAAAACCAAATGTCTTAATCGCTTAATCAAACCTCTGATTCCATGAGCGGGATGCTTGCTTTAATCCATAAATGGATCTAAGCAACTTACAGACTTTCCTTTCTTGGCCTTTCGCTGCGAACCCTTCGGGCTGTATCATATAGATACACTCTTCAAGATGGCCATTCAAGAATGCCGTCTTGACATCCATTTGTCAGACCTCGTAATCAAGAGCCGCAACAATGGACAGAAGAATACGGATAGACTTCAGCATAGCAACAGGCGAAAAGGTTTCATCGTAATCGATTTCAGCCTTTTGCGTGTACCCCTTTGCAACCAGTCTAGCTTTGAAAGTTTCCACTCTCCCTTCCGCATCCTTCTTTCTTTTGTAGACCCATTTGCATCCAATGGGTTTTATCCCATCCGGCAAATCTACAAGTTCCCAAACAGAGTTGGATTTCATAGAATCCATCTCATTGTTCATAGCCTGTTTCCAAGATTTAGAATCAACATCATTTACAGCTTCATCATAAGTGACCGGATCATCCTCATGCTCATGAGCCTCGGCCTGGTATACCTCAGCATTATACATGAAGAAATTAGGTTTCTTAGAAACCCTCCCACTACGACGAGGCACCCTAAATTGTTGATCATCTGCAGGTCTTTCACTAGAACTCGGACTTGCGTCCAAGACCGAAATCTGTGGAGCAGTTCTTTCACCTGATAACTCCTCTAGCACCACTTTGCTTCGAGGCTTAAAGTCATTCATGTGACTTTCCTCCAAAAATGTCGCATGGGTTGAGACAATGACTTTTTGTTCCTTCGGGTTATAGAACAGACCTCCTTTAGTTCCTTTTAGATACCCTACAAACATGCACAATTTTGATCTTGGTTCCAACTTTTTCGCATCCCCAACCAGTACATGTGCCGGGCAGCCCCATATTCTCATATGTACAAGGGAGGGCTTCCTGCCACGTCACAATTCATACGGAGTTCTGGGAATTTATTTGCTCGGAACCTGGTTCAGAATATAGCATGCCGTTTGTAAAGCATATCCCCAAAATGATAATGGCAGCGTTGAATAACTCATCATAGACCGTACCATATCCAACAAGGTCCTGTTTCTCCTTTCGGCTACACCATTCTGTTGTGGAGTACCAGGTGCAGTCAATTGGGATAAAATCCCGCTCTCTACAAGATGTCCTAGAAATTCATCGGAGAGATATTCGCCACCTCGATCAGATCGAAGTGTCTTTATGGATTTATCCAATTGCTTTTCCACTTCCGCACGATACTCTTTGAACTTGTCAAAGGTTTCGCTCTTGCGGTGCATCAGATACACATATCCATACCTCGAGTAATCATCTATAAAAGAGACATAATACTCAAACCCTCCTCGTGCTGTGACGTTCATGGGGCCACATACGTCAGTATGCACAATTTCTAAGAGCTCCTGAGCCCTTGTACCCTTAGTTCTAAAAGACCTCTTAGTCATTTTACCCTCTAGACAAGACTCACATTGGGGAAGTCGTACCTCCTCCAGAGATTCTAGAGGATCGTCTTTCACCAATCTTTAAATCCTATCCTGATTAATATGACCAAGTCTTAAATGCCAAAGATACCCCTTGTTAGAGTGAGAAACTTTCAACTTTTTAGAGTTATCAATTAATTCAGCGTCAAGCAGTGAGTACATCTTTGGTTTGATCAAATATAGGTTTCCATCCATCCATCCAGAACAGATAAAAGACTTATTTCTACGAATATCAACCCTTTTACTAAAAGAAACTGAATAAGAATCCTTTATTAAACAAGCTACCAATATAAGGTTCCTCCTAAAATTAGGAACATAAAAACAGTCTTTTAATAAAATAAACCTAAATTGATCAAAATAAAGATAAACATCTCCCACTGCTTCAGCCACCACAAAGCTACCATCTCCAGTCCGCAACGAGAGGCTCCTATCATGTAGACTTCTCGTTTCCACGAACCCCTGCATAGAAACACAAACATGATTAGTGGCGCCCGAATCAATGACCCAAGTGTCTTTCGATTCTTCCACCAAACACGCTTTCAAGTAATGAAGTTCCTTACCTTCCTTTCCCTTGGCGGCTAGGAATTCCCAGCAAGCCTTCTTGAAGTGACCTACCTTCCCACAATGGAAGCATTTGGACTTTTTAGGGTCCTTTGGCTTCTTGTTCTTCTTCTTCTTCTTCCCGTTCGAGACAGGAGGATTAGAAGAACTAGAAGCCACTTACTTCTTATTTGGCCTCTACCTCTTCCGTGAGGGATTGGAAGATTCCGCCAAATTGGCCTCACCTTTGGGTCGGACCACATCCTCATCCCTGATCATCTGCTCATAAGCCTATAGTTGCTTAATGAGCTCGGTTAGTCCTAACTCCTTTGTCGCCAGATTGTATGCGGCCTTAAACCCCACAAAATCTTTAGACAGAGTCTTGAACACCATCTCGATCTGGGTGTTGTAGTCCAACTCAGCACCATTCTCGGCAGCCTCAGCGAAGAATCCCATTAGAGTGATCATATGGTCCTTCACCTAAGTACCCGCCTTTTGCTTGGAGTTCATAATGCTGGTGATAGCGGACTGTTGAGCCAATTTTTCTTGGCCTCCGAACATGTCCTCCAGATTTTCCATGATCTCCCCAGCAACTTGATAAGTCTCATGCTGCTTTTGTAAAGCACTCGTCATGCTAGTAAGGATGTAGCATCGAGCTATCTCATTGGATTCTCTCCAACGATTATAGGCAACCGGGACCTCCTCAAGTGGTGTGTCAGGTTTGGGCCCAGGTGGGCATGGTTCGTCCAGTATGAACTTGTGTCTCTCGCAGCTGAGAACTATTAATAGATTTCTTTTCTAGTCTTTATAATTATCGCCATTCAGCTTATTTTCAGTAAGTATTGAAATGAGGGGTGTCGTTGACATTTTGAACTGAAATAAAATTATACTAGACATCATTACAAAGCCCAAGCAAATATACAGATAATTTAGCAAATAAAACATACAAGTATGTTCCTACATGAAACTTGAAAAACATGTAGCATTGCAACGGTAATTCTCAACACCTATTGCCCCAAGCCACCGAGGGGTGGTCATGAGAACAAATAGCCGGAACATGGACCCCGTCCAATTAATATATGTTGTCTTAAATCCTCCAAGGTTTAGACATATATTAATAATCGCTTATTTGGCCACCAGTTTAGTTAATAGAGCTTCTAGGGAAGGTTAATAACTAAACGAGTCTTGAGTGTATAACCATTGTTTACGTAGCCCGATCCACGTCCTACCAAGCCACCGAGGGGTGGTCATGAATAGGATCATACCCGAACACGTTTTCCACATAGGAGATCCAATCTAATATACCGGCGGCGGTAAACACCTACCGAGGGGTGTGGTTAGGGCAGAACTGACGCGAGGTGTTACCATGCTTTCACATATGGATCAACAATGGAGGCCGTGGGTTTTGTTTGAAACCCTCTCCCACTCAATATTTTGAAAAACATGCAAGTTTTGACAAATTATGTATGGTCAATATAGTATGAGTGGCACTCACCTATCCTATATGACATGTTATCAAATATGCATACAAAACATCCATTAATACATATTTATACATCCATGACATATCACAGAAAAAATAATTGACAGAATAACCAAGCTATGGTTCCATCCTAGAACAAAGAAAATAAAGATTACAAAATTCCATCCAAAGCATTCTTTGGGTCTTGAATTCTATTCCATCTTCTTGTATCCATCTTTATGTAGCCTCTCCATTTATTTCTCATCCCAAGAATTATTTAAAATTTAAATATCCAAAAATTTAAATTTCAAATTCAAATTCCAAATTCGAATTTCAAATTTAAATTTTAAACAATTTTAAACATCATGTGTAATAATATGTAATTTCAAATAATTTGAAATTTTTAATTACATATATTTAAACATGATTTAAAATTAAATCTCAAATTTAAAAATCAAAATTTTCTGATTTTTTGGACCGTCGGACCGCCGCCCCCGTAGGTGGCAGCCGCCGTGGGCAGCCACCAACCCTGGAGGGGCTGGCAGCCCACGGCCGCCCCCATGTGCAGCCCTGCCGGGCTGCAGGCCAAGCCTGCAACTCCAGGCTGCACGCCCAGGCTGGGCGCAGCAGCTGGCAGGCTGCACGCCCAGGCTGCGGCCAGCCTTGGGCAGGCCACGGCCACCCCTGGCTGCAGGCCAAGCCTGCGGCCGTGGGTGGTGTGGGCCTGCACAGGGGCTGCCGCAGCCCCATCCTGCCCGAGGGCAGGGGCTGCAGCCCCACCAAGGCCTGTCGGCCTATCTCGAGGGGTCGTGTCTCGATTTTCGTGCCATATTCCAATTTACCTATTAGGATCTCCAAAAATTAATTTGAATCCCAATTAAATTGAAATTTTCCACACAATCAAAATTTCAATCTTTAAATCAAATTTAACTTTTGGGAAAAAATAAATTACGATCTTCAATCTTCAATCTCCTCCAAGAATAATTACATAAAATTTCCTAAACCGTTTCCGGTGTACAAAAATTCTAACCATAAAAATTCTATGAGACAAAAATTAAAATCCATGGGAAAATTACAGTGTTAATAAACTGCTCTCATGGTTACATAAAAATTCCTAGATACAATTTTTCTAAATTCTAATGAACCATAACCGGCATAAACAAGCATGCTTATAATAATTCAAAAAATTAAAATAACCACATACTTTATACATAATCCATGATAACAACATAAAGGAATCCTAGAATGCCACTCTCTAAATATCAAATCCATACATAAATAAAAAGACTAAGTAATTGTCTAATTTATGTACATGGCATAGTCATGAGATGGCTCTGATACCAATTGTAGGAGAATAAATCGGTAAAAACGTATCAGAGTGGCGCAGCGGAATAATAAAAAATTTAGATCGTTAAATATCTCATGATGCCATATACAATAAACCAACAACAATTAAAACTCATACCTCAAGGACACCAATCTTGCAGGAGGAGAATAACCAGAGGCTTCAACCAACTAGCCTTCTCTACTATTCTCCAATTCCCGAATGGCTGAGTGTGTGGGCACTCTGAACCTCGATCGGTATGCTAGCACTGCTAGTCTTCTTCCGACCACCCAGATCTCTAAAGAACTTTATTGTCACGATGAGCTGTGCAACAATAAGCCTGCTCACCTGAGAGTCTGTGGTCTAAGAGAACTGGAGTGGTAGGACATCTATTTATAGACCTGCATGAGGTGATTCTCTGAATTTGAATTGGATTAGGAAAAGATATTTTCCCTTATCCATATCCATAAAATCTGAATTTTTCCAAGGGAGAATCTCAACAAAAAATTCGGTTTTCTTAGGATAAATCCAATCCAAATCTAAACAAGATTTTAACTGGAATTTTATCTCCCTTTTTCAACCAAAAAATCTGAAATTTCTAAGGAGATTTTTCCTCCAATAATTCGGCCACTTTTAGGATAAGGGAGAATCAAAATTCTACTAGGATTTTCAAGCTTGAATCTTATCTCAACCTTATCCAAAAATAACCGAATTTCCTAGGAGATTTTCTCCCTAATTTCGGCCACTTTTCAGGGAATGAGAGAATCCAAATTCAACTAGGATTGAAGCTTGAATTTTCCCTTGAACCTTATCCACAAAAACCAAATTCCATTGAGGATTATCCTCAAAAATTTCATCCACTTTTGTTGGGATTTAGATTCAAAATTCAAGTAGGATTCTAACAAGATTATCCTCTCCAAATCCAACTCAAATTCGAATTTCAAACCTTGTGGATTTTCCACAACAAATTGGAATCCTACTTGGACTGTGATTTAAAATTTGAATTTTAAATTTCAAATTCAAATTTCAAATTCAAATTTCAAATTTCAAATTTCAAATTTCAAATTCAAATTTCAAATTCGAATTTCAAATTCAAATTTCAAATTCGAATTTCAAATTCAAATTTCAAATTCAAATTTCAAATTCAAAATTCAAATTTCAAATTTCAAAATTCAAATTTCAAATTCCACGAAACGGTTGTGTTTCATATTCTTGTTCTCATGGATAATTTTCTACAACTCCAATCCAATCTCAAATAAAATCATGGCAACTTTATTTGGAGTTCGAATAATTGTGTACTCTATTATCCAAAACAAAATCTGAATCCAACCGGAGAGAATCTTATCTATCATCCTAATCCTGTGTCATCACCATCCATGCATAATAAACTAGCCAATAGCATACACAAATCAATTTGCCAAACGTTAAGGAATTATGTGGAGCTAGTAGAGGGACTGATTGGACATATATAATCGGGCTCCCGTGATTCCATATGATCATCATTCTGTACCGAATAACTCAATCATATGATCACTAATTTCAGAGTCACACCACTATAAACCTGAAACTGAACTCCCAATTATATACCGTATTACGTAAGCCTGTGACGAGCTACTATCCAATGACTTTGTCATATATGCAAAACCCTCATATGATATCCATGATCAGCCTTAGGTCAAAGTCCGTTTAATCCTACTGATCAGGCTATCTTAAAGTTCCATTATACTACCGAATTAAGAAAATGATTATTCACCATATGTGAATAAGAAGTCATCCGCCCAACAGACGACCCAAGGCCTTGTCCATTTTCACATTCAGTATAATGCCTTTAAGAGGATACCTTTAACTCCTCAGAGCTATGATTCCGATATCTGCAAACAAACCCTTCATCGTATACAAGTCATGCACCTTACGAACCAATCTATAAGCTTACTACCTCTGAGACGCTTTAGCCATTGGAACATCAAAGTACACAAGTCATATACATGAAGTAGTTCATTTACTCAGAATTAAGGTTATTGCATAATGAACGTCAAAAGCATGTTGATCCACTCATAGCGGACTACGTAGATCAATCACGCTTTAGTCCCGGTCTAATATGTCACCACCAAGCAACATACCTATGTCTCTACTTGGGAGTACAGCTCCAGACAGTCAAAACAAACCATCCCCTCCAAGTCTTTGGACAGCATAATAGTCTTAACATGAGTTAGATGCTCGGTCTAACCCCATAGACTACAGACCATAGTTTAGACCGCTAACTTTAGAACATTGTCTTCTCGCATACAAAAGTCCATTGCATGCAATGTTCTAACAGTTTTAACACAAGCAGTCAGTGAGCCATATTTGCTTACATTTACTTTAACATGTAAATAAGACGAGGACAGATAGCAATGTAATGAATAACCTCTATATATAATTTTATTATCCAGTTCAAAATGAATACATCAAAATGTCTCTAATACTTAGAGCATTTCCTAACAAAGTTCTCATGGTTCTGAAGTCCCAAATAGTAAAGAGTCAGCACCTTGTTGAGGTGGTAATTGAAGTTCCTATTATTCATATATAGATAACATTGTACTTGATCAAACCTTTCACCAGTGTATGAAGCACTGGCTATCATCTCCAATTCCTTACTTATTGGTGCTTCCTGATTTGTGAAAGTTGAGATTTGATTTGCTGATGTGGACACTTAGGCCAAAAGAGAAAGTGTTGGATCAATTTCATGAACCCCCACAACATTCTTCACTATTGAACACTTATTAGGCCATTGACAATTATTGACGGCCATTTCCTCTAATAGCTTATGAGCTTCGTCGACTATCTTAGACAAGAGAGTCTCGCTGGCCGCCACATCAATAATGGTCCGGGTTTGTCCATTCAGCCCGTTGTAGAAGAGTTAGATTTGAAACCAATCTTAATAGCCATGTTGTGGGCACCTCCGAATAAGATCCTTGAATCACTCCCATGTGTCATAAAGAGTCTCAAAGTCCATTTGGCAAAATTGTGTTATCTCACCCTATAATGGTAATGTCTTCAAGAGAGGAAAGAACTTGGCGATGAATTTTTACACTAAATTGATAACTCTATAAAATAAAATTATTTTACTACTTTTCATACACAAAAATTGGCTTATCCTTTAGAGTTTTATTTATTTTTGATTTATTTTAATTTATCTTATTTTATATACTTTAACTTATTTTTTTTTTAAATTTTTGAGATTTTTATTTAATTTTACTTTATTTTGTCTTATCATTTTCTTTTAAATACTTTCTTCATCTAACGATCGTTAAATGAAGCTTTTCCCCCCTTATTAAAGTAATGAAGTAAAGCTTGACAGACGTGAACTAAAAAGTCACAAAAGCTTTAAGGTGGTATTTGGTATTATTTTTGAAATGTTCTCTATTTTCAAAAAAATGAAAATGAAAATGTTTTGAAAACTATATTGAGACTATTTCTAAAACTGTATTTGGTTATATTTTTTAAGTATATATTCTAAAAAATATAAAAGTGAAATTTTGTTTGGTTATCTTTTTTAAAAACTCATTTCATAAGTGAGTATTTTATGAAAACATATTTATTTTTAATTCAAAAAAAATAACAAAATATAAATTATTAGTCATAATTAAAAAAAAAACCTTTTGGTAATGGGTTTTGCAATGAAGGATAAGGGTGGAAGACATTGTTGGTCTGAGTCTTAGGTGGTGGCGAAGTTGAGATTTAGGTCGCCAGTCGATGGTCATTGCCGTAAGTCAGTGGTTGTTGTCGCGAGGGGGCTGTCGCCGTTGTTGCCAGTCCATGGTTATCACCCATTACTAGAGATGGAGGCCATCGTCAGAGATGGCCATAGTCATCGACGTTGCACAGAGAGAGAGAGAGAGAGAGAGGGAGAGGGGAGATGGAGGGAAAAATTGAAAACAAAAAAGTGAAAAATCTTTTTTTCATTTTCAAAAAACTAAAAAAAAAACAACATAATTGAAAACAGTATTTTTGAAATGGTTTTGAAACGTTGAATAAATAAACACTGTTTTGAAACTGTTTTCATTTTCTATATTTTTAAAACTAGAAAATCATTCTTAAAAATAAAAACAAATGCCCCCTAAGTTTCTAGGAAACTGTGTGATAAATAATTTGTTTTAAAAAGTCTAATATATAATAGGAGTATCTTAGCAAATAAGAAAAGGTTAGCATCACACCGCAACTTCAAATTCGAAATTGATGAGAACAACGTGTCCATGGGTAGCTCAAAAAGAGTGTAGTGAAGTTTTATGGGTTATTTAATAAATGTATTGTATTTATATTATGTTTGAATACAATGTATTAAATATATTTTATATTTGGATAAAAAGTATTTGCTTTATATTTGAATATAATGTATGTTTAGATAAAAAGTATTTGAATTGTATTTTAAAGTTGATATAATTAGTAAAAATAGATAGAAAAAGTATGATAAAGAGAGAATATGATGTGAATAGAAAAAAAATTATTTTTAAAATATTTAAAAATAATAAATATATTTAAAATATTATAAAAAAATATTATATTTAAATATAAAATTTTTATACTTAAATAAAAATTATATTATATTTAAATAAAATATGAATATTATATTGAAAACAAAAGTGCAGTTAAATTTAAAAGAAACACCACGTACCGTGGCTGTCAAATTATTTCTCACCTTTAATATTATTTATTTTTAAATTAAGAAAATAATAGAGTAATATTGTTTATTTGTTCTCTCAAAATAAAATTGTCGTTAGACTGTCAAAATTGACTCTGAAAAGGCCCATCTTGACCTTTTTCAAATGATCCTTTTCGCTTTTGCAAATGCACACAAAGGCCATAAAGCCTCCGGCGCTCGCTCTTTTCCTTCACTTTCTCATAAAAGCCTCTCTCCCTTTCTCTCACTTTCCGAACTTAGGGTCATTTTGAAAAAATATTCAATTTTAATTTTATTTAAATATAATATAATTTTATATTAAATATAAATTTTATAACAATATTATAAAAATAATTATTATTTAAAATATTTTTAAAATAATTATATTAATTTTTTAATTTTATTATTTATCTTTAATTTTATCAATCACATCAATTTTTCAATTTTTAAATTTTAAAATATTTTTCATTCAAACACATAATTCATTCAAATACAAAATAAATGCTTTTCAATCAAATACAACATTTTAAAAAAAAATTTCATTCAAAAACAATCAAAAACACGTTTACCAAACACCCTCCTAGTAAAAAAAGAAAAAAGAAAATAAAAATTTCCTTCTCGATAACACCGGAACTTTCTGGAATTTTGTGTTTCGACGAGTTCCCCAAAAAGCCTCATTTCACAGCAAATTAGTAGCAACTTCCCAAATTCTGCACGAGCTCTCTTTCACTCTTTCTCTTGTTTCTCAACTTCCAAACAATGCTAAAAAACAAAAAAAAAAAAAAAAAAACCTAAGTTAAGGCCGCGATTCTCTCTCTTTATTATTTTTGCCTTCCTAACCCCACCTTCCCTCTTTATATATCCACTCGAGTAAGTTAATTTTTCCTCACACAAATCAACTTTACTTTCTGAAATTTAGATGGTTTTTTTTGTTTTGGTAGTTTTGATAAAAAATGGAGAGAGGCGGAGGTAGAGGTGCTTACAGAGGCAGAGGAAGCTGCGGCAGAGGAGGAAGAGGACGAGTTGGAGGCGGTTATGGCGGAGGAGAAGGCGGAGGTGGAGCTGGTTATGGCGGAAGAGAAGGCCGAGGTGGAAGTGGAGGCGGAAGAGGAAGAGGTGGCGGGAATGGCTATCGGAATGAGAATCTGATGGAGAGTGCGCCGTGGAGGAACAATGGCGGTGGCGGATCCCGCTCGTCGTGTGAAGCCGATCGCGGTGCGTCGGAGGCTGGAAACGGCTCGGGTGAAGGATGGAAGGTAGATTCTGGGCGTGGAAGTGGAAGAGGAGGACGAGGAGGCAGGGGCTGGGGAACGCCGCGGAGAGAATGGCAACCATTGCCTTCTGCTCCGACTGAGGCTAAGAAGGATTCTCCTGGTACATTCCAAGTTTTTATTTGAGTTTGTCTGTTTTTTGCTAAAATTTTATTTGGTTTTTATTTCTATTTTATTCGTGTTTTGCACTTCAAGTGTTTGGGGAGATTGAAATTGAATTAATCTGGTTTTTGAAGATTTTAAAGTTTACGAGAATGAATTGCATGAAATTGTGATTTCAGAGCTCTTCTAGTGTTTGTTCAATTTTATGTTTCTGAATACTTCTGCAATAAGGGCCTGTTCGGTGAGTTTCCAGAGATATGTTTTGGCAGATAGATAAAAGTGAGTTTTAGAAAATGTCTTTGGGAAAACTATTTAAAGTGAAAAAATGTAAAAAGTTAAAAATTTATTTAGAAAAAAATTATTAATATTGATCTTGTTTTGTTTTTCTTGAAATTATATGTAATTTATAAAAGAAAAATCTCGTTTGACTTGTCAACGTAAAGTTATGGAATTTTAAAGCTTAAGTTTGACGTAGAGTTTTGGAGATGTAAATATTAAAAAGTACTTGTGAAGTGGAAAAAAAAATACTAGAAAGTGTCCAAGACACGTCTCCAAAGCGCTCCCAAACACCCCCTAAGTGAGATGGTATTGGGAGATCATTTGTGATTATGGTTTGAGAGTTGAAATGGTTTGTCAATGAATTGTTCAGTCGGTCAATAAATAGAAATTGTCTCTACTCGATGACTTATAATTTTTGAATCAGTTTATTGATTTAGCTCTATGGTTTATGCAGATCCTCTGATTCCTGCAACAAAAACTTTGAACATTTCTGGTCAGATGTCTCCGGTGCAACGACCTGATAAGGGTGGTACTAATTCCGTCAGAAGTGTTAGACTTCTTGTCAATCATTTTCTCGTCAATTACAAAGCTGAAAGTGTTATAATGCACTATGATGTTGATGTCAAACCAGTTATACCTCCTAAGCATGGTTGGCCTGTGAGAATACCCAAGTCTGATCTATCTATGATTAAAGAGAAGTTATTTTCTGACAAACCTTCTGAATTTCCCTTGTCGTCAACTGCATATGATGGCGAGAAGAATATATTCAGTGCCATGAAATTACCAACGGGAAAGTTCAAAGTGGATGTACCTTATGGGGAAGATGCAAAGGTCCGTTCTTACCATTTCACTATAAAGCTTGTAAATGAGCTCAAGCTAAGTAAGTTAAAGCAGTACTTAAGTGGAGATCTTACATCAATTCCTCGTGATATATTACAAGGGATGGATTTGGTAATGAAGGAGAATCCAACTAGGAGAATGATTTCTGTTGGCCGGAATTTTTATCTTAGAGAACCTGACTTGAGAGATGACCTTGGGCATGGAATTTCTGCGTTTAGAGGATTTCAGCATAGCTTAAAGCCCACTTCTCAGGGTTTAAGCTTGTGTTTAGACTACTCTGTTTTGGCATTTCGTAAGCGTGTGCCGGTTCTGGATTTCCTCAGAGAACATATTTATCATTTCAATCTAAAGGAGTTTTGGAAGTCTAGAAGAGAAGTTGAGAATGCACTGAGGGGACTGAAAGTATATGTGAATCACCGTAAGACCAAGCAGAAGTTTGTTGTGAGGGGACTGGCTAAGGAGAATGCATGTGATTCTGCATTTCATGTTGAAGATCCAGATAGCCAAGGTCCACCAAGGTTGGTTTTTCTAGTGGAATATTTTAAGGAGAAATATAACAAGGATATTGTGCATACTGACATTCCCTGCTTGGATTTAGGGAAAAACAATAAAAAGAATTATGTACCGATGGAGTTTTGTGAAATTGTCGAGGGGCAAAGGTTTCATAAGGAGCAGCTGGACAGAGATGCAGCGCAAAATTTGAAAAATTGGTCATTGCCTCGTCCGCATGATAGAGGGAATAAGATCCAGAGAATGGTACAGTCTGTAGATGGACCTTGTGGGTACGTGGAAGTGCTAATTTTCTGTGTTTCATTTTCATTGCTTTAAATTTTTATTAACTATTCTTAGATATACTTCAGCCATCACTCTGTGTGAGCGTGCTTATGTGCATACATCTGTCTTACAGCCACTTTTGAAGTATTGAAGCCTTTGATGTAGAAAACTGTGTTTGGGATTGATAAGGGTGCCTTGATTTTTGAACAAGTGTTTTGTTTTCAATTTGGTCAATATAGATGTTATAATCAGTATGCTTAGTAGAGTGCTCTGTTATTTATTATTATTATTTTTTCCTATAAGTGAAAGTTAATAAGTTACTTGTGGCCTAGGTTTCTGTATTTAACATGATCTCGTGACCTGTAGACACCACACTATTGCTCTGTAATCTTAAATGTGTTTAGGATTCTTGCTGTTTCTATTTGTTTGATTTGAATATTTTTTCAGTAATTAGGAGATGCATGTTTAAGTTTGTTCACAATGTAAATGCATACATATTTCAAATCTATTATGGAGTAGATTTATGGGTTTGTGTAATGATAACGTGTGTCAATAGCAGTAGAAATTAGGGATGATTTAAAATACATGCAAACTAAAAACTGTTACAGACACGTTTTGAATTGAATCAATTGGACGTTTAAATGATTTTTGTGGGATATGGACTATGTAGATAAAGTCATTCAAAAAATAAAAAAGAAATATAGATAGATATGCATTGTTGTACACATGCTGAGAATATGAGTATAATGGATCTTGTCTCTGTTTTTGTTGTTTCATTTTGACAGAGGAGGTATCGCAAAAAATTTTGGACTAGAAGTCAGCATGGATATGACTGCTGTGGAAGGTCGAGTAATTAGGCCACCTGAGTTGAAGCTAGGTGCAACTAATGGCAAATTGACCACTATAACAGTTGACAGAGAGAAATGCCAGTGGAATCTTGTTGGAAAGTTGGTGGTGCGGGGGAAACCTATTGAGAGGTGGGCTGTCCTTGACTTCCGTCAAAATGATCGACGCTACAACCATTTCAATTTAGATCCCAATGCATTTATTCCAAAACTTATCAATCGATGCGGAAAACTGGGGATCAGAATGCAGGAGCCTCTTTTCTATCAAGCCACTTCAATGGATAAATTCTCCAATGCTAATATGCTTCGTGAACTTCTTGAATGCATAAGTAAGCAAGCTTATAATAATGCTGGAAGCCACTTGCAACTTCTTGTTTGTGTCATGACCAGGAGGGATCCGGGTTACAAGTATATCAAGTGGATTACTGAAACAAAAATTGGTATTGTGACACAGTGTTGTTTGTCCAATCTTGCAAACAAATCAAATGACCAGTATCTTGCAAATCTTGCGTTGAAGATCAATGCAAAGCTTGGAGGTAGTAATGTTGAGCTAAATCAGCTCCCCATCTCTAAAGATGCAGGCCATGTGATGTTTGTGGGGGCTGATGTCAATCATCCTAGCTCTAGGAATGAGATGAGCCCATCAATTGCAGCTGTTGTTTCCACCATGAATTGGCCTGCTGCAAATCGATATGCTGCACGAGTTCGTGCTCAAGGTCATAGACGTGAGAACATTCTGGATTTTGGGGATATGTGTTTGGAGTTGATTGAATCTTACACCCAACTGAACAAGGTCAGACCAGAAAAGATTATCATCTTCCGTGATGGAGTCAGTGAGGGTCAGTTTGACATGGTTCTCAACGAAGAGTTGATTGATTTAAAAAGGAAACTTGGTATCATGAATTACTCTCCATACCTCGCTCTTATTGTTGCCCAAAAGGGCCACCAAACACGTTTGTTCCCCCAACGGAGCGAGGATGCTTGTTCCACTGGCAATGTGCCGCCTGGCACTGTTGTCGACACTCAAGTTGTTCACCCATTCGAGTTTGACTTTTATCTCTGCAGTCATTATGGCAGCCTTGGAACAAGCAAGCCAACACATTACCATGTCTTGTATGATGAGCTGAGCTTTACTTCTGATGAGTTGCAGAAGCTCATATATGACATGTGCTTTACCGTGGCTCGTTGCACCAAGCCCGTGTCCTTGGTCCCACCAGTGTACTATGCTGATCTTGCTGCTTATCGAGGGAGACTGTATCATGAGGCACTAACTGAGGGACAATATCCGCCTTCGACAGGATCTTCATCTTCATTAATGGTGGGGTCATCGTCTTCAGTGGCTTCAGTGGATGAAAGGTTCTTAAGATTACATGCGGATTTGGAGAACGAAATGTTTTTCATTTGACAGGACGCGACATTGGTGTGGGTATCTTCTCCTCCCTCTTGGGCAAGGGAGAAGGGCCAAAGGAAGGAGGGACGCAGGTCCAACCTTCTCCACCCCTTTGGAAACGCACCAATGAAGGCGAGTTTGTGCGTGAATCTAATGGGTTTTTGAATCAAATAATGTTTGGCTTTCAATCTTTAGGTGGTTTGCATGCCATCGAAACAGACGAAAGCCGTGCTTGCTTGAAGCTGTTTGTCAGTTGAACTATTGTTTGTTTCTTCTTTTTTCCATTCTGGTGAAGTACTTTTGTCGGTGAGAGTTTACTTAGTTTTCACATAAACATGCCGTGGAGAGTATCTGCAATGCGTGATGAGTATGAATCGGATGCAATGCTGCGGAATTATGTTATTTTGCAATTTGAAACTCGGGCATTCCATATAAATTGCTTCTGTTTTGGCTGACCCTGTTTCCTCTCTTCATCTGGATTTAGCAATTTGTGCTTCACTTCTCGTGTTTGAATTGCCGTTCGTTTCTTCCAAACATTTTTTAAAAATTAGTCAACTTACTCGAAATTTCGTGTAAAATTACATGCAACGAGAAATTATTTCCACCAACTTATTATGTTATACATATTTTTATGTAACATAATAAGTTATTTAAAAGTATGCTAAAGATTATATTAACTTTGTTAAAAAATCAATTTTCCAAAAGACGTCTTTTATCCAAACATCATTTCAAAAATTATTCTCTCTTTATAATGACAGTTTTCTTATACATCCAAATGACTTTTAAATTGGTTATAGGTATAATCTAAAATTGACATCACACTTGATTTTACCAAAACGTGTAACTCAAATTTAAAAAAAAAAAGTCATCTAAAAAGATAAGAAATTCTCATACCATAGCAAAAATGATTTCTCATTTAAAAAAAAAAACCGAAAAAATAACGAGAAATTGGACATTATAAGCCAATTAGTTAGTTAATTAAAGATAAATAGCATGATTTAAAAAGATTAGAAATTAATAGTGTAATTAAATTTAGATACAAGTATTATCTAATTTTTACTCTTTGGCTCTTGCCTATCTTCGTGACTACATTCTCCATCGCGAGTTGGGATAAACAATTTTGCCATCACCTCAGACTTGTGATGGTGGCAGTCAACAGAACTTTGACTAGAGCTCCAAATCTACAGCGTCAATTGCAATTTCAAAGTAGTTTTTATTTAGATAGTGTGTCTATTTTTTTAAAATGAAAAATTTTCTCTTTTAAAAAATAAAAAGTTTGAATTTTTGTTCACAAGTGAAAAGTTGTTTATATAGGTAAAAAAATTTCCACTTTCTAAAGAGAAACTTATCTTTCATTTTTCAAAAGTAAAATTTTTTTACGTTCAGATATAGATATTTTGTAAGGTTATTTTTTAAAAGTAAAAAAATTTCCATTACATTTTCCAAAAATCAACCCATCTGCTAAAACAAAGCATAAATTTGGCTGTTGCACAAGCCCAGGCGTCGAGATTCCAACGTCACAAGGCTCAATCCATGGGGACCATGTCATGAAGTTCAGGGTCCAAGTCACCTACGACGGAGTTGGAGCAGACAATGACAGAAGCAAGGGAGATAGGGAGGATTAGAGTTAGATAAAAAGTTGGGAATCGTTTCAAATTTGATAAATCAAGGATTTATTAGAGTAAATTATTAGTAATTGCATAAATAAAAGATTTACATAGTAAATTAAAAATTTATGTGTAAATAAAAAATTTACCAACTAAAATTAGAAAAATTAGACTAAAAAATCTATTTTAATTACCTATTCTAAAGGTCCATTTGGGGGGAGTTTTGAAGATTTTTTTGTCGTAAAAAATAAGTTTTGAAAAATGTGTTTGGAGAAAAAAACTGTTTGGAGTGTAAAAATGTAAAATTTTAAAAAAATTTTTAGAAAAAAATTATCAATATAGATCTTGTTTCGTTCATCCTGAAATTCTATGCAATTTAAAAAAATTCATCTCATTTGGATTTATATATGCAAAGTTATGGACTTTTAAAATTTGGAGTATATTATAAAGTTTTTAAAATATAAATAATAAATAATAATGAAGAGGTTAAAAAAGTACCAAACAAATTAATTTTGACCTTCAAAATTACCTTCAAATGGCCCATGATAGATAACTAAACTAAATTTTACTAAGTAAATGAACTAATTTGTATATTTTGTTTGGTCAATTTTCATTTTTTCAAACACTCTCTCTCTCTCCTCCTCTTTCTCTCTCTACTTCTTTACCCGTTTCCCTCTTCCCTCTGACAATCTTGACACTTAATCCTCTGCTGCCAGCTCAGATCTTCTGATAGAACTCTGTTCTTCGTTGGCAAGATCAAACTTCCGATCTCTCTCTACAGCCGCTACTCCAACCTCCCCCACCTTTGAGATTTACTCGCAAACTCGTCGTCAGTGGTATGGAAGTCTCATCCGTTAGGAAATGCCCTAAGCATGAAAGGTATTTTGATGTATTTCATTTATTTTGAACTGGATAATAAAATTAAAAATAGAGGTTATTCAGTATATTGCTGTTTTCCTCATTCTATTTACATGTTAAAGTAAATGTAAGCAAATATGGCTCACTGACTACTTGTGTTAAAACTGTTAGAACGTTGCATGCAATGGACTTTTGTATACAAGAAGACAATGTTCTAAAATAAGTGGTCTAAACTAAGGTCCATAGTCTATGGGGTTAGACCGAGCATCTAACTCATGTTAAGGCTATTATATTGTCTAAAGTCATGGTGGGGACGGTTTGTCTTGACTGTCTGGAGCATAGACTCCCGAGTAGAGACATAAATATGTTGCTTGGTGGTGACATATTGGACTGGGATTAAAGCGTGATTGATCTACGTAGTCCGCTATGAGTAGATCAATTTGGTTTTGATGTTTATTACGCAACAACCTTAATCCTGAGTAAATAAACTACTTCATGTATATGACTTGTATACTTTGATGTTCCAATGGCTAAAGCGTCTCAGAGGTAGTAAGCTTTGTTAGGAAATGCCCTAAGCATTAGAGACATTTTGATGTATTTATTTTGAATTGGATAATAAAATTATATATATAGAGGTTATTCATTACATTGCTACCTGTCCTCGTCTTATTTACATGTTAAAGTAAATGTAAGCAAATATGGCTCCCTGACTGCTTGTGTTAAACTGTTAGAACATTGCATGCAATGGACTTTTGTATGCGAGAAGACAATGTTCTAAAGTTAGCGGTCTAAACTATGGTCTGTAGTCTATGGGGTTAGATCGAGCATCTAACTCATGTTAAGACTATTATGTTGTCTAAAGCCTTGGAGGGGACGGTTTGTCTTGACTGTCTGGAGCTGGACTCCCAAGTAGAGACATAGATATGTTGCTTGGTGGTGACATATTAGACCGGGACTAAAGCGTGATTGATCTACGAAGTCCGCTTTGAGTGGATCCATCTGCTTTTGACGTTCATTATGTAGTAACCTTAATCCTGAGTAAAAGGACAGTTTCATGTATATGACTTGTGTACTTTGATGTTCCAATGGCTAAAGCGTCTCAGAGGTAGTAAGCTTATAGACCGGTTCGTTGGGTGCATGACTTGTATACGATGAAGGGTTCGTTTACAGATATTGGAATCATAGCTCTAATGAGGAGTTAAGGGTATCCTCTTAAAGGCATTATACTGAATGTGAAAATGGACAAGGCCTTGGGTCGTCTGCTGGGCGGATGACTTCTTATTCACATATGGTGAATAATCATTTTCTTTATTCGGTAGTATAATGGAACTTTAAGATAGCCTGATCAGTAGGATTAAACGGACTTTGGCTTGAGGCTGATCATGGATATCATATGAGGGTTCTGCATACATGACAAGGTCATTGGACGATAGCTTGTCATAGGCTTACGTAATACGGTATATAATTGGGAGTTCAGTTTCAGGTTTATAGTGGTGTGACTCTGAAACTAGTGATCATATGATTGAGTTGTTCGGTAAAGAATGATGATCATATGGATTTGCGGGAGCCCGATTATATATGTCCAATCAGTCCCTCTACTAGCTCCACATAATTCCTTAACGTTTGACAAATTGATTTGTGTATGCTATTGGCTGGTTTATTATGCATGGATGGTGATGACACAGGATTAGGATGGTAGACAAGATTCTCTCCAGTTGGATTCAGATTTTGTTTTGGATAATAGAGTACACAATTATTCGAACTCCAAATAAAGTTGCCATGATTTTATTTGAGATTGGATTGGAGTTGTAGAAAATTATCCATGAGAACAAGAATTTGAAACACAATTGTTTTGTGGATTTTGAAATTTGAATTTGAAATTCGAATTTGAAATTTGAAATTTGAATTTGAAATTTGAATTTGAAATTCAAATTTGAAATTTGAAATTCAAATTTTAAATCACAGTCCAAGTGGGATTCGAATTTGTTGTGGAAAATCCATAAGGTTTGAAATTCGAATTTGAGTTGGATTTGAAGAGGATAATCTTGTTAGAATCCTACTTGAATTTTGAATCTAAATCCTAACAAAAGGTGAACGAAATTTTGAGGATAATCCTCAATATAATTTCGGTTTTTGTGGATAAGGTTCAAGGGAAAAATTCAAGTTTCAATTCCAGTTGAATTTGGATTCTCTCCTCCCTGAAAAGTGGCCGAAATTTTGGAGTGTATCTCCTAGGAAAATTCGGTTATTTTGGATAAGGATGAGATAAGATTCAAGCTTGAAAATCCTAGTGGAATTTTGATTCTCCCTTATCCTAAAAGTGGCCGAATTTGTGGAGGAGATTTTCTCCTAGGAATTTCGGATTTTTTGGTTGAAAAAAGGGAGATAAAATTCGAGTTAAAATCTTATTTAGATTTGGATTGGATTTATTTATAATGGCCGAATTTTATTGTTGAGATTCTCCCATAGAAAATTTGGATTTTATGGTTATGGATAAGGGAGAATATCTTTTCCTAATCCAATTCAAATTCAGAGAATCACCTCATGCAGGTCTATAAATAGAGGTCCTGTCACTCCAGTTCTCTCAGACCACAGACTCTCAGGTGAGCAGGCTTATTGTTGCACAGCTCATCGTGACAATAAGTTCTTTAGTGATCTGGGTGGTTGGAAGAAGACTAGCAGTGCTAGCATACCGATCGAGGTTTAGAGTGCCCACACACTCAGCCATTCGGGAATTGGAGAATTGTAGAGAAGGCTAGTTGGTTGAAGCCTTCGGTCATTCTCCTCCTGCAGATTGGCGTCCTTGAGGTATGAGTTTTAATTGTTGTTGGTTTATTATATATGGTATCATGAGATATTTAACGATCTTAAAAATTTTTATTGTTCCGCTGCGCCACTCTGATACGTTTTTACCGATTTATTATCCTACAAGCTTATAGACTGGTTCATTGGGTGCATGACTTGTATACGACGAAGGATTTGTTTACAGATATCAGAATTATAGCTCTAATAAGGACTTAAGGGTATCCTCTTAAAGGCATTATATTGGATGTGAAAATGGACAAGGCCTTGAGTTGTCTGCTAGGCAGATGACTTCTATTCACATATGGTGAATAATCATTTTCTTATTCGGTAGTTTAATGGAACTTTAAGATAGCCTGATCAGTAAGTTGAACGGACTTTGACCTAAGACTGATCATGGATATCATATGAGGGTTTTACATACATGACAAGGTCATTGAACAATAGCTTGTCATAGGCTTTCGTAATACGGTATATAATCGGGAGTTCAGTTTCAGATTTATAGTGGTGTGACTCTGAAATTAGTGATCATATGATTGAGTTGTTCGGTACAGAATGATGATCATATGGATTCACGGGAGCCCGATTATATATGTCTAATTGGTCCCTCTACTAGCTCCATATAATTCCTTAACGAATGGTAAATTGATCTGTGTATGCTTATTGGCTAGTTGACTTTGCATGGATGGTGTTGTCATAGGATCAGGATGGTGGACAAGATTCTCTCCGGTTGAATTTATATTTTGTTTTGGATAATAGAGTACACATTTATTCGAACTCCAAATAAAGTTGTCATGATTTTATTTGAGATTGAATTGGAGTTGTAGAAAATTATCCATGAGAACAAAATTTGAAATACAACTTTTTTGTGAAGTTTGAAATTTAAAATTGAAATTTGAAATTTGAATCTGAAATTTGAATTTGAAATTTGAATTCAAAATTTAAATTTGAATTTTGAATTTGAAGTTTGAATCTTGAAATTTGGACTTTGAAATTTGAATTCAAATTTTGAATCACAATCCAAGTGAAGTTCGAATTAGTTGTGGATAAATCCACATGGTGAATTTTGAATTTGATATGGATAATGGAGAGGAAAATCTTGTTTGAATCCTACTTGAATTTTGAATCCTAATCCTAACCTAAAGTGGCCGAATTTGTTAGGGAAGATTCTCCCTAGGTAAGTTCGGTTTTTGTGGAAAGATTCAAGGGAAATTCAAGTAAGAAAATCCTAGTTGAATTTTGATTCTCTCCCTCCCTAAAGTAGCCAAAAATTTGTGGATAAATCTAAGGGGATTTTCGGTTTTCATATGGATAAGGGTGAGATAAAATTCAAGCTAGAAAATCCTATTTGAAATTTGATTCTCCTCGCACTGGAGTGGCCGAATCTAGTCTTGTTTTTGGGCTAGGAAAAATTTGGTTATTATAGATAAATGAGGAGATAAAATTCAAGTTAAAATCCTGTTTGAATTTGGATTGCAAAATCCCTAAAGTGGCCAAATGTACCCTTGATTTTGGCCTTAGTAATTTTCAGATTTTGTGAGTAGATAAGGGAGAAAATCTTCACCTAGTCCAATTTGAATTCAAGGGATCACCTCATACCAGTTTATAAATAGGGGTTCTACCACTCCAGTTTTCTCAGACCACAGACTCTCAGGTGAGCTGGCTTATTGTTGCTTAACTCACCGTGATAATAAGTTCTTTACAGATCTGGGTGGTCGGAAGAAGACTAGCAGTGCTACATACCGGTCGAGGAACCGAGTGCCCACACACTCTACCATCTGGGAATTGGAGAATAGTAGAGAAGGCTAGTTGGTTGAAGCCCTCCAGTCATTCTCCTCCTACAGTTGGCATCCTCTGAGGTATGAATTTATATTGTTGTTAGTTTATTGTATATGGCATCACGAGATATTTAACGATCTTGAAAAATTTTTGTAATTCCGCTGCGTCACTTTGATGCGTTTTTACTGATTTTTCCTACAATTGGTATCAGAGCCATCTCGTGACTATACCATATACATAAATTAGACAATTAGCTAGTCTTTTATTTATGCATGGATTTGATATTTAGAGAGTGGCATTCTAGGTTTTCTTTATGTTATTATCATGAATTATGTATGTAGTATGTGGTTATTTTAATTTTTTAAATTATTATAAGCATGCTTGTTTATACCGGTTATGGTTCCTTAGAATTTAGAAAATTATATCTAGGAATTTTTATGTAACCATGGGAGCGGTTTATCATCATCGCAATTTTCTCATGGATTTTAATTCATGTCTCTTAGAATTATTATGATTAGAATTTTGTACACCAGAAATAGTTTACGTGTTAGGAAATGCCCTAAGCATTAGAGACCTTTTGATGTATTTATTTTGAACTGGATAATAAAATTATAATATAGAGGTTATTTATTACATTGCTGCTTTTCCTCATTCTATTTATATGTTAAAGTAACTATAAGTAAATATGGCTCACTGACTGCTTGTGTTAAAACTGTTAGAACATTGCATGCAATGGACTTTTGTATGCAAGAAGACAATGTTCTAAACTAAGCAGTCTAAACTAAGGTCTGTAGTCTATGGGGTTAGACCGAACATCTAACTCATGTTAAGACTATTATGTTGTCTAAAGCCATGGTAGGGACGGTTTATCTTGACTGTCTGGAGCATAGACTCCCAAGTAGAGACATAGATATGTTGCTTGGTGGTGACATATTAGACTGGGATTAAAGCGTGATTGATCTACGTAGTCCGCTATGAGTGGATCAGTCTGGTTTTGACATTCATTATGCAATAACCTTAATCCTGAGTAAATGAACTACTTCATGTATATGACTTGTGTACTTTGATGTTCCAATGGCTAAAGCGTCTCAAATGTAGTAAACTTATAGACCAGTTCGTTGGTTGCATGACTTGTATACGGTGAAGGGTTTGTTTACAGATATCGGAATCATAGCTCTAAAGAGTTAAAGGTATCCTCTTAAAGGCATTATACTAGATGTGAAAATGGACAATGCCTTGAGTCGTTTGTTGGGCAGATGACTTCTTATTCACATATGGTGAATAATCATTTTCTTATTTGATAGTATAATGGAACTTTAAGATAGCCTGATCAGTAATATTGAATGGATTTTGACCTAAGGCTGATCATGGATATCATATGAGGGTTTTGCATACATGACAAGGTCATTGGACATTAGCTTGTCACAGGCTTTCGTAATACGGTATATAATTGGGAGTTCAGTTTCAGGTTTATAGTGGTGTGACTATGAAATTAGTGATCATATGATTGAGTTGTTCGGTACAGAATAATGATCATATGGATTCACGGGAGCCAGATTATATATGTCCAATTGTTCCCTCTACTAGATCCACATAATTCCTTAATGGTTGACAAATTGATTTGTGTATGCTTATTGGCTAGTTGATTATGCATGGATGGTGTTGACATAGGATTAGGATGGTGGATAAGATTTTCTCCAGTTGAATTCATATTTTGTTTTGGATAATAGAGTACATAATTATTCGAACTCCAAATAAAGTTGCCATGATTTTATTTGAGATTGGATTGGAGTTGTAGAAAATTATCCATGAGAGCAAAATTTAAAATACAATTTTTTTTTGCAGTTTGAAATTTGAATTTTGAAATTTAAATTTTGAATTTGAAATTTGAATTCAAAATTTAAATTTGAAATTTGAATTTGAAGTTTGAATTTTGAAATTTGAACTTTGAAATTTGAAATTCAAATTTTGAATCACAGTCCAAGTGGAATTCGAATTCTTTGTGGATAATTCCATAGGGTTAGAATTCGAATTTGAGTTGGATTATGGAGAGGAAAATCTTGTTTGAATCCTACTTGAATTTTGAATCCTAATTCTAACAAAAGTGGCCGAATTTTGTTGAGGAAAATCCTAAAAGATATTTTCGGTTTTTGTGGATAAGGTTCAAGGGAAATTCAAGCAAGAAAATCCTAGTTGAATTTGGATTCTCTCCTTCCCTAGTGTGGATGAAAATTTATGGATAATTACTAAGATAATTTTCGGTTTTTAAAGGATAAGAATGAGATAAAATTCAAGCTAAAAAATCCTATTTGGATTTTGATTCTCCTCACTTTTAATGGCCGAATCTAGTCATGTTTTTGGCACTAGGGAAATTCGATTATTATGGATAATTGAGGAGATAAAATTCAAGTTAAAATCCTATTTGAATTTGGATTGCAAAATCCCATAAGATGGCTGAATGTACCCTTGATTTTGGCCTTGTTAATTTTGGATTTTTGTGAGTGGATAAGGAAGAAAATCTTATCCTAATCCAGTTCGAATTCAAAGGATCACCTCATGCAAGTCTATAAATAAAGGTCCTGCCACTTCAGTTCTCTAAGACCACAGACTCTCAGTTGAGCAGGCTTATTGTTGCATAACTCATCATGACAATAAGTTTTGTAGAGATCTGGGTGGTCAGAAGGAGACTAGCAGTGCTAGCATACCGGTCAAGGAACCAAGTGCTCACACACTCTGCCATCCGGGAATTGGAGAATAGTAGAGAAGGCTAGTTGGTTGAAGCCCCCCAGCCATTCTCCTCCTACAGTTTAGCGTCCTCTTAAGGTATGAGTTTTATTGTTGTTAGTTTACTGTATATGGCATTACGAGATATTTAACGATCTTAAAAAATTTTTATTGTTCCGCTACACCGCTCTGATGCGTTTTTATCGTTTTTTTTCCTACATTAGGAAATTTTATGTAATTATTCTTGGAGGAGATTAAAGTATGAAGACCGTAATTTATTTTTTCCCAAAAGTTAAATTTAATTTAGATGTTGAAATTTTGTTTGTGTGGAAAATTCTAATTTAATTAGGATTCAAATTAATTTTTTAGAAATCCTAATGGGAAAATTGGAATATGACACGAAAATCGAGAACCAACCCCTCGGGATAGGCCACCGGCCTTGGTCGGGTTGCAACAACCGGCCTTGGTGGGGCTGCAGCCCTTGCCCTTAGGTAAGATGGGATTGCGGCAGCCCCTGTCCAGGTCAACACCACCCACGGTAGCGGGCTTTGCCTGCAGCCGGGGGTGGTCGTGGCCCCCCCTAGGGGCTACCCAGGCCCTGGGCTCCTGGCGGGCTACTGCGCCCACCCGGGTGTGTAGCCCATGGCGCCTGCAGCTTGGCGGCTACTACACCCACCTAGGCGTGCAGCCTATGGCTGCAGGCAGGGCCTGCAGCCCAGCAGGCTGCACCCGGCCTGTGCCCGTGGGCTGCTAGCCCCCCTGGGGGCTGGGGCCTACCCACGGCGGCTGTGGGCCTCCGGGCTCGTGGGCCGACGGGCTGAAAAATGAAAAATTTCAATTTTTAAATTCAAGATTTAATTTTAAATCAGGTTTAAAAATATGTAATTGAAAATTTTAAATTTTTGAAATTACATATTATTACACATGAAAATTAAATTGTTTAAAATTTTGAATTTGAAATTTAAATTTGAAATTCGAATTTGAAATTTGAATTTGAAATTTAAATTTTTGAAATTTAAAATTTTAAATGATTCTTGGGATGAGAAATAAATGGAGAGGCTACATGAAGATGGATACAAGAAGACGGAATAAAATTCAAAGACCCAAAGAATGTTTTGGATGGACTTTGGTAATTTTTATTTTCTTTATTCTAGGATAGAACCATGACTTGGTTATTTTTCCGTCAATTATTTTTTCTGTGATATGTCATAGATGTATGAATATGTATTGTGACGCCTTAAATTTTATTTAAGGGTCAATATATATTTTAAATAAAATTAGTGTGCCAAAAATTAATTAAAAATCCTTTTGGAAACCCTAGGTTGGTTTCCTAGTCAAATTCTGCTCAAAAAGTCAACAATTTGTGTGGCGACCCGCCCTACGTAGGATTAAATAGCACTATTACAGTCGGCTACAGTTGCCAACTGCAATAAACTGTAACCACTTGGGTCGTCGGCAACTTACTTTTAACTTGCTTTTAACTTGTTCTGATACCAACTAAATTTTTTTTTTTTTTTTACTCGACGTGGAAATTCTATTTTCGTAAAAACATTTACTATAGTAAACATTTTCTTTCTTTATCATAACTTGATATACATCATTTTAATACTCTTTTAAATAGCTCAGCGGAAGACTCATAGCAGTACCATAACCCTCACCCAGTCCCTTGGCACATGCAGATCTCATCCGTCATCCAACACTTGTCTTATCTTCGTGCAGGATGCTTACCTGCAACATAAACAAACTTATGAGCGACAGGCTTAGTAAGTTCAAACATACATTCATGACGTGTAATAATCCACACTACATAGCGTGGGATAAATCTGATACCTGTTGTAACTTCTAAACATTTTGTAACGTATATCGTACATTGCTTAACACTGTGAACATACTTCACATCACAATCACAAACATACTAACTGCACTTATCATGCTTGACCTCTTGAACATACTTTCATATTTGAACCTCGTGAACTAACTGGACTCTGTAAACATGATGTACTACTGTACTCATGCTGTACTGCTGTGCTCATGCTGACTAGACTCTGTAAACATGCTGTACTGCTGTACTCTAGATTCTGTAAACTTACTGTACTGCTGTGCTCTGGACTCTGTAAACTTACTGTACTGCTGTGCTCTGGACTCTGTAAACTTACTGTACTACTGTGCTCTGTACTCTGTAAACTTACTGTACTACTGTGCTCTGGACTCTGTAAACTTACTGTACTGTTGTGCTCTAGACTCTGTAAACTTACTGTACTGCTGTGCTCTGGACTCTGTAAACTTACTGTACTGCTGTGCTCTAGACTCTGTAAACATACTGTACTGCTGTACTCATGTTGTACTGTTGTGCTCTGGACTCTGTAAACTTACTGTACTACTGTGCTCTAGACTCTGTAAACATGCTGTACTGCTGTACTCATGTTGTACTGTTGTGCTCTGGACTCTGTAAACTTACTGTACTACTGTGCTCTAGATTCTGTAAACATGCTGTACTGCTGTACTCATGTTGTACTGCTGTACTCTGGACTCTGTAAACTTACTGTACTGCTGTGCTCTGGACTCTGTAAACTTACTGTACTACTGTGCTCTGTACTCTGTAAACTTACTGTACTGCTGTGCTCTGGACTTTGTAAACTTACTGTACTGCTGTGCTCTGGACTCTGTAAACTTACTGTACTACTGTGCTCTGTACTCTGTAAACTTACGGTACTGCTGTGCTCTGGACTCTGTAAACTTACTGTACTGCTGTACTCATGCTGACTGCTGTACTCATGCTGACTGCTGTACTCATGCTGTACTGACTAAAGGTTTAGTCTTATGACATTAATCTGTTATTTTAGTTCTGGTTTTGGGCCCCTGATTGGACGTACCGACATGTTAGCGCAACCGGGAGCGGTACTTTAGTGCTGACCTCCTCAGTCTTAACTGATGCTAAACATGATAACCTCCCCGTAGGTCGAGAGGCCGATACGCCAATAACTGGTTAATTACCATCTTTCTGGTGTTCCAACTGGGTAGCATACTGATTGCCTCCACAGTCGGAACCTGTTAGTCAAATTACTGGGGTGTGAATTAATTAACACACTAAGGTGCCTTGTGCACCTATCTGTTTTCGTATTCTGGTACTGGCTAACATGTGTACTGACATGCTGTGCTGCTGTGCTGCTGTGCTCATACATGATACTGGACTCTGTAAACATGCTATACTGGTTGAGAATTAATCTTAGGATATTATCTGTTATTAAGTTCTGGTTTTGGGCCCCTGATTGGACGTACCGACATGTTAGCGTAACCGGGAGCGGTACTTTAGTGCTAACCTCCTCAGTCTTAACTGATGCTAAACATGATAACCTCCCCGTAGGTCGAGAGGCCGATACGCCAATAACTGGTTAATTACCATCTTTCTGGTGTTCCAACTGGGTAGCATACTGATTGCCTTCCACAGTCGGAACCTGTTAATCAAATTACTGGGGTGTGAATTAATCAACACACTAGGGTGCCTTGTACACCTAACTGTTTTCTTGCTCTGGTACTGTCTGGTCTGTGTACTGGGACATGCAACTCTATATGCATGACATGAACTGATATGCACTGACATGTGCTGTGACTGACATGCACTGACATGTGCTGTGACTGACATGCACTGACATGTGCTATGACTGACATGCACTGACATATGCTGTGACTGACATGCACTGACATAGACATCGTGATGCAGACAATCAATGTCTAGCATACACGTCATGCAACAAAACATACATCACAATCATAAACGTATCAAGTCAATTTACATTTGACTTGAACATAATACATAGTTCATAACATGGCTTTCGTGATATTCATATCATAGTGTCTTGACACTAAAACTGCACATAGAACACATAAACGTAGACCTAACATGTCAGTTTATGTTGCAGACAAATAAATGCTTGAACTTACTGTTACTTTGCTAGTATCTCCTTTCTTGCTTTCTGGATCCGCAAACGTTCCTTCGTTGCGTCTGGATCGGGTCCTATAACCGAAAGAATCATGGTTACTCTTTCCGCACTTATCTCATACATAAAACTTAATAAAACGTAAAAATTCTATGTTTCATTCCCTGATATAAACTTAGGGACCTAATATCCCATTTATAGCATTTTTGCTAAACTTTGACAAAATTACCATTTTGTCCCTATCATGATTTTCTTTTTTTTTTTTTTGTAACCTTACTTTTCCTTGATTCACAACTTAGTTCTGGCTCTTAGAATCTTACTTAAGTCGTTTTAAATCCATTAGGGCATTTTTCTATCGTTCCTGAAATTTTCGATCAAAATGTCCGCTTTGCCCTTGACGGGTCTTTAGGTCGTATCATTTTTCATTTTAAATGCTTAGACTAGATTTTCTAAGCCCAACAATCATAAAATAATTTTTCTTATGCTTTACCAAACTTTTACAGCATTAATTGCTGAAATTCTCGGTTTACTTATCCTTGGAACATCTGTCGTCCTTTTCTGAGCCTAACTCATTTATTAATCCTTAAAATCGTTCGAGGGGGCTCGGGTTTCCATCCCGACCACATTTTGTCCCTCGTTTCCTAAAATACCCTTTTTGTGCCGTTTTAGAAATTTCGGCAGCATTTCCGCTTAATTTTTTAGGTTCCCGGCGTTTAGGAAACGCCTCAAAACCATCTAACCTATTTCCATCTTGCCACGTACTATACTAGAGGCCTATATTTTTACGTAAAGCTCAACTTTTACGTAAAAATATTCACATTTCTGCATACTTTCTTTTTCATCATTTTCATCCATTTTTCTTACAATTTCACATGCCAAATTACATAATTAACATATATCATTCCAAAATAAAAATTAAGGAACAAAGGGACAGAAGTTACTACCGAAATCGTCCCATCGGCGATCGAATGCACCGTTCGATCTCGCGTGCACAAACTTTGATTCGCCATTCTTCACATTTAAAATTCCATCTTGAAATTCCGACGTCGCGGATGTGTTCGGAACGTCGAAAATAGGCCAACGGGCCACTCTTAAATTTTTGGGGTCCGGCCGCCGTTGACCGGTGTTGACCGGCCGTTGACCGGCGGTGACGGCGGCGGCGGTGGAATGTGGGTAGTCCATCTTGAAGATCTCGACGAGAGGAATCCATTGGTGGCTTCAATTTCACCATTCGACACCTCTATCGCCGGAAATCACCCCTCGAAAGACCGGCGGCGGCGGCGGTGTTGGATCTCCGTTTTCCGGCGATCGTTGCCCAAAATTGATTTGGGGCTTTTGATCTACGTGTTGTTCTGAGCATTTTGATACCAACCTTGCAACTCAACTCCGCCGGAATCGTCGGATTCCACCGCGGCGACGGCGACGGCGACGGGCGGTGTTGGGCGGCGCGATCCGGCGGCTGTTGGGCTGAAACACCACCTGGGTTTTGTTCTACTCTTCACCACGAGTCTTTTGAGACCGGAATCACCTTGATCGGAGGTCGGACGGCGGAGAAATCGGCGTTGGAAATTTCCGGCCACCGTGACTTTCGGCGGCGCGTGCGGGCTGCTCCGGCGTCCAATCCGTCGACTTGACCCACCGTTGGACTCAGCTCGGCGAGAGCTTCCCAACAGTACCGGCGGTGTCAAAAACGGACACCGTTTCCGGCGGTTAGCTACTGTTCATTTATGCGGGTGTGTGGGGGGGAAAAAGGAGAAGAGAAGAAAGTTTGTGGGCCTTTCTTCAATTTCTGATTTCTCACCCCTTATATACTTTTTCGCCCAAAATTTCAACATAGGCTATCCTGACTAATTTGGACGTCCTGAATCCAAATATATCAGTTTTATTTTCATCTGAGGTCATTTCGACCAATTTCTGATACTGTAAATTCCCGGTCAAAAATTACCCTTGCGCTCAATTATCAAATTTGAGCATGCTGATAGGCTATCCTGACTAATTTGGACGTGCTGAATCCAAATTTATCAGTTTTAACTTCATTCAAGGTCATCTAGACCAGTTTTTTGATACTGCCTGTTTCTCGGTCAAAATTCACATTTTGTGCTCAATTGACTAAATTGAACAGACTGATTCTACATATATCCGTTTTATATCAAGAAAAGACCATCTTGACCAATTTCTTGATACTGTGTTACCCACACATACATAAAATCATTACAATATACATTTTAAACATGAAATACATTATGTATATTTCCTGTACTGATTTTTCGAGAATGATAAGATTCTCCGGTTATCACAATTTGAACTTCAAAAAGAAACCCTAAAATATTCGGCCATCACTTGGGATTTTAATTAAAATTTAAATTCCACAAATCCAAGGAGGATTCAAATTCAAATTTCATTCCTTAGATATAAAGAAGAAATTCGGCCATAAAGTGTAGGAAATAAAGGAGATTTTATTTGAATTAAAAGCTAGGTTAAAACTCAATTAAAATTCAAATTTATTTTTCCTTAAAAACTAAGGGATAATTTTCGGCCACTTAAGGGGAAATAAGAGAGAAAACCCTAGCCTCAAAACAGCACAAAAACTTTCCCTTTTGCCCCTTAAAATTTTCAGCCAAACAAGAAAGAGAAAGGGAAAGAAAAACCTAGTATAAAAACCCCATTTTAACTCTCATTCACCCCTCCTTTCCCCCTCAAAATTTCGGCCAGCTTTCCCCTCTCCCCTCTCTCAATTTTCTCTCCCAAAACACACCCAAAACAGCAAACAAAACCTACCAAAAGGCAGCTCAAAGATTCAACAACTTTTGAGACAAAAACAAGGTGAGAAATCAAACTTTTTCCTTCCTTCTCCTTTTGATTTTAAATCCGAAATTTATATGGTTTTCTCCACTATTTCCATACTGTTTTGAAGACTCCAATACTCACACAAATTCAGCCAAAAGGGAGACTAAGCATCAAAAATAGGGCAGCACAAACAAGGTGTGATTTTTCTCTCAAACCCTAAAATTTTGCCTCATTGATCCCATTTTCAAAAACCCTATTATCATATGTGTAAGATTTTATGATTTTGTCAATTTGATTCTTGGGTTGTGTTAATGACATATAAATAAGGTTTTCCACAGAATTTCGTAATCATTGGATGAAAATTGAATTGGTTTGAGGCTAATCGAAATTCGGACACAGAAAAACAGAAATCTGGAAAATTACTATATGAACAGTAAATTTGTGTCAGCGATAAGTTGAGTTTTAAAAACGATTTTTGAGTGATTCTTGAGCCTAAAATTAAATTGAAGATGTCCCCTAAATGGATGCAAAATTTCAAAACCAAACTCATCCGTTTGCCTAGTCAAAATATTTTTCTAAGATAGGCGGACAGAACTGCCAGGTTTTGAACCGAAACTGAAACCCAGATTTTTATGCCTGAAAACAACCCTCGGTTTTTGGCCTAGTTGAATGACCAAATGATGTCCAAAAATTATAAAAATTATATGGAATTAAAGCTACGGATGTCTAGTTTAACATATTAAAAATTTAGAATTTTTGGTATTAAAAATGAATTGATATTGAGTTTACAATCATCCTAGGTCAGTCTGCCCACGACCAGAAATATCTTAACTTAGAGTTTTTCAAAAAATTTTAAATCCCAAATGTTTATTACACGTTTTGAAATCTTTTGTGGCACACTAAAATGATTGGATGATTATGTCTAGATCTAGACTAATCATATGTTTTGATTATAGGACTTATTTGACGTTCTTGCTGGATTTGTGGATCACGTTATCGTAACGCTTGTGCGAAAATTGAGGTAGGACGTTCAAGCCTTTTCTGGGAGTAGTCAAGTGTTTTAAATTCCCCTGTTTTATCGATGGCATGTTGTTTTCAATTTATGAAATTATTATACTGTTTTTGGATGAAATAAACGCATGCAAAGTGTTTTGTATTAAATGTGTATTTTAAAGCGTGTTTTGATTAATGGCATAATATAACTTGGTAAATACCATCTTTTGAATAATCTGGTGAACATAATTGAGCTCTAGTTCACGATCATTATAAATGATGCGTGCGTCCCAGAGTTGACGCCATGGGGGAAGGTCCCTAAACCTGCGCAGGGCCGTTCGGCCTGTTTAGACCGTAACGAGATGATCTAGGATAATTTAAATTCGAGGCACGTATATTATAGCTACGACATGTCCTCACTCATAATATGATGGTTTGTTTTAATGATTTATTATTTTAATATTAGGGCACGTATATTGCAGCTACGCTAAGTCCTCAGCAGAATAAAAATTGCATTAAAAATGTTTTTTTTTTAAATTGTTGATTATTTTTGGAAATGAATATTATGCCATATTTTTAAATGTTATCTGTTAACCCACCTTTGTTTCTGTCCTACTGAGCCAGCGCTCACGTACCTTTTTCTTTGTGATTTCGAAATGACTACTTCCAGGTACGAGAGGTAGCAGTTCCGAAATTCATTGAGATATCTGTTACTACCGAAGATGATGCTATCCGTTTTCTCCATCTTCTTTTTTATGTTTCTCGTTCTGATGTAATGAGACTTTAAGTTTGTACCTTATTTCACGTTATTTAAATTTTATGCTTGGGAATATTTTATGATTGGTAATTTCTTTTGAAAACCGATTATGTGTTTGACTTCCGCATTAAAAAGCATTTATTTTCTCCTTTATTTTATTTTGTGGTTATGATGCTACTTTATAATTAGGCTTAGCTAAATTATAATGTTGACCCGTTGTTTTTGTAATAAATGTTTTCCTTAAATCTCGGGTTGATATTATGATTTGGCTGCCGTGTCACGTGTCTAAATTTTGGGCCGTGACATGTATTGATGGATGAATTGTGTGCATATTTAATAACATGTCATATAGGATAGGTGAATGCCGCTCAAACTATATTAATCATCATATTTGTCAAAACTTGCACGTTTTTCAAAATATTAAGTGGGAGAGGGCTTCAAAAAAAAATCCATGGCCTCCATTGTTGATCCATATGTGAAAACGTGGTGCGTCAGTGTCACGGCCCAAAATTTAGACACGTGACACGGCAGCCAAATCATAATATCAACCCGAGATTTAAGGAAAACATTTATTACGAAAAACAACGGGTCAACATTATAATTTAGCTAAGCCTAATTATAAAGTAGCATCATAACCACAAAATAAAATAAAGGAGAAAATAAATGCTTTTTAATGCGGAAGTCAAACACAAAATCGGTTTTCAAAAGAAATTATCAACCATAAAATATTCCCAAGCATGAAATTTGAATAACGTGAAATAAAGTACAAACTTAAAGTCTCATTACATCAGAACGAGAAACAGAAAGAAGAAGATGGAGAAAACGGATAGCATCATCTTCGGTAGTAACGGATATCTCAACGATTTTCGGAACTGCCACCTCCCGCACCTGGAAGTAGTCATTTCGAAATCACGAAGAAAAAGGGACGTGAGCACTGGCTCAGTAGGACAGAAACAAAGGTGGGTTAAACAGGTAACATTTAAAAACATGACATAATATTCGTTTTCAAAAATAATCAACAATTAAAAAAAAATACATGGCATAATAATCATAAAAAAAATAATCAACAATTTCGGGAAAACATTTTTAATACAAGTTTTATTCTGCTGAGGACTTAGCGTAGCTGCAATATACGTGCCCTAATATGAAAATAATAAATCATTAAAACAACCATCATATTATGAGTGAGGACTTGTCGTAGCTATAATATACGTGCCTCGAATTTGAATTATCCTAGATCATCTCGTTACGGTCTAAATAGGCCGAACGGCCCTGCGCAGGTTTAGGGACCTTCCCCCATGGCGTCAACTTTGGGACGCACGCATCATTTACAATGATCGTGAACTAGAGCTCAATTATGTTCACCGGATTATTCAAAAGATGGTATTTACCGAGTTATATTATGCCATAAATCAAAACACGTTTTAAAATACACATTTAATTACCAAATATGTTGCATGCGTGTATTTCATCAAAAACAATATAATAATTTCATAAACTGAAAACAGCATGCCATTGATAAAACAGGGAAATTTAAAACACTTGACTACTCTCAGAAAAGGCTAAAACGTCCTACCTCGATTATCGCACAAGCGTTACGATAACGTGATCCACAAATCCAGCAAGAACGTCAAATAAGTCCTATAATCACAACATATGATTAGTCTAGGTCTAGACATAATCATCCAATCATTTTAGTGTGCCACAAAAGATTTTAATAAACATTTGGGATTTAAAATTTGTGAAAAACTCTAAGTTAGGATATTTTTGGTCATAGGTAGACTGACCTAGGCTGATTGTAAAATCAATATCAATTCATTTTTAATCCCAAAAATTCTAAATTTTTAATATGTTAAACTAGACATCCGTAGCTTTAATTCCATATAATTTTTATAATTTTTAGACATCATTTGGTCATTCAACTAGGCCAAAAACCGAGGGTTGTTTTCAGGCATAAAAATCTGGGTTTCAGTTTCGGTTCAAAACCTGGCAGTTCTGTCCGCCTATCTTAGAAAAATATTTTGACTACGTAAATGGATGAGTTTGGTTCTGAAATTTCTCGGGCATTTAGGGGACATCTTGAATTTAATTTTAGGCTCAAGAATCACTCAAAAATCGTTTTTAAAACTCAAGTTATGGCGGACACAAATTTACTGTTCCTATGGTAATTTTCCAGATTTCCGTTTTTCTGTGTCCGAATTTCGATTATCCTCAAACCGATTCAATTTTCATCCAATGATCACGAAATTTTGTGGAGGACCTTATTTATATGTGATTAACACAACCCAAGAATCAAATTGGCAAAAATCATAAAATTTTCACATGTGATAATAGGGTTTTTGAAAAGGGGATCAATGAGGCAAAATTTTAGGGTTTGAGAGAGAAATCACACCTTGTTTGTGCTGCACTATTTTTGATGTTTGGTCTCCCTTTTGGCTGAATTTGTGTGAGTGTTGGAGTCTTCAAAATAGTAGGGAAACAGTGGAGAAAACCATATAAAATTTCGGATTTGAAATCAAAAGGAAAAGGAAGGAAAAAAAATTTTGATTTCTCACCTTGTTTTTGCCTCAAAGGTTGTTGAATTTTTGAGCTGCCTTTTGGTAAGTTTTGTTTGCTGTTTTGGGTGTGTTTTGGGAGAGAAAATTCAGAGAGGAGAGAGGGGAAAGCTGGCCGAATTTTTGAGGGTGAAAGGAAGGGTGAATGAGAGTTAAAAGGGGTTTTTATACTAGGTTTTTCTTTCCCTTTCTCTTCCTTGTTTGGCCGAAAATTGTAAGGGGCAAAAGGGAAAGTTTTTATGCTGTTTTGAGGCTAGGGTTTTCTCTCTTATTTCCCCTTAAGTGGCCAAAATTATTCCTTAGTTTTTAAGGAAAAATAATTTGAATTTTGATTGAGTTTTTAACTTAGCTTTTAATTCAATAAAACCTCCTTTATTTCCTACACTTTATGGCCAAATTTCTTCTTTATATCCAAGGAATGAAATTTGAATTTGAATCCTCCTTGGATTTATGGAATTTAAATTTTAATTAAAATCCTAAGTGATGGTCGAATATTTTAGGGTTTTTTGAAGTTCAAATTGTTGACTTTTTGAGCGGAATTTGACTAGGAAACCAACCTATGGTTTCTAAAAGGATTTTTAATTAATTTTTGGCACACTAATTTTATTTAAATTATATATTGACCCTTAAATAAAATTTAAGGCGTCACAGTCAGTTCTGCCTTGATTACACCCCTCGGTAGGTGTTTATCGCCATCGGTATACTAGGTTGGATCTCCTATGTAGAAAACGTGTTCGGACATGATCCTATTCATAACCACCTCTCGGTGGCTTGGTAGGACATGGATCGAACTACGTAAACAATGATTATACACTCAAGACTGGTTTAGTTATTAACCTTCCCTAGAAGTTCTGTTAACTAAACCAGTGGCCAAAATAAGCGATTATTAATATATGTCTTAACCTTGGAGGATTTAAGGCAACATATATTAATTGGACGGGGTCCATGTTCCGGCTATTTGTCTCATGACCACCCCTCGATGGCTTGGGGCAATAGGTGCAGAGAATTACTGTTGCAATGCTGCATGTTTTTCAAGTTTTATGTAGGAACATACTTGTATGTTTTATTTGCTAAATTATCTTTATATTTGCTTGGGTTTTGTAATGATGTCTAGTATAATTTTATTTCAGTTCAAAATGTCACCAATACCCCTCATTTCAATACTTACTGAGAATAAACTACATGGCGATAATTATAAAGACTGGAAGAGAAATCTACTAATAGTTCTCAGCTGCAAGAGACACAAGTTTGTACTAGACAAACCATGCTCACCTGGGCCCAAACCTAACACACCACTTGAGGTAAAGACCCCCATACTCTTGTAACCTAAATTCTAAATAATGATAAATTTAGGAATAAATTTGGGTTAAATGGATGCCTTTTAATACAATATTAATTACACGGTGAAAAACACGCCAGTGTAAGAGCTCGTGTTGAAGGCTGTGTAATGAGCAGAGAGCCGTTATATAGACTCTCAAAAATGTATGAAACCTAATTACTATATAATGACTAATTAAGTTGGAAAATAGTATATTTTTCAGTTGAATAAACTAAACAGATACGATACTGTTTAAGTACTATTTATGTAGTGAAAGGGGTGACCGATAGTGAACCCAGTCCACCCTATTATGTGTATAAATGCATGAGAGACGCAGTGTTAGGAAACTGGTCCGGATGACCATTTCTTGACACAAGACTGGTGAACAGATCACCAGAACACTCGGACCAATCGTCTGAGCACAACAACGATGAGAAACCCTAGCAAGAATACGATACCGAGAAAATGGTCTGGATGACCTCTTCTCACATAGAGACTAACAAAATCAGAGTCAGAGTACTCAGACTAGTCAGTTATGTTGAAAACGGTGAATAGTGAATAGTGAAGAACTCAGTGTCAAGTTATTGGCCAAGACGGCCTCAATTTGACTTAGAACTGATATATTAACGATCAATAGACTCAATCTGGTCGATTGAGCATAAAATGAGAATCTTAGTTTGAGAGATACGTAGTATCTGGATGAGGGTCAAGATGACCTTTACTCGTCCCGAAACTGATATATTTGCGCTCAGAACGCCCAAATTAGTCAATCGAGCACCTAACATGTTTTTTGAGGTGGGGTCACACAGATCTCAAAAACTGGTCCAGATATCCCCGGACGGACGTAAAACTGATAATAATGTAATCAACATGTCCAAATTAGTCAAGAGAGACTGTGTTTGAAATTTCGCCTAGGAACGTCTCGGTTTGCGTGTGAAAGGACAATACAGTGTAGACACAACCACAGTATAGGAAATAAATAATAAAATAGACTGATAATGGGCTCTTAAATAGTATAAAACAACCAGGAATTGATAGTATAAAAAGCAGATTCAGAAATCCAATTTTCGGGTGAAAATTGGAACACTGCCGGGAAAATACTGAACATCGCAGTAGAAAATTAGATTGCGAAGAAAAGCCAACACAGATAAAATTTGGCCATAAAATCGGTGCCTCCTTAGCTGCAAAAGTAGCTGAGATTGCCTGCTACATAGCCCAAAGGGTGACCAATAAAAAAATGCAAAAGTTATGACAACTTTTGATTAAAAAAATTCTAGGGTTTTTAAAGCTTGGTCAACAAGTTTTGCTTTATCTCTTCTCCCTTTCATGCAACAGGCCATGCCTATTCATGGACTGAAATGGGCAACCAATTTTTCCCTTAATTAGGCAAAAATGGTAGATAATTAATTAGGTTTAGGCTTAAGTAAGTTTGATTAAATTTGCATATAAAAGGCACACTTTGCACAAGGGTTTTGTTCTTTCATTTGGCACCCCAAAACACAACACTCCTTCTCCCTTTCTTTCTTGCTGTAGTCGACCCTTCCCATTAGCCAAAAGCCTCCATTTTCAAGCCTTAAATCATACTAAAAACTTACTAAAAATCAAACCTCGCAAGCTTGTGTTAGGAGGATTCGAATCCAAGTCGTTCTAAGGCACCAAGGGTAAGTTTTCAAAATCCAATCTTTGTAGTTTTTATATTTTGTTTTGGTTTGATTTTTAAGAGAAAAATGTTGGTATTGTTTATAACAAAACCTGAACTCATTCTCTTTGGGTTTCCACAGCCATTTTGGTTCCTTAAGCCCATAGTTCGGATTTGTGCTTGAACCATAGCATAAGAGGTAAACCGAAGACCCTCTCTTTTATGGTTAGATGATTTTTAAGTTTGACCAAGGCTATTTATGTGTATTTGTTTATGCAAATGGTTTGTAATAATTTTATTTTAAGCCTTTAGCTTTCTATTTTTAAGTTTATGTGGTTGTAGTTGTGTTTACAATTTTTATGAATGGTTATTAGTATGTGTGATGTGATGAACGTATAGGGATGTGGCTGGACACAAATCTGTCCCCAAGAAAGGCCACAGATTTTGTCCATGTTGACCCACTTAGGGTCAGAATTTGGGATTTGGTATAACACAGCATTTAAGAAAATTTGGATACGGTCATTTTTGTGTCAAATAGCCCTTGGCCAAAAACGACGATACGATAGGTTTTTAGAGTGGTTTTCATTCGGAGCCCAAAATTACGACCAAAAATCCGAACCCAGTAATCAGTCTCAGGTTTTATTAAAAATGGACCAGTTAGAGTCTGAATTGGACTTCAGGTTCAACACAAAATTTGTAGAACACGTCGAAATCTTTAAGTTAACATACGTACGTTTTAAAAATTTAGTCGTTTCAGGCCTCAAACAGAGCCGTTTTTAAATTATGGTAAAACTGTGATTTTGCAAAAACTGGGCATATAGGCCACGGTTTTGATAGGATTAGGACCCGTTCGAGTTAAATTTGAGCTCTGAGTTGAACACAAAAATTGTTCATCTCTTCGAGAACAAAAAATTTCATGTTCACGAAAATCACAAACAAAGTCGTTTCGACTAAGTTTCAAAATAGTTTTCAAAAGTGGTTCAAAAACCACCTTTTAATACAAGCATAAAAAATGTGTTTTACATACTTCAAAATAAAATGTGTTTTAACACTTTAAAATATAAACATGCTTTTCATAAAAATATCCCCCACTTTCCAATGGGGTGACAAGGGAACGGGTTCCAAACACGTAATTTTACCAAGAATTTTATAAGTTAATCAAAACAATTTTCTAAAATAACCAAAACAGTGTGTGTAGTCTGGTAGGCTACCACACCAAATAAACCTTAGTAGCCCAGTAGGCTACTACACCAAACAAGTCATATTGGCCCGGTGGGCCACTATACTAAACAAGGAATAGTAGTCCGGTAGGCCATCACAGTAGCCCGGTAGGCTACCACACCCAAACAAGCAAAGTAACCCGGTCGGTTACTATACCAAGTTTACACATAGTAACCCGATAGGCTACCTAGTTACCAACGCGCGAGGTAACCGGTCAGTTGACTGGTCGGTAACCAGTCAAGGATCGTGTTTTAAATGAAATGGTAAGGAACGACGATTAATCTGTTAAGAAGACAATTGATCATATACGATAGAAAATATGCACCAAATCCCCAAAGTAAGCCAATAGGGTACCGATGGGCCTCGATACCACCTAGAAACACAAGTTATGGTCACTAACGGTAATAGTGACCTAGGAATGATTGTAGCTAATTTAATGATTGTAGCTAATTTATTGGGTAATAAATTAGTTAACCACACCTAGAGTATTTAACTCTATAAGATAGCGAGTTAGTACCGACAGGTAATCGGTACCAAACAATTTATCTGTGTTAGTCACTAACAGTATTAGAGACACAACAAAAGTGTTAATAGAGTACATTATGTTGACATGCGGTTACCTATAACCTGATAAGGTAAGAGTATGAAATTGCTTGCAATATAGATAAGTACAACTCCGCCCACAGCATGAATAAAATGAGTTGAAATGATGGTTTTTCACAATATGTTAAATATACATAGCATGCACACGTTGATGCACAACATGTATGAGAGCATATAGTTCACAATCGCGTAGATTGATCCCAGGTTAGATACCGTACGTCCCTATCACGTAAGATTAGGGATAGCTTAGCAAAGTATTTGCCAAGATCAGATAAAGAATTGGGTAAGTAAATTAAGGAGACGGTAAAACAGGCGCAAGGTCTACATTATGTTTTTAAAGAAATCGGGCACAAGGTCGACGTTATGTTTTTAAAGAAAACGGGCGCAAGGTCCACATTATGTTTTTAAAGAAAATGGGCACAAGGTCCACGTTATGTTTTTAAATAAAATAGGCGCAAGGTCCACGTTTTGTTCATAAATAAAACGGTGTATAGTTCTCGAATGCAAGGTTCACTATGCCCTTTTTTTTTTCAATACAAAACGATAATGAATAATGAAGTTTAATCTGAGCATAAACGGTTCCTGTAGTATACATGTTATGCCCTAGATACAGTTAGAGTTAGCTTCCTAGTTGCATGATAGGACATGCCCACATAATATGCATTCTGAGATGCTAGATGATATGTTTCCATGTTTTATGTGAATGTGTAATAAGTTTGCCAGTTGTATATGCCTTAAGTATGGCTTATGATTTTAACATGTTTTGCAGTTAACATGTTGTACTTACTAGGCGTAAAGCTCACGAAGTGTGATCATGCTATAGGTAGGCGTCTTATGACATAAATAATAATGGGTAATGACGGTGGTGGAGGCGGGTGTGAGGCGAGGTTATAGAGACGTAGCAAGTTAAACTTCCGCACTGTTTGAGTAAATAGTATTTTTGAGTAATAGTTAAATAGTATATTTGAATAGTAATCGTGAACAGTGTTTTTGAATAGTAACTGTTAAAAAGTATTTCTAAATAGTAACTATTGAATAGTAACCATCAAATAGTATTTTTGAATAGTAATCGGTATGTGTATGTGTATAGTAAATACGTACGCAATAAAAAAAATCCCTAAATTTATGATACCTAGTTAAGTAACTTTGAGTATCAATTGCAAGAAAGTATAAGTATTATTTAAAGAAAGAGTTTTTAAGTGACGGTCCGGGCCACTAAGGGCATAAGGCATCATAGTTGGTATCACAGCAGTTTTCTGCCACCCTAGCTCATATCACCGCATGCCTACCTTATATGTCCAAGTAAGTTAGTTTTTATTCTGCAAGTATTAATCTGTAGGTTGATGTTTGAATGATGGTAGGCAGCCATGGCCGTGTTAATGGAACTTGAACCAGTGAACCCCGTACCGGCGGAACCCGCATCAGTGGAATCTGTACCAATAGAACCAGCACCGGTAGGACTTGCACCGATGGAACCTGCTCCTATAGGCCCTCACCAAACATACAAAGATCATCAGGTAGGTAAGGCTTTCGTCGCCATGCACCCAGACCGATACGATGGTCGCCATCCACATAAGATTCTGTTCTGGATCTGCTGCATGGAAGTCGTCTTCAGGTTTGCCATGTTCCACCTCACCTATAGGTAGATTTGGCCAGTAGCAGACTGAAAGGACCAGCTATAGCCTGGTGGGATCAGCATTGTGGGGGTAGAGACCTGATTATACGTTGGGAGGACTTCTGCCGAGACCTTCTCAACAACTATAGGCCGCCACCCATTGAGGAGAGAACTCAAGTTAAACGGGCTCAAGGGAAACGAAACTCCGAGCTGCAGCACCGAGTAAGGAATGTGGGAACCAGCCAGAACAATAGGCAACCTCACAACAACAGTAAGAAGAGGAAGAGAAACCAGGGCTACACACACCTGACTTGCCCGAAATGCGAAAAAAGGCACCTGTGGGAGTGCAAGCAAGGAATGAGTGGCTGCTACTTTTGTAACAAGGAAGGCCACTATGCTAGAAATTGCTATTTCAGCCCACTGAGCCAACGGAACTAAGATCGCACTACACGTGACCAACTCCACCCTGCCCAGGCCAGGATTGAAGGATCCTCGATCACACAAGGTAGACAGGAAGCCCTAGATAACTAAAGCAAAATCTTTTCTTAGGTTTTGTTAATAGGCATGTTGGGAAGTAGTAGCTTGCTCCCACTAGACCTATCCTAGTACGTCCTTTTGAGACTATGTACCAGGAAGTGGTTACCACTCCTAACAGACTGAAGTTGTGTACCCATATTTAATATGAAAGGCAATACAGTTTTGCCCAAGGATTTAGATACAATATTTTCACGCGTGAGTAATAAGGAAAATGATAGGTGACATGGTTTCCTAGTACGGAAACGAAGGACCTATAAATCCTTTTCCGTTATGTGATAGAGTTTGAAGACATCATGATTGGAACGCATGTATAAACAATCCAAGCACCCCAAGAGGATAAGTTGATAGCATAACTCACAGCTAGGCAATGAAATGATAGGAAACCAGCAGTGTGAACTGAACCAGCCTAGGGAGCAACTGGGCTAACAAATACTCAAGCAATCTTGGATTTTATAGGGCTAGTGGTCTACTAAGTTTTGAGTAGTAAACAGCACTCTGTACTCCATGGGAATGTCAGGATTGGTTTTATGCTATCAAGTTGATTCCCTGATTGTTTACCATTAATCAGGATAATTGAGTCCTATTGGCTATTGATATCTCTCTGGAAGATACTCTCATGTGTATTGGGATTCTCGTGATCAGGATGAGCTCTTAACTGGGTTGAGCTTTACCATACTGTGATCGAGCAAATCTCTGAGAGGAGTCCAGTATCAGCTCCAGTTACTCTTTTTGGGCCAGCTAGGAAGTGAAACTACCTAAATTCCCTAGGGTTGCAGATATACGAGGATTTGCTCATCAGATTGAGAGACTGTAGTTAATGTCTGGTGACGCAATTCAAACGTATGCTATGTGCTACGAGGAATCGATATGGATTTCTACAACACATGTTGAAGAAGGCTCATGATGAAACTAAGGCTGAGCACCAGCCAGAGGCTCTTAAAGACATCAAGGGAACCCATGGAAGAACCCGAGCCATGTTGATAGGAAAGGGTAAAGTGGTCCTGTAAGCTTCATCATAACTCAAGGACCACGAGAAGAACTACCATACGCATGATCTGGAGCTAACAGCGGTAGTTTTCGCGCCAAAAACATGGAGGTACTACCTATACAGAATCAAGTGCGAGATTTACACCGACCACCAGAGCCTCAAGCACATCTCCACGCAGGAGGAGCTTAACATGAGGCAACAAAGATGGTTAGAAGTGGCAAAGGATTGCGATTGCAAGATCGTGTACCATCTAGGAAGAGCTAACAAGGTGGCCGATGCGCTGAGTCGGAAGCATTCTTTGTTACTTATGACTAATAGCACCTTATCAGAAGCGCCATCAAAGGAAGCTACAGAGGACTGGAGCTCAGAGTTTCGAGTCTCTAAGGACAGCATACTCTATTACAAAGATAGAGTGTGCATTCCTAAAAAAAATGAAGAACCTAGGAAACGAATCCTTTCAGAGGCTCACGAGACGCTATATTCTGTACACTCAGGGGCGAATAAGATGTACAAGTGTCTAAATGAAGGTTTTTAGTGGCCTATAACGAAGGATAACATTGTGAGTTCACTGCTAAATGCCTTGCATGCCAGAGGGTTAAAGTGGAATATCAACGGCCAGCTGGAAAACTGCAAAAAATCGAGCTGTCGAAGTGGAAATGGGAGCAGATTACGATGGATTTCGTAGACAAATTTCGAAGAACGTCAAGCGACAATAGTGCAAATTGGGAAATTGTAGACTGATCGATAAAATCAGCTTGATTTTTAACCATGAAAGTGAGCTGCTTAGTAGGAAGACTAGCAAAAAGTTATAAAGCTCAGCTAGTGAGACTACATGGAATGCATGCCGATCTGACATACAAGGAGAAACCATGCGAATCCTAGCCAAAGTAGATAAAGTACTTAGGAATAAGGTTATACCACTTGTAAAAATATTGTAATGGAACCATAACATAGAAGAAGCCATATGGGGATGGGAAGAGTATATGAAAAGCAACTTCCCGGAACTATTCTAATTTTTGAAGACGAAAATTTTATAAGGGGGGTAGGTTGTAAGGACCCCCATACTCATGTAACCTAAATTCTAAATAATGATAAATTGAGGAATGAATTTGGGTTAAATGGATGCCTTTTAATACAATATTAATTGCACGGTCAGAAACACACCAGTGTAAGAGCCCGTGTTGAAGGCTGTGTAATGAGTAGAGAGCCAGTATATAGACTCTCAAAAATGTATGAAACCTAATTAGTATATAATGAGTAATTAAGTTGGAAAATATAATATATTTTCCAGTTGAATAGACTAAATAGATACGATACTGTTTAAGTACTATTTATGTAGTGAAAGGGGCAACCGATAGTGAACCCGGTCTACCTTATTATGTGTGTAAATGTATGAGAGACACAGTATAAGGAAACTGGTCCAGACGACCATTTCTTGATAGAAGATTGCTGAACAGATCACCAGAATGCTTGGACTAATCGTCTAAGCAAAACAACGATGAGAAACCCTAGCAAGGGTACGATATTGAGAAAATGGCCTGGATGACCTCTTCTTACCTAGACACTGACAAAATCAGAGTTAGAACACTCAGACTAGTCAGTTAAGTTGAAAACGATGAATAGGGAATAGTGAAGAACCCAGTGTCAAGTTATTGGCCAAGACGGCCTTAATTTGACTTAGAATTGATATATTAACAGTCAATAGGCTCAATCTAGTCGATTAAGCATAAAACGGGAATCTTAGTTTGAGAGATATGCAGTATCAGGATGAGGGTCAAGACGATCTTTACTCACCCCGAAATTGATATATTTCGGCTCAGAACGCCGAATTAGTCAATCGGACACCTGACATGTTTTTCGAGATGAGGTCACACAAATCCCAAAAACTAGTCTAGATGACCCCGAACAGATGTAAAACTGATAAAAACAGAATCAGCATGTCCAAATTAGTCAAGAGAGACTGTGTCTGAAATTTTACCTGGGAACGCCTCAGTTTGTGTACGAAAGGATAACACAGTGCAGACATAACTACAGTATAGGAAATGAACAGTAAAATAGACTGATAATGGGCTCTTAGACAGTATAAAACAACCAAGAATTGACAGTAAAAAAATCAAATTCAGAACTCTAATTTTCGGTTGAAAATTGGAACACTGCCGAGAAAGGATCGAACACCGCAGTAGAAAATTAGACTGCAAAGAGAAGCCAACACAGATAAAATTTGGCCACAAAATCCATGCCCCCTTAGCTGTAAAAGTAGCTGAAATTGGTTGCTACATAACCCAAAAGGTGACCAATAAAAAAATGCAAAATTTATGACAACTTTTGATTAAAAAAATTCAAGGGGTTTTAAAGCTTGGCCAACAAGTTTTGCTTTATCTCTTCTTCCTTCCACGTAGCAGTCCATGTCCATTTATAGATAGAAATGGGCAGCAAATTTGTCCCTTGATTAGGCTAAAATGGTAGACAATTTATTAGGTTTAGGCTTAAGCAAGTTTGATTAAGTTTGCCTATAAAAGGCACACTTTGCACGAGGGTTTTGTTCTTTCATTTGGCACCCCAAAACACAACACTCCTTCTCCCTTTCTTTCTTGTTGCAGCCAACCCTTCCCATCAGCCAAAAGCCATCATTTTCAAGCCTTAAATCATACCAAAAACTTACCAAAAATAAAACCTCACAAGCTTATGCTAGGAGGATTTGAATCCAAGTCGTTCTAAGGCACCAACGGTAAGTTTTCAAAATCCAATCTTTGTAGTTTTTAGTTTTTGTTTTGGTTTGATTTTTAAGAGAAAAATTTTGGTATTGTTTCTAGCAAAACCTGAACTCATTCTCTTTGGGTTTCCACAACCATTTTGGTTCCTTAAGCCCATAGTTCAGATTTGTGCTTGAACCATAGCACAAGAGGTAAACCGAAGACCCTCCCTTTTATGGTTAGATGATTTTTAAGTTTGATCAAGGCTATTTATGTGTATTTGTTTGTACAAATGGTTTGTAATAATTTTATTTTGAGCCCTTAGCTTTCTATTTTTAAGTTTATTTTGAGCCCTTAGCTTTCTACTACACCAAACAAGGAATAGGCTACTACACCAAACAAGGAATAGTAGCCTGGTAGGCCATCACTGTAGCCTGGTAGGCTACCACACCCAAACAAGCAAAGTAACCTAGTTGGTTACTATACCAAGTTTACACATAATAACCCGATAGGCTACCTAGTTACCAACGCACGAGGTAACCGGTCAGTTGACTGGTCGGTAACTAGGCAAGAACTGTGTTTTAAATGAAATGGTAAGGAACGATGATTGATTTGTCGAGAAGACAATTGATCATATACGTAGAAGATATGCACCAAATCCCCAAAGCAGGCCAATAGGATACCGGTGAGCCTCGATGCCACCTGGAAACATAAGTTATGGTCACTAACGGTAATAGTGACCTAGGAACGATAGTAAATAATTTATTGGGCAATAAATTAGTTAACTACACCTAGAGTATCCAATTTTGTAAGAGAGTAAGTTAGTATCGACAGGCAATCGGTATTAAACAATTTATTTGCGTTAGTCACTAACAGTATTAGTAATCCAACAAAAGTGTTAATAAAGTACATTATGTTGACAGGTGGTTACCTGTAACCTAATAAGGCGAGAGTATGAAATTGCTTACAATCTAGGTAAGTACAACTCTGCGTACATCATAAATAAAATGAGTTGAAATGATGGTTTTCACAATATATTAAATATACATAGCATGCACAAGTTGATGCATAGCATGTATAAGAGCATATAGTTCACAATCGCGTAGATTGATCCCAGGTTAGATACCATACATCCCTATCGCGTAAGATTAGGGATAGCTTAGCAAGGTATTTGGCAAGATCAGATAAAGAATTGGGTAAGTAAATTAAGGAGACGGTAAAACGGGCGCAAGGTCGACGTTATGTTTTTAAAGAAAACGTGCGCAAGATCCATGTTATATTTTTAAAGAAAACGGGTGCAAGGTCCACATTATGTTTTTAAATAAAACGGGCTCAAGGTCCACGTTTTGTTCATAAACAAAACGGAACATAGTTGTCTAGTGCAAGGTTCACTATGCCCCTTTTTTTTAATACGAAATGATAATGAATAATGAAGCATAATCTGAGTATAAATGGTTCCTGTAGTATACACGTTATGCCCTAGATACAGTTAGAGTCAACTTTCTAGTTGCATGATAGGACATGCCCATATGATATGCATTCTGAGATGCTAGATGATATGTTTCCATGTTCTGTGTGAATGTGTGATAAGTTTGCTAGTTGTATATGCCTTAAGTATGGCTTATGATTTTAACATGTTTTACGGTTAACATGTTGTACTTACTGGGCGTAAAGCTTATGAAATGTGTTCATGCTATAGGTAAGCGTCCTATGGCATAAATAACATTAGGCGATGGCGGCGGTGGAGGCGGATGTAAGGTGAGGTTATGGAGATATCACAAGTTAAACTTTCGCCCAGTTTGAGTAAATAGTATTTTTGAGTAACCGTTAAATAGTATATTTAAATAGTAATCGTGAACAGTATTTTTGAATAATAACTATTAAACAGTATTTCTGAATAGTAACTGTTAAACAGTATTTTTAAATAGTAACCGTCAAATAATATTTTTAAATAGTAACTATCAAATAGTATTTTAAAATAGTAATCGATAAAGAGTATTTTTAAATAGTAATCGGTATATGTACGTGTATAGTTAATACGTACGCAATAAAAAAATCCCTAAATTTATGATACTTAGTTAAGTAACTTTGAGTATCAATTGCAAAAAAGTATAAGTATTATTTAAATAAAGAGTTTTTAAGTGACGGTCCGGGCCACTAAGGGCACGGGGCATCACACTTGAAGAGATCCCGGTTGCTTATACTCGTTGGAGAGAATCCAATGAGATAGCTTGGTGCTACATTCTTGCTAGCATGACGAGTGCTTTACAAAAGCAGTATGAGACTTATCAAGTTGCTTAGGAGATCATGGAAAATCTGGAGGACATGTTCAGAGACCAAGAAAAATTGGCTCGATAGTCTGCTATCTCTAGTATTATGAACTCTAAGCAAAAGGCAGGTACTTTGGTGAAGGACCATATGATCACTCTTATAGGATTCTTTATTGAGGCTACCAAAAATGGTGACGAGGGAGTTAGGACTCACTGAGCTCATAAAGCAACTACAAGCTTATGAGCGGATGATCAATGATGGGGACGCAGTCCAACCAAAAGGAGAGGCCGATTTGGCAGTATCTTCTAAACCCTTACGGAAGAGGAAGAGGCCAAATAAGAAGTAAGCTGCTTCTAGTTCTTCTAATCCTCCTGTCTTAGATGGGAAAAAGAAGAAGCAGAATAAGAAGCCCAAGGACCCTAAAAAGTCCAAGGGCTTCTACTATGGGAAGGTAGGTCACTTCAAGAAGGCTTGCCGGGAATTCCTAGCCACTAAGGGCAATGAAGGTAAGGAACTTCTATATCTAGAAGCGTGTTTGGTGGAAGAATCTAAAGACACTTGGGTAATTGATTTGGGTGCCATTAATCATGTGTGTGTTTCTATGCAGGGGTTCGTAGAAACGAGAAGTCTACGTGATAGGAACCTCTCATTATAGATCAAAGATGGTAGCTTGGTAGTGGCTGAGGCAGTGGGAGACGTACATCTTTATTTTGATAAATTTAGGTTTATATTATTGAAAGATTGTTTTTATGTTCCTAATTTTAGGAGGAACCTTATATCAGTAGCTTGTTTAATAAAAGATTCTTATTCAGTTTCTTTTAATAAAAGAGTTGATATTTATAAAAATAAATCTTTTATCTGTTCTTGGTGGATGGATGGAAACTTGTATTTAATCAAACCAAAGATGTACTCACTACTTGAAACTGAATTAACTAATAACTCTAAAGAGTTGAAAGTTTCTCACTCCAACAAGGAATATCTTTGGCATTTAAGACTTGATCATATTAAAAAATCAAGATAGGATTCAAAGGTTAGTAAAAGGCGGTCCTCTAGAATCTCTAAAGGAGATACGTCTTCCTCGATATGAATCTTGTCTTGAGGGTAAGATGACTAAGATGTCTTTTGGAGCTAAAGGTACTAGGGCTTAGGAACTTTTAAAAATTGTACACACCAACGTATATGGCCCCATGAACGTTGCAGCATGAGGAGGGTATGAGTATTATATCTCCTTTATAGATGATTACTTGAGGTATGGATATGTGTACCTGATGCACCGCAAGAGCGAAACCTTTGACAAGTTCAAAGAGTATCGTGTGGAAATGAAAAAGCAATTGGGTAAATCCATAAAGACACTTCGATCTGATCGAGGTGGCGAATACCTCTCTAATGAATTTCTAGGATATCTTATAGAGAATGGGATATTATCCTAATTGGTTACACATCGTACTCCATAACAGAATGGTGTAGCCGAAAGGAGAAGCAGGACCTTCATGGATATGGTATGATCCATGATGAGTTATTCTACGCTGCCATTATCATTCTGGGGATATGCACTACAAACGGTGTGCTATATTCTGAACCAGGTTCCAAGTAAGTCAATTCCTAAGACTCCATATGAATTGTGGCGTGGCAGGAAGCCCTCCCTTGGACATATGAGAATATGGGGCTGTCCGGCACATGTACTGGATGGGGATGCCAAGAAGTTGGAGTCAAGATCGAAATTATACACGTTTGTAGGGTATCCTAAGGGAACTAAGGGAGGTCTATTCTTTAACCTGAAGGAACAAAAAGTCATTGTATCAACCCATGCAATATTCTTGGAGGAAAGTCACATGAATAACTTTAAACCTCAAAGCAAAGTGGTGCTAGAGGAGTTATCGAGTGATAGAACTACTCCACAGGTTTCGGTCTTGGACACAAGTCTGAGTTCCAATGAAAAACCTGTAGGCGATCAATAAATTAGGGTGCTTCGTTATAGTGGGAGGGTTTCAAGGAAGCCTGATTTCTTCATGTATGATACTGAGGTATACCAGGTCGAGGCTCATGAGCATAAGGATGATCCGGTCACTTATGATGAAGCTATAAATGATGTTGATTCTAAATCTTGGAAACAGGCCATCAACAATGAGATGGATTTTATGAAAGCTAACTCTGTTTGGGAACTTGTGGATCTACCGGATAGGATAAAACCTATTAGATGTAAGTAGGTCCACAAAAGAAAGAAGGATGCAGAAAGGAGAGTGGAAACTTTCAAGGCTAGACTAGTTGCAAAGGGGTACACGCAAAAGGTTGGAATCGATTATAATCACACCTTTTCGCTTGTTGTTATGCTAAAGTCTATCCGTATTCTTCTATCCGTTGCTGCGGCTCTCGATTACGAGATCTAGCAAGTAGACGTCAAGATGACATTCTGGAATGGCCATCTTGAGGAAAGTATCTACATAATATAGCCTGAAGGGTTCATGGTAAAAGGCTAAGAAAGAAAAGTCTACAAGTTGCTTAGATCCATATATAGATTAAAGTAAGCATCCCGTTCATGGAACCAAAAGTTTGATCAAGCAATAAAAACATTTGGTTTTGAGCAGAATGTTGATGAACCCTATGTTTATAAATGTATTAAGGATAATAAAGTGGTCTTTCTAGTACTCTATGTCGGTGATATACTGCTCATTAGGAATGATATAGGGAATTTATCATCGGTGAAGCTTTGGCTGAACCAACAGTTTGACATGAAGGACTTAGAAGAAGCTAATTATGTTCTAGGCATTCGTTTCTCTAGAGATCGAAAGAACAAAATGATAGCATTATCCCAAGCTTCACATATAGATAAAATAATTGACAAATATGCAATGCAAGAGGCAAAGAAAGGTTCACAACCTTCCATTGCTGGTCTAACTCTTTCATTAGATGACTGTCCTAAGACATCGAAAGAAAGAGAGCGTATGAGTAAGGTTCCTTATGCATCCGCTGTGGGTAGCCTTATGTATGCTATACTTTGCACTCGCACGGATATATGTTTTGTAGTGGGTATGGTGAGTTGACATCAAGCGAATCCTGGAATTAAGTACTAACAAGCAATAAAACATATATTCAAGTATCTTAAGAGAACGAGGGATTATATGCTTATGTATTCTGGAGGGACTTCTAGACTTACAAGGATTCAGGGAAATCGACATCAGGATCAGTGTTCTTGCTCAGAGGAGGTGTCATTATGTGGAGAAGCATGAAATAGTGTTGCACGGCTAACTCTACAATGGAAGTTGAGTATGTGGCTGCGGCTGAGGCATCTAAAGAAGCAGTTTAGCTCTATAAGTTCTTTAGAGACCTTGAGGTCATTCCGGTTGTTGACAAACCTATCACACTCTACCATAATAACACTGGGGCTATTACCAACACAAAGGAATCTCGGCATCATAAGAGGACGAAGCACATAGATCAAAGGTACCACATCATTAGAGGGCACGTGGAGGCTGGACAAGTGGATGTACATAATATCACATTCGAGGACAACATTACCGATCCCTTTACTAAGACTTTGGCTACCAGAAGCTTTGAGAGGCATGTTGAGGGGATGGGGATGCGTAACATGTTAGGAAATGCCCTAAGCATTAGAGACATTTTATATATTTATTTTGAACTGGATAATAAAATTATAATATAGAGGTTATTCATTACATTGCTGTTTGTCCTTATTCTATTTACATGTTAAAGTAAACGTAAGCAAATATAGCTCACTGACTGCTTGTGTTAAAATTGTTAGAACGTTGCATGGAATGGATTTTTGTATGTAAGAAGACAATATTCTAAAATAAGCGGTCTAAACTAAGGTCTGTAGTCTATAGGGTTAGATCGAGCATCTAACTCATGTTAAGACTATTATGTTCTCTAAAGCCATGGTGGGGGCGGTTTGTTTTGACTGTCTGGAGCATAGACTCCCAAGTAAAGACATAGATATGTTACTTGGTGGTGACATATTAGATTGGGACTAAAGCGTGATTGATCTACGTAGTCTTCTATGAGTGGATCAATCTAGTTTTGATGTTTATTATGCAATAACCTTAATCCTGAGTAAATGAACTACTTCATGTATATGACTTGTGTACTTTGATGTTCCAATGGCTAAAGCGTCTCAGAGATAGTAAGGTTATAGACCGGTTCGCTGGGTGCATGACTTGTATACGATGAAGGGTTTGTTTACAGATATCAGAATCATAGCTCTAAGGAGTTAAAGGTATCCTCTTAAAGGAATTATATTGGATGTGAAAATGGACAAGGCCTTGGGTTGTCTACTGGGTAGATGACTTCTTATTCACATATGGTGAATAATCATTTTTTTATTCGGTAGTATAATGGAACTTTAAGATAGCCTGATTAGTAGGATTAAATGGACTTTGACCTAAGGCTGATCATGGATATCATATGAGGGTTCCGCATACATGACAAGGTCATTGAATAATAGCTTGTCACAGGCTTTCGTAATACAATATATAATTGGGAGTTCAGTTTCAAGTTTATAGTGGTGTGACTCTGAAATTAGTGATCATATGATTGAGTTGTTCGGTACAGAATGATGATCATATGAATTCAAGGGAGCCTGATTATATATGTCCAATTGGTCCCTCTACTAGCTCCATATAATTCCTTAATGGTTGGTAAATTGATTTGTGTATACTTATTGGCTAGGTGATTTTGCATGGATGGTGTTGACATAAGATTAGGATGGTGGACAAGATTCTCTCTAGTTTTCATATTTTATTTTGGATAATAGAGTACACAATTATTCGAAATCCAAATAAAGTTGTCATGATTTTATTTGAGATTAGATTGGAGTTGTAGAAAATTATGCATGAGAACAAAAATTTGAAATACAACTTTTTTGTGGAATTTGAAATTTGAATTTTGAACTTTGAAATTTAAATTTTGAATTTGAAATTTGAATTTGAAATTTAAATTTGAAATTCGAATTTGATATTTGAATTTAAAATTTGAATTTTGAATTTTGAATTTTGAAATTCAAATTTTGAATCACAGTCCAAGTGGAATTTGAATTCTTTGTGGATAATTTCACAAGGTTAGAATTTGAATTTGAGTTGGATTATGGAGAGGAAAATCTTGTTTGAATCTTACTTGAATTTTGAATCCTAATCCTAACTAAAATGGTCGAAAATTGTTGAGGGAAATCCTCCTAGATATTTTTGGTTTTTGTGGATAAGGTTCAAGGAAAATTCAAGTAAGAAAATCCCAGTTGAATTTGGATTCTCTCCTCCCTAAAAGTGGTTGAAAATTTTGTGGATAATCCTAAGGGAGATTTTCGATTTTTTAGTGTATAAGGGTGAGATAGAATTCAAGCTAGAAAATCTTGTTTGGATTTTGATTCTCCTCACTTTTAATGGTCGAATCTAGTCATGATTTTGGCACTAGGGAAATTCAGTTATTATGGATAATTGAGGAGATAAAATTCAAGTTAAAATCCTGTTTGAATTTGGACTGGATAATTCCAAAAAGGGGACTTTTTTTTTTCGGTTGGATAATGCCTAAAAAAATTTGATTTTTTTGTAAATGGATAAGGGGGAAAATCTTCTCCTAATCCAACTCGAATTCAGAGGATCACCTCATGCAAGTCTATAAATAGAGGTCCTACCACTTCAGTTCTCTCGACCACAGACTCTCAAGTGAGCATGCTTATTATTGCATAACTCACCGTGACAATAAGTTCTTTAGAGATCTGGGTGGTCAGAAGAAGACTAACAGTGCTAGCATACTGGTTGACGAACCGAGTGCCCATACACTCTGCCATCCGGGGATTAGAGTATAGTAGAGAAGGCTAGTTGGTTGAAGCCCTCCAGTCATTCTCCTCCTACAATTGGCGTTCTCTTGAGGTATGAGTTTTATTGTTGTTAATTTATTGTATATGGCATCATGAGATATTTAACGATCTTGAAAAATTTTTGTTGTTCCACTGCGCCACTCTGACGCATTTTTACTGATTTTATTCCTACAATTGGTATCAGAGCCATCTCATGACTATGCCATGTACATAAATTAGACGTTTAGTTAGTCTTTTTATTTATGTATGGATTTGATATTTAGAGAGTGGCATTCTAGGATTCCTTTATGTTGGTATCATGTATTATGTATGTAGTATGTGGTTATTTTAATTTTTTTAAATTATTATAAGCATGCTTGTTTTACGCTGATTATGGTTTCTTAGAATTTAGAAAATTGTATCTACGAATTTTTATGTAACCATAGGAGCGATTTATCATCACCGTGATTTTCCCATGGATTTTAATTTTTTGTCTCTTAGAATTATTATGATTAGAATTTTTGTATACCAGAAACGATTTAGGAAATTTTATGTAATTATTCTTAGAGGAGATTGAAGTTTGAATACTGTAATTTATTTTTCCAAAAGTTAAATTTAATTTAAAGGTTGAAATTTTGATTGTGTGGAAAATTCCAATTTAATTAGGATTCAAATTAATTTTTGGATATCCTAATGGGAAAATTGGAATATGACATGAAAATCGAAGCGCGACCCCTCGGGATAGGCCATCGGCCTTGGTAGGGTTGCAGCCCCTGCTCTCGGGCAAGATGGGGCTACGGCAGCCCCTGTCCAGGCCCAACCACCCACGGCCGCAGGCTTTGCCTACAGCCAAGGGTGACTGTGGGCCACCCAAGGGCTGCCCAAGCCTTGTGCGGGTAGCCCATGGTTGCAGGCAACGCCTACAGCCTGGCGGGCTATTGTGCCCACCTGGATGTGTAGCCCATGGTTGCAGGCGCTGCCTACAGCCTGGTGGCTGCTGCGCCCAGCCCAGGTGTGCAGCCTGAGGCTGCAGGCTTAGCCTGTAGCTCAGCATGGCTGCACATGGCCTGTGGCCGTGGGCTACCAGCCTCCTTGGGGGCAGCCCATGACAGTTGTGGGCCTCCGAATCTCGTAGGCCGAAAAATGAAAAATTTTGATTTTTAAATTTGAGATTTAATTTTAAATCATGTTTAATAATATGTGATTAAAATTTTTTTAAATTACATGTTATTACACATGAAATTTAAATTGTTTAAAATTTAAATTTGAAATTCAAATTTGAAATTTGAATTTGAAATTTAAATTTTGGGATTTAAATTTTAAATGATTATTGGGATGAGAAATAAATTGAGAGGCTACATAAAGATGGATACAAGAAGACGGAACAAAATTCCAGACCCAAAGAATGCTTTGGATGGAATTTTGTAATCTTTATTTTCTTTGTTCTAGGATGGAACCATGACTTAGTTATTTTTTCCGTCAATTATTTTTTCTATGATATGTCATGGATAGATGAATATGTACTGATGGATGATGTGTATGCATATCTGATAATATGTCATATAGGATAGGTGAATGCCACTTATACTATATTGATCATACATATTTGTCAAAACTTGTATGTTTTTCAAAATATTGAGTAGGAGAGGGTTTCAAACAAAACCCACGGCCTCCATTGTTTATCCATATGTGAAAGCATGATAACGTCTCGCGTCAGTTCTGCCTTGACCACACCCCTCGGTAGGTGTTTACCGCCGCCGGTATACTAGGTTAGATCTCCTATGTGGAAAATGTGTTCAGGCATGATCCTATTCATGACCACCCCTCATGCAAGTCTATAAATAGAGGTCCTGCCACTCCAGTTCTCTTAGACCACAGACTCTCAGGTGAGTAGGCTTATTGTTGCATAACTCATCGTGACAATAAGTTATTTAGAGGTTTGAGTGGTCAGAAGAAGACTAGCAGTGCTAACATACTGGTCAAGGAATCGAGTGCCCACATACCCTGCCATTTGGGAAATGGAGAATAGTACAGAAGACAAGTTGGTTGAAGCCCTCCAGTAATTCTCCTCTTACAGTTGGCATCCTCTTGAGGCATGAGTTTTATTGTTGTTAATTTATTGTATATGGCGTCATGAGATATTTAATGATCTTGAAAATTTTTGTTGTTCTGCTGCGCCGGTCTGACACAGTTTTACCGATTTTATTCCTACAATTAGTATCAGAGCCATCTCATGACTATGCCATGTACATAAGTTAGACAATTAGTTAGTCTTTTTATTCATGTATGGATTTGATATTTCGAGAGTGGCATTCTAGGATTCCTTTATGTTGTTATCATGTATTATGTATGTAGTATGTGGTATGTGGTTATTTTAATTTTTTTAAATTATTATAAGCATGCTTGTTTTATGCCAGTTATGGTTCCTTAGAATTTAGAAAATTGTATCTAGGAATTTTTATGTAACCATGGGAGCGGTTTATTATCACCGTAATTTTCCCATGGATTTTAATTTTTGTCTCTTAGAATTATTATGATTAGAATTTTTCTACACCGGAAACAGTTTAGGAAATTTTATGTAATTATTCTTGGAGGAGATTGAAGTTTGAAGACCGTAATTTTATTTTTCCCAAAAGTTAAATTTAATTTAAAGGTTGAAATTTTGATTGAGTGGAAAATTCCAATTTAATTAGGATTCAAATTAATTTTTGGAGATCCTAACGGAAAAATTGGAATATGACATGAAAATTGAGGTACGACCCCTCGGGATGGACCATCGGCTGTGGTGGGGCAACAGCCCCTGCCCTCAGGCAGGATGGGGCCGTGGCAGTCCCTACCCACGGCTGCACCACCTACAGCCGTAGGCTCTACCTACTGGCCGAGGGTGGCCGTGGCCCCCCAAGAGCTAGCCGCAACCCTGGGTTGCAGGCGACACCCGCAGCCTGGCGGGCTGCTACGGCCCCCCCGGGAGTACAGCCTGGCTGCACGTTCTGCTTGCAACCTGGGGGTTGCTGTGCCCAGCCCAGGCGTGCAGCCCGGCATGGCTGCACATGGCTTGTGGCCGTGGCCTGCCAGCACCCCAGGGGCTGGGGGCTGCCCACAGCGGCTGCCGGCCTCCGGGGCAATGGGGCTGATGGTTCGAAAATCGAAAAATTTTAATTTTTAAATTTAAGATTTAATTTTTAAATCATGTTTAAAATATATGCAATTGAAAATTTGAAATTTTTGAAATTACATATTATTACACATGATATTTAAAATTGTTTAAAAATTTGAATTTGAAATTTAAATTTGAAATTCGAATTTGGAATTTGAATTTAAAATTTAAATTTTTGGAAATTAAATTTTAGATGATTCTTGGGATGGGAAATAAATAGAGAGGCTACATAAAGATGGATACAAGAAGATGGAACAAAATTCAAGACCCAAAGAATGCTTTAGATGGAATTTTGTAATCTTTATTTTCTTTGTTCTAGGATGGAACCATGGCTTGGTTATTTTTCCATCAATTATTTTTTCTATGATATGTCATGGATGTATAAATATGTATTGATGGATGTTATGCACGCATATTTGATAACATGTCATATAGGATAGGTGAATGCCGCTCATACTATATTAATCATATATATTTGTCAAAACTTGCATGTTTTTCAAAATATTGAGTGGGAGAGGGTTTTAAACAAAACCCACGGTCTCCAGTGTTGATCCATATGTGAAAGCATGGTAACGCCTCGCGTCACTTTTGCCCTGACTACACCCCTCGATAGGTGTTTCCCGCCGTCGGTATGCTAGGTTGGATCTCCTATGTAGAAAACATGTTCGGGCACGATGCTTTTCATGACCACCCCTTGGTGGCTTGGTAGGACGTGGATCGGGCTACGTAAACAATGGTTATATACTTAAGACTCGTTTAGTTATTAACCTTCCCTAGAAGCTCTATTAACTGGTGGCCAAAATAAGCGATTATTAATATATGTCTTAACCTTGGAGGATTTAAGGCAACATATATTAATTGGACAGGGTCCACGTTCCGGCTATTTGTCTCATGACCACCCCATGGTGGCTTGGGGCAATAGGTGCTAAGAATTACCATTGCAATGCTACATGTTTTTCAAGTTTCATGTAGGAACATACTTGTATGTTTTATTTGTTAAATTATTTGTATATTTGCTTGGGCTTTGTAATGATGTCTAGTATAATTTTATTTCAGTTCAAAATGTCACCGACACCCCTTATTTCAATACTTACTGAAAATAAGCTGAATGGCGATAATTATAAAGACTGGAAAAGAAATCTATTGATAGTTCTCAGTTGCGAGAGACACAAGTTCGTGCTGGACGAACCATGCCCACCTGGGCCAAAACTTGACACACTGCTTGAGGAGGTGCCTATGCTCGTTGGAGAGAATTCAATGAGATAGCTTGGTGCTACATTCTAGCAAGCATGATGAGTGCTTTACAAAAGCAGCATGAGACTTATCAAGTTTCTAAGGAGATCATGGAAAATCTGGAAGACATGTTCAGAGGCCAAGAAAAATTGGCTCGAAAGTCTACAATCACCAACATTATGAACTCTAAGCAAAAAGCAGGTACTCCAGTGAAAGACCATATGATCACTCTAATGGGATTTTTTGCTGAGGCTGCCAAGAATGGTGCTGAACTGGACTACAACACCTAGATCAAGATGGCATATAATCTAGCGACCAGGGAGTTAGGACTAACCAATCTCATGAAGCAACTCCAAGCTTATGAGCAGATGATCAGGGATGGGGATGTGGTCTAACCAAAAGGAGAGGCCAATCTGGTGGAATCTTCTAAACCCTCATCGAAGAAGAAGAGGCCAAATAAGAAGCAAGTGGCTTCCAGTTCTTCTAATCCTCCTGTCTCAGATAAGAAGAAGAAGAAGAAGAATAAGAAGCCTAGAGAGCCTAAAAAGTCCAAGTGCTTCCACTATGGGAAGGTAGGTCATTTCAAGAAGGCTTGTTGGGAATTCCTAGCTGCCAAGGGCAAGGAAGATAAGGAACTTCACTATTTAGAAGTGTGTTTAGTAGAAGAATCGAAAGACACTTAGGTCGTTGATTCGAGTGACAATAATCATGTTTGTGTTTCTATGCAGGGGTTCGTGGAAACGAGAAGTCTACATGATATGAGCCTCGTTGTAGACCAGAGATGGTAGCTTGGTGGTGGCTGAGGCAGTGGGAGACGTTTATCTTTACTTTGATGAATTTAGGTTTATATTATTAAAAGACTATTTTTATGTTCCTAATTTTAGGAGGAACCTTATATCGGTAGATTGTTTAATAAAGGATTCTTATTCAGTTTCTTTTTGTAAAAGAGTTGATATTCATAAAAATAAGTCTTTATCTGTTCTGGTTGGATGGATGGAAACCTATATTCAATCAAACCAAAGAAGTAATCACTGCTAGACACCGAATTAATAAATAACTCTGAAAGGTTGAAAGTTTCTCATTCTAACAAGGCGTGTCTTTGGCATTTAAGACTTGGTTATATTAATCAGTATAGGATTCAAAGGTTGGTGAAAGACAGTCCTTTAGAATCTCTGGAGGAGGTGCATCTTCCTTAATGTGAGTCTTATCTTGAGGGTAAGATGACTAAGAGGTCTTTTGGAGCTAAGGGTACTAGGGCACAGGAACTCTTAGAAATTATGCACACTGACGTATGTGGCCCCATGAACATCACAGCACGAGGAGGGTTCGAGTATTATATCTCCTTTATAGACGATTACTCGAGGTATGGATATGTGTACCTGATGCATCGCAAGAGCGAAACCTTTGATAAATTCAAAGAGTATCATGCGAAAGTGGAAAAGCAATTGGGTAAATCCATAAAGACTTTTCGATCTGATCAAGGTAGCGAATACCTCTCCGATGAATTTCCAGGACATCTTGTAGATAATGGGATATTATCCCAATTGACTGCACCTGGTACTCTATAACAGAATGGTGTAGCCGAAAGGAGAAACAGGACCTTATTGGATATAGTACGGTCCATGATGAGTTATTCGACACTGCCGTTATCATTTTGGGGGTATGCATAACAAATGGCATGTTATATTCTGAACCAGGTTCCAAGCAAGTCAATTCTCAGGACTCCGTATGAATTGTGGCGTGGCAGGTAACCCTCCCTTGGACATATGAGAATATGGGGCTATCCAGCACATGTACTGGATGAAGATGTGAAGAAGTTGGAACCAAGAACAGAATTGTATATGTTTGTATGGTATCCTAAGGGAACTAAGGGAGGTCTGTTCTATAACCCGAAGGAATAAAAAGCCATTATTTGAACCCATGCAACATTCATGGAGGAAATTCACATGAATGACTTTAAGCCTCGAAGCAAAGTGGTGTTAGAGGAGTTATCGGGTGAAAGAACTACTCCACATATTTCGATCTTGGATGCAAGTCCGAGTTCCGGTGAAAGACCTGCAGACGATCGACAATTTAGGGTACCTCGTCGTAGTGGGAGGGTTTCGAAAAAGCTTAATTTCTTCATGTATGATGCTGAGGTATACCAGGCCGAAGCTCATAAGTATGAGGATGATCCGGTTACTTATGATGAGGCTAAATCTTGGAAACAGGCCATGAACAATGAGATAGATTCTATGAAATCCAACTCTGTTTGGGAACTTGTAGATCTGCCGGATGGGATAAAACCTATTGGATGCAAGTGGGTCTACAAAAGAAAGAAGGATGTGGAAGGGAGAGTGTAAACTTTTAAAACTAGACTGGTTGCAAAAGGGTACACACAAAAGGCTAGAATCAATTACGATGAAACCTTTTTGCCTATTACTATGCTGAAGTCTGTCAGTATCCTTCTATCCGTTGCTGCGGCTCTCGATTACAAGATCTGGCAAATGGACGTCAAGATAGCATTCTTGAATGGCCATATTGAGGAATGTATCTACATGATACAGCTCTAAGGGTTCGTGGCGAAAGGCCAAGAAAAAAAAGTCAGAAAGTTGCTTTGATCCATTTATGGATTAAAGCCAGCATCCTACTCATGGAACTAGAGGTTTGATCAGGCGATCAAGATATTCGGTTTTGAGCAGAACGTTGATGAACCCTGTGTTTATAAACATATTAAGGATGGTAAAGTGGTCTTTCTAGTACTCTATATAGATGATATACTGCTCATTGGGAATGATGTAGGGAACTTATCATCGGTCAAGCTTTGGCTGTACCAACAGTTTGACATGAAGGACTTGGGTGAAGCTAATTATGTTCTAGGCATTCGTCTGTTTAGAGATCATTATCCCAGGCTTCATACATAGATAAAATAATTGATAAATATGAAATGCAAGAGGCAAAGAAAGATTCACAACCTTCCATTGTTGGTTTAACTCTTTCATTGGATGACTATCCTAAGACATCAGAAGAAAGAGAGCGTATGAATAAGGTCCCTTATGCATCCGCTGTGGGTAGCCTTATGTATGCTATGCTTTGCACTCACCCAGACATATGTTTTGCAATAGGTATGGTGAGTCGATATCAAGCGAATCCTAGAACCAAGCCCTGGTAAGTAGTAAAGCATATACTCAAGTATCTTTAGAGAACGAGGGAATATATGCTGGTATATTCTGGAAGGGACCTAACACCCGTAGGATGCACAGACTGAGTCTTCCAGACTTGCTAGGATTCAAGGAAGTCGGCATCAGGATCAGTATTCTTGATCGGAAAGGGCACGTGGAGATAGGATTAGTGGATGTATGTAAGATTGCGTCTGAGGACAACATTGCCAATTCCTTTACTAAGACTTTGGTGGCTAGAAACTTTGAGAGGCATGTAGAGGCGATGGGGATGCATAACATGACACATCTACTGGCTTAGGGCAAATGGGAGATTGTTAGGAAATGCCCTAAGCATGAGTGATATATTGATGTATTTATTTTGAATTGGATAACAAAATTATATATATAGAGGTTATTCATTAAATTGCTGTTTGTCTTTATTCTATTTACATATTAAAGTAAATGTAAGCAAATATAACTCATTGACTGCTTATGTTAAAACTGTTAGAATGTTGTATGCAATGGACTTTTGTATGCGAGAAGACAATGTTCTAGAGTAAGCAGTCTAAACTAAGTTCTATAGTCTATAGGGTTAGACCGAGCATCTAACTCATGTTAAGACTATTATGTTGTCTAAAGCTATGGTGGGGATGGTTTCTCTTGACTGTCTATAGCATAGACTCCTAAGTAGAGACATAGATATATTGCTTGGTGGTGACGCATTAGCCTAGGACTAAAGCGTGATTGATCTACATAGTCTGCTATGAGTGGATCAATCTGCTTTTGACGTTCGTTGTGTAGTAACCTTAATCCTGAGTAAATGAATTACTTCATGTATATGACGTGTGTACTTTGATGTTCCAATGGCTAAAGCGTCTTAGAGATAGTAAACTTATAGACCAGTTCGTTGGGTGCATGACTTGTATACGATGAAGGGTTTGTTGAGGAAAATCCTCCAAGATATTTTCGGTTTTTATGGATAAGGATGTAGGGAAAAATTCAAGTTTCAATACCAGTTGAATTTGGATTCTCTCCTCCCTAGAATTGGTCGAAATTTTAAGGGAATCTTAAGGAAGATTTTCGGTCTTCTATGGATAAGGATGAGATAAAATTCAAGCTAAAAAATCCTATTTGGATTTTGATTCTCCTCACTTTTAATGGTCGAATCTAGTCATGTTTTTGGCACTAGGGAAATTCAGTTATTATGGATAATTGAGGAGATAAAATTCAAGTTAAAATCCTGTTTGAATTTAGATTGCAAGACCCCTTAAGTGGCCGAATCTACCTTGAATATGGCCTAGGGAATTTCAGATTTTGCTTAGTGGATAAGGGAGAAAATCTTCTCTTAATCCAATTCGAATTCAAAGGATCACCTCATGCAAGTCTATAAATGGAGGTCCTGCCACTCCAGTTCTCTCAGACCACAGACTCTCAGGTGAGTAGGCTTATTGTTGCATAACTCACCGTGACAATAAGTTCTTTAGAGATCTGGGTGGTCAGAAGAAGACTAGCAGTTCTAGCATACCGGTCGAGGAACTGAGTGCCCACATACTCTGCCATCCAGGAATTAGAGAATAGTAGAGAAGGCTAGTTGGTTGAAGCCCTCTAGTCATTCTCCTCCTTCAGTTGGTGTCCTCTTAAGGTATGAGTTTTATTATTGTTAGTTTATTGTATATGGCATCATGAGATATTTAACGATCTTAAAAAAATTTTTCCGCTGTGCCACTCTGATACGTTTTTACCAATTTATTTCCTACAATTGGTATCAGAGCTATCTCGTGACTATGCCATGTACATAATGTGACGGCCCGCCTTATGTAGGGTTAAACAGTACTATTACAATCAGCTACTGTTGCTAACTGTGATAGACTGTAACCACTTGGGTCGTCGGCAACTTACTTTTAACTTGCTTCTAACTTATTCTGATACCATCTATAACAGCTGGTATCTTACTTTTAACATACTTTCTTTAACATGCTTACTCTAACTTCCCATTTGAATGTGAAAATATAGAATAAATTTTTTTTTCTTCTTTTCTTAAACTTTACTTGAAAACCGTACCGTCGTAAAACACTTACTATAATAAACATTTTACATTGTCTTAACTTCATTTACATTATAAAACATCATTTTAATACTCTTTTAAACAGCTCAGCGGAAGACTCATAGCAGTACCATAACCCTCACCCAGTCCCTTGGCACATGCAGATCCCATCCGTCATCCATCACTTGTCTTATCTTCGTGCAGGATGCTTACCTGCAACATAAACAAACTTATGAGCGACAAGTTCAGTAAGTTCAAATATACATTCATGACAAAATACTAACTCATACCTTTTAGACAGAACATGTCTAATACCAACTGTGGCATCAGAACATAAACATACATTATACTTTACTTTCAACTTCATATATAACATATTCTAAGATTGAGAGAACAATCTCAATGTTCTTTAACATAACATAATTTAAACATAGCATACAGAATGTATGCTTAACATCTTAAGCATAACATACTCAACATTATATAAAATATTGTATACACATATCAATTTAAACATAGCATACTTAATGTATGCTTAAACATAACAAACATACTTAAAATTGTAAAACTGACTTATGCATATCAATTTATGCATAACATAGCATATGCACACATGTTAGTCACATTATGCTTATTTATTTTCATTCTTTCTTCTTCGTGATGTTCTTTTGTTCTTTCTTTCTTTCATGTCATACTTTTCTTCTTCTTTTCTTTTCTTGCTAAGCATATGCACGCATGTTAGTCACATTATGCTTATTTATTTTCATTCTTCCTTCTTCATGATGTTCTTTTGTTCTTTCTTTCTTTCATGTCATACTTTTCTTCTTTCTTTCTATGCATATCAATCTATGCATAACATAGCATAAGCATACATGTTAGTCGTATTATGTTTGCTTACTTTTCGTTCTTTCTTCTTCGTTGTATTCTTTTGTTTTTTCTTTCTTTCTTTCAAGACATTCTTTTCTTTTCTTCATGACCTTCTTTTCTTTTCTTGCTCAACTTTTATTTTTGTTGTTCGTTCTTTCTTTCATATTATGTCATTCTTCTTGTTCTATAGATCATATCCTATTCCTTCATTCTATTTCTCTCCTTTCTTTTCTTTCCTTACTTGCTTCCTTTTTTTTTACTTTCTTTCTTTTTACTTTCACTGGTGGATTATATCCTAATCCGTTGTTCTATCTCCTTCTTTTCTCTTTTTTCTTTATTTGTCTCTTTTCTTGTGACAACCGGGAAATTCAGGCAATTCTCGGATGAAAATGTACAATTGTATGTATATAACAATTTGTACTATTTAAAGAGGGAAATAAATGTATTTATATCGTTTAGAATATATGAAAATGTTCTAACAATACTGACGAGTAAGAATTCAGTGTTGGAAAAATTCACTGAGTTGAAACGGGTGAAACGGTGCCAAAACCGGCATTGAAAACCCTAACCGAGACAATAAATAACGGAAAACTTCCGGGATTAATTTTGATCAAAAGGAAGCAGTTTAAATTGATCCGACTGCACAGGAGACCTCAAGAACACGCCGGGACGATTTCAGGAAAATTTCGGCTCGAACCGGTATCGGTCAAAAAGTAGTCGAATTAATGTGAATAGTAAAAGTCAAAGTCAACTTTTACTTTAGCATTTATGACATCATTAATCCATTTATTAAATGGAAAGAAAATGGTGGTTGGTAGCATTAATGGCCATGATTCATCTACTTTTTGATCTAAAGGCCAAGATTTGGCCAAAATTCACCATTTTGATTTTTTGAAAAATATGGAAAGAATTAAGGTGAAAGGTGTTGAAATTTGATTGGTTAAAGGCCAAATTAATTGGCTTGTTTCATGCATAAGTCGGCCACTTTTTGGGAACAAAAGGCCAAGACATATTTTGAAGCAAAACCAAAGAACAAAAATTTGCTAAGTCTTCCATGGTGTGTACGTGAATGACCCAAGAGGAACCAAGCAATTTCTTCAATATTTCTACACAAAATTGGTGTCAAAACACTCCTTGAAGACAAAGGAAGCAATTGACTAAGGTCACTTCCCTGGCACTTGACTTTTTGTTGGATTTTCTTCAAGAAATCCGTGGGTGAATAGTGGCAAAAAGATGGAAAATTTTTGGTTGTTTTTCCATGGTTTGATGCTTGGGTTTTGTTAAGGATGTAATAAGGAAGAAAACCATGCAATTGGTTTAAAGAAAAACTGAAATTTTGTTGGTTTTTCAAGGGTAAATCCGTGGGTTACCTTAAGTAAACAATGAGAAAATTTTGTGGTTTAATTGTTAATTTGCTTCCAAGTTCAATTTTGTGAAGAATAAAGCTTGAATTGCATTGTGAAAAGCTTGAAAAAAAAATTGTAGGTGAACCTAACCTAATGTGGCCGTGGGTTACCTAAGGGTTGGTGGAAACTTTTGCATGATTTTATATGATGTTTGGTTAATTTAAATCATGCATTTTAATATGTAAGTGATGGAAATGTGATTGAAAGAATGAAACAAAAAATATTTGGCATGTTTTTCATTCATTGGCTGTGGGTTATATAAGGATAAAAACCCTAAGAATTTGGTTGAAAATGCATTGAAAATGGGCTTGAAAATGTGTTAAAAAAATGGCATTTAATAGCCTAAAAAGTGGTTAAAAAGTTTGAGAAGTTTGGTTCGGTTTGGTTGTGAAAACCGAAACCAAACTATGGACAAAATTGTGAAAAAAAATGTTGTAATGTGGGTAAAAATATGAAATTGGACATTTTGTGAGCTTTTATGTAAAATTTTGGAAAACTTTTACATAAAATAGGCTTGTGGTATAGTACGTGGCAGGTACATACGGTTCGAGGCGTACCTAACGCCGGAAGCCTTAAATTTACGTCGAAATGCTGCCGAAATTTCGAAAACGGCATTCGGGGCAAAATGGGAAATAAAAAATAAAAAGTTTAGGGTCGGGTCGGAAACCCGAGTCCCTAACGGAAAAGTGAATAAGGAAAACCTAAGGGGTGGTTCATGAATAGTAACCCGTCCCCTTAAAAATTTAAAACGCGAGTGAAATTGAAAAACCGACCCCGAGGGGGGGCGTTTTTGGAAATGAAATAAAGGTCCGAGTCGGGAACGGAAAATCCGAACCTCGGAGACCTAGGTCGGGAATGTCTAGGTGAACGTTTTAAATACTAGTAAAACATCCATTTGAGACTCCGAAACGATAGAAAATCGCTAAACCGACGTAAGGGTCGGAATAGTGCTTCCCGAGGGTCGGGAAAGTGAAAAGTGGAACTAAAATAAAAACGAACCCGGTAATGATTAGAAAAGAGTCAGAAAAGTTCATGAGAGCCAAAAATGCAGTCTGGATCGGGAAAATTTCCGTCAGGGGTAAAATTGTAATTTTGCCAAAATATAGGGGCAAAATCGTAATTTTGCCAAAATACAGGGGCAAAATCGTAATTTTGTAAAAGTTGGGGAAAATGGTGAAAATGATAAATAAAGCCTAAAAAGTTATAAATAGGTTTTATTTAAGCTTTTTAATGAAAAATAAAAGCTATAAATGGAAATGAAATTAACAGACAAAGTTTTGTCTGTAGGATCCAAACATCGACCTACAAGGAGGGCGATCAAAAATCCACGAGAGAAAAAGAGAAGAGACTGATAAGGTAAGTTCAGACATTTACCTGTCTGCAACATATAGCATTATTGTTGCTAACTTTAATGTACTAACGATAAGTTAGGTACATATGTGCTACGGGCACTATTATAGAGTAGAGAGAGAGACGTAATGTGCTACGGGCACTATTGAGAATGGACACATTGTTAATTGTGCTTCGGGCATTAGAGCGAGGTTAATGAAACTCACTCCCCTAAAATTAAAATGTGAACCATTCCTAACCACGGGACAATGTGAAGTCACCGGGTTAGAAATTTAAAAAGTCGGTAATAAAAACCACTTTCTGGCGTACCAGCCTTCCGTACAGGGAGGTACTTTTGCCTTCGGGGCTATGAGACTAAGGCTGTGGAGGTCAGCACTAATGTACCGCTCCCAGTCATGTACAATTTTGCCTTCGGGACTATGAGATTAAGGCTGTGGAGGTCAGCACTAATGTACCGCTCCCAGTCATGCGCACTTAAATGGTACTGCCAACCTGAGCTCAAAACCAGAACATAAGCAAAGATAATGACCTAAAACTGAAACTATGCCATAATTGAGCATAAGACAGTTTAGTGAGAGTACTAACATCACGGTAGATGTACTGTTGTGACACTGTGTTGTGGTCAACCTTACTATTCATGTATGAATAGTAGTCAAAATTACTATTCACATATGAATAGTAGTCAAAGGTACTATTCACGATGAATAGTCTATTCTTAGAAATTTTATTTCTTGCATGTTTGAACTTACTGAGCCTGTAGCTCACCATTTTTGCTAATGTTGCAAGTAAGCGACCAGCTCAGTAGCTTGTTTGACTGGATGCGGATGGGATGGCGCGTGTCAAATCGGATAACTGGGCGAGGGATATGGTCCTGCTAGAGTCTTTCCGCTGAGCGATAAAAAGGTAAGAAAAAAAAAGAAACAGTCTTTTGTAATATTATATACTTTACGAAAGTACTGTAATATGTAAATTACTTTGTACTTGCCAACAAAGTAAATAGTGAGAAATGGTTACATGATGTTTAAAGAAAAAAAAAATTTTTTACCCTAAAAACGTCATGATTTAAAAAGAGAGAGAGATAAGCCGGCGACCCATGAGAGTACAATCTATCGCAGTTAGCGATAAAGCTCAACTGTAATAGTATTGTATGATCTCTACGAGGGGCGGGCCGCCACAGTTGGTATCCGAGCGGTTTAAGGTTGGTGTAGTCTAGAATACCAACTACTGCCACAGTTGGTATCAGAGCCAAGTTTGAGATTGGTCTAGTTTATCATACCAACTACCGTTACAGTTGGTATTAGTGTTAGGAAATGCCCTAAGTATTAGAGACATTTTTGATGTATTCATTTTGAACTGGATAATAAAATTATATATAGAGGTTATTCATTACATTGCTATCTGTCCTCGTCTTATTTACATGTTAAAGTAAATGTGAGCAAATATGACTCACTGACTGCTTGTTTTAAAACTGTTAGAACGTTGCATGTAATGGACTTTTGTATGCGAGAAGACAATGTTCTAAAGTTAGCAGTCTAAACTATGGTCTGTAGTCTATGGGGTTAGACCGAGCATCTAACTCATGTTAAGACTATTATGTTGTCTAAAGCCTTGGAGGGGACGGTCTGTCTTGACTGTCTGGAGCAGGACTCCCAAGTAGAGACATGGATATGTTGCTCGGTGGTGACATATTAGACCGGGACTAAAGCGTGATTGATCTACGTAGTCCACTATGAGTGGATCAATCTGCTTTTGACGTTCATTGTGCAATAACCTTAATCCTGAGTAAATGAACTACTTCATGTATATGACTTGTGTACTTTGATGTTCCAATGGCTAAAGCGTCTCAGAGGTAGTAAGCTTATAGACCAGTTCGTTGGGTGCATGACTTGTATACGATGAAGGGTTTGTTTGCAGATATCGGAATCATAGCTCTGAGGAGTTAAAGGTATCCTCTTAAAGGCATTATACTGAATGTGAAAATGGACAAGGCCTTGGGTCGTCTGCTGGGCGGATGACTTCTTATTCACATATGGTGAATAATCATTTTCTTGATTCGGTAGTATAATGGAACTTTAAGATAGCCTGATCAGTAGGATTAAACGGACTTTGACCTAAGGCTGATCATGGATATCATATGAGGGTTTTGCATATATGACAAGGTCATTGGATGGTAGCTCGTCACAGGCTTACGTAATACGATATATAATTGGGAGTTCAGTTTCAGGTTTATAGTGGTGTGACTCTGAAATTAGTGATTATATGATTGAGTTGTTCGGTAAAGAATGATGATCATATGGAATCACGAGAGCCCGATTATATATGTCCAATCAGTCCCTCTACTAGCTCCACATAATTCCTTAACGTTTGGCAAATTGATTTGTGTATGCTATTGGCTAGTTTATTATGCATGGATGGTGATGACACAGGATTAGGATGGTAGACAAGATTCTCTCCGGTTGGATTCAGATTTTGTTTTGGATAATAGAGTACACAATTATTCGAACTCCAAATAAAGTTGCCATGATTTTATTTGAGATTGGATTGGAGTTGTAGAAAATTATCCATGAGAACAAGAATATGAAACACAACCGTTTTGTGGAATTTGAAATTTGAATTTTGAAATTTGAAATTTGAATTTTGAATTTGAAATTTGAATTTGAATTTGAAATTCGAATTTGAAATTTGAATTTGAAAATTAAATTTGAAATTTGAAATTTGAAATTTGAAATTTGAATTTGAAATTTGAATTTGAAATTTGAAATTCAAATTTTGAATCACAGTCCAAGTAGGATTCAAATTTGTTGTGGAAAATCCACAAGGTTTGAAATTCAAATTTGAGTTGGATTTGGAGAGGATAATCTTGTTAGAATCCTACTTGAATTTTGAATCCAAATCCCAACAAAAGTGGGCGAATTTTTTGAGGATAATCCTCAATGGAAAATTCGGTTTTTGTGGATAAGATTCAAGGGAAAATTCAAGTTTCAATCCTAGTTGAATTTGGATTCTCTCCTTCCCTAAAAGTGGCCGAAATTTTGGAGCCTTTATCCAAGGAAAATTCAGTTATTTTTGGATAAGGTTGAGATAAGATTCAAGCTTGAAAATCCTAGTGGAATTTTTGATTCTCCCTTATCCATAATGGCTGAAATCTTTTGGAGGATTTTCTCCTTGTGAATTTCGGATTTTTTGGTTGAAAAAGGGAGATAAAATTCTAGTTAAAATCTTGTTAAGATTTGGATTGGATTTATCTTAGGAAAAACTGAATTTATTGTTAGGATTATCCTATGGAAAAATTCAGATTTTTTGGTTAAAGATAAGGGAAAAAATCTTTTCCTAGTCCAATTCGAATTCAGAGAATCACCTCATGCAGGTCTATAAATAGAGGTCCTGCCACTCCAGTTCTTACAGACCACAGACTCTCAGGTGAGCAGGCTTATTGTTGCACAGCTCATCGTGACAATAAAGTTCTTTAGAGATCTGGGTGGTCGGAAGAAGACTAGCAGTGCTAGCATACCGATTGAGGTTCAGAGTGCCCACACACTCAGCCATTCGGGAATTGGAGAATAGTAGAGAAGGCTAGTTGGTTGAAACCTCCGGTCATTCTCCTCCTGCAAGATTGGCGTCCTTGAGGTATGAGTTTTAATTGTTGTTGGTTTATTGTATATGGCATCATGAGATATTTAACGATCTAAAATTTTTATTGTTCCGCTGCGCCACTCTGATACGTTTTTACCGATTTATTTTCCCACAATTAGAGCGGAATTACGATGGATCTAGTTTGGATTACCAACTGCAGTCATAGTTGGTATATCAGAGCAGTGTGACCATATCCTGATTTGACACTTCGCGCATCCTGCACCGCTATCCAAGTAAGTAGTTTACTTAAGTTTAGTTAATTATTTTCTTATATGAAAATAATTATGTTATAGGTAGCAAGATGACCAGACCTCCATATGCGAGACCACCGCTACCTCGACCAAGAGGAGTATTACGGGTATGGACGAGACCTATTGTGAGGCTGTCTATGTCCGAACGACCGTTAATTAGACCCCCGGTGCCCGAGAGACCTCCGGTACCAGTACCAGCACCAGCGCCAGCGCCAGTAGATATTGTACAGCCACGACCGATAGTTCATCCACCGGTGGTAGTGGACATTCCAGTTGTTGGTGGATGCCAACATATTGGGGTGAGAGTTTCAGCTCGGGCAGTACAGACATTTCGAGCTAGCAGTCCTCCTATGTTTGATGGTGGACGACAATCGATGGAGACGAAGGACTGGCTCCATGCTATCGAGAGGATTATGGTGATATGTGACATCGATCGAGATATGTAGATCCAGCTGGCTGTCAGTATGTTTCAGGGAGATGCTCGAGTGTTCTGGCAGTATTGCGACCAGGAGATTTTATTAGGATTCAGTTGGGCTGAGTTCTGTCAGCGATTAGCTGATCAGTTTCCACCTAGGGATCCGGCACCTGCTCCAGCACCTCCAGAAAGACGAGAGGCTGATACACCTGTGTATCCCGGATTTGATGAGGTTAGGGACTACATTCTCCAGACTGAGAGGATGGTCATGTTGTCTGGTGAGACGGTGATGTCTTACGCAGCACGATTTGAGGAGACCATTAGGAGAAGATGTCCGTTGCCCAACCTCACTGAAGCAAACTGCTGTGAGCTGTTTTGGAGGGGTTTACCCTTGGAGTTGAGACAGAGGGTGATCAAGCTGTTTCCTCCTACGCTCCAAGAGTTTATCGTGACGATCAGGACGATCGAGAGAGAGATTCTGATTGAGCATCTGACGCAGAGTCGACGAGAGACACTGGGTCAAGATGAGATGTTTGCACGCATCTTCGGACCGAGAAGAATGATGAATGATCATGAGACTGGACCGTCTAGACCACGAAAAGGTGATGACTCAGGACAAGGAGCATTGCTTAGGGGCGGTGACGATTCAGAGGATACCGGTGACGACGAGGATCTAGAAGAATATCCTTTAGTCCCAGACACAGGGGATGCGTGACCAGTAGATACATACATGTGCATAAGTAGCTTAGAGAAAAGCTCTTTTGTATAAACTTGTGGCCAAGATGTATAAAAAGGCCGATGTATATATGACTGGTGATGACTATGTATGACATATAAATGTTTTGCTATGAATAAAATATCAAAATGATTATATGTTATACGATGATGTGTTACGATGATGTGGCGTTACAGTACCCTAAATTTCGTGAATTGATATGATTTTACGAATGTGGTTATGGAAAAGCTAACGGTGAATTATTGTGCCATAATAGGACAATAGGCAAGATGGTGGATTTGCGTAATCGACCAGAGGGACGAGAACGACGTCTTAATGTTATGGAGAGACTGGATCAGATACAAGCCCTACTAGAAGCTCAGATGCAAGAAAATGCAAATCTGAGACGACGGGTAGAGGAGCTAGAACAGAGACAAGGCTCTGAGGGTACCCAAGTAGAACAACAAGCTGAGGTAGATCCGGTTATCCCTCCAGCTGCGGTACATGAGAGAGCTCCTGAACCACAACCAGTATTGAATCTGGAACCCCTCTATGAAAGATTCAGGCGTATGAGGCCGCCAGAATTTGAAGGATCTACAAATCCCTTAGAGGCTGAAGACTGGTTGTCATCCTTACAAGTGATCATGGAGTTCATGAACCTAACCGACCGAGAGAAGGTTGCATGTGCGTCTTTTGTGCTGAGAAAAGATGCTCGTTTTTGGTGGGACACTGTACGAATGAGAAGAGACGTGTCTACCATGAGTTGGGCAGAATTTCTGGAAGAATTTAACCAGAAATATTATGACCCTGCATCTCTGAGACAACAGCAGAAAGAGTTCTCAGAATTGACCCAAGGAAACATGTCGGTAAGCGAAGTCTGCCGAAAGTTCGACCAGTTATGCCGGTTATGTCCCTATGTAGTCCCTACTGAGAGGGAGAAAATACAGAAAATGATCGGGATGTTCAGGCCAGAAATTGCTGCATTGGTGGATACTGGACAAGTACCGCCTACTTCTGTAGCAGACTATGTGAGTCGGGCCATCAGAGCTGAGTTTCACGTAGCCCGACAGAAAGAAGAAAGAGAAAAACACTGGGAGGCCAAGAAAAAGGAGAGGGCTTTGGCGAAGTCTACCCAAGCTGGTCAAGTAAGCAAGCCAAGTCAGAATGCTAAACCAAGCCAGGGCAATAATCATGGATCCCAGCAAAATAAGAGAAAAGGCAATTTTTCTGGGAATCGCCAGGGCAATAATCGAAACCAGCAGCGAAGAACAGCTGGTAATGCGGAATCCAATGTGCAAAATTGTCCTACATGTGGAAAGAGACATTCTGGGCAATGCAGATTTGGGCCACTTGTTTGCTATGAATGTGGAAAGGAAGGCCATTATGCCAGGAACTGTCCAAATAGGCAGGGTGGACAAGGCACTTCCCAACCGTAACAGACACGCTCACAAGCTCATTCCCTTCAGGCCAGAGTTGAAGAGTCACCAGTAAGGCCGCAACGCCAGGAGCGTGTGCCACGTGCCGATGCTCGTGTGATGGCCTACAGCAAAGAGGATGCAGAGGCAGGAACATCGAACGTGGTGACAGGTCAGTTTCCTGTCGCTAGTCATGTAGCCTCTGTACTATTCGATTCCGGTGCTACGCATTCTTTTGTTTCCTATGCATTTGCTGACAAGATAGGACTTCCTAAGGACTATATGGGAAGGGTATTTAAAACAGCTTTACCCTCTGGGGAAGTATTGTTGTCCAAATACTGGTTACCTTATGTACCAATATATGTGGAAAATAGGGAACTATATGCGGAGTTAATCGTGATGAAGATCACGGTTTACGATGTGATTCTAGGCATGGATTTCCTAGGGAAATACCAAGCTACGATCGACTACCAAAATCGAAAGATAGTATTCCAACCCGAGGAAGAAGAGAGTTTCAAATATGTCGATACTTCTCGAAAACCCGGGAAGATGATGATCAGTTCGCTGAGAGCAAGCAAGCTGATAGCCAGTGGTTACATGGGATATCTGGCATATGTGGTGGACACTACAGAGGAACAGAAGCTTCAAGCTGAAGATGTTCCTGTTGTTAATGAGTTTCTTGACGTATTTCCAGAAGAGTTACCAGGGATACCGTCAGAGAGAGAAATCTCGTTTGAAATTGAGTTGATGCCTGGAACAGCACTTATTTCCAAAGCACCATACCGCATGGCTCCAGTGGAGTTAAAGGAGCTGCAGGTACAATTGAAGGAGCTTTTGGATAAGGGATTCATCAGGCCGAGTTATTCTCCATGGGGTGCACCTGTGTTATTCGTCAAGAAAAAGGATGGAACATTCCGGCTGTGCATTGATTATCGGGAGTTGAATAAGGTTATGATCAAAAATAGGTATCCGTTACCTAGAATTGATGACCTATTTGTTAGGAAATGCCCTAAGTATTAGAGACATTTTTGATGTATTCATTTTGAACTGGATAATAAAATTATACTTAGAGGTTATTCATTACATTGCTATCTGTCCTCGTCTTATTTACATGTTAAAGTAAATGTAAGCAAATATGGCTCACTGACTGCTTGTGTTAAAACTGTTACAACGTTGCATGCAATGGATTTTTGTATGCGAGAAGACAATGTTCTAAAGTTAGCAGTCTAAACTATGGTCTGTAGTCTATGGGGTTAGACCGAGCATCTAACTCATGTTAAGACTATTATGTTGTCTAAAGCCTTGGAGGGGACGGTCTGTCTTGACTGTCTGGAGCTGGACTCCCAAGTAGAGACATGGATATGTTGCTTGGAGGTGACATATTAGACCGGGACTAAAGCGTGATTGATCTACGTAGTCCGCTATGAGTGGATCAATCTACTTTTGACGTTCATTGTGCAATAACCTTAATCCTGAGTAAATGAACTACTTCATGTATATGACTTGTGTACTTTGATGTTCCAATGGCTAAAGCGTCTCAGAGGTAGTAAGCTTATAGACCGGTTCGTTGGGTGCATGACTTGTATACGATGAAGGGTTTGTTTGCAGATATCGGAATCATAGCTCTGAGGAGTTAAAGGTATCCTCTTAAAGGCATTATACTGAATGTGAAAATGGACAAGGCCTTGGGTCGTCTGCTGGGCGGATGACTTCTTATTCACATATGGTGAATAATCATTTTCTTGATTCGGTAGTATAATGGAACTTTAAGATAGCCTGATCAGTAGGATTAAACGGACTTTGACCTAAGGCTGATCATGGATATCATATGAGGGTTTTGCATATATGACAAGGTCATTGGATGGTAGCTCGTCACAGGCTTACGTAATACGGTATATAATTGGGAGTTCAGTTTCAGGTTTATAGTGGTGTGACTCTGAAATTAGTGATCATATGATTGAGTTGTTCGGTACAGAATGATGATCATATGGAATCACGAGAGCCCGATTATATATGTCCAATCAGTCCCTCTACTAGCTCCACATAATTCCTTAACGTTTGGCAAATTGATTTGTGTATGCTATAGGCTAGTTTATTATGCATGGATGGTGATGACACAGGATTAGGATGGTAGACAAGATTCTCTCCGGTTGGATTCAGATTTTGTTTTGGATAATAGAGTACACAATTATTCGAACTCCAAATAAAGTTGCCATGATTTTATTTGAGATTGGATTGGAGTTGTAGAAAATTATCCATGAGAACAAGAATATGAAACACAACCGTTTTGTGGAATTTGAAATTTGAATTTTGAAATTTGAAATTTGAATTTTGAATTTAAAATTTGAATTTGAAATTTGAATTTGAAATTCGAATTTGAAATTTGAATTTGAAATTTAAATTTGAAATTTGAAATTTGAAATTTGAAATTTGAATTTGAAATTTGAATTTGAAATTTGAAATTCAAATTTTGAATCACAGTCCAAGTAGGATTCGAATTTTTGTGGAAAATCCACAAGGTTTGAAATTCGAATTTGAGTTGGATTTGGAGAGAATAATCTTGTTAGAATCCTACTTGAATTTTGAATCCAAATCCCAACAAAAGTGGGCGAATTTTTTGAGGATAATCCTCAATGGAAAATTCGGTTTTTGTGGATAAGATTCAAGGGTAAATTCAAGCTTCAATCCTAGTTGAATTTGGATTCTCTTTACTCCCTAAAAGTGGCCGAAATTTTGGAGCCTAAATCCTAGGAAATTCGGTTATTTTTGGATAAGGTTGAGATGAGATTTAGCTTGAAAAATCCTAGTGGAATTTTGATTCTTCCTTATCCTAAAAGTGGCCGAAAATTTGGAGGAGATTTTCTCCTAAAGATTTCGGATTTTTTGGTTGAAAAAGGGAGATAAAATTCTAGTTAAAATCTTGTTTAGATTTGGATTGGATTTATCCTAGGAAAACCGAATTTAATTGTGGAGATTCTCCCTTGGAAAATTCAGATTTTTTGGTTTGGATAAGGGAGAAAATCTTTTCCTAGTCCAATTCGAATTCAGAGAATCACCTCATGCAGGTCTATAAATAGAGGTCCTGCCACTCCAGTTCTCTCATACCACAGACTCTCAGGTGAGCAGGCTTATTGTTGCACAGCTCATCGTGACAATAAAGTTCTTTAGAGATCTGGGTGGTCGAAAGAAGACTAGCAGTGCTAGCATACCGATCGAGGTTCAGAGTGCCCACACACTCAGCCATTCGGGAATTGGAGAATAGTAGAGAAGGCTAGTTGGTTGAAGCCTCCGGTCACTCTCCTCCTGTTCATTGGCGTCCTTGAGGTATTAGTTTTAATTGTTGTTGATTTATTGTAAATGGCATCATGAGATATTTAACGATCTAAAAATTTTTATTGTTCCGCTGCGCCACTCTGATATGTTTTTACCGGTTTATTTTCCTACAATTGGTATCAGAGCCATCTCATGACTATGCCATGTACATAAATTAGACAATTACTTAGTCTTTTTATTTATGTATGGATTTGATATTTAGAGAGTGGCATTCTAGGGTTCATTTATGTTGTTATCATGTATTATGTATAAAGTATGTGGTTATTTTAATTTTTTGAATTATTATAAGCATGCTTGTTTATACCGGTTATGGTTCCTTAGAATTTAGAAAAATTGTATCTAGGAATTTTTTATGTAACCATGGGAGCAGTTTATTAACACTGTAATTTTCCCATGGATGTTAATTTTTGTCTCTTAGAATTTTTATGGATAGAATTTTGTACACCGGAAACGGTATAGGAATTTTTTATGTAATTATTCTTGGAGGAGATTGAAGATTGAAGACCGTAATTTATTTTTCCCAAAAGTTAAATTTAATTTAAAGGTTGAAATTTTGATTGTGTGGAAAATTTCAATTTAATTGGGATTCAAATTAATTTTTGGAGATCCTAAAAGATAAATTGGAATATGGCACGAAAATCGAGACACGACCCCTCGGGATAGGCCGACAAACCTTGGTGGGGCTGCAGCCCCTGCCCTCGGGCAGGATGGGGCTGCGGCAGCCCCTGTACAGGCCCACATCACCCACGGCCGCAGGCTCTGCCTGCAGCCAGGGGTGGCCGTGGCCTGCCCAAGGCTAGCCGCAGCCTGGGCGTGCAGCCTCTGGCTGCAGGCGCTGCCTGCAGCCTGCCGGCTGCGGCGCCCCGTCTGGGTGTGCAGCCTGGTGCTGCAGGCTTGGCCTGCAGCCCGGCAGGCTGCACAAGGGGCGGCCGTGGGCTGCCAGCCCCTCCAGGGTTGGTGGCTGCCCACGGCGGCTGCCGCCTTCACGGGCGGCGGTGCGGCGGTCCAAAATTTGAAAATTTTGATTTTTAAATTTGAGATTTAATTTTAAATCATGTTTAAAAATATGTAATTAAAAATTTGAAAATTTTGAAATTACACATTATTACACATGATGATTAAAATTGTTTAAAATTTGAATTAGAAATTTAAATTTGAAATTCGAATTTGGAGTTTGAATTTGAAATTTAAATTTTTGGAAATTTAAATTTTAAATAATTCTTGGGATAAGAAATAAATGGAGAGGCTACATAAAGATGGATACAAGAAGACGGAACAAAATTCAAGACCCAAAGAATGCTTTGGATGGAATTTTGTAATCTTTATTTTCTTTGTTCTAGGATGGAACCATAGCTTGGTTAGTCTGTCAATTATTTTTTTCTGTGATATGTCATGGATGTATAAATATGTATTGATGGATGTTTTGTATGCATATTTGATAACATGTCATATAGGATAGGTGAGTGCCGCTCATACTATATTGATCATACATAATTTGTCAAAACTTGCATGTTTTTCAAAATATTGAGTGGGAGAGGGTTTCAAACAAAACCCACGGCCTCCATTGTTGATCCATATGTGAAAGCATGGTAACGCCTCGCGTCAGTTCTGACCTGACCACACCCCTCGGTAGGTGTTTACCGCCGCCGGTATACTAGATTGGATCTCCTATGTGGAAAACGTGTTCGGGTGCGATCCTATTCATGACCACCCCTCGGTGGCTTGGTAGGACGTGGATCGGGCTACATAAATAATGGTTATACACTCAAGACTCGTTTAGTTATTAACCTTCCCTAGAAGCTCTGTTAACTAAACTGGTGGCCAAATAAGTGGTTATTAATATATGTCTTAACCTTGGAGGATTTAAGGTAACATATATTAATTGGACGGGGTCCATGTTCCGGCTATTTGTTCTCATGACCACCCCTCGGTGGCTTGGGGCAATAGGTGCTGAGAATTACCGTTGCAATGCTACATGTTTTTTCAAGTTTCATGTAGGAACATACTTATATGTTTTTATTTGCTAAATTATCTGCATATTTGCTTGGGCTTTGTAATGATGTCTAGTATAATTTTATTTCAGTTCAAAATGTCACCGACACCCCTCATTTCGATACTTACGGAAAATAAGTTGAATGGCGACAATTATAAAGATTGGAAAAGAAATCTATTAATAGTTCTCAGCTGCGAGAGACACAAGTTCGTACTGGACGAACCATGCCCACCTGGGCCCAAACCTGACACACCACTTGAGGAGGTCCCGGTTGCCTATAATCGTTGGAGAGAATCCAATGAGATAGCTCGATGCTACATCCTTGCTAGCATGACGAGTGCTTTACAAAAGCAGCATGAAACTTGTCAAGTTGCTGGGGAGATCATGGAAAATCTGGAGGACATGTTCGGAGGCCAAGAAAAATTGGCTCGACAGTCCGCTATCACCAGCATTATGAACTCTAAGCAAAAGGCGGGTGCTCCGGTGAAGGACCATATGATCACTCTAATGGGATTCTTCGCTGAGGCTGCCGAGAATGGTGCTGAGTTGGACTATAACACCCAGATCAAGATGGTGTTCAAGACTCTGTCTAAAGATTTTGTGGGGTTTAAGGCCGCATACAATCTGGCGACAAAGGAGTTAGGACTTACCGAGCTCATGAAGCAACTACAGGCTTATGAGCGGATGATCAGGGATGAGGATACGGTCCGACCTAAAGGAGAGGCCAATTTGGCGGAATCTTCCAATCCCTCACGGAAGAGGAAGAGGCCAAATAAGAAGCAATTGGCTTCCAGTTCTTCTAATCCTCCTGTCTCGGACGGGAAGAAGAAGAAGAAGAAGAACAAGAAGCCGAAGGACCCTAAAAAGTCCAAATGCTTCCACTGTGGGAAGGTAGGTCACTTCAAGAAGGCTTGCCGGGAATTCCTAGCCTCCAAGGGCAAGGAAGGTAAGGAACTTCATTACTTAGAAGCGTGTTTGGTGGAAGAATCGAAAGACACATGGGTCATTGATTCGGGAGCCATTAATCATGTTTGTGTTTCTATGCAGGGGTTCGTGGAAACGAGAAGTCTACATGATAGGAGCCTCTCGTTGCGGACTGGAGATGGTAGCTTTGTGGTGGCTGAGGCAGTGGGAGACGTTCATCTTTATTTTGATCAATTTAGGTTTATTTTATTGAAAGACTGTTTTTATGTTCCTAATTTTAGGAGGAACCTTATATCGGTAGCTTGTTTAATAAAGGATTCTTATTCAGTTTCTTTTAGTAAAAGAGTTGATATTCGTAGAAATAAGTCTTTTATCTGTTCTGGATGGATGGATGGAAACCTATATTTGATCAGACCAAAGATGTACTCACTGCTTGACACTGAATTAATTGATAACTCTAAAAGGTTGAAAGTTTCTCACTCTAACAAGGCGTATCTTTGGCATTTAAGACTTGGTCATATTAATCAGGATAGGATTCAAAGATTGGTGAAAGACGGTCCTCTGGAATCTCTGGAGGAGGTACGACTTCCCCAATGTGAGTCTTGTCTAGAGGGTAAGATGACTAAGAGGTCTTTTGGAGCTAAGGGTTCAAGGGCACAGGAGCTCTTAGAAATTGTGCACACTGACGTATGTGGCCCCATGAACGTCACAGCACGAGGAGGGTTCGAGTACTATGTCTCTTTCATAGATGATTACTCGAGGTATGGATATGTGTATCTGATGCACCGCAAGAGCGAAACCTTTGACAAGTTCAAAGAGTATCATGCGGAAGTGGAAAAGCAATTGGATAAATCCATAAAGACACTTCGATCTGATCGAGGTGGCGAATACCTCTCTGATGAATTTCTAGGACATCTTGTAGAGAACGGGATTTTATCCCAATTGACTGCACCTGGTACTCCACAACAGAATGGTGTAGCCGAAAGGAGAAATAGAACCTTATTTGATATGGTACGGTCCATGATGAGTTACTCAACGCTGCCATTATCATTTTGGGGACATGCTTTACAAACGGCGTGCTATATTCTGAACCAGGTTCCGAGCAAATCAATTCCTAGGACTCCGTATGAATTGTGGCGTGGCAGGAAGCCCTCCCTTGGACATATGAGAATATGGGGCTGCCCGGCACATGTACTGGATGGGGATGCGAAGAAGTTGGAACCAAGATCAGAATTGTGCATGTTTGTAGGGTATCCAAAGGGAACTAAAGGAGGTCTGTTCTATAACCCGAAGGAACAAAAGGTCATTGTCTCAACCCATGCGACATTCTTGGAGGAAAGTCACATGAATGACTTTAAACCTCGAAGCAAAGTGGTGCTAGAGGAGTTATCGGGTGAAAGAACTGCTCCACAGATTTCGGTCTTGGACGCAAGTCCAAGTTCCAGTGAAAGACCTGCAGACGATCAACAATTTAGGGTGCCTCGTCGTAGTGGGAGGGTTTCTAAGAAACCTAATTTCTTTATGTATGATGCTGAGGTATACCAGGCCGAGGCTCATGAGCATGAGGAAGATCCGGTCACATATGATGAAGCTATAAAGGATGTTGATTCTAGATCTTGGAAACAGGCTATGAACAATGAGATGGATTCTATGAAATCTAACTCTGTTTGGGAACTTGTAGATTTGCCGGATGGGATAAAACCCATTGGATGCAAATGGATCTACAAAAGAAAGAAGGATGCGGAAGGGAGAGTGGAAACTTTCAAAGTTAGACTGGTTGCAAAGGGATACACACAAAAGGCTGGAATCGATTACGAGGAAACCTTTTCGCCTGTTGCTATGCTGAAGTCTATCCGTATTCTTCTGTCCATTGCTGCGGCCCTCGATTACGAGATCTGGCAAATGGATGTCAAGACGGCATTCTTGAATGGCCATCTTGAAGAGTGTATCTATATGATACAGCCCGAAGGGTTCGTAGAAAAAGGCCAAGATAAGAAAGTCTGCAAGTTGCTTAGATCCATTTATGGATTAAAGCAGGCATCCCGCTCATGGAACCAGAGGTTTGATCAAGCGATTAAGACATTTGGTTTTGAGCAGAACGTTGATGAACCTTGTGTTTATAAACGTATTAAGGATGGAAAAGTGGTCTTTCTGATACTCTATGTCGATGATATACTACTCATTGGGAATGATGTAGGGAATTTATCATCGGTCAAGCTTTGGTTACACCAACAGTTTGACATGAAGGACTTGGGAGAAGCTAATTATGTTCTAGGCATTCGTCTCTTCAGAGATCAAAAGAACAAAATGATAGCATTATCCCAAGCTTCATACATAGATAAAATAATTGACAAATATGCAATGCTAGAGGCAAAAAAAGGCTCACAACCTTCTATTACCGGTTTAACTCTTTCATTGGATGACTGTCCCAAGACATCGGAAGAAAGAGAGCGTATGAGTAAGGTCCCTTATGCATCCGCTGTGGGTAGCCTTATGTACGCTATGCTTTGCACTCGCCCGGACATATGTTTTGCAGTAGGTATGGTGAGTCGATATCAAGTGAATCCTGGAACCAAGCACTGGCAAGCAGTAAAGCATATACTCAAGTATCTTAAGAAAACGAGGGATTATATGCTGGTGTATTCTGGAGGGGACCTAACACCCGTAGGATACACGGACTGAGTCTTCCAGACTTGTGAGGATTTGAGGAAGTCGACATTAGAGGGCATGTGGAGACAGGACAAGTGGATGTATGTAAGATCGCGTCCGAGGACAACATCGCTGATCCCTTTACTAAGACTTTGGTAGCTAGAAGCTTTGAGAGGCATGTAGAGGCGATGGGGATGCGTAACATGGCACATCTACTGGCTTAGGGCAAGTGGGAGATTGTTAGGAAATGCCCTAAGTATTAGAGACATTTTTGATGTATTCATTTTGAACTGGATAATAAAATTATACTTAGAGGTTATTCATTACATTGCTATCTGTCCTCGTCTTATTTACATGTTAAAGTAAATGTAAGCAAATATGGCTCACTGACTGCTTGTGTTAAAACTGTTACAACGTTGCATGCAATGGATTTTTGTATGCGAGAAGACAATGTTCTAAAGTTAGCAGTCTAAACTATGGTCTGTAGTCTATGGGGTTAGACCGAGCATCTAACTCATGTTAAGACTATTATGTTGTCTAAAGCCTTGGAGGGGACGGTCTGTCTTGACTGTCTGGAGCTGGACTCCCAAGTAGAGACATGGATATGTTGCTTGGAGGTGACATATTAGACCGGGACTAAAGCGTGATTGATCTACGTAGTCCGCTATGAGTGGATCAATCTGCTTTTGACGTTCATTGTGCAATAACCTTAATCCTGAGTAAATGAACTACTTCATGTATATGACTTGTGTACTTTGATGTTCCAATGGCTAAAGCGTCTCAGAGGTAGTAAGCTTATAGACCGGTTCGTTGGGTGCATGACTTGTATACGATGAAGGGTTTGTTTGCAGATATCGGAATCATAGCTCTGAGGAGTTAAAGGTATCCTCTTAAAGGCATTATACTGAATGTGAAAATGGACAAGGCCTTGGGTCGTCTGCTGGGCGGATGACTTCTTATTCACATATGGTGAATAATCATTTTCTTGATTCGGTAGTATAATGGAACTTTAAGATAGCCTGATCAGTAGGATTAAACGGACTTTGACCTAAGGCTGATCATGGATATCATATGAGGGTTTTGCATATATGACAAGGTCATTGGATGGTAGCTCGTCACAGGCTTACGTAATATGGTATATAATTGGGAGTTCAGTTTCAGGTTTATAGTGGTGTGACTCTGAAATTAGTGATCATATGATTGAGTTGTTCGGTACAGAATGATGATCATATGGAATCACGGGAGCCCGATTATATATGTCCAATCAGTCCCTCTACTAGCTCCACATAATTCCTTAACGTTTGGCAAATTGATTTGTGTATGCTATAGGCTAGTTTATTATGCATGGATGGTGATGACACAGGATTAGGATGGTAGACAAGATTCTCTCCGGTTGGATTCAGATTTTGTTTTGGATAATATAGTACACAATTATTCGAACTCCAAATAAAGTTGCCATGATTTTATTTGAGATTGGATTGGAGTTGTAGAAAATTATCCATGAGAACAAGAATATGAAACACAACCGTTTTGTGGAATTTGAAATTTGAATTTTGAAATTTGAAATTTGAAATTTGAATTTGAAATTTGAATTTGAAATTTGAATTTGAAATTCGAATTTGAAATTTGAATTTGAAATTTAAATTTGAAATTTGAAATTTGAAATTTGAAATTTGAATTTGAAATTTGAATTTGAAATTTGAAATTCAAATTTTGAATCACAGTCCAAGTAGGATTCGAATTTTTGTGGAAAATCCACAAGGTTTGAAATTCGAATTTGAGTTGGATTTGGAGAGGATAATCTTGTTAGAATCCTACTTGAATTTTGATCTAAATCCCAACAAAAGTGGGCGAATTTTTTGAGGATAATCCTCAATGGAAAATTTGGTTTTTGTGGATAAGATTCAAGGGTAAATTCAAGTTTCAATCCTAGTTGAATTTGGATTCTCTTTACTCCCTAAAAGTGGCCGAAATTTTGGAGCCTAAATCCTAGGAAATTCGGTTATTTTTGGATAAGGTTGAGATGAGATTTAGCTTGAAAAATCCTAGTGGAATTTTGATTCTTCCTTATCCTAAAAGTGGCCGAAAATTTGGAGGAGATTTTCTCCTAAAGATTTCGGATTTTTTGGTTGAAAAAGGGAGATAAAATTCTAGTTAAAATCTTGTTTAGATTTGGATTGGATTTATCCTAGGAAAACCGAATTTAATTGTGGAGATTCTCCCTTGGAAAATTCGGATTTTTTGGTTTGGATAAGGGAGAAAATCTTTTCCTAGTCCAATTCGAATTCAGAGAATCACCTCATGCAGGTCTATAAATAGAGGTCCTGCCACTCCAGTTCTCTCATACCACAGACTCTCAGGTGAGCAGGCTTATTGTTGCACAGCTCATCGTGACAATAAAGTTCTTTAGAGATCTGGGTGGTCGAAAGAAGACTAGCAGTGCTAGCATACCGATCGAGGTTCAGAGTGCCCACACACTCAGCCATTCGGGAATTGGAGAATAGTAGAGAAGGCTAGTTGGTTGAAGCCTCCGGTCACTCTCCTCCTGTTCATTGGCGTCCTTGAGGTATTAGTTTTAATTGTTGTTGATTTATTGTATATGGCATCATGAGATATTTAACGATCTAAAAATTTTTATTGTTCCGTTGCGCCACTCTGATATGTTTTTACCGGTTTATTTTCCTACACTATTCGACCAGTTAAAAGACGCAGCGGTATTTTCCAAGATCGACTTACGATCAGGATATCACCAGTTGAGAATTAAAGAAAGTGATATTCCTAAGATGGCGTTTAGAACTCGTTATGGTCACTACGAGTTTCTTATGATGCCATTCGGATTAACAAATGCACCGGCAGCGTTCATGGATTTAATGAACAGAGTTTTTAAAGAGTATTTGGATAAGTTTGTCATTGTATTCATTGATGACATTCTTATATACTCGAAGAGTCATGAGGAGTACAAGGAGCATTTAAGGATCGTGCTGAATACGATAAGGAAGCATCAATTATATGCCAAATTCTCAAAATGTGAGTTTTGGCTGGATAGAGTACATTTCCTCGGACATGTTGTATCCCAGGAAGGTATTGCTGTAGATCCGACAAAGGTAGATGCAATTAACCAGTGGCCTGCACCCAAGAGTGTGACGGAAATACGCAGTTTCTTAGGGTTAGCTGGTTATTATCGACGATTTGTAGAGGGATTTGTGCGTTTAGCTGCACCTCTTACTGCTCTTACACGCAAGGAAAGGAAGTACGAGTGGACTACGGAATGCGAAAGAAGCTTCCAGGAGTTAAAGAGGCGACTGACAAGCGCACCAATCCTTACGCTTCCCACTGAAGGGGAGAAGTTTGTGATCTACAGTGATGCATCGAAAATAGGATTGGGAGCAGTCCTGATGCAAGGCGGCAAGGTGATTGCCTATGCTTCCCGTCAATTAAAGGATCATGAAAGGAATTACCCTACGCATGATCTTAAACTTGCGGCAGTAGTGTTCGCACTTAAAATTTGGCGACACTATCTCTATGGAGCTCAATGTCAGATTTTCACTGATCACCAAAGCCTGAAGTATTTCTTCACGCAAAAGGAGCTCAATATGCGACAAAGACGATGGTTGGAACTGGTGAAGGATTATGATTGTGAAATCCTATACCATCCAGGAAAGGCCAATCGAGTAGCGGATGCTTTAAGTAGAAAGTCTACCATATCGCACCAGCTACCGATAAACAGGCTTCCGAAGCCATTGCAGCAAGAAATAAATTCTTTAAACTTGGAGCTGATATCTGAAAGACTAGCTGTACTCCAAGTGGAATCATCGCTATTTGAGGATATAAAGGAAGCTCAGAGGCAAGATCCAACCATGACAAGTTCTCAAGAAGGAATTTCCAAGGATGGAATGATCCTTTATCAAGGAAGGATAAATGTTCCAGCTGATGAAGAACTTAGAAGACGGATCATGTCAGAAGCCCATGAGACACCCTATTCGGTTCATCTCGGAGCTAGCAAGATGTATCAGGACTTGAAGTTACAGTTCTGGTGGAAAGGGATGAAGAACGATATAGCAAAATTCGTGAGCAGATGCATGACCTGTCAGAGAATCAAAGCGGAACATAAACATCCAGCAGGAAGATTGGAACCGTTGGAGATTCCTGAATGGAAATGGGAACACATTACGATGGATTTTGTAGTGGGACTCCCAAAAACTCGAGAAGGTTATGATGCCATCTGCGTTATTGTGGATAGACTTGTGGCGGCCCGCCCCTCGTAGAGATCATACAATACTATTACAGTTGAGCTTATCACTAACTGCGATAGATTGTACTCTCATGGGTCGCCGGCTTATCTCTCTCTCTTTTAAAATCATGTCGTTTTTGGGGATTTTTTTTTTTTAAACATCATGTAAAACCTTTCCCACTATTTACTTTGTTGGCAAGTACAAAGTAATATAAATAATACAGTACTTTTGTAAAATATATATATAATTACAAAAGAACTGTTTCCCTTTTTTTCCCTTCACTTTAACGCTCAGCGGAAAGACTATGGCAGTACCATATCTCTTGCCCAGTTATCCCATTTGACACGCGCCATCCCGTCCGCATCCAGTCAAACAAGCTACTGAGCTGGTCGCTTACCTGCAACATTAGCAAAAATGGTGAGCTATAGGCTCAGTAAGTTCAAACATGCAAGAAATAAAATTTCTATGAATAGACTATTCATTGTGAATAGTACCTTTGACCACTATTCATACGTGAATAGTAAATTTGACCACTATTCATAAATAAATAGTAACTTTGACCACTATTCATATGTGAATAGTAAGTTTGACCACAACACTGTCTCACACTAGTACATCTACCGCGATGTTAGTACTCTCACTAAACTGTCTTATGCTCAATTATGGCACCGTTTCAGTTTTAGGTCATTATCTTTAATTACGTTCTGATTTTGAGCTCAGGTTGGCAGTAACATTTAAGTGCGCATAACTGGGAGCGGTACATTAGTGCTGACCTCCACAGCCTTAATCTCATAGCCCCGAAGGCAAAATAGTACATGACTGGGAGCGGTACATCAGTGCTGACCTCCACAGCTTTATCTCATAGCCCCGAAGGCAAAAGTACCTCCCTATACAGAAGGCTGGTACGCCAGAAAGTGGTTTCATTACTGACTTTTTAACATTCTAACCCGGTGACTTCATATTGTCCCGTGGTTAGGAATGGTTCACATTTTAATTTTAGGTGAGTGAGTTTCATTAACCTCACTCTAGTGCCTGAAGCACAATTAACCATGTGTCCATCCTCAATAGTGCCTGTAGCACATTACGTCTCTCTCTCTACTCTATAATAGTGCCCGTAGCACATATGTACCTAACTTATAGTTAGTACATTAAAGTTAGCACAATAATGCTATATGTTGCAGACAGGTAAATGTCTGAATTTACCTTATCAGCCTCTTTCCTTTTTCCCTCTTGGATCTTGAATCGCCTTCCTTGTAGGTCGATTTTGGGATCCTACAGACAAAACCTTGTCTGTTAATTTTATTTCCATTTATAGCTTTTATTTTTCATTAAAAAGCTTAAATAAAACCTATTTATAACTTTTTAGGTTTTATATATTATTTTCACCATTTTCCCTCAACTTTTGCAAAATTACGATTTTACCCCAATATTTTGGCAAAATTACAGTTTTGCCCCTGACGGAATTTTATTGATCCAGACTGCATTTTTGGCTCTCAGGAACTTTTCTGACTCTTTTCTAATCATTACCGGGTTCGTTTCTATTTTATTTCCACTTTTTGCTTTCCCGACCCTCGTGAAGCACTATTCCGACCCTTACGTCGGTTTAGCGATTTTCTATCATTTCGGAGCCTCAAATGGACGTTTCACTAGTATTTAAAACGTTCATCTAGACTTTCTCGACCTAGGTCTCCGAGGCTCGGGTTTTCCGTTCGCAACTCGGACCTTTATTTCATTTCCAAAAATGCCCCCCCCCCCTCGGGGTCGGTTTTTCAATTTCACTCACGTTTTTCATTTTCAAGGGGACGGGTTACTATTCATGACCCACCCCTTAAATTTTTTTCCTTATTAAATTTTTCCGTTAGGGACTCGGGTTTCTGTCCCGGCCCTATCTTTTATTTTAAATTCCTATTTTACCCCGAATGCCGTTTTTGAAATTTCGGCAGCATTTCGGCGTAATTTTAAGGCTTCCGGCGTTAGGTACGCCTCGAACCGTATGTACCTGTCACGTACTATACCACAAGCCTATTTTATGTAAAAGTTTTCTAAACTTTTACATAAAAACCCACAAAATTCCAATTCCACAATATCACCCACATTACAAAATTTTTTCACAATTTTGCCCTTAATTTGGTTTCGGTTTTCACAACCAAACCAAACCAAATTTTGTCAAACTTTCACCACACCTTAGGCCATTCAAATGTCACGTTTTTAACACATTTTCAAGGCCATTTTCTTTGCATTTTCAACCAAATTTTCCTAGGGTTTTTACCCTTGTATAACCCACGGCCAAAGAATGAAAACATGCCAAACAATTTTGTTTCATTCTTTCCATTATAAATTCATCATTTGCATATTGAAATGCATAATTCCAATCAACCAAATACCACATAAAACCATGAAAATTTTTCTTCCAAACCATTATTAAACCCCACGGCCATTTAATGTAATTCACACCAAGAATTTTTTTTTAAGCTTTTCACCATGACATACAAGCTTTATTCTTCACCAATTTCAACTTTGAAAGCATGTTAGCAATTAACCGCAAAGTTTTCTCATTGGTTACCTAAGGTAACCCACGGATTTTCCTTTGAAAAACCAACCAAAGTTTGGTTTTTCTTTAAACAATTTGCATGATTTTCTTCCTTATTACATCCTTAACATAACCCAACATCAAATCCATGAAAAACAACCAAAAATTTTCCATCTTTTTCTCACTATTCACCCACGGATTTCAAGAAGAAAAACCATGAAAAATTAAGTGAAAAAGGGAGTTACCTTGGTCTAATGCTTCCTTTGTCTTCAAGGAACACTTTGACACTCTTTTTTGTGAAGAAAAGTTGAAGAAAATCTTGGTTTCCCTTGGGTGGCTCACGTAGACTCCATGGAAGAAACTTAGAAAAATTTTGTTCTTTTGGTTTGGCTTGAAAAATGGGTCTCGGCCAATATGTTACTAAGTTGCCGACTTAATGAAACCAAAGGCCAATTAATTTAGCCTTCCACCAATGAAAATTAGACATCTTTCAACCTAATTCTTTCTCCATTTTTCAAAAATTAAAAAGGGTAATTTTTGGCCAAATCTTGGCCTTTAGATCAAAAGGTGATTAAATCCTAGCCATTAATGCCACCAACCACCTTATTTCTTTCATTCATAATTCTTGATTTATGATGTCATAAATGCAAAAGTGAAAGTTGACTTTGACTTTCACTATTCACATTAATTCGACTACTTTTTGACCGATACCGGTTCGAGCCGAAATTTTCCTGAAATCGTCCCGGCGTGTGCCTGAGGACTCCTGTGCAGTCGGATCAATTTAATCTGCTTCCGTTTGATCAAAATTAATCCCGGAAGTTTACCGTCTTTTATTGGCTCGGTTAGGGTTTTCAATGCCGGTTTTGCACCGTTTTACCCATTTCAACTCAGTGAATTTTTTCAACACTGAATTCTTACTCGTCAGTATTGTTAGAACATTTTCACATATTCTAAACAATATACATACATTTATTTCACTCTTTAAATAGTATAAATTGTTATATACATACAATTGTACATTTTTCATCCGAGAACTGCCTGAATTTCCCGATTGTCACAAGACTGACCAAGACGGCACGGTTTATAGCTGTCAAGATGACTTTTTCGTTGGAAAAGTTTGCTCAGTTATACGTAACTCATGTCGTCAGACTACATGGAGTACCAAAATCCATTGTATCAGATCGAGATGCACGATTTAGTTTGAATTTCTGGAAGTGTGTGCAAGAAGCCATGGGTACTGAATTGAGACTCAGTATGGCATTTCATCCACAAACAGACGGACAGTCGGAGCGGACAATTCAGACGTTAGAGGACATGCTTCGAGCTTGTGTTATGGATTTTGCGGGAAATTGGAACGAGAAGTTACCATTGATTGAATTTTCGTACAATAATAGTTACCAAGCTTCTATAGGCATGGCACCTTATGAGGCTTTGTATGGACGGAAATGCAGATCACCATTACACTGGTATGATTTGAGAGAGAAGCAGTTGCATAAGACGGATTTCATAAAAGAGACTTCCGATGCAGTTGCTAGAATTCAGCGTCAAATGAAAATTGCGCAAAGCCGACAAAAGAGTTACGCGGACAAGAGGCGGAGATCCTTAGAGTTTGATAAAGGAGATTTCGTATTCCTCAAAGTATCGCCCATGAAGGGGATTATGCGTTTCGGTAAGAAGGGGAAACTAAGTCCAAGATATATTGGACCTTATGAAATTATCAAGCGCATTGGAAAGGTCGCTTATAGATTAGCGTTACCTCCAGAATTGTCGGCAGTGCATAATGTGTTTCATGTGTCGATGCTGAGAAAATATATACCAGATCCGTCCCATGTTTTGAAGCATGAGCCCATTCAAATCCACGAGGATTTGACATATGAGGAACAGCCTATTCGAGTACTAGCTCGTGAAGAGAAAGTACTGAGGAATAAGGTAATCCCACTAGTGAAGATTTTGTGGAAAAATCACAACATTGAAGAAGCTACGTGGGAACGAGAAGACGAGATGAGGAGTTTATACCCCCATTTGTTCTAATTTTCGAGGACAAAAATTTTATAAGGAGGGGTGAATGTGACAACCGGGAAATTCAGGCAATTCTCGGCTGAAAATGTACAATTGTATGTATATAACAATTTGTACTATTTAAAGAGTGAAATAAATGTATTTGTATTGTTTAGAATATATGAAAATGTTCTAACAATAGTGACGAGTAAGAATTCAGTGTTGGAAAAATTCACTGAGTTGAAACGGGTGAAACGGTGCCAAAACCGGCATTGAAAACCCTAACCGAGACAATAAAAGACGAAAAACTTCCGGGATTAATTTTGATCAAACGGAAGTAGTTTAAATTGATCCGACTGCACAGAAGACCTCAGGAACACGCCGGGACGATTTCAGGAAAATTTCGGCTCGAACCGGTATCGGTCAAAAAGTAGTCAAATTAATGTGAATAGTAAAAGTCAAAGTCAACTTTTACTTTAGCATTTATGACATCATTAATCCATTTATTAAATGGAAAGAAAATGGTGGTTGGTAGCATTAATAGCCATGATTCATCTACTTTTTGATCTAAAGGCCAAGATTTGGCCAAAATTCACCATTTTGATTTTTTGAAAAATATGGAAAGAATTAAGGTGAAAGGTGTTGAAATTTGATTGGTTAAAGGCCAAATTAATTGGCTTGTTTCATGCATAAGTCGACCACTTTTTGGGAACAAAAGGCCGAGACATATTTTGAAGCAAAACCAAAGAACAAAAATTTGCTAAGTCTTCCATGGTGTGTACGTGAGTGACCCAAGAGGAACCAAGCAATTTCTTCAATATTTCTACACAAAATTGGTGTCAAAACACTCCTTGAAGGCAAAGGAAGCAATTGACTAAGGTAACTTCCCTTGCACTTGACTTTTTGTTGGATTTTCTTCAAGAAATCCGTGGGTGAATAGTGGGAAAAAGATGGAAAATTTTTGGTTGTTTTTCCATGGTTTGATGCTTGGGTTTTGTTAAGGATGTAATAAGGAAGAAAACCATGCAATTGGTTTAAAGAAAAACCGAAATTTTGTTGGTTTTTCAAGGGTAAATCCGTGGGTTACCTTAAGTAAACAATGAGAAAATTTTGTGGTTTAATTATTAATTTGCTTCCAAGTTCAATTTTGTGAAGAATAAAGCTTGAATTGCATTGTGAAAAGCTTGAAAAAAAAATTGTGGGTGAACCTAACCTAATGTGGCCGTGGGTTACCTAAGGGTTGGTGGAAACTTTTGCATGATTTTATGTGATGTTTGGTTAATTTAAATCATGCATTTTAATATGTAAATGATGGAAATGTGATTGAAAGAATGAAACAAAAAATATTTGGCATGTTTTTCATTCATTGGCCGTGGGTTATATAAGGATAAAAACCCTAAGAATTTGGATGAAAATGCATTGAAAATGGGCTTGAAAATGTGTTAAAAAAATGGCATTTAATAGCCTAAAAAGTGGTTGAAAAGTTTGAGAAGTTTGGTTCAGTTTGGTTGTGAAAACCGAAACCAAACTATCGACAAAATTGTGAAAAAAATGTTGTAATGTGGGTAAAAATATGAAATTGGACATTTTGTGAGCTTTTATGTAAAAGTTTGGAAAACTTTTACATAAAATAGGCTTGTGGTATAGTACGTGGCAGGTACATACGGTTCGAGGCGTACCTAACGCCGGAAGCCTTAAATTTACGCCGAAATGCTGCCGAAATTTCGAAAACGGCATTCAGGGCAAAATGGGAAATAAAAAATAAAAAGTTTAGGGTCAGATCGGAAACCCGAGTCCCTAACGGAAAAGTGAATAAGGAAAAACTAAGGGGTGGTTCATGAATAGTAACCCGTCCCCTTAAAAATTTAAAACGCGAGTGAAATTGAAAAACCGACCCCGAGGGGGGGCGTTTTTGGAAATGAAATAAAGGTCCGAGTCGGAAACGGAAAATCCGAACCTCGGAGACCTAGGTCGGGAATGTCTAGGTGAACGTTTTAAATACTAGTAAAACGTCCATTTGAGGCTCCGAAACGATAGAAAATCACTAAACCGACGTAAGGGTCGAAATAGTGCTTCCCGAGGGTCGGGAAAGTGAAAAGTGGAACTAAAATAAAAACGAACCCGATAATGATTAGAAAAGAGTCAGAAAAGTTCCTGAGAGCCAAAAATGCAGTCTGGATCGGGAAAATTTCCGTCAGGGGTAAAATTGTAATTTTGCAAAAGTTGGGGAAAATGGTGAAAATGATAAATAAAGCTTAAAAAGTTATAAATAGGTTTTATTTAAGCTTTTTAATGAAAAATAAAAGCTATAAATGGAAATGAAATTAACAGACAAAGTTTTGTCTGTACGATCCAAACATCGACCTACAAGGAGGGCGATCAAAGATCCACGAGAGAAAAAGAGAAGAGACTGATAAGGTAAGTTCAGACATTTACCTGTCTGCAACATATAGCATTATTGTTGCTAACTTTAATGTACTAACGATAAGTTAGGTACATATGTGCTACGGGCACTATTATAGAGTAGAGAGAGAGACGTAATGTGCTACGGGCACTATTGAGAATGGACACATTGTTAATTGTGCTTCGGGCACTAGAGCGAGGTTAATGAAACTCACTCCCCTAAAATTAAAATGTGAACCATTCCTAACCACGGGACAATGTGAAGTCACCGGGTTAGAAATTTAAAAAGTCGGTAATAAAAACCACTTTCTGGCGTACCAGCCTTCCGTACAGGGAGGTACTTTTGCCTTCGGGGCTATGAGACTAAGGCTGTGGAGGTCAGCACTAATGTACCGCTCCCAGTCATGTACAATTTTGCCTTCGGGGCTATGAGATTAAGGCTGTGGAGGTCAGCACTAATGTACCACTCCCAGTCATGCGCACTTAAATGGTACTGCTAACCTGAACTCAAAACCAGAACATAAGCAAAGATAATGACCTAAAACTGAAACTATGCCATAATTGAGCATAAGACAGTTTAGTGAGAGTACTAACATCGCGGTAGATGTACTGTTGTGACACTGTGTTGTGGTCAACCTTACTATTCACATATGAATAGTGGTCAAAGTTACTATTCACGTATGAATAGTGGTCAAAGTACTATTCATGATGAATAGTACTATTCATAGAAATTTTATTTCTTGCATGTTTGAACTTACTGAGCCTGTAGCTCACTATTTTTGCTAATGTTGCAGGTAAGCGACCAGCTCAGTAGCTTGTTTGACTAGATGCGGACGGGATGGCGCGTGTCAAATCGGATAACTGGGCGAGGGATATGGTCCTGCCAGAGTCTTTCCGCTGAGCGATAAAAAGGGAAGAAAAAAAAAAGAAACAGTCTTTTGTAATATTATATACTTTACGAAAGTACTGTAATATGTAAATTACTTTGTACTTGCCAACAAAGTAAATAGTGAGAAATGGTTACATGATGTTTAAAGAAAAAAAAAATTTTACCCTAAAAACGTCATGATTTAAAAAGAGAGAGAGATAAGCCGGCGACCCATGAGAGTACAATCTATAGCAGTTAGTGATAAAGCTCAACTGTAATAGTATTGTATGATCTCTACGAGGGGCGGGCCGTCACATTTCTTTTCTTTCCTTTTCTTTTACTGGTGGATCATATCCTAATCTGTCGATCTATCTCTTTCCTTTCTTCTCTTTCTTAATTTATCTCTCTTTTCTTCTCTTTTCTTTTACTAGTGGATCATATCCTAATTTGTTTCTTTTCTTTCACTGATGGATCGTATCCTAATCTTCTTTGACTGATGGATCATATCCTAATCTGTTTCTTTTCTTTGACTGATGGATCATATCCTAATCTATTGTTCCATCTCCGTCCTTTTTTTTTCTTTCTTTATCTGTCTCTTTTCTTTTCTTCTCCTAGCTTTTCTTACCTTTTCTTTGCTTTACTTTCTTTTCTTTTCTTTACTTTTCTTTGCTTTTCTTTGCTAAGCTTTACTTTCTTTTCTTTTCTTTTCTTTGCTTTTCTTAGCTTTTCTTTGCTAAGCTTTACTTTCTTTTCTTTTCTTTTCTTTTCTTTGCTTTTCTTTGCTAAGCTTTACTTTCTTTTCTTTTCTTTTCTTTGTTTTTCTTAGCTTTTCTTAGCTTTACTTTCTTTTCTTTTCTTTTCTTTTCTTTGCTTTTCTTAGCTTTTCTTCGCTAAGCTTTACTTTCTTTTCTTTGCTTTTCTTAGCTTTTCTTTGCTAAGCTTTACTTTCTTTTCTTTTCTTTTCTTAGCTTTTGTTAGCTTTTCTTAGCTTTACTTTCTTTTCTTTTCTTTTCTTTTCTTTGCTTTCCTTAGCTTTTCTTTGCTAAGCTTTACTTTCTTTTCTTATCTTTCACTTTCTCTTGTGGGCCCCTGGTTGGACGTACCTAGAGTGCGTAGACCAATGGAGGAACGGGGGAGTGACCCACCAATCAACTCTAAGGTCAATCTTGCACTACAAAGTTGGGGTAGTGCGTTAGCCATTAACTACCTTAAGCTTGCGGTAGCACCACACATCTGGGGTGGAGGCTATTCTTAACTCTTAGACCTCACAGCTGGGGAGGCTGGTATGCCAACCTTAACTTTTCAGTCTTATTATCTTGCTTATCTTTCTCTTTCTTTACTTTATCTTTTCGTTCGTTCGTTCGTTCGTTCATTCATTCTTTCTCTCTTTCTTTCATTTTCTTTTCCTTTCTTTCTTTCATTTCTTTTCTTTTCTTTTCTTTCTTTCTTTTGTTTCTTTTCTTTCGTTTGTATTTCATAGATCATTTCTTTCTTAACGTAACTTTTCTATAGGGTGAATTATGTTAGTCACACTTTAGTGCATATAGCACTCACATACATGAATTCCATATAACACTTAAACATAAACCTAACATAACATGTCAGTTCATGTTGCAGACAAATCACATATTTGAACTTACCACATATCATACTCAGACATAATAGTCTATTCATATTGCAGTCAATTAAATATTCGAACTTACTTCATAGAACACATAACACATAACATGACCAGTTCATTTATGTCGCAGTCAATTAAATGCTTGAACTTACTAATACTTGCTAGCATCTCTTTTCTTGCTTCCTTGGTCCGCAGACGTCTCTTCATATCGTCTAGCGCGGATCCTTATAACCGAAATAATAACGGTTATTTTCCATGCTTCTTTCATATATAAAACTTAATAAAACGTAAAAATTCTACGTTTCATTTCTCGATCATACACTTAAGGATCTAATATCCCATTTATAACTTTTCTACCAACTTTTGGTAAAATTACTATTTTACCCTGAACTTTTGGTAAAATTACCATTTTATCCCTAATGGGATTTTTCTCATTATAACCTTACTTTTCTTTGATTCATAACTTAATTTTGGCCCTTAAAATCTTAATTAAACTATTCTAAGTCCATTAGGATCCTTTTCTATCATTCTTGAAATTTTTCGGTCAAAATTACCGTTTTGCCCCTTATGGGTCTTTGAGTCCTATCATTCTCATTTTATTGCTTAGACTGGATTTTCTAAGCTCAAAAATCGTAAAATAATTTTTCTTAGGCTTTACTAAATTTTTACGGCCTTATTTGCCACACTTTCTTGGTTTACTATTTACAGACCCCGGGTGGTACTATTCTGACTCTCGAGCGTTAATGCTCTTTTTCGGGTCTAGGTCACCGAAAGGGCTTGGGTTTCCATCCTGACCACGTTTTTACCCTTCGGTTCTTAAAATACTCTTCTGTGCCATTTTCAAAATTTCGGCAGCATTTCCACTTAATTTTTGGATTCCTGGCGTTTAGGAAACGCCTCGAAACCATCTAACCTAGTTCTATTCTACCACGTACTATACTAGAGCCTATATTTTTACGTAAAAACTCAACTTTTTACGTAAAAATCTTTACATTTTTCACATTTTCTCATTTGACTATTTTTCATACACATAGTCCATTTTTCTTACAATTTCACATTCCAGAATACATAATTCATGTATACTCATTCTAAAACATAAATTTCAAGAATGGAAGGACCGAAGTCACTACCAGAATCGTCCCACTGGCAATCGAACGAACTGTTCGTTTTCACGCGGACAAACTTTAATTCTCTGTTTTTTTTGCTTTTGAGACTCCGTCTTGCAATTCTGACACCGCGGATGTGTCCGGAACGTCGAAAATAGGCCAACGGGCCATTCTTCAATTTTTGGTCTCCGGTTGCTGTTGACCGGCGTTGACTCACCATTGACCGATAATTGACGGCGACAAATGAGTAGCCCATCTTGAAGAACTCAACGAGAAGAATCCATTGGTGGCCTCAATTTCATGTTTGGAGGCCCCAATCGCCGGAAAATTCCCTCGAAAACCATGGCTACGGGGGCGACGGTGGAACTTCATCATGCTAGAGTTTTTTCCCGAAATTGGTTGAGGGCTTTTGCTACCCTCAACCCTGCGGTCATTTCTGCACCGACGGCGTACTTCAACTCGGTCGGAATCGACGGTTTCGACGGCGGCGTTTCACCGAATTTGTCGAAGCTTGGGCGGCGCGATTCCGCCGGTGTTGAGGCGATCGGTGGCATGGGTTTTGCTCCTCTCTTCACCACGAAACTTTTGGGACCGATTTCGTGGCAAATGGTGGCCGGACGGTGGAGATATCGGCGATCGAAATTCTCGGCTCCGATGGCATTCGAGCGACGCGTGCGGCGGCGTGCGGCAGCCGTTCCGTCGAGTCGACCCACCATTGGACTCAGCTCGATGAGAGTTTTCCGATGACACCGGCGGTGTCAAAAACGGACACCATTTCCGATGGTCGGTTACTGTTCATTTTCGTGTAAGGGGAGGAAAGAGAAAATAAGAGAAAGTTATGCGCTTGTTTTTGAAATTTCTGATTTTTCGCCATTTATATACTTTTTCATCCAAAATTTCAACATGGGCTATCTTGACTAATTTGGGCGTCCTGAATCCAAATATATTAATTTTATTTTCATCTGAGGTCATCTTGACCAGTTTCCAGTACTGTGAATTCTCGGTCGAAATTTTCCTTTATGCTCAATTAGCTAATTTGAGCATACAAATAAGCTATATTAACTAATTTGGACGTGTTGAATCCAAATTTATCAGTTTCAACTTCATTCGAGGTCATCTCGATCAGTTTTCGAGATCTATGTGACCCCATCTCGAAAAACGTGTCAAGTGCCTGATTGACTAATTTGGGCATCCTGAGTCTAAATATATCAGTTTCGGGCCAAGAAAATATTGTCTTTACCCTTATCCCGATACTGCGTACCTCCGAACAAAATCTACATTTTGTTCTCAAATGACTAATTTTGAACATTCTGATTCTAAATATATCAGTTTCATATCAAGAAAATGTCATTTAAACTAATTTCTTGATACTGCATATTTCCTGATCATCACACATAAATTAGACAATTAGTTAGTCTTTTTATTTATGTATGGATTTGATATTTAGAGAGTGGCATTCTAGGATTCCTTTATGTTGTTATCATGTATTATGTATGTAGTATGTGGTATGTGTTTATTTTAATTTTGTTAAATTATTATAAGCATGCTTGTTTTATGCCGGTTATGGTTCCTTAGAATTTATAAAATTGTATCCAGGAATTTTTATGTAACCATGGGAGCGGTTTATTATCACCGTAATTTTCCCATGAATTTTAATTTTTTGTCCCTTAAAATTATTATGATTAGAATTTTTCTACACCAGAAATGGTTTAGGAAATTTTATGCAATTATTCTTGGAGGAGATTGAAGTTTGAAGACCGTAATTTTATTTTTCCCAAAAGTTAAATTTAATTTAAATGTTGAGATTTTGATTGTGTGGAAAATTCCAATTTAATTAGAATTCAAATTAATTTTTGGAGATCCTAATGGGAAAATTGAAATATGGCGTGAAAATCGAGGCACGACCCCTAGGGATGGACCACCAGCTATGGTGGGGCCACAGCTCCTACCCACAGCTGCACCACCTACGACCGCAGGCTCTACCTACTAGCCGAGGGTGGCCGTGGCCACCCAAGGGCTTGTCGCAACCGTCGCCTGTAGCCTGGCGGGTTACTATGCCCACCTGGGAGTACAGCCTGGTTGCACGCACTGCCTGTAACCTGGGGGCTGCTGCGCCCAGGCCAAGTGTGCAGCCCGGCATGGCTGCACATGGCTTGCGGCCGTGGGCTGCTGGCCTCTGGGGCCGTGGTGATGATGGTTCGAAAATCGAAAAATTTTGATTTTTAAATTTAAGATTTAATTTTTAAATAATGTTTAAAATATACATAATTGAAATTTTGAAATTTTTGAAATTACATATTCTTACACATGATATTTAAAATTGTTTAAAAATTTGAATTTAAAATTGAAATTTGAAATTCGAATTTGGAATTTGAATTTAAAACTTAAATTTTTGGAATTTAAATTTTAAATGATTCTTGGGATGAGAAATAAATGGAGAGGCTACATAAAGATGGATACAAGAAGATAAAATTCAAGACCCAAAGAATGCTTTAGATGGAATTTTGTAATCTTTATTTTCTTTGTTCTAGGATGGAACCATGGCTTGGTTATTTTTCTGCCAATTATTTTTTCTATGATATGTCATGGATGTATAAATATGTATAGATGGATGTTATGTATGCATATTTGATAACATGTCATATATAATAGATGAATGCCGCTCATACTATATTAATCATATATATTTGTCAAAACTTGCATGTTTTTCAAAATATTGAGTAGGAGAGGGTTTCAAACAAAACCCACGGCCTCCATTGTTGATCAATATGTGAAAGCATAGTAACACCTCACATCAGTTCTGCCCTAACCACACCCCTTGGTAGGTGTTTACCGCCGCCAGTATACTAGATTGGATCTCCTATGTGGAAAATGTGTTTGGGCGTGATCCTATTCATGACCACCCCTCGTTGGCTTGGTAGGATGTGGATCAGGCTACGTAAACAATGGTTATGCACTCAAGACTTGTTTAGTTGTTAACCTTCCCTAGAAGCTCTGTTAACTAAACTGGTGGCCAAAATAAGCGGTTATTAATATATGTCTTAACCTTGGAGGATTTATGGCAACATATATTAATTGGACGGGGTCCATGTTCCGGCTATTTGTCTCATGACCACCCCTCAGTGGCTTGGGGCAATAGGTGCTGAGAATTACCATTGAATGCTATATGTTTTTCAAGTTTCATGTAGGAACATACTTGTATGTTTTATTTGCTAAATTATCTATATATTTGCTTGAGCTTTGTAATGATGTCTAGTATAATTTTATTTCAGTTCAAAATGTCATCGACACCCCTCATTTCAATACTTATTAAAAATAAGCTGAATGGCGATAGTTATAAAGACTGGAAAAGAAATCTACTGATAGTTCTCAGCTGCGAGAGACACAAGTTCGTGCTAAACGAACCATGCACACCTAGGCCTAAACCTGACACACCGCTTGATGAGGTCCCAGTTGCCTATTCTCGTTGGAGAGAATCCAATGAGATAGCTCGGTGCTACATTCTAGCTAGCATGACGAGTGCTTTACAAAAGCAGCATGAGACTTATCATGTTGCTAAGGAGATCATGGAAAATTTGGAAGACATGTTCAGAGGCCAAGAAAAATTAGCTCAATAGTCTGCAATCACCAGCATTATGAACTCTAACCAAAAGGCAGGTACGCCGGTGAAGGACCATATTATCACTCTAATGGGATTTTTTGTTGAGCCTGCCAAGAATGGTGCTGAACTAGACTACAACACCTAGATCGATATGGTGTTCAAAACTCTATCAAAAGATTTTGTGGGGTTTAAGGCTGCATATAATCTGGCGACAAGGGAGTTAGGACTAACCGAACTCATGAAGCAACTCCAAGCTTATGAGCAGATGATCAAGGATGGGGATGCGGTCTAACCAAAAGGAGAGGCCAATTTGGTAGAATCTTCCAAACCCTCACGGAAGAGGAAAAGGCCAAATAAGAAGCCAGTGGCTTCCAGTTCTTGTAATCCTCCTGTCTCAGATGGGAAAAAGAAGAAGAAGAAGAACAAGAATCCTAGGGAGCCTTAAAAGTCCAAGTGCTTCCACTGTGGGAAGGTAGGTCATTTCAAGAAGGCTTGCTAGGAATTCCTAGCCACCAAGGGCAAGGAAGATAAGGAACTTCACTATTTAGAAGCGTGTTTAGTGGAAGAATCGAAAGACAACTGGGTCATTGATTCGGACACCACTAATCATGTTTGTGTTTCTATGAAGGGGTTCATAGAAACAATAAGTCTACATGATATGAGCCTCTCGTTGCGGACCGAAGATGGTAGCTTGGTAGTGGCTGAGGCAGTGGGAGACGTTTATCTTTACTTTGATGGATTTAGGTTTATATTATTGAAAGACTATTTTTGTGTTCCTAATTTTAGGAGGAACCTTATATCAGTAGATTGTTTAATAAAGGATTCTTATTCAGTTTCTTTTAGTAAAAGAGTTGATATTCATAAAAATTAGTCTTTTATCTGTTCTGGTTAGCTGGATGGAAACCTATATTTAATTAAACCAAAGATGTACTCACTGCTAGACACCGAATTAATAAATAACTCTAAAAGGTTGAAAGCTTCTCACTCTAACAAGGCATATCTTTGGCATTTAAGACTTGGTCATATTAATCAGGATAAGATTCAAAGGTTGGTAAAAGACGGTCCTCTAGAATCTCTGGAGGAGGTACGTCTTCCTCAATGTGAGTCTTGTCTTGAGGGTAAGATGACTAAGATGTCTTTTGGAGCTAAGGGTACAGGAACTCTTAGAAATTGTGCACACTGACATATGTGGCTCCATTAACATCACAGCACGAGAAGGGTTCGAGTATTATGTCCTATTTATAGACGATTACTCGAGGTATGGATATGTGTACCTGATGCACTGCAAGAGCGAAACCTTTGATAAGTTCAAAGAGTATCGTGCGGAAGTGGAAAAGCAATTGGATAAATCCATAAAGACACTTCGATCTGATCGAGGTGGCGAATACCTCTCTGATGAATATCTAGGACATCTTGTAGAGAATGGGATATTATCCCAATTGACTACACCTGGTACTCCACAACAGAATGGTGTAGCTGAAAGGAGAAACATGACTTTATTGGATATGGTACGGTCCATGATGAGTTATTCAACACTGCCATTATAATTTTGGGGATATGCATTACAAACGGCGTGCTATATTCTGAACTAGGTTTCAAGCAAGTCGATTCCGAGCACTCCGTATGAATTGTAGCATGGCAAGCAGCCCTCCCTTGGACAAATGAGAATATGGGGCTGCCTGGCACATGTACTGGATAGAGATGCGAAGAAGTTCAAACCAAGAACAGAATTGCGCATGTTTGTAGGGTATCTTAAGGAAAATAAGAGAGGTCTATTCTATAACCCGAAGGAACAAAAAGTCATTGTTTCAACCCATGCGACATTCTTGGGGGAAAGTCACATGAATGACTCTAAGCCTCAAAGCAAAGTGGTGCTAGAGGAGTTATCGGGTGAAAGAACTGCTCCACAGGTTTAGGTGTTGGATGCAAGTCCGAGTTCCGGTGAAAGACCTACAGACAATCGATAATTTAGGGTGCCTTGTCACAGTGGGAGGGTTTCGAAGAAGCTTAATTTCTTCATGTATGATGCTGAGGTATATCAGGCCGAGACTCATGAGCATGAGGATGATCCGGTCACTTATGATAAAGCTATAAATGATGTTGATTCTAAATCTTGGAAACAGGCCATGAACAATGAGATGGATTCTATGAAATCCAACTCTGTTTGAGAACTTATAGATCTGTCAGATGGGATAAAACCCATTGGATGTAAGTGGGTCTACAAAAGAAAGAAGAATACGGAAGGGAGAGTGGAAACTTTCAAAGCTAGACTAGTTGCAAAGGGGTACACACAAAAGGCTAGAATCGATTACGATGAAACCTTTTTGCCTGTTACTATGCTGAAATATGTCCGTATCCTTCTGTCCATTGCTACGACTCTCAATTACGAGATCTGGCAAATGGACATCAAGACAGCATTCTTGAATGGCCATCTTGAGGAATGTATCTACATGATGCAACCCAAAGGGTTCGTGGCAAAAGGCCAAGAATGAGAAGTCTGCAAGTTGCTTAGATCTATTTATGGATTAAAGCAAGCATCCCGCTCATGGAACCAGAGGTTTGATCAAGCGATCAAGATATTCGGTTTTGAGCAGAACGTTGATGAACCCTGTGTTTATAAACATATTAAGGATGGTAAAGTGGTCTTTCTAGTACTATATATCGATGATATACTGCTCATTGGGAATGATGTAGGAAACTTATCATCAGTCAAGCTTTGGCTGCACCAATAGTTTGACATGAAGGACTTGGGTGAAGCTAATTATGTTCTAGGCATTCGTCTCTTTAGAGATCGAAAGAACAAAATGATAGCATTATCCCAAGCTTCATACATAGATAAAATAATTGACAAATATGCAATGCAAGAGGTAAAGAAAGGTTCACAACCTTCCATTGCTGGTCTAACTCTTTCATTGGATGACTGTCCCAAGACATCGAAAGAAAGAGAGTGTATAAGTAAGGTCCCTTATGCATCTGCTGTGGGTAGCTTTATGTACGCTATGCTTTGCACTCGCCCGGACATATATTTTGCAGTAGGTATAGTGAGTCGATATCAAGCGAATCCTGGAACCAAGCACTAGCAAGCAGTACAGCATATACTTAAGTATCTTAAGAGAACGAGGGATTATATGCTTATGTATTCTGGAGTGTTAGGAAATGCCCTAAGCATTAGAGACATTTTGATGTATTTATTTTGAACTGGATAATAAAATTATATATAGAGGTTATTCATTACATTGCTGTTTGTCCTCATTCTATTTACATGTTAAAGTAAATGTAAGCGAATATGGCTATGTCACGGCCCAAAATTTAGACACGTGACACGGCAACCAAATCATAATATCAACCCGAGATTTAAGGAAAACATTTATTACAAAAACAACGGGTCAACATTATAATTTAGCTAAGCCTAATTATAAAGTAGTATCATAACCACAAAATAAAATAAAGGAGAAAATAAATGCTTTTTAATGCGGAAGTCAAACACAAAATCGGTTTTCAAAAGAAATTACCAACCATAAAATATTCCCAAGCATGAAATTTGAATAACGTGAAATAAAGTACAAACTTAAAGTCTCATTACATCAGAACGAGAAACAGAAAGAAAAAGATGGAGGAAACGGATAGCATCATCTTCGGTAGTAATGGATATCTCAACGAATTTCGGAACTGCTACCTCCTGTACCTGGAAGTAGTCATTTCAAAATCACAAAGAAAAAGGGACGTGAGCGCTGGCTCAGTAGGACAGAAATAAAGGTGGGTTAACAGATAACATTTAAAAATATGACATAATATCCGTTTCCAAAAATAATCAACAATTTAAAAAAACACATTTTTAATGCAAGTTTTATTCTGCTGAGGACTTAGCGTAGCTGCAATATACGTGCCCCAATATTAAAATAATAAATCATTAAAACAACCATCATATTATGAGTGAGGACTTGTCGTAGCTAAAATATACGTGTCTCGTATTTAAATTATCCTAGATCATCTCGTTACGGTCTAAATAGGCCGAACGGCCCTGCGCAGGTTTAGGGACCTTCCCCCATAGCGTCAACTCTGGGACGCACGCATCATTTACAATGATCGTGAACTAGAGCTTAATTATGTTCACCGGATTATTCAAAAGATGGTATTTACCAAGTTATATTATGCCATAAATCAAAACACGTTTTAAAATACACATTTAATTACCAAATATGTTGTATGCGTTTATTTCATCAAAAACAATATAATAATTTCATAAACTGAAAACAGCATGCCATCGATAAAACAGGGAAATTTAAAACACTTGACTACTCCCAGAAAAGGCTAGAACGTCCTACCTCGATTATCGCACAAGCGTTGCAACAACGTGATCCACGAATCAAGCAAGAACGTCAAGTAAATCCTATCATCACAACATATGATCAGTCTAGGTCCAGACATAATCATCCAATCATTTTAGTGTGCCACAAAAGATTTTAAAATGTTTAATAAACATTTGGGATTTAAAATTTATGAAAAACTCTAAGTTAAGATATTACTGGGCATGGGCAGACTGACCTAGGCTGAATGTAAAATCCATATTAATTTATTTTTCATCTCAAAAATTCTAAATTTTTAATATGTTAAACTAGACATCAGTAGCTTTAATTCCATATAATTTTTATAATTTTTGGACATCATTTGGTCATTCAACTTGGCCAAAAACCGAGGGTTGTTTTCAGGCATAAAAATCTGGGTTTCAGTTTCGGTTCAAAACCTGGCAGTTCTGTCCGCCTATCTTAGAAAATTATTTTGACTAGGCAAACGGATGAGTTTGGTTCTGAAATTTTGAAGGAATTTAGGGGACATCTTGAATTTAATTTTAGGCTCAAGAATCACTCAAAAATCGTTTTTAAAACTTAAGTTATGGCCGACACAAATTTACTGTTTATAAGGTAATTTTCTGGATTTCCGTTTTTCTGTGTCCGAATTTCGATTAGCCTCAAACCAATTCATTTTTCGTCCAATGATCACGAAATTTTGTGGAAAACCGTATTTATATGTCATTAACACAACCCAGGAATCAAATTGACAAAATCATAAAATCTTACACATATGATAATAGGGTTTTTGAAAAGGGGATCAATGAGGCAAAATTTTAGGGTTTGAGAGAGAAATCACACCTTGTTTGTGCTGCACTATTTTTGATGTTTGGTCTCCCTTTTGGCTGAATTTGTGTGAGTGTTGGAGTCTTCAAAATAGCAGGGAAACAGTGGAAAAAACCATATAAAATTTCAGATTTGAAATCAAAAGGAAAAGGAAGGAAAAAAATTTTGATTTCTCACCTTGTTTTTGTCTCAAAGGTTGTTGAATTTTTGAGCTGCCTTTTGGTAAGTTTTGTTTGCTGTTTTAGGTGTGTTTTGGGAGAGAAAATTCAGAGAGGGGAAAGCTGGCCGAATTTTTGAGGGTGAAAGGAAGGGTGAAAGAGAGTTAAAAGAGGTTTTTTATACTAGGTTTTTTCTTTCCCTTTCTCTTCCTTGTTTGGCCGAAAATTATAAGGGGCAAAAGGGAAAGTTTTTATGCTGTTTTGAGGCTAGGGTTTTCTCTCTTATTTCCCCTTAAGTGGCCAAAATTATTCCTTAGTTTTTCAGGAAAAAATAATTTGAATTTTGATTGAGTTTTGACTTAGCTTTTAATTTAATAAAATCTCCTTTATTTCCTACACTTGATGGCCAAATTTCTTCTTTATATCTAAGGAATGAATTTGAATTTGAATCCTCCTTGGATTTGTGGAATTTAAATTTTAAATTAAATCCCAAGTGATGGTCGAATATTTTAGGGTTTCTTTTTGAAGTTCAAATTGTTGACTTTTTGAGCGGAATTTGACTAGGAAACCAACCTAGGGTTTCCAAAAGGATTTTTAATTAATTTTTGGCACACTAATTTTATTTAAATTATATATTGACCCTTAAATAAAATTTAAGGCGTCACAGGCTACCTGACTACTTGTGTTAAAACTGTTAGAACGTTACATGCAATGGACTTTTTGTATGCGAGAAGACAATGTTCTAAAGTAAGCGGTCTAAACTAAGGTCTGTAGTCTATGGGGTTAGACCAAGTATCTAACTCATGTTAAGACTATTATGTTGTCTAAAGCCATGGTAGGGACAGTTTGTCTTGACTGTCTGGAGTATAGACTCCCAAGTACAGACACAGATATTTTACTTAGTGGTGACATATTAGACGGGGACTAAAGCGTGATTGATTTACGTAGTCCGTTATGAGTGGATCAATCTGCTTTTGACGTTCATTGTGCAGTTACCTTAATCCTGAGTGAATGAACAGCTTCATGGATATGACTTGTGTACTTTGATGTTCCAATGACTAAAGCGTCTCAAAGGTAGTAAGCTTATAGACCGGTTCATTGGGTGCATGACTTGTATATGATGAAGGGTTTGTTTACAGATATCGGAATCATAGCTCTAATAAGGAGTTAAGGGTATCCTATTAAAGGCATTATACTAGATGTGAAAATGGACAAGGCCTTGCGTGACTGTTATGACGCCCAGTGCCCTTCGTAGCCCGGACCGTCACTAAAAACTGACTTACTTGCTTTTCTTATACTTTCTAGCAATTTATACTTAACTAGATATCATAAAATTAGGGATTTTTTTTTACATGTACGTATTTACTGTATACGTACGTATACCATTACTATTCAAAAATACTATTTAACGATTACTATTCAAAAATACTATTTAACGATTATTATTCAAAATACGGTTTATGGTTACTATTCAAAAATACCATTTAACAATTACTATTCAAAAATACGGTTTACAGTTACTAGTCAAAAATAACATTTAACGGTTACTATTCAAACATACTATCTGACAATTACTATTCAAAGTACTATTTAACCATTACTATTCAAAATACTGGTACTCAAATTTTGCGGAAGATAAACTCGTGGTGTCTCCATAACCCTGCCCTCACATCTGCCTCCACCGCCACCATTGCCCATTGGAATTTAAGCTGTAGTACGCTTACCTACAGCATGAACACACTACGTGAGCTTTACGCCCAATAAGTACAATATGTTTACCACAAAACATGTTTAAACATAGTACATACTTAAAAACATATAAGCAGTCATATATCACATATACCACTTTAACATATCACATATCACATACCATATCAAGAATTATAAAACTTCACATAACATTGCATCACAGAAACATTGTGTACTGAATGCATCTAGAAGCATGGTGAACTATAACTAATGCATAATCCGGTTACGTTCGTTTATGCTTCAGCTTCTCTTTTCTTTTCTTGTCTATTTGGGGCCTATGTGTCAGTACTGTGCGTGCACAGATCCTCAGTAACGCCCGTGGTAAAATAGCCAGAGAGTCATCAACGGATGCTCAACTTTCTGCTTTAACTTAAAACCTCTTCATTTGAAAGGGCCGGTACGACACGCTTACTACTTTCCGTCTTGTTTATCTTTTCTAGCCATATGCTTCTCTAAGCTGTCCCAAATCCTACATAATAGGGATGTATGGCATCTATCTTGCTTTTTCATCAATCCACTTGATTGTGAAACTACATGCTCTTAAACATGAGGTGCAACATCGTGTGCATGGCATACATATTTTAACATACTGTAGAATATCATTTTAAAGCACTTTCATTCATGCCATAGGCGGAGTTGCACTTACCTAATTGCAAGTAACTTGAAATCATGCCTTTACCCATTCACAGGTTATCACCCGTCGTCAATAACATTTCTCATTAATACTCTCGTTGAGTCACTATTAATGCTAGTGACTATAACTTACGTTTCTATGCGGTACCGAGACTCGTCGGTACGCTATTGGCCTATTATGGGGATTTGGTGTCTAACTCGTATCGTGTTTGATCAATCATCTACTTAACAGATTAATCATCGTTCCTTACTGTATTGTTCGAAATACAGCCCTTGACTGGTTTACCACTCAGTCAACTGACCGATTAACTCGCGTGTTGGTAACTAAGTAGTCTATCAAGTTACTATACGTGAACTTAGTGTAGTAACCGACCGGGTTACTTCGCTTGTTGGGGTGTGGTAGCCTACCGGGCTACTAAGGCTTGTTTGGTGTAATAGCCCACCGAGCTACTATGGCTTGTTTGGGGTAGTAGGCTACCGGGCTACAAAGGCTTGTTTGGTGCGGTAGCCTACTGGGCTACACACACTATTTTATTTTGAAAAAAATTGTTTGGGTTAACTTGTAAAAATCTTGGAAAAATTCCTTATTTTGAAACTGCCCCCTTATCACACCGTTGGAAGGTGGGGGACGTTTTATAAAAACCTTGTTCATATTTTAAAGTGTTAAAACACATTTTTATTTTGAAGTGTATAAATTATATTTTTAAAGCTTGCATTTTAAAGGTGATTTTGAACCACTTTAGAAAACTATTTTGAAACTTAGTCCAAACGACTTCGTTTGTGATTTTGTTAAACATGAAAGTTTTCATCCTTAACAAGATGAACAAATCTCATGCTCATCTCAGAGCCTAAATCTAACTCTAACGGCTCCTAATTTCATTAAACCCGTGGGCTTGATGCCTAGTTTTTTTGTAAAAAATCCCAGTTTTACGCCTCTGTAAAAATGGCTCAGTTCGAGGCCTGAAAAGGCCAAATTTTTGACACACGCAGTGGTTTTCAAGGTCTCGATGAGATCTACAACTTTCATGTTGAGTCCGATAACCGGTTTGGACTCTAAGTGGTCCATTTCTAGCAAAACTCGAGACTAAACATGGGTTTCAGATTTTGTTCCCAGTTTTGGACACCGAGTGAAAAACACTATAAAAACCTATCTTACGTTCGTTTTTAGCTGAGGCTTATTTGATGCAAAAATGACCGTATCAAAATTTTCTTAAAACACTATGTTTTACCAAATCTCAAATTTAGAACCTAAGAGGGTCGAAATGGCCAAAATCCATGGCCTCTCCTTAAGGACGGATTTGTGTCCAGCCACTAAAACGTTCATGCTCTCATTCGCACATAACCATTCATAAAAAAAATAATGTAAACACAACCACAACCACACGAACTTTAAAATGATATTCTAAGGGCTCAACATAATCTTATTACAAACCATTTGTATAAATAAATACACATAAATGGCCTTGATCAAAACTTAAATCTAACTAACGCAAGATAAGGTTTTTCGGTTTACCTTGGTGCCTTGAACCAAGCACGGTTTCAACTAGACTTGAGGAACCAAAATGGTCATGGGAATCCAAGAGAATGAGGTCTGTTTTTGCTAGAATAAATACCAAAAATTTTCTCTTAAAAACCAAATTAAAACAGAAACTAATACTGCAAGAGTCGGTTTTTTTAAAGACTTACCCTTGGTGCCTTAGAACAACTTGGATTCGAATCCTCCTAGCACAAGCTTGTGAGGTTTGATTTTTGGTAAGTTTTGGTATGATTTAAAGCTTGAAAAGTGAGGGTTTGGAGGCTTAAGGGGTTCAGCTGCAGCTAGGAGAAGAAGGGGAAATGAAAAGTGTTTTGGGAAGCCAAAAAGAAAGGAAACAAATCACTTGTGTAAAGGGTGCCTTTTATAAATTGATCAAGCTTGCTTAGACTTAATCCTACTTAATTGCCTACCAAATTAGCCAAATTTTGGGGCAAATTTGCTGCCCAATTTCAGACCAAAGTGGGCATGGCTGCTCGTTGGAAGGAGGAAGGAATAAACAAATGTTGTTGACTAACTTTTTCAAACCCTTGAATAAAATATTCAAGTGTGTCATGGCTAGGGAAATATTTTAATGGCCACCTTTTCGACTATGTGTGCAGCTGATTATAGCTGCTTTTGCAGCTAAGGGGCATCGAAATTTAAGGCCAAATTTTATCTGTGTTGGTTTCTTATCGCAGTCTAATTTTATACTGCGGTGTTCGGTCCTTTCTCGGCAGTGTTCCAATTTTCATCCGAAAATTAGTTTTCTGAATCTGATTTTTGTACTATAAATTCCTGATTGTTTTATACTATTTAAGAGCTCATTATCAGTCTAGATTACTATTCACATTCTATACTATGGTTGTATCTACACTGTGTTGTCCTTTCGCATGCAAACCGAGTGTTAGGAAATGCCCTAAGTATTAGAGACATTTTGATGTATTCATTTTGAACTGGATAATAAAATTATACATAGAGGTTATTCATTACATTGCTATCTGTCCTCGTTTTATTTACATGTTAAAGTAAATGTAAGCAAATATGGCTCACTGACTGCTTGTGTTAAAACTGTTAGAACGTTGCATGCAATGGACTTTTGTATGCGAGCAGACAATGTTCTAAAGTTAGCAGTCTAAACTATGGTCTGTAGTCTATGGGGTTAGACCGAGCATCTAACTCATGTTAAGACTATTATGTTGTCTAAAGCCTTAGAGGGGACGGTTTGTCTGGACTGTCTGGAGCTGGACTCCCAAGTAGAGACATAGATATGTTACTTGGAGGTGACATATTAGACCGGGACTAAAGCGTGATTGATCTGCGTAGTCCGCTATGAGTGGATCAATCTGCTTTTGACGTTCATTGTGCAATAACCTTAATCCTGAGTAAATGAACTTCTTCATGTATATGACTTGTGTACTTTGATGTTCCAATGGCTAAAGCGTCTCAGAGGTAGTAAGCTTATAGACCGGTTCGTTGGGTGCATGACTTGTATACGATGAAGGGTTTGTTTGCAGATATCGGAATCATAGCTCTTAGGAGTTAAAGGTATCCTCTTAAAGGCATTATACTGAATGTGAAAATGGACAAGGCCTTGGGTCGTCTGCTGGGCGGATGACTTCTTATTCACATATGGTGAATAATCATTTTCTTAATTCGGTAGTATAATGGAACTTTAAGATAGCCTGGTCAGTAGGATTAAACAGACTTTGACCTAAGGCTGATTATGGATATCATATGAGGGTTTTGCATATATGACAAGGTCATTGGATAGTAGCTCGTCACAGGCTTACGTAATACGGTATATAATTGGGAGTTCAATTTCAGGTTTATAGTGGTGTGACTCTGAAACTAGTGATCATATGATTGAGTTGTTCGGTAAAGAATGATGATCATATGGAATCACAGGAGCCCGATTATATATGTCCAATTAGTCCCTCTACTAGCTCCACATAATTCCTTAACGTTTGGCAAATTGATTTGTGTATGCTATTGGCTAGTTTATTATGCATGGATGGTGATGACACAGGATTAGGATGGTAGACAAGATTCTCTCCGGTTGGATTCAGATTTTGTTTTGGATAATAGAGTACACAATTATTCGAACTCCAAATAAAGTTGCCATGATTTTATTTGAGATTGGATTGGAGTTGTAGAAAATTATCCATGAGAACAAGAATATGAAACACAACCGTTTTGTGGAATTTGAAATTTGAATTTTGAAATTTGAATTTTGAAATTTGAAATTTGAATTTTGAAATTTGAAATTTGAAATTTGAAATTTGAATTTGAAATTTGAATTTGAAATTTGAATTTGAAATTCGAATTTGAAATTTGAATTTGAATTTTAAATTTGAAATTTGAAATTTGAAATTTGAAATTTGAATTTGAAATTTGAATTTGAATTTTGAATTTTGAATTTTGAATCACAGTCCAAGTAGGATTCAAATTTGTTGTGGAAAATCCACAAGGTTTGAAATTCGAATTTGAGTTGGATTTGGAGAGGATAATCTTGTTAGAATCCTACTTGAATTTTGAATCCAAATCCCAACAAAAGTGGACGAAATTTTTTAGGATAATTCTCAAGAAAATTTCGGATTTTTTGTGGATAAGATTCAAGGGAAAATTCAAGTTTCAATCCTAGTTGAATTTGGATTCTCTCCTTCCCTGAAAAGTGGCCGAAATTAAGGAGAAAATCTCCTAGGAAATTCAGTTATTTTTGGATAAGGTTGAGATAGGATTCAAGCTTGAAAATCCTAGTGGAATTTTAGATTCTCCTTTATCCATAATGGCCGAAATCTTTAGGAGAGATTCTCCTTGAATTTTCAGATTTTTTGGGTTGAAAAAGGGAGATAAAATTCTAGTTAAAATCTTGTTTAGATTTGGAATGGATTTATCCTAAGAAAACCGAATTTTATTGTGGAGATTCTCCCTTGGAAAAATTCAGATTTTATGGATATGGATAAGGGAAAATATCTTTTCCTAATCCAATTTAAATTCAGAGAATCACCTCATGCAGGTCTATAAATAGAGGTCCTGCCACTCCAGTTCTCTCAGACCACACACTCTCAGGTGAGCAAGCTTATTGTTGCACAGCTCATCGTGACAATAAGTTCTTTAGTGATCTGGGTGGTTGGAAGAAGACTAGCATAGCTAGCATACCGATTGAGGTTCAGAGTGCCCACACACTAAGCCATTCGGGAATTGGAGAATAGTAAAGAAGGCTAGTTGGTTGAAGCATCCGGTCATTCTCCTCCTGCAAGATTGGCGTCCTTGAGGTATGAGTTTTAATTGTTGTTGGTTTATTGTATATGGCATCATGAGATATTTAACGATCTAAAAATTTTTATTGTTCCGCTGCGCCACTCTGATACGTTTTTACCGATTCATTGTCCTACAATTGGTATCAGAGACATCTCATGACTATGCCATGTACATAAATTAGACAATTACTTAGTCTTTTTATTTATGTATGGATTTGATATTTAGAGATTGGCATTCTAGGGTTCCTTTATGTTGTTATCATGGATTATGTATAAAGTATTTTTTTTTATTTTTGAATTATTATAAGCATGCTTGTTTTTGCCGGTTATGGTTCTTTAGAATTTAGAAAAATTGTATCTAGGAATTTTTATGTAACCGTGGGAGCAGTTTATTAACACTGTAATTTTCCCATGGATTTTAATTTTTATCTCTTAGAATTTTTATGGTTAGAATTTTTGTACACCGGAAACGGTTTAGGATTTTTTATGTAATTATTCTTGGAGGAGATTGAAGATTGAACACCGTAATTTGTTTTTTTCCCAAAAAGTTAAATTTGATTTAAAGTTTGAAATTTTGATTGTGTGGAAAATTTCAATTTAATTGGATTCAAATTAATTTTTGGAGATCCTAATAGGTAAATTGGAATATGGCACGAAAATCGAGACACGACCCCTCGGGATAGGCCGACGGGCCTTGGTGGGGCTGCAGCCCCTGCCCTCGGGCAGGATGGGGCTGCGGCAGCCCCTGTGCAGGCCCATACCACCCACGGCCGCAGGCTTGGCCTGCAGCCAGGGGTGGCCGTGGCCTGCCCAAGGCTGACCGCAGCCTGGGCATGCAGCCTCTGGTTGCAGGCGCTGCCTGCAGCCTGCCGGCTATTGCGCCCAGCCTGGGCGTGCAGCCTGGCGCTGCAGGCTTGGCCTGCAGCCTGACAGGGCTGAACATGGGGCGGCCGTGGGCTGCCAGCCCCTCCAGGGTTGGTGGCTGCCCACGGCGACTGCCGCGTACAGGGGCGGCGGTCCGATGGTCCAAAAATCAGAAAATTTTGATTTTTAAATTTGAGATTTAATTTTAAATCATGTTTAAAAATATGTAATTAAAAATTTTCAAATTTTTTGAAATTACATATTATTACACATGATGTTTAAAATTGTTTAAAATTAAAATTTGAAATTTAAATTTGAAATTTAAATTTTTGGATATTTAAATTTTAAATAATTCTTGGGATGAGAAAGAAATGGAGAGGCTACATAAAGATGGATACAAGAAGATGGAACAGAATTCAAGACCCAAAGAATGCTTTAGATGGAATTTTGTAATCTTTATTTTCTTTGTTCTAGGATGGAACCATAGCTTGGTTGTTCTGTCAATTATTTTTCTGTGATATGTCATGGATGTATAAATATGTATTGATGGATGTTTTGTATGCATATTTGATAACATGTCATATAGGATAAGTGAGTGCCGCTCATACTATATTGATCATACATAATTTGTCAAAACTTACATGTTTTTCAAAATATTGAGTGGGAGAGGGTTTCAAACAAAACCCACGGCCTCCATTGTTGATCCATATGTGAAAGCATGGTAACGCCTCGCGTCAATTCTGCCCTGACCACACCCCTCGGTAGGTGTTTACCGCCGCCGGTATACTAGATTGGATCTCCTATGTGGAAAACGTGTTCGGGTACGATCCTATTCATGACCACCCCTCGGTGGCTTGGTAGGACGTGGATCGGGCTACGTAAACAATGGTTATACACTCAAGACTTGTTTAGTTATTAACCTTCCCTAGAAGCTCTGTTAACTAAACTGGTGGCCAAATAAGCGGTTATTAATATATGTCTTAACCTTGGAGGAATTAAGGCAACATATATTAATTGGACGGGGTCTATGTTCCGGCTATTTGTTCTCATGACCACCCCTCGGTGGCTTGGGGCAATAGGTGCTGAGAATTACCGTTGCAATGCTACATGTTTTTCAAGTTTCATGTAAGAACATACTTGTATGTTTTATTTGCTAAATTATATGCATATTTGCTTGGGCTTTGTAATGATGTCTAGTATAATTTTATTTCAGTTCAGAATGTCACCGACACCCCTCATTTCGACACTTACTGAAAATAAGTTGAATGGCGATAATTATAAAGACTGGAAAAGAAATCTATTAATAGTTCTCAGTTGCGAGAGACACAAGTTCGTACTGGACGAACCATGCCCACCAGGGCCAAAACCTGACACATCGATTGAGGAGGTCCCGGTTGCCTATACTCGTTGGAGAGAATCCAATGATATAGCTCGATGCTACATACTTGCTAGCATGACGAGTGCTTTACAAAAGCAGCATGAGACTTATCAAATTGCTGGGGAGATCATGGAAAATCTGGAGGACATGTTCGGAGGCCAAGAAAAATTGGATCGACAGTCTGCTATCACCAGCATTATGAACTCCAAGCAAAAGGTGGGTACTCCGGTGAAGGACCATATGATCACTCTAATGGGATTCTTCGCTGAGGCTGCCGAGAATGGTGCTGAGTTGGACTACAACACCCAGATCGAGATGGTGTTCAAGACTCTGTTTAAAGATTTTGTGGGATTTAAGGCCGCATACAATCTGGCGACATAAGAGTTAGGACTAACCGAGCTCATAAATCAACTACAGGCTTATGAGCGGATGATCAGGGATGAGGATGTGGTCCGACCTAAAGGAGAGGCCAATTTGGCAGAATCTTCCAATCCCTCACGGAAGAGAAAGAGGCCAAATAAGAAGCAAGTGGCTTCTAGTTCTTCTAATCCTCTTGTCTCGGACGGGAAGAAGAAGAAGAAGAACAAGAAGCCAAAGGACCCTAAAAAGTCCAAATGCTTCCATTGTGGGAAGGTAGGTCACTTCAAGAAGGCTTGCCGGGAATTCCTAGCCGCCAAGGGCAAGGAAGGTAAGGAACTTCATTACTTGGAAGCATGTTTGGTTGAAGAATCGAAAGACACTTAGGTCATTGATTCGGGTGCCACTAATCATGTTTGTGTTTCTCTGCAGGGGTTCGTGGAAACGAGAAGTCTACATGATAGGAGCCTCCCGTTGTGGACTGGAGATGGTAGCTTTGTGGTGGCTGAAGCAGTGGGAGATGTTTATCTTTATTTTGATCAATTTAGGTTTATTTTATTGAAAGACTGTTTTTATGTTCCTAATTTTAGGAGGAACCTTATATCGGTAGCTTGTTTAATAAAGGATTCTTATTCAGTTTCTTTTAGTAAAAGAGTTGATATTCGTAGAAATAAGTCTTTTATCTGTTCTGGATGGATGGATGGAAACCTATATTTGATCAAACCAAAGATGTACTCACTGCTTGACACTGAATTAATTGATAACTCTAAAAGGTTGAAAGTTTCTCACTCTAACAAGGCGTATCTTTGGCATTTAAGACTTGGTCATATTAATCAGGATAGGATTCAAAGATTGGTGAAAGACGGTCCTCTGGAATCTCTGGAGGAGGTACGACTTCCCCAATGTGAGTCATGTCTAGAGGGTAAAATGACTAAGAGGTCTTTTGGAGCTAAGGGTACAAGGGCTCAGGAGCTCTTAGAAATTGTGCACACTGACGTATGTGGCCCCATGAACGTCACAGCACGAGGAGGGTTCGAGTATTATGTCTCTTTTATAGATGATTACTCGAGGTATGGATATGTGTATCTGATGCACCGCAAGAGCGAAACCTTTGACAAGTTCAAAGAGTATCGTGCGGAAGTGGAAAAGCAATTGGATAAATCCATAAAAACACTTCGATCTGATCGAGGTGGCGAATATCTCTCCGATGAATTTCTAGGACATCTTATAGAGAATGGGATTTTATCCCAATTGACTGCACCTAGTCCTCCACAACAGAATGGTGTAGCCGAAAGGAGAAACAGGACCTTGTTGGATATGGTACGGTCCATGATAAGTTATTCAACGCTGCCATTATCATTTTGGGGATACGCTTTACAAACGGCGTGCTATATTCTGAACCAGGTTCCGAGCAAATCAATTCCCAGAACTCCGTATGAATTGTGGCATGGCAGGAAGCCCTCCCTTGGACATATGAGAATATGGGGCTGCCCGGCACATGTACTGGATGGGGATGCGAAAAAGTTGGAACCAAGATCAGAATTTTGCATGTTTGTGTAGGAAAATTAATCGGTAAAAACGTATCAGAGTGGCGCAGCGGAACAATAAAAATTTTTAGATCGTTAAATATCTCATGATGCCATATACAATAAACCAACAACAATTAAAACTCATACCTCAAAGACGCCAATCTTGCAGGAGGAGAATGACCGGAGGCTTCAACCAACTAGCCTTCTCTACTATTCTCCAATTCCCGAATGGCTAAGTGTGTGGGCACTCTGAACCTCGATCGGTATGCTAGCACTGCTAGTCTTCTTCCGACCACCCAGATCTCTAAAGAACTTTATTGTCACGATGAGCTGTGCAACAATAAGCCTGCTCACCTGAGAGTCTGTGGTCTGAGAGAACTGGAGTGGCAGGACCTCTATTTATAGACCTGCATGAGGTGATTCTCTGAATTCGAATTGGACTAGGAAAAGATTTTCTCCCTTATACATAACCAAAAAATCTGAATTTTCCAAGGGAGAATCTCCACAATTAAATTCGGTTTTCCTAGGATAAATCCAATCCAAATCTAAACAAGATTTTAATTAGAATTTTATCCCCCTTTTTCAACCAAAAAATCTGAATTTTTCTTGGAGAAAATCTCCTCATAAATTTCGGCCATTATGGATAAGGGAGAATCTAAAATTCCACTAGGATTTTCAAGCTTGAATCTTATCTCAACCTTATCCAAAAAATAACCGAATTTCCTAGGAGAGATTCTCCAAATTTTCGGCCACTTTTCAGGGAGGACAGAATCCAAATTCAACTGGGATTGAGACTTGAATTATTCTCTTGAATCTTATCCACAAAAATCCGAAATTTCCTTGAGGATTATCCTCAAAAATTTCGTCCACTTTTGTTGGGATTTGGATTCAAAATTCAAGTAGGATTCTAACAAGATTATCCTCTCCAAATCCAACTCAAATTCGAATTTCAAACCTTGTGGATTTTCCACAACAAATTCGAATCCTACTTGGACTGTGATTCAAAATTTGAATTTCAAATTTCAAATTCAAATTTCAAATTCAAATTTCAAATTTCAAATTTCAAATTTCAAATTTAAATTTCAAATTCAAATTTCAAAATTCAAATTTCAAAATTCAAATTTCAAATTCCACAAAACAGTTGTGTTTCATATTCTTGTTCTCATGGATAATTTTCTACAACTCCAATCCAATCTCAAATAAAATCATGGCAACTTTATTTGGAGTTCGAATAATTGTGTACTCTATTATCCAAAACAAAATCTGAATCCAACCGGAGAGAATCTTGTCTACCATCCTAATCCTGTGTCATCACCATCCATGCATAATAAACTAGCCAATAATATACACAAATCAATTTGCCAAACGTTAAGGAATTATGTGGAGCTAGTAGAGGGACTGATTGGACATATATAATCGGGCTCTTATGATTCCATATGATCATCATTCTGTACCGAACAACTCAATCATATGATCACTAATTTCAGAGTCACACCACTATAAACCTGAAACTGAACTCCCAATTATATACCCTATTACGTAAGCCTGTGACGAGCTACTATCCAATGACCTTGTCATATATGCAAAACCCTCATATGATATCCATGATCAGCCTTAGGTCAAAGTCCGTTTAATCCTACTGATCAGGCTATCTTAAAGTTCCATTATACTACCGAATCAAGAAAATGATTATTCACCATATGTGAATAAGAAGTCATCCGCCCAGCAGACGACCCAAGGCCTTGTCCATTTTCACATTCAGTATAATGCCTTTAAGAGGATACCTTTAACTCCTCAGAGCTATGATTCCGATATTTGCAAACAAACCCTTCATCGTATACAAGTCATGCACCCAACGAACCGGTCTATAAGCTTACTACCTCTGAGACGCTTTAGCCATTGGAACATCAAAGTACACAAGTCATATACATGAAGTAGTTCATTTACTCAGGATTAAGGTTATTGCACAATGAACGTCAAAAGCAGATTGATCCACTCATAGCGGACTACGTAGATCAATCATGCTTTAGTCCCGGTCTAATATGTCACCACCGAGCAATATAACCATGTCTCTACTTGGGAGTCCAGCTCCAGACAGTCAAGGCAAACCGTCCCCTCTAAGGCTTTAGACAACATAATAGTCTTAACATGAGTTAGATGCTCGGTCTAACCCCATAGACTACAGACCATAGTTTAGACCGCTAACTTTAGAACGTTGTCTTCTCGCATACAAAAGTCCATTGCATGCAACGTTCTAACAGTTTTAACACAAGCAGTCAATGAGCCATATTTGCTTACATTTACTTTAACATGTAAATAAGACGAGGACAGATAGCAATGTAATGAATAACCTCTAAGTATAATTTTATTATCCAGTTCAAAATGAATACATCAAAATGTCACTAATACTTAGGGCATTTCCTAACAATCTCCCACTTGCCCTAAGCCAGCAGATGTGCCATGTTACGCATCCCCATCGCCTCTACATGCCTCTCAAAGCTTCTAGCTACCAAAGTCTTAGTAAAGGGATCAGCGATGTTGTCCTCGGACGCGATCTTACATACATCTACTTGTCCTGTCTCCACATGCCCTCTAATAATATGATATCTCCGATCGATGTGCTTGGTCCTCTTGCGGTGCCGAGATTCCCTTGTGTTGGCAATAGCCCCTGTATTATCACAGTAAAGTGTGATAGGCTTGTCAATACCCGGAATGACCTCAAGGTCTCTAAAGAACTTGCAGAGCCAAACCGCTTCTTTAGATGCCTCAGCTGTAGCCACATACTCAACCTCCATAGTAGAGTCAGCTGTGCAGCCCTGCTTCACGCTCCTCCACACAATGGCGCCTCTTCCGATTAAAAACACTGATCTAGATGTCGATTTCCTCGAATCCTTACAAGTCTGGAAGTCTGAGTCCGTGTATCCTACGGGTGTTAGGTCCCCTCCAGAATACACCAGCATATAATCCCTCGTTCTCTTAAGATACTTAAGTATATGCTTTACTGCTTGCCAGTGCTTGGTTTCAGGATTCGCTTGATATCGACTCACCATACCTACTGCAAAATATATGTCCGGGCGAGTGCAAAGCATAGCGTACATAAGGCTACCCACAGCGGATGCATAAGGGACCTTACTCATACGCTCTCTTTCTTCCAATGTCTTGGGACAGTCATCCAATGAAAGAGTTAGACCGGCAATAGAAGGTTGTGAGCCTTTCTTTGCCTCTAGCATTGCATATTTGTCAATTATTTTATCTATGTATGAAGCTTGGGATAATGCTATCATTTTGTTCTTTCGATCTCTGAAGAGACGAATGCCTAGAACATAATTAGCTTCTCCCAAGTCCTTCATGTCAAACTGTTGGTGTAACCAAAGCTTGACCGATGATAAGTTCCCTACATCATTCCCAATGAGTAGTATATCATCGACATAGAGTATCAGAAAGACCACTTTTCCATCCTTAATACGTTTATAAACACAAGGTTCATCAACGTTCTGCTCAAAACCAAATGTCTTAATCGCTTGATCAAACCTCTGGTTCCATGAGCGGGATGCCTGCTTTAATCCATAAATGGATCTAAGCAACTTGCAGACTTTCCTTTCTTGGCCTTTCGCTACGAACCCTTTGAGCTGTATCATATAGATACACTCTTCAAGATGGCCATTCAAGAATGCCGTCTTGACATCCATTTGCCAGATCTCGTAATCGAGAGCTGCAGCAATGGACAAAAGAATACGGATAGACTTCAGCATAGCAACAGGCGAAAAGGTTTCCTCGTAATCGATTCCAGCCTTTTGCGTGTATCCCTTTGCAACCAGTCTAGCTTTGAAAGTTTCCACTCTCCCTTCCGCATCCTTCTTTCTTTTGTAGACCCATTTGCATCCAATGGGTTTTATCCCATCCGGCAAATCTACAAGTTCCCAAATAGAGTTGGATTTCATAGAATCCATCTCATTGTTCATAGCCTGTTTCCAAGATTTAGAATCAACATCCTTTATAGCTTCATCATATGTGACCGGATCTTCGTCATGCTCATGAGCCTCGGCCTGGTATACCTCAGCATCATACATGAAGAAATTAGGTTTCTTAGAAACCCTCCCACTACGACGAGGCACCCTAAATTGTTGATCGTCTGCAGATCTTTCACTGGAACGATAACTCCTCTAGCACCACTTTGCTTCGAGGCTTAAAGTCATTCATGTGACTTTCCTCCAAGAATGTCGCATGGGTTGAGACAATGACTTTTTGTTCCTTCGGGTTATAGAACAGACCTCCTTTAGTTCCTTTTGGATACCCTACAAACATGCATAATTCTGATCTTGGCTCCAACTTCTTCGCATCCCCATCCAGTACATGTGCCGGGCAGCCCCATATTCTCATATGTCCAAGGGAGGGCTTCCTGCCACGCCACAATTCATACGGAGTTCTAGGAATTGATTTGCTCGGAACCTGGTTCAGAATATAGCACGCCGTTTATAAAGCATATCCCCAAAATGATAATGGCAGTGTTGAGTAACTCATCATGGACCGTACCATATCCAATAAGGTCCTGTTTCTCCTTTCAGCTACACCATTCTGTTGTGGAGTACCAGGTGCAGTCAATTGGGATAAAATCCCGTTCTCTACAAGATGTCCTAGAAATTCATCGGAGAGGTATTCGCTACCTCGATCAGATCGAAGTGTCTTTATGGATTTATCCAATTGCTTTTCCACTTCCGCACGATACTCTTTGAACTTGTCAAAGGTTTCGCTCTTGCGGTGCATCAGATACACATATCCATACCTCGAGCAATCATCTATAAAAGAGACATAATACTCGAACCCTCCTCGTGCTGTGACGTTCATGGGGCCACATACGTCAGTATGCACAATTTCTAAGAGCTCCTGAGCCCTCGTACCCTTAGCTCTAAAAGACCTCTTAGTCATTTTACCCTCTAGACAAGACTCACATTGGGGAAGTTGTACCTCCTCTAGAGATTCCAGAGGACCGTCTTTCACCAATCTTTGAATCTTATCCTGATTAATATGACCAAGTCTTAAATGCCAAAGATACGCCTTGTTAGAGTGAGAAACTTTCAACCTTTTAGAGTTATCAATTAATTCAGTGTCAAGCAGTGAGTACATCTTTGGTTTGATCAAATATAGGTTTCCATCCATCCATCCAGAACAGATAAAAGACTTATTTCTACGAATATCAACTCTTTTACTAAAAGAAACTGAATAAGAATCCTTTATTAAACAAGCTACCGATATAAGGTTCCTCCTGAAATTAGGAACATAAAAACAGTCTTTTAATAAAATAAACCTAAATTGATCAAAATAAAGATAAACATCTCCCACTGCCTCAGCCACCACAAAGCTACCATCTCCAGTCCGCAACGAGAGGCTCCTATCATGTAGACTTCTCGTTTCCACGAACCCCTACATAGAAACACAAACATGGTTAGTGGCGCCTGAATCAATGACCCAAGTGTCTTTCGATTCTTCCACCAAACATGCTTCCAAGTAATGAAGTTCCTTACCTTCCTTGCCCTTGGCGGCTAGGAATTCCCGGCAAGCCTTCATGAAGTGACCTACCTTCCCACAATGGAAGCATTTGGACTTTTTAAGGTCCTTTGGCTTCTTGTTCTTGTTCTTCTTCTTCCCGTCCGAGACAGGAGGATTAGAAGAACTAGAAGCCACTTGCTTCTTATTTGGCCTCTTCCTCTTCCATGAGGGATTGGAAGATTCTGCCAAATTGGCCTCTCCTTTAGGTCGGACCGTATCCTCATCCCTGATCATCCGCTCATAAGCCTGTAATTGCTTCACGAGCTCGGTTAGTCCTAACTCGTTTGTCGCCAGATTGTATGCGGCCTTAAACCCCACAAAATCTTTGGACAGAGTCTTGAACACCATCTCTATCTGGGTGTTGTAGTCTAACTCAGCACCATTCTGGGCAGCCTCAGCGAAGAATCCCATTAGAGTGATCATATGGTCCTTCACCGGAGTACCCGCCTTTTGCTTGGAGTTCATAATGCTGGTAATAGCGGACTGTCGAGCCAATTTTTCTTGGCCTCCGAACATGTCCTCCAGATTGTCCATGATCTCCCCAGCAACTTGATAAGTCTCATGCTGCTTTTGTAAAGCACTCGTCATGCTAGCAAGGATGTAGCATCGAGCTATTTCATTGGATCCTCTCCAACGATTATAGGCAACCGGGACCTCCTCAAGTGGTGTGCCAAGTTTGGGCCCAGGTGGGCATGGTTCGTCCAGTATGAACTTGTGTCTCTCGCAGCTGAGAACTATTAATAGATTTCTTTTCCAGTCTTTATAATTATCGCCATTCAACTTATTTTCAGTAAGTATTGAAATGAGGGGTGTCGGTGACATTTTGAACTGAAATAAAATTATACTAGACATCATTACAAAGCCCAAGCAAATATACAGATAATTTAGCAAATAAAACATACAAGTATGTTCCTACATGAAACTTGAAAAACATGTAGCATTGCAACGGTAATTCTCAGCACCTATTGCCCCAAGCCACCGAGGGGTGGTCATGAGAACAAATAGCCGGAACATAGACCCCGTCCAATTAATATATGTTGCCTTAATTCCTCCAAGGTTAAGACATATATTAATAACCGCTTATTTGGCCACCAGTTTAGTTAACAGAGCTTCTAGGGAAGGTTAATAACTAAACAAGTCTTGAGTGTATAACCATTGTTTACGTAGCCCGATCCACGTCCTACCAAGCCACCGAGGGGTGGTCATGAATAGGATCGTACCCGAACACGTTTTCCACATAGGAGATCCAATCTAGTATACCGGCGGCGGTAAACACCTACCGAGGGGTGTGGTCAGGGCAGAATTGACGCGAGGCATTACCATGCTTTCACATATGGATCAACAATGGAGGCCGTGGGTTTTGTTTGAAACCCTCTCCCACTCAATATTTTGAAAAACATGCAAGTTTTGACAAATTATGTATGATCAATATAGTATGAGCGGCACTCACCTATCCTATATGACATGTTATCAGATATGCATAAAAAACATCCATCAATACATATTTATACATCCATGACATATCACAGAAAAAATAATTGACAGGATAACCAAGCTATGGTTCCATCCTAGAACAAAGAAAATAAAGATTACAAAATTCCATCCAAAGCATTCTTTGGGTCTTGAATTCTGTTTCGTCTTCTTGTATCCATCTTTATGTAGCCTCTCCATTTATTTCACATCCCAAGAATTATTTAAAATTTAAATCTCCAAAAATTTAAATTTCAAATTCAAATTCCAAATTCGAATTTCAAATTTAAATTTCCAATTCAAATTTTAAACAATTTTAAACATCATGTGCAATAATATGTAATTTCAAAAATTTCAAATTTTCAATTATATATTTTTAAACATGATTTAAAATTAAATCTCAAATTTAAAAATCAAAATTTTCTAATTTTGGACCGCCGTACCGCCGCCCGTGAAGGCGGCAGCCGCCGTGGGCAGCCACCAACCCCGGAGGGGCTGGCAGCCCACGGCCACCCCCATGTGCAGCCCTGCCGGGCTGCAGGCCAAGCCTGCAGGGCCAGGCTGCACGCCCAGGCTGGGCGCAGCAGCCGGCAGGCTACAGGCAGGCACCTGCAGCCAGTGGCTGCACGCCCAGGCTGCGGCCAGCCTTGGGCAGGCTGCGCCACCCTCGGCTGCAGGCCAAGCCTGCAGCCGTGGGTGATGTTTGCCTGCAGAGGGGCTGCCGCAGCCCCATCCTGCCCGAGGGCAGGGGCTGCAGCCCCACCAAGGCCCGTCGGCCTATCCCGAGGGGTTGTGTCTCGATTTTCGTGTCATATTCCAATTTACCTATTAGGATCTCCAAAAATTAATTTGAATCCCAATTAAATTGAAATTTTCCACACAATCAAAATTTCAATCTTTTAAATCAAATTTAACTTTTGGGAAAAATAAATTACGGTCTTCAATCTTCAATCTCCTCCAAGAATAATTACATAAAAAATTCCTATACCGTTTCCGGTGTACAAAATTCTATCCATAAAAATTCTAAGAGACAAAAAATAAAATCCATGGGAAAATTACAGTGTTAATTAAACTGCTCCCATGGTTACATAAAAATTCCTAGATACAATTTTTCTAAATTCTAAGGAACCATAACCGGTATAATCAAGCATGCCTATAATAATTCAAAAAATTAAAATAACCACATACTTTATACATAATTCATGATAACAACATAAAGAAACCCTAGAATGCCACTCTCTAAATATCAAATCCATACATAAATAAAAAGACTAAGTAATTGTCTAATTTATGTACATGGCATAGTCATGAGATGGCTCTGATACCAATTGTAAGAAAATTAATCGGTAAAAACGTATCAGAGTGGCGCAGCGGAACAATAAAAATTTTTAGATCGTTAAATATCTCATGATGCCATATACAATAAAGCAACAACAATTAAAACTCATACCTCAAGGACGCCAATCTTGCAGGAGGAGAATGACCGGAGGCTTCAATCAACTAGCCTTCTCTACTATTCTCCAATTCCTGAATGGCTGAGTGTGTGGGCACTCTGAACCTCGATCGGTATGCTAGCACTGCTAGTCTTCTTCCGACCACCCAGATCTCTAAAGAACTTTATTGTCACGATGAGCTGTGCAACAATAAGCCTGCTCACCTGAGAGTCTGTGGTCTGAGAGAACTGGAGTGGCAGGACCTCTATTTATAGACCTGCATGAGGTGATTCTCTGAATTCGAATTGGACTAGGAAAAGATTTTCTCCCTTATCCATAACCAAAAAATCTGAATTTTCCAAGGGAGAATCTCCACAATTAAATTCGGTTTTCCTAGGATAAATCCAATCCAAATCTAAACAAGATTTTAACTAGAATTTTATCTCCCTTTTTCAACCAAAAAATCCGAATTTTTCTTAGAGAAAATCTCCTCATAAATTTCGGCCATTATGGATAAGGGAGAATTTAAAATTCCACTAGGATTTTCAAGCTTGAATCTTATCTCAACCTTATCCAAAAATAACCGAATTTCCTAGGAGAGATTCTCCAAATTTTCGGCCACTTTTCAGGGAGGACAGAATCCAAATTCAATTGGGATTGAAACTTGAATTATTCTCTTGAATCTAATCCACAAAAATTCGAAATTTCCTTGAGGATTATCCTCAAAAATTTCATCCACTTTTGTTGGGATTTCGATTCAAAATTCAAGTAGGATTCTAACAAGATTATCCTCTCCAAATCCAACTCAAATTCGAATTTCAAAGCTTGTGGATTTTCCACAACAAATTCGAATCTTACTTGGACTGTGATTCAAAATTTGAATTTCAAATTTCAAATTCAAATTTCAAATTCAAATTTCAAATTTCAAATTTCAAATTTCAAATTTAAATTTCAAATTCAAATTTCAAATTCGAATTTCAAATTCAAATTTCAAATTCAAATTTCAAAATTCAAAATTCAAATTCCACAAAACGGTTGTGTTTCGTATTCTTGTTCTCATGGATAATTTTCTACAACTCCAATCCAATCTCAAATAAAATCATGGCAACTTTATTCGGAGTTCGAATAATTGTGTACTCTATTATCCAAAACAAAATCTGAATCCAACCGGAGAGAATCTTGTCTACCATCCTAATCCTGTGTCATCACCATCCATGCATAATAAACTAGCCAATAGCATACACAAATCAATTTGCCAAACGTTAAGGAATTATGTGGAGCTAGTAGAGGGACTGATTGGACATATATAATCGGGCTCTCGTGATTCCATATGATCATCATTCTGTACCGAACAACTCAATCATATGATCACTAATTTCAGAGTCACACCACTATAAACCTGAAACTGAACTCCCAATTATATACCCTATTACGTAAGCCTGTGACGAGCTACTATCCAATGACCTTGTCATATATGCAAAACCCTCATATGATATCCATGATCAGCCTTAGGTCAAAGTCCGTTTAATCCTACTGATCAGGCTATCTTAAAGTTCCATTATACTACCGAATCAAGAAAATGATTATTCACCATATGTGAATAAGAAGTCATCCGCCCAGCAGACGACCCAAGGCCTTGTCCATTTTCACATTCAGTATAATGCCTTTAAGAGGATACCTTTAACTCCTCAGAGCTATGATTCCGATATCTGCAAACAAACCCTTCATCGTATACAAGTCATGCACCCAACGAACCGGTCTATAAGCTTACTACCTCTGAGACGCTTTAGCCATTGGAACATCAAAGTACACAAGTCATATACATGAAGTAGTTCATTTACTCAGGATTAAGGTTATTGCACAATGAACGTCAAAAGCAGATTGATCCACTCATAGCGGACTACGTAGATCAATCATGCTTTAGTCCCGGTCTAATATGTCACCACCGAGCAACATATCCATGTCTCTACTTGGGAGTCCAGCTCCAGACAGTCAAGACAAACCGTCCCCTCTAAGGCTTTAGACAACATAATAGTCTTAACATGAGTTAGATGCTCGGTCTAACCCCATAGACTACAGACCATAGTTTAGACCGCTAACTTTAGAACGTTGTCTTCTCGCATACAAAAGTCCATTGCATGCAACGTTCTAACAGTTTTAACACAAGCAGTCAGTGAGCCATATTTGCTTACATTTACTTTAACATGTAAATAAGACGAGGACAGATAGCAATGTAATGAATAACCTCTAAGTATAATTTTATTATCCAATTCAAAATGAATACATCAAAATGTCACTAATACTTAGGGCATTTCCTAACAGTTTGTAGGGTATCCAAAAGGAACTAAAGGAGGTCTGTTCTATAACCCGAAGGAACAAAAAGTCATTGTCTCAACCCATGCGACATTCTTAGAGGAAAGTCACATGAATGACTTTAAGCCTCGAAGCAAAGTGGTGCTAGAGGAGTTATCGGGTGAAAGAACTGCTCCACAGATTTCGGTCTTGGACGCAAGTCTGAGTTCCACTGAAAGACCTGCAGACGATCAATAATTTAGGGTGCCTCGTCGTAGTGGGAGGGTTTCGAAGAAACCTAATTTCTTCATATATGATGCTGAGGTATACCAGGCCGAGGCTCATGAGCATGAGGAAGATCTGGTCACATATGATGAAACTATAAATGATGTTGATTCTAAATCTTGGAAACAGGCTATGAACAATGAGATGGATTCTATGAAATCCAACTCTGTTTGGGAACTTGTAGATTTACCGGATGGGATAAAACCCATTGGACGCAAATGGGTCTACAAAAGAAAGAAGGATGCGGAAGGGAGAGTGGAAACTTTCAAAGCTAGACTGGTTGCAAAGGGATACATGCAAAAGGCTGGAATCGATTACGAGGAAACCTTTTCGGCTGTTGCTATGCTTAAGTCTATACGTATTGTTCTGTCCATTGTTGCGGCTCTCGATTATGAGATCTGGCAAATGGATGTCAAGACGGCATTCTTGAATGGCCATCTTGAAGAGTGTATCTATATGATACAGCCCAAAGGGTTCATAGCAAAAGGCCAAGAAAGGAAAGTCTGCAAGTTGCTTAGATCCATTTATGGATTAAAGCAGGCATCCCGCTCATGGAACCAGAGGTTTGATCAAGCGATTAAGACATTTGGTTTTGAGCAGAACGTTGATGAACCCTGTGTTTACAAACGTATTAAGGATGGAAAAGTGGTCTTTCTGATACTCTATGTCGATGATATACTACTCATTGGGAATGATGTAGGGAACTTATCATCGGTCAAGCTTTGGTTACACCAACAGTTTGACATGAAGGACTTGGGAGAAGCTAATTATGTTCTAGGCATTCGTCTCTTCAGAGATCGAAAGAACCCTCAAGTATCTTAAGAGAACGAGGGATTATATGCTGGTGTATTCTGGAGGGGACCTAACACCCGTAGGATACACCGACTCAGACTTCCAGACTTGTAAGGATTTGAGGAAGTCGACATTAGAGGGCATATGGAGACAGGATAAGTGGATGTGTGTAAGATCGCGTCCGAGGACAACATTGCCGATCCCTTTACTAAGACTTTGGTAGCTAGAAGCTTTGGGAGGCATGTAGAGGTGATGGGGATGCGTAACATGGCACATCTGCTAGCTTAGGGCAAGTGGGAGATTGTTATGAAATGCCCTAAGTATTATAGACATTTTGATGTATTCATTTAGAACTGGATAATAAAATTATACATAGAGGTTATTCATTACATTGCTATCTGTCCTCGTCTTATTTACATGTTAAAGTAAATGTAAGCAAATATGGCTCACTGACTGCTTGTGTTAAAACTGTTAGAACGTTGCATGCAATGGACTTTTGTATGCGAGAAGACAATGTTCTAAAGTTAGCAGTCTAAACTATGGTCTGTAGTCTATGGGGTTAGACCGAGCATCTAACTCATGTTAAGACTATTATGTTGTCTAAAGCCTTAGAGGGGACGGTTTGTCTTGACTGCCTGGAGCTGGACTCCCAAGTAGAGACACAGATATGTTGCTTGGAGGTGACATATTAGACCGGGACTAAAGCGTGATTGATCTGCGTAGTCCGCTATGAGTGGATCAATCTGCTTTTGATGTTCATTGTGCAATAACCTTAATCCTGAGTAAATGAACTTCTTCATGTATATGACTTGTGTACTTTGATGTTCCAATGGCTAAAGTGTCTCAGAGGTAGTAAGCTTATAGACCGGACTTGTATACGATGAAGGGTTTGTTTGCAGATATCGGAATCATAGCTCTGAGGAGTTAAAGGTATCCTCTTAAAGGCATTATACTGAATGTGAAAATGGACAAGGCCTTGGGTCGTCTGCTGGGTGGATGACTTCTTATTCACATATGGTGAAAATTCTGTTAGGAAATGCCCTAAGTATTAGAGATATTTTGATGTATTCATTTTGAACTGGATAATAAAATTATACATAGAGGTTATTCATTACATTGCTATCTGTCCTCGTCTTATTTACATGTTAAAGTAAATGTAAGCAAATATGGCTCACTGACTGCTTGTGTTAAAACTGTTAGAACGTTGCATGCAATGGACTTTTTGTATGCGAGAAGACAATGTTCTAAATTTAGCAGTCTAAACTATGGTCTGTAGTCTATGGGGTTAGACCGAGCATCTAACTCATGTTAAGACTATTATGTTGTCTAAAGCCTTAGAGGGGACGGTCTGTCTTGACTGTCTGGAGCTGGACTCCCAAGTAGAGACATGGATATGTTGCTCGGTGGTGACATATTAGACCGGGACTAAAGCGTGATTGATCTACGTAGTCCGCTATGAGTGGATCAATCTGCTTTTGACGTTCATTGTGCAATAACCTTAATCCTGAGTAAATGAACTACTTCATGTATATGACTTGTGTACTTTGATGTTCCAATGGCTAAAGCGTCTCAGAGGTAGTAAGCTTATAGACCGGTTCGTTGGGTGCATGACTTGTATACGATGAAGGGTTTGTTTGCAGATATCGGAATCATAGCTCTGAGGAGTTAAAGGTATCCTCTTAAAGGCATTATACTGAATGTGAAAATGGACAAGGCCTTGGGTCGTCTACTGGGCGGATGACTTCTTATTCACATATGGTGAATAATCATTTTCTTGATTCGGTAGTATAATGGAACTTTAAGATAGCCTGATCAGTAGGATTAAACGGACTTTGACCTAAGGCTGATCATGGATATCATATGAGGGTTTTGCATATATGACAAGGTCATTGGATGGTAGCTCGTCACAGGCTTACGTAATACGGTATATAATTGGGAGTTCAGTTTCAGGTTTATAGTGGTGTGACTCTGAAATTAGTGATCATATGATTGAGTTGTTCGGTACAGAATGATGATCATATGGAATCACGGGAGCCCGATTATATATGTCCAATCAGTCCCTCTACTAGCTCCACATAATTCCTTAACGTTTGGCAAATTGATTTTTGTATGCTATTGGCTAGTTTATTATGCATGGATGGTGATGACACAGGATTAGGATGGTAGACAAGATTCTCTCCGGTTAGATTCAGATTTTGTTTTGGATAATAGAGTACACAATTATTCGAACTACAAATAAAGTTGCCATGATTTTATTTGAGATTGGATTGGAGTTGTAGAAAATTATCCATGAGAACAAGAATATGAAACACAACCGTTTTGTGGAATTTGAAATTTGAATTTTGAAATTTGAAATTTGAATTTTGAAATTTGAAATTTGAATTTTGAATTTTGAAATTTGAAATTTGAAATTTGAATTTGAAATTTGAATTTGAAATTTGAATTTGAAATTCGAATTTGAAATTTGAATTTGAAATTTAAATTTGAAATTTGAAATTTGAATTTGAAATTTGAAATTCAAATTTTGAATCACAGTCCAAGTAGGATTCGAATTTTTGTGGAAAATCCACAAGGTTTGAAATTCGAATTTAAGTTGGATTTGGAGAGGATAATCTTGTTAGAATCCTACTTGAATTTTGAATCCAAATCCCAACAAAAGTGGGCGAATTTTTTGAGGATAATCCTCAATGGAAAATTCGGTTTTTGTAGATAAGATTCAAGGGAAAATTCAAGTTTCAATCCTAGTTGAATTTGGATTCTCTCCCTCCCTAAAAGTGGCCGAAATTTTGGAGCCTAAATCCTAGGAAATTCGGTTATTTTTGGATAAGGTTGAGATGAGATTTAGCTTGAAAAATCCTAGTGGAATTTTGATTCTTCCTTATCCTAAAAGTGGCCGAAAATTTGGAGAAGATTTTCTCCTAAAGATTTCGGATTTTTTGGTTGAAAAAGGGAGATAAAATTCTAGTTAAAATCTTGTTTAGATTTGGATTAGATTTATCCTAGAAAACCGAATTTAATTGTGGAGATTCTCCCTTGGAAAATTCGGATTTTTTGGTTTGGATAAGGGAGAAAATCTTTTCCTAGTCCAATTCGAATTCAGAGAATCACCTCATGCAGGTCTATAAATAGAGGTCCTGCCACTCCAGTTCTCATAGACCACAGACTCTCAGGTGAGCAGGCTTATTGTTGCACAGCTCATCGTGACAATAAAGTTCTTTAGAGATCTGGGTGGTCGGAAGAAGACTAGTAGTGCTAGCATACCGATCGAGGTTCAGAGTGCCCACACACTCAGCCATTCGGGAATTGGAGAATAGTAAAGAAGGCTAGTTGGTTGAAGCCTCCGGTCACTCTCCTCCTGTTCATTGGCGTCCTTGAGGTATGAGTTTTAATTGTTGTTGATTTATTGTATATGGCATCATGAGATATTTAATGATCTAAAAATTTTTATTGTTCCGCTGCGCCACTCTGATTCATTTTTACCGGTTTATTTTCCTACAATTGGTATCAGAGCCATCTCATGACTATGCCATGTACATAAATTAGACTATTACTTAGTCTTTTTATTTATGTATGGATTTGATATTTAGAGAGTGGCATTCTAGGGTTCCTTTATGTTGTTATCATGTATTATGTATAAAGTATGTGGTTATTTTAATTTTTTGAATTATTATAAGCATGCTTATTTATACCGGTTGTGGTTCCTTAGAATTTAGAAAAATTGTATCTAGGAATTTTTTATGTAACCATGGGAGCAGTTTATTAACACTGTAATTTTCCCATGGATATTAATTTTTGTCTCTTAGAATTTTTATGGATAGAATTTTGTACACCGGAAACAGTATAGGAATTTTTTATGTAATTATTCTTGGAGGAGATTGAAGATTGAAGACCGTAATTTATTTCTCCCAAAAGTTAAATTTAATTTAAAGGTTGAAATTTTGATTGTGTGGAAAATTTCAATTTAATTGGGATTCAAATTAATTTTTGGAGATCCTAAAAGATAAATTGGAATATGGCACGAAAATCGAGACACGACCCCTCGGGATAGGCCGACAAACCTTGGTGGGGCTGCAGCCCCTGCCCTCGGGCAGGATGGGGCTGCGGCAGCCCCTGTACAGGCCCACACCACCCACGGCCGCAGGCTCTGCCTGCAGCCAGGCGTGGCCGTGGCCTGCCCAAAGCTGGCCGCAGCCTGGGCGTGCAGCCTCTGGCTGCAGGCGCTGCCTGCAGCCTGCCGGCTGTTGCGCCCAGTCTGGGCGTGCAGCCTGCCGGCTGCTGCGCCCAGTCTGGGCGTGCAGCCTGGTGCTGCAGGCTTGGCCTGCAGCCCGGCAGGCTGCACAAGGGGCGGCCGTGGGCTGCCAGCCCCTCCGGGGTTGGTGGCTGCCCACGGCGGCTGCCGCCTTCACGGGCGGCGGTGCGGCGGTCCAAAATTTGAAAATTTTGATTTTTAAATTTGAGATTTAATTTTAAATCATGTTTAAAAATATGTAATTAAAAATTTGAAATTTTTGAAATTACATATTATTACACATGATGATTAAAATTGTTTAAAATTTGAATTAGAAATTTAAATTTGAAATTCGAATTTGGAGTTTGAATTTGAAATTTAAATTTTTGGAAATTTAAATTTTAAATAATTCTTGGGATGAGAAATAAATGGAGAGGCTACATAAAGATGGATACAAGAAGACGGAACAAAATTCAAGACCCAAAGAATGCTTTGGATGGAATTTTGTAATCTTTATTTTCTTTGTTCTAGGATGGAACCATAGCTTGGTTAGTCTGTCAATTATTTTTTTCTGTGATATGTCATGGATGTATAAATATGTATTGATGGATGTTATATATGCATATTTGATAACATGTCATATAGGATAGGTGAGTGCCGCTCATACTATATTGATCATACATAATTTATCAAAACTTGCATGTTTTTCAAAATATTGAGTGGGAGAGGGTTTCAAACAAAACCCACGGCCTCCATTGTTGATCCATATGTGAAAGCATGGTAACGCCTCGCGTCAGTTCTGACCTGACCACACCCCTCGGTAGGTGTTTACCGCCGCCGGTATACTAGATTGGATCTCCTATGTGGAAAACGTGTTCGGGTGCGATCCTATTCATGACCACCCCTCGGTGGCTTGGTAGGACGTGGATCGGGCTACGTAAACAATGGTTATACACTCAAGACTCGTTTAGTTATTAACCTTCCCTAGAAGCTCTGTTAACTAAACTGGTGGCCAAATAAGCGGTTATTAATATATGTCTTAACCTTGGAGAATTTAAGGTAACATATATTAATTGGACGGGGTCCATGTTCCGGCTATTTGTTCTCATGACCACCCCTCGGTGGCTTGGGGCAATAGGTGCTGAGAATTACCGTTGCAATGCTACATTTTTTTCAAGTTTCATGTAGGAACATACTTGTATGTTTTATTTGCTAAATTATCTGCATATTTGCTTGGGCTTTGTAATGATGTCTAGTATAATTTTATTTCAGTTCAAAATGTCACCGACACCCCTCATTTCGATACTTACTGAAAATAAGTTGAATGGCGACAATTATAAAGATTGGAAAAGAAATCTATTAATAGTTCTCAGCTGCGAGAGACACAAGTTCGTACTGGACGAACCATGCCCACCTGGGCCCAAACCTGACACACCACTTGAGGAGGTCCCGGTTGCCTATAATCGTTGGAGAGAATCCAATGAGATAGCTCGATGCTACATCCTTGCTAGCATGACGAGTGCTTTACAAAAGCAGCATGAGACTTATCAAGTTGCTGGGGAGATCATGGAAAATCTGGAGGACATGTTCGGAGGCCAAGAAATATTGGCTCGACAGTCCGCTATCACCAGCATTATGAACTCTAAGCAAAAGGCGGGTGCTCCGATGAAGGACCATATGATCACTCTAATGGGATTCTTCGCTGAGGCTGCCGAGAATGGTGCTGAGTTGGACTATAACACCCAGATCGAGATGGTGTTCAAGACTCTGTCTAAAGATTTTATGGGGTTTAAGGCCGCATACAATCTGGCGACAAAGGAGTTAGGACTTACCGAACTCATGAAGCAACTACAGGCTTATGAGCGGATGATCAGGGATGAGGATACGGTCCGACCTAAAGGAGAGGCCAATTTGGCGGAATCTTCCAATCCCTCACGGAAGAGGAAGAGGCCAAATAAGAAGCAAGTGGCTTCCAGTTCTTCTAATCCTCCTGTCTCGGACGGGAAGAAGAAGAAGAAGAACAAGAAGCCGAAGGACCCTAAAAAGTCCAAATGCTTCCACTGTGGGAAGGTAGGTCACTTCAAGAAGGCTTGCCGGGAATTCCTAGCCTCCAAGGGCAAGGAAGGTAAGGAACTTCATTACTTAGAAGCGTGTTTGGTGGAAGAATCGAAAGACACATGGGTCATTGATTCGGGCGCCACTAATCATGTTTGTGTTTCTATGCAGGGGTTCGTGGAAACGAGAAGTCTACATGATAGGAGCCTCTCGTTGCGGACTGGAGATGGTAGCTTTGTGGTGGCTGAGGCAGTGGGAGACGTTCATCTTTATTTTGATCAATTTAGGTTTATTTTATTGAAAGACTGTTTTTATGTTCCTAATTTTAGGAGGAACCTTATATCGGTAGCTTGTTTAATAAAGGATTCTTATTCAGTTTCTTTTAGTAAAAGAGTTGATATTCGTAGAAATAAGTCTTTTATCTGTTCTGGATGGATGGATGGAAACCTATATTTGATCAGACCAAAGATGTACTCACTGCTTGACACTGAATTAATTGATAACTCTAAAAGGTTGAAAGTTTCTCACTCTAACAAGGCGTATCTTTGGCATTTAAGACTTGGTCATATTAATCAGGATAGGATTCAAAGATTGGTGAAAGACGGTCCTCTGGAATCTCTGGAGGAGGTACGACTTCCCCAATGTGAGTCTTGTCTAGAGGGTAACATGACTAAGAGGTCTTTTGGAGCTAAGGGTACAAGGGCACAGGAGCTCTTAGAAATTGTGCACACTGACGTATGTGGCCCCATGAACGTCACAGCACGAGGAGGGTTCGAGTACTATGTCTCTTTCATAGATGATTACTCGAGGTATGGATATGTGTATCTGATGCACCGCAAGAGCGAAACCTTTGACAAGTTCAAAGAGTATCGTGCGGAAGTGGAAAAGCAATTGGATAAATCCATAAAGACACTTCGATCTGATCGAGGTGGCGAATACCTCTCTGATGAATTTCTAGGACATCTTGTAGAGAACGGGATTTTATCCCAATTGACTGCACCTGGTACTCCACAACAGAATGGTGTAGCCGAAAGGAGAAACAGGACCTTATTGGATATGATACGGTCCATGATGAGTTACTCAACGCTGCCATTATCATTTTGGGGACATGCTTTACAAACGGCGTGCTATATTCTGAACCAGGTTCCGAGCAAATCAATTCCTAAAACTCCGTATGAATTGTGGCGTGGCAGGAAGCCCTCCCTTGGACATATGAGAATATGGGGCTGCCCGGCACATGTACTGGATGGGGATGCGAAGAAGTTGGAACCAAGATCAGAATTGTGCATGTTTGTAGGGTATCCAAAGGGAACTAAAGGAGGTCTGTTCTATAACCCGAAGGAACAAAAGGTCATTGTCTCAACCCATGCGACATTCTTGGAGGAAAGTCACATGAATGACTTTAAGCCTCGAAGCAAAGTGGTGCTAGAGGAGTTATCGGGTGAAAGAACTGCTCCACAGATTTCGGTCTTGGACGCAAGTCCGAGTTCCAGTGAAAGACCTGCAGACGATCAACAATTTAGGGTGCCTCGTCGTAGTGGGAGGGTTTCTAAGAAGCCTAATTTCTTTATGTATGATGCTGAGGTATACCAGGCTGAGGCTCATGAGCATGAGGAAGATCCGGTCACATATGATGAAGCTATAAAGGATGTTGATTCTAGATCTTGGAAACAGGCTATGAACAATGAGATGGATTCTATGAAATCCAACTCTGTTTGGGAACTTGTAGATTTGCCGGATGGGATAAAACCCATTGGATGCAAATGGGTCTACAAAAGAAAGAAGGATGCGGAAGGGAGAGTGGAAACTTTCAAAGCTAGACTGGTTGCAAAGGGATACACGCAAAAGGCTGGAATCGATTACGAGGAAACCTTTTCGCCTGTTGCTATGCTGAAGTCTATCCGTATTCTTCTGTCCATTGCTGCGGCTCTCGATTACGAGATCTGGCAAATAGATGTCAAGACGGCATTCTTGAATGGCCATCTTGAAGAGTGTATCTATATGATACAGCCTGAAGGGTTCGTAGCAAAAGGCCAAGATAAGAAAGTCTGCAAGTTGCTTAGATCCATTTATGGATTAAAGCAGGCATCCCACTCATGGAACCAGAGGTTTGATCAAGCGATTAAGACATTTGGTTTTGAGCAGAACGTTGATGAACCTTGTGTTTATAAACGTATTAAGGATGGAAAAGTGGTCTTTCTGATACTCTATGTCGATGATATACTACTCATTGGGAATGATGTAGGGAACTTATCATCGGTCAAGCTTTGGTTACACCAACAGTTTGACATGAAGGACTTGGGAGAAGCTAATTATGTTCTAGGCATTCGTCTCTTCAGAGCTCGAAAGAACAAAATGATAGCATTATCCCAAGCTTCATACATAGATAAAATAATTGACAAATATGCAATGCTAGAGGCAAAGAAAGGCTCACAACCTTCTATTGCCGGTTTAACTCTTTCATTGGATGACTGTCCCAAGACATCGGAAGAAAGAGAGCGTATGAGTTAAGGTCCCTTATGCATCCGCTGTGGGTAGCCGTATGTACGCTATGCTTTGCACTCGCCCGGACATATGTTTTGCAGTAGGTATGGTGAGTCGATATCAAGCAAATCCTGGAACCAAGCACTGGCAAGTAGTAAAGCATATACTCAAGTATCTTAAGAGAACGAGGGATTATATGCTGGTGTATTCTGGAGGGGACCTAACACCCGTAGGATACACGGACACAGACTTCCAGACTTGTAAGGATTTGAGGAAGTCGACATTAGAGGGCATATGGAGACAGGATAAGTAGATGTATGTAAGATCGTGTCCGAGGACAACATTGCCAATCCCTCTACTAAGACTTTGGTGGCTAGAAGCTTTGAGAGGAATGTAGAGGCGATGGGGATGCGTAACATGGCACATCTGCTGGCTTAGGGCAAGTGGGAGATTGTTAGGAAATGCCCTAAGTATTAGAGATATTTTGATGTATTCATTTTGAACTGGATAATAAAATTATACATAGAGGTTATTCATTACATTGCTATCTGTCCTCGTCTTATTTACATGTTAAAGTAAATGTAAGCAAATATGGCTCACTGACTGCTTGTGTTAAAACTGTTAGAACGTTGCATGCAATGGACTTTTTGTATGCGAGAAGACAATGTTCTAAAGTTAGCAGTCTAAACTATGGTCTGTAGTCTATGGGGTTAGACCGAGCATCTAACTCATGTTAAGACTATTATGTTGTCTAAAGCCTTAGAGGGGACGGTCTGTCTTGACTGTCTGGAGCTGGACTCCCAAGTAGAGACATGGATATGTTGCTCGGTGGTGACATATTAGACCGGGACTAAAGCGTGATTGATCTACATAGTCCGCTATGAGTGGATCAATCTGCTTTTGACGTTCATTGTGCAATAACCTTAATCCTGAGTAAATGAACTACTTCATGTATATGACTTGTGTACTTTGATGTTCCAATGGCTAAAGCGTCTCAGAGGTAGTAAGCTTATAGACCGGTTCGTTGGGTGCATGACTTGTATACGATGAAGGGTTTGTTTGCAGATATCGGAATCATAGCTCTGAGGAGTTAAAGGTATCCTCTTAAAGGCATTATACTGAATGTGAAAATGGACAAGGCCTTGGGTCGTCTGCTGGGCGGATGACTTCTTATTCACATATGGTGAATAATCATTTTCTTGATTCGGTAGTATAATGGAACTTTAAGATAGCCTGATCAGTAGGATTAAACGGACTTTGACCTAAGGCTGATCATGGATATCATATGAGGGTTTTGTATATATGACAAGGTCATTGGATGGTAGCTCGTCACAGGCTTACGTAATACGGTATATAATTGGGAGTTCAGTTTCAGGTTTATAGTGGTGTGACTCTGAAATTAGTGATCATATGATTGAGTTGTTCGGTACAGAATGATGATCATATGGAATCACGGGAGCCCGATTATATATGTCCAATCAGTCCCTCTACTAGCTCCACATAATTCCTTAACGTTTGGCAAATTGATTTTTGTATGCTATTGGCTAGTTTATTATGCATGGATGGTGATGACACAGGATTAGGATGGTAGACAAGATTCTCTCCGGTTGGATTCAGATTTTGTTTTGGATAATAGAGTACACAATTATTCGAACTACAAATAAAGTTGCCATGATTTTATTTGAGATTGGATTGGAGTTGTAGAAAATTATCCATGAGAACAAGAATATGAAACACAACCGTTTTGTGGAATTTGAAATTTGAATTTTGAAATTTGAAATTTGAATTTTGAAATTTGAAATTTGAAATTTGAATTTGAAATTTGAATTTGAAATTTGAATTTGAAATTCGAATTTGAAATTTGAATTTGAAATTTAAATTTGAAATTTGAAATTTGAAATTTGAATTTGAAATTTGAATTTGAAATTTGAAATTCAAATTTTGAATCACAGTCCAAGTAGGATTCGAATTTTTGTGGAAAATCCACAAGGTTTGAAATTCGAATTTGAGTTGGATTTGGAGAGGATAATCTTGTTAGAATCCTACTTGAATTTTGAATCCAAATCCCAACAAAAGTGGGCGAATTTTTTGAGGATAATCCTCAATGGAAAATTCGGTTTTTGTAGATAAGATTGAAGGGAAAATTCAAGTTTCAATCCTAGTTGAATTTGGATTCTCTCCCTCCCTAAAAGTGGCCGAAATTTTGGAGCCTAAATCCTAGGAAATTCGGTTATTTTTGGATAAGGTTGAGATGAGATTTAGCTTGAAAAATCCTAGTGGAATTTTGATTCTTCCTTATCCTAAAAGTGGCCGAAAATTTGGAGAAGATTTTCTCCTAAAGATTTCGGATTTTTTGGTTGAAAAAGGGAGATAAAATTCTAGTTAAAATCTTGTTTAGATTTGGATTGGATTTATCCTAGAAAACCGAATTTAATTGTGGAGATTCTCCCTTGGAAAATTCGGATTTTTTGGTTTGGATAAGGGAGAAAATGTTTTCCTAGTCCAATTCGAATTCAGAGAATCACCTCATGCAGGTCTATAAATAGAGGTCCTGCCACTCCAGTTCTCATAGACCACAGACTCTCAGGTGAGCAGGCTTATTGTTGTACAGCTCATCGTGACAATAAAGTTCTTTAGAGATCTGGGTGATCGGAAGAAGACTAGCAGTGCTAGCATACCGATCGAGGTTCAGAGTGCCCACACACTCAGCCATTCGGGAATTGGAGAATAGTAAAGAAGGCTAGTTGGTTGAAGCCTCCGGTCACTCTCCTCCTGTTCATTGGCGTCCTTGAGGTATGAGTTTTAATTGTTGTTGATTTATTGTATATGGCATCATGAGATATTTAACGATTTAAAAATTTTTATTGTTCCGCTGCGCCACTCTGATTCGTTTTTACCGGTTTATTTTCCTACAAATTCATTTTCTTAATTCGGTAGTATAATGGAACTTTAAGATAGCCTGGTCAGTAGGATTAAATGGACTTTGACCTAAGGCTGATTATGGATATCATATAAGGGTTTTGCATATATGACAAGGTCATTGGATAGTAGCTCGTCACAGGCTTACGTAATACGGTATATAATTGGGAGTTCAGTTTCAGGTTTATAGTGGTGTGACTCTGAAACTAGTGATCATATGATTGAGTTGTTCGGTAAAGAATGATGATCATATGGAATCACAGGAGCCCGTTTATATATGTCCAATTAGTCCCTCTACTAGCTCCACATAATTCCTTAACGTTTGGCAAATTGATTTGTGTATGCTATTGGCTAGTTTATTATGCATGGATGGTGATGACACAGGATTAGGATGGTAGACAAGATTCTCTCCGGTTGGATTCAGATTTTGTTTTGGATAATAGAGTACACAATTATTCAAACTCCAAATAAAGTTGCCATGATTTTATTTGAGATTGGATTGGAGTTGTAGAAAATTATCCATGAGAACAAGAATATGAAACACAACCGTTTTGTGGAATTTGAAATTTGAATTTTGAAATTTGAAATTTGAATTTTGAAATTTGAAATTTGAAATTTGAATTTTAAATTTGAAATTCGAATTTGAAATTTGAATTTGAAATTTGAATTTGAAATTCGAATTTGAAATTCGAATTTGAAATTCGAATTTGAAATTTGAATTTGAAATTCGAATTTGAAATTTGAAATTTGAAATTTGAAATTTGAATTTGAATTTTGAATTTTGAATCACAGTCCAAGTAGGATTCAAATTTGTTGTGGAAAATCCACAAGGTTTGAAATTCGAATTTGAGTTGGATTTGAAGAGGATAATTTTGTTAAAATCCTACTTGAATTTTGAATCCAAATCCCAATAAAACTGGACGAAATTTTTTAGGATAATTCTCAAGGAAATTTTGGATTTTTTGTGGATAAGATTCAAGGGAAAATTCAAGTTTCAATCCTAGTTGAATTTGGATTCTCTCCTTCCCTGAAAAGTGGCCGAAATTAAGGAGAAAATCTCCTAGGAAATTCGGTTATTTTTGGATAAGGTTGAGATAGGATTCAAGCTTGAAAATCCTAGTGGAATTTTAGATTCTCCTTTATCCATAATGGCCGAAATCTTTAGGAGAGATTCTCCTTGAAATTTTCAGATTTTTTGGGTTGAAAAAGGGAGATAAAATTCTAGTTAAAATCTTGTTTAGATTTGGAATGGATTTATCCTAAGAAAACCGAATTTTATTGTGGAGATTCTCCCTTGGAAAAATTTGGATTTTATGGATATGGATAAGGGAAAATATCTTTTCCTAATCCAATTCAAATTCAGAGAATCACCTCATGCAGGTCTATAAATAGAGGTCCTGCCACTCCAGTTCTCTCAGACCACACACTCTCAGGTGAGCAGGCTTATTGTTGCACAGCTCATCGTGACAATAAAGTTCTTTAGAGATCTGGGTGGTCGGAAGAAGACTAGCAGTGCTAGCATACCGATCGAGGTTCAGAGTGCCCACACACTCAGCCATTCGGAAATTGGAGAATAGTAGAGAAGGCTAGTTGGTTGAAACCTCCGGTCATTCTCCTCCCGCAAGATTGGCGTCCTTGAGGTATGAGTTTTAATTGTTGTTGGTTTATTGTACATGGCATCATGAGATATTTAACAATCTAAAAATTTTTATTGTTCCGCTGCGCCACTCTGATACGTTTTTACCGATTCATTATCCTACACCGAGGTGTTACCGGACAAAATTTTAGACACAATCTCTCTTGACTAATTTGGATATGCTGATTCCATTTTTATCATTTTTATGTCCATCGAAGGTCATCTAGACCAGTTTTCGGGATCTGTGTGACCCCACCTCAAAAAACGTGTCAGGTGTTTGATTGACTAATTTAGGCTTTCTGAGCCCAAATATATCAGTTTTGGGGCGAGTAAAGGTCGTCTTGATCCTCATCCTGATACTGCATATCTCTCAAACTAAAAGTCTAGTCTTGTACTCAATCATCTAGATCGAGTCTACTAACCATTCATGTATCAGCTTTAGGTCAAATTAAGGTCGTCTTGGCCAGTAACTTGACACTGCATTTCTCCATATTCATTATCCACCGTTTTCTACTTAACTGACTGGTCTGAGTGCTCTTACTCTGATTTTGTTAGTCTCTAGGTGAGAAGAGTCATCTGGACTATTTTCTCGATATCGTACCCTTGCTAGGGCTATCTCTCGCTATTGTGCTCAGATGTTCGGTCCGAGCATTCTGGTGATCTATTTACCAGTCTTGTGTCAAGAAATGGTCGTTCAGACTAGTTTCCCGATACGGCATGTCTCATCCATTTATAAACATAATAGGGTAGACCGGGTTCACTGTCAGTCACCCCTTTCACTGCATGAATAGCACTTAAACAGTACCATATCTGTTTATTCTATTTAATGGGAAAATATACTATATTTTCCAACTTAATTACTCATTGCATAATAATTAGGTTTAATGCAATTTGAGGGTATGTGTAACGGCTTTTTGCTCATTACACGACCTTCAACATGGCCTCTAACACGGGTGTGTATAAGGTAACACGGGCGTGTATACATCAGAGATGGGCATGTACTAGTTGAAGTTTTTCAACATGACCCTGTTTCAAAACACGGCCTTTTACACGTTCATAACCTGAGCGGTACACGGCCTCTTACACGGCCATGTACACTTACACGGCCTCTCCTGTGTTCACAACTCGAGCGGTACACGGCCTCTTACATGGCCGTGTACCTAACTGTGTTCTGCTACACGGCCATATACACTTACACGGCTACACACACGTACACAGTCTGAGTGGTACACGGCCACTTACACGGCCGTGTACCTGACCGTGTACTTTAAAAATTGCACTAAATTGCATCAAATTATTCTTTAATTTCTCATTAAATTAAAAACTAAACTACATGATCGAGGCGGTCCTTACAATCTATCCCCCTTACAAAAATTTTCATCCTCGAAAATTAGAATAAATCTGGAAGTCTCTTTTCAAATCCTCTTCCCGTTCCCATATAGTTTCTTCAAGGTTATGGTTCCATCATAATACTTTAACAAACAGAATCACTTTATTCCTAAGAACCTTATTTTCCCTGGCTAAAATCTACACGGGTCTTTCTTTATAGGTTAGATCTGCATGGAATTCAACTGGCTCTTGGCTTAGTATGTGGGAACTATCCGGCACGTACTTCTTCAACATCGAGACATGGAAAACATTGTGTACAGAAGCTAGTTCGGGAGGAAGCGCTAATCGGTAGGCTACCTTCCCGACCCTTTCAAGGATCTCAAAAGGTCCTATATACCTAGGACTGAGCTTCCATTTCTTCCCAAAGCACATCACCCCTTTCATAGGTGCCATCTTGAGGAAAACTGAGTCTCCTTCTTGAAATTTGAGAGGTCTTTGCGGTCTATCCGTATAACTCTTCTGGTGGCTATACGCTGTATCCAGTCTCTCTCGTATAAGCTTCATAGCTTTTGTTGTATCCTTGACAAAGTTGGTGTTGGTGAGCTATTTTTCTCCGGTCTCGTGCCAGTGAATCAGAGATCAGCATCTTCTTCCATCAAGTGCCTCGTAGAGAGCTATCCCAATCGAGGAATGATAGCTATTATTGTACAAGAACTCTATCAATGACAGCTTCTGATCTCAATTCCCCTTAAAGTTTAAGACACATGCTTTCAACATATCTTTTAACGTTTGTATAGTAACCATCAGTTTGAGGATGGAAAGTGGTGCTGAACTTCAATTTGGTTCCCATTGCAGCTTGAACACTCTGGCAAAACCTTGAAGTGAAGCGTCCATCGTGATCTGAGATGATCAATTTGGGTACTCTGTGCAGTCTTACTACTTGAGCGACGTATTTTTCTACTAACCTCTCTACCGAGTAGCTCAACTTCATGGCTAAAAATCAAGCTGACTTTGTTAGTCGATCCATAATTACCCAGATGGCATCGTTCCCGCTTGAGGTTTTGGGCAATCCAACCACGAAATCCACGGTAATTTGCTCCCATTTCCACTCTGGTAGCTCGATCTTCTGTAGCTCTCCTCCCGGTTGCTGATGTTCTGCTTTAATTTTCTGGCAGGTGGGGCACCTTGCTACGAACTCGGCGACGTTATTCTTTATGTTTGGCCACCAAAAACTTCCTTTCAAGCCCTGGTACATCTTATTTGCTCCTAGATGTATCGAGTATGGTATGTCATGGGCTTCTGACAGGATCTACTTCTTAAGTTCTTCATCCTTTGGAACACACACTCTGTCTCTGAAATAGAGTATGCCATCCTTAGAGACCTGAAATTCTGAATTCTGGTCCTCCATTGCCTTCATTTTGAGCTTGTGCAGAGACGAATCGAGGTCCTAGCCTGCCTTGATTTCCTTTATGAGTGTTGACTAGAGGGTCATTTCAGGCAACCATCCTGTTGACATCTCAACCTCGCTGCTCAGTAGCTCCTTTTGTAGTGCTTCCGGCAGGGCCTGGATGGTCATAAGCATCGAAGAGTGTATCCTGCTCAACGCATCAGCCACCTTATTGGCTTTTCCTGGGTAATATAGGATTTTGCAGTCATAACCCTTTACCAGCTCCAGCCATCTTCATTGCCTCATATTAAGCTCCTTCTACATGAAAATGTATTTGAGGCTCTGGTGGTCTGTGTAGATCTCGCACTTGATGCCATATAGGTAATGCCTCCATATTTTGAGTGCAAAGACCACCGCTACAAGCTCTAAGTCATGCTTCGGGTAGTTCCTTTCGTGGTTCTTGAGATGTCGTGAGGCGTATGCGACTACCCTACCACCTTGCATCAACATAGCTCCTAGTCCAATCTTGGATGTGTCGCTGTAAATTACAAAATTCCCTTGTTTAGCATCTGGTATGGTCTGGATTAGAGTGCTCGTGAGTCAGCTTTTTACCTAATCTCCTAGCAAATTCTGAAGATGCAAAAGAATGCGTAGTGCCTGAATCAAACAAAACTAGTGTAGTGGAGTTGGTGACAGAAAGCTGACCTATCACCACGGTCGAGGTTCCAGCCTCTGCATCCTCATGAGTAAAGGCATTAATCCTCCCCTGCGGCTCTGGAGCTTATAATTTGCCTTCGCTGATCGTTAGGCCTTCAATCCTTCCCTGGGCAGCGTGCAGTTGTTCGCTAGTAGGAAGAGCTTGACCTTGCTAATTTTATGGGTTTGAGTGGCAGTGTTTAGCGAAGTGGCCTTCCTTGCCACATATGTAACAGCCGCTGGTGCCCTGGCGGCATTCTCCCGAATGGTTCCTTATGCATTTTGGACAAGGTGGGTGTTGATTTTCGTATCATCCTCGGTTATTTTTATTCTAAGGAAAGTTCCTTTGATGACCTTGATTGCCTGGATTCCCTTTCCTCTTATTATTGTTGTTGGATGGCCGGTTGTGTTGGTTATTTCCCGTACTCTGCCCTCTGTGCTGAAATTCAAAGTGATGTCTGCCCTTGGTCAGCTTCGATTGGTTCTTCTCTTCTCTCCTTACCTTGAAGATCTGCACCCTCCTCTCTTTGTCTTGGGCTAGCCAATACTCAGTCGGATGGCTCTACTGACACAGTCGGCCATGGTTGTTGGCCCATGGCTGCCGATGCGGACTTGGATGGCTATATCCGTCCGAAACATTTTCAGCATCCTCCTGACCTTTTCCTTCTCAGTCGGCACTAGGTCGGGGCAAAGCTGGGCTAGCTGTTTGAATTTTCTTAAGGCCTCCATGACCGTCATGCCTCCTTGGTATAAATTGTTAAATTCATCCTGCTGGACTGCTAAGGCTTCGTCGTTGAAGTACATTTCTCTGAACTCGGCAATGAAGTCTACCCAGTTTATTTCATTGATGTTCCTTCTGATAGCCACAGTCTTCCACCACTGGCATGCTCCTTTTTGTAGGGCTAGGGATGCATATATAACTTTTTCTCCTTCGGTCAGTCCCACGAGGTCTAGAATGACTTGAACATTAATCAGCCAATCGTCGGCTTTAATAGAGTTTGTAGTTCTTTCAAATTCAAGCACCTTCATGTGCCTAAACCGCTCGTATAAGTCGCCCTCTCTATAGGCTGGTACAATAACATTGGCTACTGCAGGAGCAGCCATAGTCAGTGGTGCTGGCATCGCTTGGACTAGTGGGGTCGCTTGCTCTCTAGGAGCATCGGGGGCTGCTGGTGCAGCTTGGACTGGTACCTCCACGGGTTGTGGTGCTTGTTGTTGTCGGTTTATTTATTCTCTAAGCTGGTTAAGCTCCGGTTGTTGATTTACCATCATTTCTTGCATCATTGCAAGACATGCCAGTAGCTCATCGTCTCGCTTAGCTTGGTTTGTTTGGGCTCTTGTTCTTGCCATTATCACCTATGTAACCCTATCACGCAACTGAAAAAGAGAACATAAGCTTCTTAAATTTTGTACATGAGATTTGTATTTATATATCATTTTCCATCTTACTAAACAACTTCATTTTAAGTATCATAGATATATACATACTATATCTTTCCTTTCTTCTCTTATTCTTATGATGTTCAATATAACTATCGCGTCATATTAGGACATCGTCTGAGTGCCACGAACCATCCTGTTCTCTTTACCATACTTGATCATACTCGTAGAAAAATCATATTTAGGCCCTCAGGGCAAAATGATACTACTTTTCATAAAACATCTTATAAAACATATATATTTTAAATTTGGTGGGAGTGACACACACTTCCCAAAATACGATCCCATTAAGTACATTAAGTTGAGTCAGACGAGGAAAGCTACTGTTTCCCTCTACATAATTGCATAACAAAAATTTCTGTGAAAAGGGTTACTACTACTCAGAGGACAATCCTGACTCTACATCAGACATTTCCTCATTCTCGCTTTCACTCAGGGGAAACTCCTCGGGGTCTTCATCCTCGTCTACCCAAGCAAAATCAACTTCATCATCACTGGTGATGATGACTTAGGGCTCATACATTTCTACTCCCTCATCGTCACTGATGTGATCCGGGATCTCCTCCTCCTCGTCATTAGGTTAGGCATCGAGGATAGCCTCATCACTGTCTACATCCGTATGGTGTCCGGGAGATAGAGGGCCTGGTTCGTGGTCCTACATCGGGTCTCCATTGTCTTTAGGTACTACTGACTATGGTGCGACCGCGAGCTCTTCATCAGCCAGCTGAGGTGCAGCGTTTGTCAGGTCGGGTTAAGCATCACTCACTCAGCATCCACTATGTCTCAGACCAGGCACCTCAGGTTCTCATGTAGCAGAGGGTAGTGGATGAGGTCCCTCATGTACCATGGAATCCCTCTCCAAAGCAAGTCAGTTACCTCTACAAATGGCCTGTCTAAGGGAATGCTCGACAACATGGTGTCCTAAAATCGCTGATAGTAGTGTACCATGGTCTCTCCCTCGTAAATGTCCCAAATGTCAAAGAGGACCTGATATCTCCTCTCATACATATCATCCCAGATGTCTGCATCCTTAGCTGGGTCGTCGGAGTTACGAAGATCTTGGCAGAACACATCCCACTGCATCGCTGGACCCCTGATCCTGAGTCGATCATTCCACCATGTCATTACTGGTCCTCGCAATCCGCTACTGGCCATTACCACCTGTAGACAGGGTGGAATATGGCACCATTCGAAGATTGTCTCCATATGATGAATCTAATAAGGGAGTTCGTATGGGTTGCTGCTGTCGTATGTGTGTGGTCACATGGCGGCGAAAGCTACACTTGCATCTTGGTCCTTTCGCACTTACTGAGGGTCAACCGGTGTGGCCATTCTCCTATTATAAATTAATCGTCAACTCATATACTAAATTTTTCAAAAACAAAAGCTAACATACTTGGACAGATGAGGCAGGTGTATAGCAATATGAGGTAGGGTGGTAGGAAACCGCTCTAATACTAGCTATTACGCCCCGTGCCCTCAATGGCCGGACAGTCACTAAAAACTGACTTACTTGCTTTTCTTATACTTTCTAGCAATTTATACTTAACTAGATATCATAAAATTAGGGATTTTTTTTATATGTACGTATTTACTGTATACGTACGTATACCGATTACTATTCAAAAATACTATTTAATGATTACTATTCAAAAATACTATTTAACGATTATTATTCAAAATACAGTTTACGGTTACTATTTAAAAATACCATTTAATGATTACTATTCAAAAATACGGTTTACGGTTACTAGTCAAAAATAACATTTAACGGTTATTATTCAAACATACTGTCTGACAATTACTATTCAAAGTACTATTTAACCATTATTATTCAAAATACTGATACTCAAATTTTATGGAAGAAAAACTCGTGGTATCTCCATAACCTTGCCCTCACATCCGCCTCCGCCGCCACCATCGCCTATTGGGATTTAAGCCGTAGTACGCTTACCTACAGCATGAACACACTATGCGAGCTTTACGCCTAGTAAGTACAACATGTTTACCACAAAACATGTTTAAACATAGTACATACTTAAAAACATATAAGTAGTCATATATCACATATACCACTTTAACATACCACATATCACATACCAAATCAAGAATTATAAAACTTCACATAACATGTGCATCACAGAAATATCGTGTACTGAATGCATCTAGAAGCATGGTGAACTATAACTAATACATGATCTAGCTATGTTCATTTATGCTTCAACTTCTCTTCTCTTTTCTGGTCTATTTAGGGCCTATGTGTCAGTACCGTACGTGCACAGACCATCGGTAACGCCCGTGGTAAAATAGCCAGAGAGCGATCAACAGATGCTTAACTTTTTGCTTTAACTTAAAACCCCTTCATTTGAAAGGGCCGGTACAAAACGCTTACTACTTTCTGTCTTGTTTATCTTTTCTAGCCATATGCTTCTCTAAGTTGTCCCAAATCCTACATAGCAGGGACGTATGGCATCTATCTTGCTTTTTCATCAATCTACTTGATTGTGAAACTACATGCTCTTAAACATGACGTACAACATCGTGTGCATGGCATACATATTTTAACATACTGTAAAATATCATTTAAAAGCATTTTCGTTCATGCCATAGGCGGAGTTATACTTACCTAATTGCAAGCAACTTGAAATCACGCCTTTATTAATTCACAGGTTACCACCTATCATCAATAACGTTTCTCATTAATACTCTCGTTGAGTCACTATTAATGCTAGTGACTATAACTTGCGTTTCTATGGGGTACCGAGACCCGTTGGTACCCTATTGGCCTATTATGGGGATTTGGTGTCTAACTCGTATTGTGTTCGATCAGTCGTCTATTTGACAGATTAATCATCGTTCCTCACTGTGTTGTTCGAAACGCGGCCCTTGACTGGTTTACCGCTCAGTCAGCTGACCGGTTAACTCACGTGTTGGTAACTAAGTAGTCTATCGAGTTACTATACATGAACTTAGTATAGTAACCGACCGGGTTACTTCGCTTATTGGGGTGTGGTAGCCTACCGGGCTACTAAGGCTTATTTGGTGCAATGGCCCACCGTGCCACTATGGCTTGCTTATTGTAGTAGCCTACCGGGCTACTAAGGCTTGTTTGGTATGGTAGCTTGCTGGGCTACACACACTATTTTATTTTGAAAAAAAAAAAATTGTTTGGGTTGGCTTGTAAAAATCTTAGAAAAATTCCTTATTTTGAAACCGCCCCCTTATCACCCCGTTGGAAGGTGGGGGATATTTTTATGAAAACCTTGTTCATATTTTAAAGTGTTAAAACACATTTTTATTTTGAAGTATATAAATTATATTTTTAAAGCTTGCATTTTAAAGGTGGTGTTGAACCACTTTTGAAAACTATTTTGAAACTTGGTCCAAACGACTTCGTTTGTGATTTTTTCAAACATGAAAGTTTTCATCCTCGATAAGATGAACAAATCTTGTGTTCATCTCAGAGCCTAAATCTAACTCTAATGGCTCTAAATTTCATTAAACCCGTGGGTTTGATGCCCAGTCTTTTGTAAAAAGTCCCAGTTTTATGTCTCTGTAAAAACGGCTCGGTTTGAGGCCCGAAAAGGCCAAATTTTTAACACAGGTGGGCGATTTTCAAGGTCTCGATAGATCTACAACTTTTATGTTGAGTCTGAGAACCGGTTCGGACTCTAAGTGGTCTATTTCTAGCAAAACCCAAGACTAAACATTGGGTTTGGATTTTGTTCCCAGTTTTGGACACCGAGTGAAAAATACTCTAAAAACCTATCTTAGGTTCGTTTTGGGCCAAGGCCTATTTGACATAAAAACGACCGTATCAAAATTTCCTTAAAACATCGTATTTTATCAAATCCCAAGTGGGTTGAAATGGCCAAAATCCGTGGCCTCTCCTTGAGGACAGATTTGTGTCCAGCCACTAAAAAGTTTATGCTCTCATTCGCATATAACCATTCATAAAAAAAATAATGTAAAGACAACCATAACCAGACGAACTTAAAAATGATAATCTAAGGGCTTAACATAAACTTATTACAAACCATTTGCATAAATAAATACACATAAATGGCCTTAATCAAAACTTAAATCTAACTAATGCAAGATAAGGTTTTTTGGTTTACCTTCGTGCCTTGAACCAAGCATGGTTTCAACTAGGCTTGAGGAACCAAAATGGTCGTGGGAATCCAAGAGAATGAGGTCTGTTTTGCTAGAACAAATACCAAAAATTTTCTCTTAAAAACCAAATAAAAACAGAAACTAAAACTGCAAGAATCGATTTTTTTAAAGACTTACCCTTGGTGCCTTAGAACGACTTGGATTCGAATCCCTATTCATTATCCACTGTTTTCTACTAACTGACTAGTCTGAGTGCTCCGACTCTGATTTTGTCAGTCTCTAGGTGAGAAGAGGTCATCTGGACCATTTTCTCGATATCATACTCTTGCTAGGGCTATCTCTCGCTATTGTGCTCAGATGTTCGGTCCGACCGTTCTGGTGATCTATTTACCAATCTTGTGTTAAGAAATGGTCATCCGGACCAGTTTCCTAACACTGCATGTCTCATCCATTTATACACATAATAGGGTGGACCGGGTTCACTCTCGGTCGCCCCTTTCACTGTATGAATAGCACTTAAACAGTACCGTATCTGTTTAGTCTATTCAATGGGAAAATACACTATATTTTCCAACTTAATTATTCATTACATAGTAATTAGGTTCCATGTAATTTGAGGGTCTGTGTAACAGCTTTCTGCTTATTACATGGCCTTCAACATGGCCTCTAACACGGTTGTGTATAAGGTAACATGGGCGTGTATACACCGGATACAGGCGTGTACTAGTTGAAGCTTTTCAACACGGCCCTGTTTCAAAACACGGTCTTTTACACATTCATAACCCGAATGGTACACAGCCTCTTACACGGCCGTGTACCTGACCATGTTCTACTACACGGCCATGTACACTTACACGGCCTCTCCCATGTTCACAACCAGAGCGGTACACGGCCTCTTACACGGCCGTGTACCTGACCGTGTTCTGCTACATGGCCATGTACACTTACACGGCTACACACATGTACACAGTCTGAGTGGTACACGACCACTTATACGGCCGTGTACCTGACCATGTACTTTAAAAATTGCACTAAATTGCATCAAACTATTCTTTAGTTTCTCATTAAATTGAAAATTAAAGTACATGATGGAGGTAGTCCTTAAATCTGCCAGGTGGATGACTTCTTAGTCACATATGGTGAATAATCATTTTCTTTATTCGGTAGTATAATGGAACTTTAAGATAGCCTGATCAGAGGATTGAACGGACTTTGACCTAAGGCTAATCATGGATATCATATGAGGCTTCTGCATACATGACAAGGTCATTGGACAATAGCTTGTCACAGGCTTACGTAATACGGTATATAATTGAGAGTTCAGTTTCAGGTTTATAGTGGTGTAACTCTGAAATTAGTGATCATATGATTGAGTTGTTCGGTAAAGAATGATGATCGTATGTATTCGCGGGAGCCCGATTATATATGTCCAATTGGCCTCTTTACTAGCTCTACATAATTCCTTAACGTTTGGCAAATTGATTTGAGTATGCTATCAGCTAGTTGATTATGTATGGATTGTGTTGACATAGGATTAGGATGGTGGACAAGATTCTCTCCTGTTGAATTCAGATTTTGTTTTGGATAATAAAGAACACAATTATTCGAACTCCAAATAAAGTTGCCATGATTTTATTTAAGATTAGATTGGAGTTGTAGAAAATTATCCATAAGAACAGGAATTTGAAATACAACTGTTTGTGGATTTTGAAATTTGAATTTGAAATTTAAATTTGAATTTTGAATTTTGAAATTTCAAATTCAAATTTTGAATCACAGTCCAAGTGGAATTCGAATTCTTCGTGGATAATACCATAAGGGCAGAATTCGAATTTGAGTTGGATTATGAAGAGGAAAATCTTGTTTGAATCCTACTTGAATTTTGAATCCAAATCCTAACTAACTTGGTTAAAAATTTTAAGGAAAATCCTCATGGAATTTTCAAAATTTTTGTGGATAAGGTTCAGGTAAAAATTCAAGTTTCAATCCTTATTGAATTTAGATTCTCTTCTCCCTAGAGAATGGCTGAAATTTTTGAGAAAGATCTCATGAGGATTTTCGGTTATTTTGGATAAGGATGAGATAAAATTCAAGCTTGAAAATCCTAGTTGAATTTTGATTCTCTCCCTATTATTTGTGGCCGAAAATTTGAAGGAAATCTCAAGATAGATTTTCGGATTTTTTGGTTGGATAATGATGAGATAAAATTCTAGTTAAAATCCTGTTTGAATTTTGAACACAAAATCTAGAGAATGGCCGAATTCTTTTGGTGGATTTTGGCTTGAAAATTTTGGATTTTTTGTGAGTGGATAAGGGAGAAAATCTTCTCCTAATCCAATTCAAATTCAGAGGATCACCTCATGCAAGTCTATAAATAGAGGTCCTACCACTCCAGTTCTCTCAGACCACAAACTCTCAGGTGAGCAGGCTTATTGTTGCACAACTCACTGTGACAATAAGTTCTTTAGAGATCTGGGTGGTCGGAAGAAGACTAGCAGTGCTAGCATACCAATCGAGGTTCAGAGTGCCCACACACTCAGCCATTTGGGAATTGGAGAATAGTGGAGAAGGCTAGTTGGTTGAAGCCCTCTGATCATTCTCTTCCTGCAGATTGGCATTCTTGAGGTATTAAATTGTTGTTGGTTTATTGTAATGGCATCATGAGATATTTAATGATCTTGAAAAATTTTTATTGTTCCGCTGTGCCACTTTGATACGTTTTTTACCGAATTATTTCCTACATGGAGGGGACCTAACACTGATAGGATACACAGACTGAGTCTTCCAGACTTGCAAGGATTCGAGGAAGTCGACATCAGGATCAGTGTTCTTGATTGGAGAGGGCACGTCGAGACAGGATTAATGGATGTATATAAGATCGCGTCTGAGGACAACATTCCCAATCCCTTTACTAAGACTTTGGTGCCTAAAAGCTTTGAAAGGCATGTAGAGGTGATGGGGATGCGTAACATGTCACATCTACTAGCTTAGGGCAAGTGGGAGATTGTTAGGAAATGCCCTAAGCATGAGTGACATATTGATGTATTTATTTTGAACTGGATAATAAAATTATATATATAGAGATTATTCATTACATTGCTATTTGTCCTTTTTCTATTTACATGTTAAAGTAAATGTAAGCAAATATGGCTCACTGACTGCTTGTATTAAAATTGTTAGAACGTTGCATGCAATGGACTTTTGTATGCGAGAAGACAATGTTCTAAAGTAAGCAGTCTAAACTAAGGTCAGTAGTCTATGGGGTTAGACTGAGCATCTAACTCATGTTAAGACTGTTATGTTGTCTAAAGTCATGGTGGGGATGGTTTGTCTTGACTATCTGGAGCATAGACTCCCAAGTAGAGACATAGATATGTTGCTTGGTGGTGACATATTAGACCGGGACTAAAGCGTGATTGATCTACGTAATCCGCTATGAGTAGATCAATCTGGTTTTGACGTTCATCGTGCAGTAACCTTAATCCTGAGTAAATGAACTACTTCATGTATATGACTTGTGTACTTTGATGTTCTAATGGCTAAAGCGTCTCGGAGGTAGTAAGCTTATAGACCGATTCGTTAGGTGCATGACTTGTATACGATGAAGGGTTTGTTTACAGATATCGGAATCATAGCTCCAAGTAGTTAAAGGTATCCTCTTAAAGGCATTATACTGGATGTGAAAATGGACAAGGCCCTGTGTCGTCTGCTAGGCAGATGACTTCTTATTCACATACGGTGAATAATCATTTTCGTATTCGGTAGTATAATTGAACTTTAAGATAGCCTGATTAGTAGGATTAAACAGACTTTGACCTAAGGCTGATCATGGATACCATATGAGGGTTCTGCATATATGACAAGGTCATTGGACATTAACTCGTCATAGGCTTACGTAATATGGTATATAATTAAGAGTTCAGTTTCAGGTTTATAGTAGTGTGACTCTGAAATTAGTGATCATATAATTGAGTTGTTTGGTATAGAATGATGATCAGATGGATTCACAGGAGCCCGATTATATATGTCCAATTGGTCCCTCTACTAGCTCCACATAATTTCTTAATGATTGGCAAATTGATTTGTGTATGCTTATTGGCTAGTTGATTATGCATGGATTGTGACTCCCCGTGCGCTCAGTGACCCGGACCGTCACTAAAAATTGAACATGCTTGCTTTTCTTATACTTTCTAACAACTTATACATAACCAGATATCATAAAATTATGGATTTTTTTAAATTTTACATGTACGTGTTTACTGTATACGTACGTATACCGATTACTATTCAAAAATACTATTTAACGATTACTATTTAAAAATACTATTTAACAATTATTATTCAAAAATATGATTTACGGTTACTATTCAAAAATACCATTTAACGATTACTATTCAAAAATACTATGTAATGGTTACTATTCCAACATACTGTCTGATAATTACTATTCAAAGTACTATATAACCATTACTATTCAAAATACTGATACTCAAATTTTGCGGAAGATAAACTCGCGGTGTCTCCATAACCTCGCCCTCACATCCACCTCTGCCGCCACCATCGCCCATTGGGATTTAAGCCGTAGGACGCTTACCTATAGTATGAACATACTACGTGAGCTTTATACCCAGTAAGCACAACATGTTTACCGCAAAACATGTTTAAACATAGTATACACTTAAAAACATTTAAGCAGTCATGTATCACATATACCACTTTAACATATCACATATCACATACCATATATCACATATCATATCAAGGATTATAAAACTTCACATAACATGTGCATCATAAAAACATCATGTACTGAATGCATCTAGAAGCATGGTGAACTATAACTAATGCATGATCCGGTTATGTTTATTTATGCTCCAACTTTTCTTTTCTTTTCTAGTCTATTTAAGGCCCATGTGTCAGTACTGTGCGTGCACAGACCATCGGTAACGCCCGTGGTAAAATAGCTAGAGGGCCATCAACGGATGCTCAACTTTCTACTTTAACTTAAAAACCCCTTCATTTGAAAGGGTCGGTATGACATGCTTACTACTTTCCGTCTTGTTTATCTTTTCTAGCCATATGTTTCTCTAAGCTATCCCAACTCCTACATGGTACGGACATATGGCATCTATCTTACTTTTTCATTAATCTACTTGATTGTGAAACTACATGCTCTTAAACATGAGATGCAACATCATGTGCATGGCATACACATTTTAACATACTGCAAAATATCATTTAAAAGCATTTTCGTTCATACCATAGGTGGAGTTGTACTTACCTAATTACAAGCAACTTGAAATCACACTTTTATCAATTCACAGGTTACCACATGTCATCAATAACGTTTCTCATCAATTCTCTCGTTGAGTCATTATTAGCGTTAGTGACTATAACTTGTGTTTCTATGGGGTATCGAGACCCATCTGGACTCTATTGCCCTATTATGGGGATTTGGTATCTAACTTGTATCGTGTTCGATCAATCGTCTACTTGATAGATTAATCATCGTTCCTCACTGTGTTGTTCAAAAATGCGACCCTTGACTGGTTTACTGCTCAGTCAATTGACCGGTTAACTCGCGTGTCGGTAACTAGGTAGTCTATCGAGTTACTATACGTGAACTTAGTGTAGTAACCGACCGAGTTACTTCGCTTGTTGGGGTGTGGTAGCCTACTGGGCTACTAAGGCTTATTTGGTGTGATAGCCCACCGGGCCACTATGGCTTGTCTGGGGTAGTAGCCTACCCGGCTACTAAGGCTTATTTGGTGTGGTAGCCTACCGGGCTACACACACTATATTTTTCTTTGAAAAAATGTTTGGGTTGACTTGTAAAAATCTTGAAAAAATTCCTTACTTGGAAACTGTCCCCTTATCACCCCGTTCGAAGGTGGGGGACGTTTTTATGAAATCCTTGTTCATATTTTAAATTGTTAAAAACGCATTTTTATTTTGAAGTATATAAATCACATTTTTAAAGCTTGCATTTTAAAGGTGGTTTTTGAACCACTTTTGAAAACAATTTTGAAACTTGGTATAAACGACTTTGTTTGAAATTTTGTCGAACATAAAAGTTTTTATCCTCAACAAGATGAACAAATCTTGTGTTCATCTCAGAGCCTAAATCTAACTCTAACGGCTCCTAATTTCATTAAACCCGTGGGCTTGGTGCCCAGTTTTTTTTTGTAAAAATCCCAGTTTTATGTTTTTGTAAAAACGGCTCGGTTTGAGGCCCGAAACAGCCAAATTTTTGACACATGTGGGTTGTTCTCAAGGTCTCAATGAGATCTAAAACTTTCATGTTGAGTCCAAGAACCGGTTCGGACTCTAAGTGGGTCATTTCTAGCAAAATCTGAGACTATTTCAACACTCGGATTTTTGCTCCCAGTTTTGGACACCAAGTGAAAAACACCCTAAAAACCTATCTTAGGCTTGTTTTTGCTGAGGCCTATTTGATGCAAAAACGACCGTATCAAAATTTTTTTAAAACACCATGTTTTATCAAATCCCAGATTCGGATCCTAAGTAGGTCAAAATGGCCAAAATCTGTGGCTATTTTCTAAGGACAGATTTGTGTCCAGTCACCATAATACGCATGCATGCATTCACATCCACAAACCATATGCAACTTAAAGTAAACACAACCACAACCATAATGACTTTAAGAAATGAAAGCTAAGGGCCCAAATAACTTAATACAACCTTGTGCATAAACAAATACACATAAAACCCTTAGATTGAAAACTAAATTCTTCAACCAATCACCATGAGAAGGGTTTCAGTTTTTACCTTTGGTGCTTTGGACTTAAGCACACTTTTGGCTAGGCTTGGGGGGTCAAAATGCCATGGAAACTCAAGGGCTGGAGGTTGGTTTTATGCTATCCAAGTTACCAAAAAAATAAATCATTCAAACAACAACTCAAAACCAAGAATCAAAACACAAGGAAAATCGGTTTTGCACATACCCTTGGTGCACCTGAAAAGCTTTGTTCCGTCTCCCCTTGCTTAAGCATGGAAGAGGTCGGTTTTTTGTGAGTTTTGGTCAAGGTTTTGGCTTACAAAATGTTGGCTTTTGGAGATGATAAGATTCGGTACCAAGCAAGGAAAAGAAGAAAAAAAAGACTTGTGGTTTTAGGTGTGTGGAAGCAAAAGTCCATGTCTTATGTCAAGGGTGACTTTTATAGGCAAAAATTAATCAAACTACTTAGGCTTAATCCTACTTAATTGTCTACCAAATTAACCAAATCTTGGGACAAATATGTTGCCAATTTTCAGAAGAAATGGGTGTGGGCTGCTCATTGGAAGGAAGAATGAATAAACAAATGTTGTTGACTAGCTTTTTGAAAACCCTTGAATTAAATATTCCAATGTGTTATGGCTAGAGAGATTATTTTAATGGCCACCTTTTGGACTATGTTTGCTGCAGATTACAGCTACTTTTGTAGCTGAGGGGCATGAAAATTTAAGGCCAATTTTATCTGTGTTGGCTTCTCATCGCAGTCTAATTTTATACTGCGGTGTTCGGTCCTTTCTTGGCAATGTTCTAATTTTCACCAGAAAATTGGTTTTCTGAATTCGATTTTTGCATTGTAAATTCCTAGTTGTTTTCTACTATCTAAGAGCCCATTATCAGTCTAAATTACTATTTATGTTCTATACTGTGGTTGTGTCTACATTGTGTTGTCATTTCACACGTAAATCGAGGCGTTCCTAGGTGAAATTTCAGACACAGTCTCTCTTGACTAATTTGGACGTGCTGATTCTATTTTTATCAGTTTTACGTCCATCAGAGGTCATCTAGACTAGTTTTCAGGGTCGGTGTGACCCCATCTCGAAAAACGTGTCAGGTGCCCAATTGGCTAATTTGGGCGTTCTGAGCCTAAATATATCAGTTTCGGGGCGACTAAAGGTCGTCTTAACCCTCATCCTGATACTGCATACCTCTCACTATTCATTATCCACTATTTTCTACTTAACTGACTGGTCTGAGTGCTTTGACTAGGATTTTGTCAGTCTCTAGGTGAGAAGAGGTCATCCGGACCATTTTTTCGATGTCGTACCCTTGCTAGGGCTATCTTTTGCTATTGTGCTCAGATGTTCGGTTCGAGCATTTTGGTGATCTGCTTACTAGTTTAGTGTCAAGAAATGGTCATCCGAACCTGTTTCCCGACACTGCATGTCTTATTCATATATACACATAATAGGGTGGACCAGGTTCGCTGTCGGTCGCCCCTTTCACTGCGTAAATAGTACTTAAACAGTATCGTATCTATTTAGTCTATTCAATGGGGAAATATACTGTATTTCCTAACTTAATTACTCATTGCATAGTAATTAGGTTTCAAACAATTTGAGGGTCTGTGTAGCGGCTTTCTGCTCATTACATAGCCTTCAACACGGCCTCTAACATAGGCGTGTATAATGTAACACAGGCGTGTATACACCGGACACAGGCGTATACTAGCTGAATTTCTTCAACACGACCATGTTTGAAAACATGACCTTTTACACGTTCATTAACTCGAGAGGTACACGGCCTCTTACATGGCCGTGTTCTTGACTGTGTCTCAGTACACGGCCATGTTCAATTACGCGGTTTCTCACACATTCATGACCCGAGCGGTACACGACCTCTTACACAGCCATGTACCTGACCGTGTTCTACTACACGGCCATGTATACTTACACGGCTACACACACGTACTCAGTCTGAGTGGTACACGGCCACTTACACGGCCGTGTACCTGGCCGTGTACTTTAAAATTTACACTAAAATGTATCAAATTATTCTTCAATTTCTCATTAAATTGAAAATTAAAGTACATGATCAGGGCGGTCCTTACAATCTACCCATCTTACAAAAATTTTTGTCCTCGAAAATTAGAATAAATCCATGAAGTCTCTTTTCATATCCTCTTCCCGTTCCCATGTAGCTTCTTCGAGGTTATGATTCTGCCATAATACTTTAACAAGCGGAATCACTTTATTCCTAAGAACCGTATTTTCCCTGGCTAAAATCTGCACGGGTCTCTCTTCATAGGTTAAATCTGCATGTACATCGATTGGCTCTTGGCTCAGTATGTGGGAACTATCCGGCACGTACTTCTTCGACATTGAGATGTGGAAAATATTGTGTACGAAAGCTAGTTCAGGAGGAAGCACTAATCGGTAGGCTACCTTCCTGACCCTTTCGAGGATCTCGAAAGGTCCTATATATCTAGGACTGAGCTTTCCTTTCTTCCCAAAGCGCATCACTCCTTTCATGGGTCCACTTTGAGGAAAACTGAGTCCCCTTCTTCAAATTTAAGAGGTCTTCATCGTCTATCCACATAACTCTTCTGGCGGCCATGCACTGTATCCAGTCTCTCTCGTATAAGCTTCACATCTTTTGTTGTATCCTTGACGAAGTCGGTGCTGGTGAGCTATTTTTCTCTGGTCTCGTGCTAGTGAATCAGAGATCGACATCTCCTTCCATAAAGTGCCTCCTACGGAGCCGTACCAATCGAGGAATGATAGCTATTATTGTACGATAACTCTATTAATGGCAGCTTCTGATCCCAATTCCCCTTGAAGTCTAAGACACACGCTCTTAATATATCTTCTAACGTTTGTATAGTCCTCTCAGACTGACCGTCAGTCTGAGGATGGAAAGCGGTGCTGAACTACAATTTGGTTCCCATAGCAGCTTGAACGCTCTAGCAAAACCTTGAAGTGAAGCGTCCATCGTGATCTGAGATGATTGATTTGGGTACTCCGTGCAATCTTACTACTTAAGCGACGTATATTTCTGCTAACCTCTCTACCGAGTAGCTCAACTTCATGGCTAAAAGTCGAGCTGACTTCGTTAGTCGATGCATAATTACCCAGATGGCATCGTTCCTACTTGAGGTTTTGGGCAATCTGACCACGAAATCCATGGTAATTTGCTCCCATTTCCATTTTGGTAGCTCGATCTTCTATAGCTCTCCTCCCGGTCACTGATGTTCTGCTTTAATTTTCTGGCAGGTGAGGCACCTTGCTACGAACTTGGCGACGTCATTCATCATGTTTGGCCCCTAAAAACTTCCTTTCAAGCCCTGGTACATCTTATTTTGCTCCTGGATGTATCGAGTAAGGTGTGTCATGAGCTTCTGACAGGATCCACTTCTTGAGTTCTTCATCCTTTGGAACACACACTCTATCATCGAAATAGAGTATGCCATCCTTAGATACCTGAAATTCTGAATTCTGGTCCTCCATTGCCTCCCTTTTGAGCTTGTGCAGGGATGAATCGAGATCTTGGTCGGCCTTGATTTCCTCCATGAGCGTTGAATGAAGGGTCATTTCAGACAACCTTCCTGTCAATATCTCAATCTCGCTACTCCGTAGCTCCTTTGGCAGTGCTTCCGGTAGGGCCTGGATGGTCATAAGCATCGAAGAGTGCATCCTGCTCAATGCGTCAGCCACCTTGTTGGCTTTTCTGGGGTGATATAGAATTTCATTGGCATAATCCTTTACCAGCTCCAGCCATCTTCATTGCCTCATATTAAGCTCCTTCTATGTGAAAATGTATTTGAGGCTTTGGTGGTCTGTGTAGATCTTGCACTTGACACCATATAGGTAATGCCTCCATATTTTGAGCGCAAAGACCACTGCTACAAGCTCCAAGTAGTGCATCGGGTAGTTCCTTTCGTGGTTCTTGAGTTGTCGTTAGGTGTATACAACTACCCTACCACCTTGCATTAACACAGCTCCTAGTCCAGTCTTGGACACGTCGCTGTAAATTACAAAATTCCCTTGTTCAGCATCTGGTATGGTCAGGATTGGAGCGCTTGTGAGTCGGCCTTTTAGCTCCTGAAAATGATTTTCGCACTTGTCAGATCACTAGTACTTCTTTTCCTTCTTGGTTAGCGTCGTGAGTGGTGCGGCTAGCTTTGAGAATCCTTCTACAAAGCATCAGTAGTATCCTGCTAAACCTAAGAAGCTGTAGATTTTTGTTACGTTTTTCAGAGTCGGCCAATTACTAACTGCTTCTACCTTTGCTGGGTCTATGGACACTCCCTCATAGGAGACCACGTGACCGAGAAAATGAACCTTCTCCGGCCAAAATTTGCACTTAGAGAATTTAGCATATAGTTGATGCTCCTTAAGCTTGAGTAAGACGGCTCTCAAATGCTCCACATGCTCTTCCTTTGTCTTGGAATATACAAGTATGTCATCGATAAACACAATGACAAACTTGTCTAGGAACTCCTTGAATACTCAATTCATCATATCCATGAAAGCGGCAGGTGCGTTTGTCAACCCAAACGACATAACAAGGAACTTGTAATGTCCATATCGTGTTCGGAATGCCGTCTTGGGAATGTCTACATCTCAGATCCGCAATTGATGGTACCCGAAACGTAGGTCGATCTTAGAAAATACGACAGTGCCTCGTAGCTGGTCGAGTAAATCGTCGATCAGTGGCAACGGATGCTTGTTCTTGATCGTGATCTTGTTCAGCTCCCGGTAGTCTATGCACATTCGCAATGTTCCGTCTTTCTTCTTTACAAATAAGACTGGTGCTCCCCATGGCGAGCAGCTCTGTCAAATGAAACCATTGTCCATCAGCTCCTTTAACTAAGTTTGAAGCTCCTTCAATTCTACCAGGGCCATTCTATAGGGGGCCTTGGATACGGGTGCCGATCCTAGTAACAGTTCGATTTCGAACGATATCTCCCGCTCTAGTGGAAGTCCTAGAAGATCTTCGGGGAATACTTCCATGAACTCCTTTACTAGTGGTACATTGTCCGGTCCGGTTTCCACTTCCTAGGTCGTATCCTTTATGTGTGTGAGAAAACTAGTGCATCCACTAGATAGTAGCTGGTGAGCCTTTATTGTCGATATCATCGTCTTTGGTTGCTTTGACGATAAGCCCTTGTAGACAAATTTTTCGTGTCTGCTCGGGTGGAAAATCACCTCCCGTCTCTGAAAGTCTATAACGGCGTGGTACTTGACGAGGAAATCCATTCCTATAATCATGTTGTAGTCATACATCTCGATGACGATTAGGTCCGTATTCAACTCATGCTCGCTGATAACTATTGGTACGTGACATATCCAATAGCTAGACAACAAAACTTCCCCAGAGGGAAGGGTAATTCGAAAAGTTTGGTTCATCTTATCTAAGTTCTTGCCTAACCTCCTAGTAAATTATGATGATGCAAAAGAATACGTAGCGCCGGAATCAAACAAAACTAGTGCAGTAGAGTTGGTGACAGAGAGCTGACCTGTCACCATAGTCGAGGTTTCAACCTCTGCATCCTCGCGAGTAAAGGTATAAATCCTCCCCCGCGGCTTTGGGGCTTCCAGTCTGCCTTGGCTGATCGCTGGGCCTTCAATCCTTCCCTGGGCAGCATGCAGTTGTCTGCTAGTAGGGCGGGCTTGGCCTTGCTGGTTTTGTGGGTTTGAGCGGTAGTGTTTAGCGAATTGGCCTTCCTTGCCACATATGTAACAACCACTGGTGCCCTGGTGGCATTCTCCTAGATGGTTCCTTCCGTATTTTGGACAAGGCGGGTATTGATTTCTGTTTCCTCCTCGATTATTTCTCTTCTGAGGAAAGTTCCTTTGATGGCCCTGATTGCCCGGATTCCCTTTCCTTTTATTGTTGTTGTTGGATGGCTGGTTGTGTTGGTTGTTTCCTGCACTCTGCCCTCTGTGCTGAAATTCAGAGTGTTGTCTGCCATTGGTCAATTTCGATTGGTTCTTTTCTTCTCTCTTTGCCTTAAAGATCTACACCCTCCTTTCTTTGTCTTGGGCTAGCAATACTCAGCCCGAATGGCTCTGCTATCACATTCGGCCATGGTCATTGGCCCATGGCTGCCGCTATAGACTTGTACGGCTATATCCGTTCGAAACATTTTCAGCATCCTCCTGACCTTTTCCTTCTCAGTCGGCACTAGGTCAAGGCAAAGTCGGGCTAGCTGTTTCAATTTTCTTACGGCCTCCATGACTGTCATGCTTCCTTAGCGTAAATTGTTAAATTCGTCTTGCTGGACTGCTAAGGCTTCGTCATTGAAGTACATTTCTCTAAACTCGGTGATGAAGTCTACCCAGTTCATTTTATTGATGTTCCTTCTGATATCCACAGTCTTCCACCAATGGCGTGCTCCTTTCCGTAGGGCTAGGGATGCGCATATAGCTTTTTCTCGTTCGGTTAGTCCCATGAGGTCTAGAATGACCTGAATATCAGTCAGCCAATCGTCGGCTTTAATGGGATTCGTAGTTCCTTCAAATTCAGGCACCTTCATACACCTAAACCGCTAGTATAAGTTGCCCTTCCTATTGGCTGGTACAATAACATTGGCTATTGTAGGAGCAGCCATAGCCAGTGGTGCCGGCATAGCTTGGGCTGGTGGGGTCGCTTGCTCTCTAGGAGCATCTGGGGCTGCTGGTGCAGCTTGGACTAGTACCTCCACGGGTTGTGGTGCTTGTTGTTGTCGGTTCATTTGTTCTCTAAGCTGGTTAAGCTCCCGTTGTTGATTTACCATCATTTTCTGCATCGTTGTGAGACATGCCAGTAGCTCGTCATCTCGTGTAGCTTGGTTTGTTTAGGCTCTTGTTCTTGCCATTGCCACCTATGTAACCCTATCACATAATGGAAAAAGAGAACATAAGCTTCTCAAATTTTGTACTTGGGATTCGTATTTACATATCAATTTCCTTCTTACTAAACAACTTTATTTTAAGCATCATAGATATAAATATACATATTATATCTTTCCTTTCTTCTCTTATTCTTATGATGTTCAATACAACTTTCGTGTCGTATTGGGACATCGTCTGAGTGCCAGGAACCGTCCTGTACTCTTTACCATACTTGATCATACTCGTAGAAAGATCATATTTAGGCCCTCAGGGCAAAATGATACTACTTTTCATAAAACATCTCATAAAACATATGTATATATCTTAAATTCGGTGGGAGTGACACATACTTCCCAAAATACGATCCCATTAAGTACATTAAGTTGAGTTAGCTGGGGAAAGCTACTGTTTCCCTGTACATAACAAAAATTTATGTGAAAAGGGTTACTACTACTCAGAGGACAATCCTGACTCTGCGTCAGACATTTCCTTATTCTCGCTTACACTCAGAGAAAACTCCTCGGGGTCTTCATCCTCGTCTTCCCAAGCAAAATCAACTTCATCATCACTGGCGATGATGACTTGGGGCTCATACATTTCTACTTCCTCATCATCACTGATGTGATCGGGGAACTCCTCCTTCTCGTCATTAGGTTGGGCATCAGGGATAGCCTCGTCACCGTCTTCATCCATACGGTGTCCGGGAGACAGATGGGCTAGTTCGGGGTTGAGTGCTACCCTCTCGGCATCCACTATGTCTCGGATCAGGTGCCTTAAGTCTTCATGCGGCGGAGGGTAGGGAACAAGGTCCCTTACATACCCTGGCACCTCTCCCCATAGCAGGTTAGCTATATCTGAAAAGTGTCTATCCTGCGGGATATGAGGTAACATGGCATCTAGAAATCGCTGACAATAATGTGCCATGGTCTCTCCCTCGTAGACATCCTAAGTGTCAGAGAGGATCTGGTATTGTCGCTTACACATATCCACCCAGATATCGGCCTCCTTAGCTGGACCATCGGAGTTGCAAAGGTCTTGGCAGAACTCATCCCACTGCATCGCTGAACCCCTGATCCTGCGTCGATCGTTCGACCATGTCATTACTGGTCCTCGCAATCGGCTACTGGCCATTACCACCTATAGATGGGGTGGAATATGGCACCCTTCGAAGATTGTCTCTATGTGATGAATCCAATAAGGGAGTTCGTATGGGTTGCTGCCGTCATATGTGTGTGGTCGTATGGCAGCGAAAGCTAGAATCGCTTCTCGGTCCTCCTGCACTTGCTGAGGGTCAACCGATGTGGCCATTCTCCTATTATAAACCAATCGTCAACTTATATACTAAATTTTGAAAAAAATCAAAAGCTAACTTATTTGGACAGATGAGGCAGGAGTGCGGCGATAAGAGGTAGGGTGGCAGGAAACTGCTTTGATACCAACTGTGACGCCCCGTGCCCTCAGTGACCCGGACTGTCACTAAAACTTGAACTTGCTTGCTTTTCTTATACTTTCTAACAACTTATACTTAACTAGATATCATAAAATTAGGGATTTTGTTTTACATGTACGTGTTTACTGTATACGTACGTATACCGATTACTATTCAAAAATACTATTTAATAGTTACTATTTAAAAATACTATTTAACAATTACTATTCAAAAATACAGTTTATGGTTACTATTAAAAAATACCATTTAACGATTACTATTCAAAAATACGATTTACGGTTACTATTTAAAAATACTATGTAACGGTTACTATTCAAACATACTGTCTGACAATTACTATTCAAAGTACTATTTAACCATTACTATTCAAAATACTGATACTCAAATTTTGCGGAAGATAAACTCGCGGTGTCTCCATAACCTCGCCCTCATATCTGCCTCTGCCGCCACCATCGCCCATTAGGATTTAAGCCGTAGGACGCTTACTTACAGCATGAACACACTACGTGGGCTTTACGCCTAGTAAGTACAACATATTTACAGCAAAACATGTTTAAACATAGTATATACTTAAAAACGTATAAGCAGTCATGTGTCACATATACCACTTTAACATATCACATATCACATACCATATCAAGGATTATAAAACTTCACATAACATGTGCATCACAGAAACATCATGTACTGAATGCATCTAGACGCATGTTGAACTATAACTAATGTATGCTCCGGTTATGTTCATTTATGCTTCAACTTTTCTTTTCTATTCTTGTCTATTTAGGGCCCATGGGTCAGTACCGTACGTGCACAGACCATCGGTAACGCCAATGGTAAAATAGCCGGAGGGCCATCAACGGATGCTCCACTTTCTGCTTTAACTTAAAAACCCCTTCATTTGAAAGGGTCGATACGACACGCTTACTACTTTCCGTCTTGTTTATCTTTTCTTGCCATATGCTTCTTTAAGCTGTCCCAACTCCTACATGGTACGGACGTATGGCATCTATCTTACTTTTTCATCAATCTACTTGATTGTGAAACTACATGCTCTTAAACATGAGCTGCAACATCGTGTGCATGGCATATACATTTTAACATACTGCAAAATATTATTTAAAAGCATTTTCGTTCATGCCATAGGCGGAGTTGTACTTACCTAATTGCAAGCAACTTGAAAACACACCTTTATCAATTCACAGGTTACCACCTGTCATCAATAACGTTTCTCATTAATTCTCTTGTTGAGTCACTATTAACGTTAGTGACTATAACTTGCGTTTCTATGGGGTACCGAGACCCGTCGGTACCCTATTGGCCTATTATGGGGATTTGGTATTTAACTCGTATCATGTTTGATCAATCGTCTACCTGATAGATTAATCATCATTCCTCACTGTGTTGTTCAAAAACGTGGCCCTTGACTAGTTTACCGCTCAGTCAATTGACCGGTTAACTTACATGTTGGTAACTAGGTAATCTATCGAGTTACTATACGTGAACTTAGTGTAGTAACCGACCGGGTTACTTCGCTTGTTGGAGTGTGGTAGCCTACTGGGCTATTAAGGCTTGTTTGGTGTAATGGCCCACCAGACCACTATGGCTTGTCTGGGGTAGTAGCCTACCGGGCTACTAAGGTTTGTTTGGTGCGGTAGCCTACCGGGCTACACACACTATATTTTTCTTTGAAAAAATGTTTGGGTTGACTTGTAAAAATCTTGGAAAAATTTCTTATTTGGAAATCGTCCCTTTATCACCTCATTGGAAGGTGGGGGACATTTTTATGAAAACTTTGTTCATTTTAAAGTGTTAAAAACACATTTTTATTTTGAAGTATATAAATCACATTTTTAAAGCTTGCATTTTAAAGGTAGTTTTTGAACCATTTTTTAAAACAATTTTGAAACTTAGTCTAAACGACTTTGTTTGAAATTTTGTCAAACACAAAATTTTTCGTTCTCGACAAGATGAACAAATCTTGTGTTCATCTCGGAGCCTAAATCTAACTCTAACAGCTCCTAATTTCATTAAACCTATGGGCTTGGTGCCTAGTTTTTTTTGTAAAAATCCCAGTTTTACATCTCCATAAAAACGGCTCGGTTTGAGGCTCGAAATGGCCAAATTTTTGACTCATGTGGTGGTTCTCAAGGTCCCGACGAGATCTACAACTTTCATGTTGAGTCCGAGAACTGGTTCGGACTCTAAGTGGGTCATTTCTAGCAAAATCCAAGACTGTTTTAACACTCAGATTTTTGCTCCCAGTTTTGAACACCGAGTGAAAAACACTCTAAAAACCTATCTTAGGCTCATTTTTGGCCGAGGCCTATTTGATGCAAAAACGACCGTATCGAATTTCCTTAAAACAACTTGTTTTACCAAACTCTTAGATTGAAAACTAAATTTTTCAACCAATCACCATGAGAAGGGTTTCGGTTTTTACCTTTGGTGCTTTAGACTCAAGCACACTTTTGGCTAGGCTTGACGAGTCAAAATGCCATGGAAACTCAAGGGCTGGAGGTTGGTTTTATGCTAGCCAATTTACCAAAAAAATCATTCAAACAACAACTCAAAACTAAGAATCAAAACCCAAGGAAAATCAGTTTTGCACTTACCCTTGGTGCACCCGAAAAGCTTGGCTCGGTTTCCCCTTGCTCAAGCTTAGAAGAGGTCGGTTTTTTGTGAGTTTTGGTGAAGGTTTTGGCTTGGAAAATGTTGGCTTTTGGGGCTGAGAAGATTCGGCAGCAAGCAAGGAAAAGAAGAAAAAAAAGACTTGTGGTTTTAGGTGTGTGGAATCAAAAGTCCATGTCTTATGTCAAGGGCGCCTTTTATAGGCAAAAATTAATCAAACTACTTAGGATTAATCGTACTTAATTGTCTACCAAATTAGCCAAATCTCAGCACAAATATGCTACCAATTTTCAGAAGAAATGGGCGTGGGCTGCTCATTGGAAGGAGGAATGAATAAACAAATGTTTTTGACTAGCTTTTTGAAAACCCTTGAATTAAATATTCCAATGTGTCATGGCTAGGTAGATTATTTTAATGGCCACCTTTTGGGCTATGTTTACTGTAGATTACAGCTGCTTTTGCAGCTAAGGGGCATGGAAATTTAAGGCTAAATTTATCTGTGTTGGCTTCTCATCGTAGTCTAATTTTATACTGCGGTGTTTGGTCCTTTCTCGGTAGTGTTTCAATTTTTACCAGAAAATTGGTTTTCTGAATCCAATTTTTGCACTGTAAATCCCTGGTTGTTTTCTACTGTCTAAGAGCCCATTATCAGTCTAAATTACTGTTCATATCCTATATTGTGGTTGTGTCTACACTATGTTATCCTTTCGCATTCAAACCGAGGCGTTCTTAGGTGAAATTTCAGACATAGTCTCTCTTGACTAATTTGGACGTGCTGATTCCATTTTTATCAGTTTTACGTCTATCAGAGGTCATCTAGACCAGTTTTTGGGGTCGGTGTGATCTCACCTCGAAAAACATGTTAGGTGCCCGATTGGCTAATTTGGGCATTCTGAGCCTAAATATATCAGTTTCGGGGTGAGTAAAGGTCGTCTTGACCCACATCCTGATACTGCGTACCTCTCACTATTCATTATCCACTATTTTCTACTTAACTGACTGGTCTGAGTGCTCCGACTCTGATTTTATCAGTCTTTAGGTCAGAAGAGGTCATCCAAACCATTTTCTCGATGTTGTACCTTTGCTAGGGCTATCTTTTGCTATTGTGCTCAGATATTCAGTCCGAGGTTTTGGTGATCTACTTACCATTCTAGTATCAGGAAATGGTCATCCGAACCAGTTTCTGAACACTGCATGTCTCATTCATATATACACATAATAGGGTGGACCGGGTTCACTGTCGGTCGCCACTTTCACTGCATGAATAGTACTTAAACAGTATCGTATCTGTTTAGTCTATTCAATGGGGAAATATACTATATTTCCTAACTTAATTACTCATTGCATAGTAATTAGGTTTCATGCAATTTGAGGGTCTGTGTAATGGCTTTCTACTCATTACACGGCTTTCAACACGGCCTCTAACACGGGTGTGTATACACCGGACATGGGCGTGTACTAGCAGAATTTCTTCAACACGGCCATGTTTAAAAACACAGCCTTTTACACTTTCATTAACCCGAGAGGTACATGGCCGTGTTCTTGACTGTGTCTCAGTACACGACCATGTTCAATTACACAGTTTCTCACACATTCACAACCCGAGCGGTACACAGCCTCTTGCACGGCCGTGTACCTGACTATGTTCTACTACACGGCCATGTATACTTACACAGCTACACACACGTACTCAGTCTGAGTGGTACACGGCCACTTACACGGCCGTGTACCTGACCGTGTACTTTAAAAATTGCACTAAAATATATCAAATTATTCTTCAATTTCTCATTAAATTGAAAATTAAAGTACATGATCGGGGCGGTCGTTACATGGATGGTGTTGACATAGGATTAGGATGGTGGACAAGATTCTCTCCAGTTGAATTCATATTTTGTTTTGGATAATAGAGTACACAATTATTCAAACTCCAAATAAAGTTGCCATGATTTTATTTGAGATTAGATTGGAGTTGTAGAAAATTATCCATGAGAACAAAAATTTGAAATACAACTGTTTGTGGATTTTGAAATTTGAATTTTTTAATTTGAAATTTAAATTTTGAATTTAAAATTTAAATTTGAAATTCGAATTTGAAATTTGAATTTGAAATTTGAATTTGAAATTTAAATTTGAAATTTGAAATTTGGAATTTGAAATTTGAATTTGAATTTTGAATTTTGAATTTTGAAATTTGGAATTTGAAATTTGAATTTGAATTTTGAATTTTGAATTTTGAAATTCAAATTTTGAATCACAGTTCAAGTGGAATTTGAATTCTTTATGGATAATTCCACAAGGTTAGAATTCGAATTTGAGTTGGATTATAGAGAGGAAAATCTTGTTTGAATCCTACTTGAATTTTGAATTCTAATTCTAACAAAAGTGGTTGAATTTTTGTTGAGGAAAATCCTCCAAGATATTTTCAATTTTTATGGATAAGGATGCAGGGAAAAATTCAAGTTTCAATCCCAGTTGAATTTGGATTCTTTCCTCCCTGGCATTGGCTGAAATTTTGAGGGAATCTCAAGGAAGATTTTCGGTTTTTTATGGATAAGGATGAGATAAAATTCAAACTAGAAAATCCTACCTGGATTTTGATTCTCCTCACTTTTAATGGCGGAATCTAGTCATGTTTTTGGCATTAGGGAAATTCAATTATTATGGATAATTGAAAAGATAAAATACAGCTTAAAATCCTATTTGAATTTGTATTACAAGATCCCTTAAGTGGCCGAATCTACCCTTGATTATGGCCTAGGGAATTTCAGATTTTGCATAGTGGATAAGGGAGAAAATCTTCTCCTAATCATATTCGAATTCAGAGGATCACCTCATGCAATTCTATAAATAGAGGTCCTGCTACTCCAATTCTCTCAGACCATAGACTCTCAGGTGAGCAGGCTTATTGTTGCATAACTCACCGTGACAATAAGTTCTTTAGAGATCTGGGTGGTCGGAAGAAGACTAGCAGTGCTAGCATGCCGGTTGAAGAACCGAGTGCCCACACACTCTGCCATCCGGGAATTAGAGAATAGTAGAGAAGGCTAGTTGGCTGAAGCCCTCCAGTCATTCTCCTCCTACAGTTGGCATCCTCTTGAGGTATGAGTTTTATTGTTGTTAGTTTATTGTATATGGCATCATGAGATATTTAATGATCTTAAAAAATATTTTCCGTTGTGCCACTCTGATACGTTTTTACCGATTTAGTTCCTACAGAGCTCGTGTTGAAGGCCATGTATTGAATAGAGTGCCACCGTAATGACCTCATGATTCATGAAACTTAATTACTATGTAAAGAGTACTTAAGTTAATAAATACAGTATATTTTCTAGTTGAATGAATTAAATGGGTACAGTGACGTTGAATTAATATTCATGCAATGAAAGGGGTAATCGACAGTGAAATCGGTTCACCTTAATACATATGCATGTGTGCGTGAGAGACACACAGCATTAAGAAACTTGTCCAGACAACCATTTTTTGACACAAAACTGGTGAACGAGTCATCAGCATGCTTAGACCGGTTATCTGAGCACAATAGCGATAGTTATCCTAATAGACTATACAATGTCGAGAAAAATGATCCAGATGACCCCTTCTCACCCAGAAACTGACAAAATCAGAGTCAGAACGCTCAGACTAGTTAGTTAAGAAAAAAATAATGAATAGTGAATAGTAGATATGCAGTGTCAGGTTAATGGCCAAGACGGCCTTAATTTGACATAAAACTGATATATTTACAATCAGCAGGCTCAATTTGGTCAATTGAGCATAAAACGTGAATTTTACTTTGAGAGATACGTAGTATCTGGAAAGGGGTCAAGATGACCTTTTCTCAGCCCGAAATTGATATATTTAGACTCAGAACGCTCAAATTAGTAAATTGAGCGCAAAACACATTTTTCAAGATGGGGTCACACAGATCCTGAAAACTAGCCTAGATGACCTCAGATGGATGTAAAACTGATAAATTTGAAATCAATACGTCCAAATTAGTCAGGATAGATTGTGTTTGCAATTTCGCATGAAACAGCCTCGTTATCCGTGCGCAGTGTCAACACAGTATAGGCACAACCACAGTATCAAGAAATTGGTCAAGATGACCTTTTCTTGAAATAAAACTTATATATTTGGAATCAGCATGCTTAAATTAGCCAATTGAGCATAAAAAGTAATTTTTGACCGGGAAATTGCAGTATCGAAAAACTGGTCGAGATGGCCTTAGATGAAAATAAAACTGATCTATTTGGGTTCAACATACCTAAATTAGTCAGTATAGCCTATGTTAAAATTTTCTAAAGGAAAAAAAAAGTATAAAAGGAGAGGGGGGGGGGGGGGGATTGAATTCAGAAATTCAAAATAAGCCCCCATAATTTTCTTCTCTCTTTCTTTTTCCCCACACCATCGAATGTGAACAGTAACCACGAACTGGAAACGCATCCATTTTCAACACCACTGGTACCGTTGGAAAGCACTCGACAAGCTGAGTCCAATGAAAGCTCTCGACGAGCTGAGTCCAATGGTGGGTCGAGTCAACGGAATCGACGCCGGAGGAAGGCACACATGCCGCCTGAAGCCACCAGAGGCCGAAAAATTCGAGTCGCCATTTCTCCACCATCCGACATCCAAATGTCACGATTCCTGTCCCAATGGATTCACGGTAAAGAGTAGAATAAAACCAGGCCTTATTTCACCTCGGCAGCTATCGGATGGCGCAGCCCAAGTTTGCCCGTCGGTGCCACCGTCGCTGCCATGGAAGTCATCGATTCCAATGGAGGTGAGCAGCACCACCGGTCCCAAAATGATCAGAATGGCATGGGGAGCAAAAGCCCGAACTCAATTGCACAAAACCACCACGGCATGGCAGAGATCAGAGCTCGCTGCCACTGTCCACCGTTGGGGGGTTTAGTTTCTGGTGATTCGAGCCTCGAATCGAGAAATTGACACCGAATTTTGGTTCCTCTCGTTGAGCTCTTCAAGATGGTGTCCACCTTCACCCGCACCACTAGTCAATGCTGGTCAATGGTCGATCAACGACAGTCAATACTGGTCAACGGCCACAGGACCCAAAAATTTGAAGATTGGCCTTTTGACCTATTTTTGACATTTCAGACACATCTGTGGCATCAAATTTGTAAACCAGAATTTCAAAAGTAAACAACGATGATTCAAAGATTGTACGGTCGAAACCGTATGGCTTTTTTGATCGCCGATGGGAACGATTGTGGTAGTGATTTTGATCCCTTTATTCCTCATTTTATTATTGAATAATTATGTATTAATTATGGATCATTAGCTTGAGGAATTGTAAGAAAAATGGATGAAATGTCGAAAAAGAAAATTTATGGAAATGTGAATATTTTTACGTAAAAAGTTGAGTTTTTATGTAAAAAATAGGCTGCTGGTTTAGTACGTGGTAGATTAGAATTGGTTAGATGGTTTTGGAGCGTTTCCTAAATGCCGGGAACCCAAAAATTAAGTAGAAATGCTGCCAAAATTTCTAAAATGGTACAAAGGGGTATTTTAGGAAACGAGGGGTAAAAATGTGATCAGGATGGAAACCCGAGCCCCTTAGGTGACCTAGGCTTGGGAAAGAGAGATGGAGGTTTTGAGGATTAGTAAACTGCCCATTCGAAATCTTGAAATATAAAAAAATGACCCTTATTTCAGAATAGTACCACCCAAGGGATAAGCGTGAGCTAAGTATATGTGACGCCCCGTGCCCTCAGCGGCCCGGACCGTCACTAAAAACTCTATTACTTAACTTGCTTCTTTAGCTTTTACTTATACTTTCTCTTTAAAACCGATACTTAAACTTGCTGAATTTAATACCATAAATTTAGAGGGATTTTTTTATATATATATACGTACGTATTTACTATTCACGTACGTATACTATTAAAATGCGGAATTTGAAAAACATAAGGATTTAAATTATACATACACAATTATATACTTGTTTATCTGATTACTATTCACCAGATACTATTTAAATATACTACTTATACATATACCGTTTACTGTTCTAAAATACCGTTTAACCTTTACTATTCAAAATACTATTTAACTGTCACCATTCAAAATATTATTTACTCATACTGTGTGGAAGAATACTCGCGGTGTATCCATAACCTCATCCTCACATCCACCTCCGCCACCATCATCGTCCCTTGATGTTTACGCTATAGGATGCTTACCTACAGCATGAACACACTCCGTGAGCTTTACGCCCAGTAAGTACAACATGTTAACCGCAAAACATATTTAAAACATAGCACATACGTAAAATCATAGGCATGACATATATCACTTAATAAATCACATACCATATAAGCATATCACATATCAGCTCACATATCATGTCATCACATAACATGTCATAACACTGAATATAAAACTTCACATACTTTATGCATGATAGAAGCATCGTGTACTATATGCATTCTACTGAAAAAGAAAGCATAGCGAACTATAACTAATGCATGGTCCGGTTATGTTCATTTATGCTTCAAACTTCTCTTTTCTTTTCTTGTCTATTTAGGGCCCATGTGTCAGTACCGTGTGCGCGCAGACCAACGGTAACTCCCGAGGTCAACTAATGCCGAAGAGTCATCAACTGATACTCAACTTTTGGCCTTAACTTTCTTTAACTGGAAACCCCTTCGACTGAAGGAGCCGGTACGACACACCTATTTATTTCCATCTTGTTTAACTGTTCTAGCCATACGCTTTTCTAAGCTGTCCCCAATCCTACGCGGTAGGGATCTATGGCTTCTATCTTGTTCTTTCATCAATCTACTCGATTGTGAAACTATATGCTCTTATGTATGCTGTGCTGCATCATGTGCAAGATACATACTTAAAATACTGGAAAAGCATCATTTTAAATTCATTTTATCCATGCTGTAGGCGGAGTTGTACTTACCTGTCAGCAGACAGTTTATACTCTCGCCTTCGTCACAATACAGGTACCTCCCTGTAATCATAATGCATTACATTAACATTCACTCTTAGGTCACCGTGGTCATTAGTGACTAATAAAAATTCTCGTTATGTGGTACCGATCCTTATCGGTACTAATTGCCCTCTTCTTAAGAATTTGATTTTCTAATCATTGTTAATTAATTTATTTACCCAATAAATTAATTAACATCGCTCTTAGGTCACTCTATCGTTAGGAACTAATAAACTTATCGTTGTGTGGTACCGATGCCTATCGGTACCCAACTGCTCTACTTTGGGAAATTTGATATCTAATTTTTAATCATGCTTGATTAATTTGTCTACTTGACAAATTAATCACTGTCTCTCACTATCCCATTCCGACTTGGTCCTTGACTGGCTAACCGACCAGTCAACTGACTGAATAGCTCCCGTATGACCATTTAGCCTGTCGGGTTGCCGTTACCGATGTAATCGGCCCAAATTTTATACTTCGATCGCACCCGTCCCTCGGGTGGTACTATTCTGACATAGGGGTCGTTTTCTTACATTTCGAGATTTCTAATTGGGAGATTCACTAATCCTGTAAACGTCCGTCCTTCTTTCCTGGACCTAGGTCATCGAGGGGGCTCGGGTTTCCATCCCGATCACATTTTCAGCCCTCGTTTCCTAAAATACCCCTTTGTGCCGTTTTAGAAATTTCGGCAGCATTTCCGCTTAATTTTTGGGTTTCCGGCGTTTAGGAAACGCCTCAAAACCATCTAACCTATTCTAACCTGTCACGTACTAAACCAGAGGCCTAATTTTTACGTAAAAGCTCCGCTTTTTACGTAAAAATATTCACATTTCTTCACATTCTCTTTTTCGACATTTCATCCATTTTTCTTACAATTCCTCATGTCAGTAAACCATAATTCATACATAATTATTTCCAATAATAAATTGAGGAATCAATGGATCAAAAACCACTACCAAAATCAATCCCGTCAGCGGTCGCACGAACCGTTCGGTCTCGACCGCACAATCTTTGAATCGACTTTCTCCACTTTTGAAACTATGGTTTGCAAATCCGATGCCGCGGATGTGTCCGGAACGTCGAAAATAGGCCAACGGGCCATTCTTCAATTTTCGGTCTCCGGTCGCCGTTGACCGGCGTTGACCGCCGTTGACCGCCGTTGACCGGCGTTGACCGCCGTTGACCGGCATTGACCGCCGCGGCGATGGGAGTGGCGACCACCATCTTGAAGAGCTCGACGAGAGGAACCCATTGGTGGTGTCAATTTCACCAATCGAGGCTCCTATCACCGGAAATCGGCCCTCGAAATGTCGGCGACGGCGGCGGTGTTCGATCTTCATTTTCCGGCGTTGTTGCCCAAAATTGATTTGGGGCTTTTGATCTACGTGTTGTTCTGAGCATTTTGATACCGACCTTGCAACTCAACTTCGCTGGAATAGCGAGATTCGACGGCGGCGATGGCGACGGCGACGGCGAACCTTGGGCGGGGCGATCCGGCGGCTGTTGACGTGAAATGAAGCCTGGGTTTTGTTCTACTCTTCACCATGAATCCATTGGGACCAAAATCATGGCATTTGGACGTCGGACGGCGGAGATACGGTGGTTTGAAAAATTCGGCCACCGGCGGCTTTGGGAGGCGCGTGTGGCGTGCTCCGGCGTCGGTTCGGTCGACTCGGCCCACCGTTGGAATCAGCTCGTCGAGAGCTTTCCAATGGTACCGGTGGTGTTGAAAACGGAGGTCAGATTCGACTGATGGTTACTGTTCACCTACGGGTGGTGTGGGGAGAAAAAGATAGGAAAAAAATAATGGGGGCCCTTTTTACAAAAATCTAAAAATTTCGACCCCTTTATACTAATTTTTTTGAAAAATTTTAAGATAGGCTATACTGACTAATTTAGGCATGCTGAACCCAAATATATCAGTTTTATCTTCATCCGAGGTCGTCTCGACCAGTTTCCCGATACTGCATGGTTCCCGGTCAAAAATTACTTTTTGTGCTCAAATGACTAATTTGAGCATTCTGATTCCAAATATATCAGTTTTATATCAAGAAAAGGTCATCTTGACCAATTTCTTGATACTGTGGTTAGGCCTACACTGTGTTGACACTGTACACGCATAACGAGGCGTTTTCGCATGAAATTTCAAACACAGTCTCTCCTAACTAATTTGGACATGCTGATTTCAAATTTATCAGTTTTACATCCATCTGAGGTCTTCTGGACCAGTTTTCGGGATCTGCGTGACCCCATCTCGAAAAACGTGTCAGGTACCCGATTGACTAATTTGGGCGTCCTGAATCTAAATATATCAATTTCGGGGCGAGAAAAGGTCGTCTTGACCCTCATCCCGATACTGCGTATCTTTTAAACAAAATCTACATTTTGTGCTCAATTGACCAGATTGAGCCTGCTGACTATTAATATATCAGTTTTATGCCAGATTAAGGCCGTCTTGGCCACTAACCTGATACTGCGTTTCTCACTATTCACTAATCACTATTTACTATCTGACTGACTAATCTGAGCGTTCTGACTCCGATTTTGTCAGTCTCTGGGCGAGAAGAGGTCATCTAGACCACTTTTCTCCATACTGTACATCTATTAGGGCAATTATCACTGCTGCGCTCAGATGACCAGTCTGAGCGTACTGATGACTAGCTCATCAGTTCTGTATCATGAAATGGTCGTCTAGACCTGTTTCTTGATATTGCGTGTCTCAACGCATACTCACATAATAGGGTGGACCGATTTCACTGTCGATTACCCCTTTCACTGCATGAATAGTAATTATACGTTACTATTCCTGTTTAATCCATTCAACTAAAAAGCACACTGTGCTTATTAACTTAATTACATCATTACATAGTAATTAAGTTTCATAATTCATGAGAGTCATTACAGTGGCTCTCGGCTCATTACACAGCCTTCTATACGGACTCCTACACGTGCGTGTGCAACGCAACACGGGCGTGTACATTTCGAACACGGGCGTGTACTAGTTGAGACTACTCAACACGGCCATGTCTTTGAAACACATTCATCTATCTGAGCGGTACACAACCTCTTACACGATCGTGTACTTGACCGTGTTTCTTAAATTTGCTAAAAGACATTAAATTATGTCCATTTTATTCCTTAATGACTTATTACATGGTAAGTAGGTGCCATGAAAATGGCGGTCATTACAACCTACCCCCCTTACAAAATTTTCGTCCTCGAAAATTAGAATAATTCTGGGAAGTCTCTTCTCATGTCTTCTTCCCATTCTCATATGGCTTCCTCAACACTAGGATTCTGTCACAACACTTTTACTAGCGGTATACTTCATTCCTAAGTACTCTCTCCTTTCTAACTAGGATCTGCACGGGTCTCTCCTCGTACATCGGATCAGCGTACACTACAACGGATTCTTGGCTAAGAACATGGGAACTGTCTGGCACGTACTTCTTCAGCATCAAAACGTTGTGCACTGTAGCTAACTCGGGAGAAAGCGTTAGTCTATAAGCCACCTTCCCGACTTTCTCTATTATCTCAAGGGTCCTATGTACCTAGGACTGAGCTTTTCTTTCTTTTCAATGCGCATCACCCCTTTCATGGGTGTCGCTACTTGAAAAAAAAAAAAAAAAAAAAACTGAGTCTCAACATGTCCTCTAACATCTGTATGGTCCTCTCAGACTAACTGTCGGTCTGAGGATGAAATGTTGTGCTGAATTCTCACTTGGATTGTAATGCAGCCTGAACACTTCGCCAAAATCTGGAGGTAAAGCATCCACTACGATCTGAGACAATCGACTCTGGTATTCCGTGCCGTTTCACGAACTGTGCCGTAGAGATTTCTACTAGTCGTTCCACCAAGTAGCTAACTTTCATTGCTAAAAAAAAATTAACTGATTTCATCAGTCTGTCTACAATCACCCAGATTGCGTCATTATCGTTTGACGTCTTCGGCAGTCCGACTACGAAATTCATCGTAATCTGGTCCCATTTCCACTGGGTAGCTTAATTTTCTACGATCATCCTGCTGGGCGCTGGTGTTCTGCTTAACCTTCCGACACGTAAGGTATCTGGCAACGAACTCGACAATGTCATTCTTCATTTCAGGCCACCAAAAGCTTTCCTTCAGGTACTTGTACATCTTATTCGCCACCGAATGTATGGAATATGACGTCTTGTAAGGTTCTAAAAAGATTCGCTTCATGAGTTTTTCATTTTTCATAACACACACTCTACCTCTGTAGTAGAGTACGTCGTCCTTAGGGATCTTAAACTCTGAATCCTTGTCCTCTATAGCTTCCTTTCTGGACTTGAGCAGGGACAAATCGAAACCTTGACCGATCTTGATCTCTTCTTTGAGCGTCGATTGGAGGGTCATTTCAGACAATCTCCCTATCAAAATCTTGATCTCGCTGTCGCATAGCTCCTTTGTAGCGCTCCTGACAAGGCACTAATATTCATAGGCATAGTAATATGCTTCTGACTCTACACATTAACCACTTTATTGGCTTTCCCCGGATGGTATAGGATCTCACGGTCGTAATCCTTGCCAACTCTAGTCATCTACGCTGCCTCATGTTGAGTTCTTTCTGTGTGAAGATACATTTGAGGCTCTAGTGGTCGATGTAAATCTCGCACGTGACTCCGTACAGGTAGTGCCTCCATGCTTTTATCGTAAAAACTATTGCTACTAGCTCCAGATCACGCGTTGGGTAGCTCTTCTCAAGGTTTTTGAGTTGTTGTGAAGCATACGCGACTACTCTACCACTCTGCATCAACACAATTTCCAACTTGGTTTTAGATGCGACGCTTAAATCACAAAGCTTCCCTGACCAATATTTGAAATGGTCAGCATTGGAGCGCTTATGAGTCTTCATTTCAGCTCTTGAAAGCTTTCCTCACACTTGTCGATTCACTTATACCTCTTTCCCTTCTTGGTGAGCGCTGTAAGCGGAGCAGCTAACTTTCAGTAGCCTTCGACTAAGTGTAGGTAGTATCCTGTTAGTTTAAAGAAATTGTGAATTCCCGTTACGTTCCTCTGAGCTAGCCACGTGCTAACTGCATCAATTTTCATCGGGTCCACAGATACTCCTTCCTTGGGGATTACGTGGCCTAGGAAATGGACCTTCTCCAACCAAAACTCATACTTGGAGAACTTAGTGCATAACTGATGGTCCTGTTGCATGCGCAAAATGATAATTAAGTGCTCTTCATGCTCTTCCTTCATCTTAGAGTGTATAAGTATGTCATCGATGAACACAATGATAAACTTATCCAAATAGTCCTTGAACATACGGTTCATCCGGTTCATGAAAGTTGCTGGTGCGTCCGTTAATCTGAGCGACATGAACAGAAACTCGTAATGTCCGTACCGCGTTTGAAAGGCTGTTTTGGGTACATCTTCTTTCCTGATTCGTAGTTGATGGTACCCTGAACGTAGATCGATCTTCGAGAACACAACAGCGTCTCGGAGCTGATCAAATAAATTGTTAACCAACAGTAACGGGTTCTTGTTCTTAATCATAACCCCGTTCAACTTTCTGTATTTGATGCACATTCTCAATGGTCCATCTTTCTTCTTCACGAATGGTATGGGTGCTCTCCAGGGTGAATAGCTCTGTCGCATGAATCCCTTATCTATTTAGTCCTTTAATTGGGCTTGGAGCTCCTTTAGCTCTATAGAGCCTATTCCGTAGGGGGCCTCAAAGATGGGGCTGATTCTAGTAGACCTTCAGTCTCGAAAGAGATCCCGCGCTCTGGTTGGAGTCCTGCAAGATCTTCTGGAAATATCTCCATGAATTCCCTGACTATCGGTACGTTGTCGGGTCCTATCTCTATTCCTTGAGTCTTATCTGCTACGTACACTAGGAAGTCCGCGCATCCACTGGATAGCATCTCAGCCTTCACTGCTGATATCATCGTCTTTGGTTGCTCTGGCGACAAACCCTTGTAGATGAACTTTTCACATCCGATTGGTTCGAAAACGATTTTCCGCCTTCAACAGTTTATGACAACGTTGTGTCCTAAGCTTTTTTTTTTGGCAGAATCTGATGATGCAACGAATGGGTGGCTCCAGAATCAAGTAGAACTAATGCATCAAAGTTGGTGATAGAAAGCTGGCCTGTCACCATTGCAGAAGTTACAGCTTCAACGTCACTCCCCGTGTAAGCATAGATTCTCCCTTAGCTGTCTGAAGCTTTAAGTATACCTTGTGTGATTGAAGGGTCTTCGATCCTGGTCTGGTTGGTGTGAAGTTGATTATTCCTAGTGCGGGGTTGATTCTGTCGATTCTACAGGTTGGAGTGGCAATTTTTTTTTGGCATAGTGGCCTTCCTTGCCATAGATGAAACAACCAGTTGCTCTCTGCTTGCATTCTCTTGGGTGCCTCTTTCCACATCTCGTGCACGTTGGGTATTGGCTATCATCTCCTTCCAGATCATTTCTCTTCTGGGGGAAATTCTCCTATGAATCTTGGTTGCCTTAATTCCCCTTTTCTCTTGTTGTTGTTATGGGAATGCCTACTATTCTGGCCGGTTCCCATGTTCTATCCTCTGTATTGTAACTCGAGGTTCTGCTTTCCCTGAGCCTGCTCAGCTTGCGTTTTCTCCTCCTTTCGTGCCTTAAAATTCTGCGCCTTTCGCTCCTTATCATGAGCCGACCAGTACTCGGCTCAGATAACCTTGCTGACACATTCTACTAGGGTTGCTGGTCCGTGGCTTCAACTACAGACCCAAACTACGATTTCCATTCTGAACATCTTCAGTATTCGTCTAACTCTCTCCTTTTAGTCGGTACCAAATCTGGATAAAGTTGAGCCAACTGCTCAAATTTCTTGACTGCCTCCATAACAGTCATACTACCTTGGTGCAAGTTGTCGAACTCGTCTTATTGCGCTACTAGTGCTTCGTCGTTGAAGTACATCTCCTTGAATTCCTCAATGAAATCGCTCCAGCTCATCTCTCTAATGTTCCTCCTAATGGTTACCATCTTCCACCACTAACGCGCCTCATTGCGCAGGGTGAAGGATGTGTACATCACTTTCTTTCTCTATCTGTTAACCCTATAAAATCCAAGATTACTTGGATATCCGTTAGCCAGTCATTGGCCTCTATAGGGTTGGTGATTCCTTCGAATTCTAACGCTTTCATGCGCCAGAATCTCTCATATAAGTCACCTTCCCTAGGGATTGACAGAAAACAATTGCTGCTACGAAAGCAGCCATTACTATGGGTACTAGTGCTTCCTGAGCTGGAGGAGCTGCTTGTTCCCTCAGAGTTTTTAGGGCTACTAGAGCCTCCTGTGCTGGCATCTCTACTGACTGTGGTGCCTGGGGTTGCTGGTCCAGCTGTTCCCTAAGCTGGTTTAGCTTCCGCTGCTGGTTCTCCATCATCTCTCGCATGGCTGCGATCTGTGCTATCAACTCATCCTCTCGGGATGCTGGGTTTAACTAGGCTCTCGTTCTTGTCATGTTTTCCTATGTAACCCTATCGTACAGCGGGAAAGGAAAATATAAGTCTCTTAAATTCTGTACTTGGGACTCGTATCACATATCATTTTCTTTCTTACTTAACAATCTTACTTAAACGTTATGGATATAAATATACACACTATATCCATCTTTCTTTCTCTCATACTGTGATGTTCAATACAATTGCCGCATTGTATTGGGACATCGTCTGAGTGCTAGGATTCGTCCTGCACTTTCTGTCATATCATACTCACACTGTGGAAAAATTTATATCTGGCCCCTAGGGCAAAGCTTTACTACTTATCTCATAATATATTTCACATAATATATATACATATATTCAAGATTCTAGTTCAGTGGGAGTGACACACACTTCCCTTATACGATCCCAACAAGTACATTATGCTACAACTGACTGGGGAGAGCTACTGCTTCCCTCTATATTTTTTCATAACTAACGTTCCCGCAGAAGGGTTACTACTATTGGAAGGACAATCCTGATTCAGTATCAGGCATCTCCTCATCGTCACTATCACTGAGTGAGTACTCCTCTGGGTTCTCTTCTTCTTAGTCAAAACTAACCTCGTCATCGCTGGCTATGATGACTTGGGGTTCGTACATCCCCATCTATTCGTCATTACTAAAGCGATTGGGGATCTCCTCTCCCTCATCATCGGGATGGGCGTCGGAAAGAGTCTCGTTATCTTCCTCCCATGGGGTGTTCGGGAGACATACGGGATGGTTCGGGGTTCTCCATTGGCTCCCTATTGCCCTCGTGTACTTCTGACTAGTGCTCGGCCATGAACTCTTCATCGGTCAGTTGGGGTGCTGGTTCTACCTGGTCACCCTCCATAATGGCGACTGCTATAATGCCTTGGGCTTGTGCAGGGTTCCCGGGGTTGAGCACTTTTCTCTCAGCATTCACTATCTCCTTGATAAGGCTTGCTAGTCCTGCTTGATCGCTCTTCTAATTCTGTTTGGCAAGGTCTCTTTCTCTCTTTGGGTCTTCTCCTGTCTTGATCCACTTTTGTCTTGGCATGTATTGTAGAAGTCCATATCGGTTCCTTATAGCGAACAGCATACGTTAGAACTGTATCACCGGACATCAGTTGCAGTCTTTCAGTCCGATGAACAAATTCTCGTATATCCATAACTCTAGAGAACTTAGGCGGTTTCACTCCCCGCTTGCCCATAGAGAAAAACTGGGGCTGATGCTGGACTGCTCTCAGAGATTGGCTCGATCGTGGTATGGCGAAACTCGACACAGTTAAGAGCTCATCCTGGTCATAAGGATCCCAATACACACGAGAGTATCTTCCTGAGAGATATCAACAGCCAACAGGACTCAGTTATCCTGATCAATGGCGTACAATCGGGAATCACTTTGATAACGTGAAACCAGTCCTGACATTCTCATGGAGTGCAGGAGTACTGTTTGCCACTCGAAACTTAGTGGACAACTAGCCCTGAAGATTGGTACAACTCGGGCAGCAATCCATGTTCTTTCTCTGAGCAGTTCTCTAGCATTGAACGGTCGTGATTTTCATATAATGATCTCAGCATCTCTTCGCCTTATTCTTGCCATCATAGGTTTCGTCATCTCATTACTATAAAATGTTATCTTCAATAGATAAACATTTACTGACTAAAAAATAAAACTAACTTACTTGGACAGATGAGGTAGGTATGCGGCGATGTGAGGTAGGATGGCAGGAAACCGCTCTGATACCAACTGTGACGCCCCGTGCCCTCAGCGGCCCGGACCGTCACTAAAAACTCTATTACTTAACTTGCTTCTTTAGCTTTTACTTATACTTTCTCTTTAAAACCGATACTTAAACTTGCTGAATTTAATACCATAAATTTAGAGGGATTTTTTTTATATATATATACGTACGTATTTACTATTCACGTACGTATACTATTAAAATGTGGAATTTGAAAAACATAAGGATTTAAATTATACATACACAATTATATACTTGTTTATCTGATTACTATTCACTAGATACTATTTAAATATACTACTCATACATATACCGTTTACTGTTCTAAAATACCGTTGAACCTTTACTATTCAAAATACTATTTAACTTTCATCATTCAAAATATTATTTACTCATACTGTGCGGAAGAATACTCGCGGTGTATCCATAACCTCATCCTCACATCCACCTCCGCCACCATCATCGTCCCTTGATGTTTACGCTATAGGATGCTTACCTACAGCAGGAACACACTCCATGAGCTTTACGCCCAGTAAATACAACATGTTAACTGCAAAACATGTTTAAAACATAGCACATACGTAAAATCATAGGCATGACATATATCACTTAATAAATCACATACCATATAAGCATATCACATATCAGCTCACATATCATGTCATCACATAACATGTCATAACACTGAATATAAAACTTCACATACTTTATGCATGACAGAAGCATCGTGTACTGTATGCATTCTACTGAAAAAGAAAGCATAGCGAACAATAACTAATGCATGGTCCGGTTATGTTCATTTATGCTTCAAACTTCTCTTTTCTTTTCTTGTCTATTTAGGGCCCATGTGTCAGTACCGTGTGCGCGCAGACCAACGGTAACTCCCGAGGTCAACTAATGCCGAAGAGTCATCAACTGATACTCAACTTTTGGCCTTAACTTTCTTTAACTGGAAACCCCTTCGACTGAAGGAGCCGGTACGACACACCTATTTATTTCCATCTTGTTTAACTGTTCTAGCCATACGCTTCTCTAAGCTGTCCCCAATCCTACGCGGTAGGGATCTATGGCTTCTATCTTGTTCTTTCATCAATCTACTCGATTGTGAAACTATATGCTCTTATGTATGTTGTGCTGCATCGTGTGCAAGATACATACTTAAAATACTGGAAAAGCATCATTTTAAATTCATTTTATCCATGCTGTAGGCGGAGTTGTACTTACCTGTCAGCAGACAGTTTATACTCTCGCCTTCGTCACAATACAGGTACCTCCCTGTAATCATAATGCATTACATTAACATTCACTCTTAGGTCACCGTGGTCATTAGTGACTAATAAAAATTCTCGTTATGTGGTACCGATCCTTATCGGTACTAATTGCCCTCTTCTTAAGAATTTGATTTTCTAATCATTGTTAATTAATTTATTTACCCAATAAATTAATTAACATCGCTCTTAGGTCACTCTATCGTTAGGAACTAATAAACTTATCGTTGTGTGGTACCGATGCCTATCGGTACCCAACTGCTCTACTTTGGGAAATTTGATATCTAATTTTTAATCATGCTTGATTAATTTGTCTACTTGACAAATTAATCACTGTCTCTCACTATCCCATTCCGACTTGGTCCTTGACTGGCTAACCGATCAGTCAACTGACTGAATAGCTCCCGTATGACCATTTAGCCTGTCGGGTTACCGTTACCGATGTAATCGGCCCAAATTTTATACTTCGATCGCACCCGTCCCTCGGGTGGTACTATTCTGACATAGGGGTCGTTTTCTTACATTTCGAGATTTCTAATTGGGCGGTTCACTAATCCTGTAAACGTCCGTCCTTCTTTCCTGGACCTAGGTCATCGAGGGGGCTCGAGTTTCCATCCCGATCACATTTTCAGCCCTCGTTTCCTAAAATACCCCTTTGTGCCGTTTTAGAAATTTCGGCAGCATTTCCGCTTAATTTTTGGGTTTCCGGCGTTTAGGAAACGCCTCAAAACCATCTAACCTATTCTAACCTGCCACGTACTAAACCAGAGGCCTAATTTTTACGTAAAAGCTCCGCTTTTTACGTAAAAATATTCACATTTCTTCACATTCTCTTTTTCGACATTTCATCCATTTTTCTTACAATTCCTCAAGTCAGTAAACCATAATTCATACATAATTATTTCCAATAATAAATTGAGGAATCAATGGATCAAAAACCACTACCAAAATCATTCCCGTCGGCGGTCGCACGAACTGTTCTGTCTCGACCGCACAATCTTTGAATCGACGTTCTCCACTTTTGAAACTCCGGTTTGCAAATCCGACGCCGCGGATGTGTCCGGAACGTCGAAAATAGGCCAACGGGCCATTCTTCAATTTTCGGTCTCCGGTCGCCGTTGACCGGCGTTGACCGGCATTGACCACGGCGGCGATGGGAGTGGCGACCACCATCTTGAAGAGCTCGACGAGAGGAACCCATTGGTGGTGTCAATTTCACCAATCGAGGCTCCTATCACCAGAAATCGGCCCTCGAAATGTCGGCGACGGCGGCGGTGTTCGATCTTCATTTTCCTGCGTTGTTGCCCAAAATTGATTTGGGGCTTTTGATCTACGTGTTGTTCTGAGCATTTTGATACCGACCTTGCAACTCAACTTCGCCGGAATAGCGAGATTCGACGGCGGCGATGGCGACGGTGACGGCAAACCTTGGGCGGGGCGATCCAGCGGCTGTTGACGTGAAATGAAGCCTGGGTTCTGTTCTACTCTTCACCACGAATCCATTGGGACCAAAATCATGGCATTTGGACGTCGGACGGCGGAGATACGGCAGTTTGAAAAATTCGGCCACCGGCGGCTTTGGGCGGCGCGTGCGGCGTGCTCTGGCGTCGGTTCGGTCGACTCGGCCCACCGTTGGAATCAGCTCGTCGAGAGCTTTCCAATGGTGCCGGTGGTGTTGAAAACGGAGGTCGGATTCGACTGATGGTTACTGTTCACCTACGGGTGGTGTGGGGAGAAAAAGATAGGAAAAAATAATGGGGGCCCTTTTTACAAAAATCTAAAAATTTCGACCCCTTTATACTAATTTTTTTGTAAAATTTTAAGATAGGCTATACTGACTAATTTGGGCGTGCTGAACCCAAATATATCAGTTTTATCTTCATCCGAGATCGTCTCGACCAGTTTCCCGATACTGCATGGTTCCCGGTCAAAAATTACTTTTTGTGCTCAAATGACTAATTTGAGCATTCTGATTCCAAATATATCAGTTTTATATCAAGAAAAGGTCATCTTGACCAATTTCTTGATACTGTGGTTAGGCCTACACTGTGTTGACACTGTACACGCATAACGAGGCGTTTTCGCATGAAATTTCAAACACAGTCTCTCCTGACTAATTTGGACGTGCTGATTTCAAATTTATCAGTTATACATCTATCTGAGGTCTTCTGGACCAGTTTTCGGGATCTGCATGACCCCATCTCGAAAAACGTGTCAGGTACCCGATTGACTAATTTGGGCGTCCTGAATCTAAATATATCAGTTTCGGGGTGAGAAAAGGTCGTCTTGACCCTCATCCCGATACTGCGTATCTTTTAAACAAAATCTACATTTTGTGCTCAATTGACCAGATTGAGCCTGCTGACTATTAATATATCAGTTTTATGCCAGATTAAGGCCGTCTTGGCCACTAACTTGAGACTACGTTTCTCACTATTCACTAATCACTATTCACTATCTGACTGACTAATCTGAGCGTTCTGACTCCGATTTTGTCAGTCTCTGGGCGAGAAGAGGTCATCTAGACCACTTTTCTCCATACTGTACATCTATTAGGGCAATTATCACTGCTGCGCTCAGATGACCAGTCTGAGCGTACTGATGACTAGCTCATCAGTTCTGTATCATGAAATGGTCGTCTAGACCGGTTTCTTGATATTACGTGTCTCAACGCATACTCACATAATAAGGTGGACCGATTTCACTGTCGATTACCCCTTTCACTGCATGAATAGTAATTAAACGTTAGTATTCCTGTTTAATCCATTCAACTGAAAAGCACACTGTGCTTATTAACTTAATTACATCATTACATAGTAATTAAGTTTCATAATTCATGAGAGTCATTACAGTGGCTCTCGGCTCATTACACAGCCTTCTACACGGACTCTTACACGTGCGTGTGCAACGCAACACGGGCGTGTACTAGTTGAGACTACTCAACACGGCCATGTCTTTGAAACACATTCATCTATCTGAGCGGTACACAACCTCTTACACGATCGTGTACTTGACCGTGTTTCTTAAATTTGCTAAAAGACATTAAATTATGTCAATTTTATTCCTTAATGACTTATTACATGGTAAGTAGGTACCATGAAAATGGCGGTCATTACAGTATAAAATTTGGGGCGATTAAATCGGTAAAGGTAACCCGATAGGCTAAACAGTCAATACGCGAGGTAACCGGTGAGTTGATTAGCCGGTTAACCAATCAAACCCGAGATAGGAAGAGGTGGAGCGACGGTAATTAATTTATTGGGAAAATAAATTAATTAACCACGCTTAAAAATTAGAAAATCAAACTCTCAAGAGGAGGGTAGTTAGTGTCGATAAGGATCCGTATCACCTAACAATAAAATTTTTATTAGTCACTAATGACCACAATGACCTAAGAGCAAATGTTAATGAAATATGTTCTGATTATAGGAAGGTACCTGTATTGTGACGAAGGCGAGAGTATAAACTATCCACTAATAGGTAAGTACAACTCCACCTACAGTATGAGCAAAAATGAATTTAAAGTGGTGTTTTTACACTATGTTGAGTATGTAAACCATGCACCATTGTTACATAGTATGTTATAAGAGCATATAGTTTCACAATCGTGTAGATTGATGAAAACATTAGTAAAATGCCATACATCCTTATCGAGTAAGATTAGGGATAGCCTAGTAAGGCATATGGCCAAATCAGATCAACAACTTGGTAATTAAAAGACTTCGTGTTATACCGGCCCCTTCCGCTTAAAGAGGTTTTTTTTTAGTTTAAGTATGACAAGCCGATGTCGATGGCTCTTAATACATAAGGGGGCATATGGTCCACGAGCGTAAGACTCACTAAGATCATGGACATATCCAATGATCTGCACGTAGTTCGGTATTGACACACAGGCCCTCAGAAACGTAGTTTGGTACTGACACACGGGCCCTCAGCAAAGATAAGAAATGATAATGAATAATGAAGCATAATCGGTTCATGCATTATTCACGATATGCTTTAGCTATAGTTCAGTATGCATCCAGCTTTAGTAGATATGCACTCAGTCACATGTTGCTTTCTGTTATGCATTCAGTCAATGATGTTTCAGCTCTGCATTCAGTGATATGTGATACTCTGGTATGTAGAATGTTTCAGTGTGTGGTACATGTTGGTAAATGACATGCTTACGTGTTTTAAGTATGTACTATGATTTAAACATGTTTTGCAGATGATATGTTGTACTTACTGGGCATAAAGCTCATATTGTGTGTTCATGCTGTAGGTAAGCAACCTATGGCTTAGACCATAATGGGTGGTGATGGCGGCAAAGGCAAATGTTCAAGTTTTGACTTCCGCACAGTATTAAGTAAATATTATATTTTTGAGTAGTAACCAGTTAAACAAGTTTCATAAATATGTATGTATGATTTAACCTCAGCTTCATTCAGACCTTATTATATTCGTACAGTATATATTAATATGTACGTGAATAGTAAAAACGTATGCATATATATAAAAAAATTCTTAAAAATTATAGTATTAAATAAGTAAGTTCAAGTAATAGTATTTAAGCCAGATAAGTAAACCAATTGTTCTTTAAGAAAGTAAGAATAGTTCTCAAGTAAGTTTTAGCATCAGTAGTAGTTTTAAGTGACGGTCTGGGGCCGCAAAGGCTTCAGGCTATCACAGTTGGTATCAGAGTGCTATCCTGCCAACCTGCCTCACATAGCCGTATGTTAGTTTTATTTTTAGTCAGTAAATGTTTATTTATTGAAGATAACATTTTATAATAATGAGATGACGAAATCTGTGATGATGAGGATAAGAAAAAAAGAAGAGATGTTGAGATCACTATACGTAAAATCACGACTGTGCTGTGCTAAAGAACTATTCAGAGTAGGAACATGGATTATCGCCCGAGTTGTACTAATCTTTAGGGCAAGTTATCCACTAAGTTTTGAGTGATAAATAGTACTCCTACACTCCATGAGATGTCAGGATTGGTTTCACATTATCAAAATGATTCCCTGATTATATGCCATTGATCAGGATAACTGAGTCCTATTGGCTGTTGATATCTTTCAGTAAGATACTCTCGTATGTATTGGCATTCTTGTGACTCAAATGAGCTCTTAACTGGGTCAAGTTTCGCCATACCATGATTGAGCAAATCTCTGAGAGGAGTCCAGCATCAGCCCCAGTTTTTCTTTATGGGCAAGCGAGGGAGTGAAACCACCTAAGTTCTCTAGAGTTATGGATATACGAGAATTTTGTTCATCTGACAGAGAGACTGCAGCCGATGCCTGGTGACACAATTCTAACATATGCTGTGCACTATGAGGAACTGATATGGACTTCTATAACACATGTTAAAGAAGGCTTATGAAGAAACCAAGGCCGAGCATCAGCCAGAAGCGCTTGAGGATGCTGAGGAACTTAGAGAAGAGCCCAAACCAGCCCTTCCGTCTCCCAAGCACCTCCTAGAAGTGGAAGATACTGATGATGACAATGAAAACCTGCCTAATGCCTTTCCTGAGGATAAGGGAGGTGAAGACCCGAATCTAGCTATATCACTAGCAATAGGTCACCTCGATGCGGAGGGCAGTGATAGGGATGATGTTCCTTACTTCATCAGCAATGATGAAGGGATGGAGTATGAGTTGGAACCTCAGGTTATCATAGCCAACGATGACGAGGCCAGCTTTGGTCCAGAAGATAAGAAGGACCCAGAGGAGTTTTTCTTCGATGAGAGCAATAATGAGGATATCTCTAACGTAGAATCAGTACTAACCTCCAAGTAGCAGTGACCCATATTAGCAAAACTTTTGATCATGTATAAGTATGAGGGGAAGCAGTAGCTTACTCCCACTAAACCTATCCTAATATGTCCTTTTGAGACTATGTGTTGGGATGTGTGTGTCACTCCCACCAGACTAGAAGTTTATACATATTTTTGTGGATATGTTATTAGAAGCCGTACAGTTTTGCCTAAGGGCCTAGATATGATTTTCCACCCATAACCATAGTGTGACAAAAAGTGTAGACGAGCCCTGACACTTAGGCGATGTCTCAATATGATATGGCAAAGTGTACTGAACATCACAATATAAGAAAGAGAAAGATATAGTTAGGTAAAAAGGAAAATAATAGAGGACGTGATCTCCTAGTATGGAAACAAAAAACTTATAACTTCTTTTTCGCTATATGATGGAGTTCAAAAGACATCATGATTAGAATGTGTATGCAAAAAACCTAGGCATCCCGAAAGGATGAGTTGATAGCATAACTCGCGGCTATGCGAGAAATGATAAGGAACTAGTAGCGTGAACTAAACCAGCTTAGGGAACAGCTAGGCCAGCAACCCCGGGCGTCATAGGCAGTAGCGGTGCCAACCTAGGAGGCATTAGCAACCTCAGAGACTTCAAGGGAGTGAGCAACTCCCCCAGTCCAGGGATTTTCGTGAGGGTGGGAATTTCTTGCACCACCACCAACACCCCCAGCAATGGCTACTCTTCTAGCAGCAAATGTACCTCATCCAGTTCTTAGGGAAGGTGACTTGTATGAGAAATCCCAGTGCATGAAAGCGCTAGAGTTCAAAAGGAACCACCAAACCCATAGAAGCCGATGACTAGCTAACGGATATCTAAGTAATCTTGGATTCTATAGGATTGGTCGATAGAGAGAAGGGGATGTGTGTATCCTTTTCCCTAGGGAAGGAAGCACATCAATAGTAGAAGACAGCAGTGATTAGAAGGAATGTTAGCAAGATGAGCTGGAGTGACTTCATTGAAGAATTTAAAGAGATGTACTTCAATGAAGAAGCACTAGTAGTGCAGCAAGACCAATTCAACAACCTGCACCAAGGTAGCATGAATGTCGTGGAGGCAGTCAGGAAGATTGAGTAGCTGGCTCGACCTTGTCCAGATTTGGTACTGACTGAAAAGGAAAGAGTTAGACAAATGCTGAAGATGTTCAGAACAGACATCGCATGTGGCGGCCCGCCCTTCGTGGAGGCCAACAGTACTAGCATAGTAGAGCTTTGAAGTCCACTATGATAGACTGTCACCTCAATGGGTCGCCAGTAACTTACTTGTAACTTGTTCTTGTTAACTACCATTCATAACTTAAACTTAAATTTTATTCTGAAAACTGGGGATTTTTTTTAAACTAAACTTGAAACTGTAAAATAGTAAAACACCGTAAAACATGTACTAATATACATATCCTACTCTGTGTGCTTGATTTACATCATGTTACAAACGTCCAAAATATCTTTCAAAATCTGCTCTGCAGAAAAACGTCAACAGGACCATTCCCCTCGCCCAGCCTTGACGGCAGATGCAGATCCCGCTCCTCGTCCATCCACAATCTACTGGTGTATAGGCTTCTTACCTACAACATGAATAAACTTGTGAGTGATAAGCTCAGTAAGTTCAAACATAAATATCGGAACATAAAACATAAAATCATGAAAGTACTATTCATATGAATAGTAACTTTGACCTTTGACCATAAATAGTAAGGTTGACTTTGATTGATACTATTCATGTTAACTTTGACCTAAGTTGCTACACATACAATTAGAACATATTATGCTCAGTTATGACAAATCTTAAGTCTTAGGTCTTATCTTACATTAAGTTCTGGTGTTGGGCCCCTGGATTAGTCGTACCGTAGTGCACGCATGACTGAGAAGGACCCTGGGGAGTGACCCACTGGCCAATCCTCTATAATTTACATAACATCAAACTTCCAAACTCAGGATGTACCACCATCGGTTTGGGAGCCATATCATAACTTAATATGACAAACCTCCACCTATGTGGGAGGCTGGTACGCCAATATTGATTTTGTTATCAACTTTCATGTGGTTCCTGACCGGTGGCATTATTGCTACCTCCTAGGTCTGGAACTTTTTTAAATTACATTCTTTATTTGTGGATATTTTATTTCCCATGTTAGTGTGCATATAGCACCTTGATACTTATTCACATGTTATACATAACATATAAATATACTAAGTAAATTCACGCTGCAGACAAATAAATGTCTGAACTTACAGATATTTTGCTAGTGTATCCTTTCTTGGGTCAACCGGTGTCCTTATATCGCCTTTTTGTTGATTCCCTATAACCGAAATAAATCACGGTTACTTTTACTATTCATTTTATATCAAAAATATTGTGAAAATATAAAAATTCTGATTTTGGATCCCTAATTTTTCGTTTTGGGATTCATATTTTCATTTCTGTAATTATTATACGGCTTAGGATACTATTCTGGATCTTAATATCACTTATCCTAACTTTTTGATAAAATGACCATTTTGCCCCTAACTTTTGGCAAAATGACCATTTTACCCCTAACTTTTGGCAAAATGACTCTATTTTAGCCCTCGTTTTCCCTAGAGGGATTTTCCCTCATTTTTCTATCTTAGGACTCTATTTTAGCCGTTAGGAATTTAATAAAATCATTTTGAGACTTTTACGGCCTTTTTCTAGCAATTTGGAAAATTTTGGTCAAAATGACCATTTTGCCCCTAACGGGACCTTAGACCATGAAATTTCTGTTTTAGTGTTTTAACTGGGTTTTCTAGTCCCTAAAATCATAAATGACTTTTCTTAGACCTTACCGAGCTTTTACAATATTTTTTATCAAAATGCTTGGATTACTATTCATCCAGCCCTTGGGTGGTACTATTCTGAACCCTGGGGTCGTTTCTCGTTGTTCTAACCGTTTGGGACATCAAATGGACATTTCACTACTTCTGAAATCGTCCATCGCCCTTCATCGAGCCTAGGTCCCTGAGGGGGCTCAGGTTTCCAAATCCCGACCCTATTTTACCCCTCGTTTATCAAATTGCTCTTCGGGCGTCCTGAAAATTTCGGCAGCATTTCCGCTGAATTTTTAAGTTCTTGGCATTTAGGAAACGTCTCAAAACTATCTAACATATTCTACCCTGCCACGTACTATACCACAAACCTAATTTTACGTAAAAGTTACAAAGTTTTTACGTAAAATTTTCCGTTAAAATCTAATCGTTTCTAACGAGATTTCAACTCGCTCTTTCTCATTTTTAGGTCCGGTTTAATACGTAACTTACACATTCACATAATTCTAACAAAATTTCTCATTTTCACTAAACCCTAGCCACAGATTTTGTTGCTGAACACTTACCAAAATTCAATTTTTCTTGTCCCTAACTTTGTATATTATTTCATTACATATCAACACACTTTATGAATTCAAAATATTACCCCAAACAAGTAAAAATTTTCATTCTAACCCTTTCCTTAACCCACGGATTTCTTTAGAAAATCCACTTAAAATTTTGCTTTCATTTCCATTTCCATGTCTTGTTTCCAACACCTAATCAACACCATATTTACATTACAATTTCATCAACATAAAACTCTCATTTTTTTCCCATTGTTTCCCCAGGGATTTTCTAAGGAAAATAGGCACAAAAATTAATGTTTTCCAAATCCATTTCGTCCTTTTCTTTCATCACATTTTCACATACTTTTCAACACCAAAAACCAAACAAATTTTCATCAAAACTTCATCTTTCCATGCCATAGATAACCCATGGTTTTAGTGAGCAAAAATGCACATAAAACTTGATTTTTCATGCTCTTATTCTTTACTTAACCTAACCTCATACCATTAACACACTTTCAAGCAAAAATCCATCAATACAAAAACTTAATTTTCACTTCAAAATCAATCCATATCCAACACAGATTTTTCATGGAAAAGAAGAGAAAATCATGCAAAAATGGAAGCTTACCTTGCTTTCTTGATTCCTTGAACATTGAGATGAATTTTACACACTTTCTTGGAGCAAACTTGAAGAAAATTTTTCTGTTTTTAGGGGAGGGACTCACGATTGCTATGGAGGCTGAAAACCAAAATTTTTTTTTTCTGACTTTTGGTTGCCAAAACCATGTATAAATGGAGCCAAAAAGGAGGGACCAAGTTACAATTGTTTTAATGGCATTTTTGTAAGCTTTTTGTGCAATTTTTGACACCTTTAAGGGCTGTTTTGTATTTAAACAAAATTGGGCAGATTTTTTTTTTTTTCTGTTTTTCCTCTAAAAATCTACCACCTAATGTGCCTTAGAATTTTCTTGAAATTTTGCTTAGCTTTCTTTGACTTTTTATTTTGACTTTACATCCTAACCATTAGATCAAAGTGCCTTTAAACCCTAACCCTTGGATTTGAATGTAATCTTACATCCCTTCAAAGTTCCACATTCAATCTTTGACTCCTCTCATCAATTTAGGTTAAACTTTTTGACCAAAATTCAAACCGAACGGTTTTGCATCGAAATTGTGTAGACAAGTTTCTGAGATTGTCGGTACGATTGGTTTTCCTTATTTCACTCCGTTTGCCTAAAAATCCATCCCGTAAGTATTTTGTCTTTTAGTGCCATTGTCACGGCCCAAAATTTAGACACGTGACACGGCAGCCAAATCATAATATCAACCCGAGATTTAAGGAAAAACATTTATTACAAAAACAATGGGTCAACATTATAATTTAGCTAAGCCTAATTATAAAGTAGCATCATAACCACAAAATAAAATAAAGGATAAAATAAATGCTTTTTAATGCGGAAGTCAAACACAAAATCGGTTTTTAAAAGAAATTACCAACCATAAAATATTCCCAAGCATGAAATTTGAATAATGTGAAACAAAGTACAAACTTAAAGTCTCATTACATTAGAACGAGAAACAGAAAGAAGAAGATGGAGAAAACGGATTGCATCATCTTCGGTAGTAACGGATATCTCAACGAATTTCGGAACTGCTACCTCCCGTACCTGGAAGTAGTTATTTCGAAATCACAAAGAAAAAGGGACGTGAGCGCTGGCTCAGTAGGACAGAAACAAAGGTGGGTTAACAGATAACATTTAAAAGTATGGCATAATATTCGTTTCCAAAAATAATCAATAATTTAAAAAAATACATGACATAATAATCAAAAAAAATAATCAACAATTTCGTGAAAAACATTTTTAAAACAAGTTTTATTCTGCTGAGGACTTAGCGTAGCTGCAATATACGTGCCCCAATATTTAAATAATAAATCATTAAAACAAACCATCATATTATGAGTGAGGACTTCTCGTAGCTATAATATACGTGCCTCGAATTTGAATTATCCTAGATCATCTCGTTACGGTCTAAATAGGCCGAACGGCCCTGCGCAGGTTTAGGGACCTTCCCCCATGGCATCAACTTCGGGACGCACGCATCATTTACAATGATTGTGAACTAGAGCTCAATTATGTTCACCGGATTATTCAAAAGATGGTATTTACCAAGTTATATTATGCCATTAATCAAAACACTCTCTAAAATACACATTTATTACAAAAACGTTGCATGCATTTATTTCATCAAAAATAGTATAATAATTTCATAAATTGAAAACAGCATGCCATCAATAAAACAGGGGAATTTAAAACACTTGACTACTCCCAGAAAAGGCTAGAACGTCCTACCTCAATTTTCGCACAAGCGTTGCGATAATGTGATTCACCAATCAAGCAAGAACGTCAAATAATTCCTATAATCAAACATATGATCAGTCTAGGTCTAGACATAATCATCCAATCATTTTAGTGTGCCACAAAAGATTTCAAAACGTGTAATAAACATTTGGGATTTAAAATTTGTGAAAAACTCTAAGTTAGGATATTTCTGGGTATGGGCAGACTGATCTAGGCTGAATATAAAATCCATATTAATTTATTTTTCATCCCAAAAATTCTAAATTTTTAATATGTTACACTAGACATCCGTAGCTTTAATTCCATATAATTTTTATAATTTTTGGACATCATTTGGTCATCCAACTAGGCCAAAAACCGAGGGTTGTTTTCAGGCGTAAAAATCTGGGTTTCAGTTTCGGTTCAAAACCTGGCAGTTCTGTCCGCCTATTTTAGAAAAATATTTTAACTGGGTAAACGGATGAGTTTGATTCTGAAATTTCGCAGGAATTTAGGGGACATCTTGAATTTAATTTTAGGCTCAAGAATCACTCAAAAATCGTTTTTAAAACTCAAGTTATGGCTGACACAATTTTGCTGTTCATATGGTAATTTTCCAGATTTCCGTTTTTCTGTGTCCGAATTTCGATTAGCCTCAAACCAATTCAATTTTCATCCAATGATCACGAAATTTTGTGGAAAACCTTATTTATATGTCATTAACACAACCCAAGAATCAAATTGACAAAATCATAAAATCTTACACATATGATAATAGGGTTTTTGAAAAGGGGATCAATGAGGCAAAATTTTAGGGTTTGAGAGAAAAATCACACCTTGTTTGTGCTGCCCTATTTTTGATGCTTGGTCTCCCTTTTGGCTGAATTTGTGTGAGTATTAGAGTCTTCAAAACAGTATGGAAATAGTGGAGAAAACCATATAAATTTCGGATTTAAAATCAAAAGGAGAAGGAAGGAAAAAGTTTGATTTCTCACCTTGTTTTTGTCTCAAAAGTTGTTGAATCTTTGAGCTGCCTTTTGGTAGGTTTTGTTTGCTGTTTTGGGTGTGTTTTGGGAGAGAAAATTCAGAGAGGGAAGAGGGGAAAGCTGGCCGAAATTTTGAGGGTGAAAGGAGGGGTGAATGAGAGTTAAAAGGGGGTTTTTATACTAGGTTTTTCTTTCTTTCCCTTTCTCTTCCTTGTTTGGCCGAAATTTCTAAGGGTAAAAGGGAAAGTTTTTGTGCTGTTTTGAAACTAGGGTTTTCTCTCTTATTTCCCTTTAGGTGGCCAAAATTATCCCTTAGTTTTTAAGGAAAAATAATTTAAATTTTGGTTGAGTTTTGACCTAGCTTTTGATTCAAATAAAAATCTCCTTTATTTCCTATACTTTATGGCCAAAATTTCTTCTTTATATTTAAGGGATGAAATTTGAATTTAAATCCTCCTTGGATTTGTGGAATTTAAATTTTAATTAAAATCCCAAGTGATGGCCGGATATTTTAGGGTTTCTTTTTGAAGTTCAAATTGTTGACTTTTTGAGCGGAATTTGACTAGGAAACCAACCTAGGGTTTCCAAAAGATTTTTAATTAATTTTTGGCACAATAATTTTATTTAAATTATATATTGACCCTTAAATAGAATTTAAGGTGTCACAGCCATACAGTATCTTTCTAGAAATTTTGAAACCGAAAAGGCATCATTTATCTGATTTCAGTTCCGTAAAATTTTTCACTCTTACTCACACTCGCTTTGGCATGGTTAGAACATTTCGTTGCGTTCTAAATGGTATTAAATCATATGTTTTACAATTATACATATAAAAATCATCGTGTACACATGTTATACAAAATTTCTAAGAACAGTAAAATTTCTCGATTATGACATCATAGTTCAGATCTGTAGCAGAAGCCACGGACTAGTGACAGTAGCAGACTGTGTCAGTAGGGCTATCCGAGCTGAGCATTGGTTGGCTCTAGATAAGGAGCAAAAGGCTCAAAATTTTAAGGCACGAAAGGAGGAGAAAATGCATGCTAAGCAGGCTCAGGGGAAGCAGAACCTCGAGTCACAACACAGAGGGCAGAACGTGGGGATCAGCCCGAATAGCAGGCATTCCCACAACAACAATAAGAGAAAAGGGTTCAGGGCAACCAAGATTCATAGAAGATTTTCCCCTAGATAAGAAACAGCCAGAGAGGAAACGGCAGCCAACACCTGACGTGCCTGAAATGCGAAAAGAAGCACCCAGGAGAATATAAGCAAGGAGCAAGTGGTTGTTTCATCTGTGGCAAGGAAGGCCACTATGCCAAAAAAAACTCTTACTCTAACCTACAGAACCGACAAAATCAACCCCGCACTGGGAATAACCAACTCCATGCCGCCCAGATCAGGATCGAAGGCCCTTCGATCACACAAGGCAGACTGGAAGCTCTAGACAATTAAGGGAGACTCTATGTTTACACGAGAAGTGATACTGTGACAGACCGGAAAATTCCTATAGTGTTACCTAGGATTAAGCTAGGTTTTCTAAGAATTTTTATGAATAGAAAGTGGAATAACACTATGTTTATAAATAAATAGATTAAAGTATTAATGATAATAAATAAATATTTTGGAGGATTTGAAATCTCCAAAAATAGTTAAAGAATAAAGTTCATGATTAAGAAAGTGATTTCGGACCAAAACGCTCAAAATGGAGGTTTCGGTATCCGAAAAAGATAAGATATAAGAAATGGCAAGTCAAAGTAAAGATAAGGTAAGATAAGTGTTTTAGGGTTTTTAAGAGTTTCAAAATTGAATTAGATTGAACCGATCGCACAGGAGGCGTTAGAAACCTGCCTACACGATTTTGGTGAAAGTTCTGATCAGTTTGACTTTTGGTCAAACTTTGACTTTGGATAAATATAATGAGGACAAAAGAGATGATGTCATGATTGATTTATTTCTTTTAAAGAAATGTGGTAGTTGGATCCAATGATTATGGTTTTAATTAATTTTTATCAGGAAACATACAGTATTAAGAAATTAGTCAAGATGATCTTTTCTTAAAATAAAACTGATATATTTGGAATCAGAATGCTCATATTAGCTATTTGAGCACAAAAAATAATTTTTGATCAGGAGACATGCAGTATCGAGAAATTGGTCAAGATGACCTTTTCTTGATATAAAACTGATATATTTGGAATCAGAATGCTCAAGTTAGCCAATTAGGCACAAAAAGAAATTTTTGACCGGGAAATATGCAGTATCAGAAAACTGGTCAAGATAACCTCGGATGAAGATAAAACTGATATATTTGGGTTCAGCATGCCCAAATTAGTCAGTATAGCGTATCAGTATGTTCAAATTTGTTAATTGAGCACAAAAGGTAATTTTTGACCAGAAATTCACAGTACCGGAAACTGGTCAAGATGACCTTGGATGAAAGTAAAACTGATATATTTGAGTTCAGCACACCCAAATTAGTCAGGATAGCTCATGTTGAAATTTTGGACAAAAAAAGGTATATATAAGGGCAGAAAATCAGAAAATTTCAAAACAAACCCATAATTTTCTCTCACTTTCTCTTTCCTACACCTACACAAAAATGAATAGTAATCGACCATCAAAAACGGTGTTCGCTTTCGACATCGCCAGTCTCGTTGGAAAGCTCTCACCGAGTTGAGCCCAACGGTGCACGGAGTCGACGGAACCGACATCGAAGGAGCCCGCACGCGCCGCCCGAAGCCGCCGGCTGTCGAAAAATTCAAACCGCTGTATCTCCGCCGTCTGACTTCCAAATGCCACGATTAAGGTCCCAATGGATTCGTGGTTAAGAGTAGAACAAAACCCAGGACTTTTTTTAGCTCAATGGCCACCAGATCACGCTGCCCAAGCTTGCTCGTCGCCGTCGCCGTCGTCGTCACGGCTATGGAATTCGACAATTCCGGTGAAGTTGAGTGACGTGGTGAGTATCAAAAGACTCAGAGTGATGCGTAGATCAAAAGCCCTAAATCAATTTTGGGCAAAATTGTTAGGAAAACAGAGATTTAAGCTCACCGCCGCCGTCGCTCTTTCGGGGGTTAATTTCCGGCAATAGGAGTTTCAATTGGTGAAATTGACACCACCAATGAGTTCCTTACGTCAAGATCTACGAGATTGTGTCCACCGTTGCCCACGCCGTCGCCGATCAACGCCAGTTAATGATGAGTCAACACCGATCAACAGTGGTCAACACCGGTTAACGGCAAGTCAACGCTAGTCAACTGTGGTCAATGCCGGTCAATGGCGACCCGGACCCCAAAATTTGAAGAATGGCCCGTTGGCCTATTTTTGACGTTCCGGACGCGTTCGCGGCGTCGGAATTGCAAGACGGAATTTCAAACATAAAGAACGGAGAATCAAAGTTGTGTACGCGAGATCAAACGGCTCCGTCAATCGCCGATTGGAGTCAACCTACCCAATGGACGTCGTTGAACGACTCCGATAGTGATTTCAACTATTTTAATTCCTCAATTTATTAATTGAGATGATTAATTGTTAATTATGGACTATTTGTATGAAAAATGATTGAAAAAGAAAATGTGTGTAATGTGAAGATTTTTACGTAAAAGTTGAGTTTTACATAAAAATATAGGCCTCTGGTATAGTACGTGGCAGATTAGAATTAGGTTAGATGGTTTTGAGGTGTTTCCTAAACGCCGGGAACCCAAAAATTAAGCGGGAATGCTGCCGAAATTTCAAAAATGGCACAAAGGGATATTTTAGGAACCGAAGGATAAAAATGTGATCGGGATGGAAACCCAAGCCCCCTCGGTGACCTAGGGTCAGAATAGTGCCACCCGAGGGTCGGTGAGTAGTGATCCGAGTATTTCGGCAATTAATGCTAAAAAAGCTCGAAAAGGCTTAAGAAAAATGATTTCATGATTTTTGGGTTTAGAAAATCCAGTTTAAGCATAAAAATGAAAATGATACGACCCAAAGACCTGTCAGGGGCAAAACAGTTATTTTGACCAAAAATTTCAAAAATGATAGAAAAGGGCCCTAATGGACTTAGAATGGCTTAATTACGATTATAAGGGCCAAAACTAAGTTGTAAATCAAAGAAAAGTAAGGTTATGATGAAAAATCCCGTTAGGGGCAAAATGGTAATTTTGTCAAAAGTTCGGGATAAAATAGTAATTTTACCAAAAGTTTGGAACAAAATGGTAATTTTACCAAAAGTTAGTGGAAAAGTTATAAATGGGATATTAGACCCCTAAGTTTATGATCGAGAAATGAAACGTAGAATTTTTACGTTTTAGTAAGTTTTATGTATAAAGTAAAGATTATAAATAACCGTTATTATTATTTCGGTTATAGGAACCTGATTCAGACACGACAAAGGAACGTCTGCGGATCTAGAAGCGGACAAGGAGATACGAGTAAGATATTGGTAAGTACAGACATTTAATTATCTACTTATGAACTGACTTGCCATAGTATTGTGTTATGATATGTTCTTGTGGAATTAAGTTACAACATGTTTTATTAAAAGAAATGTTTGAGTGATAAAGAGTTTCTAATTAAGCTCTGTATAAAAGTTGTGCTTTGTGACATGTGATATGTTAATCTAACATGTTCATGAGGTTAGAAAAGAACAAAAAGAAAGAAAAGAAAGATGAAAATAAACAAGATAATAAAACTGAAAATTTAAGGTTGACGTACCGACCTCCCCAGAAGTGAGATTTAAGAATAAGAATAGCCTCCACACTAGAAGTGTAGTGCTACCGCAAGAATATGGTAGTTAATGGCTCAATGTGCTACCCCCAAGATAGGTAGTTCAAAGATTGACCTTGGGGTTGATTAGTGGGTCGCTCCCCCGTTCCCCCATTGGTCCGCGCGCATTAGGTACGTTCAACCACGAGCTCACAAGTGAAAGATAAAGAAAGATAAAGAAAGAAAAGAAAAGAAAAGAAAATAAAGTAAAGCAAAGAAAAGTTAAGAAAAGCTAAGAAAAGAAAAGAAATTAAAGTAAAGAAAAGTTAAGAAAAGCTAAGAAAAGAAAAGAAATTAAGAATAAGAAAGAAAGTAAGAACAATAAGAAGCAAAAAGAAAAAATAAGTAAGCATAATCTGACTAACCTTTGTTGTTAGCTGATGTGATTTATGAAATGTTACGTATGAGATGTGTTGTGAAATATAAGTTTATGTGTATGTAATGTTTTATATGTATGTTTATACTTACTGAGATCTAGCTCACTAGTCTGTTCGTGATGTAGGTAACAAAAGTAAGTTGCCTACATTATGAAAGAAGAAACAGATGGGCTGGCACACAGATTCTTAGAGTGTTATAGGGTGGGTTATGGTTTTCACTATGATTTCTGCTGCAATTTAAAGAAAAAGGTATATGTAATGTAATGAAAAAGAGACAAGGTTTAATGCAAGTTAAGTTTATGAAGTATTTCAATATGCTTTTTGAAAACTCATATGTTTAAATTAAGTTTAAGTTTTGAAAGAAAAAAAATATATTATTAGTAATTTTTCAAACACCACTTCCGTAAGTAAGTTAAAATGATAAAGTTAAAACTAGTAAGTTGAAAGATATAAGAAGTAAGTTAAAGTAAGTTTTTCGTAAAGTAAGATAAAGAAGAGTAAAGTTAAGAAGAGTTAAAGTTTTTAGTGGACGGCTCGAGTGAGTCAGGTCGCCCATAAGATGTGGCATCAGAGCCTAAGTTAAGGTACCTACGTTGGTACTAGAGTAAGTTTAAAAGTAAATTAAGTAGAGCAAGTTTAAGTTTAAAACTAAGTTCAAAGTTGAGGCAGTTAGGGCAGTCCTAACAGATACTGAAGCTGGAACTTCTACAGTGGTGACGGGTCAGCTTTCTGTTGTTAACTCTTATGTGTTAGTTTTACCATCAGTTGTATGCCAAGTTCTCCAAGTATGAGTTTTGGCTAGAAAAGGGTCCATTTCCTAGGACACATTTCCCAGGCCATGTAGTCTCCAAGGAAGGAGTATCCGTCGACCCGGTGAAAATTGACACGGTTAGCACGTGGCCAGCTCCGAGGAACATGACAAAAACACACAGTTTCCTAGGCCTAACAGGAAATTACCCACGCTTTGTCGAGAGTTTTTCAAAGCTAGCCGAACCACTCACGAGCGCTCCAGTGTTGACTATTCCAAAAGCTAGTCAAGGAAACTTTATGATTTACAGTGACGCATCCAAGATAGGATTAGGAGCCATATTGATGCGAAATGGTAGAGTGGTCGCGTACGCTTCACGACAACTCAAGGACCACGAGAAGATGTCATGCTTATATGTTTTAAGTATGTATTATGTTTTAAACATGTTTTGCAGATGACATGTTGTACTTACTGGGCATAAAGCTCACAGTGTGTGTGTTCATACTATAGGTAACCGACCTATGACTTAGACCACAATGGGCAGTGATGGCAACAAAGGCAGATGTGAGGGCGAGATTGTGGATACCACCGCAAGTGTTGACTTCCACACAGTGTTAAGTAAATATTATAATTTGGAGTAGTAACCAGTTAAATAGTTTCATAAGTATGTAAGTATGGTTGATCTCCAGATGTTTTAGACCCTTATATTTGTAAAGGATATGTATGTATGTGAATAGTAAAAGTGTACGCATATAAAAAGAATCCCTAAAATTATGATATCAAATTAAGTAAATTTAAGTAATAGTTTTCAAGCAAGTTAAGTAGTAGTAGTTTTAAGCAACGGTCCAGGCCACTCAGGGCTCGGGACGTCACAGTTTGTATCAGAGCGGTATCCTGCCACCCTACCTCACATCGCCATATGCCTACCTCATCTGTCTAAGTAAGTTAGTTTTATTTTTAGTCAATAAATTTTTATTTATTGAAAATAACATTTTATAGTAATGAGATGACGAAATCTATGATGACGAGGATAAGATGAAGAGAAGAGATACTGAGATAACTATACATAAAAACACGACTATGCAGTGCTAAAGAACTGCTCAGAGTAGGAAATGGATTGTTGCCCAAGTTGTACCAATCTTCAGGGCTAGTTGTCCATTAAGTTTTGAGTGGCAAATAGTACTCCTGCACTCCATGAGAATGTTAGGACTGGTTTCATGCTATCAAAATGATTCCCCAATTGTACGCCATTGATCAGGATAACTGAGTCCTATCGGCTGTTGATATCTCTCAGTAAGATACTCTCGTGTGTATTGGGATTCTTGTGACCAGGATAAGCTCTTAATTGGGTCGAGTTTCACCATACCACAATCGAGCAAATCGCTGAGAGGAGTCCAGCATTAGTCGCAGCTTTTCTTTACGGGCAAGTGGGGGAGTGAAACCGCCTAAGTCCCCTCGAGTTGCGGATATACGAAAATTTATTCATCGAACTGAGAGACTGCGGTCGATGTCCAGTGACACAGTTCTAATGTATGCTATGTGTTGTGAGGAACTGATATGGACTTCTATAACACATGTTGAAGAAGGCTTATCACGAAACCAAGGCCGAGCATAAGCCAAAAGTCCTTGAGGATGCTAGGGAACCCATAGAAGAGCCTGAACCAGCCCTTCCATCTCCCGAATACCTCCTAGAAGTGGAGGATACTGATGACAACAATGAAAACCTACCTGATGCCCTTCCCGAGGATGAAGGAGGTGAAGACCCTAATCTGGCTATGCCACTAGCAATAGGTCACCCTGATGCGAAGCACAACGATGGGGATGATGTTCCTTACTTCATCAGTGATGATGAAGGGATGGAGTACGAGCTAGAACCTTAGGTTATCATAGCCAACGATGACGAGGCCAGCTCTGGTCTAGAAGATAAGGAGGACCAAGAGGAGTTTTTCTTCAACGAGAGTGACAAGTGTGAGGAAAGCTTTTAAGAGCTGAAAGAAAAACTCACAAGCACTCTAATACTAACCATTCCAGATACTTATCAGGGAAGCTCTGTAATTTATAGTGACACATCTAAAACCTGGTTGGAAGCCATGTTGATACAGAGTGGTAGAGTAGTCGTGTATGCTTCACGACAACTCAAAGACCCTGAGAAGAGCTACCCAACACATGATCTGGAGCTAGTAGCAATAGTTTTTACATTAAAAGGATGGAGGCACTACCTATATGGAGTCAAGTGTGAAATTTACACCGATCACCAGAGCCTCAAGTATATCTTCACGCATAAATAGCTCAACATGAGGCAGCGTAGATGGCTAGAGTTGGTAAAGGATTACGACTGCTAGATCCTATACCATCTAGGAAAAGCCAATAAAGTGGTCGATGTGCAAAGTTGGAAGCATTTTACTATGCTTATGGCTATCAGTGCCTTGTCGGGAGCACTACAAAGGGAGCTATGCAGCAGCAAGATTGAGATTTTGATAGGGAGGTTGTCCGAAATGACGCTCCAATCGACGCTCCTAAAAGAGATCAAGATTGATCAAGGCCTCGATTTGTCCATGCTCAAGTCCAGAAAGGAAGCTACAGAGGACAAGGGTTCAGAGTTTAGAGTCTCTAGGGACGGCATACTCTACCACAGGGATAGGGTATATGCTCCAAAGGATGAAGTGTAGGAAAATAAATCGGCAAAAACATATCAGAGTGGCGCAGCGGAACAATAAAAATGTTTAGATCGTTAAATATCTCATGATGCCATATACAATAAATCAACAACAATTAAAACTCATACCTCAAGGATGCCAATCTGTAGGAGGAGAATGACCGGAGGCTTCAACCAACTAGCCTTCTCTACTATTCTCCAATTCCCGAATGGCTGAGTGTGTGGGCACTCTGAACCTCGATCGGTATGCTAGCACTGCTAGTCTTCTTCCGACCACCCAGATCTCTAAAGAACATTATTGTCACGATGAGCTGTGCAACAATAAGCCCGCTCACCTGAGAGTCTGTGGTCTGAGAGAACTGGAGTGGCAGGACCTTTATTTATAGACCTGCATGAGGTGATTCTCTGAATTCGAATTGGACTAGGAAAAGATTTTCTCCCTTATCCATAACCAAAAAATCCAAATTTTCCAAGGGAAAATCTCCACAATTAAATTCTGTTTTCTTAGGATAAATCCAATCCAAATCTAAACAAGATTTTAACTAGAATTTTATCCCCCTTTTTCAACCAAAAAATCTGAAATTTCTAGGAGAAAATCTTCTCCAAATTTTCGGCCACTTTTAGGATAAGGAAGAATCAAAATTCCACTAGGATCTTCAAGCTTGAATCTTATCTCAACCTTATCCAAAAATAACCGAATTTCCTAGGAGAGATTCTCCAAATTTTTGGCCACTTTTCAGGGAAGGAGAGAATCCAAATTCAACTAGGATTGAAGCTTGAATTTTCCCTTGAATCTTATCCACAAAATCTGAATTTTTCATTGAGGATTATCCTCAAAATTTTTGTCCACTTTTGTTGGGATTTAGATTCAAAATTCAAGTAGGATTCTAACAAGATTATCATCTCCAAATCCAACTCAAATTCGAATTTCAAACCTTGTGGGTTTTTCATAACAAATTCGAATCCTACTTGGACTGTGATTCAAAATTTGAATTTCAAATTTCAAATTTCAAATTTCAAATTTCAAATTTCAAATTTCAAATTTCAAATTTAAATTTCAAATTCAAATTTCAAATTTGAATTTCAAATTCAAATTTCAAATTCAAATTTCAAATTCAAAATTCAAATTTCAAATTTCAAAATTCAAATTTCAAATTTCAAAATTCAAAATTCAAATTCCACAAAACGGTTGTGTTTCAAATTCTTGTTCTCATGGATAATTTTCTACAACTCCAATCCAATCTCAAATAAAATCATGGCAACTTTATTTGGAGTTCGAATAATTGTGTACTCTATTATCCAAAACAAAATCTGAATCCAACCGGAGAGAATCTTGTCTACCATCCTAATCCTGTGTCATCACCATCCATGCATAATAAACTAGCCAATAGCATACACAAATCAATTTGCCAAACGTTAAGGAATTATGTGGAGCTAGTAGAGGGACTGATTGAACATATATAATCGGGCTCCCGTGATTCCATATGATCATCATTCTTTACCGAACAACTCAATCATATGATCACTAGTTTCAAAGTCACACCACTATAAACCTGAAACTGAACTCCCAATTATATACCGTATTACGTAAGCCTGTGATGAGCTACCACCCAATGACCTTGTCATATATGTAAAACCCTCATATGATATCCATGATCAGCCTTAGGTCAAAGTCCGTTTAATCTTACTGATCAGGCTATCTTAAAGTTCCATTATACTACCGAATCAAGAAAATGATTATTCACCATATGTGAATAAGAAGTCATCCGCCTAGCAGACGACCCAAGGCCTTGTCCATTTTCACATTCAGTATAATGCCTTTAAGAGGATACCTTTAACTCCTCAGAGCTATGATTCCGATATCTGCAAACAAACCCTTCATCGTATACAAGTCATGCACCCAATGAACCAGTCTATAAGCTTACTACCTCTGAGATGCTTTAGCCATTGGAACATCAAAGTACACAAGTCATATACATGAAGAAGTTCATTTACTCAGGATTAAGGTTATTGCATAATGAACGTCAAAAGCAGATTGATCCACTCATAGCGGACTACGTAGATCAATCACGCTTTAGTCCCGGTCTAATATGTCACCATCGAGCAACATATCCATGTCTCTACTTTGGAGTCCAGCTCCAGACAATCAAGACAAACCGTCCCCTCTAAGGCTTTAGACAACATAATAGTCTTAACATGAGTTAGATGCTCGGTCTAACCCCATAGACTACAGACCATAGTTTAGACTGTTAACTTTAGAGCATTGTCTTCTCGCATACAAACGTCCATTGCATGCAACGTTCTAACAGTTTTAACACAAGCAGTCAGTGAGTCATATTTGCTTACATTTACTTTAACATGTAAATAGGACGAGGACAGATAGCAATGTAATGAATAACCTCTATATATAATTTTATTATCCAGTTCAAAATGAATACATCAAAATGTCTCTAATACTTAGGGCATTTCCTAACAATCTCCCACCTGCCCTAAGCCAGTAGATGTGCCATGTTACGCATCCCCATCGCCTCTACATGCCTCTCAAAGCTTCTAGCTACCAAAGTCTTAGTAAAGGGATAGGCAATGTTGTCCTCGGATGCGATCTTACATACATCCACTTGTCCTGTCTCCACATGCCCTCTAATAATGTGATACCTCCGATCTATGTGTTTGGTCCTCTTGTGGTGCCGAGATTCCCTTGTGTTGGCAATAGCCCCTGTATTATCACAGTAAAGTGTAATAGGCTTGTCAACACCCGGAATGACCTCAAGGTCTCTAAAGAACTTGCGGAGCCAAACCGCTTCTTTAGATGCCTCAGCCGCAGCCACATACTCAACCTCCATAGTAGAGTCAGCTGTGCAGCCCTGCTTCACGCTCCTCCACACAATGGCGCCTCCTCCGAGTAAAAACACTGATCCAGATGTCGATTTCCTCGAATCCTTACAAGTCTGGAAGTCTGAGTCCGTGTATCCTATGGGTGTTAGGTCCCCTCCAGAATACACCAGCATATAATCCCTCGTTCTCTTAAGATACTTGAGTATATGCTTTACTGCTTGCCAGTGCTTGGTTCCAGGATTCGCTTGATATCGACTCACCATACCTACTGCAAAACATATGTCTGGGTGAGTGCAAAGCATAGCGTACATAAGGCTACCCACAGCGGATGCATAAGGGACCTTACTCATATGCTCTCTTTCTTCTGATGTCTTGGGACAGTCATCCAATGAAAGAGTTAGACCGGCAATAGAAGGTTGTGAGCCTTTCTTTGCCTCTAGCATTGCATATTTGTCAATTATTTTATCTATGTATGAAGCTTGGGATAATGCTATCATTTTGTTCTTTCGATCTCTGAAGAGACGAATGCCTAGAACATAATTAGCTTCTCCCAAGTCCTTCATGTCAAACTATTGGTGTAACCAAAGCTTGACCGATGATAAGTTCCCTACATCATTCCCAATGAGTAGTATATCATCGACATAGAGTATCAGATAGACCACTTTTCCATCCTTAATACGTTTATAAACACAAGGTTCATCAACGTTCTGCTCAAAACCAAATGTCTTAATCGCTTGATCAAACCTCTGGTTCCATGAGCGGGATGCCTGCTTTAATCCATAAATGGATCTAAGCAACGTGCAGACTTTCCTTTCTTGGCCTTTCGCTACGAACCCTTCGGGCTGTATCATATAGATACACTCTTCAAGATGGCCATTCAAGAATGCCGTCTTGACATCCATTTGCCAGATCTCGTAATCGAGAGCCGCAGCAATGGACAGAAGAATACGGATAGACTTCAGCATAGCAACAGGCGAAAAGGTTTCCTCGAAATCGATTCCAGCCTTTTACGTGTATCCCTTTACAACCAGTCTAGCTTTGAAAGTTTCCACTCTCCCTTCCGCATCCTTCTTTCTTTTGTAGACCCATTTGCATCCAATGGGTTTTATCCCATCCGGTAAATCTACAAGTTCCCAAACAGAGTTGGATTTCATAGAATCCATCTCATTGTTCATAGCCTGTTTCTAAGATCTAGAATCAACATCCTTTATAGCTTCATCATATGTGACCGGATCTTCCTCATGCTCATGAGCCTCGGCCTGGTATACCTCAGCATCATACATAAAGAAATTAGGTTTCTTAGAAACCCTCCCACTACGATGAGGCACCCTAAATTGTTGATCGTCTGCAGGTCTTTCACTGGAACTCGGACTTGCGTCCAAGACCGAAATCTGTGGAGCAGTTCTTTCACCCGATAACTCCTCTAACACCACTTTGCTTCGAGGTTTAAAGACATTCATGTGACTTTCCTCCAAGAATGTCGCATGGGTTGAGACAATGACTTTTTGTTTCTTCGGGTTATAGAACAGACCTCCTTTAGTTCCTTTTGGATACCCTACAAACATGCATAATTCTGATCTTGATTCCAACTTTTTCGTATCCCCATCCAGTACATGTGTCGGGCAGCCCCATATTCTCATATGTCCAAGGAAGGGCTTCCTGCCACGCCACAATTCATACGGAGTTCTAGGAATTGATTTGCTCGGAACTTGGTTCAGAATATAGCATGCCGTTTGTAAAGCATATCCCCAAAATGATAATGGCAGCGTTGAATAACTCATCATGGACCGTACCATATCCAATAAGGTCCTGTTTCTCCTTTCGGCTACACCATTCTGTTGTGGAGTACCAGGTGCAGTCAATTGGGATAATATCCCGTTCTCTACAAGATGTCCTAGAAATTCGTCGGAGAGGTATTCGCCATCTCGATCAGATCAAAGTGTCTTTATGGATTTATCCAATTGCTTTTCCACTTCCGCACGATACTCTTTGAACTTGTCAAAGGTTTCGCTCTTGCGGTGCATCAGATGCACATATCCATACCTCGAGTAATCATCTATAAAAGAGACATAATACTCGAACCCTCCTCGTGCTGTGACATTCATGGGGCCACATACGTCAGTATGCACAATTTCTAAGAGCTCCTGAGCTCTTGTACCCTTAGCTCCAAAAGACCTCTTAGTCATTTTACCCTCTAGACAAGACTCACATTAGGGAAGTCGTACCTCCTCCAGAGATTCCAGAGGACCGTCTTTCACCAATCTGTGAATCCTATCCTGATTAATATGACCAAGTCTTAAATGCCAAAGATACGCCTTGTTAGAGTGAGAAACTTTCAACCTTTTAGAGTTATCAATTAATTCAGTGTCAAGCAGTGAGTACATCTTTGGTTTGATCAAATATAGGTTTCCATCCATCCATCCAGAACAGATAAAAGACTTATTTCTACGAATATCAACTCTTTTACTAAAAGAAACTGAATAAGAATCCTTTATTAAACAAGCTACCGATATAAGGTTCCTCTTAAAATTAGGAATATAAAAACAGTCTTTCAATAAAATAAACCTAAATTGATCAAAATAAAGATAAACATCTCCCACTGCTTCAGCCACCACAAAGCTACCATCTCCAGTCCGCAACGAGAGGCTCCTATCATGTAGACTTCTCGTTTCCACGAACCCCTGCATAGAAACACAAACATGATTAGTGGTGCCCGAATCAATGACCTAAGTGTCTTTCGATTCTTCCACCAAACACGCTTCCAAGTAATGAAGTTCCTTACCTTCCTTGCCCTTGGCGGCTAGGAATTCCCGGCAAGCCTTCTTGAAGTGACCTACCTTCCCATAATGGAAGCATTTGGACTTTTTAGGGTCCTTCGGCTTCTTGTTCTTCTTCTTCTTCTTCCCGTCCGAGACAGGAGGATTAGAAGAACTAGAAGCCACTTGCTTCTTATTTGGCCTCTTCCTCTTCCGTGAGGGATTGGAAGATTCCGCCAAATTGGCCTCTCCTTTACGTCGGACCATATCCTCATCCCTGATCATCCGCTCATAAGCCTGTAGTTGCTTCATGAGCTCGGTTAGTCCCAACTCCTTTGTCGCCAGATTGTATGTGGCCTTAAACCCCACAAAATCTTTAGACAGAGTCTTGAACACCATCTCGATCTGGGTGTTGTAGTCCAACTTAGCACCATTCTCAGCAGCCCCAGCGAAGAATCCCATTAGAGTGATCATATGGTCCTTCACCGGAGTACCCGCCTTTTGCTTGGAGTTCATAATGCTGGTGATAGCGGACTGTCGATCCAATTTTTCTTGGCCTCCGAACATGTCCTCCAGATTTTCCATGATCTCCCCAGTAACTTGATAAGTCTCATGCTGCTTTTGTAAAGCACTCGTCATGCTAGCAAGGATGTAGCATCAAGCTATCTCATTGGATTCTCTCCAACGATTATAGGCAACCGGGACCTCCTCAAGTGGTGTGTCAGGTTTGGGCCGAGGTGGGCATGGTTCGTCCAGTACGAACTTGTGTCTCTCGCAGCTGAGAACTATTAATAGATTTCTTTTCCAGTCTTTATAATTATCGCCATTCAACTTATTTTCAGTAAGTATCGAAATAAGGGGTGTCGGTGACATTTTGAACTGAAATAAAATTATACTAGACATCATTACAAAGCCCAAGCAAATATACAGATAATTTAGCAAATAAAACATACAAGTATGTTCCTACATGAAACTTGAAAAACATGTAGCATTGTAACGGTAATTCTCAGCACCTATTGCCCCAAGCCACCGAGGGGTGGTCATGAGAACAAATAGCCGGAACATGGACCCCGTCCAATTAATATATGTTGCCTTAATTCCTACAAGGTTAAGACATATATTAATAACCGCTTATTTGGCCACCAGTTTAGTTAACAGAGCTTCTAGGGAAGGTTAATAACTAAACGAGTCTTGAGTGTATAACCATTGTTTACGTAGCCCGATCCACGTCCGACCAAGCCACCGAGGGATGGTCATGAATAGGATCGCACCCGAACACGTTTTCCACATAGGAGATCCAATCTAGTATACCGGCGGCGGTAAACACCTACCGAGGGGTGTGGTCAGGGCAGAACTGACGCGAGGCGTTACCATGCTTTCACATATGGATCAACAATGGAGGCCGTGGGTTTTATTTGAAACCCTCTCCCACTTAATATTTTGAAAAACATGCAAGTTTTGACAAATTATGTATGATCAATATAGTATAAGCGGCACTCACCTATCCTATATGACATGTTATCAAATATGCATACAAAACATCCATCAATACATATTTATCACAGAAAAAATAATTGACAAAATAACCAAGCTATGGTTCCATCCTAGAACAAAGAAAATAAAGATTACAAAATTTCATCCAAAGCATTCTTTGGGTCTTGAATTCTGTTCCATCTTCTTGTATCCATCTTTATGTAGCCTCTCCATTTATTTCTCATCCCAAGAATTATTTAAAATTTAAATATCCAAAAATTTAAATTTCAAATTCAAATTCTAAATTCGAATTTCAAATTTAAATTTCAAATTTAAATCTTAAACAATTTTAAACATCATGTGTAATAATATGTAATTTCAAAAAATTTGAAATTTTTAATTACATATTTTTAAACATGATTTAAAATTAAATCTCAAATTTAAAAATCAAAATTTTCTGATTTTTGGACCGTCGAACCGCCGCCCCCGTAGGCGGCAGCCGCCGTGGGCAGCCACCAACCCCGGAGGGGCTGGCAGCCCACAGCCGCCCCCATGTGCAGCCCTGCCGGGCTGCACGCCCAGGCTGGGCGCAGCAGCCGGTAGGCTGTCGGCACCTGCAGCCAGAGGCTACACGCCCAGGCTGCGGCCAGCCTTGGGCAGGCCACGGCCAACCCTGGCTGCAGGCTAAGCCTGCGGCCGTGGGTTGTGTGGGCTTGCACAGGGGCTGCCGCAGCCCCATCCTGCCCGAGGGTAGGGGCTGCAGCCCCACCAAGGCCCGTCGGCCTATCCCGAGGGGTCGTGTCTCGATTTTCGTGCCATATTCAAATTTATCTATTAGGATCTCCAAAAATTAATTTGAATCCTAATTAAATTGAAATTTTCCACACAATCAAAATTTCAATCTTTAAATCAAATTTAACTTTTGGGAAAAAATAAATTAAGGTCTTCAATCTTCAATCTCCTCTAAGAATAATTACATAAAAATTCCGAAACCATTTCCGGTATACAAAAAATTCTAACCATAAAAATTCTAGGAGACAGAAATTAAAATCCATGGGAAAATTACAGTGTTAATAAACTGCTCCCATGGTTACATAAAAATTCCTAGATACAATTTTTCTAAATTCCAAGGAACCATAACCGGTATAAACAAGCATGCTTATAATAATTCAGAAAATTAAAATAACCACATACTTTATACATAATCCATGATAACAACATAAAGGAACCCTATAATGCCACTCTCTAAATATCAAATCCATACATAAATAAAAAGACTAAGTAATTGTCTAATTTATGTACATGGCATAGTCATGAGATGGCTCTGATACCAATTGTAGGAAAATAAATCGGCAAAAACATATCAGAGTGGCACAGCGGAACAATAAAAATTTTTAGATCGTTAAATATCTCATGATGCCATATACAATAAATCAACAACAATTAAAACTCATACCTCAAGGACGCCAATCTGCAGGAGGAGAATGACCGGAGGCTTCAACCAACTAGCCTTCTCTACTATTCTCCAATTCCCGAATGGCTGAGTGTGTGGGCACTCTGAACCTCGATCGGTATGCTAGCACTGCTAGTCTTCTTCCGACCACCCAGATCTCTAAAGAACTTTATTGTCACGATGAGCTGTGCAACAATAAGCCTGCTCACCTGAGAGTCTGATGTCTGAGAGAACTGGAGTGGCAGGACCTCTATTTATAGACCTGCATGAGGTGATTCTCTGAATTCGAATTAGACTAGGAAAAGATTTTCTCCCTTATCCATAACCAAAAAATCCGAATTTTCCAAGGGAGAATCTCCACAATTATATTCGGTTTTCTTAGGATAAATCCAATCCAAATCTAAACAAGATTTTAACTAGAATTTTATCCCCCTTTTTCAACCAAAAAATCTGAAATTTCTAGGAGAAAATCTTCTCCAAATTTTCGGCCACTTTTAGGATAAGGAAGAATCAAAATTCCACTAGGATCTTCAAGCTTGAATCTTATCTCAACCTTATCCAAAAATAAACGAATTTCCTAGGAGAGATTCTCCAAATTTTCGACCACTTTTCAGGGAAGGAGAGAATCCAAATTCAACTAAGATTGAAACTTGAATTTTCCCTTGAATCTTATCCACAAAATCCGAATTTTTCATTGAGGATTATCCTTAAAATTTTTGTCCACATTTGTTGGGATTTAGATTCAAAATTCAAGTAGGATTCTAACAAGATTATCATCTCCAAATCCAACTCAAATTCGAATTTCAAACCTTGTGGATTTTCCACAACAAATTCGAATCCTACTTGGACTGTGATTCAAAATTTGAATTTCAAATTTCAAATTCAAATTTCAAATTCAAATTTCAAATTTCAAATTTCAAATTTCAAATTTAAATTTCAAATTCAAATTTCAAATTCGAATTTCAAATTCAAATTTCAAATTCAAATTTCAAATTCAAAATTCAAATTTCAAATTTCAAAATTTAAAATTCAAATTTCAAAATTCAAATTTCAAATTCCACAAAACGGTTGTGTTTCAAATTCTTGTTCTCATGGATAATTTTCTACAACTCCAATCCAATCTCAAATAAAATCATGGCAACTTTATTTAGAGTTCGAATAATTGTGTACTCTATTATCCAAAACAAAATCTGAATCCAACCGGAGAGAATCTTGTCTACCATCCTAATCCTGTGTCATCACCATCCATGCATAATAAACTAGCCAATATCATACACAAATCAATTTGCCAAACGTTAAGGAATTATGTGGAGCTAGTAGAGGGACTGATTGGACATATATAATCGGGCTCCCGTGATTCCATATGATCATCATTCTTTACCGAACAACTCAATCATATGATCACTAGTTTCAGAGTCACACCACTACAAACCTGAAACTGAACTCCCAATTATATACCGTATTACGTAAGCCTGTGACGAGCTACCATCCAATGACCTTCTCATATATGTAAAACCCTCATATGATATCCATGATCAGCCTTAGGTCAAAGTCCGTTTAATCCTACTGATCAGGCTATCTTAAAGTTCCATTATACTACCAAATGAAGAAAATGGTTATTTACCATATGTGAATAAGAAGTCATCCGCCCAGCAGACGACCCAAGGCCTTGTCCATTTTCACATTCAGTATAATTCCTTTAAGAGGATACCTTTAACTCCTCAGAGCTATGATTCCGATATCTGCAAACAAACCCTTCATCGTATACAAGTCATGCACCCAACGAACCGGTCTATAAGCTTACTACCTCTGATACGCTTTAGCCATTGGAACATCAAAGTACACAAGTCATATACATGAAGAAGTTCATTTACTCAGGATTAAGGTTATTGCATAATGAACGTCAAAAGCAGATTGATCCACTCATAGCGGACTACGTAGATCAATCACGCTTTAGTCCCGGTCTAATATGTCACCACCGAGCAACATATCCATGTCTCTACTTGGGAGTCCAGCTCCAGACAGTCAAGACAAACCGTCCCCTCTAAGGCTTTAGACAACATAATAGTCTTAACATGAGTTAGATGCTCGGTCTAACCCCATAGACTACAGACCATAGTTTAGATTGCTAACTTTAGAACACTGTTTTCTCGCATACAAAAGTCCATTGCATGCAACGTTCTAACAGTTTTAACACAAGTAGTCAGTGAGTCATATTTGCTTACATTTACTTTAACATGTAAATAGGACGAGGACAGATTGTGACAACCGGGAAATTCAGGCAATTTTCGGATGAAAATATACAATTGTATGTATATAACAATTTGTACTATTTAAAGAGTAAAATAAATGTATTTATATTGTTTAGAATATATGAAAATGTTCTAACAATACTGACGAGTAAGAATTCAGTGTTGGAAAAATTCACTGAGTTGAAACGGATGAAACGGTGCCAAACCAGCATTGAAAACCCTAACCGAGACAATAAAAGACGGAAAACTTCTGGGATTGATTTTGATCAAATGGAAGCAATTTAAGTTGATCCGACTGCACAGGAGACCTCAGGAACACGCCGGGACGATTTCAGGAAAATTTCGGCTCGAACCGGTATCGGTCAAAAAGTAGTCGAATTAATGTGAATAGTGAAAGTCAAAGTCAACTTTTACTTTAGCATTTATGACATCATTAATCCATTTATTAAATGGAAAGAAAATGGTGGTTGGTAGCATTAATGGCCATGATTCATCTACTTTTTGATCTAAAGGCCAAGATTTGGCCAAAATTAACCATTTTTAATTTTTGAAAAATGGGGAAAGAATTAGTGTTGAAAGGTGTCTAATTCTTATTGGTTAATGGCCAAATTAATTGGCTTCTTAGTGGCATAAGTCGGCCACTTTTGGAACAAAAAGCCGAGACCAAATTTTCAACCAAACAAACCAAAGAAAATTTTCTAAGTCTTCTTCCATGGTGGAGCCGTGAGTGACTAAGGGAAACCAAGATATTCCCTCAATTTTTCTTCACAAAAAGTGTGTCAAAACACTCCTTGAAGACAAAGGAAGCAATTGACTGAGGTAACTTCCCTTACACTTGACTATTTGTTGGTTTTTCTTCAAGAAATCCGTGGGTGAATAGTGGGAAAAAGATGGAGAATTTTTGGTTGTTTTTCATTAATTTGATGTTGGGTTTTGTTAAGGATGTAATAAGGAAGAAAACCATGCAATTGGTTTAAAGAAAAACCAAAATTTTGTTGGTTTTTCAAGGGTAAATCCTTGGGTTACCTTAAGTAAACAATGAGAAAATTTTGTGGTTTAATTGTTAATTTGCTTCCAAGTTTAATTTTGTGAAGAATAAAGCTTGAATTGCATTGTGAAAAGCTTGAAAAAAAAATTGTGGGTGAACCTAACCTAATGTGGCCGTGGGTTACCTAAGGGTTGGTGGAAACTTTTGCATGATTTTATGTGATGTTTGGTTAATTTAAATCATGCATTTTAATATGTAAATGATGGAAATGTGATTGAAAGAATGAAACAAAAATATTTGGCATGTTTTTCATTCATTGGCCGTGGGTTATATATGGTAAAAACCCTAGGAAATTTGGTTGAAAATGCATTGAAAATGGGCTTGAAAATGTGTTAAAAAAATGGCATTGAATAGCCTAAAAAGTGGTTGAAAAGTTTGACAAATTTTGGTTTCGTTTGGTTGTGAAAAAAAAAACCGAAACCAAACTATGGACAAAATTGTGAAAAAAATGTTGTAATGTGGGTCAAAATATGAAATTGGAAATTTGTGAGCTTTTATGTAAAAGTTTGGAAAACTTTTACATAAAATAGGCTTGTGGTATAGTACATGGCAGGTACATATGGTTCGAGGCGTACCTAACACCGGAAGCCTTAAATTTACGCCGAAATGCTGCCGAAATTTCGAAAACGGCATTCGGGGCAAAATGGGAAATAAAAATAAAAAGTTTAGGGTCGGGTCGGAAACCCGAGTCCCTAACGAAAAATTGAATAAGGGAAACCTAAGGGGCGGTTCGTGAATAGTAACCCATCCCCTTAAAAATTTAAAACGCGAGTGAAATTGAAAAACCGACCCCGGGGGGGGGGGGGGCGTTTTTGGAAAAGAAATAAAGGTCCGCATCGGGAACGGAAAACCCGAGCCTCGGAAACCTAGGTCGGGAACGTCTAGATGAACGTTTTAAATACAAGTGAAACGTCCATTTGAGACCCCGAAACGATAGAAAATCACTAAACCGACGTAAGGGTCGGAATAGTGTTTCCCGAGGGTCGGGAAAGTGAAAAGTGGAAATAAAAAAAAATGAACCCAGTAATGACTAGAAAATAGTCAGAAAAGTTCCTGAGAGCCAAAAATGCAGTCTGGATCGGGAAAATTTCTGTCAGGGGTAAAATTGTAATTTTACCAAAATATAGGGGCAAAATCGTAATTTTGCCAAAATACAGGGGCGAAATCGTAATTTTACAAAAGTTGAGAAAAAATGGGGAAAATGATAAATAAAGCCTAAAAAGTTATAAATAGGTTTTATTTAAGCTTTTAAATGAAAAATAAAAACTATAAATGGAAATGAAATTAACAGACAAAGTTTTGTCTGTAGGATCCAAAAATCGACTTACAAGGAGGACGATCAAAGATCCAAGAGAGAAAGAGGGAAGAGACTGATAAGGTAAGTTCAGACATTTACCTGTCTGCAACATATAGCATTATTGTTGCTAACTTTAATGTACTAACTATAAGTTAGGTACATATGTGCTACGGGCACTATTATAGAGTATAGAGAGAGACGTAATGTGCTACGGACACTATTGAGAATGGACACATTGTTAATTGTGCTTCGGGCACTAGAGCGAGGTTAATGAAACTCACTCCCCTAAAATTAAAATGTGAACCATTCCTAACCACGGGACAATGTGAAGTCACCGGGTTAGAATTTTAAAAATTCGGTAATGAAACCACTTTCTGGCGTACCAGCCTTCCGTACAGGGAGGTATTTTTGCCTTTGGGGCTATGAGAATAAGACTGTGGAGGTCAGCACTGATGTACCACTCCCAGTCATGTACAATTTTGCCTTCGGGGCTATCAGATTAAGGCTGTGGAGGTCAGCACTAATGTACCGCTCCCAGTCATGCGCACTTAAATGGTACTGCCTGAAGGAAAATAAATCGGTAAAAACGTATCAGAGTGGCGCAGCGGAACAATAAAAATTTTAGATCGTTAAATATCTCATGATGCCATATACAATAAACCAACAACAATTAAAACTCATACCTCAAGGACGCCAATCTTGCAGGAGGAGAATGACCGGAGGCTTCAACCAACTAGCCTTCTCTACTATTCTCCAATTCCCGAATGGCTGAGTGTGTGGGCACTCTGAACCTCGATCGGTATGCTAGCACTGCTAGTCTTCTTCCGACCACCCAGATCTCTAAAGAACTTTATTGTCATGATGAGCTGTGCAACAATAAGCCTGCTCACCTGAGAGTCTGTGGTCTGAGAGAACTGGAGTGGCAGGACCTCTATTTATAGACCTGCATGAGGTGATTCTCTGAATTCGAATTGGACTAGGAAAAGATTTTCTCCCTTATCTTTAAGCAAAAAATCTGAATTTTTCCATAGGATAATCCTAACAATAAATTCGGTTTTTCCTAAGATAAATCCAATCCAAATCTTAACAAGATTTTAACTAGAATTTTATCTCCCTTTTTCAACCAAAAAATCAGAATTTTTCCATAGGATAATCCTAACAATAAATTTGGTTTTTCCTAAGATAAATCCAATCCAAATCTTAACAAGATTTTAACTAGAATATTATCTCCCTTTTTCAACCAAAAAATCCGAAATTCACAAGGAGAAAATCCTCCAAAAGATTTCGGCCATTATGGATAAGGGAGAATCAAAAATTCCACTAGGATTTTCAAGTATGAATCTTATCTCAACCTTATCAAAAAATAACCGAATTTTCCTTGGATAAAGGCTCCAAAATTTCGGCCACTTTTAGGGAAGGAGAGAATCTAAATTCAACTAGGATTGAAACTTGAATTTTCCCTTGAATCTTATCCACAAAAACCGAATTTTCCATTGAGGATTATCCTCAAAAAATTCGCCCACTTTTGTTGGGATTTGGATTCAAAATTCAAGTAGGATTCTAACAAAATTATCCTCTCCAAATCCAACTCAAATTCGAATTTCAAACCTTGTGGATTTTCCACAACAAATTCGAATCCTACTTGGACTGTGATTCAAAATTTGAATTTCAAATTTCAAATTCAAATTTCAAATTCAAATTTCAAATTTCAAATTTCAAATTTCAAATTTAAATTTCAAATTCAAATTTCAAGTTCGAATTTCAAATTCAAATTTCAAATTCAAATTTAAAATTCAAATTTCAAATTTCAAATTTCAAAATTCAAAATTCAAATTTCAAATTTCAAATTCCACAAAACGGTTATGTTTCATATTCTTGTTCTCATGGATAATTTTCTACAACTCCAATCCAATCTCAAATAAAATCATGGCAACTTTATTTGGAGTTCGAATAATTGTGTACTCTATTATCCAAAACAAAATCTGAATCCAACCGGAGAGAATCTTGTCTACCATCCTAATCCTGTGTCATCACCATCCATGCATAATAAACTAGCCAATAGCATACACAAATCAATTTGCCAAACGTTAAGGAATTATGTGGAGCTAGTAAAGGGACTGATTGGACATATATAATCGGGCTCCCGTTGTGACGACCAGAGAATTTTAGTGGTGTGACCTAGTTTAATCTAGGGTTTTCTATGAGTTCTGTAAGTAAGAATGTAAAGACACACTATGGTTGTAATTAGACAAATTATAGTGTTGATAGAAATAAATAAATGTTTTGGAGGAAATTAAAATCTCCAAAAATAAGTAGAGAATAAAGTATATGAGTAAGAAAGTGAATTCAGGCCCAAAACGCTCAAAAAGGAGTAGTTTCGGTATCTGAACAGTATAAAGATAAGAATATGGCAAGTCAAAGTAAGAGCACAGCAAGAAAAGTACAAATATATGTATATAATAATTTGTACTATTTAAAGAGTGAAATAGATGTATTTATATTGTTTAGAATATATTAAAATTTTCTAACAATACTGACGAGTAAGAATTCAGTGTTGAAAAAATTCACTGAGTTAAAACGGGTGAAACGGTGCCAAAACCGGCATTGAAACCCTAACCGGAGCTCAAAAAAGACGGTAAACTTCCGGGATTTATTTTGATCAAACAGAAGCAATTTAAATTGATCCGACTGCACAGAAGACCTCAGGAACACGCCGGGAAGATTTTAGGAAAATTTCGGCTCGAACCGGCATCGGTCAAAAAGTAGTCGAATTAATGTGAATAGTGAAAGTCAAAGTCAACTTTCACTTTAGTAATTATGACATCATAAATCCATTTAAGAAATGGAAAGAAATTGGTGTTAGGTAGGATGAATGGCCATGATTTAATTTGCTTTTGATCTAAAGGCCAAGATTTGGCCAAAAATATACCTTTTTAATTTTTGAAAAAGGTGGAAAGTATTAGGCATGAAAGGTGTCAAAATTTCATTGGTTTAGAGCCAAATTAATTGGCTTTCTTCCATGCATAAGTCGGCAAAACTTGGGGGATAAAGGCCGAGACAAAAAATTGAAAGCAAAACATAACAAAAATTTTTCTAAGGCATTTCCATGGTGAGCCGTGGGTGACCAAAGAAGAATTAAGCTATTTCTTCAAGTTTTCTATACAAAAAGTGTGGCAAAACATCACTTGAAGACAAAGGAAGAAAGTGAACAAGGTAACTTCCCTTGGATTGAAATTTTTCTTGGTTTTTCTTCATGAAAACCGTGGGGTGAATAGTGAATTAAGATGGAAAATTTTTGGTTGTTTTTCATTAAGTTGATGATGGGTTTTGTTAAGGGTGTAATGAGGAAGAAAACCATGCAATTGGTTAAAAGAAAAACCAATTTTTGGTTGGTTTTCCAAAGGAAAATCTGTGGGTTACCATTGGTAAGCAATGAGAAATTTGTGTGATTTATGTGTTAACATGCTTTTAACTTATGTTTTGTTAAGAATAAAGCATGAATTTCACTATGGAAAAGCTTGGAAAAATTTTGGTGTCCATTTACTCAAAGTGGCCGTGGGTTTACTTAGGGTTTTGGTGAAAATTTTGCATGTTTCATATGATGTTTGGTTAATTGAAATCATGCATTTTATGATGTGAATAATGAAATTTTTGATTGAAAGCATGAAACAAAAATGATGGCATGTTTTTCACTAATGAGGCCGTGGGTTTAAGTGTTTAAAAACCCTAAGAATTTAGTTGAAAAGTATAAGGAAATGGGCTTGAAAAAGTGTTAGAAAAATGGCATTTAATAGCCTAACAAGTGGTTGAAAAGTTTGAGAAACTTTGGTTCGGTTTGGTGGTGAAAACCGAAACCAAAACTAAGGGCAAAATTGTGAAAAAATTTTGTAATGTGGTTAAAAATGTGAAATTGGAATTTGTGAGCTTTTATGTAAAAGTTTGGAAAACTTTTACATAAAATAGGCTTGTGGTATAGTACGTGGCAGGTACATATGGTTCGAGGCGTACCTAACGCCGGAAGCCTTAAAATTACGCCGAAATGCTGCCGAAATTTCGAAAACGGCTTTCGGGGTAAAATAGGAATTAAAAATAAAAGTTTAGGGTCGGGTCGGAAACCCGAGTCCCTAACGGAGAATTGAATAAGGAAAACCTAAGGGGTGGTTCGTGAATAGTAGACCGTCCCCTAAAAATGTAAAATGAGAGTGAAACGGAAAAACCGACCCCGAGGGGGGGCATTTTTGGAAATGAAATAAAGGTCCGAGTCGGGTACGGAAAATCCGAGCCTCGGAGACCTAGGTCGGGAAAGTCTAGATGAACGTTTTAAATACTAGTAAAACGTCCATTTGAGGCTCCGAAGCGATAGAAAATCACTAAACCGACGTAAGGGTCGGAATAGTGCTTCCCGAGGGTCGGGAAAGTGAAAAGTGGAAATATAATAGAAACGAACCCGGTAATGATTAGAAAAGAGTCAGATAAGTTCCTGAGGGCCAAAAATGCAGTCTGGATCAATAAAATTCCGTCAGGGGCAAAACTGCAATTTTGCCAAAATATAAGGGCAAAATCGTAATTTTACAAAAGTTGGGGAAAATTGGGGAAATGATAAATAAAGCCCAAAAAGTTGTAAATAGGTTCTATTTAAGCTTTTTAATGAAAAATAAAAGCTATAAATGGAAATGAAATTAACAGACAAAGTTTGTCTATAGGATCCAAAAATCGACCTACAAGGAGGGCGATCAAAGATCCTAGAGAGAAGAAGAGAAGAGATTGATAAGGTAAGTACAGACATTTAATTGTCTACTCACGAATGGACTTACCATAGAGTTGTGTTATATATATATATACACATTTAAGCTATTCAGTTTGTGACATGATACTAACATGTTCACGAGAATAGTAAGCAAGATCAGAAACAGAAAGAGGAATAAGATAAGTCAGATAATAAGACTTAAAAGTTAAGGTTGGCGTACCGGCCTCCCCAGTTGTGAGGTTCCCAGATAGCCTCCACCCCAGAAGTGTGGCGCTGCCTCGTTAATAATGAGGTAGTTTATGGCATGACTTACTACCTATAAGGTCAGTAGTCCAGAGATGACCTTAGGGTTGATCGGTGGGTCGCTCCCCTGATCCTCTATTGGTCTGCGCGCACCAGGTACGTCCAACCACGGGCCCACAAGTGAAAGATTAAGCAGATAAAGTAAAGCAAAGAAAAGAAAGAAATAGAATAGAAAGAACAAGCAGTATAGGACTAAAGAAAATAATTGGTCCTAAGTTGACTAACCCTAGAGTGGTGTTTTCAGCTTATTTACTTGTATGTATATTTGTACTTACTGAGCTTTAGCTCATTAGTCTATTCGTGCTGTAGGTAATAAAGGAAAGCAACCAGCAAGATGAAACAAGAGTAGCGGGCTGGCAGGCAGATCCCAGCGATGTCATGGACGGGTTATGGTTCCGTTTCGCAGAATTCCGCTGTACTCAAGGTGTAAAAGAAAGAAAGTGTAATAGTGAGATATATGTATAAAGACAAGACAAGAGTGTAGTATGTAAAGTAGTGAAACAAGCTTAAAAGTATGTTTCTATTTTTACGTACTTTAAAGTAACAAGACTCCAAAACATATTTTGGGAAAAAGTATTAAGAAGTACGTATATATTTATGTATACACAATTTTCAAGAATTAGCAGTTTCCTCCAGTTAAAGAAAAAAAAATATATTCCTAATTTTTCAAGAACAAATCTTTTAAACCCCAAGGAGAAGAAAGCTATAGAAACAAGCAAGCTAAGTAAGACTAAGCAAAGAATAAAGAAAGCAAGCAAGATAAGGTGGACGACCTAAGCTAGAGGGGTCGCCCACAAGAGTTGGTATCAGAGCGAGCGGTTCTACTATCGACCTTCCATGACATCTCAGCATCTGCACCTGCTCAGTCCAAGTAAGTTAATTTTAGATAATCAATATCTAATTTAGCACTAAACCATGTCGCTATTGTTATAGGTCAGACACAGCAACATGGTTCGCACACGAGCTGAGCAAGCTCAAGAAGCAGACTTAGCCGCTGTCCTAGCCAACATACAAGCTCGGCTAGAGGCACAAGAAACACAGAACCAGAGGCTGCAAGAGCTACTGGAACAGAGGAATGGGGCCTAAACGAATTTCCCTCCACCTCAAGCACTAGTACCGGAGCCACAACCAGCTCCTGAACCAGTAGCACCACCAGTCCGAATGGTACCTGAAGTAGCAATAGGTGCCCGAGCTGGAGCCAACCAGGGATCATTGTATGAACGATTCCGGAAGATGAAGCCAAAAGAGTTTGAGGGATCTATAGAACCCTTAGAGGCTGAAGAGTGGTTAGCTTCACTACAGACCATTTTTGAGTTTATGGACCTAACAGACCAAGAAAAGGTCCTTTGCGCCTCCTGCATATTAACGAAGGATGCTCGTTATTGGTGGGAGACAGTAAAGATGCGAAGGGACGTTAGAAGGATGACCTGGAATGACTTCCTGGGAGAATTTAACAGAAAGTATTTCAACCTTGACACCCTACGAGCTCAACAAAGAGAGTTCGATGAGCTGAGGCAAGGCGAGATAACAGTGACCGAAGCCTGTCGCAAATTCGACAGATTAGCTCGACTGTGTCCACATTTGGTACCCACAGAAGAAGAGCGGGTACGGAGGATGATCAATATGTTCCGACAAGATATAGCCCTAAATGTGGAAAGTGGCGAGACCCTGCCAACCACTATAGCGGACTGTGTAAGCAGAGCTATGAGGGCCGAGAATCGTCTGAACAGAGTTAAGGAAGAAAGAACAAAAGTCTGGGAGGAGAAGAAGAAAGAAAGAGATCTCGTGAAGCAGACTCAGAAGAACAACCAAGCTGGCCAAAGTAATAAATCTGGTCAAGGAATGAAGCCTGGTCAGAAAAATAACCAGAACCAGCAGAATACCAATAAGCGAAAGGGAAACCCAAATGAAAATTGGGGCCAAAATACTCGCAACACTCAGCAAAGGCAAGGCTTAGAAGGAGTACAGAACCGACAGCCATGCCCAAAATGTGGAAGACTGCACAAGGGCGAGTGCAAGCTGGGGAATACTGCATGCTATGTTTGTGGTAGAGAAGGCCATTTTGCTAGAGTCTGCCCATCCAACCAACAGAACCAGCCGGGATCCTTTCAGTCCCGACAGACGAGCCAGGTCCATGCTATACAAGGATCGCATACTCAACCTGGAGGCCAGGAGAATATACCAAAGACCGAGGCACATCTATTAGCCTACACCAGGGAAGATGTAGAGGCAGGCACCTCGAATGTGGTGACAGGTCAGCTTCTTGTCGCCCAAAGCCCTGCACTTATTTTATTTGACTCCGGTGCATTCATTTGCCTCACATAGCTTTGTAGAAAGAGTTAGTCATGCCAAGGATAAAATTGGCCAAGTGTTTAAAACCACCTTACCATCTGGTGAGGTATTATTATCTGATTACTGGTTACGTCACGTGCCAGTAATTATAGCTGATAGGGAGTTGTACGTCGACTTAGTCGTCTTAGAGTTAGTCGATTATGACGTTATCCTTGGAATGGATTTCCTTGCAAAATATCAAGCGACCATTGACTGTCGACGACGAAAAGTAGTGTTCCAGTTTGGAGAAAAAGACCAGTTTGAGTATCAGGGGCATTCTCAGAAGCAGTCGAAAATGCTGATCAGTCCCCTGCGGGCAAGAAAGCTGATATCTAGTGGCTGTACCGGATATCTAGCTTATGTCAAGGACACCACCAAGAAGGTAGAACTACAACCGAACGAGGTACCAGTGATCAACGAGTTCGTGGAGGTATTTCCAGAAGAATTACCAGGACTTCCTCCTGATCGAGAGATTACCTTCGAAATCGAGTTGCTGCCAGGAACGTCTTCGATTTCAAAGGCCCCTTACAGAATGGCACCGGCCGAGCTTAAAGAATTACAAGCTCAGCTGAAGGAGTTGTTAGAGAAAGGTTTTATACGGCCTAGTTATTCGCCGTGGGGAGCTCCAGTTCTCTTCGTGAAGAAAAAGGATGGAACCCTCTGAATGTGCATAGATTATTGTGAGCTCAACAAAGTCACGATCAAGAATAAATATCCTCTACCAAGGATCGATGATTTATTCGATCAGCTAAAAGGAGCCACCGTCTTCTCGAAGATTGATCTTCGATCCGGCTATCATCAGTTAAATATTAAAGAAAGGGACATTCCAAAGACCGCGTTCCGAACACGGTATGGGCACTACGAATTTCTCGTTATGCCTTTTGGATTAACGAATGCACCAGCCGCTTTTATGGATCTGATGAATCAAGTATTCAAGGAATTTTTATACCAGTTTGTCATTGTGTTTATCGATGACATCCTTATATACTCGAAAGATTGGAAGGAGCATGAGAAGCATCTTCGGATTGTGTTACGCACTCTGAAGGAGCATCAGCTATATGCAAAGTTCTCCAAATGTGAATTTTGGCTAGGTAAGGTCCACTTCTTAGGACATGTCGTTTCCAAAGACAGAATTTCAGTAGACCCAACAAAGATCGAAGCGGTAAGCAAGTGGTCTCCTCCAAAGAATGTGACCGAGATCCGGAGTTTTCTCGGATTAGCGGGCTATTATCGGAGATTTGTAGAGGGATTTGCCAGATTAGCTACCCCTCTCACTGCTCTTACACGCAAAGAGAAGAAGTTCGAGTGGACAAAGAAGTGTGAAGAAAGCTTTCAAGAGTTGAAGAATCGGTTGACCAGTGCTCCAATTCTCACAATTCCAAAGGATGAAGGAGACTTCGACATTTATAGCGATGCCTCCAGGACAGGTCTAGGAGCTGTGCTGATGCAGGATGGAAAAGTAATAGCCTATGCATCAAGACAACTCAAAGAGCATGAAAAGAACTATCCGACTCATGATTTGGAGTTAGCAGCCGTCGTATTTGCTTTGAAGATATGGCGACATTACCTATATGGAGTTCGGTGCAGAATTTTCACCGACCACCAGAGTTTAAAGTATTTCTTTACTCAGAAAGAGCTTAACATGAGACAAAGAAGATGGCTGGAGTTGGTAAAAGATTACGATTGTGAGATCTTATATCACCCCGGTAAGGCGAACAGAGTGGCAGACGCATTGAGTCGTAAATCAACGATGCCAGAGCAAATAGCCATCGATAAGCTGCCCAAGCCACTTCAACATGAGATCTCCTTGTTGGGAGTAGAGATAATTTCAGGAAAATTAGCAGCAATGCAACTCAAACCAACAATTCTTGAGGAGATTAAAGAGGCTCAAGAGCTAGATGCTGCTTTCAAAAGGCTTAAAGAAGAGGCCTCTAAGAATGACAAGTCAGAGTTCCACCTCTCCAAAGACGGAACTTTACTCTTCCAAGGAAGAATTTGTGTACCAGATGAAGAAGTTTTGAAGAAAAGAATCCTGGCAGAGGCCCATGACACTCCATATTCGGTACATCCGGGCAGTACGAAAATGTATCAGGATCTAAAGCAGCACTTTTGGTGGAAAAAGATGAAGAATGACATTGTTAAACACATCAGTAGCTGCTTAACATGTCAAAGAGTCAAAGCAGAGCATCAGCGGCCAGCCGGAGAGCTGCAGCCATTAGAGATTCCAGAGTGGAAGTGGGAGCACGTAACCATGGATTTCGTGGTCGGGCTACCCAAGACAAGTGAAGGATTTGACATGATATGGGTAGTGGTGGATCGATTGACCAAATCTGCTCACTTTATACCCGTAAAGATGACATACACATTAGAGAAATTCACAGAATTGTACATTTCCAACATTGTGAGATTACATGGAATACCGACAACAATAGTGTCAGATCGTGACAGTCGGTTTACATCCAAATTCTGGAAAAGTGTACAAGAAGCAATGGGCTCCGAACTAAGATTCAGCACTGCATTTCATCCTCTGACCGACGGACAGTCTGAGCGTACGATCCAAACGCTAGAAGACATGCTTCGTGCTTGTATTTTAGATTTCAAGGGAGCCTGGAACAAGAATCTACCGTTGATAGAATTCTCCTACAACAACAGCTATCAAGCGTCCATCGGGATGGCTCCTTATGAGGCATTATATGGACGAAAGTGTAGATCTCCCATTCACTGGTATGAACTCAGGGAGAAAGAACTTCATAAAACCGAGTTTATCCAAGAAACGATAGACGCGGTCCAAAAGATTCAGCAGAGAATGAAAACTGCACAAAGTCTTCAAAAAAGCTACGCAGATAAAAGACGAAGATTCCTAGAGTTTAACGAGGGTGACTTCGTATTCTTAAAAGTAGCACCAATGAAAGGTGTCATGCGTTTTGGAAAGAAAGGAAAGCTGAGCCCAAGATACATAGGACCTTTTCCAATTATTAGCCGGGTTGGGAAAGTAGCCTATAAGATAGCTTTGCCACTGGAATTATCTTCAGTGCATAATTTCTTTCATGTATCCATGCTAAGAAAGTATATCTCGGACCCTTCACATGTCCTAGATTATGAGCCGATCCAAGTTCGAGAGGATCTCTCTTACGAAGAGCAACCAGTGCAACTACTTGCTCGAGAAGAGAAGATATTAAGAAATAAAAGCATTCCGCTGGTCAAAGTTCTATGGAAAAATCATAATATAGAAGAGGCTACGTGGGAAAGAGAAGATGAGATAAGAGCCAAGTATCCCCACCTGTTCTGATTTTCGAGGACGAAAATTTTTAAGGAGGGGTGAATGTGACGACCAGAGAATTTTAGTGGTGTGACCTAGTTTAATCTAGGGTTTTCTATGAGTTCTGTAAGTAAGAATGTAAAGAAACACTATGGTTGTAATTAGACAAATTATAGTGTTGATAGAAATAAATAAATGTTTTGGAGGAAATTAAAATCTCCAAAAATAAGTAGAGAATAAAGTATATGAGTAAGAAAGTGAATTCAGGCCCAAAACGCTCAAAAAAGAGTAGTTTCGGTATCTGAACAGTATAAAGATAAGAATATGGCAAGTCAAAGTAAGAGCACAGCAAGAAAAGTACAAATATATGTATATAATAATTTATACTATTTAAAGAGTGAAATAGATGTATTTATATTGTTTAGAATATATTAAAATGTTCTAACAATACTGACGAGTAAGAATTCAGTGTTGAAAAAATTCACTGAGTTAAAACGGGTGAAACGGTGCCAAAACCGGCATTGAAACCCTAACCGGAGCTCAAAAAAGACGGTAAACTTCCGGGATTTATTTTGATCAAACAGAAGCAATTTAAATTGATCCGACTGCACAGAAGACCTCAGGAACACGCCGGGAAGATTTCAGGAAAATTTCGGCTCGAACCGGCATCGGTCAAAAAGTAGTCGAATTAATGTGAATAGTGAAAGTCAAAGTCAACTTTCACTTTAGTAATTATGACATCATAAATCCATTTAAGAAATGGAAAGAAATTGGTGTTAGGTAGGATGAATGGCCATGATTTAATTTGCTTTTGATCTAAAGGCCAAGATTTGGCCAAAAATATACCTTTTTAATTTTTGAAAAAGGTGGATAGTATTAGGCATGAAAGGTGTCAAAATTTCATTGGTTTAGAGCCAAATTAATTGGCTTTCTTCCATGCATAAATCGGCAAAACTTGGGGGATAAAGGCCGAGACAAAAAATTGAAAGCAAAACATAACAAAAATTTTTCTAAGGCATTTCCATGGTGAGCCGTGGGTGACCAAAGGAGAATTAAGCTATTTCTTCAAGTTTTCTATACAAAAAGTGTGGCAAAACATCACTTGAAGACAAAGGAAGAAAGTGAACAAGGTAACTTCCCTTGGATTGAAATTTTTCTTGGTTTTTCTTCATGAAAACCGTGGGGTGAATAGTGAATTAAGATGGAAAATTTTTGGTTGTCTTTCATTAAGTTGATGATGGGTTTTGTTAAGGGTGTAATGAGGAAGAAAACCATGCAATTGGTTAAAAGAAAAACCAATTTTTGGTTGGTTTTCCAAAGGAAAATCCGTGGGTTACCATTGGTAAGCAATGAGAAATTTGTGTGATTTATGTGTTAACATGCTTTTAACTTATGTTTTGTTAAGAATAAAGCATGAATTTCACTATGGAAAAGCTTGGAAAAATTTTGGTGTCCATTTACTCAAAGTGGCCGTGGGTTTACTTAGGGTTTTGGTGAAAATTTTGCATGTTTCATATGATGTTTGGTTAATTGAAATCATGCATTTTATGATGTGAATAATGAAATTTTTGATTGAAAGCATGAAACAAAAATGATGGCATGTTTTTCACTAATGAGGCCGTGGGTTTAAGTGTTTAAAAACCCTAAAATTTAGTTGAAAAGTATAAGGAAATGGGCTTGAAAAAGTGTTAGAAAAATGGCATTTAATAGCCTAACAAGTGGTTGAAAACTTTGAGAAACTTTGGTTCGGTTTGGTGGTGAAAACCGAAACCAAAACTAAGGGCAAAATTGTGAAAAAATTTTGTAATGTGGTTAAAAATGTGAAATTGGAATTTGTGAGCTTTTATGTAAAAGTTTGGAAAACTTTTACATAAAATAGGCTTGTGGTATAGTACGTGGCAGGTACATATGGTTCGAGGCGTACCTAACGCCGGAAGCCTTAAAATTACGCCGAAATGCTGCCGAAATTTCGAAAACGGCTTTCGGGGTAAAATAGGAATTAAAAATAAAAGTTTAGGGTCGGGTCGGAAACCCGAGTCCCTAACGGAGAATTGAATAAGGAAAACCTAAGGGGTGGTTCGTGAATAGTAGACCGTCCCCTAAAAATGTAAAATGAGAGTGAAACGGAAAAACTGACCCCGAGGGGGGGCATTTTTGGAAATGAAATAAAGGTCCGAGTCGGGTACGGAAAATCCGAGCCTCGGAAACCTAGGTCGGGAAAGTCTAGATGAACGTTTTAAATACTAGTAAAACGTCCATTTGAGGCTCCGAAGCGATAGAAAATCACTAAACCGACGTAAGGGTCGGAATAGTGCTTCCCGAGGGTCGGGAAAGTGAAAAGTGGAAATATAATAGAAACGAACCCGGTAATGATTAGAAAAGAGTCAGATAAGTTCCTAAGGGCCAAAAATGCAGTCTGGATCAATAAAATTCCGTCAGGGGCAAAACTGCAATTTTGCCAAAATATAGGGGCAAAATCGTAATTTTGCAAAAGTTGGGGAAAATTGGGAAAATGATAAATAAAACCCAAAAAGTTGTAAATAGGTTCTATTTAAGATTTTTAATGAAAAATAAAAGCTATAAATGGAAATGAAATTAACAGACAAAGTTTGTCTATAGGATCCAAAAATCGACCTACAAGGAGGGCGATCAAAGCTCCTAGAGAGAAGAAGAGAAGAGATTGATAAGGTAAGTACAGACATTTAATTGTCTACTCACGAATGGACTTACCATAGAGTTGTGTTATATATATATACACATTTAAGCTATTCAGTTTGTGACATGATACTAACATGTTCACGAGAATAGTAAGCAAGATCAGAAACAGAAAGAGGAATAAGATAAGTCAGATAATAAGACTTAAAAGTTAAGGTTGGCGTACCGGCCTCCCCAGTTGTGAGGTTCCCAGATAGCCTCCACCCCAGAAGTGTGGCGCTGCCTCGTTAATAATGAGGTAGTTTATGGCTTAACTTCCTGCCTCCACCCCAGAAGTGTGGCGCTGCCTCGTTAATAATGAGGTAGTTTATGGCATGACTTACTACCTATAAGGTCAGTAGTCCAGAGATGACCTTAGGGTTGATCGGTGGGTCGCTCCCCTGATCCTCTATTGGTCTGCGCGCACCAGGTACGTCCAACCACGGGCCCACAAGTGAAAGATTAAGCAGATAAAGTAAAGCAAAGAAAAGAAAGAAATAGAATAGAAAGAACAAGCAGTATAGGACTAAAGAAAATAATTGGTCCTAAGTTGACTAACCCTAGAGTGGTGTTTTTAGCTTATTTACTTGTATGTATGTTTGTACTTACTGAGCTTTAGCTCATTAGTCCATTCGTGCTGTAGGTAATAAAGGAAAGCAACCAGCAAGATGAAACAAGAGTAGCGGGCTGGCAGGCAGATCCCAGCGATGTCATGGACGGGTTATGGTTCCGTTTCGCAGAATTCCGCTGTACTCAAGGTGTAAAAGAAAGAAAGTGTAATAGTGAGATATATGTATAAAGACAAGACAGGAGTGTAGTATGTAAAGTAGTGAAACAAGCTTAAAAGTATGTTTCTATTTTTACGTACTTTAAAGTAACAAGACTCCAAAACATATTTTGGGAAAAAGTATTAAGAAGTACGTATATATTTATGTATACACAATTTTCAAGAATTAGCAGTTTCCTCCAGTTAAAGAAAAAAAAAATATATTCCTAGTTTTTCAAGAACAAATCTTTTAAACCCCAAGGAGAAGAAAGCTATAGAAACAAGCAAGCTAAGTAAGACTAAGCAAAGAATAAAGAAAGCAAGCAAGATAAGGTGGACGATCTAAGCTAGAGGGGTCGCCCACACCCGTGATTCCATATGATCATCATTCTGTACCGAACAACTCAATCATATAATCACTAATTTCAGAGTCACACCACTATAAATCTGAAACTGAACTCCCAATTATATACCGTATTACGTAAGCCTGTGACGAGCTACCATCCAATGACCTTGTCATATATGCAAAACACTCATATGATATCCATGATCAGCCTTAGGTCAAAGTCCGTTTAATCCTACTGATCATGCTATCTTAAAGTTCCATTATACTACCGAATCAAGAAAATGATTATTCACCATATGTGAATAAGAAGTCATCCGCCCAGCAGACGACCCAAGGCCTTGTCCATTTTCACATTCAGTATAATGCCTTTAAGAGGATACCTTTAACTCCTCAGAGCTATGATTCCGATATCTGCAAACAAACCCTTCATCGTATACAAGTCATGCACCCAACGAACCGGTCTATAAGCTTACTACCTCTGAGACGCTTTAGCCATTGGAACATCAAAGTACACAAGTCATATACATGAAGTAGTTCATTTACTCAGGATTAAGGTTATTGCACAATGAACGTCAAAAGCAGATTGATCCACTTATAGCGGACTACGTAGATCAATCACGCTTTAGTCCCGGTCTAATATGTCACCACCGAGCAACATATCCATGTCTCTACTTGGGAGTCCAGCTCCAGATAGTCAAGACAGACCGTCGCCTCCAAGGCTTTAGACAACATAATAGTCTTAACATGAGTTAGATGCTCGGTCTAACCCCATAGACTACAGACCATAGTTTAGACTGCTAACTTTAGAACATTGTCTTCTCGCATACAAAAGTCCATTGCATGCAACGTTCTAACAGTTTTAACACAAGCAGTCAGTGAGCCATATTTGCTTACATTTACTTTAACATGTAAATAAGACGAGGACAGATAGCAATGTAATGAATAACCTCTATATATAATTTTATTATCCAGTTCAAAATGAATACATCAAAAATGTCTCTAATACTTAGGGCATTTCCTAACAATCTCCCACTTGCCCTAAGCCAGTAGATGTGCCATGTTACGCATCCCCATCGCCTCTACATGCCTTTCAAAGCTTCTAGCTACCAAAGTCTTAGTAAAGGGATCAGCGATGTTGTCCTCGGACGCGATCTTACATACATCCACTTGTCCTGTCTCCACATGCCCTCTAATAATGTGACACCTCCGATCTATGTGCTTGGTCCTCTTGTGGTGCCGAGATTCCCTTGTGTTGGCCATAGCCCCTGTATTATCACAGTAAAGTGTGATAGGCTTGTCAACACCCGGAATGACCTCAAGGTCTCTAAAGAACTTGCAGAGCCAAACCGCTTCTTTAGATGCCTCAGCCGCAGCCACATACTCAGCCTCCATAGTAGAGTCAGCTGTGCAGCCCTGCTTCACGCTCCTCCACACAATGGCGCCTCCTCCGAGTAAAAACACTGATCCAGATGTCGATTTCATCGAATCCTTACAAGTCTGGAAGTCTGAGTCCGTGTATCCTACGGGTGTTAGGTCCCCTCCAGAATACACTAGCATATAATCCCTCGTTCTCTTAACATACTTGAGTATATGCTTTACTGCTTGCCAGTGCTTGGTTCCAGGATTCGCTTGATATCGACTCACCATACCTACTGCAAAACATATGTCCGGGCGAGTGCAAAGCATAGCGTACATAAGGCTACCCACAGCGGATGCATAAGGGACCTTACTCATACGCTCTCATTCTTCCGATGTCTTGGGACAGTCATCCAATGAAAGAGTTAAACCGGCAATAGAAGGTTGTGAGCCTTTCTTTGCCTCTAACATTGCATATTTGTCAATTATTTTATCTATGTATGAAGCTTGGGATAATGCTATCATTTTGTTCTTTCGATCTCTGAAGAGACGAATGCCTAGAACATAATTAGCTTCTCCCAAGTCCTTCATGTCAAACTGTTGGTGTAACCAAAGCTTGACCGATGATAAATTCCCTACATCATTCCCAATGAATAGTATATCATCGACATAGAGTATCAGAAAGACCACTTTTCCATCCTTAATACGTTTATAAACACAAGGTTCATCAACGTTCTGCTCAAAACCAAATGTCTTAATCGCTTGATCAAACCTCTGGTTCCATGAGCGGGATGCCTGCTTTAATCCATAAATGGATCTAAGCAACTTGCAGACTTTCCTTTCTTGGCCTTTTGCTACGAACCCTTCGGGCTGTATCATATAGATACACTCTTCAAGATGGCCATTCAAGAATGCCGTCTTGACATCCATTTGCCAGATCTCGTAATCGAGAGCCGCAGCAATGGACAGAAGAATACGGATAGACTTTAGCATAGCAACAGGCGAAAAGGTTTCCTCGTAATCGATTCCAGCCTTTTGCGTGTATCCCTTTACAACCAGTCTAGCTTTGAAAGTTTACACTCTCCCTTCCGCATCCTTCTTTCTTTTGTAGACCCATTTGCATCCAATGGGTTTTATCCCATCCGGTAAATCTACAAGTTCCCAAACAGAGTTGGATTTCATAGAATCCATCTCATTGTTCATAGCCTGTTTCCAAGATCTAGAATCAACATCCTTTATAGCTTCATCATATGTGACCGGATCTTCCTCATGCTCATGAGCCTCGGCCTGGTATACCTCAGCATCATACATGAAGAAATTAGGTTTCTTAGAAACCCTCCCACTACGACGAGGCACCCTAAATTGTTGATCGTCTGCAGGTCTTTCACTGGAACTCGGACTTGCGTCCAAGACCAAAATCTGTGGAGCAGTTCTTTCACCCGATAACTCCTCTAGCACCACTTTGCTTCGAGGCTTAAAGTCATTCATGTGACTTTCCTCCAAGAATGTCGCATGGGTTGAGACAATGACCTTTTGTTCCTTCGGGTTATAGAACAGACCTCCTTTAGTTCCCTTTGGATACCCTACAAAACATGCACAATTCTGATCTTGGTTCCAACTTCTTCGCATCCCCATCCAGTACATGTGCCGGGCAGCCCCATATTCTCATATGTCCAAGGGAGGGCTTCCTGCCACGCCACAATTTATACGGAGTTCTAGGAATTGATTTGCTCGGAACCTGGTTCAGAATATAGCACGTCGTTTGTAAAGCATATCCCCAAAATGATAATGGCAGCGTTGAGTAACTCATCATGGACCGTACCATATCCAATAAGGTCCTGTTTCTCCTTTCGGCTACACCATTCTGTTGTGGAGTACCAGGTGCAGTCAATTGGGATAATATCCCATTCTCTACAAGATGTCCTAGAAATTCATCGGAGAGGTATTCGCCACCTCGATCAGATCGAAGTGTCTTTATGGAATTATCCAATTGCTTTTCCACTTCCGCACGATACTCTTTGAACTTATCAAAGGTTTCGCTCTTGCGGTGCATCAGATACACATATCCATACCTCGAGTAATCATCTATGAAAGAGACATAGTACTCGAACCCTACTCGTGCTGTGATGTTCATGGGGCCACATACGTCAGTGTGCACAATTTCTAAGAGCTCCTGTGCCCTTGTACCGTTAGCTCCAAAAGACCTCTTAGTCATCTTACCCTCTAGACAAGACTCACATTGGGGAAGTCGTACCTCCTCCAGAGATTCCAGAGGACCGTCTTTCACCAATCTTTGAATCCTATCCTGATTAATATGACCAAGTCTTAAATGCCAAAGATACGCCTTGTTAGAGTGAGAAACTTTCAACCTTTTAGAGTTATCAATTAATTCAGTGTCAAGCAGTGAGTACATCTTTGGTCTGATCAAATATAGGTTTCCATCCATCCATCCAGAACAGATAAAAGACTAATTTCTACGAATATCAACTCTTTTACTAAAAGAAACTGAATAAGAATCCTTTATTAAACAAGCTATCGATATAAGGTTCCTCCTAAAATTAGGAACATAAAAACAGTCTTTCAATAAAATAAACCTAAATTGATCAAAATAAAGATGAACGTCTCCCACTGCCTCAGCCACCACAAAGCTACCATCTCTAGTCCGCAACGAGAGGCTCCTATCATGTAGACTTCTCGTTTCCACGAACCCCTGCATAGAAACACAAACATGATTAGTGGCGCCCGAATCAATGACCCATGTGTCTTTCGATTCTTCCACCAAACACGCTTCTAAGTAATGAAGTTCCTTACCTTCCTTGCCCTTGGAGGCTAGGAATTCCCGGCAAGCCTTCTTAAAGTGACCTACCTTCCCACAGTGGAAGCATTTGGACTTTTTAGGGTCCTTTGGCTTCTTGTTCTTCTTCTTCTTCTTCCCGTCCGAGACAGGAGGATTAGAAGAACTGGAAGCTACTTGCTTCTTATTTGGCCTCTTCCTCTTCCGTGAGGGATTGGAAGATTCCACCAAATTGGCCTCTCCTTTAGGTTGGACCGTATCCTCATCCCTGATCATCCGCTCGGTAAGTCCTAACTCCTTTGTCGCCAGATTGTATGCGGACTTAAACCCCACAAAATCTTTAGACAGAGTCTTGAACACCATCTCGATCTGGGTGTTATAGTCCAACTCAGCACCATTCTCGGCAGCCTCAGTGAAGAATCCCATTAGAGTGATCATATGGTCCTTCACCGGAGTACCCGCCTTTTGCTTAGAGTTCATAATGCTGGTGATAGCAGACTGTCGAGCCAATTTTTCTTGGCCTCCGAACATGTCCTCCAGATTATCCATGATCTCCCCAGCAACTTGATAAGTCTCATGCTGCTTCTGTAAAGCACTCGTCATGCTAGCAAGGATGTAGCATCGAGCTATTTCATTGGATTCTCTCCAACGATTATAGGCAACCGGGACCTCCTCAAGTGGTGTGTCAGGTTTGGGCCCAGGTGGGCATGGTTCGTCCAGTACGAACTTGTGTCTCTCGCAGTTGAGAACTATTAATAGATTTCTTTTCCAATCTTTATAATTGTCGCCATTCAACTTATTTTCAGTAAGTATTGAAATGAGGGGTGTCGGTGACATTTTGAACTGAAATAAAATTATACTAGACATCATTACAAAGCCCAAGCAAATATACAGATAATTTAGCAAATAAAAACATACAAGTATGTTCTTATATGAAACTTGAAAAAACATGTAGCATTGCAACGGTAATTCTCAGCACCTATGGCCCCAAGCCACCGAGGGGTGGTCATGTGAACAAATAGCCGGAACATGGACCCCGTCCAATTAATATGTGTTACCTTAAATCCTCCAAGGTTAAGACATATATTAATAACCGCTTATTTGGCCACCAGTTTAGTTAACAGAGCTTCTAGGGAAGGTTAATAACTAAACGAGTCTTGAGTGTATAACCATTGTTTACGTAGCCCGATCCACGTCTTACCAAGCCACCGAGGGGTGGTCATGAATAGGATCGCACCCGAACACGTTTTTTACATAGGAGATCCAATCTAGTATACCGGCGGCGGTAAACACCTACCGAGGGGTGTGGTCAGGTCAGAACTGACGCGAGGCGTTACCATGCTTTCACATATGGATCAACAATGGAGGCCGTGGGTTTTGTTTGAAACCCTCTCCCACTCAATATTTTGAAAAACATACAAGTTTTGTCAAATTATGTATGATCAATATAGTATGAGCGGCACTCACCTATCCTATATGACATGTTATCAAATATGCATACAAAACATCCATCAATACATATTTATACATCCATGACATATCACAGAAAAATAATTGACAGAATAACCAAGCCATGGTTCCATCCTAGAACAAAGAAAATAAAGATTACAAAATTCCATCTAAAGCATTCTTTGGGTCTTGAATTTTGTTCCGTCTTCTTGTATCCATCTTTATGTAGCCTCTCCATTTATTTCTCATCCCAAGAATTATTTAAAATTTAAATTTCCAAAAATTTAAATTTCAAATTCAAACTCCAAATTCGAATTTCAAATTTAAATTTCTAATTCAAATTTTTAAACAATTTTAATCATCATGTGTAATAATATGTAATTTCAAAAATTTCAAATTTTCAATTACATATTTTGAAACATGATTTAAAATTAAATCTCAAATTTAAAAATCAAAATTTTCAAATTTTTTGGACCGCCGCCCGTGAAGGCGGCAGCCGCCGTGGGCAGCCACCAACCCCGGAGAAGCTGGCAGCCCACGGTTGCCCCTTGTGCAGCCTGCCGAGCTGTAGGCCAAGCCTGCAGCGCCAGGCTGGGCGCAGCAGCCGGCAGGCTGCAGGCAGCGCCTGCAGCCAGTGGCTGCATGCCCAGGCTGCGGCCGGCCTTGGGCAGGCTGCGCCACCCTCGGCTGTAGGCCAAGCCTGCGGCCGTGGGTGATGTTTGCCTGCATAGGGGCTGCCGCAGCCCCATCCTGCCTGAAGGCAGGGGCTGCAGCCCCACCAAGGCCCGTCGGCCTATTCCGAGGGGTCGTGTCTCGATTTTCGTGCCATATTCCAATTTACCTATTAGGATCTCCAAAAATTAATTTGAATCCCAATTAAATTGAAATTTTCCACACAATCAAAATTTCAATCTTTAAATTAAATTTAATTTTTGGGAAAAATAAATTACGGTCTTCAATCTTCAATCTCCTCCAAGAATATAAAAAATTCCTAAACCGTTTCCGGTGTACAAAAATTCTAACCATAAAAAATCTAAGAGATAAGAATTAAAATCCATGGGAAAATTACAGTGTTAATAAACTGCTCCCATGGTTACATAAAAATTCCTAGATACAATTTTTCTAAATTCTAAGGAACCATAACCGGCATAAATAAGCATGCTTATAATAATTCAAAAAATTAAAATAACCACATACTTTATACATAATACATGATAACAACATAAAGGAACCCTAGAATGCCACTCTCTAAATATCAAATCCATACATAAATAAAAAGACTAATTAATTGTCTAATTTATGTACATGGCATAGTCATGAGATGTCTCTGATACCAATTGAAGGAAAATAAATTGGTAAAAACGTATCAGAGTGGCGCGGCGAAACAATAAAAATTTTAGATCGTTAAATATCTCATGATGCCATATACAATAAACCAACAACAATTAAAACTCATACCACAAGGACGCCAATCTTGCAGGAGGAGAATGACCGGAGGCTTCAACCAACTAGCCTTCTCTACTATTCTCCAATTCCTGAATGGCTGAGTGTGTGGGCACTCTGAACCTCGATCGGTATGCTAGCACTGCTAGTCTTCTTCCGACCACCCAGATCTCTAAAGAACTTTATTGTCACGATGAGCTGTGCAACAATAAGCCTGCTCACCTGAGAGTCTGTGGTCTGAGAGAACTGGAGTGGCAGGACCTCTATTTATAGACCTGCATGAGGTGATTCTCTGAATTCAAATTAGACTAGGAAAAGATTTTCTCCCTTATGTTTAACCAAAAAATCCGAATTTTTCCATAGGATAATCCTAACAATAAATTCGGTTTTTCCTAAGATAAATCCAATCCAAATCTTAACAAGATTTTAACTAGAATTTTATCTCCCTTTTTCAACCAAAAAATCCGAATTTTTCCATAGGATAATCCTAACAATAAATTTGGTTTTTCCTAAGATAAATCCAATCCAAATCATAACAAGATTTTAACTAGAATTTTATCTCCCTTTTTCAACCAAAAAATCCGAAATTCACAAGGAGAAAATCCTCCAAAAGATTTCGGCCATTATGGATAAGGGAGAATAAAAAATTCCGCTAGGATTTTCAAGCTTGAATCTTATCTCAACCTTATCCAAAAATAACCGAATTTTCCTTGGATAAAGGCTCCAAAATTTCGGCCACTTTTAGGGAAGGAGAGAATCCAAATTCAACTAGGATTGAAACTTGAATTTTCCCTTGAATCTTATCCACAAAAACCGAATTTTCCATTGAGGATTATCCTCAAAAAATTCACCCACTTTTGTTGGGATTTGGATTCAAAATTCAAGTAGGATTCTAACAAAATTATCCTCTCCAAATCCAACTCAAATTCGAATTTCAAACCTTGTGGATTTTCCACAACAAATTCGAATCCTACTTGGATTGTGATTCAAAATTTGAATTTCAAATTTCAAATTCAAATTTCAAATTCAAATTTCAAATTTCAAATTTCAAATTTCAAATTTCAAATTTAAATTTCAAATTCAAATTTCAAGTTCGAATTTCAAATTCAAATTTCAAATTCAAATTTCAAATTCAAAATTCAAATTTCAAATTTCAAATTTCAAAATTCAAAATTCAAATTTCAAATTTCAAATTTCAAATTCCACAAAACGGTTGTGTTTCATATTCTTGTTCTCATGGATAATTTTCTACAACTCCAATCCAATCTCAAATAAAATCATGGCAACTTTATTTGGAGTTCGAATAATTGTGTACTCTATTATCCAAAACAAAATCTGAATCCAACCGGAGAGAATCTTGTCTACCATCCTAATCCTGTGTCATCACCATCCATGCATAATAAACTAGCCAATAGCATACACAAATCAATTTGCCAAACGTTAAGGAATTATGTGGAGCTAGTAGAGGGACTGATTGGACATATATAATCGGGCTCCCGTGATTCCATATGATCATCATTCTGTACCGAACAACTCAATCATATGATCACTAATTTCAGAGTCACACCACTATAAACCTGAAACTGAACTCCCAATTATATATCGTATTACGTAAGCCTGTGACGAGCTACCATCCAATGACCTTGTCATATATGCAAAACCCTCATATGATATCCATGATCAGCCTTAGGTCAAAGTCCGTTTAATCCTACTGATCAGGCTATCTTAAAGTTCCATTATACTACCGAATCAAGAAAATGATTATTCACCATATGTGAATAAGAAGTCATCCGGCCAGCAGACGACCCAAGGCCTTGTTCATTTTCACATTCAGTATAATGCCTTTAAGAGGATACCTTTAACTCCTCAGAGCTATGATTCCGATATCTGCAAACAAACCCTTCATCGTATACAAGTCATGCACCCAACCAACCGGTCTATAAGCTTACTACCTCTGAGACGCTTTAGCCATTGGAACATCAAAGTACACAAGTCATATACATGAAGTAGTTCATTTACTCAGGATTAAGGTTATTGCACAATGAACGTCAAAAGCAGATTGATCCACTCATAGCGGACTACGTAGATCAATCACGCTTTAGTCCCGGTCTAATATGTCACCACCGAGCAACATATCCATGTCTCTACTTGGGAGTCCAGCTCCAGACAGTCAAGACAGACCGTCCCCTCCAAGGCTTTAGACAACATAATAGTCTTAACATGAGTTAGATGCTCGGTCTAACCCCATAGACTACAGACCATAGTTTAGACTGCTAACTTTAGAACATTGTCTTCTCGCATACAAAAGTCCATTGCATGCAACGTTCTAACAGTTTTAACACAAGCAGTCAGTGAGCCATATTTGCTTACATTTACTTTAACATGTAAATAAGACGAGGATAGATAGCAATGTAATGAATAACCTCTATATATAATTTTATTATCCAGTTCAAAATGAATACATCAAAAATGTCTCTAATACTTAGGGCATTTCCTAACACTGCCAACCTGAGCTCAAAACCAGAACATAAGCAAAGATAATTACCTAAAACTGAAACTATGCCATAATTGAGCATAAGACAGTTTAGTGAGAGTACTAACATCGCGGTAGATGTACTGTTGTGACACTGTGTTGCGGTCAACCTTACTATTCACGTATGGATAGTGGTCAAAGATACTATTCATGATGAATAGTATTATTCATAGAAATTTTATTTCTTACATGTTTGAACATACTGAGCCTGTAGCTCACCATTTTTGCTAATGTTGCAGGTAAGCGACCAGCTCAGTAGCTTATTTGACCGGATGCGGACGGGATGGCGCGTGTCAAATCGGATAACTGGACGAGGGATATGGTCCTGCCAGAGTCTTTCCGCTGAGCGATAAAAAGGGAAGGAAAAAAAAAAAAAGAAACAGTCTTTTGTAATATTATGTATTTACGAAAGTACTGTAATATGTAAATTACTTTGTACTTGCCAACAAAGTAAATAGTGGGAAATGTTTTACATGATGTTTAAAGAAAAAAATTTTTTTCCCAAAAACGTCATGATTTAAAAAGAGAGAGAGATAAGCCGGCGACCCATGAGAGTACAATCTATCACAGTTAGCGATAAAGCTCAACTGTAATAGTGTTGTATGATCTCTACGAGAGGCGGGCCGCCACACAGATAGCAATGTAATGAGTAACCTCTATATATGATTTTATTATCCAGTTCAAAATGAATACATCAAAATGTCTCTAATACTTAGGGCATTTCCTAACAATCTCCCACCTGCCCTAAGCCAGTAGATGTGCCATGTTACGCATCCCCATCGCCTCTACATGCCTCTCAAAGCTTCTAGCTACCAAAGTCTTAGTAAAGGGATCGGCAATGTTGTCCTCGGATGCGATCTTACATACATCCACTTGTCCTGTCTCCACATGCCCTCTAATAATGTGATACCTCCGATCTATGTGTTTGGTCCTCTTGTGGTGCCGAGATTCCCTTGTGTTGGCAATAGCCCCTGTATTATCACAGTAAAGTGTGATAGGCTTGTCAACACCCGGAATGACCTCAAGGTCTCTAAAGAACTTGCAGAGCCAAACCGCTTCTTTAGATGCCTCAGCCGCAGCCACATACTCAGCCTCCATAGTAGAGTCAGCTGTGCAGCCCTGCTTCATGCTCCTCCACACAATGGCGCCTCCTCCGAGTAAAAAAACTGATCCAGATGTCGATTTCCTCGAATCCTTACAAGTTTGGAAGTCTGAGTCCGTGTATCCTACGGGTGTTAGGTCCCCTCCAGAATACACCAGCATATAATCCCTCGTTCTCTTAAGATACTTGAGTATATGCTTTACTGCTTGCCAGTGCTTGGTTCCAAGATTCGCTTGATATCGACTCACCATACCTACTGCAAAACATATGTCTGGGTGAGTGCAAAGCATAGCGTACATAAGGCTACCCATAGCGGATGCATAAGGGACCTTACTCATACGCTCTCTTTCTTCTGATGTCTTGGGACAGTCATCCAATGAAAGAGTTAGACCGGCAATAGAAGGTTGTGAGCCTTTCTTTGCCTCTAGCATTGCATATTTGTCAATTATTTTATCTATGTATGAAGGTTGGGATAATGCTATCATTTTGTTCTTTCGATCTCTGAAGAGAGGAATGCCTAGAACATAATTAGCTTCTCCCAAGTCCTTCATGTCAAACTGTTGGTGTAACCAAAGCTTGACCGATGATAAGTTCCCTACATCATTCCCAATGAGTAGTATATCATCGACATAGAGTATCAGATAGACCACTTTTCCATCCTTAATACGTTTATAAACACAAGGTTCATCAACGTTCTGCTCAAAACCAAATGTCTTAATCGCTTGATCAAACCTCTGGTTTGATCCATAAATGGGAATGATTCCATGAGCGGGATGCCTGCTTTAATCCATAAATGGATCTAAGCAACTTGCAGACTTTCCTGTCTTGGCATTTCGCTACGAACCCTTCGGGCTGTATCATATAGATACACTCTTCAAGATGGCCATTCAAGAATGCCGTCTTGACATCCATTTGCCAGATCTCGTAATTGAGAGCCACAGCAATGGACAGAAGAATACGGATAGACTTCAGCATAGCAACAGGCGAAAAGGTTTCCTCGTAATCGATTCCAGCCTTTTACGTGTATCCCTTTGCAACCAGTCTAGCTTTGAAAGTTTCCACTCTCCCTTCCGCATCCTTCTTTCTTTTGTAGACCCATTTGCATCCAATGGGTTTTATCCCATCCGGCAAATCTACAAGTTCCCAAACAGAGTTGGATTTCATAGAATCCATCTCATTGTTCATAGCCTGTTTCCAAGATTTAGAATCAACATCCTTTATAGCTTCATCATATGTGACCGGATCTTCCTCATGCTCATGAGCCTCAACCTGGTATACCTCAGCATCATACATGAAGAAATTAGGTTTCTTCGAAACCCTCCCACTACGACGAGGCACCCTAAATTGTTGATCGTCTGCAGGTCTTTCACTGGAACTCGGACTTGTGTCTAAGACCGAAATCTGTGGAGCAGTTCTTTCACCCGATAACTCCTCTAGCACCACTTTGCTTCGAGGCTTAAAGTCATTCATGTGACTTTCCTCCAAAAATGTCGCATGGGTTGAGACAATGACCTTTTGTTCCTTCGGGTTATAGAACAGACCTCCTTTAGTTCCTTTTGGATACCCTACAAACATGCATAATTCTGATCTTGGTTCCAACTTTTTCGCATCCCCATCCAGTACATGTGTCGGGCAGCCCCATATTCTCATATGTCCAAGGGAGGGCTTCCTGCCACGCCACAATTCATACGGAGTTCTAGGAATTGATTTGCTCGGAACTTGGTTTAGAATATAGCATGCCGTTTGTAAAGCATATCCCCAAAATGATAATGGCACCGTTGAATAACTCATCACGGACCGTACCATATCCAATAAGGTCCTATTTCTCCTTTCAGCTACACCATTCTGTTGTGGAGTAACAGGTGCAGTCAATTGGGATAATATCCCGTTCTCTACAAGATGTCCTAGAAATTCGTCGGAGAGGTATTCGCCATCTCGATCAGATCGAAGTGTCTTTATGGATTTATCCAATTGCTTTTCCACTTCTGCACGATACTCTTTGAACTTGTCAAAGGTTTCGCTCTTGCGGTGCATCAGATACACATATCCATACCTCGAGTAATCATCTATAAAAGAGACATAATACTCGAACCCTCCTCGTGCTGTGACGTTCATGGGGCCACATACGTCAGTATGCACAATTTCTAAGAGCTCCTGAGCCCTTGTACCCTTAGCTCCAAAAGACCTCTTAGTCATTTTACCCTCTAGACAAGACTCACATTAGGGAAGTCGTACCTCCTCCAGAGATTCCAGAGGACCGTCTTTCACCAATCTTTGAATCCTATCCTGATAAATATGACCAAGTCTTAAATGCCAAAGATACGCCTTGTTAGAGTGAGAAACTTTCAACCTTTTAGAGTTATCAATTAATTTAGTGTCAAGCAGTGAGTACATCTTTGGTTTGATCAAATATAGGTTTCCATCCATCCATCCAGAACAGATAAAAGACTTATTTCTACGAATATCAACTCTTTTACTAAAAGAAACTGAATAAGAATCCTTTATTAAACAAGCTACCGATATAAGGTTCCTCCTAAAATTAGGAACATAAAAACAGTCTTTCAATAAAATAAACCTAAATTGATCAAAATAAAGATAAACATCTCCCACTGCTTCAGCCACCACAAAGCTACCATCTCCAGTCCGCAACGAGAGGCTCCTATCATGTAGACTTCTCGTTTCCACGAACCCCTGCATAGAAACACAAACATGATTAGTGGCGCCTGAATCAATGACCCAAGTGTCTTTCGATTCTTCCACCAAACACGCTTCCAAGTAATGAAGTTCCTTACCTTCCTTGCCCTTGGTGGCTAGGAATTCCCGGCAAGCCTTCTTGAAGTGACCTACCTTCCCACAATGGAAGCATTTGGACTTTTTAGGGTCCTTCGGCTTCTTGTTCTTCTTCTTCTTCTTCCCGTCCGAGACAGGAGGATTAGAAGAACTAGAAGCCACTTGCTTTTTATTTGGCCTCTTCCTCTTCCGTGAGGGATTGGAAGATTCCGCCAAATTGGCCTCTCCTTTACGTCGGACCACATCCTCATCCCTGATCATCCGCTCATAAGCCTGTAGTTGCTTCATGAGCTCGGTTAGTCCCAACTCCTTTGTCGCCAGATTGTATGCGGCCTTAAACCCCACAAAATCTTTAGACAGAGTCTTGAACACCATCTCGATTTGGGTGTTGTAGTCCAACTCAGCACCATTCTCAGCAGCCTCAGTGAAGAATCTCATTAGAGTGATCATATGGTCCTTCACCGGAGTACCCGCCTTTTGCTTGGAGTTCATAATGCTGGTGATAACGGACTGTCGAGCCAATTTTTCTTGGCCTCCGAACATGTCCTCCAGATTTTCCATGATCTCCCCAACAACTTGATTAGTCTCATGCTGCTTTTGTAAAGCACTCGTCATGCTAGCAAGGATGTAGCATCGAGCTATCTCATTGGATTCTCTCCAACGATTATAGGCAACCGGGACCTCCTCAAGTGGTGTGTCAGGTTTGGGCCGAGGTGGGCATGGTTCGTCCAGTACGAACTTGTGTCTCTCGCAGTTGAGAACTATTAATAGATTTCTTTTCCAGTCTTTATAATTATCGCCATTCAACTTATTTTCAGTAAGTATCGAAATGAGGGGTGTCGGTGACATTTTGAACTGAAATAAAATTATACTAGACATCATTACAAAGCCCAAGCAAATATACAGATAATTTAGCAAATAAAACATACAAGTATGTTCCTACATGAAACTTGAAAAACATGTAGCATTGCAACGGTAATTCTCAACACCTATTGCCCCAAGCCACCGAGGGGTGGTCATGAGAACAAATAGCCGGAACATGGACCCCGTCCAATTAATATATGTTGCCTTAATTCCTCCAAGGTTAAGACATATATTAATAACCGCTTATTTGGCCACCAGTTTAGTTAACAGAGCTTCTAGGGAAGGTTAATAACTAAACGAGTCTTGAGTATATAACCATTGTTTACGTAGCCCGATCCACGTCCTACCAAGCCACCGAGGGGTGGTCATGAATAGGATCGTACCCGAACACGTTTTCCACATAGAAGATCCAATCTAGTATACCGGCGGCGGTAAACACCTACCGAGGGGTGTGGTCAGGGCAGAACTGACGCGAGGCGTTACCATGCTTTCACATATGGATCAACAATGGAGGCCGTGGGTTTTGTTTGAAACCCTCTCCCACTCAATATTTTGAAAAACATGCAAGTTTTGACAAATTATGTATGATCAATATAGTATGAGCGGCACTCACCTATCCTAAATAACATGTTATCAAATATGCATACAAAACATCCATCAATACATATTTATACATCCATGACATATCACAGAAAAAATAATTGACAGAATAACCAAGCTATGGTTCCATCCTAGAACAAAGAAAATAAAGATTACAAAATTCCATCCAAAGCATTCTTTGGGTCTTGAATTCTATTCCATCTCCTTGTATCCATCTTTATGTAGCCTCTCCATTTATTTCTCATCCCAAGAATTATTTAAAATTTAAATATCCAAAAATTTAAATTTCAAATTCAAATTCTAAATTCAAATTTCAAATTTAAATTTCAAATTTAAATCTTAAACAATTTTAAACATCATGTGTAATAATATGTAATTTAAAAAATTTGAAATTTTTAATTACATATTTTTAAACATGATTTAAAATTAAATCTCAAATTTAAAAATCAAAATTTTCTAATTTTTGGACCGTCGGACCGCCGCCCCCTAGGCGGCAGCCGTCGTGGGCAGCCACCAACCCCGGAGGGGCTGGCAGCCCACGGCCGCCCCCATGTGCAACCCTGCCGGGCTGCAGGCCAAGCCTGTAGCGCCGGGCTGCACACCCAGGCTGGGCGCAGCAGCCGGCAGGCTGCCGGCACCTACAGCTAGAGGCTGCACGCCCAGGCTGTGGCCAGCCTTGGGCAGGCCACGGCCACCCCTGGCTGCAGGCCAAGCCTGCGGCCGTGGGTGGTATGGGCCTGCACAGGGGCTGCCACAGCCCCATCCTGCCCGAGGGCAGGGGCTGCAGCCCCACCAAGGCCCGTCGGCCTATCCCGAGGGGTCGTGTCTTGATTTTCGTGCCATATTCCAATTTATCTATTAGGATCTCCAAAAATTAATTTGAATCCCAATTAAATTGAAATTTTCCACACAATCAAAATTTCAATCTTTAAATCAAATTTAACTTTTGGGAAAAAATAAATTACGGTCTTCAATCTTCAATCTCCTCCAAGAATAATTACATAAAAATTCCTAAACCGTTTCCGGTGTACAAAAAATTCTAACCATAAAAATTCTAAGAGACAGAAATTAAAATCCATGGGAAAATTACAGTGTTAATAAACTGCTCCCATGGTTACATAAAAATTCCTAGATACAATTTTTCTAAATTCTAAGGAACCATAACCGGTATAAACAAGCATGCTTATAATAATTCAGAAAATTAAAATAACCACATACTTTATACATAATCCATGATAACAACATAAAGGAACCCTAGAATGCCACTCTCTAAATATCAAATCCATACATAAATAAAAAGACTAAGTAATTGTCTAATTTATGTATATGGCATAGTCATGAGATGGCTCTGATACCAATTGTAGGAAAATAAATCGGCAAAAATATATCAGAGTGGCGTAGCGGAACAATAAAAATTTTTAGATCGTTAAATATCTCATGATGCCATATACAATAAATCAACAACAATTAAAACTCATACCTCAAGGACGCCAATCTGCAGGAGGAGAATGACCGGAGGCTTCAACCAACTAGTCTTCTCTACTATTCTCCAATTCCCGAATGGCTGAGTGTGTGGGCACTCTGAACCTCGATCGGTATGCTAGCACTGCTAGTCTTCTTCCGACCACCCAGATCTCTAAAGAACTTTATTGTCACGATGAGCTGTGCAACAATAAGCCTGCTCACCTGAGAATCTGTGGTCTGAGAGAACTGGAGTGGCAGGACCTCTATTTATAGACCTGCATGAGGTGATTCTCTGAATTCGAATTGGACTAGGAAAAGATTTTCTCCCTTATCCATAACCAAAAAATCTGAATTTTCCAAGGGAGAATCTCCACAATTAAATTCGGTTTTCTTAGGATAAATCCAATCCAAATCTAAACAAGATTTTAACTAGAATTTTATCCCCCTTTTACAACCAAAAAATCCGAAATTTCTAGGAGAAAATCTTCTCCAAATTTTCGGCCACTTTTAGGATAAGGAAGAATCAAAATTCCACTAGGATCTTCAAGCTTGAATCTTATCTCAACCTTATCCAAAAATAAACGAATTTCCTAGGAGAGATTATCCAAATTTTCAGCCACTTTTCAGGGAAGGAGAGAATCCAAATTCAACTAGGATTGAAGCTTGAATTTTCCCTTGAATCTTATCCACAAAATCTGAATTTTTCATTGAGGATTATCCTCAAAATTTTTGTCCACTTTTGTTGGGATTTAGATTCAAAATTCAAGTAGGATTCTAACAAGATTATCATCTCCAAATCCAACTCAAATTCGAATTTCAAACCTTGTGGATTTTCCACAATAAATTCGAATCCTACTTGGACTGTGATTAAAAATTTGAATTTCAAATTTCAAATTTCAAATTCAAATTTCAAATTCAAATTTCAAATTTCAAATTTCAAATTTCAAATTTCAAATTTAAATTTCAAATTCAAATTTCAAATTCGAATTTCAAATTCAAATTTCAAATTCAAATTTCAAATTCAAAATTCAAATTTCAAATTTCAAATTTCAAAATTCAAATTTCAAATTCCACAAAATGGTTATGTTTCAAATTCTTGTTCTTATGGATAATTTTCTACAACTCCAATCCAATCTCAAATAAAATCATGGCAACTTTATTTGGAGTTCGAATAATTGTGTACTCTATTATCCAAAACAAAATCTGAATCCAACCGGAGAGAATCTTGTCTACCATCCTAATCCTGTGTCATCACCATCCATGCATAATAAACTAGCCAATAGCACACACAAATCAATTTGCCAAACGTTAAGGAATTATGTGGAGCTAGTAGAGGGACTGATTGGACATATATAATCGGGCTCCCGTGATTCCATATGATCATCATTCTTTACCGAACAACTCAATCATATGATCACTAGTTTCAGAGTCACACCACTATAAACCTGAAACTGAACTCCCAATTATATACTGTATTACGTAAGCCTGTGATGAGCTACCATCCAATGACCTTGTCATATATGCAAAACCCTCATATGATATCCATGATCAGCCTTAGGTCAAAGTCCGTTTAATCCTACTGATCAGGCTATCTTAAAGTTCCATTATACTACCGAATCAAGAAAATGATTATTCACCATATGTGAATAAGAAGTCATCCGCCCAGCAGACGACCCAAGGCCTTGTCCATTTTCACATTCAGTATAATGCCTTTAAGAGGATACCTTTAACTCCTCAGAGCTATGATTCCGATATCTGCAAACAAACCCTTCATCGTATACAAGTCATGCACCCAACGAACCGGTCTATAAGCTTACTACCTCTGAGATGCTTTAGCCATTGGAACATCAAAGTACACAAGTCATATACATGAAGAAGTTCATTTACTCAGGATTAGGGTTATTGCATAATGAACGTCAAAAGCAGATTGATCCACTCATAGCGGACTACGTAGATCAATGACGCTTTAGTCCCGGTCTAATATGTCACCACCGAGCAACATATCCATGTCTCTACTTGGGACTCCAGCTCCAGACAGTCAAGATAAACCGTCCCCTCTAAGGCTTTAGACAACATAATAGTCTTAACATGAGTTAGATGCTCGGTCTAACCCCATAGACTACAGACCATAGTTTAGACTGCTAACTTTAGAACATTGTCTTCTTGCATACAAAAGTCCATTGCATGCAACGTTCTAACAGTTTTAACACAAGCAGTCAGTGAGCCATATTTGCTTACATTTACTTTAACATATAAATAGGACGAGGACAGATAGCAATGTAATGAATAACCTCTATATATAATTTTATTATCCAGTTCAAAATGAATACATCAAAATGTCTCTAATACTTAGGGCATTTCCTAACATGAAGAGCTCAAGAAACAAATCCTTTTGGAAGCTCATGAGGCATCATATTCTGTACCTCTGAGAGCAAATAAGATGTATAAGAACTTGAAAGGAAGCTTTTGTGGCCTGGGATGAAGAATGACATCGCCGAGTTCGTCACCAGATACCTTACGTGCTAGAAGGTTAAGGAAGAACACCAGTGCCCAGCAGGAGAATCATAGAAAATTAAGCTACCTGAGTGGAAATGGGACCAGATCACGATGGACTTCGTGATCAAACTGCCAAGGACATCCAATGGCAACAATGCAATCTGGGTGATCGTAGATAGATTGATGAAAATAAGCCAGATTTCTTACGATAAAAGTTAGCTACTTGGTGGAACGACTAGCAGAAATCTATGCGGCTCAGTTCATAAAACTGTACGGAGTGCCAGAGTCGATTGTCTCAGATCGTGATGGATGCTTTACCTCCAGATTTTGGCAAAGCGTTCAGGCTGCATTAGGGTCCAAGTTAGAGTTCAGCATAGCATCACATCCTCAGACCGACAGTCAATCTAAGAGGACCATACAGACATTAGAGGACATGTTGAGAGCCTACGTCCTAGACTTCAAAGGAAACTGGGATTAGAAGCTACCCTTGAGTAAGTTCTCATACAACAACAGGTACCACTCCTCGCTAGGGATGGCACCATACAAGGCACTTTACAGAAAGAAATGCAGATCTCCAGCTCATTAGTATGAGACCAGAGAGAAACGACTAGTTAGCTCAGACATCATCAAGAATACCATGACAGACGTGAAGCTAATACAAGAAACGTTAGATACAGTGCATAGTCGACAGAAGAATTTTGATGATAAGCACCGTAGACACCTCGAGTTTTAAGTAGGAGACTCGGTCTTTTTCAAGGTGGCACCCATGAAATGGGTGATGCACTTTGAAAAGAAAGGAAAGCTCGGTCCTAAGTATATAGGACCCTTCGAGATAATAGAGAAAGTCGGGAAGGTGGCTTATAGACTAGCGCTTCCTCCCGAGTTAGCTCCAGTGCACAACGTCTTTCACGTCTCAATGCTGAAGAAGTACATGCCAGACAGCTCCCATGTTCTGAGTCAAGAACCTATTGTAGTACATGCTGATCCGACATACAAGGAGAAAACCATGTAGATCCTAATCAGAGAGGAGAAAGTAGTTAGGAATAAAGTATACCACTAGCAAAAGTATTGTGGCAGAATCATAACATTGAGAAAGCCATATGGGAACAAGAAGAAAACTTGAGAAAAGACTTCCTAGAATTGTTCTAATTTTTTAGGACAAAAATTTTGTAAGTGGGGTAGGTTGTAATGACCCCCATGTTCACGGAACCTAATTACTACATAATAAGTAATTAAGTTAATGAATCCAGTATAATTTTTCCAGTTGAATGAATTAAACGGGTACAGAAACATTTAATTTCTATTTATACAGTGAAAGGAGCAGTCGAGAGTAAGATCGGTTCACCTTAATACATTTGAGTGTATGTGTGAGACACGCAATATCGAGAAATCGGTCCAGACGACCATTTCTTGACACAAAACTGATGCACTAGTCATTAGTACACTCAGACTAGTCATCTGTGCACAACAATGATAATTGCCTTGAGAGACATATAATATCAAGAAAAGTGGTCTAAATGACCTCTTCTCACTAAGAAACTGACAAGATCAGAGTCAAAATGCTCAAACTAGTCAGTTAAACAGAGAACTATGAATAGTGAATAGTAGATACTAGTGTCAGGTTAATGGTCAAGATGGCCCTAATTTGACATAAAACTGATATAATTACAGTCAGCAGGCTCAATTTAGTCAATTGAGCACAAAACGTGAAATTTTGTTTGAGAGATACGTAGTATCCGGAAAGAGGTCAAGATGACCTTTTCTCATCCCGAAACTGATTATTTAGACTCAGTACGCTCAAATTAGTCAATTAAGCGCAAAACACGTTTTTTGAGGTGGGATCACACAGATCCCAAAAACTAGTCCAGACGACCTCAGATGGACGTAAAACTGATAAATTTGAAATCAGCACGTCTAATTTAGTTAGGATACACTATGTTTGCAATTTCACACGAAATAGTCTCGTTATGCATGCGCAGTGTCAACATATCGTAGGCACAACCACAGTATCAAGAAATTGATCAAGATGACCTTTTCTTGAAATAAAACTGATATATTTGGAATCAGCATGCTTAAATTAGTCATTTGAGCACAAAACGTGATTTTTGACTGGGAAATCACAGTACTGAAAAACGAGTCGAGATGACCTCGAATGAAAGTAAAACTGATATATTTTTGGGTTCAGCAAGCCCAAATTAGTTAATATAGCCTATGTTAAAATTTCCACATTGTCTCCTAGGGCTGTGTTTGGAGGGGCAGAAATCATCTGCAAAAGCTTCCCTCGACAGTCTAATTTCCTCTAATGATGTTCGGTCCTTTATCAGTAGTGTTCTAGACCTTGACCGAATGTGGATTTTCTTGATCCGATTCTTGTACTGTTCATTCCTGGTTAGGTTGTAGTGCTTATGAGCCCATTCTGTGCCTATTTACTATTCATTTACGGTACTGTGGTTGTGTCTACACTGTGCTGACACTACGCACACATAATGTAACTTTTTCGTGTGAAATTTCAAACACAATCTATCCTGACTAATTTGGACGTGTTGATTTCAAATTTATCAGTTTTATGTCCATCTGTGGTCATCTAGACTAGTTTTCTGTATCTGTGTGATTCCTACCCGAAAATCACCTTTTGCGCTCAACTAACTAGTTTGAGTGTTCTGAGTCTAAATATATCAGTTTTGGGCTGAGAAGAGGTCGTCTTGATACTTTCCCCGATACTGTGTATGCCTAAAACAAAATTTCACGTTCTGTGCTTAATTGACTAAATTAAGTATGCTGACTATAAATGTGACATCCCGTGCCCTGAATGGCCCGACCGTCACTTAAAAACTACTACTTGAACTGATACTTATACTTTCTTGCAAACCATTGATACTTACTTAAAATCCATTTACTTAGATACCCTAATTTTAGGGATTTTTTTAAGGAGTACGTTTTGTGATGCCCCGTTCCCTTAGCAGTCTGGACTGTCACTTAAAATGGCTATTAAACTATATGATACTTATAGTGTCATATATGGTTATACTTATATGATACTTAAAATGGCTATATGATACTATAAGATAAACATTATACTTTATCTTTAAACTAATACTTATACTTTCTTGTAAACCATTAATACTTACTTAATATGATACCATAAAATTTAGGGATTTTTTTTAATACCTATATGTATTTACTATTCATATACGTATATTGTTATAGTGCAGAATCTTAAAACATAGGGATTTCAATTATACATACATGCTTGTACTGATTGTTTAATTAAATACTATTTCAATTATACTGTTTAACTATTACTATTCAAAATATACTATTCATATATATAATGTTTACTGTTCCAGATTATACTGTTACTCAAAATACTATGTGGAAGAATACTCACGGTGTGTCCACAACCTCGCCTCACATCCGCCTCTACTGCCATCATCGCCCATTGATGCTTAAGCCATAGGATGCTTACCTACAACATAAACACACTCTGTGAGCTTTGTGCCCAGTAAGTATAACATGTTAACCGCAAAACACATTTAAACATAGTACATATTTAAAATCATATAAGTATGCAAGACATCAACAAATACCATACAGTATATCACGTACCATATCATCACTTATTATGTCATTGAATACAAAACATCATATATTTTATGCATGACAGAGTATATCTTATACTGAATGCATCTTACAATAGCTAGAAGCATAGTGAACTAATGCATACGGTGATCAATGCATGATCCGGTTATGTTCATTTATGCTTTGATATATTCTTTCTTTCTCTTGTCTACTTAGGGCCTGTGTGTCAGTACTGTGTGTGCGCAGACCATTCGGTAACACCCGTGGTCATAAAAAGCCGAAGAGCCATCAACGGATGCTCAATTTTATACTTTAACTTAAAAACCTCTTTAACTGAAAACGCCGGTACGACACGCCGATTAAATTCCATCTTGTTTATTTGTTCTAGCCATATGCTTCTCTAAGCTATCCCAAATCCTACGTGGTAGGGATGTATGGCATCTAACTTATTCTTTCATCAATCTACTTGATTGTGAAACTATATGCTCTTATGCTGAGCAACTACGTGTGCATGGCATACATACTTAACATACTGTAAAATAACATTTTAAAATCATTTCATTCATGCTATAGGTGGAGTTGTACTTACCTAAATTGCAAGCAAACATATTCTCTCGCCTCTGTCAATTTACAGGTTACTACCTGTCATCAATAATGTATTTTATCAGCACCTTCGCTGAGTCACTAATACTGTTAGTGACTATTATTTGTGTTTCTAGGTGGTATCGAGGTCCATCAGTACCTGATTGGCCTACCTTGGGGATTTGGCATCTAACTTCTATTGTTGTTTGATTAATTGTCTTTTTGATAAATTAATCATCGTTCCTCACAGTGTCGTTCAGAACACGGTCCTTGACTGGTTACCGACCAGTCAATTGATCGGTTACCTCGCGTGTTGGTAACTAGGTAGCCTACCGGGTTACTATGCGTAAAGTTGGTGTAGTAACCGGCTGGGTTACTTTGCCTGTTTAGGTGTGGAAACCTACAGGGATACTATGGCTTGGTTGGTGTAGTGGCCCACCGGGCCAATATGGCTTGGATGGTGTGGTGGCCTACCGGGCCACTATGGCTTATTTGGTGTGGTAGCCTAGTAGGCTACCCACACTGTTTTATTTTGAAAAATTGTTTTGGTTGACTTATAAAATTTTTGGGAAAATTTTTTGTTTTGAAACCATCCCCTCGTCACCCCGTTGGAAGGTGGGGGACGTTTTTGTGAAAACCATTTTTATTTTTAAAGTGTGTAAAACCCATTTTTGATGTTGCATTTTAAAGGTGGTTTTTTTTTTTTGAACAACTTTTGAAAACTATTTTGAAACTTGATTGAAACGACTTTGTTTGTAAATTCAGTGAACATAACATTTTTCATCCTCGATGAGATGAACAATTTTATGTTCACCTCAGAACACAACTCTAACTCTAACCAGCCCTAATCTTACTAAACTGGTGGCTATTGTGCCCAGTTTTTACAAAAATCCTAGTTTTACATTGTTTTGAAAACAGCTCTGTCTAAGGCCCAAAACGGCCAAATTGTTAAAACATACATATGTCATTCTCAAGGTCTCGATGAGATCTACAACTTTTTTGTGTTGAGCCTGAAGTCCGGTTCAGATTTTAAATGGTTCGTTTTTAGCAAAACCCAAGACTAATTCTAGGTTCAGACTTTTTAGTCCCAGTTTTGGGCACTAAGTGAAAATCACTTTAAAAACCTATCGTATGTCGTTTTTGGCTAAAGGCTATTTGATGCAAAAATGACCGTATCAAAATTTCCTTAAAACATTGTGTTTTACCAAATCCCAAATTTGGAACCTAGGGGGGTCAAAATGGCCAAAATCCGTGGCTATTTCCTGGGGACAGATTTATGTCCAGCCATTTCCTAATTGTTCATTGCATCACATATACTCATAACCAATCGTAAAAATTGTAAACATAACCATAACCATATAAACTTAAAAATGGAAAGCTAAGGGCTCAAAATAAACTTATTACAACCCATGTGCATAAACAAATACACAAATTTCTTGATCAAAAACTTAAAATCATTAAATCACTAAAGTTAGGGATTTAGGTTATTACCTTTGTGCTTTGAACCAAGCATGATTTTGAACCAAGGCTTGATGACCAAAATGGCAGTGTGATTCTTGGTAAGAAAGGGTCGGCTTGTGCTAGCAAGACACCAAAAATTTATCTCCTAATATCAACTCAAATATAACTACTAAAAACCACAAAATTTTGATCTAGAACCTTACCCGTGGTGCTCTTGAAATGGCTTGGAATTGAAGACCTCTAACACAAGCTTGAAGGGGTTGGCTCTTGGTAATTTTTTGGCTGTGTTTTGGACTTGAGAAATGGAGGTTTTGGGGCTTAAAGGTGGTCGGTAGCAGCTAGAGAAGAGAGAGAGAGAGTTGCTTAATCAAGCTAACTTTAAGCTAATTTTGAGACAAAAATCTACCCCATTTCAGTCCTTCTCCACCGAATGTGCTGCAGCCATTTAAGGGGGAAAATAAAAATATTTGCTTGGTGTAAGGCGATGGAATGGTGATGGAAATGAATTGTTGTTTAATGGGTTTTGTGTCATAACCGATCAATTTTTTATTTGCCACTTTTTGGGGTTTTTGTGCAGCAAAACCAGTTAGGGACACATGGTATTGGGGCCAAAAAAATCCACCTGTGTTGCTCTTTTCGCAGTCCAGTTTTCTATTGTGGTTTTCGGTCCTTTCTTGGCAGTGTTCTAATTTTCATCCGGAAATCAGATTTTCTAAATCTGATTTTTGTACTGATGATTTTAGTTGATTAATACTGTCTAAGAGCTCATTCTACATCAATTCACTATTCATTTCCTATATTGTGGTTGTGTCTACATTATGTTGTCCTTGTGCACGTAAAACGAGGCGTTCCGACGTGAAATTTTAAACACATTCTCTCTTGACTAATTCGGACGTACTAATTTCAATTTTATCAGTTTTACGTCCATCCGGGGTCATCTGGACTAGTTTTTGGGATCTGTGTGACCCCACCTTGAAAAACGTGTCAGGTGCCCAATTAACTAATTTGGGCGTTCTAAGTCTAAATATATCAGTTTTGGGGCGAGATAAGGTCGTCTTGACCTTCTTCTCGACACTGCATATCTCTCAGACAAAAATTCACAGTTTGTGCCCAATTGACCAAATTGGGTCTGCTCACTGTGAATATATTAGTTTTAGTCAAGTTAAGGCCTTCTTGGCCAGTAACTTGACACTGTATTTTTTATTATTCACTACTTTCTATTCTAACTGACTAGTCTGAGCGTTTTGACTCTGATTTTGTCAGTTTCTAGATGAGAAGAGGTCATATGGACTATTTTCTCGGTATTGTACCCCGTTAGGGTTTCTATCGCTGTTATGCTCAGATGTTCGGTCCAAGCATTCTGGCGATCTGTTCACCAGTATTGTGTCAAGAAATGGTCATCTGGACCAGTTTCTTGATACTACGTATTTCATACACTTATACACATAATAGGGTGGATCGAGTTCACTATCGGTCACCCCCTTTCACTACATAAATAGTACCTAAACAGTACTGTATCTGTTTAGTCTATTCAACTGGAAATTATATTGTATTTTTCAACTTAATTACTCATTACATAGTAATTAGGTTTCATACATTTTGAGAGTCTGTATACCGGCTCTCTGCCCATTACACGGCCTTCTACATGGGTTCTTACACGGGCGTGTACAGGGCAATATGGGTGTGTACACTCCAGACATGGGCATGTACTAGTTGAAATTCCTCAACACGGCCCTGTTCTAAAACACGGCCTTTTACATGTCCATTAACCCGAGTGGTACATAGCCATTTACATGGCCGTGTACCTGACCGTGTCACACTTACACTGTGACGTCCCACCCTACGTAGGGTTAAACAGTACTATTACAGTCAGCTACTGTCGCCAACTGCGATAGACTGTAACCACTTAGGTCATAGGCAACTTACTTTTAACTTGCTTTTAAATTATTCTAATACCACCTATGACGACTGGTATCTTACTTTTAACCTACTTCGTTTAACATGCTTATTTTAACTTCCTATTTGAACGTGAAAATTGGGGATAATTTTTTGTTTCTTTTTTAAAACTTTAAACTTGCAAATCGTATCGTGGTAAAATATTTACTAAAGTAAATACATTATCGTAGCTTGATATACATCATAAGACATCATTTTAACATTCTTTTCATTACTCTTTTAAACAGCTCAGTGGAAGACTCATAGCAGTACCATAACCCTCGCCCAGTCCCTTGGCACATGTATATCTCGTTCGTCATCCATCACTTGTCTTATCGTCATGCAGGATGCTTACCTGCAACATAAACAAACTTGTGAGCGACAGGCTCAGTAAGTTCAAACATACATTCATGACATATAGCAATTCATACCATATAGTACAAGGTAATTCTGATACCTACTATAGCCACGAAACATTGCATATCATATATCGTATATTACTTAACATTCATACTTATCACACATAACCTTATAAATATACTTGTGCATATCTGAACACACTTTACATCATAATCCTACTTCCACCTTAGTATCATAAACATACTTAATGTACTTTATACGTACTTAACATCGTAAACATACTTTTGTATTTATCATGCTTTAATCTCATATACATACTTTCATACTTGAACCTCGTGAACTGACTATAACGTCGTAAACATACTTAACATACTTGGCATCATGAACATACTCTTATACTTAACATACTTGAAACATCGTAGTCATACTTAGATATACTTAAACATCGTAAACATAGCTTATTTAACGTATGCTACATATCGTAAACATAACATATATATCATACTTATTATCGTAAAAATACTTTCACATTTAACATAATAAATATACTTGTCATGCTGAAATACATAAAACATCGAAAATGTACTTAAGCATCGTAAATTATACTTACGTATACTTAAATATCCTTAACGTCATAAACATACTTTCGTACATACAAACATTGCATACACGTATCGTTTATTACTTAGACATTCATATTTAAATATAACATGCATTTGTATCATCATATAGAGCACACTTAACATAATATGATTAACTTACATTTATTAACTTATGCGTAATAGTTATAACATATTATATTTTTAATAGGAACGTTAGTCATGTTATAGTTGCTTATTACCATGAGTAGTACTATTCACTATAAATAGTAACTTTATAATGTTATGTTTGCTTAACATTAATACTTAAACATATTTAACATCATTCATACCATCTCTGACAGAACATATATGATACCGATTATGACATCAAAATATTAACACAACATATATCATATATTACTTTAGATTTTATACTTAACGTATATAATATTTAAAACATGCTTATACATACTTTTTATCATAACCATACTTGATATAATGCACACCGTGAGTACACTTTCATACTTAACATGCTTTAAACCTACTTAATATCCTAAACGTACTTGCATTCTTGACATGCTCTAAACATACTTAATGTCTTGAACATACTTTTGTGCTATCCTCTACGATTTACTTAACATTAAACTTCCAAATCCGGGACGTACTACCAATTGGGAGCCCTATAATAACTGAACAGAATTTCATATTTATCATTGTAATAATTTAAACATAGCATATTGATCATAAGCTTAACATCATAAATATAACATACTTGACACACTTGTTATTGTGAAAATACTCTCACATTTAACATCATGAATACACCTATCATACTTAAATATGTAAAACTTTGTAAATATACTTAAGCATCGTAAATACACTTACGTATGCTTAAATATCCTTAACATCAAACATAACATGGATCATTACCATAATAAATAATATGCATTGCTTTTGTATTACTATTCACTATGAATAGTAACTCTGACCATGAACAGCACTGTCGACTGTGAACAGTACCGTTGACCGTGAACAGTGACTTTGATTGCATTGGTATTTGTAATGTTAGTATATCTTATGCTCGTTTATGAACCGTATATTTTTATTTTTATTTTCTTGAGCCTTTATCTTTCATTACGTTATGGTTTTTGGGTCCCATAATTGGTCATACCGTAATGCACGCATAACTGAGAAGGACTCTGGGGAGCAACCCACTGGCCAATCCTCCACAGTCTACATAACATTAGACTTCCAAACCCGGGACGTACCACCATCGGTTTGGACTCCTATTATAACTTGTAACTGAAATCTGAGAAACCTCCACCTGTATGGGAGGCTGGTACGCTAATACTAATTTAAGTATCGAGTTTCTGGTGGTTCCTGACCAGTGGCATTTATGCTGCCTCCTGGGTCTGGAACTCTTTAAATTATTTTGTAGTTTATATTGTAGTTTTCTTAAAATTTTATCTCTTATGTTAGTGTGCATACAGCACCTGACTACTAAATTCCTATCATCTCTATCATCTAAGCATACTGAGTAAATTCATGCTGTAAACAGAGAAATGTCTGAACTTATAAAATATGACACACAAACATAAACATGTCAAGTCAACTTACATTCAACTTAGACGTAACGCATGGTTCATAACATGACTTTCATAACATTCAAATCATAGTATCTTGGCACTAAAACTGCACATAAAACACATAAACATGACTGGTCCATTTATGTTGCAGACAAGGAAATATTTAAACTTACATGCCGCATATAAAACACATAACACATAAACATGTCAAGTAAGTTCATTTTGTAGACAATTAAATACTCGAACTTACTGTATATAACACTTAAACATAAAATTCAATTCATGTTTGACTTAGACCTAACACATAACATCCAACGTTTAAAACTTCAATCTTATTAGTTTGCTGATTCTTGTCTTTCCTGTTAGGAAATGCCCTAAGTATTAGAGACATTTTGATGTATTCATTTTGAACTGGATAATAAAATTATACATAGAGGTTATTCATTACATTGCTATCTGTCCTCGTCTTATTTACATGTTAAAGTGAATGTAAGCAAATATGGCTCACTGACTGCTTGTGTTAAAACTGTTAGAACTTGCATGCAATGAACTTTTGTATGCGAGAAGACAATGTTCTAAAGTTAGCAGTCTAAACTATGGTCTATAGTCTATGGGGTTAGACCGAGCATCTAACTCATGTTAAGACTATTATGTTGTCTAAAGCCTTGGAGGGGACGGTTTGTCTTGACTGTCTGGAGCTGGACTCCCAAGTAGAGACATGGATATGTTGCTCGGTGGTGACATATTAGACCGGGACTAAAGCGTGATTGATCTACATAGTCCGCTATGAGTGGATCAATCTGCTTTTGACGTTCATTATGCAATAACCTTAATCCTGAGTAAATGAACTACTTCATGTATATGACTTGTGTACTTTGATGTTCTAATGGCTAAAGCGTCTCAGAGGTAGTAAGCTTATAGACCGGTTCGTTGGGTGCATGACTTGTATACGATGAAGGGTTTGTTTGCAGATATCGGAATCATAGCTCTGAGGAGTTAAAGGTATCCTCTTAAAGGCATTATACTGAATGTGAAAATGGACAAGGCCTTGGGTCGTCTGCTGGGCGGATGACTTCTTATTCACATATGGTGAATAATCATTTTCTTGATTTGGTAGTATAATGGAACTTTAAGATAGCCTGATCAGTAGGATTAAACGGACTTTGACCTAAGGCTGATCATGGATATCATATGAGGGTTTTGCATATATGACAAGGTCATTGGATGGTAGCTCGTCACAGGCTTACGTAATACGGTATATAATTGGGAGTTCAGTTTCAGGTTTATAGTGGTGTGACTCTGAAATTAGTGATCATATGATTGAGTTGTTCGGTACAGAATGATGATCATATGGAATCACGGGAGCCCGATTATATATGTCCAATCAGTCCCTCTACTAGCTCCACATAATTCCTTAACGTTTGGCAAATTGATTTGTGTATGCTATTGGCTAGTTTATTATGCATGGATGGTGATGACACAGGATTAGGATGGTAGACAAGATTCTCTCCGGTTGGATTCAGATTTTGTTTTGGATAATAGAGTACACAATTATTCGAACTCCAAATAAAGTTGCCATGATTTTATTTGAGATTGGATTGGAGTTGTAGAAAATTATCCATGAGAACAAGAATATGAAATACAACCGTTTTGTGGAATTTGAAATTTGAATTTTGAAATTTGAAATTTGAAATTTGAATTTGAAATTTGAATTTGAAATTTGAAATTCAAATTTTGAATCACAGTCCAAGTAGGATTCGAATTTGTTGTGGAAAATCCACAAGGTTTGAAATTCGAATTTGAGTTGGATTTGGAGAGGATAATCTTGTTAGAATCCTACTTGAATTTTGAATCCAAATCCCAACAAAAGTGGGCGAATTTTTTGAGGATAATCCTCAATGGAAAATTCGGTTTTTGTGGATGAGATTCAAGGGTAAATTCAAGCTTCAATCCTAGTTGAATTTGGATTCTCTCTACTCCCTAAAAGTGGCCGAAATTTTGGAGCCTTAATCCTAGGAAATTCGGTTATTTTTGGATAAGGTTGAGATGAGATTTAGCTTGAAAAATCCTAGTGGAATTTTGATTCTTCCTTATCCTAAAAGTGGCCGAAAATTTGGAGAAGATTTTCTCCTAAAGATTTCGGATTTTTTGGTTGAAAAAGGGAGATAAAATTCTAGTTAAAATCTTGTTTAGATTTGGATTGGATTTGTCCTAGGAAAACCGAATTTAATTGTGGAGATTCTCCCTTGGAAAATTCGGATTTTTTGGTTTGGATAAGGGAGAAAATCTTTTCCTAGTCCAATTCGAATTCAGAGAATCACCTCATACAGGTCTATAAATAGAGGTCCTGCCACTCCAGTTCTCTTAGACCACAGACTCTCAGGTGAGCAGGCTTATTGTTGCACAGCTCATCGTGACAATAAAGTTCTTTAGAGATCTGGGTGGTCGGAAGAAGACTAGCAGTGCTAGCATACCGATCGAGGTTCAGAGTGCCCACACACTCAGCCATTCGGGAATTGGAGAATAGTAGAGAAGGCTAGTTGGTTGAAGCCTCCGGTCATTCTCCTCCTGCATATTGGCATCCTTGAGGTATGAGTTTTAATTGTTGTTGATTTATTGTATATGGCATCATGAGATATTTAACGATCTAAAAATTTTTATTGTTCCGCTGTGCCACTCTGATACGTTTTTACCAGTTTATTTTCCTACATTTCCTTACTGCCTTTCATATAGTTCTGACTAGGAGGCATTATCATTGTCTCCGTGGTCTGGAATACTACTCATATCTTTCTTTCATTGTGTGTATTTTATTAAATACACCTTTGTGCATATAACACCTTACATATATACTTTACATTTCATACATAACATATAAACATATTACATAATTTCATGTAACAAACAATAAAATTTCTGAATTTACTACATATAAAACATAGATATAAATATGTCAATTTATGTTGTAGTCAACTAAAGGTTTGAACTTACAACATATAACACATAAAAGTTTATACATGTCACAGATATAGAAATATTTAAAACTTACCACATATGATACTTAGACATAATAGTCTATTCATGTTGCAGTCAATTAAATGTTTGAACTTACTGCTACTTCTGCTCGTATCTCCTTTCTTGCTTCCTTGGTCCGTAGACGTCCCTTTATTGCGTTTGTATCGGATTCCTATAACCGAAATAATTACGATTATTTTCGTTACTTAAATCATACATAAAGCTCAATAAAACTAAAAAATTCTACGTTTCGTACTCCCAATCATGAATTAGGGGTCTAATATCCCATTTATAATTTTCCATCAACTCCTGTCAAAAATTATGATGAATAGTAATTTTGACGTGAATGGTAATTTTGACCGTGAATAGTACTATTTATCGTAAATAGTATCTTTATCCCTGATCATGAATCTTGTCATTTTAATACTTAAACTAGATTTTCTAAGTCCGTAAATCATAAAACAATAAACTTAAAGGCTTAATGACCCTTTTTGGACCTTTCTGAAATTTTTGGTCAAAATGACCATTTTGCCCCTGACGGGCCTTTGGGCCGTAAAATCTTTACTTTAACGTTTTAATGGGATTTTCTAAATCCAAAAGTCATAAATTCATTTTTCTTAAGCCTTTTCAAGCTTTTTCAGTCTTAATTGCCGAAATGCTCGGGTCATTATTCACTGACCCTCGGGTGGCACTATTCTAACCCTCGGTCGTTAATCCTTTATTTTTTGGGCCTAAGTCAACGAGAGGGCTCGGGTTTCCATCCCGATCATAATTTTACCCTTCGGTTCCTAAAATACCCCTTTGTGCCGTTTTTGAAATTTCGGTAGTATTTCCGCTTAATTTTTGGGTTCTCGGCGTTTAGGAAACGCTTCGAAATCATCTAACCTAATTTTATTCTACCATGTACTATACCAGAGGCCTATATTTTTACATAAAATTCAACTTTTACGTAAAAATCTTTACATTTTTCACATTTTCTTATTTAACTATTTTTCATATACATAGTCCTTTTTTTTTTTAACAATTTCACATGTAAAAGTACATAATTAATACATAACCATTCCAAAACATAAATTTAGGAATGAAGGACCAAAATAACTACCGAAATCGTCCCATCGGTGATCGAACGAACTGTTTGGTTTAGCATGCACAAACTTTTTTTTCTCCGTTCTTCGCTTTTGAAATTTCGTCTTGCAATTTTGACGTCATGGACATGTCTAGAACGTCAAAAATAGGCCAACGGGCCATTATTCAATTTTGGGGGTCCAGGTCACCGTTGACCGGCGTTGACCACTGTTGATCGGCGTTGACCAAAACTTGGTACCAAAACGTAGATCTCGATGTGAGGAACTCATAAGTGTCAATTTCACCAATTGAAGCTCTTATGGGTGCAAATTGACCCTCGAAAGTACGACGGTGGCGGCAAGCTTAAATCTCCATTTTCCCGACGTTTTTGCCCAAAATTGGCTTGGGGCTTTTGATCTACGTGAAATTCTGAGCATTTTGGTACTGGTGGTGGAGCTCAACTCTGCCGGAAACGGCGAGTTTCACGGTGGCGACACGGCGGCGACGGCGACGGCGAGAGCTTGGGCGATGCGATTCGGTAGTTATTGAGGTGAAATGAGCTATGGGTTTTGTTCTACTCTTCACCACGAAACTTTTGGGATCGGAATCACCTTGATCGGAGGTCAAACGGCGAAGAAATCGACGTTTGAAAATTCCGGCCACAGTGACCTTCGAACAGCGCTTGCGGCATCCTCCGGCGGCCATTCCATCGCGTCGACCCACCGTTGGACTCAGCTCCGCGAGAGCTTTCCAACGGTGCCAACGGTGTCGAAAATGGACACCGTTTTCGATAGTTGGTTACTATTCATTCGTGGGGGTGTGGGAGGAAAAGAGAGAGAGAGGAAAAATATGGGGGACTGTTTAGCAATTTCTGATCCCCCCCCCCCCCCCTTCCCCCTTTTTATACTTTTTTTTTGTCCAAAATTTCAACATGAGCTAGCCTGACTAATTTGGGCGTGTTGAACCCAAATATATCTGTTTTATTTTCATCTGAGGTCATCTTGACCAGTTTTCGGTACTGCGAATTCCTGGTCAAAAATTACCTTTGTGCTCAAGTATCTAATTTGAGCATACAAATAGGCTATACTGACTAATTTGGACGTGTTGAATCCAAATTTATCAGTTTCAATTTCATTCGAGGTCATCTCGACTAGTTTTTAGGATCTGTGTGATCCCGTCTCGAAAAACGTATCAGGTGCCCGATTGATTAAGTTGGGCGTCCTGAGTCTAAATATATCAGTTTTATATTAAGAAAATGTTATCTTGGCTAATTTCTTCATACTGCATGTTTCTTAGTCAAAATTTGCATTTTATGCTCAATTGACTAAATTGAGCATACTGAATCTAAATATATCAGTTTTATATCAAGAAAAGATCATTTTGACCAGTTTCTTGATACTGCGTATCACATACACACATACACCCATAAAATCACTACATTTCACATTTTAAACATGAATTTCATCTTGTACATTCTATAAACTAATTTTTCCGAGAATGATAAAATTTTCCGATTGTCACATACACGGCCATATTCATTTACACGGCCTTTCTCACTTATACTGTCCGATCGGTACACAGCTCCTTACACGGCTGTGTACCTAACCGTGTTTTGCAAATTTGCGCTAAATGGCATCAAATTATTACTCAACTTCTCATTAATTGGAATTTAAGTTATAGGAATGGGGCGGTCCTTAACATTTTTACTATTTATGTACGTATACTTTAAATATACATCGTCTAAACATTTGGAAGTTCAATTACCAATACACACTTATAATACTATTTAACTATTACTATTCAAAAATACTGTTCAATTGTTACTATTCAAAAACTACTGCTTAACTATTACTATTCCAAAAATACTGTTTAACTATTACTATTCAAAAATATTGTTTATTGTTAATATTCAAAAATACTACCTATCCATTACTATTCAAAAATACTGTTTAATTATTACTATTTATAAATACTGTTTAACCGTTATTATTCAAAAATACCGATTAACTGTTACTATGCAAAAATACTATTTTCTCTAGCTGTGCAGAAGATTAACTTGCGGTGTCTCCATAACCTCTCCTCACATCTACCTCTGCCGCCGTCATCGCCCATCGATTTCTTAAGTCGTAGGATGCTTACCTATAGCATAAACACACTCCATGAGCTTTACACCCAGTAAGTACAATATGTTAACCGCAAGTCATGTTTAAACATAGTACATTCTTAAAATCATATAAGCATGTCAGGTATTAATATATATCACTTAAACATGTCACATATCAGATCATCACATATCATATCACTAAGTAAACTTCACATACTATATGCATGGTAGATAGCACCATATACCAAAATGCAGTTTACCATGAATGGAAGCATAGTGAATTATTGCATACCGTGTACAATGTATGATCCGGTTATGCTCATTTATGCTTTGTTATTCTCTTTTCTTTCTTATGTCTACTTAGGGCCCGTGTATCAGTACCAAACTGCATGTGGATCATTGGGAACACCCCTGATCCTGGGCCTTGGCCCGTTATGGATATATTTTATGGCCTTGGCCTATTATACATTATGAGCCTCAGCTCATTAGATTTTGTGGGCCTTGGCCCGTTATACTTACACCTTTATTCTCATTTTTCCCAATTCTTTATCTGAACTTGCCATATACTCTACTAGGTTATCCCCTAATCTTACGTGATAGGGATGTATGGCCTCTACCTTGTTCGTTCAACAATCTACTTAATTGTGAAACTATATGCTCTTATACATGCTGTACAACAACGTGTGCATGGCATACATACTTAATATACTGTAAAAACATCATTTTAAATTCATTTTATTCATGCTGTAGGCAGAGTTGTACTTACCTAGTTTGCACGTAAACTTGTTCTCTCGCCTTAGCCAACTTACAGGTAACTACATGTCATCAATAATGTATCTCATTAATACTGGTCGCTGAGTCACTATTACCTTAGTGACTAAAGCAGATTTAACGTATGGTACCGATTGCTGTCGGTACTAGCTTGCTTTCTTTCGAGAGTTTGCTTCTCTATATGTGGTTAATTAATTTATTGCCCCATAAATTAATTATAGCGTTCTTAGGTCACTATTATCGTTAGTGACTATAACTTGTGTTTCTATGTGGTACCGAGGTCCATCGATACCCTATTGGTCTACTTTGGGGATTTGGCATCTAACTTCCATCGTGTTTGATTAATTGTCTTCTTGACAGATTAATCATCATTCCTCGCAATGTTATTCAAAACACGGTCCTTGAATGGTTTACTGGCCAGTCAGTTGACCGGTTACCACGCGCGTCGTTAACTAGGTAGCCTACTGGGTTACTATGCGTAAACTTGGTGTAGTAACCAACCGGGTTACTATGCTTGTTTGGGTGTGGTAGCCTACCAGGCTACTATTGCTTGTTTGGTGTGGTAGCTTACCTGACTACTATAACTTGTTTGGTGTGGTAGCCTACCGGGCTACCATGGCTTGTTTGGTATGGTAGCCTACCAAGCTACCCACACTGTTTTGGTTATTTAAGAAAATCATTTTGATTGCCTTAGAAAATCCTTGGGGAAAATTTTGTTCTTTGAAACCATTCCTTATCACCTCGTTGGAAGGTGGGGATGTTTTTATGAAAACCATTTTTATTTCTAAAGAGTTAAAATACATTTTGGGTGTTGTGTTTTAAGGTTGATTTTTGAACCACTTATTGAAACTTGATTTAAAACTCATCCGAAATGACTTAGTTTTCAAATTTTGTGAACACAACATTTTTCATCCTCAACGAGATGAACAATTCTTGTGTTCACCTCGGAGCTTAATTCTAACTTGAACGGGTCTTAATCTTACTAAACCCATGGTTATTGTGCCTAGTTGTTTTGTAAAAATTCTAGTTTTACATCATTTTTAACACAGTTCTGTTTGATGCCCGAAACGGCCAAATTTTTAAAATACGCATAAGTTGTCTTAAAGGTTTCGATGTGTTCTACAACTTTTATGTTGAGCTTGAGATCCATTTCAGACTCTAAATAGTCCATTTTTAACAAAACCCGAGACTAATTTTGGGTTCAGATTTTTAGTTCTAGTTTGGGGCACCGAATGAATACCACTCAAAAAACCTATAGTAGTATCATTTTTGGCCAAAACCTATTTGATGCAAAAATGACCGTAACAAAATTTCTTTAAAACTATTTTACCAAATCCCAAATTCAGACCTAAGGGGGTCAAAATGGCCTTTTTCTAGGGACAGATTGTGTCTAGCCACCTTCCTTAAACATTCATGCTCACACACATGTACATCCATTCAAAAAAAATGTGAACCATAACTATAACCACATAAACTTAAAAATGAAAAGCTAAGGGCTCAAAATAAACTTATTACAACCCATTTGTATAAACAAATACACGTAAATGGCCTTGATCAAACTTAAAAATAACTACACTTCCAAAAGGGTTTCAATTTTACCTCTTATGCTATGAACCAAGCATAAATCCGATTCAAGGGCGTGAGTGACCAAATGGTCATGTGATTCTTGGTGAAAAAGGGGTCGGTTTGTGCTAGTAATACACTAAAAAATTTCTCTTAACATTAACCCAAAATAATAACTAAAAACCATAAAGATAGTTTCTAAAAACTCACCCTTGAGTATCCTTGAAATGGATTGGATTGAGCACCTCTAACACAAGCTTGAAGGGGTTGGTTTTTTAGCAAACTTTTAGGTGGGTTTTTAGGCTTGGAAATGGTGGTTTTGGGGGTATGGAATGGTTGGCTGCAGCAAGGGAAAGAGAGAGAAAAAGAGTTATGGTTTTTTGGGGTGTGAAAAAGAAAGACTAAAATCTAAAGCCATGCCCACCCTTTTATAGACAAATCCTAATCAAACTTAAACCAACTTTAAGCTCGATTAATCAAGCCAATCTTAGGCTAATTTGGGGATAAATTTCTGCCCATTTCAGTCCTTGGGAGCCATGGGAGCTGTTGCCTTGAAGGAGGGGAAATAAACAAGGTTTTCTTGGTGACATGTGATGGAATGTGATGGAAAGCTTGAATTTTTAATTCAAGTGGTGTCATAACTTGTCCAATTTTTTATTACTATCTTTTTGGGGTTTTTGTGTAGCAAAACCAGCTGGTTTCCAGCCAAGGCACATGATTTTTAAGGCCAAAATTCATCTGCATTTGGTTCTCTTCGCAGTCCAGTTTCTACCGTTCGGTATCCGACCATTTTTCGGCAGTGTTCTAGTTTTCATCCGGAATTAGATTTTCTGAATTTGATTTTTATACTGATCAATCTTACTCGATTTATACTATCTAAGAGCCCATTTTATACCAATTTACTATTCATCTCCTATACTGTGGTTATGTCTACACTGTGTTGTACTTACGTAAGCATAATGAGGTGTTTTTGCCTGAAACTTTCAACACAGTCTATCTTGACTAATTTAGATGTGCTGATTTTAATTTTATCAGTTTTACGTCCGCCCGGGGTCATCTGGACCAGTTTTCGAGATATGTATGACCCTGTCTCAAAAAACATGTCAGGTGCCCAATTGACTAATTTGGGCATTCTGAGTCTAAATATATCAGTTTCGGGGCAAGAAAAGGCCATCTTGACCCTCATCCTGATACTGGATATCTCTCAGACAAAAATTCTCGTTTTATACCCAATTGACCAGATTGGGCCTACTGACTGCTAATATATCAGTTTTATGTCAGATTAAGGCCGTCTTGGCCATTAACCTGACACGGCATTTCACTATTTACTATTCATTGCTTTCTATTATAACTGACTAGTCTGAGTGTTCTGACTCCGATTTTATCAGTTTCTAGATGAGAAGAGGTCATTCGGACCATTTTCTCGATATTATACCCCTTCTAGGGTTTCCATTACTATTGTGCTCAGATGTTGGGTCCAAGCATTCAGGTGATCTATTCACCAGTCTTTTGTCAAGAAATGGACATCCGGACCAGTTTCTTGACACTACGTGTCTCATACACTCTTACACATAATAGGGTGGACCGAGTTCACTGTCGATCGGCCCTTTCACTTCATGAATAGTACTTAAACAGCACCGTACCTGTTTAATCTATTCAACTGGAAGTTGTAATGTGTTTTTCAACTTAATTACTCAATACATAATATTTGGTTTCTCACATTTTGAGAGTCTGTATAGCTTCTCTTGCTCATTACACGGCCTTCTACATGGGTCTTAACACGGGCATGTATTGTCCAGACATGGGCGTGTACTAGTTGAGCTTACTCAACACGGCCATGTCTTGGAACACATTCATCTACCTGAGCTTTACATGACCACTTACACGGCCATATACCCAACTGTGTTACATTACACGGCCATGTTCACTCACACGGCCTCTCACACTTATACAGTCCGATCGGTACACGGCTTCTTACACGGCCATGTACCTGATCGTATTCCTCGAATTTGCACTAAAAGGCATCAAACTAACCCAAATTCATTCTTCAATTTCTTATTGTATAGAACTTAGGTTATATGACTATGGGGGTCCTTACAATAAATATATCAGTTTTATGTCAAGAAAATGTCATCTCGACCATTTTCTAGATAATGTATATTTATCAGGCAAAATTACACGGTTGTGCTCAGATAACTAGTCTAAGCGTACTGATGAGTAGCTCATCAGTTCTGTGTCAAGAAATGGTTGTTTGGACCGGTTTCTTGATACTGCGTGTCTCACAAGCACACTCACATGTACTAAGGTGAACTGATCTCATTCTCGGTTGCCCCTTTCATTACATGAATAGTAATTAAACATTTCTTTACCCGTTTAATTCATTCAAACTGGAAAATTATACTATATTCATTAACTTAATTACTTATTACAAAGTAATTAAGTTCCATGAACATGGTGGTCATTACAACCTGCCCACCTTATAAAATTTTCGTCCTAAAAAATTAGAACAATTCAGGGAAGTCTATTCTCATGTCTTCTTCCCATTTCTATGTGGCTTCTTTAACATTATGATTCTGCCATAAAACTTTCACGACAGGTATGGCTTTTTTCCTTAACACCTTTTCTTCTCTGGCTAGGATTTGCATGAGTTTCTCCTCGTAAGTCAGATTAGCGTGTACTTCTACGGGTTCTTGACTGAGAATATGGGAGTTGTCTGGCATATACTTCTTCAGCATAGAGACCTGAAAGACATTATGCACTGAAGCTAACTCGGGAGGAAGCGCTAGTCTATAAGCTACCTTCCTGACTCTCTCAATTATTTTGAAAGGTCCTATGTACCTAGGACTGAGCTTTCCCTTATTTCCAAAGCATATCACCCCTTTCATGGGTGCCACTTTGAGAAAAACTGAGTTTCCTTCTTGAAACTCGAGGGGTCTACGATGCTTATCTACAAAACTCTTCTAGTGACTATGCACTGTATCTAATCTCTCTTGTATCCGCTTCATGTCTGTCATTGTGTTCTTGATGAAGTCCGTGCTAACAAGCTGTTTCTCTTTAGTCTCATGCCAATGAACCAGAAATCTACACTTTCTTCCATAAAGCACCTCGTACGTTGCCATCCCGATCGAGAAATGGTAGCTATTGTTGTACGAGAACTCAATCAAGGGTAGTTTCTGATCTCAGTTTCCTTTAAAGTCTAGGACGCAAGCTCTCAATATGTCCTCCAATGTTTGTATAGTCCTTTCAGACTGTCCGTCGGTTTGAGGGTGGAATGTTGTGTTGAACTTTAGCTTGGACACTAATGCGACCTAAACGCTTTGTCAAAACCTGGAGGTGAAGTGTTCGCCACGATATGATATGATTGAATTGGGCGTTCCATGCAGTCTTACGATATGAGCCACATAGATTTCTACTAGTCGCTCTACTGAGTAGCTAATCTCTATGGCTAGGAATCTGGTTGATTTCATTAATCTATCTACGATCACCAAGATTGCATCGTTGTCGTTAGATGTCCTTGGCAATCCGACCATGAAGTCCATCGTGATCTGGTCCTATTTCCACTCAGGTAGCTCAATTTTCTGTACTTCTCCTACCGGGTGCTGGTGTTCTGCCTTAACCTTCTGACATGTAAGTCATCTGGCGGTGAACTCAGTGATGTCATTCTTCATTCCAAGCTAGCAAAAATTTCCTTTCAGGTCCTTGTACATCTTATTCGCTCCTGGATGTATGGAGTATGGCTTCTCATGGGCTTCCGAAAGGATTCGCTTCTTGAGCTCTTCATCCTTCAGAACACACACTCTATCCCTGTAGTAGAGTATGCCGTCCTTAGAGACTCTAAACTCTGAACCCTTGTCCTCCGTAGCTTCCTTTCTTGGCTTGACCAAGGACAAATCGAGCTCTTGGATGGCCTTTATCTCATCCAGGAGTGTCGATTGGAGAGTCATGTCAGACAATCTCCTTGTCAGAATTTCGATCTCACTGCTACACAGATCCATCTACAGAGCTTTCGCTAAGGCACTGATAGCCATGAGTGAAGCAGAATGCTTTAGACTCAATGCGTCAGCCACCTTGTTGGCTTTTCCCAGATGATAAAGGATTTCATAGTCGTAATCCTTGACTAACTCTAGCCATCTTTGCTGCCTCATGTTGAGCTCTTTCTGCATAAAAATATATTTGAGGCTTTGGTGGTTGGTGTAGATCTCATAATTGAGTCTGTAGAAGTAGTGCCTCTATATTTTCAATGCAAAAACTACCGCTGCTAGCTCTAGATCATGCGTAGGGTAGTTTTTCTCACAGTCTTTGAGTTGTCGTGAGGCACACGTGACTACTCTACCATTCTACATCAACACAACTCCTAATCCGATCTTAGATACGTTGCTATAAATTACAAAACTTTCTTGACTCGCATCTAGAATGGTCAATACTGGAGCACTTGTGAGTCGTTGTTTTAACTCTTGAAAGCTCTCCACACATTTATCGGTCCACTTGAACCTCTTTCCCTTTTTGGTGAGTATTGTAAGTGGGGCGGCTAACTTTGAAAAGCCTTAGACAAAGCATCGATAATATCGTACTAAACCTAAGAAACTATGTATTTCCGTCATATTTCTTGAGTTGGCCATGCACTAACCGTGTCAATCTTTGCTGGGTCTATAGATACTCCTTCCTTGGAGACTACGTGACCTAGGAAATGAATCTTTTCTTGCCAAAACTCGCACTTGGAGAACTTGGCATATAGCTAGTGTTCTTTTAACACATGTAAGATGATCCTCAAGTGCTTTGTATACTCCTCCTTCGTCTTGCAGTATATAAGTATGTCATCAATGAACATAATGACAAACTTATCTAGATAGTCCTTAAATATGCAGTTCATCAAATCCATGAAGGAGGCTAGAGCACTTATTATTTCGAACGACATAACAAGAAAATCATAGTGTCCGTATTGTTTTCAAAAGGCTGTTTTGGGTACATCCTCATCCCTGATTCATAGTTGATGGTACCTTAAATGCAAGTCGACCTTTGAGAATACTGGCACTTCCCGGAGTTGATCAAACAAGTCGTCAATCCACGGCAATGGGTACTTGTTCTTTATCATGATTTTGTTCAGCTCTCTGTAGTCGATGCATATTCTCAGGGTTTTATCTTTCTTCTTCACGAATAGTACAGGTGCTCCCCAGGGTGAACAGCTTTATTGAATGAATCACTTGTCTATCATATCCTTCAATTGGGCTTAGAGCCCTTTTAGCTCTATAAGAGCCATTCAGTATGGGGCCTTAGAAATAGGGGCTAATCCTAGTAGAAGTTCAATCTCGAATGAGATCTCGCGCTCTGGCGGGAGTCCTGGAATATCTTCTGGAAATACTCCCATGAATTCCCTAACTATTGGTACACTCTAAAGCCTTATCTCTGCCTCTTGAGTCTTGTCTACTACGTGTGCTAGGAAGCCCATACATCCGCTGGATATCAGCTTGTGAGCCTTCATTACTGAGATCATCATTTTGGGTTGCTTCAATGACAAACCCATGTAGACGAACTTTTCACTCCTGACTGGTTCAAAAGCAACCTTCCGCCTTTGGCACTCTATGACGGTGTTGTACTTTGTGAGGAAGTCCATCCCCAAGATTATATCATAGTCGTATATGTCAATGATGATCAGGTTAACGCTCAGCTCTCTACCGTAGATAATTACTGGCACATGACATACCTAGTAATTAGACAACAAAACCTCCCCTAAGAGAAGTGTAGTTCTGAAGGTCTATTCCATCCTATCTAAGCTCCTATCTAACTTTCTAGCGAAATCTGATGTTACAAATGAACGGGTGGCTCCAAAATCAAATAAAACTAATGCATCTGAGTTGGCAACAGAAAGCTGACTTGTCACCACTGCTGAAGTTCCAACCTCGACATCATTCCTTGTGTAGCTAGAGATTCTCCCCTGGTTTTCTGGAGCCTCCAGCCTGCCTTATGCGATCGAAGGGCTTTTAATCCTAGTCTGAGCGGTGCGAAGTTAATTATTCACTGTGCAGGGTTGATTTTGTTGATTCTATAGATTGGAGTAACAGCTTTTGGTATAGTGGCCTTCCTTGCCACAAATAAAACAACTACTTGCTCCCTATTTGCACTCCTCTGGGTGCTTTCTTCCACATTTCAGGCACGTCGGATATTGATTGCCATTTCCTCCCCTGTTGTTCTTCTTCTTGGGGAAATTCTTCTGTGAACCTTGGTTGTGCTGATTCCCCTTCCTCTCATTGTTGTTGTGGGATTACGTGCTGTTCTGGCCGGTCCCCATGTTCTGCCCTCTATGTTGTGACTCAGGGTTTTGCTTCCCCTGAGCCTGCTTAGCTTACATTTTCTGATCCTTTAGTGCCTTAAAAATCTGAGCCTTTCGCTCCTTATTCTAAGCCAACCAGTGCTCGGCTTGGATAGCCTTTCGCTGGTCCATGGCTTTCACCGCAAACCTAACTGCGATGTCTGTTCTGAATATCTTCAGCATCCTTCTGACTTTCTCTTTTTCTATAGATACCAAATCTGGACAAAGTCGACCCAGCTGCTCAAACTTCGTGATTGCTTCCGTGACAGTCATGCTACCTTGGCGCAGGTTGTTGAATTTGTCTTATTGTACCGCTAGTGCTTCCTTATTGAAGTATATTTCCTTAAATTCTTCAACAAAGTTGCTCCAACTCATCTCGCTGATGTTCCTCCTAACGGTTACCATCTTCCACCACTGACGCGCCTCCTTGTGCAAGGTGAAGGATGCGTACATAACCTTCTCCCTTTTTGTCAGTCCCATAAAATCCAAGATTGCTTGGATCTCTGTTAACCAATCACCAGCCTCTATGGGATTTATGGTTCCCTCAAATTCTAGTGCCTTCATGTGCCAGAACCTTTCGTACAGTTCACCTTCCCTTTCGGTCAGCGGAAAAACATTTGCTATTGCGCGAGCAGCCTTACTGGGGTTGCTGGTGGTGGCTTCGGGACTTTGCATCCTCACAAAACTTCCTGGGCTGGGGGAGTCGCTTGCTCCCGTGGGGCCTCTAAGGCTGATGGAGTCTCTTGAGCTGGCACCCCTGCTGTCTGTGGTGCCCGGGTTTGTTGGCCTAGCTATTCCTAAGCTGGTTTAGTTCACGCTGCTGGTTCTCCATCATTTCTCACATAGCTGCAAGCTGTGCCATCAACTCATCCTCTCAGGATGCTTAGGTTGTCTGTGCTCGCGTTCTTGCCACGTTGTCCTTCGAAACCCTATCATATAGTGGGAAAAGAGATTGTAACCCTTCATTTCTGTACTTGGAAATCATGTCACATCATTTTCCTTCTTACTCAACTATCATAGATATATATATACATTATATCTTTTTTTTTCTCTTATGCTGTGATGTTTAATACAATTTGTTATATTGCATTGAAACATTGTTTGAGTGTCAGGATTCATCCTACACTTTCTGTCACACTATGGTCATGTGTGGGGTATCATATCTAGGCCCTTGGGCAATACTGTACTGCTTTTCATAAAATTTTCATCTAAAAAAAAATATACAAAACTCTAGTCTGGTGAGAGTGACAGACACTTCCCTGTACATAATCCTAAAAGGATATACTAGGCTAGGTCTAGTAGGAGTAAGCTACTGCGTTCTATCATACATATACATGGTTAAAAGTCCTACTAAAATGGTCACTGCTACTTTGAGGATAATCCTGACTTTGCATCAGAGATCTCCTCATTGTCGCTCTCGTCGAGGGGGAATTCCTTCGGATCCTCCTTGTCCCCAATGCCAGAACTAGCCTTGTCATTACTGGCTATAATGACTTGAGGCTCAGGCTCATACATCTCAACCAATTCGCTATCACTGAAATGGTCAGGGATCTCATCCCCTTCATTGTCACCCATCTTGTCATCCTCAGGAGGGGCATCAGAAAGGCTATCATTGTCATCGTCACTATCCTTCACCTCTAGAAGGTGTTCGGAAGCCAGAAGGCCTGGTTTAGGCTCCTCCATGGGCTTCTCCTCGTTGACGTCCCATATACCAGAGAGGATGTCACATCACCTCTCGTGCATGTCTGCCCAGATACCCATTTCTCACTCTGGCGATCTTTGTGTATTTGGTAGGGGTCTACCGGAGTGGGTTCTACTAGTGTAGGTTCTACAGGTTCTACTAGTATAGGTTCTACTGGCACAGCCATGGCTACTTATTATAACTTAAATGTTAACTTACATACTATCAACATAAAATACAAACTAACTTACTTAGACAGATGAGGCTGGCATGTGGTAGATAAGGTGGTAGGATACAGCTCTGATACCAACTTTGGCACCCTGAAGCCCTGGCGGCCCCAGAACGTCACTTGAAAACTACTGTTACTTAACTTACTTGAAAACTATTATTCAAACTTACTTACTTGAATACTATAATTTTAGGGATTTTTTTTTGAATACGTGCGTTTTACTATTTATGTACATACATGTGTATACATTACAGATACATAAAGGTCTAAATATAACTGAGGTTCAAACATACATACATACTCATAAATTTACTAAACTGGTTACTACTTAATATAAGTTCGGTTCTCAAAATAAAATGACTATTTAATACTGAGCGAAAATTAACACTGGTGGTGGTATCCATAACATTAACCCTCACATCAATCCTGCCACCATCATTGTCTGTCTGAGTCTAGCCCGTAGGTCTCTTACCTACAGCATGAACACACCTGATGAGCTTTACGCTTAGTAAGTACAACGTTCTATCTGCAAAACATGTTTGAAATGTAAGCCATACTTAAAACATACAAGCATGTCATGTACATACAAGCATGTCATGTACACACAACATGTACTATACACTGAAACATATCACATAACTGAAACATCTCACATAACTGAATGCATATCAACACTATAACTGGAAGCATACTATAACTATAGCAGGGACATATCGTGAACAATGCATGAACTGGTTATACTCATTTTATGCTTCATTATTCATTATCTTTTCTTATCTGAAGGGCCCTGGTGTCAGTACCACTACGCACGAATCATCAGATTCGCCCATGATCATAGTGACACTTATGCTCGTGGGCCTTGTGCCCATTATATGTATTAATATCATGGGCCGTGCACCTGGTATAAGCTGTGGGCCTTGCACTCGATACAAACTATGGGCCTTACACCCAATATAAATTGTGGCCCTTGGCCCGTTATACCGACACCTTAATTTCATTACCCAATTTTGGAATCATGTCTAATTATGCCATATGCTCTACTAGGCTATCTACTAATCTTACGCGATAGGGATGTAATGGTACCTAACGTATACTGTTCATTAATCTAACGCGATTATGAAATTATAAACACTTCTATCATGCTATGCAACAATCATACACGATTTGCGTACTTAACATAGATTAAAAAATAGTACTTTAAACTCATTTTGTTCATACTACAGGCGAAGTTGTACTTACCTGTCTGCGAGTAGTTTCTACCTTACCTCGTCAAATTATAGGTCTCCACCTGTAATCATAATGCATTCCATTAACACTTATTACTGAGCCACTAATATCGTTAGTGACTAAAACATCTATCAATATATGTTACCGATTACCATCGGTACTAAACTGCTCTCTTTTTTTGAGAGTCTATCCTCTAATCGTGGGTAATTAATTTATCTCCTCAATAAATTAATTAATAAATTAATTTATCTCCTCAATAAATTAATTAATGCTTCCTTCTCTCTCTATATCGATTTTGGTTAGTTAACCGGCTAGTCAACTAACCAGTTAGCTCGCGTATGGGCTATATATCTAATCATGATAGTTATCTACTTGGTTACTACACATAATGATCGTGTAGTCTATCGAGTTACCTTTTTCTGACTTGAAAATTATTATTGAAAAATGTCCTTCATTTTTGTGAAAATCCTTTTCTTAGGTTTTGAACATGATTTTCCTTACACCCAATTGGAAGGTGAAGGTGTTTTTTCTTAAAATCATTTTCTTTTTTTAAAAAGAATACATTTTGTTGTTCATTTGATAAGGGGGTTTTTGAATTTTTTTTCGAAAAACTATTTGTAACTCATTTTAAACAATTGAATGTGTGAACTGGGCGAACACGATACTTTTAGTCTTCGATGAGATGAACAACTTTCATGTTCACCTCAAAGCTCGATTCAACCTTTAACAGGTCCTAAACTTAGCAAACCTGTGGCTAAACTTAGCAAACTCTGTTTGGGGCCATAAACGGTTGAATTTTTAAAACCCGCACAAGCCATTTATTAGTTTTCAACGTGATCTAAAATTTTTGTGTTGAGCCCGAGATCCAATTCGGACTCCAAGTTGCTCATTTTTATAAAAAGCCAAGACTATTCCCTGTTCCCAAGTTTCAATTCTAGTTTTGAACTCTGGTTATAAAATGCTCCGAAAACCTATCTTGCTGTCATTTTTGGCCAAAGGCTATTTGATGCAAAAATGACCGTAACAAAATTTCCTAAAACTTTCCTGTCCTAAAAAATCCTCAAAATCTATACAGAACATGCTCAAAAACCCATAAATCCGCGGCTAAAATATGGGACAGGTTTGGTTTCCAACCAAACCCTAAGACGTCCATTCCATCAACCATCCACAAAAACTTAAATCATAACCACACAAGCACAAAAACATAAATACAAAATGCTAAAGGCTCAAAATAAACTTACTACAACCCATTGCTTGAAATACACAATAAATCTCTTTGATCTCAAAACTTAAAAAGAAACTAAACTGCAAAAGGATGGGCTTTTCAGATTTTTACCTTAGTATGTTTTGTACCTAGCACAACCAAACCAAGTGGTGACCAAACTTTCATGTAGACCAAGGGTATAAATAGAGTCGGATTAGGGTAGAAAGAAACATAGAAATCTCCTTGGTTAACCAAGCCAAATAATCAACTAAAACCACAAGGAAACTATCCTAGCAATTTACCTCAAAGTGGTCTTGAAGTGACTTGAAGAAATGGCTCCAACTAAGCAAAAAACTAAGCAATTTTGGACTGACATTTGGTGAGTTTTTGATGTGGTTTGGGGGCTATGGGGCCGTCTACTGGCAGAGGACAAAGAAGAAGAGGTTTTGGTGTTTTGGTGTGCAAAAGAAAGAAAATGGTGCCAAAGGTCATGCACACCTATTTATAGACAAATGCTAAACAAGTTTAATTAACTCTAAGCTAACTTAATTAAGCCAAACCTTAGCTAATCTAGGGGAAAAATTTGCTACTGCCACCTAGCTAAAAAAAATGCAAGGGCTAAAGAGAAAAGAATCACAAATTGCATTAATTGCTTAATAAAGTCTATAGTGTGTTGCCTACCACTTTTTCATTTTTTATTTAAGGTGTCATAAGCATGCTTCCTTGTTTTGTGGGAAACTTTTCCACATTGTCTCCTAGGGCTGTGTTTGGCTGATTCTAAACATGGTTTTTGAGGGGAAGAAATCATTTGCAAAAGCTTTCCTCAACAGTCTAATTTCCTTTAACAGTGTTTGTCCTTTTTCGACAGTGTTCTAGACCTTGACCGAACGTTGATTTTCTTGATCCGATTCTTGTACTATTTATTCCTGGTTGGGTTGTAGTGCCTATGAGCCCATTCTGTGCCTGTTTACTATTTATTTACGGTACTATGGTTTTGTCTACACTGTGCTGACACTACGCACGCATAACGTAACTTTTTCATGCGAAATTTTAAACATAGTTTATCCTGACTAATTTGGATGTGCTGATTTCAAATTTATCATTTTTACATCTATCTGAGGTCATCTAGATCAATTTTTTGTATTTGTGTGATTCCTACCTCGAAATCACCTTTTGTGCTCAACTGACCAGTTTGAGCATTCTGAGTATAAATATATCAGTTTCGGGCTGAGAAGAGGTCGTCTTGACCCTTTTCCCTATACTGTGTATGCTTAAAACAAAATTTCACGTTCTATGCTCAATTGACTACATTGAGCATGCTGACTATAAATACATCAGTTTCATGTTAAGAAAACATCATCTCGACCATTTTCTCAATACTATATATTTATTAGGTGAAATTTCGTTGTTATGCTCAGATAACCAGTCTGAGCATACTGATGACTAGCTCATCAAGTTTGTGTCAAGAAATGGTCGTTTGGATCGATTTCTTGATACTTCATGTCTCACATGCTTGCTCATATGTACCAAGGTGAACCGATCTCACTCTCAGTTGCCCTTTCACTTCATGAATAGTAATTAAATGTTTCTCTATCCGTTTAATTCATTCAAACTGGAAAACTGTACTGTATTAATTAACTTAATTACTTATTACAGAGTAATTAGGTTTCATGAACATGGTGGTCATTATAGTCTGAGGGTGAAAGGTTGTGCTGAATTTCAACTTAGATCCTAGTATGGCCTGAACGCTTTGCCAAAACCTAGAGGTGAAGTGTCCGTCATGATTTGAAATGATCAACTTTGGCACTCCATGCAATCTTACTATCTCAGCCACATAGATCTTCGCTAATCGTTCTACCGAATAGCTAACCTTTATGGCTAGATATTGAGTTGATTTCGTCAGTCTGTCTATAATCACCCAGATTGCGTCATTGCTGTTTGACATCCTCAGCAGTTCGACTAAAAGGCCCATCATGATCTAGTCCTATTTCTATTCTGGTAGCTCTATTTTCTGTAACTCTCCTGCTGGATGTTGGTGTTTCACCTTAACCTTCTGACAAGTAAGGCATTTGGCTACGAACTCAGCGATGTCATTCTTCATTCCAGGCCACCAAAAGCTTTCTTTCAAATCCTTGTATATTTTGTTCGCTCCCGGATGTACATAATATGGTGTCTTGTGAGCTTCTAAAAGGATTTGTTTCTTAAGCTCTTCATCCTTCGGAACACATACTCTATCCTTATAATAGAGTATGTCGTTCTTAGAGACTCTAAACTCAGAACCTTTGTCCTCCGTAGCTTCCTTTCTTGGTTCACCAAGGACAAATCGAGCTCTTGGCCAGCCTTGATCTCGTCCAAGAGTGTTGATTGGAGAGTCATGTTGGACACTCCCTGTGATAGCCCGAGCCCTGAGTGCTCGATTCGTTACTTAAAACTTCTCTTACTAGCTTTACTTTAAAACTGAACTTGCTTGAGAACTATTCTTGCATACTTAAAGAACAGTTGCTTAACTTATTTGGCTTGAAAGTTGATACTCAAACTTACTTTGATACCATATTTTTTTTGAATAGTATGTTTTACTATTTACGTACATACATATACTTACAAACATATGAAAGTCTGAATGCAACTGAGGTCAACATGTGTACATACTTAAACTATTAAACTGCTCAAAAGATAAGATTGATTTTTTGATATAGTGTGGAAGTAAACACTGGTGGTGGTATCCATAACCTCAACCCTCACATCCACCTCTGCTGCCATCATCGTCCAATAGTGTCTAGCTTGCAGGTCATTTACCTACAGTATGAACACACTCTGTGAGCTTTACGCTAAGTAAGTACAACATGTCATCTACAAAACATGTCAAAATCATAAGCCATACTAACAAGCATACTTAAAAACTATCAAACATGTCACACATTCACACAAAACATGAAAACATATCATGTAGCATATCACAGAATGCATACCATGGGGACGTATCATGTCATATATCAGAAACGCATACTATAACTGTCTCTAGGGCATATTGTGAACAATGCATGATCCGATTATGCTCAATTTATGCTTTATTATTCAGAATCTTTTCTTATCTGAATCTTTCCTTATTTGAATCTTTCCTTATTAGAAAGGTCCTAGTGTCGGTACCAAACTACAAGCGGATCATCGGGTTCGCCAGTGATCATAGTAAGCCTTACACTCATGGGTCTCGTGCCCATTATATGTATAAATACTGTGGGCCTGTGGGCCATATGCCTGATATAAACTGTAGGCCTTGTGCCCAATATAAACCGTGGGCCTTGTGCTCGATATAAACTGTAGGCCTTGTGCCCGTTATAAACTGTAGGCCTTGTGCCCTTTATAAACTGTAAGCCTTGTTCCCGTTATAAACTGTGGGCCTCTGGCCCTATATAAATTGTGGGCCTTGGCCCGTTATACCGACACTTTAATTTAATTACCCAATTCTTTATCTGATTAGGCCATATGCTCTACTAGGCCATCCCCTAATCTTACGTGATAGAGATGTATGGCATCTAACTCATACTTCCATTAATCTATGCGTTTATGAAATATAAACACTTCTATCATGCTATGCAACAACTGTGCATGGTTTGCGTAAAAACAACACTTTAAACTCATTTTTGCTCATGTTATAGATGGAGTTGTACTTACCTGATCTATAGACAAATTGTACCTCACCTCGTCAATTTACAGGTCTCCTCCTGTAATCTAATGCATTTCTGTTGAAACTCGCTCTTAGGTTACTATGGTAGTTAGTGACTGATAAAATTCTATCGTTGTAGGATACCAATCCCTATCGCTACTAACTACTCTCCTCTTGATAGTTTGACTTTCTAATCATGGTTAATTAATTTATTTACCCAATAAATTAATTAATGTTACTTTACCTCTTTCTATATTGGGTTTGATTGGTTAACCAGCTTGTTAACTAACCAATTACCTTGCATATAGATAGCTTAGCCTATCAGGTTACCCTTACCAATTTAAAACATATTACTAAGCCAATAATATTGTTAGTGACTATAAATTTTATTGTTGTATGGTACCGATGCCTATTGGTACCCAACTGCTCTACTTTGGGAATTTGGTATCTAATTTCTAATCGTACTTGATTAATTTGTCTACTTAACAAATTAATCACCGTCTCTCACTATCCTATCCAAACTCAATCCTTGACTGGTTAACCAATCAGTCAACTGACTAGTTACTTTGCGCATCGTTGACTATATAGCCTACTGGGTTACTTTGCGTATATTAACCATGTAACCTACCGAGTTACATCTGCCGGTTTAATACGTATTACTGAAAAACATCTTTTGCTTTTATACAATTCCTTTCTTTAGGATTTAAACACAAATCCCTTGCACCCCATTGGAAGATGAGGGTGTTTTTCTTAAATTCATTTTCTTGATTAAAAAAGAACACATTTTGGTGCTCGTTTGATAAGGGGGTTTTTGAACCCTTTTTTTGAAAATTGCAAAAAACTTGCTTAAAACGATCTAGTTTATGTAACACATTTTCTTGTTTAAACCATTTTCTTGTTTTGAGCACTAACTTGAGTTTTGAACTATTTTCTTGTTTAAAAATAACACATTTTGGTGTTCATGTGAAAAGGTGGTTCTTGAACCATTATACTAAAAACCATTTAAAACTTGTTTGAAACAACTTAGTTTGTAAATTTGGTGAACATAAAAATTTTAGTCCTCAATGAGATGAACAACTCTCATGTTCATCTTGGAGCTCGAATCAAACTCTAATGGGTCCTAAACTCATCAAACCCGTGGCTAAAACTCGCGCCCAGTTTTAGAAAAATTCCAATTTTACGCTAGTTTAAAAACTTCTCTATTTGGGGTCCGAAACGGCCAAATTTTTAAAACTTGCGTGGGTCATCTTAAAGCTTTGACAAGATCTAAAACTTCCATGTTGAGTCTGAGATCTGGTTCGGACTCTAAGCTGGTCATTTTTATAAAAATCCAAGACTGTTCCTATTACTCAGGATTTCAGTCTTAGTTTTGAACTCAGGTTCGAAAACCTATCGTAGAGTCATTTTTGTAGGAAATAAATCATTAAAAACGCATCAAAGTGGCATAACGTAACAATAAAAATTTTTTGAGATCGATAAATATCTCGTGATACCATATACAATAAACTAACAACAATAAAACTCATACCTCAAGAGGACGCCAATACTGCAGGAGGAGAATGACTGGAGGGCTTCAACCAACTAGCGTTCTTTACTATTCTCTAATTCCTTGATGGTAGAGTGTGTGGGCACTCAGTTCCTCGACCGGTATGCTAGCACTGCTAGTCTTCTTTCGACCACCCAGATCTCTAAAGAACTTATTATCACGGTGAGTTGTGCAACAATAAGCCTGCTCACCTGAGAGTCTATGGTCTAAGAGAACTGGAGTGACATGACCTCTATTTATAGACTTGCATGAGGTGATTCTCTAAATTTGAATTGGATTAGGAGAAGATTTTCTCCCTTATCCACTCACAAAAACTGAAATTTTCAAGGCCTTATCCACTAAAAGAATTCGGCCACTTTTTGATTTTTGCATTCAAAATTCAAACAGGATTTTAACTTGAATTTTATCTCCTTACTCATCCAATAAAATCGAATTTCCCTAAGGCCATAAACCTGTCCAGATTTGTCTATTAAAGTGTGAGGAGAATCAAAATTCAAATAGGATTTTCTAGCTTGAATTTTATCTCATCCTTATCCATAAAAAACCGAAAATCTTCCTTGAGATTTCCTCAAAAATTTGGCCAATTCCAGGGAGGAGAGAATCTAAATTCAACTAGTATTGAAACTTGAATTTTCACTGAACCTTATCCATAACAATCGAAAATATCTAAGTAGATTTACCTCAACAATTTTCGACCAAGTTTGTTAGAATTAGGATTCAAAATTCAAGTAGAATTCAAATAAGATTTTCCTCTCCATAATCCAACTCAAATTTGTATTCTAACCTTGTGGAATTATCCACAAAGAATTCTAATTACACTTGGACTGTGATTCAAAATTTGAATTTCAAATTTCAAAATTTGAATTTCAAATTTCAAAATTCAAATTTTAAATTGAAATTTCAAATTTCAAATTTAATTTTAAATTCAAATTTCAAATTCGAATTTCAAATTTAAATTTCAGATTCAAATTTTAAATTCAAAACTTAAATTTCAAATTTCAAAATTCAAAATTCAAAATCCACAAAAAGTTGTATTTCAAATTTTGTTCTCATGGATAATTTTCTACAACTCCAATCCAATCTCAAATAAAATCATGGCAACTTTATTTGGAGTTCGACTAATTGTGTACTCTATTATCCAAAACAAAATATGAATTCAACCGGAGAGAATCTTGTCCACCATCCTAATCCTGTGTCAACACCATCCATGCATAATCAACTAGCCAATAAGCATACACAAATCAATTTGCCAACCGTTAAGGAATTATGTGGAGCTAGTAGAGGCACCAATTGGACATATATAATCGGGCTCCCGTGAATCCATATGATCATCATTCTGTACTGAACAACATAATCATATGATCACTAATTTCAAAGTCACACCACTGTAAACCTAAAACTGAACTCCCAATTATATATTGTATTACGTAAGCCTATGACGAGCTACTGTCTAATGACCTTGTCATATATGCAGAACCCTCATATGATATCCATGATCAGCCTTAGGTCAAAGTCTGTTTAATCCTACTGATCAGGCTATCTTAAAGTTCCATTATACTATCGAATAAGAAAATGATTATTCACCATATGTGAATAAGAAGTCATCTGCCCAGCAGACGACCCAAGGCTTTGTCCATTTTCACATCCAGTATAATGTCTTTAAGTGGATACCTTTAACTCCTTAGAGCTATGATTCTGATATCTGTAAACAAACCCTTCACGTATACAAGTCATGTACCCAGTGAACCGGTCTATAAGCTTACTACCTCTAAGACGCTTTAGCCATTGGAACATCAAAGTACACAAGTCATATACATGAAGTAGGTCATTCACTCAGGATTAAGATTACTGCACAATGAACATCAAAAGCAGATTGATCCACTCATAGCGGACTATATAGATCAATCATGCTTTAGTCCTGGTCTAATATGTCACCACCAAGCAACATATCTATGTCTCTACTTGGGAGTCTATGCTCCGGACAGTCAAGACAAACCGTCCCCACCATGGCTTTAGACAACATAATAGTCTTAACATGAGTTAAATGCTTGGTCTAACCCCATAGACTACAAACCTTAGTTTAGACCGCTTACTTTAGAATATTGTCTTCTCGTATACAAAAGTCCATTGCATGCAACGTTCTAACAGTTTTAACACAAACAGGCAGTGATCCATATTTGCTTACATTTACTTTAACATATAAGTAGAATAAGGACAAACAGCAATGTAATGAATAACCTCTATATATAATTTTATTATCCAGTTCAAAATAAACACATCAATATGTCTCTCATGTTTAGGGCATTTCTTAACAATTTTTGGCCAAAGGCTATTTGTACAAAAACAACCGTAATGAAATTTTCATAAAACTTCGTGTTTTACCAAATCCCAAAATCGAACCATAACCTGTTAAAAAATGGCCAAAACCATGGCCTGAAAATAGGGAACAGGTTGGTTCCTAGCCAATCCTAAATCATCCATTCATACATCCATCCACTAAAACTTAAAACTCAAGCACATAACCACAAAAATACATAACCAAGATGCTAAGGGCTCAAAATAAAGATTAGTGCAACCCATTGCTCAAATAAATACACATAAATTTCTTGATATCAAACTTAAACGAAACTAACCACAAAAGAGGGTTTTCGGTGTTTTACCTTAGTATGCTTGAGCTAGCACAATCTGACCTAGGATTGGGGGGTGGGTGACCAAAATCCATATGGTCCTAGGTGAAGAAAAAGGGGTCGACCTTTGGCTAGAAGAAACATAAAATTTTCTTTTATTATCAAGCCAAAAGAAAACCAAAAAAACCATAAAGATCAGTTCTAGGATCCTACCGAAAACAACCTTGAAATGGCTTAAGGTATGTAGGAAAATAAATCGGTAAAAATGTATCAGAGTGGCGCAGCGGAACAATAAAAATTTTTAGATCGTTAAATATCTCATGATGCCATATACAATAAACCAACAACAATTAAAACTCATACCTCAAGGACGCCAATCTTCCAGGAGGAGAATGACCGGAGGCTTCAACCAACTAGCCTTCTCTACTATTCTCCAATTCCCGAATGGCTGAGTGTGTGGGCACTCTGAACCTCGATCGGTATGCTAGCAATGCTAGTCTTCTTCCGACCACCCAGATCTCTAAAGAACTTTATTGTCACGATGAGCTGTGCAACAATAAGCTTTCTCACCTGAGAGTCTGTGGTCTGAGAGAACTGGAGTGGTAGGACCTCTATTTATAGACTTGCATGAGGTGATTCTCTGAATTCAAATTGGACTAGGAAAAGATTTTCTCCCTTATCCATAACCAAAAAATCCGAATTTTCCAAGGGAGAATCCCCACAATTAAATTCGGTTTTCCTAGGATAAATCCAATCCAAATCTAAACAAGATTTTAACTAAAATTTTATCTCCCTTTTTCAACCAAAAAATCCGAATTTTTCTTGGAGAAAATCTCAACAAAAGTTTCGGCCATTATGGATAAGGGAGAATCAAAAATTCCACTAGGATTTTCAAGCTTGAATCTCATCTCAACCTTATCCAAAATAACCGAATTTCCTAGGAGATTTTCTCCCTAATTTCGGCCACTTTTCAGGGAAGGAGAGAATCCAAATTCAACTAGGATTGAAACTTGAATTTTCCCTTGAATCCTATCCACAAAAACTGAAATTTGCTTGAGGATTATCCTCAAAATTTCGTCTCTTATTTGTTGGGATTTGGATTCAAAATTCAAGTAGGATTCTAACAAGATTATCCTCTCCAAATCCAACTCAAATTCGAATTTCAAACCTTGTGGATTTTCCATAACAAATTCGAATCCTACTTGGACTGTGATTCAAAATTCAAATTTCAAATTTCAAATTCGAATTTCAAATTTAAATTTCAAATTCAAATTTCAAATTCGAATTTCAAATTTAAATTTCAAAATCAAATTTCAAATTCAAAATTCAAATTTCAAATTTCAAATTTCAAAATTCAAATTTCAAATTTCAAAATTCAAATTTCAAATTCCACAAAACGGTTGTGTTTCATATTCTTGTTCTCATGGATAATTTTCTACAACTCCAATCCAATCTCAAATAAAATCATGACAACTTTATTTGGAGTTCGAATAATTGTGTACTCTATTATCCAAAACAAAATCTGAATCCAACCGGAGAGAATCTTGTCTACCATCCTAATCCTGTGTCATCACCATCCATGCATAATAAACTAGCCAATAGCATACACAAATCAATTTTCCAAACGTTAAGGAATTATGTGGAGCTAGTAGAGGGACTGATTGGACATATATAATCGGGCTCCTGTGATTCCATATGACCATCATTCTTTACCAAACAACTCAATCATATGATCACTAGTTTCAGAGTCACACCACTATAAACCTGAAACTGAACTCCCAATTATATAACGTATTACGTAAGCCTGTGACGAGCTACTATCCAATGACCTTGTCATATATGCAAAACCCTCATATGATATCCATGATCAGCCTTTGGTCAAAGTCCGTTTAATCCTACTGATCAGGCTATCTTAAAGTTCCATTATACTACCGAATCAAGAAAATGATTATTCACCATATGTGAATAAGAAGTCATCCGCCCAGCAGACGACCCAAGGCCTTGTCCATTTTCACATTCAGTATAATGCCTTTAAGAGGATACCTTTAACTCCTCAGAGCTATGATTCCGATATCTGCAAACAAACCCTTCATCGTATACAAGTCATGCACCCAACGAACCGGTCTATAAGCTTACTACCTCTGAGACGCTTTAGCCATTGGAACATCAAAGTACACAAGTCATATACATGAAGTAGTTCATTTACTCAGGATTAAGGTTATTGCACAATGAACGTCAAAAGCAGATTGATCCACTCATAGCAGACTACGTAGATCAATCACACTTTAGTCCCGGTCTAATATGTCACCACCAAGCAACATATCCATGTCTCTACTTGGGAGTCCAGCTCCAGACAGTCAAGACAAACCGTCCCCTCTAAGGCTTTAGACAACATAATAGTCTTTACATGAGTTAGATGCTCGGTCTAACCCCATAGACTACAGACCATAGTTTAGACTGCTAACTTTAGAACATTGTCTTCTCGCATACAAAAGTCCATTACATGCAACGTTCTAACAGTTTTAACACAAGCAGTCAGTGAGCCATATTTGCTTACATTTACTTTAACATGTAAATAAGACAAGGAAAGATAGTAATATAATGAATAACCTCTACGTATAATTTTATTATCCAGTTTAAAATAAATACATCAAAATGTCTCTAATACTTAGGGCATTTCCTAACAAGGTAATGGCTCCAACACAAGCTAGGTTGTGGCTGATTTTTTAATGAAGATTTGGTATGTTTTTGGCTGAGTTTTGGGACTGTCTTTTGGCTAAAAAGGGGTCAGATTTTTTGAAGAAAGAAGGGAGAGAAAAGTTGTGTCTTTGTGTGAGCAAAAGAAGAAAATGGCACTCTAGGCCAAGCACATCCTTTTATAGGAAAAACCTAAGCAAACTTAATCAATCTTAAGCCAACTTAATTAAGCCAATAACTAAGCTAAGGAGGGACAAATTTTGGCTGCTAGTTGCCATCAAAAAATGTGAGCTGCTGCTGCAATTTGGGGCCAAGAGGAGGAATGAATGCTAGCACAAAATTTGCATTAATTTGTATGAAAAGCAATAGTGATTTGCTCCCTACTTTTGCATATTATATTCACACTTAACCAAGCCCTCATTAACCATATTTGGGGCAATCTTTTTGGCATTTTGGCTGGGAAATCCGTGTGGCTTCCTGGGGAGAAAAAGAGCCAATTTGGCAATAAATGCATGGAAAGGCTATGGTGCTAGTCATGTACTATTTCAATTTTTAATCTAATGTGTCATAAGCCTATATCAATATTTTAAGGCAACTTTTGGGCTGCTTTTTCAGCTACATTTCTACTGCTTCTCATGGTTTTTAATGGAGGAAAACTTATCTATGTTGTCTTCTCTTTACAATCTAATTTCCACCTTTCGGTATCCAACCCTATTTCGACAATGTTCTAGATTTTCACCGAAATTGAATTTTCTTGATCCGATTCTTATACTGATTATTCCTGGTTAGGTTGTAGTGCCTATGAGCCCATTCTATGTCTATTTTACTATTTATTTCCTATACTGTAGTTGTGCCTACACTATGTTGACACTGCACATGCATAACAAGGCTTTTTCGTGCGAAATTACATACACAGTCTATGTATAAATGCTGTGGGTGTAGGAAAATAAATCGGTAAAAACGTATCAGAGTGACGCAGCGGAACAATAAAAATTTTAGATCGTTAAATATCTCATGATGCCATATACAATAAATCAACAACAATTAAAACTCATACCTCAAGGACGCCAATAT